>JASDDO010000024.1:133908157-136308157 GCA_030015575.1 Agapanthus africanus | reverse complement strand
CATCTTCCAATTCCACCGGTGCCATCGGATAATAAGATTTTGATACTGGCGCTGCACCAGGAATAAGGTCAATCGCAAACTCCATATCTCGCTTCGGCGGTAAGCCCGAAATATCTTCAAACACATCCATAAAGTCGCGGACAACTGCCGGCTCTTCATTACTATCCACTACCATAGCCGCAAGAACACTGTTCGTCGGCCTAGCCCTAAACTCGACCGGCCCGACAGCACTGCTTCCTCCGATGAAAATAAACTCAGGGTGTCCGGGAATCTGGAAAATTACTTTCCTTGCCCTACAATCAATGTGTGCGTGGAAAGTGCCAAGAAAATCCATTCCCAAGACTACTTCATAACTGCCCGTATCAATCACCAAGAAATCTGCAAAAAGCTCCCGTCCGCAAACAACAACCGTACAATCTTTACATTCCTTACTAGCTATGATTTTCCCATTCCCAGTGTGTATGTCCCAGAAACTAGACAGGGTCGTGCAGGTGATCGAGTGTGTAGTTATAAATTTGGATGACATAAAACAGTGGGATGCTCCGGAATCAAATAATGCCAATGCGGGAAAACCACGAACGAGTACAGTACCTGAAACTACTTCTCCTGATGCCTTGGCTTCCTCAGCTGTCAACGTGAAAGCTCGACCCTGGTTGGATCCTTGTGTCAGCTGCTTCTGCCCTTGGAACGGTCTCTGCGGAGGCTTCCGTATATCATCTCTCGTGCGAAGCTTCGACGGACAAGCACCAACTGCGTGATCGGCTGCTCCACAAACCAGACAAAGCCCCAGTCTCCTTCGACAATCCTTTTGCATGTGGCCCGGTAAGTTGCAGTAGTTACAACTTATGCTCTTTCTTCGATCGACGATCACAGGCTTCTTCATTGGCGCTACACCTCGACGGTCCACTGGAATACCTCTGCGCCCATGATCTCGGTTAGGTACAAATGCAGGCTTCCTGGCCGCAACTGCTGTCTGGTGAAAGTTCCCTTTCGATCCTGATAAACTCTGTTGCTCTCTGGCTGCCGTAAGAACCTGTGAGAAAGTGGTCAAACCCAGGGAGACAATCTGCCTCTGGATTTCCACATCCAAACGGCGCAAGAATCTTCGCGCCCTGTCTGCCTCCTTGGCGACTAAGGGTCCAGTGAAACGGCTGAGTCTCGTCCATTCCGCTGCATGTACATCCACAGCTGCTCCATTTTGTCTCAGCCCAATAAATTTCTCCTCCATTTCCTCCCGTGCAGTCCGCGGGAAGAACTTTTCCAAGAAACTTTTAGAGAAATCCGCCCAACTGATTGGCTTGGACAAGCGGGTCTCCTCCACAAGCCACCACTCTCGGGCGTAATCCACCAGCTGAATGCGCACCACATCAACTCTCTTGTCGTCTGGGATCTGTGCCGCAATCAGTAAATTCTCCGTGTCCACTAGCCACTGCTCGGCTGGTAACGGCTCCTCCAGACCAGTGAAAGTAGTAGGACCCAATCGTCTGAAATCTGCCACGGTTCCTACTCGGTCGACTGGCTTCGCTACTGTGGTGTTTACAGACTGCTGAATAGCCTGCAAACCCTCCTGAAATGAATCTGCTTGCTGCTGGATCAGCTCAGTTTGCCTCTTCTGATTTTCCAACATCCCACGTATCACTCCTAACATGGCGGCTTCATCCACACGCCTCTGATACGTCTTGAAATTCTTATCTGCCATGGTCCTGAAATCAAAACAAGCAACATTAGCATGATGATAGATTCCATATATGTAAATCAAGGCTAGAACTCCAAGATACTTAAGTAGAGTGCTGCATTGTAGCTATGCCGCGGTATCATAGCCGCAATTACTTAACTCCACCCAAGTCGCCTAAGTCCTAGAGATAACAAGAAGTTAGGTTTTCGAGTTAACAATGCAAAGTAAGTTTGCATGTCGTAATGATCCGGAAGAATGATTCAAGGATGGTAAAACGGTCAAAGTGGCAGGACATGTTTACTAATCACGGGTATTATGATTCGTGTATCGGGTGCAATACCCAACTACAAAGAATCAACCCAATTAACCTATGGCTTTGATACCAAAAAAACCATGTCACGCCCCGCTTCCCAGAGTACGCAAGATTGGGCACGTGACATAGCCAACCATGCTACCTGTGGGTAGGAAGTATCCATCCACAGTCACATTACGGTTGTAAGGATATCAAGAACAAGATAAAACTAATCTAATACATGTCCAAATCCATAATAACAAGAATCAATAAACAATAAGTGCGGAAGCTAATGATCCAATACAATGAATAAACAGTACGTCCCATAATGCGGGCTCACATCTGGAAATGAAATGAAATAAATAAATTAAACCCTAAGGAACTCACAGTTCAGCCTGCTGGCTGAAGTACTCCTGCTCGGTCGTCGACAGTGGTACGGAATCTGGGCCATGCAAAACCCAGACGTCAGCGCGTCATGACATCAAGTATATAGTATAAACATGGTAATAAGCAATGCAAGTATGAACATGAATAAACAGTAATAAGAAATAACAAAGCAGGGTAATGTGCAATGGTGACTGAACTGTCCTATCAGGTTTCTACTCTATAGTCTTTGAAACCAATTGATGAATCGTCGATGTAACCCAATAGTATCCCGTACATACCCGGGACCACGGCCACAATATTCTCGGCTGCAGCCGAGACATGCCGTTAGGCACAGAATAGGAAAGTGTACACTCGGTATTACCCCGTACATACCCGGGATCACGGCCACAATATTCTCGGCCGAAACCGAGACATGCCACTGGGCACAGAATAGGAATGTGTACACTCGAACGGTAGTGAACTGTCGAGTTACAAGTCAGGTTCATCTTTGATTTCCCCATACCCCCAAGTTATGTATGTCAGGTCAGATATTCAGTAGTCAAGAATCAATACCAACATATAATCAATAAAAGTAGGTCTGTCTGGATAGACAGCAGGGATGGTCATGTTTGTCGGCATTAGGCATGAGATCATGAAACAAGTCATGTGATGGTACAACAGGATGAGCTGGTATGTATGTATATGTCATGTGTAGCAGGGTCGGGCCAATATGTAGTGCAATCGGGTATGTGCTCACAATAGGTATACAATCAAATAATGAACAGCAGCAGGAAACAGTAAATAACCATAATATTCCATGTAACCACAGTGATGTTTTGTATTCTCTTATTAACAGGTTCACGCACCTTTGGGGTGCAATAGCCACAAGGTGAAGCAATATCCATAATCATAAAGTAATGAAACTACATGAATTTACACTAAGTATAAAAATTGTCTCGTGAATGATTTAACAATTAAAGCAGATATGACCCAATTGTTTTATTTAGTTGAAATATGGATTGGTAGTGGGTTGATTAATTACGAGAAACTATTATAACGATTCCATGTTAAAGATAACTGCAACTATCAATTCTAACTTATAATATAATATCAATTACCATCATTAAGTTGTATTATATAGTATGAATTCAACTGCGTGGCAAGACTAGATCTCGCACGCTAGCATGTTAAAGCAAGTATTCAGATACTTGCCTCGACGGTTTCGCAAACCGGAAAGCACGGATGCGATGTCGGCAGAAAACACGATATGATAGCACGGGCCACGGATCGAGTCCCAACAGAGAACAACGGGATCACACGGACCAGGGTACTTCGCTGGAGCGTCGGGTTCGCCAAGACGGCACGGTCGGATTCCGGCAAAAACACGGCAACGAGTTAGCGACACACGATAAACTTAATACGATCAGCGGGGGGGTGATTTGCACAAAAGGAAGGATGAGAAAGGCTTACCGGGAGACACCAGGGGTAACCCCGGCGAGCTCGACGGCGCTGGAACGCCGGCGAGGCAGCGACGGCGGCTGCAAAGGCTTGAATAGCCTCGGGTTCGCTGGAGAGGGTAGTGCGACAAGTGGTGGTCGGCTCTGGTGATCGAGGGGGAGACGGAGGTGGCTCTGGTGACGACGGCGAGGATCGCCGGCGAGTTCTCCGGCGAGCAGCAGAGGGTAGGTGATGGGGTTATGGGCTCGGGTTGGTGGTCCGGCGAGGGGAGGAGGGAAGCGACGATGAGGTCGGGACGAGGAGGGTGAGAGGGAGTCGCGGGCGTCGTCGGCGACGGGAGGCGGCGTCGACGTCGCGCTCTGCGGCCGAGTGGAGGCGTCGGGGTTGGGTGCAGGCACGGGAAGAGGAGCGGAGGAAGGAGGTAGGAGGTGCGGCTGGGCTCGCGGTGGCAAGGGCGGCGACGGCGAGGTCGCGGGGAGGTCGGCGGTAAGGTCGCGAGGAGCTAGGGTTAGGGTTTCGTGGGTTCTCTTGATGGGAGAAGATGAGCGGGGAGGCGGCTGCATGGGATATAAATAGAGGAGAGAGAGAGAGAGTTGTTAGAGGGAGAGAGAATGAGGGAAGAGAGAGAGAGAGACAGGGAAAGGGAAAGGCGGGGCCCACGGGGAAAGGAGCCACGCGATTTGCTGGGGCTGAGGCGAGATCTGATTCGGTAAGGATTGTGAAAGATTTAATTGTAAACGAATATATATTCGTATAAATATAGTTTTAGATATTAAATTAAAATGGGCCCTTTTTGGCGCGAAATGAAACATTTCCAAATCGCGCCCGGGTTGCGCCCAAATGTTCCAAATTCAAATTATAGGATTTTAAGCGGGTTCCCAATTTTGAAAAGAGCTGTTTAATGATTAAAATGCATGCCCCCAAGTCGGACACTTGCACGCGCGTGTAGTCGTCCAAACTTGCCCGTTTAGCCAAACGGAATGGAATCTCGACATGCGGACGCTACCACGCGACTAGTGGCGACGAGTAGGCCAACATGGACATTTTAAATTTCATTTTAGTTGTTAAAATTTGTTATGTGCCAAAATGACTTAACCGGTTAAAATTTAGCAATAAACACCAGAAAATCAGGAAAATTGGAATGAGCAATATAAAACCCTCAACTTGTAATATAAATAGTATTATTGGGCTCGGGTGTTACACAATATGAAGCATTTTAAGAGGGGGTGTGTCATTTTGTCAAAGTAAGACTTTACAAAGACCAAAAGTTAACACCAACCATTCAAAGATTTTATCAGTATAGTGTATAGGTTGGTGGAAGAATGTGTTGTATCGAGTCAAGAAAAAGTGGGGAAGGGATAAGAGATGGTCTGGAAAGGGTTTGAAATTAGAGAAAAGAAAGAATGCGGATGAATGTGAATGATTAGGAAGAAGGAATGGTGACGGTTCAACCTCTATAGGTAGAGATTGACCAATCACAAAATCCGTATTGTTTAAAAATTCAAGTTCGTCAGCAAAAAGTTCTTCAAAACTTTTATCAATGGTGTGATTGAACATTTTGCTGTCAAAGAGTTTTGTGCCAGAGTTTATCCTGCTTGATTCATAAAAAATTATTGAGGTAGAGGACTCGAAAAACTCATCTACCTCATTTTCAAAAATATCTAAATCAAGTTGAATTTCTGGTATTATTGAACTTGAATTAACGGATTGTGATTCGTCAAAACTCACTGAAACTATAGGAACAGAAGAAGAACCAGAGAAAATAGAAGGTGAAATGGGTAAACAAATTGGTATGTCGAGTGTTGCAGTACCAGATATGGAAGATGGAGTCTGTATTTCTTCGGGTATACCTTTATCATCAGCTTCAAGACATATTTGGGGTTCGGGAAGAATTAAAGGCTCAAGATGATGACCACAAGGAAGTAAAATGATTTGAGGAATTTGTGGGACAAAATCATCCAAAATTTCGGGTTCATCAATCAATATATCCCCAACGTCAATCACCTCATTCAAGTGAAGGTTAAAATTCTCAAACACCTCATCAAAAGTATGGTTTTCAATTAGTTTTGGTTCAAGAGTGGAGGTGTAGAGATCACAAGGGTTGGGTATGGTTTCACTTGAAATGGACCCTTCACAGTCGGGTAAATCAAACACTACAAAGTCACACAACTTATCAGACATTCTATTTGGTGTACTTGATGAATCTATGAAACTGGAGTTGTGGATTTCAGTTTGGAATGGGGAGGTTTGATTAGGAAGGGTGTACAGTTCTGTCTCACTACCCAAATTCTCATTTTGTCCTATGCCCGAATCATATACTGAAATTTTTTGGGCAGGCTTGAAATTCCTTGCTTGCATCCACTCTGTTGTTTCCTTCCTGATTTGGTTCGACAATTCCAGAAATTTTTCTAATGTCTGCTCCAGACTAGTCTTGGGTTGATAAGGGGTTTCAGTATAAGATTGAAATTCCTATGGATAATTAAAACTCCCAAATGACTGATTAGAAGAGCTGTCTAGAGAAGGTGGAAAAGTCGGATTGGATTGATAGGAATAGAATGGTTGCGAAAATTGGGTGGGAGTAGGGTCAACATTGTGATAAGAAGAATATTGATATGGGTTGGTCGGTTGGCTATTTTCAATAGTCATCTTATATGCCACAAACCGCCTATCAAACTCTTCTTTGGACAGTGGTGGTGATGGTTGATATTGGTCCGGGTTGAAACTTTGGCCTCTAGTCCTAGCTATATACTCAGCAATGGACATTTGTCTAGAGGCTTCCTCACTCTGGGTATGAACTGAAATATGTGTAGGATTAGGATACGGTTGATAAGATCTAGACTGAGGTGGCCAACTGTTTCATCCCTCTTGTTCTATATGATCTCTTAAGGACATGGAAGTGCCGGACGGTATACCGAAAGGATTACGAAAACAAAAGATATCTGGTTGTGGACAGCAAAACTCGGCAAGTGTTCTTCTGTTTAGGTCACCCATTATAAGAAGAGAAGAAGGGGGAAGGGGTAAAAAGGGAAGAAAATAATTGGTTTGTTTTGAAAAATGACGGATTTAGACAAATCACACAAAAATGCACAAAAACCCTAAAACTATGGTTACCTAGGTCCAGTCTCTAGACCGCTCCTAGACTTCCAAAGGACAAGCCGCAGGATCAATCCTCTACCGCCTCTGTATTACCCTTGTAGCCAGGTAAGTGCCAGGTAAGTGGGAAGGAACCACAGTAGTGGGCCTAATTAAAAACCACTAGCCTTTGACACACTTGCCTAAGCACTACAAAAGTAATGCGGATAAATGATAGATTACCCACGACCTTCCTCTGTCCTTATTGAGCGCGACAGTCCTTAGAGTCTGGTCTAGATATTTTTTAAATTAATGAAGGGTTGATCTAGATGCTCGGTTTGTGATTTGTGGGGCTTAGGAAGGGTGATGAAATCCCCACCTAATCTGGATTTGGTCTTTGCCCCTTAAAGTCCGTATTAAAATATGCAAAACAAAACCAATCACAAAACTTTTGCAAAAAGATTTTTGAGCGGCGCTATTTTGCAAAGAATCCTGCAGAAAATAGATTTTATTGGATTTGAGGGGAGAGAGAAGGAGTTGAGAAAGATACCAGAGAAGTGTGAACCCTAGATCTCCTGTTTCCTCAAGTCCGTGACTCCAGATCTCCTTGCAAAAATTCACGCACAAATCGTTAAATATGCAATTTGCAGTTTTGTGTTAATAATGATATGAATCGTCTAAAAATTCAACATAAATAGTAAGAATAAAAAAATTACGCATGTATCCCCGGCAACGACACCATTTGATTGATACGAAAGAGTGTGTTTGTAGAATAACTGCAATCAATAACGGTGTCGCGCGTAGCTAGACCGAGATGAGTACGGGTCGTCCTCAGGAAAACGTTGAATCTTTTACTTACTTTAGTTGTGTTGAAAAAGGGGAGGAATAAAGAATTTTGTGAATAGTTTCTAGATCTACGTTAAGCAAGAATGCAAAAATATAGATCTAGATTATTTTAGGAATGTAGTTAATATAATAAGAGGGCTTGTAGGGTTCGTTAGGATTTAGTAGTTATGGACGATTAATTAAAAGTTACCCTTTTTATCCTTTAATAGATTTATAACTAGAACGACGGTGATGCGTGTAGATTAGGATTTCTGGAGGGAAAAGGAATCCCACTCTTAACCCTTATCTCGACACGGAACTCCGTTCATATCTAGCCTTTACCAAAACAATCATTAATCTAATCTCTAATCGCGGTCGAAACTAACAAAGAATTGTTAGCGCGCCCGATTAGGATGTTAATGATTCTTTTGATAAAGTTCATAAACTTTATAGGACTTAAAAAGGGTTTAGGGATGTTCATCATCCATTAGCCTACCCTAATCCTGCGAACCCTAACAAGCGGAGAATTACTCGCGCATGTTGGGAAAAGAAGATGAAAAGACAGAGAGGGAAAACATAATGTAAAATGCAAAAGAATGAAATAAAACAACTACCTTTATTAATCAACTTGAACAATCTACACTTTATTCCTTAGAAAATGATTACAAAAACTTGGTTTGCTTCTCAAACTCTTCCGAAGGAGGTAGATGAACAGTTGATGATCAGGCTGGATGCGTGAGCCGTCTTGGACTTCGTGATCTCTTCGGCTTGATGCCTTCTAATTTTAGCCCTTGGTCCTTTATATAGCCCTCAAAGAAGAAAAACTAGTTACCATATATGGTGACTTCCTAATATGGTGACTTTCCATGCCTGGATTCTGAGTCCCTGTCAGTATTGATTTTATGATTTTGGCAGATTTTTGATCCTGACATCTTGAACATCTTGATCTCTTGACCTGAGCTAAATCTTGCACAATATCTCTATGAATAATATTAGTTTATTTATTAAATTAGAGAGAGTATCTTAATCACTATATATGGTAATAAATCTTTAAGAAACTTGATTAAGAATATTTAATATGCTATGCACTTTATATGGTAATAAATCTTTAAGAAACATGATTAAGAATATTTGATATGCTATACATCTTTTAATTACTAAAATATTATGTATATATTTTGAAATATTATTCTAACAATTTGTATGATATTATATCTTTTAAGAATTGTGATTAGAATATTTGATATGATATGCATATTTTAAATTACCAAAATATTATATAAATATAAAATGCTTATATTTTCCTTCATAATATTAATTATAATATATAAACATATGGCAAATAGTATTTTGCAGATAAATCCAAATATGTTTAATATTTATAATAAACACCTTTTATTATTTAAGAAATATAAGGAAAATACTTATACCAAAGTGCAATATTTTCAACTGAACAGGATCCCTCCATTAATGACTGGATCCGCTCATTAATGGGGGCTGCGCAAGCGTGGGACGCGGGGCGGCGGAATCTTGCCTTTGCGAGATACGCGGAGTCATTGCGGAGGCGCTGGGGCTCCGTATTCTCGGTTGATCGGGAGAGCTGGGGAGGCTTAGCTCGGCGGATGAATCGGAGATGAGCCGGGAGGCCAAGAAAGCTCAGCTCTGCAATAGCTCGGAGGCGAGCAAAAGAGGAGGGGTGCAAGTTCGGCTGCCTGATTGCTCATGGGTAAGAAGTGGAGTGCCCACTCTGATTTTACCTCGGTAGCCTCCAGGAGTCTAGTGGGCTGTCGCGGGTGACACGTCATTTGCCATATGTCGTGATTTGAGGAATTCCCACTTATGAGCATCATCATTAGCTCCCCACTCGCGTTCCGACCTATTTATGGGTCGGGTCGAGAATGGCGTGCTTGGTTTTTCTAGGTCCAGTCTATCGCCGAGAATCATTATTGCGGATTTTCCGGGGAGACGTGGCGTAGGGCAATTGCGTCGTTTCGATCTTTGAAGCCACGTGGAAACCCCCCGGAGTTTGGATCTTTACGCGTGTCTCCGATGATATCAGCGAATCAGTGAAATGATTGTGCATTAAGGAGGGTGCATTGTTTCGCTCGTTCGTCTGTTGGGCTGTAGGCTACGTGTCCGACGTGGGTTGGTGGATGCGGCAGGCCGTCGTTGTCACCTGCAACCGAAGGGACGTCCCCAATGGCCGATCACTATGTGGAGCTCTGATGGCTGGCAGGCGCGATGTTTCGTTTTGGCGGGAATCGATCTGGGGGCCGTTGGATGCTTTTCTTTGGAGTGTATAAAAAGGAGGGGACCATCGTAGGGCCAACACTTTTACCCTAATTCGCTCTCGTTTCCAAAAATTTCCCGGCGCTCCTTCCCTTTATATCGGATCACCCGTGACTTTTCCTCGGCGAGCCCATTCCCATGAATCATGTTAGATATCTTCATCTGAGGAGTTTGTAGAGGTAGTTAGGGTAGAGTTGGACGATGAGGCTCCAGTTGTTGGAGCCGAGTCCAGCGGGTCTTCTTCCCCTCCATCTTCAGATAGCCGAGAGGGTTCTTCTATTGCGTCATCTGTGTCGGGCTCGCCTCTAGAACCAGGGCTGCCCGTGTCATTCGTCGTCGGGCGACGATAAGGGCCCCTAAGGTGTGCATCGGGAACGCCCGCGATGCGCCCTCCGTTTTGAGGAGTGTGGATGAGCTTATCGAGATACGGGCTCGATTCCATATTCTCTCCAACTATTTGCTTCGTTTAGCTAGAAAGGATGAGCGGGCGGACCAAGTGTAGGGTAAGGAGATTGCCCTGTATTTGGAAGAATTCTGGGCCGGAATGCGTCTGCCCTTCTCAACCGAGGTATGTGGGGTGTTTCGTTGCTTCCATCTTGCCCCAGGAAAGCTAGCGCCGAACTCATGAAGAATCCTCCTCGGGTTTCTAGTCCGATTGAAACTCGAAAACATCCCTTTCAGTTTGAGCATCCTCGTTTCCTTCCTCTGTTATATGAATCACCCTGGCACCAGCAAGGATGAGCTGAGCTGAGTGTATTTTTCCTTCAAAAAAAGTAAGGGCGGGATAGCCGGGTCGGGTGTTGTAGCCGTTCCTTCTTCCATCCATGAATGAAAGAAGAAGTTCGTATTCGTCATGCCACCTGAGGGCGGGGATTGGCCTGTACCTACACAGTGGCACAAGGCTGACTGCCCGAGGGTGAAACCGTCATCCTCACCCAAGGAAAGGGCGGTGTCATTGTAGGAGCCGATCCAGCAGGTCGACGTCTTGCTTTCTGAGCATGATCTGAGCTGGGCTGGGCTCAGCCCCGTGCGCTTTCTGGGTAAGTTAAGGCCGTGGAAGATCTACTTAGACTTTGATGAGCCGAAGGACGAAAACCCTATATAGAGGCTATTGCGGCGGAAGAGAATCCTATGGAATATGATCCGGATGAGGATGTTCCTGCAAAGGAACAAAACCCTATATAGAGGGGGAATCGGAGGGCGAGGCTCCTACCAGTGATGAGCCGAAGGACGAAATTTCGAGTAAGGAGGAGCTCGAGACCTAAGAAACTCAGGCATTTATTCCCGCAAGACACCATAGAAACGACAATACCTTTCTTAGTGCAAGGACCTATCACCACTTGTTGAACTCCCATAATCGAGACCAATAAGTCTTTTCCCTTTCTTTGGCCGAATAAAACGATGTAGAATAGTATGAGTATGTCCTTACTTTTCGGTTGTACTCTCCATATTGAAGTTGGATAATAAAATCTTAGTTTCGAGCAAAAATCTCTCTTATGTCTCTTGCTCTTCCTATTAGTCTCTCTCTTGCATTAATTGTTGTTCTTCCATGCAAGTTATTATCTTGCCTCATCCCTCAGCCTGTTTGTAACCTAACCTATTCTGATCATCAATGGCCGGACGACCCCATGATCGCAACCAAAGGGGAAATGGAGTCAATAAAGCTGCTGCTCAGCAAGCAGCTATGCTACATGATGCAAGGACTACCGGAGCAATAGCAGCAGCAGACAGCTGCCCTTCATCAGGAGCCATGAGAAAGTAAGCAGCAACAAGCAGAGATTTTAAGTAAGGCACTAACCCCAGTTCCTCAAGACTTGGCGGGAGTGAAGCAGTTCAGATCACTCCACCCCAAGAATTTTTCGGGGAAGGAAACTCCCTTATAAGCTGAGGAATGGCTCAAGGGAACAGTCAACGATCTCGGTGCCGCCCAAATTCCGAAGGACGCATGGGTGAACATCGCTAAGCTACAACTTACGAATAATACCAGGATATGGTGGGAGGCAGAGGAAAGTAGATTGAAGGAGCCCATCGACTGGGAAACGTTCAAACAGCGTTTTGATACCAAGTATTTTCCAGTCGTGGCACACTTAAGGATGGAAAGAGAGTTTATACATTTCCAACAAGGGAGCATGTGGGATAAGTCGGTGGAAGAGTACGCTTCGGAGTTCGCGACGGTTCGCGCATCATCTGGTGGCAACCCCAGAACTTTATGCTAAGAGATTCAGACAAGGATTGGACCTAAAGACGCGGTCCTCCATGTCTTCTGCTACTCTTTCGACTTATGATGAAATCTTAGAGGCGATACGAAACTTTTAAGACCTTCAGAGACGCATGAGGAAGGATGACCGTTTGTCTGGCATTAAGCAACCAGCCAATCAAATTCTTGGAGTATCATCTTCCAGATTCGACGGGAAACAACAAGGTAAGAGGCCAGCTGGACCAACTATCTTCCGAAAACTAGTCGTTATATGCAACCATTGTGGTAGGACCGGACACTACAGGAGAGACTGTCGCATTTTGAACAAACTTTGCATAGTCTGTAGGTCTCTGGATCATGCTATTGGGGACTGTCCTCAGAGAGGGAGACAATCAGACCCGGTCAACAAGCTGGCTAACTATGTGGCACCAACACAGGGAAACCGGCCACTTTCCGCCACTAAATCAACCGGTCAAGGGGCATCACCAAAGGGACCACCCTTGTCATCACAGGAGCGTGTTTTTCAGCAAGCGCAGAGGAATGGACCCAAACGCCAGACTTTCACCATGAAAGCCGAGAAGGCTGATACCACGGGGCAAGACAGCAGAGATACTCATTTATTTTTCAACCTTTCTTTTGATACCGTGCTTATTTATCCTTCGATGCAAATCTTAGTTGGACTGACCATAATTCCTCTAGTTTTCATAATTTCGACTAGTTGCCTTTATGTTATATCTCTCAAGTCTTCCATCAATTCACAACCTTCCTTCAACTTCCAAACTTTTCCATCTGGAAGAAACTACTGATTTTACATTTTTCTGATTCCTTGTACCTAAACCCTTCAGAGACTTTCCATGCATCAAGTGATACACCAACTCGCAGGAGCGACGCATGCAGCAAAGAGGATTCCTGACAGCGTTACTGATTTCCCTGCCTAGTAGTGGCCACTCCTTTGAAAATTTCAAATATGAAATTATTCTAAGGAGGGTAAATCGTAACTATCACAAACATTCTTGCAATTCGAAGTTTTAAACATCCACAACGATTTTTCGGAGAAGGGACTTGGTGATGTGATGTATCAGCGCGGCGATATAGTCGCATATGCGTCAAGACAACTAACGACTTGTGGACGCAACTATCATGTTCAGATTTAGAACTGGCGATGGTAATTTTCATCTTGAAGATATAGAAACACTACTATAAGGAGAACATGGGAACACGGATGGTTGAAACACATGAAGCGGATGAGAGGGGTCAAGTTTTATATGGGAGAAGTACCGATCTATTGGGACAACCCTAAAGATGGAGAATTGTAGGATTGACATAATTGTAGGAAAAAAAAGGGTGGAGATGGTGATACAATGCAGCGAGCGAGGAAAGCTCAGCCCACGACTCATCAGCCGTTTAACATCTTGGAAGGAGACGGTGGGTTTGTGTATAGACTAGCTTTGCTATTTTCTATGGAGGGTGTGCATAATACTTTTATATCTCACAGCTAAGAGAGTATGCTGGCAACCTTAGTCATACTTTTGATCATTCCGAGATTATGGAAAGGTTGGCGTAATCTATAAGCAGCAACCGGTCGGGATACCAGAAGAATGAAACCTTGAGGGACAAGATAATCCAGCTGGCTAGAGTAATGTGGAGAAAGATTACTAGGCCGACATACACGGAAGTGAGAAAACGGGACGAGAGAGTAATACCCAAAATATTTAACCGCGATAATCCCTTCTTAGTGATTTCTTTCTTTCCTTGACCTACCTTCTGAAATTTCGAGGACGAAATTATTTTAAGGAGGGTAGATTGTAACGACCGTATTTTCTAATACCTAATAAAATATATTTTTACTATCAAATAATTATTTTAATTGTTTCGTTGATATAAGAATATTTTTAAAGTAATGTTAATAATTTTTAAAGCATTGAAAATGATTAAAGGAATTTTCTAAAATCTATTTATTGTTTTTATAGGCTTAAAATATTTGAATAAAATTTTATAATGCCTTAAAATAACCTACATATTTTTATTATCAATTAAAATAATTAATTCGTAATTAAAAATATTTTAAAGGATAAACTAGATTTTAAATAATCATAATAACTAGCTAAAACCATAGGAATCAATATATTATTTAGTTTTA
Organism: Agapanthus africanus; assembly: GCA_030015575.1. Classification (NCBI taxonomy): domain Eukaryota; kingdom Viridiplantae; phylum Streptophyta; class Magnoliopsida; order Asparagales; family Amaryllidaceae; genus Agapanthus; species Agapanthus africanus. The sequence goes on along the minus strand of JASDDO010000024.1, from coordinate 136,293,843 downwards.
GCCCAAAATTATTTTTATACTAAAGATAATAATAAAATATATTTTTTGAAATTTTTCCATAATTTTCCCGTATTTTAAACTATTTTTAACAATTATTTTAAAAACCAAATTCCATTTTTAATATATAAATCCGTTTAGTTTTTATATAAAAAATAATAATTAAAAAAATTAAATCCCCCTTGATCCTGGACCGTTGGATCATAACATCAAACGGCCCAGAACCCACCGACGCACCCACTTGGTGGGGACCACGTGAAAACGCGTGACGCGTGGCGCGTGGGCCTAGCGACGACGGCGCGATCTCGGCCGTTGGATCTTGATCCAACGGCTGAGGTGAAGAGGCAACGGCTGCTAATAATTCTGAATGATTGGGGGCGCGGATTTTGATGGGATTTTAACGGATTTCTTGGATTTTATGGTTGGTGATAAAACGCTATAAATAGGCACTTCAAACATTGATTTCTCACACCTCAGAACTCCAAAAATTCTGAAAAAAATCCCAGCGCTTTCGTGTCGACGACGCCGACACTATGGCTTCACCCAATCGCCGAGGAAAAATCTGAGCGCGGAGCTATTGAGGATTTTGTACAAGCCTACGTCTTCAACCGTCTACGTCTAACTCTAATCAAAAGTAGGATCCGCCTCTCTCCCCTCTTTCTGTCGCCTTCTTCTTTTCTCAATAATCTAGTTCCAACTTCTAATCATCAACCCCTATTTAAAATGATGTTATAATATTCGTGCATGCCTATTCCTTGTACCCTTAATGATGATAATGTTAACCCATGTTTTAAAACGGTGTTTAATTTCCTCCGTACGCAAAAATATATTGCACTCTCATACTACCTGGAATCTGGTATGCTTAATGTCATAACCCATGAATTGTCAATTCATCTCTGATATACCCACACTTACCCATACTATCAAAATGATCTCGAAATAGGTTACCCACAAAATACTCTCGTTTAATTAAAATGTTATATTTGTTTAAAATATCCATAAGAGATAAGATATGTGGAATAAATGTTTTAGATACGACATACATATATTTTACTTACACTTTTTCTTCAACTACTATAATTTTGTTAAATCCCTTCACCTTTTTAAAGAAGAAAATACTAAATTTAAATAACGGCTTATGGTTTTTCCAAAATGAACGTATTTTCTAAAACGTTACCCTGAATCTAAAACACTATAATTTCATAAAATTATTAATTTCATTTAAACACATCGACCTTTATTGAAGGGTCATTTTCAACAAGGACCATAATCCATATAACGATATCTTTTCAAAAGGAATATTTAATACCTTATTAAAAGGAGATTTTCAAATAACACCAATCTAGGACAAAGGAAAGGTTGTAGGCATCGGTCGTTTATCTAAACCAGACTTTGTGATGCCTAGGCTAGACAAGTGGGAAAGGTAATTTTAAAAGGCCCGTCTCACAGTGATTCGTGAGCGAATCCCTTCTTTCTTTACTTGTGCTTATCTGGGCACAATTGGCGGTGAAGAGGCGATTTGAGAATCTCACAACTTGCCTTTTTGAAACAGTTAGGAGCAGTCTAGTTTTTGAAATAAAAACCTCTTGCAACTTGTCCTTATAAAAATCTCTTGCAATAGATTTTCAAATAAACACCACAACCTTTCATCGAAAGGATATTTTCCATAAAACATTATGTTTTTCCAAAATGATAAATATCCAAAATCTCATGGTTTTTCTTAGAAGAAATAAAAGATAATTAAACACTATTATTCTTTTTACTAAGCATTCCCTAAGATGACACGAAGTACTTTACGAACTTTAGAAAATAAAACGAGTGGTTGTGGAAGTCCATATTAAACGAGATCAATACTTTTTAAAAATTTCCAGTTTATGACATACCTGACATATGATACGGTTAGGGTTAGAATGCGCGGACCTAGGTATGAAATACTTATATGAAGATCCCGATATTCCGGATGACCGGTCCAAAGTGTGGATGACTATACAAATATGAAGATCGCGATATTCCGGGTGACCAGTCCAAAGTATGGACGACTATACAAATATGAAGATCCCGATATTCTGGATGACCAGTCCAAAATGTGGACGACTATACAATGTGGAAATCCCATGCCTAGAGGTATACGCACTAATTCTAATTTGTCCGAACCTTTATACTGAATCACGGGGATGGGTAGTTTGATTAGGCAAGGAAATTCGGAACTCGGATTCCCCTGCTACTCGATCATGATCCTGGGAAGTGAAACGGTACATTTCACTTCCCCGGTTGTTGTTCCGTGGCTACAACGGAATAATCGCGAGTATTCGGACCCTTGTTTAACAAACTAAAACGAACTTTTACCTCCACCAATACTTTCTACTATTTATTACATATAACTTACAACATACTCATGCTCATATATACCTCTCTTCAAAACGTCTTAAGTTTGTGCATTTCAAACATTTACACCCCTTACTTTATGTCTGCATGCATATATCATACTCTTATTTATCCCTGTTTCATTTTTATACTCCTATTTCCTTATGAGGCAATCCTACCCGAGTATAACTCGCTGACGGACCTTTCTTTTCTTCCTCTATCTTTGGAAAGTCCGTCAGATAAGAATGAGTATTATGGCAAGGATCAAGGTGTTAAGCCAACTTATGAAGATTATGCAGACTGGACGAGAGAAGATTAGCTAGATTTAATTTTTGTTGTTGCCCACATGTTTAGGGCTTTTGTTTCTCCTCGATGTAATTAACCTACTTGGTTTAATTTACTCTTTCTTTTGGAATGTAATAAAGTTTGGTTAATGGAAATAAATGCCTTTCGCTTTTATTATTTTTGTTTTGGTACACATCCTGCATGTTAAATATTCATACGCTTAACGTAACTGTATTGAATAGACCACGTTCAATACAGTTAGGTTGCGGACCATACCACGTCATCCTTCTCCTTCTTTTGGGAAGCGGGGCGTGACAGGTTTTTGTGGTGGCCCATGCAGGTCCACTTGTGTATTAAAATGAAACCGTTAACCGTCTTATTATATTTGTGAATCTCATCCATTCATACCGATTTCATAATTCTCCTATGTCCCTTGTCCCTTCCTTGACATTCTGTACCCTGACCATGACCTTCTTTCAGGTCATGGCAAATCTTTCCGACATGGATGACATATCTTTTGAAGCTACATCTGGAGATTTAGACGACGAAGTCGTAGACTCTTAGGCGGTTATTTCCGACAGTGACTCGGAAGACGAAGAAGTCGATACTGCAACTCCGGAGCCTATGATGGCCAATGACTCCGAAGACGAAGAAAAAGATACCATGGAAGGGGAGCATATAGAGGAGGGGCCAGAAAAAGAGGCTATTGCAGCGGAAGAGAATCCTATGGAATATGATCCGGATGAGGATGTTCCTGCAAAGGAACAAAACCCTATATAGAGGGGGAATCGAAGGGCGAGGCTCCTGCCAAGGATGAGCCGAAGGACGAAGTTTCGAGTTAGGAGGAACTCGAGACCGAAGAAACTCAGGCAGTTGTTCCCGCAAGACACCATAGAAATGACATTACCTTTCTTAGTGCGGGGACCTATCATCACATGTTGAACTCCCAAAATCGAGACTAATAAGTCTTTTCCTTTTCTTTGGCCGAATAAAACGATGTAGAATAGTATGGGCATGTCCTTACTTTTCGGTTGTACTCTCTATACTGAAGTTGGATAATAAAATCTTAGTTTCGAGCAAAAATCTTTCTTGTGTCTCTTGCTCTTCCTATTAGTCTCTCTCTTGCATTAATTGTTGTTCTTCCATACAAGTTATTATCTTGCCTCATCCCTCAGCCTGTTTGTAACCTAACCTATTCTGATCATCAATGGCCAGACGACACCATGACCGCAACTGAAGGGGAAATGGAGTCAATGAAGCTGCTGCTCAGCCAGCAGCTATGCTACAAGATGCAAGGAGTACTGGAGCAACAGCAGCAGCAGACAGCTGCCCTTCATCAGGAGCCACGAGAAAGTAGGCAGCAACAAGCAGAGATTTTAAGAAAGACACTAACCCCAGTTCCTCAAGATTCGGCGGGAGTGAAGCTGTTCAGATCACTCCACCCCAAGACTTTTTCGGGAAAGGAAACTCCCTTATAAGCTGAGGAATGGCTCAAGGGAACAGTCAACGATCTCGGTGCCGCCCAAATTCCGAAGGACGCATGGGTGAACATCGCTAAGCTACAACTTACGGATAATGCCAGGATATGGTGGGAGGCAGAGGAAAGTAGATTGAAGGAGCCCATCGACTGGGAAACGTTCAAACAACGTTTTGATACCAAGTATTTTCCAGTCGTGGCACACTTAAGGATGGAAAGAGAGTTTATACATTTCCAACAAGGGAGCATGTGGGATAAGTCGGTGGACGAGTATGTTTTGGAGTTCGCAAGGTTAAGACGGTTCGCACAACATCAGGTGGCAACCAAGAACATTATGCTAAGAGATTCAGACAAGGATTGGACCTAAAGACGCAATCCTCCATGTCTTCTGCTACTCTTTCGACTTATGATGAGATCTTAGAGGCGACACAAAACTTTGAAGACCTTCAGAGACGCATGAGGAAGGATGACCGTTTGTCTGGCATTAAGCAACCAGCCAATCAAATTCTTGGTGGATCATCATCCAGATTCGACGGGAAACTACAAGCTAAGAGGCCAGCAGGACCAACTATCTTCGGAAAACCAGTCGTTATATGCAACCATTGTGGTAGGACCGGACACTACAGGAGAGACTGTCGTATTTTGAACAAACTTTGCATAGTCTGTGGGTCTCCGGATCATGCTATTGGGGACTGTCCTCAAAGAGGGAGACAATCAGGCCCCGTCAACAAGCTGGCTTATATGTGGCACCAACACAGGGAAACCGGCCACTTTCCGCCACTAAACCAACCGGTCAAGGGGCATCACCAAAGGGACCACCCTTGTTATCACAGGAGCGTGTTTTTCAGCTAGCGCATAGGAATGGACCCAAACGCCAGACTTTCACCATGACAGCTGAGAAGGCTGATACACGGGGCAAGACAGCAGAGATACTCTTTTATTTTTCAACCTTTCTTTTGATACCGTGCTTATTTATCCTTCGATGCAAATCTTAGTTGGACTCATCATAATTCCTCTAGATTTCGTAATTTCGACTAGTTGCCTTTATGTTATATCTCTCAAGTCTTCTATCAATTCACAACCTTCATTCAACTTCCAAACTTTTCCATCTGGAAGCAACTACTGATTTTACATTTTTCTATTCCTTATACCTAAACCCTTCAGAGACTTTCCATGCATCAAGTGATACACCAACTCGTGGGAGCGACGCATGCAGCTAAGAGGATTCCTGACAGCGTTACTGATTTCCGTGCCTAGTAGTGGCCACTCCTTTGAAAATTTCAAATATGAAATTATTCTAAGGAGGGTAGATTGTAACTATCACAACCATTTTTGAAATTCTTAGCAAACCCAGAAGTTTTAAACATCCTCAACGATTTTTCGAAGAAGGGACTTGGTGATGTGATGTATCAGCGCGGCGATATAGTCGCATATGCGTCAAGACAACTAACGACTTGTGGACGCAACTATCATGTTCAGATTTAGAACCGGCGATGGTAATTTTCATCTTGAAGATATAAAAACACTACTATAAGGAGAACATGGGAACACGGATGGTTGAAACACATGAAGCGGATGAAAGGGGTCAAGTTTTAAATGGGAGAAGTACCGATTGATTGGGATGACCCTGAAGATGGAGAATTGTAGGACTGACATAATTGTAGGAAAAAAAGGGTGGAGATGGTGATATAATGCAGCGAGCGAGGAAAGCTCAGCCCACAACTCATCGGTCGTTTAACATCTTGGAAGGAGACGATGGGTTTGTGTATAGACTAGCTTTGCTATTTTCTATAGAGGGTGTGCATAATACTTTTATATCTCACAGCTAAGAGGATATGCTGGCAACCCTAGTCATACTTTTGATCATTCCAAGATTATGGAAAGGTTGGCGTAATCTACAAGCAGCAACCGGTCGGGATACCAGAAGGATGAAACCTTGAGAGTCAAGATAATCCAGCTGGCTAGAGTTATGTGGAGAAAGAATTACAAGGCCGACATACACAGAAGTGAGAAAGTGGGACGAAAGAGCGAGACCCAAAATATTTAACCGCGATAATCCCTTCTTAGTGATTTCTTTCTTTCTTTGACTCACCCTCTGAAATTTCGAGGACGAAATTATTTTAAGGAGCGTAGATTGTAACAATCGTGTGTTCTAATACCTAATAAAATATTTTTCTACTGTCAAATTAATATTTTAATTGTTTCGTTGATAGAAGAATATTTTTAAAGTAATGCTAATGATTTTTAAAGCATTGAAAATGATTAAAGGAATTTTATAAAATCTATTTATTGTATTTATAGACTTAACATGTTTGAATAAAATTTTATAATGCCTTAAAATAACCTACATATTTTTATTATCAATTAAAATAATTAATTCGTAATTAAAAATATTTTAAAGGATAAACTAGATTTTAAATAATCATAATAACTAGCTAAAACCATATGAATCAGTATATTATTTAGTTTTAGCCCAAAATTATTTTTATACTAAAGATAATAATAAAATATATTTTTTGAATTTTTTCCATAATTTTCCCGTATTTTTAACTATTTTTAACAATTATTTTGAAAACCAAATTCAATTTTTAATATATAAATCCGTTTAGCTTTTATATAAAAAATAATTATTAAAAAAATTAAATCCCCCTTTATCCTGGACCGTTGGATCATAAGATCCAACAGCCCAGAACCCACCGATGCGCCCACGTGGTGGGGACCACGCGAAAACGCGTGATTCCCCCACACGTGACGCGTGGCGTGTGGGCCTGGCGGCGACAGCGCGATCTTGGCCGTTGGATCTTGATCCAACGGCTGAGGTGAAGAGGCAGCGGCGGCTAATGATTCTGAGTGATTGGGGGCACGGATTTTGATGGGATTTTAACGGATTTCTTGGATTTTATGGTTGGTGATAAAACGCTATAAATAGGTACTTCAAACACTGATTTCTCACTCCTTAGAACTCCAAAAATTCTGGAAAAAAATACCAGTGCCTTCGTATCGATGACGTCGACGCTATGGCTCCATCCAATCGCCGAGAAAAAATCTGAGTGCGGAGCTATTGAGGATTTTATACAAGCCTACGTCTTCAACCGTCTACGTCTAACTCTAATCAAAGGTAGGATCCGCCTCTCTCCCCTCTTTCTGTCTCCTTCTTCTTTTCTCAATAATCTAGTTCCAACTTCTAATCATCAACCCCTATTTATAATGATATTATAATATTCGTGCATGCCTATTCCTTGTACCCTTAATGATGATAATGTTAACCCATGTTTTAAAACGGTGTTTCCGTACGCAAAAATATATTGCACTCTCATACTACCTGGAATCTGATATGCTTAATGTCATAACCCATGAATTGTCAATTCACATCTAATATATCCACACTTACCCATACTATCAAAATGATCTCGAAATAAATTATTTCCACAAAATACCCTCGTTTAATTAAAATTTTATATTTGTTTAAAATATCCATAAGAGATAAGATATGTGGAATAAATGTTTTAGATACGACATACATATATTTTACTTACACTTTTTCTTCAACTACTATAATTTTGTTAAATCCCTTCACCTTTTTAAAGAAGAAAATACTAAATTTAAATAACGGCTTATGGTTTTTCCAAAACGAACGTATTTTCTAAAACGTTACCCCGAATCTAAAGCACTATAATTTCATAAAATTATTAATTTCATTTAAATACCTCGACCTTTATTGAAGGGCCATTTTAAACAAGGACCATAATCCATATAACGATATCTTTTCAAAAGGAATATTTAGTACCTTATTAAAAAGAAATTTTTAAATAATACCAATCTAGGACAAAAGAAAGGTTGTAGGCATCGGTCGTTTATCTAAACCAGATTTTGTGGTGTCTAGGCTATACAAGTGGGTGTTTCCCCCAATCAGAGCAAAGCTCTGTTTTGAAATTCAAAATTCAAAAGTTGAAGCAACGCTTCAGATCCAGCGCTAGGTGCGCTGCGTGCTATGTGTCAAACACGGATATGCTAGCGCCAGGTGCGCTGCGCCCTAGGCAGCGCATCCCAATCAGAGCAAAGCTCTCTTGTAAAATTCAAAAAATTGAAGCAACGCTTCAGATCTAGTGCTAGGCGCGCTGCGCGCCACGTGTCAAACACGGGTGCACTAGCGCAGGCTGCGCTGCGCTCTGCACTGCGCGCCACGTGTCAAACGAAGGTGCGCTAGAGCAAGGTGCGTCAGTGCTGGAATTAAGAATTCCCCACCGTTAGATCAAAAGATCTAATAGTAAATTATTAATTAATCAGAATTAAAATTCTGTTATGGAAAGATCTTTCCAATCTTATTAAAAACAAGAAGATTACTTTCTGTAAAACAGGAGCCCTAGGATCAAAAGATCCAACGGTGGGAAATATCCCCAAATCAATCAGAGAAAGATCACTTTAACTGATCTGACAAATCAATTTGCCCTATATAAAGGCCCCAAGACTTCAAGTCTAATATAGAGAAACCCTCATACAAATTTTGAGAGAACTTAAAGACAGAAAAGCAAGCTTTTAGCAAAAGAAGATCATTTCTTCAAGGTAAAGAACATGATTCTTGAACACAGAGATGAAATCATCTCATAAAAAGAAGAATTATCTTCTAAAAAAGATCATATATCTACAAAAGACTAATGTCTTTTATAAAAAAGAGATCAAAATATCTCATCATAAAAACAAATGAAGTATTTATTTCATTCATAGATCATTGATCTACAAAGGCAAAGCTCTTTCCAAAATAAGAACTATTGTTCTTGAATCTTGAGGCAAGGCCTCCTCTAAAAAAAGAACATAAACTTGTTCTCTGATCATAAATTTGATCAAATGCGCTTTGCGCTACTGAAAAGTGCCTTGCACTCATGAACTGCGCCTTTGCGCTCCTTAGACCGGCGCTCAGCGCTAAGACATGCCACGTGTCAACCACAGATACAACTTGCGCTTTGCGCTTTTGAAACAGCGTACTGCGTTCATGGGCTGGCGGTCGGCGCAAGCGCAACACGTGTCATTCACGTATGCGCCAGTGCAATACGCTCATTGACTAGCGCTCAGCGCTCACAAACTGGCATCTGCGCTTAGCGCAGAGTGCAACACTTACATGCACGTCACGTGGCAGAAGCGCACTGCACTTTTTGATTGGCGCAAATCGCCTAGCACACCATATATTGCGCAGAATGAACACAAATTGTTCTTTAAGGAGCCAAGGATCTAATGAATGCTCTGCATTCAAAACAAGACAAAAAATGTCAGGATCTAATACTCAATATTATTAAAAGGGCCCAGCCCAAGTAAAGGCTCAACAACCCAGAACAATAAAATGTTAAACATTTTAGTCTCATTGGACTTAGCCCAATTTTAGCCATAAGTCCTCAACGTATATTGAACTGAGCCCATCTGCTCATGAATATTCAACAGATCTAAGTCCCAAGCTAGGCTACAGATTTTCCAATCAATTCACACCGGTTCAAGGGTACATCTCTTACTCCTCTGATACTCGTCGTTGTAATCCTTCAACGTCTTCAGAGAGGTGACGGGTCCCGAAAACCACACATTTTACGGACCGTGGGGTCCTTAAACTCATGGACTACGATGTCCTTAAACTTCATAGACTACAATGTCTTTAAACTACGGACTGTGGGGTCCTTAAACTCATGGACTACGATGTCCTTAAACTTCATAGACTACGATGTCTTTAAACTACGGACTGTGGGGTCCCTAAACTCATGAACTACGATGTCCTAAAACTTCATAGACTATGATATCTTTAAACTACGGACTGTGGGGTCCTTAAACTCATGGACTACGATGTCCTTGTAGGGTGTTTTTCGTCATCCCCTTGAGATGGGAATACGCGCGCGCTTGTCAGGCGTACTACAAATTCCCCCTGCTTAGGGTAGGCTGGGGTTTAATGATTGTGGGGATCCGAATCTCCGGCAGCCGCGGACTAAGCTGCCGTTAATTACTCCTTGTCTTTGGGGCGAAGGAACCTCCGATTAACGGGTTAAGCTGGTCATGCGAACTCAATGTGCAGTGTACGTGTGTTTTGTTTTGGATGGGGGGTTTAAATATATCGGGAGCCACGCAGAGTTTTTACGGGGTCCCGCTCCCCGGATAGCGGGCTAGGGGTCAAGGTGGCTAGCAGCCCCCTTGCGGGGTGCGGGGCAGCGCCCCGTTAGAAATTTTTTTCTAACAGGGACAGTGTCATGGAGTATATGTGTATGCACATATGTATATATATGTATATATATATATATGTATATATATAAGAAAAAAAGAGGGGGAAAAGGCATCCAAAGGATGCGTGGGGGCAGCACCTTGGGCGCTGTGCGCCTAGGTGCTGTGCGCTCAGGCGCTAGAGTGCCACGTGTCGGCACGTGGGAGCTTTGGCTTGAGCGCTGGGAGCTTGAGCGCAAGCGTGCCACGTGTCGGCACGTGGGCGCTCTGCGCTGGGCGCTTGAGCGCAAGCGCGCCACGTGTCGGCTCGTGGGCGCTCTGCGGTTCAGCGCCTGACGCTCGAACGCAAGCGCGCCACGTGTCGGCACGGGGGCGACTTGCGCCTGAGCGCTTGTGCGCCACGTGTCGGCACCGGGGCGACTTGCGCTCGAGCGCTTGTGCTTGAGCGCAAGCGTACCACGTGTCGGCACCGGGACGACTTGCGCTCGAGCGCTTGCGCTTGAGCGCAAGCGCGCTACGTGTCGGCACGTGGACGCTTTACGCTTGAGCGCAGGGCGTTGTAGTGCAAACGCGCCATGTGTCGGTACGTGGGCGCTTTGCGCTCGAGCGCTGAGCGCTGGAGCGCAAGCGCGCCACGTGTCGGCACGCGGGCGCTCTGCACTTGAGCGCCGGCGAGAAAAAGAGGCTTTAGGCCAAAAAAATTTCTCGGAAGAGAAATCAGAGAGGAGTTGGACTCCTGAGTGTGTTTTTTTGGGTTTAGTGAAAGGGGTTCTTCTTCCTCCTCCTCCGTTAGCTGGATCTTGAAGATCAAGAGATGTGAGATCTCAAAATCTCTCCTTTTTGAGATCTGATGATAGATCCAAGTTCCCCTTTGTGGGTTTCGTGGTGAAAAAATATTTTGTTTTGGAAAAGGAAGAGTAAAACTCTTGATTTAATTCAGAAGAAAGAAGAAGGTTTGAGATCTTCAGAAAAGGGAAAGAGATATAAACCCTGGGTTTTTTGAGAGAATGAAAGTCTTCTTATTTTTATTCATCATGTTGCCTTTTATAGGCTTACATATTTGCATATAGCCCATTGGGCTTCACAAAATGGCATTTTGCCTATCTCATGGCTCATGTGCCATTTCATTTTTGCACATAAGCTATGGTCTTACAAAAATTTGGCTTTCTGCCCGTTTTGTATACACTCATGTATAAAAAAATTAGATAAAAAATTATTTATTACATGGTCTATATTTTGGCATGGAGGAGGCTGGCCGCGGGCTTGACTTGGGCATGGGCCCGCTTGACCTGGGCTTGGGCCCACCTAGCTTGGGGGTTGACCTTGACTTTAACTCGGTCAACCGGGGTGTAAATTTTTACCCCAACAAAGTGCCCCCCATCAATAAATGCACACCGCATATTTGAGTTGTGTGCATGAAATTGATGGATCTTGAAGTTGGACTTCGAGGTAGAACATCATTCCAGGGGCGGGGCATCATCCCGGGGAGCTTGATTCTCGGGGATCGGAGCATCATTCTGATTCGCGGAGCATAATTCCAAGGTTCGGTGCATCGTTCTGAAGGGCGGAGTATAATTCCAGGGTTCATAGCGTCGTTCCGAAGGGCGGAGCATGATTCCAGGGTTCGGAGCATCGTTCCGAAGGGCGGAGCATGATTCCAGAGATCGGAGCATCATTCCGACGAGCGGAGCATGATTCCAGAGATCGGAGCATCATTCCGAAGGGCGGAGCATCATTCCGAAGGGTGGAGCATCGTTCCGAAGGGCGGAGCATGAATCCAGAGATCGGAGCATCATTCCGATGAGCGGAGTATGATTCCAGAGATCGGAGCATCATTCCGAAGGGCGGAGCATAATTCCAGGGTTCGGAGCATCATTTCGAGATCGAAGCATTATTCCGAAGGGCGGAGCATAATTCCAGGGTTCGGAGCATCATTCCGAAGGGCGGAGCATGATTCCAGGGGATCGGAGCATCATTCCGATGAGCGGAGCATGATTCCAGGGGATCGGAGCATCATTCCGATGAGCGGAGCATGATTCCAGGGCTCGGAGCATCATTCCGAAGAGCGGAGCATGATTCCAGAGGGACAAAGCATAATTCCGAAAAGCGGAGCATGATTCCAGAGGGTCGGAGCATAATTCCGAAAAGTGGAGCATGATTCCAGAGGGTCGGAGCATAATTCCGAAGAGCGGCATACATTCTGACCGAAGAATAATTTCGATGCAGAGGTTGATTTCCAGGCGAAGCATAATTCCGACAGGGAAGGCAAATACTCTGAGGCGAAGCATGATTTCGACACAGGTACACTCTGAGACGGAGCATGATTCCGACGCAGAGCTTGCTGGTTGACTTGATTCCGAGGCGAAGCTTGATTCCGACGAGGAGGTCGCTGGTTGATTCCGAGCCGAAGCATAATTCCGACAGGGAAGGTAGATACACCAAGGCGAAGCATCATTTCGACACGGGGTGCATTCTGAGACGAAGCATAATTCCGACGAGGAGGTCGTTGGTTGATTCCGAGCCGAAGCATAATTCCGACAGGGAAGGCAGATACACCGAGGCGAAGCATGATTTCGACACGGGGTGCATTCTGAAACGAATCATAATTCCGATGAAGAGGTCGTTGGTTGATTCCGAGCCGAAGCATAATTCCGACAGGGAAGGCAGATACACCGAGGCGAAGCATGATTTCGACACGGGTAAATTCTGGGACGGAGCATGATTCCGCCGTAGAGGTCGTTGGTTGATTCCGAGCCGAAGCATAATTCCGACAGGGAAGGCAGATACACCAAGGCGAAGCATGATTTTGACATGGGGTAAATTCTGGGACGGAGCATGATTCCGCCGTAGAGGTCGTTGGTTGGTTCCGAGCCGAAGCATAATTCTGACAGGGAAAGCAGATACACCGAGGCGAAGCATGGTTTCGACCCGGGGTAAATTCTGGGAAGGAGCATGATTCCACTGTAGAGGTTGTTGGTTTGATTTGATTTGGGTTGACATCAGCATCACTACACTGAAATATGGTACTAGGAGCAAATCATCATTTATCATGAGAGGATTTGGGAATTGTTTTTTTTTTGTTTGGCATCAGCATCGCTACACTGGAATATGGTACCAAGAGCAAATCATCATTTGCGTTTGTTTATTAGGAAACGATGGCTTAGGAGACAGGTTTTAGGTCCCTATCACCTAAGACTTTTCAATTTTATGAGCCGTAAGGGTCTTACAAAGCATTTTCTCCCTACGGGTCGTAAGGATCCCGTAGGTGTATTTTCTCCTTAGGAGTCGTGGGGACTCCTAAGTGTGTTGCTCCTTTGTGAGTCGTAAGGATCTCACGCGGGAATTTTCTCCTCATAAAGTCGAGAGGACCTTATGAGTGCATTTCATCTCTTTCTCACGAGTTTGCGCCCTTTCGGGTTTTCACAAACTCGCCGGCAGTCCTGCTGTTTTTACTCACAGAGCCCTTTCGGGTTTTAATCCGTGCCCATTTTGCTTGTGGATATACCATTTTTTTTATATTTTTTTTTGGACTTTGAATGTGGTCTCACCTGTAGGACTCGGGAGAGATTAGGATTGTTTTACGTCCGTGGATTGTATACGGTTTTGCAGGATGTATGATCCAGACCATAAGACCGGAAAAATTTCAGGACTTTGTTGGCGTCTGCATCGCTGCACTGGAATATAGTACCAGGAGCGACTCATCATTCGCCGTTGGGGTATGGGATTTGGAATTTGGTTGCCGTCTGCATCGCTGAACTGGAATATGCTACCAGGAGCGACTCATCATTCGCCGTTGGGGTATTGGATTTAGAATTTGGTTGGCATCTGCATCGCTGCACTGGAATATGGTACCAGGAGCGACTCATCATTTGCCACTTGGCTATTTGGATTTTGGCCGGCGTCTGCATCGCTGCACTGGAATATGGTACCAGGAGAGACTCGTCATTCGCCATTGCCTATTGGGAAGTGATGGCTTAGGAGACAGGTTTAGATCCCTATCACCTAAGGCTTTTCAATTTCATGGGTCGTAAGGGTCCCATAAAAGCATTTTCTCCCTACGGGTCGTAAGGATCCCGTAGGTGCATTTTCTCCTTAGGAGTCGTGAGGACCCCCAAGTGTGTTTTTTCCTTTGTGAGTCATAAGGATCCCACAAAAGTTTGTTCTCCTCATGTATCGTGAGGACACATGAGTGGGTCTTCCCAGTGGAGCATAATTCCGAGGACGGAGACCAGCCGCGTAACTGGTGATTGTGGTGGGGCATGGGTATGCTGAGAATTATTTGAGCCCGTGGATTGTATACGGCAGTCAATTTGGGGACTAACCGTAGGACCGAAAGAATTTTGGGAATCTGGATTTTTTTTTGTTTTTGTTTTTGTTTTACCGTGATTGCTCTATCATTTCAGCTTCTCTTATCGCGAAGATCGCGATTGCCCTATCATTTCGGCTATTTATTCACGGTCGTCCCATCATTTCGGCTTTATTCTCATTTTTATTTTCACTCGCTGATTTTTATTGCGAGTTGCCCAATCATTTCGGCTTTATTTTTTATTTTATTTTTATTTTATTTTATTTCCTTTTATTTACACATTTTTTGTTTATTCACATATTTCTTTTTACATTCCCAGTTTAACGACTTGCTGACTTGTTATAGTCAACAAGCAAGGGATGAGCTAGACTGAATATAGCAGGCGATATTGGTCGATTGTTCCCAGTTTAGTGACATGGTGGTCAATTGTTTTCAGAAAAAGGCAGATGTCTGAGAGAATCCGTTTCACGAAGAACTTCAGTCTCCGTTTGTATGAAATTGGCGGTCGCATCTTGACTGTTTACTAACACGCCTTTGGACAGTTCTATCTCTCCTGCCTTATATTGCTTTTCGACCCAATCTTTGAAGACGAAGCAGTCCTCAATGGCATGACCTATCACTCTGTGATAAGGGCAGTATTTGGGGTCGTCGGTCCTATTCGCTTCCTGCGGTCTTTTTGACTCTGGCAGTTGTAGACCGTTCTTCAGGGTGTCTTTGAATATTTTATGGATTTTGTCCCTTCTGAAGGAATAGACCTTATCCATCTTTTCTTTCAGTGGAGATTCTCCTCCTTCTCCGAACACTGGCTTCCGAGGCTGGTTGGCGCTAGGCCCGCTCATCCCTTGCTTATTTCGGTTAGCCGAAATGTTGAAAGATCCAGAATCATCGGAGTTTCCGCCTTTGTGATTATCGTCCTTTCGGTTTCTCCAGGACCTATTGTTATTTTGGGAATCCGAGGAGGACTCCTGCTTTGAGCGCTCCAGTATTTGAACTTTCCTGGTCAGCTCTTGGAATGTTTTGAGACCCGCGGTGCATAGAAATGAGACCATCCAATTGTTGAGATTTCCGACGAGGAGACAGACAGATTGGTCCTGCTCTATCGGCGGTTCGCATTTGACAGAAAGATTGCGCCATTGGGTTATAAAATCCGTGCTGCTTTCGTTGTTTTTGGGCTTGGTCCTTACAAGCTCGGCTATGGTGATCTTATCGCTGACGCTCATGAACCTTTGTCGAAACAAAGATCCTATTTGGACGAAAGTAGTAACGGAGCCATCCGGTATGCTCGCGTACCAGTCGAAAGCAACATCAGTCAAGCTATTAACGAACTGGCGGGGGAGAAGCGCATCGTTGCTCCCAGTATTCCCGCATGAGGCTTTGAAGTGGGCGATGTGCTGATTCGCATTTCCCGTCCCATCGAATCTTCCGAATTTAGGGATGACATAGCCGCTAGGAAATTCTACCAGATCATATTGAGCAGGATATGGTCTCCCGCTACTGCTAACACCGTTTCCCGGTTCACAAGCAGAGCTCTGCGTTTGATTGGGCGGCTGAGAGGCAAGTCGGGCTGTGAGCTGTAGGACGACATTTGTCAAGTCGTCAATTTTTTAGTAGAGCTTAGCCATCTCCTTGTCTTTGTTTCTCAGCTGCTTTCGGAGCTCTTGAAGCAGCTCTTGCTCCGCGGTCCTGGGGCGGAAAGTCGGCTCTTCTTCGCTTTCTGAGCCCGACTCCTCATGGACCGAAGGGTCTTTCCGCCTATCATCCTCATCAATAGGGTTTTCATCACCCCGCAGAGGCGGCTGTTCTTGGGAAGCGGCCACCACATTCAAGCCAGATTGGGTTTGAGATGTGGTAGCCCCGTCCTTGCTCTTGCTGCGCGTGCCCACCGTGTAGACAGTGTGGACCACATACCCAGCCATTTCCTCATCTTCGGCGGGGTAACCCTGTTCTTCGAACCTCATGAGGTTCAGCCTGGCAGGAGCCCTAGCCCTTTTGTTGGCTCTATATCTGAGCCTTTTCTCCCTCAGCTTCTCGATTTTGAAGGCTGGGCGGGCATCCGCTATCCGGGAAGCCATTGTGAGTTGATCAGCGGGGAGCTTAGAGAAGACACCCGATCGAGCAGTTGTCAGGGGAATTGCTGGGGCTTACGCGAGACGCGTCGTAGCTTTGTTGGTGTTGACGGCCTTGCCCCCAGCTGGGGTCAAGGAAAGTCGTTCAGACACCGACTTGTGTTTGGGTTGGGGCGCCCTTGAGATCACCACATTTGGTCTCCTGCTTTTCGAGACCGGTTTGTTTGCCACCGGGGCTTGAGGAGCTGGGATGGCGCCAACTGGCATGAACACAATAGAGCCGAATGGTAGCAGCGGCTCCTCCCATTGTCGCCTGAGACTGACCGGAAGGACCGTCCTGGAGTCTATCTTCATCGTGTAGGAGACGAGAGCTGAGTTCATTATCGAAGACATCGTTGAAAGGTGATTTCTTAAAAATCTGCATGAAAGAGCATTATTTTAGTATAAATACAGGTATGTACATTGATTGAGCTCGCCTGAATGCTTAACCTGAAATATGGGAGGAGAGATTGGTCCCACCGGGCGTGCCGAAATCTGTAGGGTGTTTTTCGTCACCCCATTGAGATGGGAATACGCGCGCGCTTGTCAGGCATACAACAGATTCCCCCTGCCTAGGGTAGGCTGGGGTTTAATGATTGTGGGGATCCGAATCTCCGGCAGCCGCGGACTAAGTTGCCGTTAATTACCCCTCGCCTTTGGGGCGAGAGAACCTCCGATTAACGGGTTAAACTGGTCATGCGAACTCAATGTGCAGTGTACGTGTGTTTTGTTTTGGAGGGGGGTTTAAATATATCGGGAGCCACGCAGAGTTTTTACGGGATTCCCGCTATCCGGATAGCGGGCTGGGCATCAAGGGGGCTAGCAGCCCCCTTGCGTGGTGCGGGGCAGCGCTCCGTTAGAAATTTTTTCTATCAGGGACAGTGTCGTGGAGTATGTGTGTATGCACATATGTATACATACGTGTATATATATATATATATATGTATATATATAAGAAAAAAAAGAGGGGGAAAAGGCATCCAAAGGATGCGTGGGGGCAGCACCTTTGGCGCTGTGCGCCTTAGGTGCTGTGCGCCTTAGGTGCTGTGCGCTCAGGCGCTAGAGTGCCACGTGTCGGCACGTGGGCGCTCTGAGCTTGAGCGCTGGGCGCTTGAGTGCAAGCGCGCCATGTGTCGGCACGTGGGCGCTTTGCGGTTCAGCGCCTGACGCTCGAGCGCAAGCGCGCCACGTGTCGGAACGGGGGCGACTTACGCCTGAGCGCCTGCGCGCCACGTGTCGGCACCGGGGCAACTTGCGCTCGAGCGCTTGCGCTTGAGCGCAAGCGTGCCACGTGTCGGCACCGGGGCGACTTGCGCACGAGCGCTTGCGCTTGAGCGCAAGCGCGCCACGTGTCGGCACGTGGACGCTTTGCGCTTGAGCGCAGGGTGTGGTAGTGTAAACGCGCCACGTGTCTGCACGTGGGCGCTTTGCGCTCGAGCGCTGAGCGCTGGAGCGCAAGCGCGCCACGTGTCGGCACGCGGGTGCTCTGCGCTTGAGCGCCGGCGAAAAAAAGAGGCTTTAGGCCAAAAAAAATTTCTCGGAAGAGAAATCAGAGAGGAGTTGGACTCCTGAGTGTGTTTTTTTGGGTTTAGTGAAAGGGGTTCTTCTTCCTCCTCCTCCATTAGCTGGATCTTGAAGATCAAGAGATGTGAGATCTTAAAATCTCTCCTTTTTGAGATCTGATGAAAGATCCAAGTTCCCCTTTGTGGGTTTCGTGGTGAAAAAATATTTTGTTTTGGAAAAGGAAGAGTAAAACTCTTGATTTAATTCAGAAGAAAGAAGAAGGTTTGAGACCTTCAGAAAAGGGAAAGAGATACAAACCCTGGGTTTTTTGAGAGAATGAAAGTCTTCTTATTTTTATTCATCATGTTGCCTTTTATAGGCTTACATATTTGCATATAGCCCACTGGGCTTCACAAAATGGCATTTTGCCTATCCTATGGCTCATGTGCCATTTCAGTTTTGCACATAAGCCATGGGCTTACAAAAATTTGGCTTTCTGCCCGTTTTGTAAACACTCATGTATAAAAAAATTACATAAAAAATTATTTATTACATGGTCTATATTTTGGCATGGAGGAGGCTGGCCGCGGGCTTGACTTGGGCATGAGCCCGCTTGACATGGGCTTGGGCCCACCTAGCTTGGGGGTTGACCTTGACTTTGACTCGGTCAACCGGAGTGTAAATTTTTACCCCAACAGCCCTTAACCTTGGACTGTGGGGTCCCTTTAAACCCACGGACTATGATGTCCTTAAACTGGACCGCAATGTCCTTATACTAACATTGGACCGAGACGTCCTTAAACTAACATTGGACCGTAATGTCCTTAAACTAACCGACCGCAATGTCCCTAAACTAAACAATAGAGCCCAATTGCTCTCATGTCGGATCTAAATGATCCCGTTAAGTTGATCTTAGTCTAAAATGAGACTAACGTATCCTTAACAAACGTTTAAGTCGGTATTAGTCTTAAAGGAGACTAACGTGTCCTTAAACCCAAACCAAAACCCAAATCTAAGAAGATACGGATTTGGACTAATCCACGCCCTATGGGCAACAACATAAATTAGTCTCTGTATACAATCCACGGGCAACCACAAACAAAACAAACACCCACGACACGAAGTGACCATCTGGAGAAGGAGAAAGTTGTTACCGCGATGCGGTAGCGTAATTAACTGCAGGGGCTTGCGCCTGCAGGGAAGAGCGTCCCCACAATCAAAAACCCCTCAAACGAGGGGGAATCTGACGAAGTCTGCTACATCGGCCGCATCCGTTTAAACCTTCGATACATGGTGCCATAAATCAACTTGGCATCTTCGGAGAGGTGGACAGATAACACCAATTAGAATCTGCCCCGAATCTCAGGCAAGACGGACCTGCGCGGTCGCGTCTCCGTGTTCGGCGGGGAACAGATTCTGGCACGCCCGGTGGGAACTTTTCCTCTTTCCACTCCACACGTCGTGTGTCGTGTTCGCGAACGAATCACGGTTTGATATGGTTGCCCTTTGGGTTCGAGGTACTAATATTTGGTATCTTGCTGGGTGCAGAAAACAATGGAGTCTACTTGCGCGAAATGTTCCAACTGTAACTGCAACTCACGTTTCTCCTCGTCGGGAGGTATAGCTTATAGGCCCCAAGCGGCCTCCCTGTTCACGATGCTGGTGGACCAAGTGACTCATGTCACCACTGGATTGTTCTTTGGGACCATGCTCCCACCGATGGGTTTCAACGCCCCTGTACCAACACCAGAAGCTCCCAAGAAGTCGGTCTTTGATCGGCTTGCTACTACCGCGGCCCCTCTCAACGGGTCGTCCAGCTCCAGCGCCTCGGTCTTCGCCAGATTGGGGCAAAATTCATGCGGGCCCATGATGAAGCCTGCAGTTCTAGAAAAGGTTATTCCAAAGAGAATAGCCATCCCTTCTCCTAAAGTCGTCAAGGCGGCTTCTCCTACCAAAGGGTCAGTCTTTACAAGACTGACTATTCCGGCTCCCACTCCAGCTCCCGTTCCTGCTCAAAAGTCTGTCTTTGACAGATTGGATACCTCTACTCAACGGACGTCAGTCTTTAAGAGGCTGGTACCAGAAGCGCCTCACCAGAACATGGGGCAAGACAAAGACATCCCCATCACCGAACCAACCCTAACAGCTCGACACGCTCGACGTCGCCACTGGCGCCGAGTAAGGAAGGCTGGGGGAAACTCTCCCTCTGGACTAACTCCACCAGCCTCAACGGTGGAAGTCAATGCTGCTGTTCCAACCGGGAACATCTTTGAATTGCTGAACAAGGTGTGCAGCAACTCTCCTACCGCCGTACTGAAAAGATCTCCTCCACCGGTGGAGAATGTTACAAAAACAAAGCCGGAGCAGCCCCCTCATTGGCTGTCCTCCAAAGTTTACAAAGTCTGGCAACGGGTCCAGCAGTCGGTGATTGATCAAGACTATCCTCGCCGACAAAAGAAGCTGAAGGTTCAGCAGGAAGAGAGCCGTCCTTACAGGCCATAAAGGACGACAACTACATGGGTGCCCGCTGCAACGGTCCCCTCAACGTCAACCACTCAAAAGAAGAGGAGGCCAGAGAAAGCCCCTGTGAACGTGGCGGACCACAAAAACGTTGAGCCCAAACGCCCCAAGTCTGGGGGCATAACAGTGCATACTGTTTACATGGCTTCCAGAAAAGAGGAAATCCGCACTTCGACGGGCCACCGACCGCTCACCCGATCAATAACAAGGGCTCAGGAACAACAACAGTAGAAGCTTCAGGAGATGCTGACTGCAATGGTCGCACTCACCGGACCAAAAGAAAGCCCGGAAGCATCATCAGAACAGCGCCACGAACAAGAAACCGATGCTGACTTCCTACGCAGAGTCCTCGAAAAGAAGGACAGAGAAGCAGAAGAACAAGCTGCCAACATAAAACAAATGACGCTTCTCTTCCAAGGCATGATAGGGATGATGTTACAGCCGGATCCTCCAGCTGAAGACCCTCCGATCATTATTGAAGACGATAGAGGGGAGACATCTAACCCTCCTCCGGCTCTTTCAGCAGCCAAGGAGGAAACCATTTCCAAGGCCGCACTGGATGAATATATAGCTCAGCAAATACGAGCTCACTAGGCGAATGAAATGGCCGGCCAAGTCGTCAAAACTGGATGACCGTATCCAAGCTGGTATGACCAAATAAAATACCCGCCGGGATACACGATCCCCAAATTCCATGTGTACAAGGGGACAGGCAATTCTCACCAGCATGTTTCCCAGTTTAAGGCTCTTTGCGGCAACACCGGAGGTGATGATAAACTTTTGCTCCGTCAGTTTGTTGGCAGCCTGTCGGAAACAGCGTTCGAATGGTACTCCGAACTCCTGAACGATTCTGTCAAGACATTTGCGGAGATGGAGCTATTATTTACGCAAAGATTTGCAAGTGCTAGTGAACGCACCTTGATTACGGTATTGATTAATGCCAGGGTGAAGCCATGCGAGACGTGGGTCCAATACGCCATACGATGGTGGAATCTGTGGTCAAAATGCGAACAGCGCATCGAAGAAGCGTCGGCAGTGGGCATGTTCATGAGCACTCATGATCCGCAGGCAACCATCTCCCAGTTCATGATGTTTTTCAAGCCGACTACTTTCCAGGCCTTGATTGACAAGTTGGCCCAAATGGACCAGATGGGTCATAGACTGTCTCCTCCAAAGCCGGACTCTCGAAATGAGAAGGGAAAGGGGAAAGCAATCGTTGTCGCCAATGCTCAACAGCAGTCCGGTGGCCCAAGACCAGTTGATCGCCAAAATAATAGAACTCGATCTCTCGAAGATAAAATGAGAAGCCCTTACTCGTTTCCTAGAGACAAGATGAAGAGGTTATTCGAGCTTGCACTGCGCAACAGGCTCATCAATCTGCCGGAGCCAAGACGCCCAGCGCAACCCGGCGACATTAGCAATCCTAACTATTACCCTTATCACCGCATGTTAGGCCATCCGATCGAGGATTGTTACATTTTCAAAAGCTGTATAGAAGATCAATACCAGCAGGGCAAATTCGTATTATCTGAGAACTGGAAGGTGAACCCGTCTCGGCCACACACTCCCAAGAAAACGGATACACTGGGGCATCATGCTCTTTCGTAGAAGAAGCTCCATAGGAGGCCGCTCTTTCAACCAAGACGAAAAGAATGCTGAAGGATCTCCAAACATGCCCAGCGATCAGGTGGAAAAATCCACTTGAACCCGAGATCGTCGAGGGGATACTGAAGCCGCGCCCAACTCCAAAGATTGGTGGTGATAGCCAACGCGCTCACATCCAGCCGTCAAAGTCTTCGAAAAAGAAGAAGAAGACCAAAAAACCCGTGAAGCCTGGCGATAAGCGCACGGACCTACAAAAGCAAATTGACGTGCTGGAAGAATATAACCAGAAGGCGCGGACTCCGGTCACACTTCAAGAGTTCCTCAGCCACGTCCTTGAGGACGGAAATGATGGAGAAGACTCATCAGATGAATCTGAAGATTACGTGGCAAGTTGCCATGTGATCTCTCACTCGTCGATAGACGATGAAGAAACTCCTTGTACTGAGAAACTGGGGGCAAAGCCTAAGCCGGAACTTCTGAGGCCATCAGATGAAATAATTGATGCATTCCTGAATACAGCTCTTCTTAAAAGCAAAGCTAATCGCGAGCATGAGATGGCTATATTTGAAAAGGCCAAACGCCGGCGACTGGACGAAAGAGTTGAAACACTCCCGCCAGATCAAAATACCTCCATCGCGAATAAAAACAGGTTCAATACGAAGAAAAGGTTCGCTAAAGCCATATCGATGGGAATGAAGCCGCCACCCTCCGAAGGAAACGTTCTTGGTGAAGCGGAAACACATCCTAACTACTTCTTATATCTTCGAAAGATTGCGCACCCCACCGAAGAGTGCAAAACTTTTAAAAGATGGTGGCAGGGATATATTTCTCACCGGCAACATTTCAAGCGAATGAAACGCAAAACTCTTCGGGAGCAAAGAAGTACGACCGAGGAGCGTAAAAGAATTACCGGCAACTGTCGCATGGTCAACGCCGGGGGATCGCAAGTTCTCACCTTCGGGAGCGACTCTGACGAAAAAATGACTCTTGGCCCTCTCTTTAAAGAGTCCACCTCGAGAAAAGAGGAAGAGCCAAAGACCTATGAAAATATTCAGCTGTGCAATCGTACGCTGCCCGAAAAGAATCTTGGGCCCTCGAACAGTGGGTCAAATAGAAAAGATAAGGGGAAATAAAATGTCCCTGAGGATATCATCCTTGATGACTAAGCCATCGAAATGCTGACAGCCAAGGACCCGCCGAAGAAAAGTAAGGTGGACTACAACGTTCTGGCACACTTGAGAAAGATACCCTCGCGGCTCAGTATTCTCGATGCCCTTCTGCTATCTAAAGAGGTGATAGATTCTTTAATCAGGGTACTGCAAGAGCCCGAACAGTTCCAAACTTTCCTCGCCGAAGAAAAGATGAAGGACGATCTGGAAGAAGTACACACAGCCGATATCACCTTCGGCGATGAAGATCTCCTACTTGGGACATGCGAACACAACCGTCCCCTATATGTCTCCGGATACTGTCATGACGTCAACACCTCGCTCGGGATAAGATCACCATCTCCGGGTTCGACTCTTAGTCATCACGGACGCTTGGGTCCGTGATACTGACGTTACACTTTGGGCTGCTCGTCACTGATATCAAGTTCCACGTCATTAACGCCAATACATGGTACAATGCTTTGCTCGGCCGGCCCTGGTTACACGAGTACAATATCATTCCTTCTACGCAACATTAGTGTATGAAGTATTTCAAGGATGGTCTCGAGTATACTGTGACAGGAGAGCTAAACCCATTCTCCGTGAACGAAGTCCGCAAGTACGAAGATGCAAAATACTTCTTACCAGACTTTGAGGACACAGAAAGATGTCACAAACCAGAGAACAAAACTATCCCTACCATTCCGGTCTTTGGGAGTGATACCGAGGACGAAGAAGAGATAGTTTACTCAGGTCCGCCCCAGTGTAACAATCTAGGACCGTCCACTCCTATGTTGATCTTCGGCAGTGACTCGGAAGATGAGGTCAATGCTATATTCTCTGCCTGGCCATCCATACAAACCTTTGCTGATGAAGAACAAAGTTTGCAAGTTGCCATGGTTCTGCCAAAGCATCATAAAGAACTAGATGTGCTTGATATCTACAGTGTGGAAGAACTGTAGACGTTCTATGTCCCTCCCAGGCGAGAAAGTGAAAAGGCGATCCTATTCTACCGATCCGGGGAAACCAAAGTGGAGAAAGAAATTTGGCATGGTGCGGATTCTACACTTGACAGGCTCCAGCCCATCCGTTTGCCCAGATATTACACAGACGGACTAAAGAGACTCTTGAGACGCCAAGGTGTACCCCTTAAGCAAACTACTCGATAAGCACGGTTCTATAACAGGATCTGGAACGTTCCCCGAACTCAATGAAAGTTGCCCAATGGGAGAATGGAAACGACCGGGCTTGGATATGTTCAATCCAAGGAACGGGAGCTACTCCGCGACTGCCACGTCATACATGACTTTGATGAAGAAGGAGATGCTCTGTAGGAAGATGCTAACCCTGAACCAGAAAGAGCTCCCGCCGTGAAAATGCCCAGTCCGTCGTTCGAAGAACAAATGGACAAGCTTATAAGGGAAGCAGGTCAAAAGGTTCGAGACGACCATAATCACGAAATGTCCATCTACGAGAAAGCCAGGACGCAACGCCTCCTTCAACAGGCTGTGAAAAATGAAAATGCCCCTCCTTGTCAATCCGTTGCACAAAAGGCCCAACGTAGAGGCAGAAACAAATCAAACAGCGGGAAAGGCGTTCGACAGTGGAAAAGCGTGACAAAGAAGCCCCGCGATAAAAAATCGAGCAACCACGATTCGTCTCTTATAAAGAAGATGGGTCGAGAATATTCTTTTCTTCAAAACAAGACAAAGAAGATATTCGATCTTATCATGAAACGCCAGATGGTGACACTTCCAGAGTCCAAGCATCCCGAACAAGCAGGCGAAGTCTCTCACCCGGAATATTGCTCCTATTACAGGGCAATAGGACATCCTCTCGAAGACTGCTTCACATTTAAAGATTGGGTAGAAGACCAATATCAACAAGGCAGGTTCGCTCCATCCAACAGCTGGAGGATAATCCCGCCGCAGAAGCATGAACCCAAATCCACGAGGGTAGGACCATATCCACATCGGTCTTGGAAGCGAACTCGTACCTGTCACGTGATAATGTTGTTGGAAGAAGAGCCCAAGAATATGGATGAACTCCCCTGGTGCTTCGAAAACGATGATGACGAGGTAATCTCAGAATTCCCACCGGCACCAAAGGAGCTGGAAGATGGGATACATACTACTGCAGATAACCTCAAGAAAATTGATTTGGGGACGGAAAGTGACCCGCGGCCGATGTTCGTCAGTGAGCTATTGTCTGAAGAAAGGGTGGCTACGCTCTCAAATGCGCATTCGGAGTTTCCTCGGGCAAATTCCTAGGATTCATCGTCCGACACCGAGGCATCGAGATAGATACGTCAAAGATCAAGGCAATCATGGAAATGCCTCCGCCAAGGACTCTTCAGCAACTGCGGTCTCTCCAAGGGAAGCTCGCGTATATTCGGCGATTTATAGCCAATCTTTCCGGCAAGTGTCGCCCCTATAGTCACCTGATGAAGAAGGGAACCCCTTTCGTCTGGGATCGCAAATGCCAAGACGCACTGGACGAAATCAAGCAATACCTGCAGAATCCGCCGGTACTGGCTGCTCCCGTTAAGGGAAACCTCTCGTTCTGTACACAACAGCCCTTGAAGGTTCTTTGGACGCGCTGTGGGCACAAGAGAACGACCAAGGGAAAGAAAGGGCTCTTTACTACTTGAGTCGAGTTCTACTGGGGGCAGAAAGCAACTACTCCCCCATAAAAAAAACTGCCTGGCGTTGATCTTCGCAATAACGAAGCTCAAAACTACGCGTTGGCACATGAGGTCCATCTCATATCAAAAATGGATCCTCTCAAGTACTTGATGTCAAAGGCCATATTAACAGGACGACTCGCTAAATGGGCCCTGCTCTTGATGGAATTCTCGATAACTTATCGGCCTCTCAAAGCAGTGAAAGTCCAGGCCATCGCCGACTTCCTCGCTGAGCATCCAATACCTGCCGATGCTCCTTTGAACTGCGAACTGCCAGACGAGCATGCGTTTGACACGATCGACGGTGGTGATACCCGGTAGGAACTTTATTTTGATTGAGCGTCTTCCATGAAGAAGCGCAAACAAAGCACCCCTATAATCAAATCAGGGGTAGGCCTCATCTTCGTGACTCCACGAGGAGGGATAATGCGTTTTGCCTTCTCCTTAGTAGAGCCGAGAACGAACAATGAAGCCGAGTATGAAGCTTTGATAGCAGGTCTCGAGATCGCCATCGATATGGGAATTGAAAACCTTCTCATATACGGAGATTCCTAACTGATCGTTAGTCAAGTAAACGGCGACTATCAGACATGCAAACCAGAGTTGGTGAAGTACGGCGAGAGGGTGCAGCAACTGCTGACCCAAATTCCTTCCTACACCTTGGAAAGTATACCGTGCGCGGAAAATAGCAAGGCAGATGCATTAGCCAAGCTCGCTAAAGAACTGGCCGACGAGAACCTCAATGACGTGAGGATCGTAGTGCAAAGCCATCGGGTTCTCGCACCGGCAGAAATATCTCTGTAGTTGTCCGAAGAAAAGGAAGCGGCCGAGCAAATGACTCTACAAATAAAAGACCAGGAAAAGGCTGAGGATTGGAGGGAAGTCTTTATAGACTACTTCAAATCCCGTCGAACACCTGAAGATGCGTCTTCAAGACATCAGCTTATAAAACTAGCTCTGTCTTTTGCTTTCGTCAATGATACTCTGTATAAAAGGTTATTTGATTCTCTATGGCTAAGATGCCTGGGACCTAAAGAGGCAAAGAGAGTCGTCCAAGAAACTCACGACGGACTCTGCGGTTCTCACCAAGCCGGGCCGAAGATGAAGCTGAAGATCAAACGGATGGGTTATTATTGGCCCACAATGCTATAGAACTGCCTTGAATACGCGAAGCAATGCCACTTGTGCCAGATTCACGACGACTTTATCCATCAGCATCCAAATCCACTACATCCAACGGTGGCTAGCTGGCCGTTTGAAATGTGGGGGACTAACATAATCGGCCCCGTCGAACCAGCATCGTCCAAAGGACATCGATTCATTTTGGCGACAACTGATTACTTCTCCAAATGGGTAGAAGCAGTGCCGCTGAGGGAAGTGAAAACGGAGAATATCCTCCATTTCTTCAAGACGCACGTCATTTATCGGTTTGGCACTCCGTGACGAATTATCTCCGATAACGGGCCAGCCTACAGAAGCCACAAGATCAGCCGCTTCGCACAACAGCAAAATATAGACTAGAGATACTCCTCAGTCTATAATCCCTGAGCTAACGGTCTAGCTGAGGCTTTTAACAAGACCTTGACAAAGATCGTGAAAAGGACGGTGTCTCAAAATAAGAAAGACTGGCACGAGAGACTGCATGAAGCTATCTGGGCGTATCAAACTACGTTCATAACGGCCACTAACACAACTCCGTACACATTGGTATTCGTTACAGATGCGGTACTACCCCTCGAGATAGAACTATCCTCTCTACGAGTGGCAGTTCACCACGAGCTAACGGACGAAGAGAATGCTCACCTTCGGCTTGAGGAGCTTGATGCCCTTGATGAAACCTGGCTCATAGCGCAGCAAAATCTGGAGGCCTACAAAGCAAAGATGACGTGCTCATATGAAAGTTTGACTAGGCCGAGGACATTCCGCCAAGGCGAACTCGTGCTAGTGGTCAAAAGACCTATGATCCCTAATAGCGCCAAACGGGGGAAATTCGAGCCG
The DNA here is from genome assembly GCA_030015575.1 of Agapanthus africanus. Taxonomy (NCBI): domain Eukaryota; kingdom Viridiplantae; phylum Streptophyta; class Magnoliopsida; order Asparagales; family Amaryllidaceae; genus Agapanthus; species Agapanthus africanus. The sequence goes on along the minus strand of JASDDO010000024.1, from coordinate 136,265,660 downwards.
AATTATGAAGGCCCGTATATCATAGACAAGGTCTACCAAGGTGGGGCCTATCTACTCATGGACATGCATGGTGAAAGACCCTTCAGGCCAATAAACGGTCGCTTCCTGAAGAAGTACTACGCCTAACGAGTCACGACCTAGGTTAATGATAGATGACGACGACTATGTCTGCTCGCTATCTTCCTAAGCCCAAACTCTATAAGTAGTAGCCAACAGTGGACCGAAAAGTTCTTAAACTAACAGCGGACCGAAACGTCCTTAAAACTAACAGCGGACCGAAACGTCCTTAAACTAACAACGGACCGAAACGTCCTTAAACTAACAACGGATCGAAACGTCCTTAAACTAACAATAGACCACTATGTCCTAAAGCTAGCTGTTGACTGAGACGTCGATAAAATACGGTGGATTGCAGCGTCCCAAAGCTGATACAAAAAAAGAGAATAAAAAAAGAAAAGAAAATGGTATGTCCATAAGCAAAATGGGCACGGATGAAAACCCGCAAGGGCTCCGTGAGTCAAAACAACAGAGCTATCGGCGAGTTTTGTGAAACCCGAAATGGCGCAACCTCGTTAGAATAAAATAAAGAAAAAAAGGAAAACGGTATGTCCATAAGCAAAAAGGGCACGGATGAAAACCCGAGAGGGCTCCGTGGGTAAAAACAGCAGGGCTACCGGCGAGTTTTGTGAAAACCCAAAAGCGCGCAATCTTGTTAAAAGACACTTGCAAGGTCCTCTCGACTTTGTAAGGAGAAACCGCCTGCGTAAGATCCTTACGACTCACAAGGGAGCAACACACTTAGGGATCCCCACGATCCCTAAGGAGAAATTACACTTACGAGATCCTCACGATTCGTAAGGAGAACCCTCTTATGAGACCCTCACGGCTCATAAAATTTGAAAGTCTTAAGCTACAGGGATCTAAACCTGTTCTTAAGCAACCACCACAACCTCCAATTTTGCCCTACAAGCGGTTCAGTATTGACCCTTCTATACAATCCACGGGCGCGAATAAACATTTCCCTAACAAAGTCCCATCTGTGACTAGGGGTATGTTTGCACGGTGAACAACCCTTGTAAGCCCTCTCGAAAATACTCTTGTAAGATCCTTACGACTTACGAGAAGCCATACACTTAGGAGTCTTCACGATTCCTAAGGAGAAAACGCACATACGAGATCCTCACGACTCGCAGGGAGAAAAACTTTTATGAGACCCTTAAAGCTCATGAAGTCAAAAGCCTTAGTCGACAGGATCCTAACCCTGTTCGCTAAGCCACCTCTGTTCGACATCGATAGAGGCAAATGATGATTCACTCCTGGCAAGTTCTAGTTGTAGCGGTGCTGATGCCGAAATCGGTGTCTAATTCCAAGCTTGCGGCAAAAAACCAGCGAGCCACAAATGCATACGAAATAACCGAAATGATGGGGCAACTTGCAACAAAATCAGCAAGTAAAATTATATCCATGCAAAATAGCCGAAATGATTGGGCAACTCGCAATAAAAAGCAGCGAGTAAAAATAAAATAAATAGCCGAAATGATTAGGCGCCGCGAGAAATAGCCGAAATGATTGGGCAATCGCGACCTTCGCGATATAAAAGCTGAAATGATAGAGCATCGCGGAAAGAAATAAAGAAAAATGAAATTTATACCCTACAGGTGATATCACATCAATCCCTGTATACAATCCAGGGGCGCAAACAAAGAAGGAATCACACCTTCCCTCCCCAGGCTCCATCAGAAAACGAAGCCAAATCTCGACGGTTTAGGGAAAGCATAGAGATCATCAACAGCGTTCATCCCCATTCCAGCAGGATTCAGACGCTTCTATCAACCCTGGAGCTACGGCAAAGCCCCTATTCCAAATATCGATGGTTCCCAGACAACTTGGAGACCACTTCGATATTCATCTCATTACATCAGACAATACGTCATCCACATGACCCCGTTCGGAAATACGTCATCCACATGACCCCGTTCGGAAATACGTCATCCACATGACCCCGCTCGGAAATACGTCATCCACATGACCCCGCTCGGAAATACGTCATCCATATGACCCCGCTCGGAAATATGTCATCCACATGACCCCGTTCAGAAATACGTCATCCATATGACCCCGTCACGGAAATACGTCATCCATATGACCCCGTCTCGGAAATATGTCATCAACATGACCCCGTCTCGGAAATATGTCATCCACATGACCCCATTCGGAAATACGTCATCCATATGACCCCGTCTCAGAAATACGTCATCCACATGACCCCGTTCGGAAATACGTCATCCAAATCACCCCATGCGGAAATACGTCATCCACATGTCCCCGTCTCGGAAATACGTCATCCATATGACTCCGTTTTGGAAATACGTCATTTACATGTCAATCCCACTAAACACTTACGGATCCTCTCGATTTGTAAGAAAGAAAACTCTCTTATAAGATCCTTACGACTTATAAGGGAAAACGCACTTAGGAATCCTCACGATTCCTAAGGAGAAAATACACCTGCGAGATCCTCACAACCCGTAGGGAGAAAAATCTTTATGAGACCCTCACGGCTCATAAAATTGAAAAGTCTTAGGTGACAGATCCTAACCCTGTTTTCTAAGCCATCACCACCCTACAAAGAGTCCAAGATGGACAGCTATATACTATCTACAGGCCACACTTGCTAAAATCATATGGCAACAACACAGCAAGGAGAAGAAAGCAACAATAGAACAAAAAATGTGTATCTTTTATTCATGAATTCAATTGAGTACAAGGCAAATCATAAAAATGGATACATATTATTCAAAGATTACAAGTGTTCAATCTATACAAAAGCAGCTACTGGGAATGAGGCGTCTTCAATAAATCAGCTAGCTGCTCGCGCACTCCTCTCAACTCCTTCTCACGATCCGCCGCCGCGGCCAGCTCTGCTTCAATTTGGGCCCGTTGCTGCAGACAGGATGAAAGTTTCTGATCAATTTCCTGCTGATCAGCCTCCTGACTCTGCGTAAACTGCTCACTATGATCAAGCTTCTTCCTCAACACCAGCACGTCGGAGATACATCGTTGAACGTTTTCAAAGATGGAGTTCAGCTGGGCAGCATTTGCTGCAACCTCAGTGTGCAGTTGAACAGATTCAGTGGAAGTTGCCTCACGTTCCTTTCGCTTAAGGGTTGCCTCTCGTTCGAAATGGCAAAGGAACGGAACGCTCTGCTTAACCCATGCGGCCCGCTGGGAGTTCAAAGCCTGAGTCTCAGGGGCAGGAAGCATAAACTCAAGCTCGTGCAGGCAGGCCTCAATCTTCCGGCAGTAGCTAGCCTAAAACTCGACAACGCTTTCATTATGGAAGTTCATAAGCATCGCCAGCATTAGATTAACCTCCGCAGCAAAGTCCGCAGCAGAAGTGGGAGTCTCCACGTCAAGCTCCTCAATATAGTCGCTTAACATGCGTACACTATTTGCGGCACCCTTCGAGGATGGACGTCTGGAAAAGGGTCCGGCCGGCATTATGACGCGAGACTCGAACGGGGCTGGAGTCGATGTGACCGCTACAAAACAAATCACAATCAGATGACGGCTAGAGAAATAAAGAAAATATACGAAAAAATAGAGTCTATTGTACTGGCTGCAACAGGAGGCAGAGCTGGGATTACTGGTGGCGCCACGATAGCCGCGTACCCGCCTTCGATTTGTAAGGCTACAAGCAATACAAAGAGGGATTATCAATAATGTGACTGCCCGTTAAAGAGAGGACGTCGTTTAGAAAAGATACTCACCGACACCACCTGGCGGACTAATCTCTGATAGGAAGGAGAAGTGTGGGTGCAACACCTGATACAGGTGGTCAAAAAGGACTCCTGCAAAGACGCAGCAATGCAACGTCAGTACATGAGTCATACAGCCTAAAAAAATAATAATAAGACTGATGGATCATGAATCCGCACCTTCCAACATCCCAGATTGTACGAGAGAAGGTAGAGGAGGGGTCACCGTCAAGGCGGTAGCTAATGGCGTTGCCTCGGGTAGCGCGACCTCAGCGCTCGCCACACCTACATTAGAAACAAGATAAATACTGTCAGGAAAGATTGAAAAGGATTGCAGAATAAAAAGAAAGGCAATGACCCAAAATCTACCTGATGAGTCGCCAGTCAAAACCGTGAAGATGGCGTCACTTGATACAGCGATGGCTTCTCCCTCCTCCATCGGGATAGTCTCACCTCCCGTCGCCCATCCCCTGACTCTACGAGAGCCGTCGTAACGCTTACGACGCCAGGAGATGGCTAAGAACCGTAAGCGGGAAGAGCAATGATTGGGGCAGTGCCCAATTCTTGAGAGAGAGCGGCCACCTCGGGCTCAGCAATTGTAGCCATCTCACCTGCCGCCACCTCGGGCTCAGAAATAGTAGCCGTCTCACCCATCGCACCTCGGGCTCGGCAAGGGTGGTCATCTCACCTACCGCCATCTCAGGCTCGGCGATGGTGTTCATCTCACCTACCGCCATCTCAGGCTCGACAATCGTGACTGTCTCACCCACTGCTACCTCGAACTCGGCGATCGCAGCCATCTCACCTACCGCCGCCTCTAGTTCGGCAATTACGGCTACCTCCTCTACCGCTACCACAGGCTCAGCGGTCGCCGCCGCTTCTTCGGTAGGACTCGGCCCTGCAAGATAAGACATGTGAGAACTGGTAATTTAAAACTTTGACAACGGAACCCCATGTCACATTACCTTGAATTGATCTTCCGTTTGCTTCCCGAGCCGCACGTGCTGCCCGTCTGTAGGCAGTGGACAAGGCAGCCGGAGATTCCTCTGAGGGAGTAGGGGTAGGGATAGCGGTGCTCGAACCCGCACCCGCGGCTAAGGCAGCACTATGCTCCCTTCCCGCGCGCATTCGGCGCTTCCTTTCCGCCCGAGCCGTCAAGGCGGACCTTCTAAAAGCCTCTATCAATAGGACGTCATCGCCCACACTAAGGGTTACCTCCGGAGCCATCAAGGCTTCCGTCATCGGTCGTTTGAGTAAGGCCTCTTTCGGCATTGCCGAAGAGGCCGGGACTTCAGTGGCTGGCTCGGGAAGAATTTCTACATCACCTTGCGGGATCAGCATTGTGGTCCCTGCAATAAGATAAAGAAAGGGTCAGATTGTCTATAAGAAAGGAGAATGAAGATGCAATAAGCCGAGACATACCAATGCCCAACAAAGCGCGGTTCCTTTCCTCCTCCTCGAAGGTCCTAAAGGAAGCCACCAGAGTCTCTTTAGTGGTAAAGCCTGTTACAGAAGGAAAAATATCAGTCAAGGCATGATAATAAAAATAAGAGTATAATGCAATAACAGTAGGTGCGACTGATGATTACTTGATTGCGCAAGGGTGACCATTTTCGCTTGGTGGCTTGCGGATCGCACAGAAGCTGCAATGGAAGCCTCGAGATCAGTGTCTTCTGGCGCTATGAAGAGACCCTCATTGGTCCCATATTCGCTCAGACCCTCACTATAAGGAGCATGAGGCTCCAGGCCAAGTACAACATCTAGGGAGAGTACCGACTTCTTCTTCCTCTTCTGCGCGCGAGCTCCAGTCGCAGCAAGAACAAGCTTACGCTTGGTGGGCACCTTGGGACGACGAGTCCCGATATCTGAGCCCACGCCGGATTCGGGGGAAGCTACATTTACCGCCTCTACGGGATCACGGGGCACCGGTACCTCAGGCCTGTCCTCGGGGACTTCAATCACGGCAGCCACTTTTTTTTCAGACGCGCTGGAAGGAGGCAACCCGCGCAAAGGGCTTAGCACACGTGGAAGCTCAACTGCAGTGACCTCTCTTAGTGGAGGGGGGACTGTGGTCCGTCGCTTCAAAGGGACGTTATGATCGCTGGAACGGGTTCACTCTTGCGATCGAGCAACAGCCACCTCTCTTCCCTGATAACAGCACCCATTGCGTGTTGATACCAGGCCACCTGTACGTTAAGGGCCCTCGGGACGCAACTCGACTCCCTGATGAAGAAGTGAGAGCCCGTATTCAAGCGCATGAAGTGATGCAGCGCACCCCGCATTCCCTCTCTGGTGGCAGCAGGTTCTACCAAAAAAGCCTCCAGCGGGACCCCCTGATTATAACTCAGCTGCTGGGCAAAATGATGGGGGTTGGATTTCATGAATAACGCCACATCATTTTGCTTGAATACAAGAAAGCCCGCCCTGATGGAGTATAAATGGAGAATCTCCCGGGCTTTCAACACAGAGGCCCCGTCCTTAAAAACGTCGCGCAATGCCAGCACCGTCTTAGAAGTTTCCTGGCCGATCGTCAGGACTTTGTCCGTGAAAGACATACCATCTCCGACCGTGCGCGGATGAAGGATCAAGCCCCTAGCTTCCCGCTATGACGGACTCACGATGGAAGCGTCAACTAGCCGCATAATTCGCGGGAACTTGCATCTCTCATAAAACGAAGGTCTTTTGTGAATGCCAAAGACCCCGAGCACGTGTATCTCCATCCATGAAGTGAAGTAATGCAACAGAAAGTTGGCAGCTTGCACCCCCGGTTCAGTGGTATCCACCGCCACGCTAAGACCATGGTATAAATGGGCTAACTTGGCGATCCCGATGGCCACTTGTATTCCGGCCACCATGCGATGCGCATGGTAGAAGATGGAAGGCCGCATGTAACGAGGATGCATAGGGAGTGCGAACCAGCTCAACCATAGCCCAAGAAACCCAAGAAAGAAAGCCTCCTCGTCAATGCCCGGAGCGGCGATTTCTGACAGAGAGATGATCGCAGCATTAGGAAGAAAAAAGCCCTTCTGATCATCTTCCAGTACCGGCTGGCGGTCCAAGCCAAAGCCGAAGGGATCATCGAGTTTGGTAAACTTTTCGCCTCGTTGCGACAAAATCTCCATGCGAAGAAACCGAGCAATGAATTCCGCAAAACTAACCCCCTGACCTCCGGATTCCAGGAAGAGGCTCTCGTACAAGTTCAGCACCTTTATCAGACTAGGGAACTGGTGCTGAATGGCGTTCTCTGGCGTGAGGCCCATCACCACCGGCTTGGTGGCAAAAAAGTATTCATCCGGAGGAAGCAGCTCCTCGTAGTGATCCCCCCAACTGGTAGACCGGAAATCTCAGCAAATTCTTCCAAGGAGATGGAGACCTCTCTGTCCAGTAGAAGGAAGGAATGGGTCGGGATGTTCCACTGCTCTAAGAACGTCTTAATCCACCATGTGGGAGGAGCAGAATATTGGAACAATGAAGCATAGACCGCAGGGTATAGGCCAAGGTTTAGCAGCTGCGATTTCTTCGCCGACAAGATGTACCTGGCCCACTGCAAATACCCGGCCGGATGATGGGGAGTTAGCACGATGTTGTAGGGCTGTCCCGAAGGGCGCAAATTGCCCTGGCATATGCACCACCCTAAGGTGTCTAAAGCCGCCAGCGGCTGCATGGGTACGGCGACGATCGAAGGCTGAAGGAGACCTTCCGAAGTCCAATTAACCATTTCCACGGCATAGTTCACCGGGGGTGCATCCGCATACGGGATCGCCGAGATAGGCTCCGAAGGCGTCGCACAAGAGAAGCTTCGACGACCTCTGATGATCTGGTTGCACCATCTACCCCACAAGTGAAGATTTTTGTGTTCCGGGTCACGGTCTTTGATGAGCGCGAGGACCTCCCGGTCCACAGGTGCCTCAGGGAATCCTCCTTCTGAACGGACGAATGGAAACGTAGCATTGAAAGACATGTCGCCTGCAAGGAGGGACAGAAGTCAACTGTCAGTACTATAATTTAATTCTAAATTTTGACGGTACTTTAAAATTTGTACCACACTGCAATGCAGTGGAAAGGGGACCAAAGGGGGACCCACAAAATCTAGATAACAATGCATCAATTAAATAAAACAGCCTCATCATTGGATGAGACTGTTAATTAATGAGGAAATCCTCAAGAAAATTCTCATTGAATGAGAAATCCCTCGGGAAAAAGAGAAAATCTCCCTTTAAGAGCAAAACTCTATGACAGAGTGACACTTGTCAAACTTTGATCATGAAGGAATAAGATTCCTTAAGAGCCTGGCTCTGTAATGATGATGGAAAAATCCATTAAGCATTAATTAAAATTAATTAAAATTAATTTTTATGAATTAAAAATTCTGGGATCTTCAAGATCCATAAAAAAAACTTTTAAGAGTTCTTCATCAAAGATTAAGAAATCTACACATGATTCAAAAGAGCAAGGCTCTGTTTATGGGCTGAGAAACCCCAAAAGATCTCTTTAGATCTATGGGTTCATGAGAGAAAAGCTATGCTAATGAAACCCTAAATGGGTTTTCTGTAGATCAAAGATCTATAAAGAGCAAGGCTCTGTTAATGGGTAAAACCCTAATTTATTAAAATTTATTAAAAATTTTAAAACTTTACTTAAGTTTGGAAAGAGTTTTTACTCTTGAGAAGTTCTTAAACAGAAGAGCTGTGCTCTGAACAAAAATTCTCAAAGAAGATGATAATCATCTAGATGACCAAAGGTCCTATTTATAGGCATTGAACCGCCTCTTCAACTTCTGAGTTGATCCGAGGGCTCAGATGCTGCCACCGCTGCACTCACGTGTGCGCCACGTGAGCGCAACGGTGGGGGGCATTTGTTTCCCCCAATCAGAGCAAAGCTCTATTTTGAAATTCAAAATTCAAAAGTTGAAACAACGCTTCAGATCCAGTGCAAGGTGCGCTGCGCGCCACGTGTCAAACACGGATACGCTAGCGCCAGGTGCGCTGCGCGCTACGTGTCAAACGAAGGTGCGCTAGCGCTGGAATTAAGAATTCCCCACCGTTAGATCAAAAGATCTAATAATAAATTATTAATTAATCAGAATTAAAATTCTGTTATGGAAAGATCTTTCTAATCTTGTTAAAAACAAGAAGATTACCTTCTGTAAAACAGGAGCCCTAGGATCAAAGATCCAACGGTGGGAAACATCCCCAAATCAATCAAAGAAAGATCTCTTTAACTGATCTAACAAATCAATTAGCCCTACATAAAGGCCCCAAGACTTCAAGTCTAATATAGAGAAACCCCCCTACAAATTTTGAGAAAACTCAAAGACAGAAAAGCAAGCTTTTAGTAAAAGAAGATCATTTCTTCAAAGTAAAGAACATGATTCTTGAATACAGAGATGAAATCATTTCATAAAAAGAAGAACTATCTTCTAAAAAAGATCATAGTTATACAAAAGACCAAGGTCTTTGATAAAAAAAAGATCAAAAGATCTCATCATAAAAACAAAAGAAGTATTTACTTTATTCACAGATCATTGATCTACAAAGGCAAAGCCCTTTCCAAAATAAGAACTATTGTTCTTGAATCTTGAAGCAAGGCCTCCTCTAAAAGAAGAACATGAACTTGTTTTCAGATCATAAATTTGATCAAATGCGCTTTGCGCTACTGAAAAGTGCCTTGCACTCATGAACTGCGCCTTTGCGCTCCTTAGACCGGCGCTCAGTGCCAAGACGTGCCACGTGTCAACCACATATACAACTTGTGCTTTGCGCTTTTGAAATAGCGCACTGCGCTCATGGGCGGGCGCTCGGCGCCAAGCGCAACACGTGTCATTCACATATGCGCCAGCGCAATGCGCTCATGGACTAGCGCTCAGCGCTCACAAACTGGCATCTGCGCTTAGCGCAGAGCGCAACACTTACATGCGCGCCACGTGGCAGAAACGCAATGCACTTTTTGATTGGCGTAAAGTGCCTAGCGCACCATATATTGCGCAGAATGAACACAAATTGTTCTTTAAGGAGCCAAGGATCTAATGAATGCTCTGCATTCAAAACAAGACAAAAAATGTCAGGATCTAATACTCAATATTATTAAAAGGGCCCAGCCCAAGTAAAGGCTCAACAACCCAGAACAATAAAATGTTAAACATTTTAGTCTCATTGGACTTAGCCCAATTTTGGCCATAAGTCCTCAACTTATATTAAACTGAGCCCATCTGCTCACGAATATTCAACAGATCTAAGTCCTAAGCTAGGTTACAGATCTTCCAATCAATTCACACCGGTTCAAGGGTACATCTCTTTACTCCTCTGATACTCGTCGTTGTAATCCTTCAACGTCTTCAGAAAGGTGACGGGTCCCGACAACCACACATTTTACGGACTGTGGGGTCCTTAAACTCATGGACTACGATGTTCTTAAACTTCTTAGACTACGATGTCTTTAAACTACGGACTGTGGGGTCCTTAAACTCATGGACTACGATGTCCTTAAACTTCATAGACTACGATGTCTTTAAACTACGGACTGTAGGGTCCTTAAACTCATGGACTACGATGTCCTTAAACTTCATAGACTACGATGTCTTTAAACTACGGACTGTGGGGTCCTTAAACTCATAGACTACGATGCCCTTAACCTTAGAATGTGGGGTCCCTTTAAACCCACGGACTACGATGTCCTTAAACTGGACCGTAATGTCCTTAAACTAACATTGGACCGAGACGTCCTTAAACTAACATTGAACCGTAATGTCCATAAACTAACTGACCGCAATGTCCCTAAACTAAACAATAGAACCCAATTGCTCTCTTGTTGGATCTAAATGATCCCGTTAAGTTGATCTTAGTCTAAAATGAGACTAACGTATCCTTAACAAACGTTTAAGTCGATCTTAGTCTTAAACGAGACTAACGTGTCCTTAAACCCAAACCAAAACCCAAATCTAAGAAGATACGGATTTGGACTAATCCACGCCCTACGGGCGACAAGATAAATTAGTCTCCGTATACAATCCACGGGCAACCACAAACAAAATAAACACCCACGACACGAAGTGACTATCTGGAGAAGGAGAAAGTTGTTACCGCGATGCGGTAGCGTAATTAACTGCAGGGGCTTGTGCCTACAGGGAAGAGCGTCCCCACAATCAAAAACCCCTCAAACGAGGGGGAATCTGACGAAATCTGCTACATCGGCCGCATCCGTTTAAACCTTCGATACATGGTGCCATAAATCAACTTGGCATTTTCGGAGAGGTGGATGGATAGCACCAATTAGCATCTGCCCCGAATCTCAGGCAAGACGGACCTGCACGGTCTCGTCTCCGTGTTCGGCGGGGAACAATGGGAAAGGTAATTTTAAAACGCCCGTCTCACGGTGATTCGTGAGCGGATCCCTCCTTTCTTTACTTGTGCTTACCTGGCCACAATTGGCGGTGAAGAGGCGATTTGAGGATCTCACAACTTGCCATTTTGAAACAGTTAGGAGCAGTCCAGTTTTTCAAATAAAAACCTCTTGCAACTTGTCCTTATAAAAATCTCTTGCAAAAGATTTTCAAATAAACACTACAACCTTTTATCGAAAGGATATTTTTCCGTAAAACATTATGTTTTTCCAAAATGATAAATATCCCAAATCTCATGGTTTTTCTTAGAAGAAATAAAAGACAATTAAACCTATTATTCTTTTTACTAAGCATTCCCTAAGATGACACGAAGTACTTTACGAACTTTAGAAAATAAAACGAGTGGTTGTGAAAGGCCATATTAAACGAGATCAATACTTTTTAAAAATTTCCAGTTTATGACATACCTGACATATGATACGGTAAGGGTTAGAATGCGCGGACCTAGGTATGGAATACTTATATGAAGATCCCGATATTCCGGGTGACCAGTCCAAAGTGTGGACGACTATACAAATATAAAGATCCCGATATTCCGGGTGACCAGTCCAAAGTGTGGACGACTATACAAATATGAAAATCCCGATATTCCGGGTGACCAGTCCAAAATGTGGACGACTATACAATGTGGAAATTCCATGCCTAGAGGTATACGCACTAACTCTAATTCGTTCGAACCTTTATACTGAATCACGGGGATGGGTAGTTTGATTAGGTAACGAAATTCGGAACTCGAATTCCCCTACTACTCGATCATGATCCCGGGAAGTGAAACGGTACATTTCACTTCCCCAGTTGTTGTTCCGTGGCCACAACGGAATAATCGCGAGTATCCGGACTTTTGTTTAACAAACTAATACGAACTTTTACCTCCACCTATACTTCCTACTACTTATCTACATATAACTTACAACATACGCATGCTCATATATACCTCTCTTCAAAACGTCTTAAGTTTGTGCATTTCAAACATTTACACCCCTTACTTTATGTCTGCATGCATACATCATACTCTTATTTACCCCTGTTTCATTTTTATACTCCTATTTCCTTATGAGGCAATCCTCCCCGAGTATAACTCGCTGACGGACCTTTCTTTTCTTCCTCTATCTTTGGAATGTCCGTCAGATAAGAATGAGTATTATGGCAAGGATTAAGATGTGAAGCCAACTTATGAAAATTATGCAGACTGGATGTAGGAAGATTTGCTAGATTTAATTTTTGTTGTTGTCCACATGTTTAGGGCTTTTGTTTCTCCTCGATATAATTAACCTACTTGGTTTATTTTACTTTATCTTTTGTGATGTAATAAAGTTTGGTTAATGGAAATAAATGCCTTTCGCTTTTATTATTTTTGTTTTGGTACACATCCTGCATATTAAATATTCATATGCTTAACGTAACTGTATTGAATAGACCACCTTCAATACAGTTAGGTTGCGGACCATGCCACGTCATCCTTCTCCTTCTTTTGGGAAGCGGGGCGTGACAGTTTTCTTACCCTCACATTCTACGTTTGACTACACTAAAACTCGTTTAGTGTATGTCTGGTTGGACTAGGGACACTTGCGCCCGCTTAGTCCGTGTCTCGTTAGTCGCTACTGACGACGCGTTCGACTCCGAAATCTAAACTCCCTCCACTCTTTTTTCATCTTTACCTTCATCTTCACATTCATCATCTTCTAAAGAGATGTCAGGATTCAATCCTAACAACCCTTTACCTACCTCGGGACTGATTCCACCTCAACTGGGTGCGAATAACCCACAACACTCTCCTGTTGAAGCACCACAGCGAATCGCGCTCCAGAATCGTTTCTATCCCACCCGCTCCGTACTTCCTACTTGTCTTTCACACCAGCCGGCAAATGGGGTAATTTCGAAATTAAGCCCCACTTCATCAATATGTTGCCCAAATTTCACGGGCTGGAATCCGAAGATGCCTAAATCTTCATTAACAAATTCCAGAATGTTTGTGCAATGAAGACCACTCAACTGTCCGATGATGCTATAAGGCTATGAGTCATTCTTTACACTCTATGTGACCTACCTAAAAAATGGTTGTATAGCACCGCATCACATTCCATAAACAGTTGGGAAGAGTTTGTTAAAGCGTTTCTTAAAAAGTTTTACCCACACCATAAGACCGCGAGAATTCGTAATGAAATTAACCAATTTTCCCAGCTACCTTCCGAACCTTTTTAGAAGTGTTTCGAACGATTCAAAGACCTTCTTGTTCAGTGCCCTCATCATGGTATTGAGAGATGGTAACTTTGCCAAACTTTATACGAAGGACTGAACTCAGCAACTAAGCAGTTGCAGAAACCATTTGTCAAGATCACTTCCTTACAAAATCTGACGAGGAAGCTTGGCAATTTCTCGATGATCTTGCTGAACAAACACTTCAGTGGGAAAGCACTAGACAGACCACTTCGTCCACTTCATCTACTTCATCCGGTCCGTCTAGGGCAGGCATTCATCAACTTAATATTTCAATTGCAATGAATGACGAAATGACCGCAATTACATGAAAACAAGAAGCAATTGAGAGCAAATTCTCATCGCCTTCTCCTGCCCCTGCTTTATCCCCTCGCACTATATGCGCTTGTTGTTCGGATCCGTCCCATTTGACCGAAGAGTGTCCTTACAACCTACCTGCTCAAGGACAGGATCAAGTCAATGCTGCCTTTCAGCAGAGACAAAGAAATGATCCATACTCTTCAACTTACAATCCTGGTTGGAGGAACCACCCCAATTTTGCTTGGAATCAAAATCAGCAACAATTCCAAGGCAATAACAATTTTCAGAGGCCTCCTCTTCAACAACAAGCTCTTCAACAAACTCAATATCAGCAACCTTTCCAACCCCAACCTTACCAAAATTAAACGAACAGTTTTGCACCCAACAACTCTTTTCCTCAAAACAATTTTGTTCCACCAAATAACGATAAATTTTCCTCGCTAGAACGAAGTCTGGAGGCGTTTTTAAAACAATCAACTCAATCCTCAGCCAGCATCCATTCTTCCATTCAGTCTTTGGTGCAACACACTGCATCACATGGGCAAAGTATCAAAACCATTGAAGCCCAAATTGCACAACAGAATGCTGCTTTAAGCGAGCGAGAGAAGGGGAAGCTTCCATCTCAACCACTGCCAAATACTAGACACCCACAAAATGCACATGTTGCTCATGAGCAACAAAACAATAGTGTGAGTGCTGTGACTACATTGAGATCTGGAAGGATGTTACACAACAATGTTGGCACTAATGATGACACCCCGGCCGCTTCTTCTTCTTCTTCATCTTCATCTTCTTCATCTTCAAAGCCTGTTCTCCATTCTTCACAAGGCTCTAATTTTTCTACTACTCCGAACGGACCCACATCTCACTCCATAAAAACACCAGCACTGGGATCCGTTCCAACTCCGCAATCTCCTCCACAAATATTGGACTCAACCAATTTTCAAAATGTTCCATTTCCAAACAGGTTGAGATCCAATAAACAAAATCCACAAATAGAGAAGATTGTGGAGTTATTTAAATAGGTTAGCATTAACATTCCTCTCTTGGATGCAATCCAACAAGTCCCTTCTTACGCTAAAATCTTGAAGGACTTATGCACCAAGAAGAGGAAATCACAGATACCTAAGAAAGTTTTCTTGGCTAGTGCAGTAAGTGATGCTCTTATCCAACTTTTACCTCAAAAACGAAAGGACCCTGGCTGTCCTACAATTTCAATAACTATTAGGGATAAGAACATCAACCGCGTACTTTTAGATCTTGGTGCCAGTGTTAACCTTCTTCCCTACTCGGTAGATGAGCAATTAGGTGTTGGAGAGCTGAAACTCACACATTGTACTCTCCAAATGGCCGACCGATCCATCACACATCTTAGGGGTGAGTTAGAGGATGTGTTGATTAAAATAGGGGACTTCATATTACCCATTGATTTTATTGTTCTTGATACACAACCTGTCGCTAACCCCCAGAATCAAATTCCGGTGATACTCGATCGTCCATTCCTTGCAACTTCTGATGCGGTGATCAATTGTCGAAATGGTTCGATGAACCTATCTTTTGGAAACATGACAATTGAACTCAACCTTTTTAAGTTGGGGAATCAGCCCTCCGAACCTAATGCTAATATACTTGATGTTTGCTCGATCCAAGAGATCACCCATGAGGACTGTGAGCTCGAAAAATTTATGTTCGATCACAACAATTTTGACGCCACTAGTGCGTTCCTCCTTGAATCTGATACTGCTTTCACGCCCGTTAATGACTACGAGTGTTTCACTTTCTCGAACGATCTAGACCATTCACCACCCGAATTTGAATCCTTTGAATTTTTGGATGAGTTAACTGAACCATCCGACTCGGTTGCTTACACTCGTTTTGAATCTCTGTTGGAATCCTTCGAGTTTGAGACAATTTCACCGATTTTACCTTCAATTGTTTCGCCTCCAACCCTCGAACTCAAGCTATTGCCGTCTCACCTTAAATACGCTTAATTAGGTGAGAATGAGACCCTTCCTGTTATCATCTCGGCTTCTCTAGCCCCGCAAGAGAAAACCCTTTTAATGGTCTTACAAAGCAATTGGCAAGCTTTTGGCTAGACTATGGCGGACATCAAGGGGATTAGTCCCCTAATAGTTGAACATCATATTCATATGATGGATGATGCCAAGCCATCAAGGGATCCACAGAGAAGACTCAACCCAGTCATGAAGGAGGCTGTTAAAAGGAGATCGTAAAATATCTTGATAGTGTCATTTACCCTATCTCTGATAGCCAGTGGGTTAGACTCATTCATGTTGTCCCAAAGAAATCGGGCATAACGGTCATAACTAATGAGGCGAATGAGTTAATACCTACTCGCACCCAAACTGGGTGGCGAGTATGCATCGATTATAGAAAACTCAACGCCACGATACGGAAAGACCACTGTCCATTACCTTTTATTGACCAAATGTTAGAACGATTGGCTGGGCATGAATTTTGTTTCTTTATGGATGGATACTCCGGCTATAATCAAATTCCCATCGCCGAAAAAGACCAAGACAATACCACATTCACTTGTCCTTTCGGTACATTTGCTTACCGCCGCATGCCCTTTAGGTTATGCAATGCACCCGCTACTTTCCAGCGGTGTATGATGGGTATTTTTTCAGACATGGTGGAAAAATTCTTGGAGATCTTCATGGATGATTTCTCCATTTTTGGCGACTCCTTTGATGAGTGTTTGCTACATCTAGACGCAGTCCTTACCCGGTGTACGGATAAGAACCTTACTTTAAACTGGGAGAAGTGCCACTTCATGGTACGAGAAAGTATTGTCTTAGGATATATCATCTCGCAAAATGGCATTGAGGTAGATAAAGCTAAGATTGAAGTTATCTCCAATCGCCCTCCTCCCAAATGCGTCCGAGACATTCGAGCCTTTCTTGGTCATGCCGGTTTCTATAGACAGTTCATCAAGGATTTTAACAAGATAGCTAGACCATTGACTCTTTTGTTGGCCAAGGACACCACATTTGATTTCGACTCAAACTGTATGAAGGCATTCGAGTCATTGAAAAACTCACTTACTTCTGCTCCCATCCTTTCGTCTCCTGACTGGACGCATCCATTTGAATTATGTGCGATGCATCTGATTTTGCCATTGGTGTTGTCCTTGGATAACACATCGATAAGATGCCGCATGTGATTTATTACGCTAACCGAACTTTGAACGAGGCCCAATTAAATTACACAACAACCGAGAAGGAATTCTTAGCTGTTGTGTTTGCATTAGAAAAGTTCAGGCCCTACTTAATCGGCTCTCCAGTCATCGTTTACACTGACCATTCAGCTCTTCGCCATCTTTTTGCAAAGAAGGCCGCTAAATCTCGGCTGATATGTTGGATCTTCTTACTACAAGAGTTTGACCTTGTCATCAGAGACAAAAGAGGATGCAAAAACGTAGTCGCCGACCATCTTTCACGCCTCCCTTCTTCGCCGATGCTTCAATTTCCTATAAAAAAACGTTTTTCTAGATGAGCAGCTCTTGACTGTGTCATGCGAACCTTGGTTCGCAAATATTGTGAATTATTTAGCCACCGGACTTATACCAAATGAATGGTCGAATCAGGACAGACTCCGATTCCTATCCCAGGTAAAACATTTTTACTGGGATGAACCATATCTATTTAAATACTGTCCCGACCAAATTATTCGTCGGTGTGTTCCGGACAATGAATTTAAGAGCGTGCTGTCATTTTACCACGATCAAGCGTGTGGCTAGCATTTTGGCCCTAAAAAGATAGCCGAAAAGATTTTGCAGTGTGGCTTCTACTGGCCACAACTTTTTAAAGACGCACATGAGTACTACAAGACATGCTCCCGGTGCCAACACTTGGGCCGAATATCTAGGAGAAACGAAATGCCGCTCTAACCAATATTAGTTGTGAAAATTTTTAATGTTTGGGGGATAAATTTTATGGGACCGTTTCCCAATTCTTTTGGGAACGTGTATATTCTCCTCGCTGTTGATTATGTTTCTAAGAGGTTCGAGGCTGTGCCCAGCCGAACTAATGACAATAAGATTATTGTTAGATTTTTCAAAGAAAACATTTTCTCTTGGTTTGGGCACCCCCGCGCAATTATCAACGATAATGGAACTCATTTCTGTAATAAGACTTTCGAGTCCTTAATGCGGAAATATTTCATTAATCATAAGCTATCAACGCCCTATCATCCCCAAATTTGTGGGCAAGCCGAGATTTCAAATCGGCATATTAAACAGATATTGGAGAAAATGGTTTCCAAAAACCGTAAAGATTGGTCTCTAAAACTTATTGATGCCCTTTAGGCATTTCGCACTGCCTATAAGACCGATCTTGGCATGTCTCCGTATAGGCTTGTTTATGGAAAGGCATGCCACCTTCCAGTTGAAATTGAGTATCGAGCATTTTGGGCAATAAAAGAGTTGAATCTATCTCTCGGAGAGGCGGGAAGCCATAGAAAGCTGCAATTAAATGAATTAAGCGAGCTTCGGGATGAAGCTTACGAGAACGCGGTAGTCGTTATAAACCGAACGAATGTGTTTCACGATAAACACCTTATGCGCAAAACTTTCAAACCTGGTCAACAGGTTTTAGTTTACGACACCCGGCTACATTTCCATCCCGGCAAGCTTAGATCTCGATGGAAAGGGCCATTTTTGGTACGCACTGTATATCCGCACGATGCAGTCGATTTAGAAAATCCTGAAGACGGTTCAATATTCGAAGTGAACGGACATAGACTTAAACCGTTTCTCACCGCGGACCCTTCGGAGGAGCTCCTGCTGTTGCAGGAGCCAAATTACATTGACTGATTTTCCCCCATCTACCCCCAAATTTCGGTTATCCAGCCATAAACAGTGGAAACACTGTTTCAAATGATTTTTGGGGTGTGTTACACTTGTAATTATATAAAAAAAAAAAAATAATTTAAAATAAAAATTTTTAAAAAAATTCAATTTTTGGAGGTATTTTTGTAAATTTTCAGTTTTAATAAATAATAAATAAAAATAAATTTTTTTTTACAAATAAATTCCTCTTTTTAAGAGGACATTTCTAAAAATAACCAAAAACGACCCCTATAAATAAAACCCGACCCCTCTTCTAAATTTTCATAACCCTAATCTCTCATTTCCTCAAACCCTAGCCGCCGCTTCGTTTCTGCAGAGAGATCGCCCCATCCCGCTGCGCAACCGCCGCCGAACCCTGCTCTGTGCCGCGCATCCGCCGCCTGTTGGTGTTGTCTCCCTCTGAAAACTTCAGAGGAGGTTTGCACTTCCTTTCCCTCTCTGTTAAAATTAAAAAATTTCAAATTAGCTCTCTGTGATGGCACCCACGTTGCAATTTGAAAGAGGCTTTTCACAAATGTTTGCACACACGGTCTATGGTAGCTATTTCGGTGATGAGATCCGAAGGCGTGGGTGGAACTTCTTACTTTTTAACCATCCAAACTCTTTCGCGCTTTCGGATCTTGTAAACCGTTTTTATTAGTGCATGGAGGATGGTTGCCTCTCACAACATGGTTATATTAAATTAATTTGGGGGGATAGGGAAATAATAATCGATAGGGACTTCATCCATTAAGTCACCTTAATACCTAGACTACCTATTCACGATCAACCCCTTAGATTTGAGGACTACCTACCCTTGATGGGGAATGACTGTTCGAGAGAGCCACGCAAGGGCATCCAGGTTAGAACCCTTTTTGCGAATGTATTAACTGTGTGTCGTTGGGCACAAAATAACATTTTTGGTAGTTCGCACAATACGTCATTTTTCACACCATCCCTTCATATCGTGGACACTTTGATGACTAGAAACCCCAGCTATGATATGTGCACGGTATTACTTCACTCCATTTGTGCGGGCAAGAGGGCTGCCAACTATCCATGCCCTATATTGGAGACACAACTATGTCGCCATTTCCTCCCTGTGGAGGAATTTGAGTTTTATATGTATGGAGGTATCCCTATTAGACCTCTTCTTGAGGGCGTATCCACGTCCTATACATGCTTAAATGATGTATGGTCGCGCACTGAGCCGGCCGAGGACGTACCGGCCAAGACACCCAGCTCCTGCTCGACCGCGAGCGAGGAAGAGCTTACCCCCGCAGCAAAAGCACGTTTACTTAGGAGAGCCATCAGCGAGTGACAGGTATAAAGCACGGCATGACCATCTTACTGGCTAGAGAGGAACGTTCCCGTTCACGTTCGAGAGGACGGAGAGGCCATGAGCAGTGAGGGCACTGCTTTTGATAAGTTTGGGGGTGGAGGTGGTTTGTAAATAGTTATCATTGCATTGCATATTTTAATTTTTTTTGTACATATTTGTTTCTTCTTTCTTTACATATTTAATTCCGCGTTGCATCTTTATAAAAAAATATATATATAAATTAATATATATATATATATAAATATATATTTATATATAAAAATAAAATCAAATAAAAAAATTGAAAATTTTTAAAAATTATAAAAATTGAAAAATTCAATTTTGGCCATATTTGACTTAAGTTCGATAAGACGGTTGACTAGCTAGAAAAAACTAGATCATAAACTTAGTAAATTAAAAATCCAAAAAATAAGCTTTCTTAAAGTTTAATTCTAGAAAATACATGTCCTTGTAGTTTATTTATAAATAGGCAAATTTTGAGTTCAATTCTTGGGCTAAGTCAAAATAAGGGAAGAGTATTGAAATTTTTATTTGATGTATAAGTCTGAAAAATAATTCTGAATCTTTAGTCTAAACTCTGAAAATATATACCCTACAACTCGCACATACACGCACCTTGAAACTTGGGATAGCAGAGGATACCTTGAAATGCTCTTGTCAAAAAATCCTTAGTATGAAGAAAAATAAAAGTATAAGTGTGAATAAAGAGATAAAAGATGAACACTAGTTTTGTAATTATTTAAGGCTGCATAAATAAAAATATAGCAAGGGTGCTTTATCACATAGTGTCTTAGACCAACTGGTTTGGGAGTCACTGCTAAGCCTTAGGTATTACAAAACGATGAATTACACCTAAATGCGCAAACACATTTTGTAATCGGTCGTTAGTATCTCAAGAAGTATTTAACGGTCGCATAAAGGTTGTGTGAGCAATTTCATCTAAAATTCACCAACTAAAAGTATTTTGGAAGATGGAAAAGAGTATGATAGCTTGAATTGAATTTCCAAGTGTAGGGGTGATCCATATACACACGTAGGGGTATATGATTGGAGTTTGGATGAGAGATAGGAATAAAAGATAGGACTTATACCTTCTGTAGAGATGATAAAAATTCCTAAGTTGAGATAGAAGAAAATTCAAAAGATACTAAAAGCTTAATAAATTTGCAGAACATATACGATCTTAAGTTAAATGATAAGTGAGTGTGAAAAATACGGGTTAATGATTTTTAAGTTGAATATAATAGAATTTCTTGCTAGAATACCGAATTGAAGAATGAAAGTCAACATGCCAAATTGATCGGATTTTGTGGGTAGTATCCGCTGAAAACCCTCAGGAGACAACACTACTCCTACTAGGGACACCTAAAGGTTTAACGGCTTGTTGCACGCGCTCAGTGCAATCGCAATTCCCTGCGAAAGTGAGGTTAGGTTTTTTCGAGAATAATTGGCTTTGCTCAGGATGAGCAAAAGATAAGTTTGGGGTTATTTGTTCATATCAAAATTTTGCATTATTATATCACCCATTCTTCATCATATTACATATAAATAGGTGCTTTTGATCTATGTCTGCTAAATAGTTGCAGGTTACAAATTCTCAGACCGTTACAGTGAAATTCATGAAAAGACGCTACAAATGTGAGACTACGACCAATAATAAATGAATCCGTATGATACTGCCTACCAGTTCAAAGAACAAATGAAGATCAGTAGACAATTCAATGCACAAAGCACAAGGGCAGTACAAGATTCAACACTTCAACGTGAAGCTCACGGTAAAAAGTCCACACCATCTGCACTATGGGAAATCTGGAAGAACGTAGAAAAGATTCTGAGGAACCAAGTGAAGAAACCAGAAGGAAAAAGCAACATGAAGCAACCCTAGAAAATTGATACGAAGACCCCACATTATGGCTGCGGAACCGCGGCCAAACATGCCTTTCCGCCGCGGTTCCGCGGCCGTGTGTCGGTGCTTTGACCCGGCTTTCTTAGGGTAGTCTTATAAATTCGTGTATGGATCAGATTGTAACCTAGGGTTTTTTTATCTATTGTAACACCCTAGTTCATTTATACCAGTTCTAGTTCAATTATTTCTTTATTTATGGTATTTTCCTGATTTACTGTGTTTTGGGTGCGAATAGTGTATTTGACATTTGTATTTGCATTCGACCCGACCCGCTTGCTTGAAACCTGCTTGATTCATGTTTATGATTTATCCTGACCTGTTACTTGAACTCGTGCACTTTCATTTTAATTTATATATCTTGCATACTGGCATTTTATCTGGCATTTGCATTTTTACAATATAAGTCACATAAAATATTTTAAAAATACATTGCATGGCCTGCATGATACCCCTAGCCCCGTGGTAGCAACCGCGCATCTTGTTCTCGTCCCGTTCAGTGAAACGGACTTGTTTGGATGACTACGCGCACGTACCTGCATCCATTCTTGGGGGTATACATTTTCGTTACCCGGACATTCATTTTTTATTTTGGTCGACATGTATATTTTTCGTATTTTAAAATTGAATTTTAGACCCGACCCGGGCATGTTTTGAACTATGTTTGTATTTACCAGAATATCTAATTTTATTTATATAATATTAATTTTATCAACAAATACAAATACAAATTTAGTTAACTAATAATTTTTTTTTAAAATTTAAATCTAAACTAATTTCCTAACAAACTAACAACCCCTTTCTCTCTCTCTCTCTCCTCTGCATATATATATTTATGTATATTTTATTTATTTATTTATTTTCTTTCCTTATTTAATACACAGCCTCTTCTTCTTATTTCTTCTTCTTCTTTCTTTCTTTTTCTTGATCTTGTTTCTTGATTCCGGTGATCACCACTGGAGCCTTGCTCGTCATGGACGATCCGAGTGATCCAGTGAACGTACCTTGCCTGCGTGATCACCCTCTTATATTGTTTAGACCTGTCCCGTGTGCCGTGGCATAGCACCGATGAAGAAGCCCGTCGTTGCAGATCAGAGAAAGGGCGTGATTTCTAACTTTTGCCATCTACCTGGGCACCTAAGGAGAGATTGTCGAAGGATGTTGGGACTTTGTTTGGTCTGTGGATCAGCGGATCATACTATCAATACTTGTCCGTTGAAACTTCGTTTGAAGGAAGATGTTCAGAAACCACCGCAGAGACGGTTTCAGGGGCAGAAGCAGATAACTCAGGGACCTAATCAAGCTCGAGCCTTACCCTGACGGCTGAAGAGGCCAAGGATTCAGATAAAGTTGTTCCAGGTATCCTACTTGTTCATGATTTTCCCGCATTAGCATTATTCGATTCTGGTGCATCCCATTGTTTTATGTCGTCCAAGTTTATTGCTGCATATTCGATTTATTGCACAACCCTGTCTCGTTGTTGGGACATACACACTGGGAATGGGAAGATCATAGCTAGTAGTGAGTACAAGGATTGTTCAGTTATTATTTGCGGACGAGAGTTATTAGCAGATTTCTTGGTGATCGATACCGGCAGTTATGATGGTATCTTAGGAATGGACTTTCTCGGCACTTTCCACGCTCATATTGATTGTAGGGCAAAGAAAGTGATTTTCCAGATTCCCGGACATCCGAAGTTTGTTTTTGCTGGAGATAGCAGTTCTGTCGGGCCAGTCGAGTTTAAGGCTAGACCGACAAACAGTGTTCTTTCGCCAATGGAAGTTGCTATGGAGGAAGCACCAGCTGTAGTTCGAGAGTTCATGGACGTATTCGAGGACATCTCGGGTTTACCGATAAAACGAGATGTAGAGTTCGCGATCGATCTTGTTCTTGGTGCAGCGCCAATCTTAAAGTCCTACTATCTAATGGCACCAGTGGAGTTGGAAGAAGTAATGAAGTAGGTTACTGAATTGCTAGAGAAGGGTTGGATTCGCAGCAGTAATTCACCTTTGGGAGATCCAATTCTTCAAGTAAAGAAGAAAGATGGCACAAGGAGGATGTGCATCAATTATCGAGAATTAGACCGGGTGACTATTAAGAACAAGTACCCGATCCCTCGCATTGGCGAATTGTTCGAGCAACTCAGTGGTGCGAGAGTATTCTCGAAGCTGGATTTGCGATCCGGATATCACCAGGTCCAAGTTAAATCAAAGGATATTGGCAAGACTGCGTTCCGAACTCGGTATGGACATTACGAGTAGTTAGTGATGCCATTCGGAATCACGAATGCACGGGCAATATTTATGGACTTGATGAACCGAATCTTTTCATCGTTCTTGGACCAGTTTATAGTGGTGTTCATCGATAATATTCTGGTCTACTCGAGGAGCCTAGAGGAGCATGCTGAACTCTTGAAGATATGTTGAGAGCTTGCATGTTAGACTTCAAGGGTTCGTGGGAGGATCATCTACACTTGGTGGAGTTTTCTTACAATAACAGCTTTCAGGCGACTATTCAGATGGCTCCATTCAAAGCGTTGTATAGTCGCAAGTCTTGTTCACCCGCTGTTGGGACGATGTTGGAGAACGAAGATTGTTGGGACCGGATTTGATCGTGCAAACAGTTGAGAAAGTTAACACTATCCAGAATCATATGAAGGCAGCACAAGATCGACAGAAGAGTTGGGCCGATATATCGAGAAGACCTCTAGAGTTCGCTGTCAGTGATCTAGTATTCTTGAAGATATCACCGACTAGAGGAGTGATTCGTTTTGGGAGTCGAGGCAAGCTTAGTTCTCGATTCGTAGGGCCTTTCGAGATTTTGGAGCGTGTTGGAGAAGTAGCTTACCGATTGGCTTTACCACAATCTTTGGCGAATATTCATAACGTGTTTCATGTATCCTGACTCCGTAAGTATGTTCGAGATGAAACACACGTGCTGGATCATTCGGAGCTGACTGTAAGAAAGGATTTGACTTTTGAGAAACGACCGATGTCGATTGTTGATCGAAGAGAAAATGTGCTTAAGAACAAGGTTATCCCTCTCGTACTTGTTTCTTGGGGGAATCGCTCGCTCAGAGAATCGACTTGAGAACGAGAAGACGAGATTCGACAGAAGTTTTCAGATCTCTTCCTGTAGTTTCATGTTTGTTTATTTTTCTTGTTTTGGGAATTTCGAGGACGAAATTCTTTTGTAGTTGGGTATAATGTAATACCCTAGTTTGTTTATACCAGTTCTAGTTCAAGTATTTCTTTATTTATGGTATTTTCCTGATTTACTGTGTTTTGGGTGTGAATAGTGTATTTGATATTTGTATTTGCATTCGACCCGACCCGCCTGCTTGAAACCTGCTTGATTTATGTTTATGATTTAACCTAACCTGTTACATGGACTCGGGCACTTTCATTTTAATTTATACATCTTGCATACTGGCATTTTATCTGGCATTTGCATTTTTACAATATAAGTCACATAGAATATTTTTAAAATACATTGCATGGCCTGCATGATACCCCTAGCTCCGTGGTAGCATTCGGGCATCTTGTTCTCGTCCCGTTCAGTGAAACGGACTTGTTTGGATGGCTACGCGCACATACCTGCATCCGTTCTTGGGGGTATACATTTTCGTTACCCGGACATTCATTTTTTTATTTTGGTCGACATGTATATTTTTCGTATTTAAAACTGAATTTTAGACCCGACCCGGGCATGTTTTGGACTATATTTGTATTTACCAGAATATCAAATTTTATTTATATAATATTAATTTTATAAACTAATTCAAATTAAAATTTAGTTAACTAATAAAAGATTTTTTAAATTTAAATCTAAACTAATTTTCTAACAAACTAACAACCCCTTTCTCTCTCTCTCCTCTTCATATATATTTATGTATATTTTATTTATTTATTTATTTTCTTTCCTTATTTAATACACAGCCTCTTCTTATTACTTCTTCTTCTTCTTTTTCTTTCTTTTTCTTGATCTTGTTTCTTGATTCCGGTGATCACCGCCGGAGCCGTGCTTGTCGCTGACAATCCGAGTGATCATGTGAACGTATATTGCATGCGTGATCACCCTCTTGCATTGTTTAGACCTGTCCCGTGTGCCATGCGTTCGTTGCGACATTTTACCGACGTCGGACGTGCCGTACATATCCGTTTCGTGATCCGTCGAGGCAAGTTAATCTTGCTACATGCTATACTACTATATTCTATATTCATTTGAATAATAACAACACATAATGATTAGTTATGCATCTCACATTATCATTTTGCATGTTTCACCATTTTAGGATATCCATGTGCAACCGTGCAAGTTACTTCATATCTAGTGCATGCAAATTTATCTTGATACATGCTACTACAATATGCTGCACTCAATTGAATATTTACATTTCATATTGTTTAGTTGTACATCCCGTATTTACCAGTTTATCATTTTACTGTTATACGACGTCCGTACACATCAATATCATTATTTACATGTCTAGTCGCATGCTAAATCATCTTGCTACAAGTTAGGTATAGTATTATGCATCCATACTGAAGTTTTACTATTTTCGGATACCCGATTGCATCCATATCATTTAAAATATATATTGTCGTAATATTTCTTATTATTATCTTTAATTAGTTTATAATCTGTATTTTATAATGTTATACAAAATATAGTTTGAAAATATTATAGTTTACACATGAAACGTCGTTGCAAAGCGGATACGACAAATCTGAAATTTACTGTACACCTTACCTTATAAAATTCATTATAAATCATAGAAAAATTATTAGTATACGTTCTTTGGTTCGTTACGAAACTAACTCAGAATACTATAACTCTATGAAATATTTACATGCAAACTAAATTGTTTAAATAACATAAAATGCAAATGAAAATATCTATAAACCGCTGTCCAGGCAAATTCCAGCAGCAAACTTTCAATTTCGAATGTTCATAGAGTTTTTTAGGAACAACCTGAGATACTTCAAATTATAAAAATGAAAATCTTATTGAATTATCTTTGTTTTGGTATAGGACATGTCCCTTTTGGAGAACGTTTGTTATTTTTAAGCTATTTTACAAATCAGGGTGACGCTGAATTTCCGAACGGAACTTTCTTGTGCATGGTTAATCAATACCACTTTTATAGTTATTAATCGGTTTAAATATGTTATCCATGTTAATATTATTATATCAATATCTATTTAATAAATAATAGTTCTTGTGTTTTAATATTCAACAAATTTTTCCGATTTACGGTTTTATAGTATCCGTCTGTATCCGTACGGTTTATTACATATCTAGTTGCACACCGAGACCATATTATTTCATGTTACTGTTGTATTAGTGCACCATGCTTGATAATTGTGCATCCTATTTAGTCATGATGTGACCCATGATCGATATTTGTGCATCCATACTTTTATTGTACATCTGTACTTTCACCCCGATTCAATACTTGCTACAGTTTGATTATGAGCACCCGCTTGATACCTGTGCACTCCTTGACATGACCTGATACATCACTACTTGACATGACTTAATACATGTACACTACATGACATGACCTAATATATCATTACTTGATATGTTACCTGATCCTGTTTCTAATGCCGACAATCCTGACATGTTGTCCCGATGGACATATCCTGTTGTCTGTATAGACAAACATGTTCCTGCTTTATTCTGTGTTGGCATTAGTCTCAGATTTATCAATACCTGACTTGAACACATAACTTGGGGGTATGGGGAAATCAATGATGAAACCTGACTTGTAACTCGACAGTTCGATACTTATATTGATCAGTTTTAGGGGATAGGCCAGTCCTGGGATGCTGCTGCTGACATCATTCATCTGTACATGTTTCCTGTTTAGTGCCTAGCGGCATGTCTCGGTTTCAGCCCGAGAATTTGGACCGTGGTCCCGGGCATGCATGTGATACTATTGAGTTACATCGACAATTCATTAAATTGATTTCACAGACTTGAGAGTAGTTAACCCAGTAGTTTAGTTCAGATTACTCACTGCACGTCACATATGCTTTTACCCTTCACTATTCCACATTCGTGTTACTGTCATACCGTTATTACTGTTCATACTCATGCCTGCATGTTTGCTGCCCCTGATTATATTATTGTTGATATTATGACGCACTGACGTCTGAGTTTTGCATGACCCAGATCTTCTACCTTTGCCGTAGGCTGAGCAGGAGTATTCCAGTGAACATGCTGAGCAGTGATGACCTGTTAGTATTTTAGTTTGGTTTTCTTTCAGTATTTTCATTCCTGATGTGAGATCGTATTTGGGACATACATTTCAGATTATTATTGTTTATTGGATCTATTGCTTCCGCATATTATTTCTCGACTTATTTATTCTTGATCATGGACATGTACTAGATAGTTTATTTTATTTTTACTGTTCTTGATATCTCGAGACAGCTGTAATGTGACTGTGGAGGGATATTTCCTATCCACAGATAGCATGGTTGGCTTTGTCACGTGCCGATCTTAGCGCACTCTGGGGAGCGGGGAGTGACATCTATAAATAGGAAAGCCGAAAGCCTAATTATGCATGCTTTTTTTTTAATTTCTAGATTAAAATTTTAATTCCAGTTGTAATGCACTTGTTGAGAGGTCATCGATAAAGGTATTTTTATTTTTATCTCGCATTCTTTTATTATCTGAATTTAATTCTTGCAATTTTTATCTGTTCTTTTTTTATCTGCAAATTAGTTTTCTAATATAAAAATTATAAAAAAATGAATTTTATCATTAACTTCCTAATGAGTGAGTAATTTCTCACTTGTTAGGGTTAGGATGGGAGAAGGTTTAAGAGAAAGAAATCTCTCTCACTCCTTTCCTTACCCATATAATTTTAATTAATTAGGACTCTATTTAAATTAACCATACACCGTTTATTACGACACCCTATCTTACAAGATAGCAGTGATTCTCTAGTTAGACCGGTTGTGGTTGAATTAACTGGAGGTTAGGGCTAAGAGTTAAGAACGGAAGGAGAGGGACCAAAAGGAAGAAACTATGTTTTTTTCTACTCGTGTTAATCCCCGTTATTGACTATTAGCCTAACACCTATACTCTTAACTACGGTATTGTTAGCAGTGAGAAGAATCCATATTTCAAACTAACCTAATCCTAATCCTAGCAAGACTTTAAATCAATTTAATCTTATTCTTAGATCGTAAAACAAAACCTACCAAAGACAGGACTTAACTCGTTAGGACTTAAAGAAAAGAACACCATTTCCCTGTGGATCGACTCGTACTCAACCGGCTAGCTACCAAGCGACACCGTGGTATTCTTAATTTTTAAAACGCACGGACAAAACCCTTAACAATCATCGAACATGTGGCGCTTCCAATTTAAATTTTAAAGGAAACAAATGAGATTAAGAAATCCTTCATTAATGGGATGTTCATGTCATCTTTAAGGCTTTAGCTGTAATTTTTTTCTTTCTGAGAAAACTGTCCGCCCACTATATGCAAAACAATTGCATTATATTGTTAAAATCAAAATTCCTACTTCATATATAATCTATAACAAACAACGATTATGCGTCGTGTGCAAAATTCCAGTGCATTTTGATTACAGGATTTAATATATATTTACCAACATCATCTGCCAATAACCATATCCCCTTTGTGGGGTCCCACAAATTCATCCCAAATTGAACCCCAACTGAATCTGTCACAAGCAAATCACACAACTCTATTCCCAGAAATAGCTTAAAATTTCCATAGTCTATTGGACAATGATGTTAGTTGCAAAATTCATTTTATTTACTAAATATGCACACAGCTGATGACCATTTTAATTAAAAGCAATGGCTACAAGCTTTAGCGTCATCCCCCATTTTTATTCTGCAATCCCAAAAATTAACCCTCAGCTAGCTCTCATTCCTAGCTAGCTAGCTAATTACCTACAATATCAATACATAGTACTATCCACACTACCAGTGGTCTTAAAACACACCAAAATTTTCAAATAGAGTAGCTCCACAACGACATTTCCCCGTGGTTGTCCCCATCAAGTTCGAAATCCAGCATCATGGTCGTCATCGGAGGCGGATCGATGAGCATCCCCTGCGCCATGTCGAAATACAATCCCTCTTCCTCAAACAACAACTCATTGTTGTAAGCCGTGTTATTGCTACAATCCCCCCCTGCAGGCTTCAGCAGGTTTACCGCCGCCCCAGTGCCGTTCTCTCGCAAATTCTCCGGCCGGAACAAATCGGCCGCGATGGCCGTGGCCCGCTGGATGTCCCTGGGGCTGGTGGACTCCGGCACGGGAAGCACCCGCGCGGAGTCAGCAAAGTTGAGGCAGGCCGACCGCCCTCGAAGGGCGATGGCCGCCACGTCGTGGGCGCGTGCCGCCATCTCGGGCGTGGGGAAGGTCCCGAGCTAGATCCTGGACTTCTTGTTGGGCTCACGCACCTCGCAGACCCACCGGTCGGCGTTGCGGCGGCGGACGCCTTTGTAGACCGGGTGGCGGGTCTCGCGGAACTTGGTGCGCCCCGTCCGGCGCTTCGGGGGCAGGGAGGAGACGGTGGTGTAGGTCTCTTCGTCTGAGGCGGATAATCGAGCAATCGGATCCATTTCAAAGGAGATTGTACAAGGTTTGAGTGAGAGTTGAGGGAGGGAGAAACTGCTGGTGGTATTTATAGGTTGGGGAACGCGGGAAGATGGGAGTGCCAGGGGATGGCATGAGCCAGCTGGAATTTTGTTTGAGATTGACATTTTCATTTGCATTTTTTTTAATTTTAAAAAAAATGGTTTTTCGTGAAGTGGGGTAGGGGTGAGTGATGTGGAGAGGGCCGTGGGTATTGTTGATGGAGAGAGGGAGAGATATAGGTGTTGCTGGAGTGAGACTGAGCCAATGGTTTTTGGGGAGAGAGAAGGAAGGTGCTCGGAATCTGGGTTTGATTTTTATGTGGTGGTTGATCCCCATAGCAGGGACTCCGGATCCCCTATTGTGGTTCGCTATTTTGGTTTTGGGGTGGTTGTGTTTTCAAGTAATAGAAACATCCATCTAGGTTGTGGACGGTTTCAAGTGTGCATAATAGTAACATCCATCTATCCCTACAAAAAAAAGGAAAAAGAAAAAGCTTTAGTAACAATTTTCACAAGAAATCAGTGTACTGATAAATATGCAACCTTTAGGCTTTATTTACTAAAAACTCCCTCTTGGCTTTGTCCCCGTCACGTTTAACTTGCCTCGACTTTTAAAATTACAAGAAACTACCATATTTAACGGTGCCACATCAGCACTGACCGTGCCATGTCACCTAAGTTTCTACTTTATGATTTTTTTTTTAAAATAAAAAAAACCTGGGTTAGTTTGATTTAATTAATTTTTTGTAATTATTATTAATGTTGAAACATCAACACTTATATATTTTTAAATTTCACCACTAAAAATTCATATTTCAAAACTTTCGCCCTAAGGCTTTTTCGTTAATCCAAAAAACCCCACGTCATCAATATTCCATAAGAATTGAACCCGGATTAGTTTGATTTAACTAAGGACTTGAGTTAGAGATGCAATTCTTCCATCTTTCTTCTCAAAAGACCAAGAATTCTGCTTCTTTCTTTTCCATCTTCAAGTTTTTCACGGGTTTCATCATTTCAATAGACCCTAGATCGTTTTTCATTAGAATTGTCAAAATTGATACAATAAGGAGCTCAAATTCCTTTGCATCAACACATAAGCAATAGGAGAAGAGAAAACCGTCCAATTTTTTTGTCCAAGTAAAAGCCATAATTTCAAAATCAAGAGGAAATCCTAACCCTAATCGTAATTTGAAAGAGGAAGATGACTGCTAAGGGCATTTTGGTCTTTTTAAGTCTCTTAACGGATTAAAATCCAAAACAAAAGGAAAATTCTTATATGAGGCTGAAAATCAGGGGAGATTTTTGAACAAGTTAAAAGTTTTAGGGATGAAATTTAGATTTCTTAGGAGTGAAATTCAGATATATGCAAGTTTTGGGATGAGATATAAAAAGAACTCTTTCAGAAAAAAAAGTCATTTTCCTTCCTCTCTCCGTCACCACATAAGTCGGCCGCCACTCCCAACCTCCCCTCCCTTACCCGGACCCCTTTCCTCTCCTATTTGTCTCCCACTCCCCCTTCGACTCCCAACCCTGACCCCTCTTTCCCCATCTCCTGTGTATTCCCAATCCTCTCTTCCTCCGATCCTAGCCCCCGACCCTCCCTCGGTCCTCCCCTCCCCCCTCCAACCCCGGGCCCCTCTCCACCTCTCCCTCCCATCCCCTAGCCCCCTTCCTCTGATTTTCCCTTTCCTAAATACTCCACCCCACCCCTCGTCCGCCACTTCTTCGACCTCCTCCCTCTCCTTACAAAAACATATTTATTTAATTAATATTTTGTAATTATTATCAATGTAATTAATAATTAGTTAATGTATTATGAAAGAACAAAAAGGTCTTTTGCTATGAAATTTAACACCGTTAAATTTGACTGTTAAATTAGGGTATTTTCTATGATGTTGGAAAGAAAGGATGGTTTTCTACCACGCGGTCTAAACATCAAGGAAGATTTTGATAAATAAAAGTCTATCATTTTTCATTAAAAATACCACCAAAAAAAAGAAGAGAAAAATCCATGAAAGTAAAATCATGCCAAATCATTATCTCATATACATGTAAATCTTTATACCTTCTAATAATACCTAATACAAAATATCTTATCTTTGGGTCTTAGTCAAACTTAGTCAGAAAATACTTGAATTAATGAGTATCAAGAAAGCATACATAATCATGGGTATTATGTTTTTTTCTCTCACCAAACACGTACGTGCATATCATATGCATGTTGTTAGTAAACTGCAAGCTTATGCGAAAGGGTTTGAACTTCAAAGCTATTGCTCAATCAAGGCTTTACATTATGCTATATTGTTACTCGAGATATCTCTTATCAGGGTCTATTTGATGGACAAATTGATTGATATTTGCCCTTATATTGTTTAGTTTTCCATAGCTGTAAATGAGATATTGTTTCCAAGAATGTGATTAGGATGGATAGACTATGTGTTACAATTAGCACTAGTAAAATAGGGGGTTGCCCTACGGATATTGAAATCCGTAGGGGCAGATTTAAGTAGGCCCTACGGATTAATCCGTAGGGATAAAAGGTTGCCCCTACGGGCCCAGACGTTCAAGAATAAAAATATTAATTCTTAATTTGGTGTTTGCCCCTACGGAGCCGCAAACCAAGGACCTACAGACAAATCCGTAGGGGCAACTAAATATCGATTTAATAAAGGCACAGATCGATCGCCTACGCTCTCTTTCTTCCTCTCTCGATCGCGCGTGAAAGAAAATCCCCAAATCGCCACCGCCGTTCTCCTCGTCGCCACCACCATTCTCGTCGCCACCACCGTTCTCGTCGTCGCCACCGCCGTTCAGGTCGTCGCCACCGCCATTCAGGTTAGTAAATCTTCAACTAAAATAAGGAAATTTTTGATTATTTAGGGCTAGGGTTCATGGCTGGGTCTGGGGTTGCGGTTGGAGTTGGGGTTCGGCAAGGGTCGCGGTCATGGTCGGGGTTAGGGTTAGGGTTCGGCTGCGGCTGGGGCTGGGGCTGGGGTTAAGGTTTGGCTTAGGGTTGGGGTTGGGGTTTAGCTAGGGTGCGCTGGGGTTAGGGTTAGGTTGGGGCGGAACTGGGCTGGGGCTAGGGTTAGGTTGGAGTTGGGGCTGGGGCTAGGGTTAGGCTGGGGCTAGGGCTGGGGCTGGGGCTAGGGTTAGGCTGGGGCTGGGGCGGGGCTGGGCTGGGGCTAGGGCTAGGGTTAGGTTGGGGTTGGGTATCGATGTATATACATGTATCATATCATGAATGATTCATTTTCATTAAATGTGGTAAAAT
Source organism: Agapanthus africanus (assembly GCA_030015575.1). Taxonomy (NCBI): domain Eukaryota; kingdom Viridiplantae; phylum Streptophyta; class Magnoliopsida; order Asparagales; family Amaryllidaceae; genus Agapanthus; species Agapanthus africanus. The sequence goes on along the minus strand of JASDDO010000024.1, from coordinate 136,231,988 downwards.
TAAGTGTATAAAATCATGCCATCTAAATAGATTGTGTTCGTGAATGGAAATCTAGTTAGGCGAACCAAAGTGTTGCATTGATGAAAGTTTACTGTAGAGGAAATTACGGCTAGCTTTATGCATTTAACCTGAATGTATCCAGTAATTACTAGCATGTATAGAAAAGTTGGTTTAATTTATGAAAAAATGGGGAGACAACATGCATGTATGCATATAGGTAACATCTGCCAATATGCCATATCCAAACCGCAATCTATTTTTGCCTATTGGCTAATATGAAAATATCGGCCTGCGTATATGACATAATCAAAGTTATTAAATCTTGATACGGTTTGTGTTTCGTTTTTTTATTTATCAGTTATATCAATGTTGCGTATAACGCTTTATGATATCAGTATCCTACATTTGTAGTTTTAATTGTTGATTATTATAGATGAATGCCATTGCAATAATAGTTTTTGGTTGATGAATGCTATTGCAATGTAGGATGATCAGTTTTATCAATCTTGATCTCAATGGTTTAAAATCATATTACACATACAACACGAATGCACAACAAATGTATAATTAGAGAGCGATTCGAGATATTCAGGTTAAAACCAATATATAATACTCGATGATAATATGAAACCTTCATATTCCCATCGATACTCATATATGAAACTAAAAGCGCCATTTAGTTCCCGTCTATCGGTTAACATACGTGCGATACTCGTCGTGACCTAGAACTATACGAAGGTTGTTAAATATCGGACAGTATAGCTCGATGCTAACAACCGTCGTATAGTCTACGTGAAGAGAAAATTCAATCGTATGGTAACCCATAGATTTGTCCCGTGTGGACAAGTTAAGAATGTATAAAGCAAACGCCTTCATTCACTTGTGTTTTCATCCGTTTCGAGATATTTCTTCGGTACCTTTCCGCTGGTTCTCCGTGTACAAAGATAGATTAGATATTCATTTCAACGTTATTTCACAGCTTTGAAATGATTATCTATTCTATTACAGTGTACTCGGAAAACAGCAGGGAGGTGCTGCCGAAATTTACTCGAAACGGTTGAAAGCACAAGTGATGGGCGTTCGCTCTATACATTCTTAATGGGATAGAAGCCTACCCCCGACAGCCGGAACACACACATACAACAAGAATACACAACAAACGCATAATTAGAGAGCGATTCGAGATGTTCGGGTTAAAACCAATATATGATAATATGAAACCTTCATATTCTCATCGATACTCATATATGAAACTAAAAGCGCCACTTAGTCTCCGTCTATCGGTTAACATACGTGCGATGCTTATCGAGACCTAGAACTATACGAAGGTTGTTAAATATCAGACAGTATAGCTCGATACAAACAACCGTCGTATAGTCTACGCGACGAGAAAATTCAATCGTATGGTAACCCATAGATTTGTCCCGTGTGGACAAGTTAAGAATGTATAAAGCAAACGCCTTCATTCACTTGTGTTTTCATCCGTTTCGAGATATTTCGTCGGTACCTTTCCGCTGGTTCTTCGTGTACAAAGATAGATTAGATGTTCATTTCAACGTTGTTTCACAGCTTTGAAATGATTATCTATTCTATTACAGTATACTCGGAGAACAGCGGGGAGGTGCTGCCGAAATTTACTCGAAACGGTTGAAAGCACAAGTGATGGGCGTTCTATACATTCTTAATGGGATAGAAGCCTACCCCCGACAGCCGAAACACACACATACAACAAGAATACACAACAAACACATAATTAGATAGCGATTCGAGATGTTCGGCTTAAAACCAATAAATGATAATATGAAACCTTCATATTCCCATCGATACTCATATATGAAACTAAAAGCGCCACTTAGTCCCCGTCTATCGGTTAACATACGTGCGATGCTCTTCGTGACCTAGAACTATACGAAGGTTGTTAAATATCGGACAGTATAGCTCGATACTAACAACCATCGTATAGTCTACACGACGAGAAAATTCAATCGTATGGTAACCCATAGATTTGTCCCGTGTGGACAAGTTAAGAATGTATAAAGCAAACGCCTTCATTCACTTGTGTTTTCATCCGTTCCGAGATATTTCGTCGGTACCTTTCCGCTGGTTCTCCGTGTACAAAGATAGATTAGATGTTCATTTCAATATTGTTTCACAGCTTTGAAATGATTATCTATTTTATTACAGTGTACTCGGAGAACAGCGGGGAGGTGCTGCCGAAATTTACTCGAAACGGTTGAAAGCACAAGTGATGGGCGTTCGCTCTATACATTCTTAATGGGATAGAAGCCTACCCCCGACAGCCGGAACACACACATACAACAAGAATACACAACAAACGCATAATTAGAGAGCGATTCGAGATGTTCGGCTTAAAACCAATATATGATAATATGAAACCTTCATATTCCCATCGATACTCATATATGAAACTAAAAGCGCCACTTAATCCCTGTCTATCGGTTAACATACGTGCGATAATTTATTTTTTTCAATGACAAACGCGCACACAAAAGCATATACACGGATTTTCTCCTTTGTCAGTAACTATTCCGTTCTTATATTTCTCAATATAGTCAGCATAACCTACAATTTATATGTTATACAGTCTAACATGGCCCATGAGTACGTCAGAGTTAAGGACTGGATGTATGTGAATTGGAAACAACGTATGCAACCTAAGTTTGTCGCAGGAGTTGCTGCTTTCCTTGAATTTGCATACGCACATAATAAGATCATAATAGAGAAGGTTCTCTGTCCGTGCGATAGATGTGGCAATAAGTACTGGCAGAAGGTAGAATTGGCAGAGCTTCATATTGTAAAACATGGGTTTACTAGACTTTATACAACTTGGAAATATTACGGGGAAGGAGAAGAATGCAGTACTGCGGTAGAAGAAGAAGGAGAACACGATAATGCGGCAGGAGAAGAAGAAGAATTCGTAATGCGGCAGGAGACGGAAATTTATTTCCATCAGAAGAAATGGAGGATATGGTAGAGGCTGCCCTAGGTGAATCTATTCGTACCGAATATGACATTCCTTCCAGTCAAGGACCGCGTGCGGATAAATATGAAAATTTCATGAATGATGCTAGGAAACCAATTTATGAGAATGCGAAGTATTTCACCCTCTCATGTTTCGTCCAACTTTTCCAGATTAAGTGCCTAAATGGATGGAGCAACAAGTCATTCACAATGCTTCTTTCATTCTTGAAAGATTCTATGCCTCCGGAAAATAATGTGCCCGAAAACCGGTACGAAGCCCAGAAGATGATGTCTGATTTGGGTCTAAAGTGCGAGAAGATTCAAGCATGTCCTAAAAATTGCGTGTTATACCAGAAAGAGAATTCAGATTTAAAAGAGTGTCCAACATGCGGAGAGGCCAGGTATAAGCCGAAAGATTCTGATAAGAAGCCTGATATACCTGTGAAGATAGAACAATACTTTCCCATAACACAGAGGCTACAGAGGCTATTCAGGTGCAAGAAAACAGCCGAGGCAATGATTTGGCATCACCGTGCTCCTCCAAGCGAATATGGAAAAATGAGCCATCCAAGAGATTCACCGGCATGGAAGGATTTCGATAGGAGGCACGCAATATTCAGTAGCGATCCTCGCAATGCCCGGCTCGGACTGGCTACCGATGGCTTCTGCCCATTCAACTATATGGCTGGAAGTCACAGTACATGGCCCGTTGTAATGATAATTTATAATCTGTCGCCTTGGTTGGCTATGGACCAATCATACTTTATGATGCCTCTTCTTATCGACGGACCAAACTCACCGGGGAACAATATCGACATCTATCTCCGACCTCTGATCGAGGAGCTGAAATCTTTGTTCATTGATGGTGTAGAGACATATGATTCAAACACAAATACAACCTTCATACTGCGTGCGGCTTTAATGTGGACAATTAATGACTTTCCTGCGTATAGAATGCTATCAGGTTGGTCCGTACATGGTCACAAAGCATGTCCTCATTGCCATGAACACACAACATCAAAATTTTTGAATTTTAGCAGGAAGGTTTGTTATTGCGGCCATCGACGTTTTCTGCCTTCAGACCACCCCTATAGGTTAGACACGGTTCACTTTGATGGTCATCAAGATCTTCTTGGACCTCCATCCCCATTGTCCGGATAGGACGTGACTGCTAAATGGGATGGTTACAATAACGTGACCTTCGGGATGGATCGGACGAAACAGGTCAAACCACAATATTGGAACAAGTTAAGCATTTTCTTCGAGCTTCCGTACTGGTCTACAAATCAGTGCGTCATTGTCTGGACGTCATGCATATAGAGAAGGGAGTATCAGAGCATATACTTAACTTGCTTCTGTGTAAAGACGGGAAATCGAAAGACAACATGAATGCTCGGATGGATCTACAAGAGTGGGGAATAAGAAGTGAATTGCACCCTAGACCGGTAGCGGGTAAACCGGGCAAGTTTGTACTTCCCAATGCCGCTTATCATATGTCACAACCGGAGAAGAAAAGATTCCTGCAGGTGTTGCATGATTTGAAAGTCCCCACAGGTTTCTCAGGATCATTCAGCAAGAAAATAAAAATTGTGAAGGGCAAGATCGATGGGCTGAAAAGTCATGATCGCCATGTTATCGTGGAGCGCCTTCTTCCATTAGCCCTCAGGACTTCTCTCCCCGACTCGGTTGGTCTAGTAATCAACGACCTATGTTGTTTTTTCAGGGAGTTGTGTGCTAAAACACTGGAGGTTGCGACGCTGGATAAACTAGAAAATTCTATTGCGTTGATACCTTGCAAGTTTGAGCGTATTTTCCCACCGTCATTTTTCGATATCATAATACACTTGACGGTTCATCTTGCAACTGAGGCGAAGTTAGCCGGACCGGTACAATATCGATGGATGTATCCCGTCGAGAGGTATGTGTAATTTTTCGTTTCGCGCAATTTATAAATTTATTGTTGTCCTGTATGCCCGTATTTATTTATTCAACATATTCTCATTAGGTACCTCTACACTCTTAAGAAATATATACGCAATAAAAATCGACCAGAGGGTTCTATCATGCAAGGTTATCTTCTTGATGAAGCAACCACATTTTGTTCCCGCTATCTGGATGAGAACATTGAGACAGGCTTAACCGACCACGAAGAATTCAAGACAGGGCATATGGTAAAGCCGAGTATAAGAGGGTAGACACTATGTTTATCAACAAGATATACCGGTTTATCTTGCTTAATTGCGCATGTCTTGAACAAATTAGAGAGTAAGTTCTTTTGGATTAATTGTTATATCTGTGTTTGTATGTGTATGAACCCTTTTATATATTCCAGTGTACTTGGTACGATCCGCGAACCGATACGGACAGGTGGAGAAGCAGTCTTGGGACTTGGAAAGATGAATACGGATTGACCAGTGTGAACACGCTTCGATTTTACGGTCAGGACGATCCGTTTATCTTTCCGAACCAAGCGTTCCAAGTATACTACTCACAGTGTTTGAAGCATCCGGGGTGGAGTGTTGTATGCCGATGGAAACCCAGAGATGTCTACGATGTCCCAGAATACGAGGACAGCGATGAGGATGAAGAAGAGAGAAGGCTTAAAGTGCTCCGACAGTCTGTTTCGAAGGACGGGTTGTCTTCGACCGATCATGAAGTTACGTGGGTTAGAAATGACATCGATGATGAAATCCAAATAGATATGTATGATGCGTCCACGAAATGAAAAAGGTTATCAGTAATGTTATATTATTACTTCACATTTTATGCCCTATACATATATAGTCAATACTTTTAATGATTGTCTAATGCGTCCACGAACCGTTTATCTAGATTTGATGACGATGTCGGGAGCAGCGAGGGGCGGCAGGAGCTCCAGCCGCGGCAGAGGCAGAGGCAGAGCGGTTCTGCCGCCCGGAGAGCTCCGTAGGGAGCTTCAGAGGGCCAGTCTTGCACCCAGATCGGAGACCCCTTCGGATGCCTCCTTCCGTGTGGATTTTGCCACACCTCCAGGCATACTGCACGCATATCCATTTTGAATGTATTACAGATATTCATGCCTGTTTATGTCAAAATTACTTATATTGTCAATGTTTGATTGTCTAGTTGTTGGTGATGCGTCCACATCTGGGACAGAGGCCACCCCCGCTCCTCAGGTATGTTTATATATCATATAGCGTATGTATATTGATTTAGAATGCTATATCATAAATACACACATTTCTTTTGCTCTTACTTAGCAATTTTTATTATTGTCTAGCTGTAGGTGGTGACACCACCGCACCCGCGGGTATGTTTATATATCCTATAGTGCATGCATATTGATTTAGAACGTTATATTATTGATCTACACATTCTTTTTGCAATTACTTATATAATCTATTTTTAATTGTCTAATTATAGGTGGTGCGTCTACATCTTCCGCAGGGGCCACTCCTGCCGCTTCCATACCCTCCGCATCGTCTGTAGGTTAGTATGAATAAATTTAAAATATTTATTCATTTTACATATGCTCTATAGAATAAATATGAATTTCATGGAAATTTAGCGTCGATGTTTATTTTCTAGTTGGAGGGGATGCGTCCGCATCCGGGACCCCGGTTGTTCCTCACCGGAGGAACTATCGTCCCGCTCGTGCTGCTGCCCGGGCCCAGGCTCGTGCGATAGTCACCGGAGGTATATATCACACTTGAATTTTTGTTTAACCTTGATTTCTTAATACAACTTTGTCTTATTATTGATTGTCTTGATATTTCGTGCAGACGCAGGGCCTCCCCATCCCCAGAGGGGGACTCGAGGCCCGAATCAGTCCCATAGGCTGAGGCCTGATAGAGCTAGGGGGGAGGCGGCATTCCCCCTTTTTTTTTACCCTTGACTATCGCTATACCGGTCCTCATGCCGAGAGGTTCGGCCGGTATTTGGGGGACGAGAGCCGGCTCGTGAAGAACTATCCACTTCACGTTGAGTGGGGCGAGCAGCACCAGCGCTCATTCGCCCTCTTCTTTGATCAGGATCGGGTATGTATTAATATATATTTTCATTTGATCTATCCAATATATTTATTATTAACACTTGCAATCTAAAAACAATGTTTTTTTTGTATTTTCAGTTGGATTACGATTTTCAGCCTGTAGCCAACCCTGATCATCCGGGGAGGGTGCTCGACCTTCATGCTCTGTACAATGGCCTGATGAAGAACATGCAGGCCAAGGTCCGATACAACAGGAATGAGCTGAAGGCCGACTGCTACTCCCTGTGGATGGCGACCCCCGAGGCAGAGAGAGCGGCCCTCCTATCTACTCCGGCGTTTGTGAGAGTCGACGTAGAGACATGGCCTCGATTGTGCGCTTATTTCGACTCCCAACGCAAACAGGTATGTATTTTAAATGTAATTCATTATTTATGATATAATATATTTCTTTGTGTTTCTTAATTAGAAAACTAAATGTTAATGCGTTGTGCAGAAACAGACCGCTCAGAATACAGAGAACAGGAAGTCGGCGAAGAGGGGTCACCCCACTTACACAGGTGGCTCGAGTAACATTACTCGAGCCATGGAGTTATCGGTAAATTACAATAGACCGACCTTTGTGATATTCTGCAATATTAAGAGTTATTTTCTAATATTTCTAATATTAAGAGTTACTTTCTAATATTGCAGACATCTCGGACCGTGGCGTCAGGTGGTACACCGAGCGTGCTGTCCGCATATCTTGCCATCCACGGCACCTCGACAGATCCCGCCACGAACGAGCTTCGATATCCCGACGTCGCTACCCAGGAGTACTGCGTAAGTGTTAATATTTTTTCTACCCAAATTTAAAATTTTAGTTTTGAAGGTTCAAGTTTAAATTTTATACTTATACTTTACTGCTTAATGTGGGTGTAGGAGCGCGTGGTTGAGCAGGCCCAGGCCTCGGGGATCGATTTTACCGGACAGAGCGATCCGAGGCTGCTGACCCCAGTTCTGGAAGCCGCATACGGAGGGCACCACGGAGGTTGGGAGAGAGGCCGAGGACTGGGCCCTAGCAGGGCCTATATAAGGTTGGACTCCATCTCGGCGGTTACTTCCTCCGTCTCCGGTGACCGACGTGTCCATCAGGAACTAGAGAGCTTGAGGGCCACCGTTCAGCAGTTGAAGGAGATGCTGGTATGTATACTGCTTTATAGTAAAATATCATGTCATATTATATAGATATCAACATATCCATAATTAGTACGTAGCTTGAGCTTATTTGGTTTTAGACTTAAGTTTGATTAATCATACATACAGATGTAATTAAAATAAACAACAAACTAGATATTCAAACGGGGTTTCGAAATAAGTTAATAATGATACGAATTCGAATAATACACAGTTTTTACACGCTTATTACACACGTTAGGTCCAGACGCGGCAGGGTACATCGGCCGAGCCTCCACATACATCTCCTTCGGCTACGGCTCCGCAAGCCACTACATCGGCTGCGGTTCCGCAGACAGCTCCTATAGCTCCACCACCCGTTCAGACTCCCACAGCCGCGGCTCCGCAAGCGACTTCCTCGACGGCCGCTGCGCAGACCATATCGCCGGCTCCACAGGCCGCTCAGACTCCCGCTCGCGCCGAGTTGCAGAGTTTATTGACCGAGGAGCAGGCGCGCGTTATTCTATCGTTATTCAGAAGTGGAGCTGGATCGAACTAGGGTAGCTTTTTGGTTCTTATTTTTTGAAACATGTATTTATTTATATCAAACACATTGTACTACATTTTGAAACGATATTGATATTGGTTTATATTTATATCATATTCAGTTTTTGGGTTTCTTTTGTATATTATATATATGCGTGAGATATGATTATGAATACTGCGATATATGTTGTTTGATGATTAATTTTAGATTTGATAGATGTATATATTATTGTGCACAGGGCGGGAAAAAATCAAGCAGCCCATTTTTAAAAAAAAATACAGATAATATGTACCTACGGATTAATCCGTAGGTACACATCTTGCCCCTACGGTTATATCCGTATGGGCAAAATATCAGCAGTAACTGATATTTTCCCCCTGATCTCAGTGTCAGGGGGTTGGGAGTGCCCCTACGGACATGTCCGTAGGGGCTACGGCCTCGCACCTACGGTGTTATCCGTAGGGACAAATTATCAGGATTCTTGATATTTTGCCCCTACGAATAGGTACCTACGTATATATCCGTAGGGGGTAGTACTTGGCCCTACGGACATGTCTGTAGGTACATTTAATATATTAAAAAAAACCGTAAATAATATAAATTTTTTTACCCTACGGCCTAGTCCGTAGGGGCAACAGGACCTACACATAAATCCGTAGGGACAAGAATTTGCCCGTAGGGACAAGAATTTGCCCGTAGGGGCAAGTTCAGGACTTCAACTTGCACCTGCGGCCTTTTGCATCTACGGGGTATTTTTTCGCCCCTACGGATATGTCCGTAGGGGCAGTGGGTTGCCTCTACGGATTTATCCGTAGGGGCAACCCTTATTTGTAGTAGTGTAGGGGAATGTGTTCTAAATTAGATAGATGTATATCTAACATTCTTCATACGAAGACTCATATAATAACATACCTATCTTTTTTCTACTACTTATTTGATCCCATGTCATCAATTCTTTTGTCTAATCCATATAAACCGTCTTCTCAATCATGTCCAGTCCTATTACCTCTATAATGTCATCGTGATCATACCAATGCTGCCATCATCTTTTCTTGACACCTTAAGCTCTGTTACCACCAGCTATTACTATTGGTGGTATCACCATGGCGCTTTCATCATCCACTTTTATCATCAACATTTCTCCATATATTTTGTATTTTGAATGCCCCCCCACCCCCACAATGCTAATTCAATAATTAGATGATAATGTATCATTTTCTAACCAAAGATTGTTAGCAAAATGAATAAACTATATGAAAATTGATGTACACATGTTTAAAAAATATATCCAGCAAAAATACACATGTAGCCGGTACACACCAAGCTAATATAATATACTAATTATATAATATTCTTAGTTAATTAATTAATTGTTAATCTATTATAATCATATAAACAACTGTTTGGAAAAAATTCAACAATAATTTTGTTACTGCAAAATAAAACTTGTTATAGGGTAAATGATCGGTACCGGTGTGTGTGTTTCTATACAAGCACACACCATTCAGGGACATCAAATCTATAAAACAAAACAAGTCTTATATTTTAGTAGTCTTTCCCAACAGTTCCATTAAGGGGCTGTTTGTTTTGCTTAAAAACCTTGATGTTTGTTTGCCAGCAAAGATTTTCCTTGTTTGGATGGGTTTAAAATTTCTAGGTTGAATTACCTCTGTCCCACATGCCTGCTAAGCTTTTTACTGAAGCCTTTCAGAACTAGAAGTGCTGAAAACATAAGAAAATATAACACATTGGTCAATAAATTAATGATTTATTTGATTTAGCAAGAAAATAAAACAAGGGAACCAATCATCCAGCCCATTCTCCCTCCCTCTCTCTCCCCCCTCTAAAGTGCTTCCTTTTTTCCATCCAAAAACACTTCTCATACAAAATAAACAATGCACGCCAATTTTCATACCCTTTTCTTTGCTCTTTTCTTTTGATACAAATTTAAAAAATGCTATATGTTAAAATCGTTTTCAACTGACAATATCAGGATGTGATTTTGCTTTTCTTCCATCCAAACAGTCTCTAAATAAAATAAAAATACGTACCGTAATTTGACAAGATAGATGCATGGTCAATATATTAACGAAACTAAAGTATTGAATACCAAGAGACATGTAATACAATCGAAGACTCAAGGTGGTTAAGCATATAATTTGTAATTAAATTAAATTGATACAATAATTAAGGGGTCAGAGTCCTGAAAAAACAAAGGAAGCCACCTGAGAGTTGACACATCACTGGCATATTTCTTAATTTGTACTATAAAATATTAAATTTAAAGGGGGAAGGGATTTACGGTTGGAATCGTTGTGAAGGCCGCGTATGGACGGTGACAGTTGATGGATAGAGTGGACCCCACATAAACACACATCATCCCATCAACTGATTTTGGAGATTTGCGTTATTATTATTTTAACACGTTCCAATGAATTAATACACGCTTTTACTGCGTGTTTTTTAAATTTCTCATTCCTTTGCCTTGCTTTCATCCGCTGGCTAAAACGTTACACTCCATGAGTGAGCTGCTGACAGTGGTGGATACGGTATGTTTCGGAAAAATATATATTTATTATTTTTATCGGAATAGGATTTAATAAAGCAATGTTTTTTAGAGAGAGTTTGATGGAGGGTAGGATCTATTTAAGATGCTGTTCTCTGTCGATCTGTAACGAGCGTTGTTAAACGGTTGAGATTTGAGTTGAAAGTTATCTCCTAAAGTGTGTGGATCTCAATGGGCTGAGTTTGAGGAGGAAGCCGAGCTACCTGCAAGTAAGTCCCGGGATGGATGACCACCGTAAGACCCTTCGACGATCAAATTAGAGCCGAGAAATATTGGCAGAGTAGTGGGTTATTGGAGTTAAATTGCGTTACCTGAGTCGTCTGAGAGAGGGGTTTTTATAGTGGTCGCATGGAGCGAGCAGGTGCGAGATCTTCGCCGTCAGTTACGCCCCTGACGTTACGCTCGCGTGAATGATGGGATCCCTCCATTAATGATGGGATTCACTCATTAATGGGGAATGCGCAAGCGTGGGACGCGGAGCGTGGGGCGGCGGAATCTTGCCTTTGCGAGATACGCGGAGTCGTTGTGGACGCGCTGGGGCTCCGTGTTCTCGGTTGATCGGGAGAGCTGGGGAGGCTTAGCTCGGCGGATGAATCGGAGACGAGCCGGGAGGCCGAGAAAGCTCAGCTCTGCAATAGCTCGGAGGAGAGCAAAAGAGGAGGGGTGCAAGTTCAGCTGCCAGATTGCTCGTGGGTAAGAAGTGGAGTGCCCACACCGATTTTACCTCCGTAGCCCCCAGGAGTTTAGTGGGCTGTCGCGGGTGACATGTCATTTGCCATGTGTCGTGATTTGAGGAATTCCCACTTATGGGCATCTTCATTACCCCCCACTCTCGTTCCGACCTATTTATGGGTCGGGTCAAGAATGGCCTGCTTGGTTTTTCTAGGTCCAGTCTGTCGTCGAGAATCATTAGTGCGGATTTTCCGAGGAGACGTGGCGTGGGGCAGTTGCGTCTTTTCGATCTTTGAAGCCACGTGGCAACCCCCTGGAGTTTGGATCTTTGCGCGTGTCTCCAATGATATCAGCGGATCAGTGAAATGATTGCGTATTAAGGTGGGTGCATTGTTTCGCTCGTTCGTCTGTTGGGCTGCAGGCTACGTGTCCGACGTGGGTTGGCGGATGCGACAGGCCGTTGCTGTCACCTGCAACCGAAGGGACGTCCCCAATGGCCGATCGCTACGTGGAGCTCTGATGGCTGGCAGGCGCGACATTTCGTTTTGGCGGGAATCAATCTGGGGGCCGTTGGATCCTTTTCTTTGGAGTGTATAAAAAGGAGGGGACCATCGTAGGGCCAACACTTTTACCCTAATTTGCTCTCGTTGCCAAAAATTGCCCGGCGCTCCTTCCCTTTATACGGATCACCCGTGACTTTTCCACGGCGAGCCCATTCCCTTGAATCAGGTTAGATATCTTCATCTAAGGAGTTTGTAGAGGTAGTTAGGGTAGAGTTGGATGATGAGGCTCCAGTTGTTGGAGCCGAATCCAGCGGGTCTTCTTCCCCTCTATCTTCAGATAGCCGAGAAGGTTCTTGTGTTGCGTCATCTATGTCGGGCTCGCCCCTAGAGCCAGGGCTGCCCGTGTCGTTCGCCGTCGGGCGACGATAAGGGCCCCTAAGGTGTGTATCGGGAACGCTCGCGATGCACCCTCCGTTTTGAAGAGTGTGGATGAGCTTACCGAGATACGGGCTCAATTCCATATTCTCTCCAACTATTTGCTTCGTTTAGCCAGAAAGGATGAGCGGGCAGATCAGGTGTAGGGTAAGGAGATTGCCCTGTATTTGGAAGCATTCCGGGCCGGAATGCGTCCGCCCTTCTCAACCGAGGTATGTGGGGTGTTTCGTTGCTTCCATCTTGCCCCAGGCAAGCTAGCGCCGAACTCATAGAGAATCCTACTCGGGTTTCTGGTCCGATTGAAACTCGAAAACATCCAATTCAGTTTGACCATCCTCGTTTCCTTCCTCTGTTATAAGAATCACCCTGGCACCAGCAAGGATGAGCCGAGCTGGGTGTATTTTTTCTTCAAAAAAAGTAAGGGCGGGATAGCCGGGTCGGGTGTTGTAGCCGTTCCTTCTTCCATCCATGAATGAAAGAAGAAGTTCGTATTCGTCATGCCACCCAAGGGCGGGGATTGGCCTGTACCTACACAGTGGCATAAGGCTGACTACCCGAGGGTGAAACCGTCATCCTCACCCAAGGCAAGGGCGGTGTCATTGTGGGAGCCGATCCAGCAGAACGACGTCTTGCTTTCTGAGCATGCTCTGAGCTGGGCTGGGCTCAGCCCCGTGCGCTTTCTGGGTAAGTTAAGGCCGTGGAAGATCTATTTAGACTTTGATGAGCCGAAGGACGAAAACCCTATATAGAGGCTATTGCGGCGGAAGAGAATACTATGGAATATGATCCGGATGAGGATGTTCCTGCAAAGGAACAAAACCCTATATATAAGGGGAATCCGAGGGCGAGGCTCCTACCAGGGATGAGCTAAAGGACAGAGTTTCGAGTGAGGAGGAACTCGAGACCGAAGAAACTCAGGCAGTTGTTCCCGCAAGACACCATAGAAACGACAATACCTTTCTTAGTGCGATGACCTATCACCACTTGTTGAACTCCCATAATCGAGACTAATAAGTCTTTTCCTTTTCTTTGGCCGAATAAAATGATGTAGAACAGTATGGGCAAATCCTTACTTTTCGGTTGTACTCTCCATATTGAAGTTGGATAATAAAATCATAGTTTCGAGCAAAAATTTCTCTTATGCCTCTTGCTCTTCCTATTAGTCTCTCTCTTGCATTAATTGGTGTTCTTCCACGCAAGTTATTATCTTGACTTATCCCTCAGCCTGTTTGTAACCTAGCCTATTCTGATCATCAATGGCTGAACGACCCCATGACCGCAACCGAAGGGGAAATGGAGTCAATGAAGCCGCTGCTCAGCAAGCAGCTATGCTACATGATGCAAGGACTACTGGGGCAACAGCAGCAGCAGACAGCTGCCCTTCATCAGGAGCCACGAGAAATTAGGCAGCAGCAAGCAGAGATTTTAAGTAAGGCACTAACCCCAGTTCCTCAAGATTCGGCGGGAGTGAAGCAGTTCAGATCACTCCACCCCAAGACTTTTTCGGGGAAGGAAACTCCCTTATAAGCTGAGGAATGGCTCAAGAGAACAGTCAATGATCTCGGTGCCGCCCAAATTCCGAAGGACGCATGGGTGAATATCGCTAAGCTACAACTTACGGATAATACCAGGATATGGTGGGAGGCAGAGGAAAATAGATTGAAGGAGCCCATCGACTGGGAAACGTTCAAACAGTGTTTTGATACCAAGTATTTTCCAGTCGTGGCACACTTAAGGATGGAAAAAGAGTTTATACACTTCCAATAAGGGAGCATGTTGGATAATTCGGTGGACGAGTACGCTTCGGTGTTCGCGACGGTTCGCGCATCATCTGGTGGCCACCCCAGAACTTTATGCTAAGAGATTCAGACAAGGATTGGACCTGAAGACGCAGTCCTCCATTTCTTCTGCTACTATTTCGACTTATGATGAAATCTTAGGCGACACGAAACTTTTAAGACCTTCAGAGACACATGAGGAAGGATGACCGTTTGTCTGGCATTAAGCAACCAGCCAATCAAATTCTTGGAGGATCATCTTCCAGATTCGACGGGAAACAACAAGCTAAGAGGCCAGAAGGACCAACTATCTTCGGAAAACTAGTCATTATATGCAACCATTGTGGTAGGATCGGACACTACAGGAGAGACTGTCGCATTTTGAACAAAGTTTGCATAGTCCGTAGGTCTCCGAATCATGCTATTGGGGACTGTCCTCAGAGAGGGAGACAATCAGACCCCGTCAATAAGCTGGCTAACTATGTGGCACCAACACAGGGAAACCGACCACTTTCCGCCACTAAACCAACCGGTCAAGGAGCATCACCAAAGGGACCACCCTTGTTATCACATGAGCGTGTTTTTCAGCAAGCGCAGAGGAATGGACCCAAACGCCAGACTTTCACCATGATAGCCGAGAAGGCTGATACCACGGGGCAAGACAGCAGAGATACTCTTTTATTTTTCAACCTTTCTTTTGATACCGTGCTTATTTATCCTTCGATGCAAATCTTAGTTGGACTCACTATAATTCCTCTAGTTTTAGTAATTTCGACTAGTTGCCTTTATGTTATATCTCTCAAGTCTTCCATCAATTCACAACCTTTCTTCAACTTTCAAACTTTTCAATCTGGAAGAAACTACTGCTTTTACATTATTCTGATTCCTTGTACCTAAACCTTTCAGAGACTTTCCATGCATCAATTGATACACCAATTCGCAGGAACGACGCATGCAGCTAAGAGGATTCCTGACAGCGTCACTGATTTCCGTGCCTAGTAGTGGCCACTCCTTTGAAAATTTCAAATATGAAATTATTCTAAGGAGGGTAGATCGTAACTATCACAAACATTCTTGCAATTCGAAGTTTTAAACATCCATAACGATTTTTCGGAGAAGAGACTTGGTGATGTGATGTATCAGCGCGGCGATATAGTCGCATATGCGTCAAGACAACTAACGGCCTGTGGACGCAACTATCATATTCAGATTTAGAACTGGCAATGGTAATTTTCATCTTGAAGATATAGAAACACTACTATAAGGAGAACATGGGAACACGGATGGTTGAAACACATGAAGCGGACGAGAGGGTTCAAGTTTTATATGGGAGAAGTACCGATCTATTGGGATGACCCTGAAGATGGAGAATTGTAGGATTGACATAATTGTAGAAAAAAAGGGTGGAGATGGTGATACAATGCAGGGGGCGAGGAAAGCTCAGCCCACGACTCATCAGTCGTTTAACATCTTGGAAGGAGACGGTGGGTTTGTGTATAGACTAGATTCGCTATTTTCTATGGAGGGTGTGCATAATACTTTTATATCTCACAGCTAAGAGGGTATGCTGGCAACCCTAGTTATACTTTTGATCATTCCGAGATTATAGAAAGATTGGCGTAATCTACAAGCAGCAACCGGTCGGGATATCAGAAGGATGAAACCTTGAGGGACAAGATAATCCAGCTGGCTAGAGTTGTGTGGAGAAAGAATTACTGGGCCGACATATACGTAAGTGAGAAAACGGGACGAGAGTGCGAGACCCAAAATATTTAACCGCGATAATCCCTTCTTAGTGATTTCTTTCTTTCCTTGACCTACCTTTTGAAATTTCGAGGACGAAATTATTTTAAGGAGGGTAGATTGTAACAACCGTGTTTTCTAATACCTAATAAAATATATTTCTACTATCAAATAATTATTTTAATTGTTTCGTTGATAGAAGAATATTTTTAAAGTAATGTTAATAATTTTTAAAGCATTGAAAATGATTAAAGAAATTTTCTAAAATCTATTTATTGTTTTATAGGCTTAAAATATTTGAATAAAATTTTATAATGCCTTAAAATAACCTACATATTTTTATTATCAATTAAAATATTTAATTCGTAATTAAAAATATTTTAAAGGTTAAACTAGATTTTAAATAATCATAATAACTAGCTAAAACCATAAGAATGAATATATTATTTAGTTTTAGCCCAAAATTATTTTTATACTAAATATAATAATAAAATAAATTTTTTGAAATTTTTCCATAATTTTCCCGTATTTTAAACTATTTTTAACAATTATTTTAAAAACCAAATGCAATTTTTAATATATAAATCCGTTTAGTTTTTATATAAAAAATAATAATTAAAAAAATTTAATCCCCCTTGATCCTGGACCGTTGGATCATAAGATCCAATATCCCAGAACCCACCGACGCGCCCACGTGGTGGGGACCACGCGAAAACGCGTGATTCCTCCACGCGTGGGCCTGGCGGCGACGGCGCGATCTCGGCCGTTGGATCTTGATCCAACGGCTGAGGTGAAGAAGCAGCGGCAAATGATTCTGAATGATTATGGGCGCAGATTTCGATGGGATTTTAACGGATTTCTTGGATTTTATGGTTGGTGATAAAACGCTATAAATAGGCACTTCAAACACTGATTTCTCACTCCTCAGAACTCAAAAAATTCTGAAAAAAATACCGGCACCTTCGTATCGACGACGCCGACGCTACGGCTCCACCCAATCGCCGAGGAAAAATCTGAGTGCGGAGCAATTGAGGATTTTGTATAAGCCTACGTCTTCAACCGTCTACGTCTAACTCTAATCAAAGGTGGGATCCGCCTCTCTCCCCTCTTTCTGTCACCTTCTTCTTTTCTCAATAATCTAGTTCCAACTTCTAATCATCAACCCCTATTTAAAATGATGTTATAATATTCGTGCATGCCTGTTCCTTGTACCCTTAATGATGATAATGTTAACCCATGTTTTAAAACGGTGTTTAATTTCCTCCGTACGCAAAAATATATTGCACTCTCATACTACCTGGAATCTGATATGCTTAATGTCATAACCCTTGAATTATCAATTCATCTCTGTATACCCACACTTACCTATACTATCAAAATGATCTCGAAATAGGTTACTTCCAAAAAATACCCTTGTTTAATTAAAATGTTATATTTGTTTAAAATATCCATAAGAGATAAGATATGTGGAATAAATATTTTAGATACGACATACATATATTTTACTTAAACTTTTTCTTCAACTACTATAATTTTGCTAAATCCCTTCACATTTTTAAAGAAGAAAATACTAAATTTAAATAACGGCTTATGGTTTTTCCAAAACGAACGTATTTTCTAAAACGTTACCCTGAATTTAAAACACTATAATTTTATAAAATTATTAATTTCATTTAAATATCTCGACCTTTATTGAAGAGCCATTTTCAACAAGGACCATAATCCGTATAATGATATCTTTTCAAAAGGAATATTTAGTACCTTATTAAAAGGAAATTTTCAAATAACACCAATTTAGGACAAAAGAAAGGTTGTAGGCATCGGTCGTTTATCTAAACCAGACTTTGTGGTGCCTAGGCTAGACAAGTGGGAAAGGTAATTTTAAAAGGCCCGTCTCACGGTGATTCGTGAGCAGATCCCTCCTTTCTTCAGTTGTGCTTACCTGGCCACAATTGGCGGTGAAGAGGCGATTTGAGAATCTCACAACTTACCCTTTTGAAACAGTTAGGAGCAGTCTAGTTTTTGAAATAAAAACCTCTTGCAACTTGTCCTTATAAAAATCTTTTGCAAAAGATTTTCAAATAAACACCACAACCTTTTATCGAAAGGATATTTTCCGTAAAACATTATGTTTTTCCAAAATTATAAATATCCCAAATCTCATGGTTTTTCTTAGAAGAAATAAAAGATAATTAAACACTATTATTCTTTTTACTAAGCATTCCCTAAGATGACACGAAGTACTTTACGAACTTTAGAAAATAAAACGAGTGGTTGTGGAAGGCCATATTAAACGAGATCAATACTTTTTTAAAAATTTCCAGTTTATAATATATCTGATATATGATACGGTTAGGGTTAGAATGCGCAGACCTAGGTATGGAATACTTATATGAAGATCCCGATATTCCGGGTGACCAATCCAAAGTGTGGACGGCTATACAAATATGAAGATCCCGATATTCCGGGTGAACAGTCCAAAGTGTGGACGACTATACAAATATGAAAATCCCGATATTCCGGGTGACCAGTCCAAAGTGTGGACGACTATACAAATATGAAGATCCCGATATTCCGGATGACCAGTCCAAAATGTGGACGACTATACAATGTGGAAATTCCATGCCAAGAGGTATACGCACTAACTCTAATTCGTCCAAACCTTTATACTGAATCACGGGGATGGGTAGTTTGATTAGGCAAGGAAATTCGGAACTCGGATTCCCCTGCTACTCGATCATGATCCCGGGAAGTGAAACGGTACATTTTACTTCCCCAGTTGTTGTTCCGTGGCCACAACGGAATAATCGAGAGTATCCGGACCCTTGTTTAACAAACTAAAACGAACTTTTACCTCCACCAATACTTTCTACTACTTATTACATATAACTTACAACATACTCATGCTCATATATACCTCTCTTCAAAACGTCTTAAGTTTGTACATTTCAAACATTTACACCCCTTACTTTATGTCTGCATGTATACATCATACTCTTATTTACCCCTGTTTCATTTTTATACTCCTATTTCTTTATGAGGCAATCCTACCCGAGTATAACACGCTGACAGACCTTCCTTTTCTTCTTCTATCTTTGGAATGTCCGTCAGATAAGAATGAGTATTATGGCAAGGATCAAGGTGTTAAGCCAACTTATGAAGATTATGCAGACTGGACGAGGGAAGATTAGCTAGATTTAATTTTTGTTGTTGCCCACATGTTTAGGACATTTGTTTCTCCTCGATATAATTAACCTACTTGGTTTATTTTACTCTTTCTTTTGGGATGTAATAAAGTTTGGTTAATGGAAATAAATTCATTTCGCTTTTATTATTTTTGTTTTGGTACACATCCTGCATGTTAAATATTCATACGCTTAACGTAACTGTATTGAATAGACCACCTTCAATACAGTTAGGTTGCGGAACATGCTACGCCATCCTTCACCTTTTTTTGGGAAGCGGGGCGTGACAGGTTTTTGTGGTGGCCCATGCAGGTCCACTTGTGTACTAAAATG
The DNA here is from genome assembly GCA_030015575.1 of Agapanthus africanus. Lineage (NCBI taxonomy): Eukaryota > Viridiplantae > Streptophyta > Magnoliopsida > Asparagales > Amaryllidaceae > Agapanthus > Agapanthus africanus. Next base: position 136,212,122 of record JASDDO010000024.1, on the reverse strand, counting down.
AAACCGTTAACCGACTTATTATATTTGTGAATCTCATCCATTCATACCGATTTCATAATTCTCTTATGTCCCTTGTCTTTTCCTTGACATTCTGTACCCTGACCATGACTTTCCTTCAGTTCATGGCAAATCTTTCCGACATGGATGACATGTCTTTTGAAGCTACATCTAGAAATTCAGACGACGAAATCGTAGACTCTCAGGCGATTATTTCCGACAGCGACTAGGAAGACGAAGTAGTCGATACTGCAACTCCGGAGCCTAGATGGCCATTGACTCCGAAGACGAAGAAAAAGATACCATGGAAGGGGAGCATATAGAGGAGGGGCCAAAAAAAGAGGCTATTGCGGCGGAAGAGAATCCTATGGAATATGATTCGGATGAGGATGTTCCTGCAAAGGAACAAAACCCTATATAGAGGGGGAATCGGAGGGCGAGGCTCCTGCCAGGGATGAGCCGAAGGACGAAGTTTCGAGTGAGGAGGAACTCGAGACTGAAGAAACTCAGGCAGTTGTTCCCGCAAGACACCTTAGAAACGACAATACCTTTCTTACTGCGATGACCTATCATCACTTGTTGAACTCCCATAATCGAGACTAATAAGTATTTTCCTTTTCTTTGGCCGAATAAAACGATGTAGAATAGTATGGGCATGTCCTTACTTTTCGGTTGTACTCTCCATATTGAAGTTGGATAATAAAATCTTAGTTTCGAGCAAAAATCTCTTTTGTGTCTCTTGCTCTTTCTATTAGTCTCTCTCTTGCATTAATTGTTGTTCTTCCATACAAGTTATTATCTTGCATCATCCCTCAGCCTGTTTGTAACCTAACCTATTCTGATCATCAATGGTCGGACGATACCATGACCGCAACTGAAGGGGAAATGGAGTCAATGAAGCCGCTGCTCAGCAAGCAGCTATGCTACAAGATGCAAGGACTACTGGAGCAACGGCAGCAGCAGACAACTGCCCTTCATCAGGAGCCATGAGAAAGTAGGCGGCAACAAGCAGAGATTTTAAGTAAGACACTAACCCCAGTTCCTCAAGATTCGGCAGGAGTGAAGCAGTTCAGATCACTCCACCCCAAGACTTTTTCGGGGAAGGAAACTCCCTTATAAGCTGAGGAATGGCTCAAGGGAACAGTCAATGATCTCGGTGCCGTCCAAATTCCGAAGGACGCATGGGTGAACATCGCTAAGCTACAACTTACGGATAATGCCAGGATATGGTGGGAGGCAGAGGAAAGTAGATTGTAGGAGCCCATCGACTGGGAAACGTTCAAACAGCATTTTGATACCAAGTATTTTCCAGTCGTGGCACACTTAAGGATGGAAAGAGAGTTTATACATTTCCAACAAGGGAGCATGTGGGATAAGTCGGTGGACGAGTATGCTTCGGAGTTCGCAAGGTTAAGACGGTTCGCGCATCATCTGGTGGCAACCCCAGAACTTTATGCTAAGAGATTCATACAAGGATTGGACCTGAAGACGCAGTCCTCCATGTCTTCTGCTACTCTTTCGACTTATGATGAAATCTTCGAGGCGACACGAAACTTTGAAGAACTTCAGAGACGCATGAGGAAGGATGACCGTTTGTCTGGCATTAAGCAACCATCCAATCAAATTCTTGGAGGATCATCTTCTAGATTCGACGGAAAACAACAAGCTAAGAGGCCAGCAGGACCAACTATCTTCGGAAAACCAGTCTTTATATATAACCATTGTGGTAGGGCCGGACACTACATGAGAGATTGTCGCATTTTGAACAAACTTTGCATAGTCTGTGGGTCTTCGGATCATGCTGTTGGGGACTGTCCTCAGAGAGGGAGATAATCAGGTCCCGTCAACAAGCTGGCTAACTATGTGGCACCAATACAGGGAAACCGGTCACTTTCCGCCACTAAACCAATTGGTCAAGGGGCATCACCAAAGGGACCACCCTTGTCATCACAGGAGCGTGTTTTTCAGCATGCGCAGAGGAATGGACCCAAACACCAGACTTTCACCATGACAGCCAAGAAGGCTGATACCACGGGGCAAGACAGCAGAGATACTCTTTTATTTTTCAACCTTTCTTTTGATACCGTGCTTATTTATCCTTCGATGCAAATCTTAGTTGGACTCACCATAATTCCTCTAGATTTCGTAATTTTGACTAGTTGCCTTTATGTTATATCTCTCAAGTCTTCTATCAATTCACAACCTTCATTCAACTTCCAAACTTTTCCATCTGGAAGCAACTACTGATTTTACATTTTTCTGATTTCTTGTACCTAAACCCTTCAGAGACTTTCCATGCATCAAGTGATACACCAACTCGCGGGAGCGACGCATGTAGCTAAGAGGATTCCTGACAGCGGTACTGATTTCCGTGCCTAGTAGTGGCCACTCCTTTAAAAATTTCAAATATAAAATTATTCTAAGGAGGGTAGATCGTAACTATCACAACCATTCTTGCAATTCTTAGCAAACCCAGAAGTTTTAAACATCCATAACGATTTTTAAGAGAAGGGACTTGGTGATGTGATGTATCAGCGCGGCGATATAGTCGCATATGCGTCAAGACAACTAATGACTTGTGGACACAACTATCATGTTCAGATTTAGAATTGGCGATGGTAATTTTCATCTTGAAGATATAGAAACACTACTCTAAGGAGAACATAGGAATACGGATGGTTGAAACACATGAAGCGGATGAGAGGGGTCAAGTTTTATATGGGAGAAGTACCGATCGATTGGGACGGCCCTGAAGATGGAGAATTATAGGATTGACATAATTGTAGAAAAAAAGGGGCGGGGATGGTGATACAATGCAGCGAGCGAGGAAAGCTCAGCCCACGACTCATCGGCCGTTTAACATCTTGGAAGGAGACGATGAGTTTGTGTATAGACTAGCTTTGCTATTTTCTATGGAGGGTCTGCATTATACTTTTATATCTCACAGCTAAGAGGGTATGCTGGCAACCTTAGTCATACTTTTGATCATTCCGAGATTATGGAAAGGTTGGCGTAATCTACAAGCAGCAACCGGTCGGGATACCAGAAGGATGAAACCTTGAGGGACAAGATAATCCAGCTGGCTAGAGTTATGTGGAGAAAGAATTATTAGGCCGACATACACGGAAGTGAGAAAGCGGGACGAGAGAGCGAGACCCAAAATATTTAACCGCGATAATCCCTTCTTAGTGATTTCTTTCTTTCCTTAACCTACCCTCTGAAATTTCGAGGACGAAATTATTTTAAGGAGGGTAGATTGTAACGACCGTGTTTTCTAATACCTAATAAAATATTTTTCTACTATCAAATAATTATTTTAATTGTTTCGTTGATAGAAGAATATTTTTAAAGTAATGTTAATAATTTTTAAAGCATTGATTAAAGGAATTTTCTAAAATCTATTTATTGTTTTTATAGGCTTAAAATGTTTGAATAAAATTTTATAATGCCTTAAAATAACCTACATATTTTTATTATCAATTAAAATAATTAATTCGTAATTAAAAATATTTTAAAGAATAAACAAGATTTTAAATAATCATAATAACTAGCTAAAATCATAAGAATGAATATATTATTTAGTTTTAGCCCAAAATTATTTTTATACTAAAGATAATAATAAAATAAATTTTTTGAAATTTTTCCATAATTTTCCCGTATTTTTAACTATTTTTAACAATTATTTTAAAAACCAAATTCAATTTTTAATATATAAATCCGTTTAGTTTTTATCTAAAAAATAATTATTAAAAAAATTAAATCCCCCTTTATCCTGGACCGTTGGATCATAAGATCCAACGGCCCAGAACCAACTGACGTGCCCACGTGTTGGGGACCACGCAAAAACGTGTGATTCCCCCACGCGTGACGCGTGGGCCAGGCGGCGACGGCATGATCTCGGCTGTTGGATCTTGATCCAACGGTTGAGGTGAAGAGGCAGCGGTGGCTAATGATTCTGAATGATTGGGGGTGCGGATTTTGATGGGATTTTAACGGATTTCTTGGATTTTATGGTTGGTGATAAAACGCTATAAATAGGCACTTCAAACACTGATTTTTCACTCCTTAGAACTCCAAAAATTCTAGAAAAAAATACCAGCGCCGTCGTATCGACGACGCCGACGCTACGGCTCCACCCAATCGCCGAGAAAAAATCTGAGTGCGGAGCTATTGAGGATTTTGTACAAGCCTACGTCTTCAACCGTTTACGTCTAACTCTAATCAAAGGTAGGATCCACCTCTCTCCCCTCTTTCTGTCGCCTTCTTCTTTTCTCAATAACCTAGTTCCAACTTCTAATCATCAACCCCTATTTAAAATGATATTATAATATTCGTGCATACCTATTCCTTGTACCCTTAATGATGATAATGTTAACCCATGTTTTAAAACGGTGTTTAATTTCCTCCGTACGCAAAAATATATTGCACTCTCATACTACCTGGAATCTGATATGCATAATGTAATAACCCATGAATTGTCAATTCAGCTCTGATATACCCATATTTACCCATACTATCAAAATGATCTCGAAATAGATTACTTCCACAAAATACCCTCGATTAATTAAAATGTTATATTTGTTTAAAATATCCATAAGAGATAAGATATATGGAATAAATGTTTTAGATACGACATACATATATTTTACTTACACTTTTTCTTCAACTACTATAATTTTGTTAAATCCCTTCATCTTTTTAAAGAAGAAAATACTAAATTTAAATAACGGTTTATGGTTTTTCCAAAACGAACGTATTTTCTAAAACGTTATCCCGGATCTAAAACACTATAATTTTATAAAATTATTAATTTCATTTAAATATCTCGACCTTTATTGAAGGCCCATTTTCAACAAGGACCATAATCCGTATAACGATATCTTTTCAAAAGGAATATTTAGTATGTTATTAAAAGGAAATTTTCAAATAACACCAATCTAGGACAAAGAAAAGGTTGTAGGCATCGGTCGTTTATCTAAACCAGACTTTGTGGTGCCTAGACTAGACAAGTGGGTGTTTCCCCCAATCAGAGCAAAGCTCTATTTTGAAATTCAAAATTCAAAAGTTGAAGCAACGCTTCAGATCTAGCGCTAGGTGCGCTGCGTGGTACGTGTCAAACACGGATACGCTAGCGCCAGGTGCGCTGCGCCCTAGGCAGCGCACCCTAATCAGATCAAAACTCTGTTTTAAAATTCAAATTTCAAAAAATTGAAGCAACGCTTCAGATCTAGCGCTAGGCGCGCCACGTGTCAAACACGGGTGCGCTAGCGCAGGCTGCGCTGCGCTCTGCACTGCGAGCCACATGTCAAACGAAGGTACGCTGGCGTAAGGTGCGCCAGCGCTGGAATTAAGAATTCCCCACCATTAGATCAAAAGATCTAATAATAAATTATTGATTAATCAGAATTAAAATTCTGTTATGGAAAGATCTTTCCAATCTTGTTAAAAACAAGAAGATTACCTTCTGTAAAACAGGAGCCCTAGGATCAAAAGATCCAATGGTGGGAAACATCCCCAAATCAATCAGAGAAAGATCTCTTTAACTGATCTAACAAATCAATTTGTCCTATATAAAGGCCTCAAGACTTCAAGTCTAATATAGAGAAACCCCCCTATAAATTTTGAGAGAACTCCAAGACAGAAAAGCTAGCTTTTAGCAAAAGAAGATCATTTCTTCAAGGTAAAGAATATGATTCTTGAACACAGAGATGAAATCATCTCATAAAAAGAAGAACTATCTTCTAAAAAAGATCATATATCTACAAAAGACCAAGGTCTTTGATAAAAAAGAGATCAAAAGATCTCATCATAAAAACAAAAGAAGTATTTACTTCATTTACAGATCATTGATCTACAAAGGCAAAGCCCTTTCCAAAATAAGAACTATTGTTCTTGAATCTTGAGACAAGGCCTCCTCTAAAAAAAGAACATAAACTTGTTCTTTGATCATAAATTTGATCAAATGCGCTTTTGCGCTACTGAAAAGTGCCTTGCACTCATGAACTGCGCCTTTGCGCTCCTTAGACCGGCGCTCAGCGCCAAGACATGCCACGTGTCAACCACAGATACAACTTGCGCTTTGCGCTTTTGAAACAGAGCACTGCGTTCATGGGCTGGCGCTCGGCACAAGCGCAACACATATCATTCACGTATGCGCCAGCGCAATGCGCTCATGGACTAGCGCTCAGCGCTCACAAACTGGCATCTTCGCTTAGCGCAGAGCGCAACACTTACATGCGCGCCATGTGGCAGAAGCGTACTGCACTTTTTGATTAGCGCAAAGCGCCTAGCGCACCATATGTCGCACAGAATGAACACAAATTGTTCTTTAAGGAGCCAAGGCTCTGATGAATGCTCTGCATTCAATACAAGATAAAAAATGTCTAGATCTAATGCTTAGCATTATTAAAAGGGCCAAGCCCAAAGCTCAACAACCCAGAACAATAAAATGTTAAACATTTTAGTCTCATTGGACTTAGCCCAATTTTGGCCATAAGTCCTCAACTTATATTGAACTGAGCTCATTTGCTCACGAATATTCAACAGATCTAAGTCCCAAGCTAGGCTATAGATCTTCCAATCACTTCACATCGGTTCAAGGGTACATCTCTTTACTCCTCTGATACTCGTCATTGTAATCATTCAACGTCTTCAGAGAGGTGACGGGTCCCGACAACCACACATTTTACGGACTGTGGGGTCCTTAAACTCATGGACTACGATGTCCTTAAACTTCATAGACTACGATGTCTTTAAACTACGGACTGTGGGGTCCTTAAACTCATGGACTACGATGTCCTTAACCTTGGACTGTGGGGTCCCTTTAAACCCACGGACTACGATGTCCTTAAACTGGACCGCAGTGTCCTTAAACTAACATTGGACCGAGACGTCCTTAAACTAACATTGGACCGTAATGTCCTTAAACTAACCGACCGCAATGTTCCTAAACTAAACAATAGAGCCCAATTTCTCTCTTGTAGGATCTAAATGATCCCGTTAAGTTGATCTTAGTCTAAAATGAGACTAACAAATCCTTAAAAAATGTTTAAGTCGATCTTAGTCTTAAAGGAGACTAACGTGTCCTTAAACCCAAACCAAAACCCAAATCTAAGAAGATACGGATTTGGACTAATCCACGCCCTACGGGCGACAACATAAATTAGTCTCCGTATACAATACACGGGCAACCACAAACAAAACAAACACTCACGACACGAAATGACCATCTGGAGAAGGAGAAAGCTGTTACCGCGATGCGGTAGCGTAATTAACTGCAGGGGCTTGCGCCTGCAGGGAAGAGCGTCCCCATAATCAAAAACCCCTCAAACGAGGGGGAATCCGATGAAATCTGCTACATCGGCCGTATCCGTTTAAACCTTCGATACATGGTGCCATAAATCAACTTGGCATATTCGGAGAGGTGGATGGATAGCACCAATTAGCATCTGCCCCGAATCTCAGGCAAGATGGACCTGCGTGGTCACGTCTCCATGTTCGGCGGGGAACAGTGGGAAAGGTAATTTTAAAAGGGCCGTCTCACGGTGATTCGTGAGCAGATCTCTCCTTTCTTTACTTGGGCTTATCTGGCCACAATTGGCGGTGAAGAGGCGATTTGAGGATCTCACAACTTGCCCTTTTGAAACAGTTAGGAGCAGTCTAGTTTTTCAAATAAAAACCTCTTGCAACTTGTCCTTATAAAAATCTCTTGCAAAATATTCTCAAATAAACACCACAACCTATTATCGAAATTATATTTTTCCGTAAAACATTATGTTTTTCCAAAATGATAAATATCCCAAATCTCATGTTTTTCTTAGAAGAAATAAAAGATAATTAAACACTATTATTCTTTTTACTAAGCATTCCCTAAAATGACACGAAGTACTTTACGAACTTTAGAAAATAAAACGAGTGGTTGTGGAAGGCCATATTAAACGAGATCAATACTTTTTAAAAATTTCCAGTTTATGACATACCTAACATATGATACGGTTAGGGTTAGAATGCGCGGACCTAGGTATGGAATACTTATATGAATATCCCGATATTTCGGGTGACCAGTCCAAAGTGTGGACGACTATAGAAATATGAAGATCCCGATATTCCGGGTGACCAGTCCAAAGTATGGACGACTATACAAATATGAAAATCCCGATATTCCGGATGACCAGTCCAAAATGTAGACGACTATACAATGTGGAAATTCCATGCCTAGAGGTATACGCACTAACTCTAATTCGTTCGAACCTTTATACTGAATCACGGGGATGGGTAGTTTGATTAGGCAAGGAAATTCGGAACTCGGATTCCCCTACTACTCGATCATGATCCCGGAAAGTGAAACGGTATATTTCACTTCCCCAGTTGTTGTTCCGTGGCCACAACGGAATAATCGCGAGTATCCGGACCTTTATTTAACAAACTAATATGAACTTTTACCTCCACCTATACTTCGTACTACTTATCTACATATAACTTACAACATACTCATGCTCATATATACCTCTCTTCAAAACGTCTTAAGTTTGTGCATTTCAAACATTTACACCCCTTACTTTATATCTGCATGCATACATCATACTCTTATTTACCCTTGTTTCATTTTTATACTCCTATTTCCTTATGGGGCAATCCTACCCGAGTATAACTCGCTGACGGACCTTCCTTTTCTTCCTCTATCTTTGGAATGTCCGTCAGATAAGAATGAGTATTATTGTAAGGATCAAGGTGTGAAACCAACTTATGAAGATTATGCAGACTGGATGAGGGAAGATTAGCTAGATTTATTTTTTGTTGTTGCTCACATGTTTAGGGCTATGTAATTAACCTTCTTGGTTTATTTTACTCTTTCTTTTGGGATGTAATAAAGTTTGGTTAATGGAAATACATGCCTTTCGCTTTTATTATTTTTGTTTTGGTACACATCCTGCATGTTAAATATTCATACGCTTAACGTAACTGTATTGAATAGACCACCTTCAATACAGTTAGGTTGTGGACCATGCCACGTCATCCTTCTCCTTCTTTTGGGAAGCGGAGCATGACAGTTTTCTTACCCTCACATTCTACGTTTGACTACGCTAAAACTCGTTTAGTGTATGTCCGGTTGGACTAGGGACACTAGCGCCCGCTTAGTCCGTGTCTCGTTAGTCGCTACTGACGACGCGTTCGACTCCGAAGTCGAAACTCCCTCCACTCTTTTTTCATCTTTACCTTCATCTTCACATTCATCATTTTCTAAAGAGATGTCAGGATTCAATCTTAACAACCCTTTACTTACCTCGGGACTGATTCCACCTCAACTGGATGCGAATAACCCACAACACCCTCCTGTTGAAGCGCCACAGCGAATCGCGCTCCAGAATCGTTTCTATCCCACCCGCTCCGCACTTCCTACTTGTCTTTCACTCCAGCCGACAAATGGGGTAATTTCAAAATTAAGCCCCACTTCATCAATATGTTGCCCAAATTTCACGGGCTGGAATCCGAAGATGCCTATATCTTCATTAACAAATTCCAGAATGTTTGTGCAATGATGAAGACCACTCAATTGTCCGATGATGCTATAAGGCTACGAGTCATTCCTTTCACTCTATGTGACCTAACTGAAAAATGGCTGTATAGCACCGCATCACATTCCATAAACAGTTGGGAAGAGTTTGTTAAAGCGTTTCTTAAAAAGTTTTACCCACACCATAAGACCGCGAGAATTCATAATGAAATTAACCAATTTTCCCAGCTACCTTCCGAACCTTTTTGGAAGTGTTTCGAACGATTCAAAGACCTTCTTGTTCAGTGCCCTCATCACTGTATTGAGAGATGGCAACTTTGCCAAACTTTATACGAAGAACTGAACCCAGCAACTAAGCAGTTGCTGGAAACCATTTGTCAAGATCACTTCCTTACAAAATCTAACGAGGAAGCTTGGCAATTTCTCGACGATCTTGCTGAACAAACACTTCAGTGGGAAAGCACTAGACAGACCACTTCGCCCACTTCATCTACTTCATCCGGTCCGTCTAGGGCAGGCATTCATCAACTTGATATGTCAATTGCAATGAAAGCCGAAATGGCCGCAATTATACGAAAACTAGAAACAATTGAGAGCAAATTCTCATCGCCTTCTCCTGCCCCTGCTTTACGCCCTCGCACTATATGCGCTTGTTGTTCGGATCCGTCCCATTTGACCGAAGAGTGTCCTTACAACCCACCTGCTTAAGAATAGGATCAAGTCAATGCTGCCTTTCAGCAGAGACAAAGAAATGATCCATACTCTTCAACTTACAATCCTGGTTGGAGGAACCACCCCAATTTTTCTTGGAATCAAAATCAGCAACAATTCCAAGGCAATAACAATTTCCAGAGGCCTCCTCCTCAACAACAAGCTCTTCAATAAACTCAATATCAGCAACCTTTCCAACCCCAGCCTTACCAAAATCAAACGAACAATTTTGCACCCAACAACTCTTTTCCTCAAAACAATTTTGTTCCACCAAATAACGATAAGTTTTCCTCGCTAGAACGAAGTCTGGAGGCGTTTTTAAAAAAATCAACTCAATCCTCAGCCAACATCCATTCTTCCATTCAGTCTTTGATGCAACACACTGTATCACATGGGCAAAGTATCAAAACCATTGAAGCCCTAATTGCACGACAGAATGCTGCTTTAAGAGAGCGAGAGAAGGGGAAGCTTCCATCTCAACCACTGCCAAATCCTAGTCACCCACAAAATGCACATGTTGCTCATGAATAACAAAACTATAATGTGAGTGTCGTGACTACATTGAGATCTGGAAGGATGTTACACAACAATGTTGGCACTAATGATGACACCCCGGCCGTTGCTTCTTCTTCTTCTTCTTCATCTTCTTCATCTTCAGAGCCTGTTCTCCATTCTTCACAAGGCACTAATTTTTCTACTACTCCGAACGGACCCACATCTCACTCCACGAAAACACCAGCACTGAGATCCGTTCCAATTTCGCAATCTCCTCCACAAACATTGGACTCAACCAATTTTCAAAATGTTCCATTTCCAAACAGGTTGAGATCCAATAAACAAAATCCACAAATAGAGAAGATTGTGGAGTTATTTAAATAGGTTAGCATTAACATTCCCCTCTTGGATGCAATCCAACAAGTCCCTTCTTACACTAAAATCTTGAAGGACTTATACACCAAGAAGAGGAAATCACAGGTACCTAAGAAAGTTTTCTTGGCTAGTGCAGTAAGTGATGCTCTTACCCAACTTTTACCTCAAAAACGAAAGGACCCTGGCTGTCCTACAATTTCAATAACTATTGGGGATAAGAACATCAACCGCGCACTTTTAGATCTTGGTGCCAGTGTTAACCTGCTTCCCTACTCGGTATATGAGAAATTAGGTGTTGGAGAGCTGAAACCCACATATTGTACTCTACAAATGGCCGACCGATCCATCACCCATCTTAGGGTGAGTTAGAGGATGTGTTGATTAAAGTAGGGGACTTCATATTACCCGTTGATTTTATTATTCTTGATACACAGCCTGTAGCTAACCCCCGGAATCAAATTCCGGTGATACTCGGTCTTCCATTCCCTGCAACTTCTAATGCGGTGATCAATTGTCAAAATGGTTCGATGAACCTATCTTTTGGAAACATGAAAATTGAACTCAATATTTTTAAGTTGGGGAATCAGCCCTCCGAACCTAATGCTAATATACTTGATGTTTGCTCGATCCAAGAGATCACCCAGGAGTACCGTGAGCTCGAAAAATTTCTGTTCGATCACAACAATTTTGACGCCACTAGTGCGTTCCTCCTTGAATCTGATACTGCTTTTACGCCCGATAATGACTACGAGTGTTTCACTTTCTCGAACGATCTAGGCCATTCACCACCCGAGTTTGAATCCTTTGAATTTTCAGATGAGTTAACAGAACCATCCGACTTGGTTGCTTACACTCGTTTTGAACCTCTGTTGGAATCCTTCGAGTTTGAGACAATTTCACCGATTTAACCTTCAATTGTTTCGCCTCCAACACTCGAACTCAAGCTATTGCCGTCTCACCTTAAATACGCTTGCTTAGGTGAGAATGAGACCCTTCCTGTTATCATCTCGGCCTCTCTATCCCCCGAGCAAGAGAAAACCCTTTTAACGGTCTTACAAAGCAATTGGCAAGCTTTTGGCTAGACTATGGCGGACATCAAGGGGATTAGTTCCCTAATAGTTGAACATCATATTCATATGATGGATGATGCCAAGCCAGCAAGGGATCCACAGAGAAGACTCAACCCAGTCATGAAAGAGGCTGTTAAAAAGGAGATCGTAAAATGTCTTGATAGTGGTATCATTTACCCTATCTCTGATAGCCAGTGGGTTAGCCCCATTCACGTTGTCCCAAAGAAATCAGGCATAACGGTCATAACTAATGAGGCGAATGAGTTAATACCTACTTGCACCCAAACTGGGTGGCGAGTATGCGTCGATTATAGATAACTCAATGCCGCGATATGGAAAGACCACTGTCTATTACCTTTTATTGACCAAATGCTAGAACGATTGGCTGGGCATGAATTTTATTGCTTTTTGGATGGCTACTCCGGCTATAATCAAATTCCCATCGCCAAAAAGGACCAAGACAAGACCACATTCACTTGTCCTTTCGGTACGTTTGCTTACCGCCGTATGCCCTTTAGGTTATGCAATACACCCGCTACTTTCCAGCGGTGTATGATGGATATTTTTCAGACATGGTGGAAAAATTCTTGGAGATCTTCATGGATGATATCTCCATTTTCGGCGACTCCTTTGATAAGTGTTTGCTACATCTAGACGCAGTCCTTACCCGGTGTACGGATAAGAACCTTACTTTAAACCGGGAGAAGTGCCACTTCATGGTACGAGAAGGTATTGTCTTAAGACATATCATCTCGCAAAATGGCATTGAGATAGATAAAGCTAAGATTGAAGTTATCTCCAATCTCCCTCCTCCCAAATGCGTCCGAGACATTCGAGCCTTTCTTGGCCATGCCGGTTTCTATAGACGGTTCATCAAGGATTTTAGCAAGATAGCTAGACCATTGACTCTTTTGTTGGCCAAGAACACCACATTTGATTTCGACTCAAACTATATGAAGGCGTTCGAGTCATTGAAAAACTCACTTACTTCTGCTCCCATTCTTTCGTCTCCTGACTGGACGCATCCATTTGAAATTATGTGCGATGCATCTGATTTTGCCATTGGTGTTGTCCTTGGACAACACATCGATAAGATGCCGCATGTGATTTATTACGCTAGCCGAACCTTGAACGAGGCCCAATTAAATTACACAACAACCGAGAAGGAATTCTTAGCTGTTGTGTTTGCATTAGAAAAGTTCAGGCCCTACTTAATCGGCTCTCCAGTCATCGTTTACACTGGCCATTCAGCTCTTCGCCATCTTTTTGTGAAGAAGGACGCTAAATCTCGGCTGATACGTTGGATCCTCTTACTACAAGAGTTTGACCTTGTCATCAGAGACAAAAGAGGATGCGAAAACGTAGTCGCCGACCATCTTTCACGCCTCCCTTCTTCGTTGATGCTTCAATTTCCTATAAAAGACATTTTTCCAGATGAGCAGCTCTTGACTGTGTTATGCGAACCTTGGTTCGCAAATATTATGAATTATTTGGCCACCGGACTTATACCAAATGAATGGTCGAATCAGGACAGACTCCGATTCCTATCCCAGGTAAAACATTTTTACTGGGATGAACCATATCTATTTAAAACTGTCCTGACTAAATTATTCGTCGGTGTGTCCCCGACAATGAATTTAAGAGCGTACTGTCATTTTGCCACGGTCAAGCATGTGGCTGGTATTTTGGCCCTAAAAAGACAACCGAAAAGATCTTGCAGTGTGGCTTCTACTGACCACAACTTTTTAAAGACGCACATGAGTACTACAAGACATGCTCCCGGTGCCAACACTTGGGCCAGATATCAAGGAGAAACGAAATGCCGCTCCAACCAATATTAGTTGTGGAAATTTTTGATATTTGGGGGATAGATTTTATGAGACCATTTCCCAATTCTTTTGGGAACGTGTATATTCTCCTCACTGTTGATTATATTTCTAAGTGGTTCGAGGCTGTGCCCAGCCGAACTAATGACAATAAGGTTGTTGTTAGATTTCTCAAAGAAAACATTTTCTCTCAGTTTGGGCACCCCCGCGCAATTATCAGCGATAATGGAACTCATTTCTGTAATAAGACTTTCGAGTCCTTAATGCGGAAATATTTCATTAATCACAAGCTATCAATGCCCTATCATCCCCAAACTTGTGGGTAAGCCGAGATTTCAAATCGGCAAATTAAACAGATATTGGAGAAAACGGTTTCCAAAAACCGTAAAGATTGGTCTCTAAAACTTATTGATGCCCTTTGGGCATTTCACACTGCCTATAAGACCGATCTTGCCATGTCTCCGTATAGGCTTGTTTATGGAAAGGCTTTCCACCTTCCAGTTGAAATTGAGCATCGAGCATTTTAGGCAATAAAAAAGTTGAATCTATCTCTCGGAGATGCGGGCAGCCATAGAAAGCTGCAATTAAATGAATTAAGCGAGCTTCGGGATGAAGCTTACGAGAACGCGGTAGTCGTTAAAAACCGAACGAAGGTGTTTCACGATAAACACCTTATGCGCAAAACTTTCAAACCTGGTCAACAGGTTTTAGTTTACAACACCCGGCTACATTTCCATCCCGGCAAGCTTAGATCTCGATAGAAAAGGCCATTTTTGGTATGCACTGTATATCCGCACGGTGCAGTCGATTTAGAAAATCCTAAAGAAGGTTCAATATTCAAAGTGAACGGACATAAACTTAAACCGTTTCTCACCGCGGAACCTTCGGAGGAGCTCGTGCTGTTGCAGGAGCCAAATTACATTGACTGATTTTCCTCCATCTACCCCCAAATTTCGGTATTCAGCCATAAACACTGGAAACACTGTTTCAAATAATTTTTGGGGCGTGTTACACTTGTAATTATATAAAAACAAAATAAAAAAATTGAAAATAAAAAATTTTAAAAAAATTCAATTTTTGGAGCTATTTTTGTAAATTTTCAGTTTTAATAAATAATAAATAAAAATATATTTTTTTTACAAATAAATTCCTTTTTTTAAGAGGACCTTTCTACAAATAACCAAAAACAACCCCTATAAATAAAACCCGGCCCCTCTTCTGAATTTCCATAACCCTAATCTCTCATTTCCTCAAACCTTAGCCGCCGCTTCGTTTCTGCAGAGAGATCGCCCCATCCTGCCGCGCAACCGCCGCCGAACCCTGCTCTGTGCCGCGCATCCGCCGCCTGTTGGAGTCGTCGCCCTCTAAAAACTTCAGAGAAGGTTTGCACTTCCTTTCCCTCTCTGTTAAAATTAAAAAATTTCAAATTCGCTCTCTGTTATGGCACCCATCTTGCAATTTGAAAGAGACTTTTCACAAATGTTTGCACACACGGTCTATGGTAGCTATTTCGGTGATGAGATCCGAAGGCGTGGGTGAAACTTCTTACATTTTAACCATCCAAACACCTTCGCGCTTCCGGATCTTGTAAACCGTTTTTATTAGTGCATGGAGGATGGTTGCCTCTCACAACATGGTTATATTAAATTAATTTAGGGGGATAGGGAAATAATAATCGATAGGGACTTCATTCATGAAGTCACCTTAATACCTAGACTACATATTCACGATCAACCCCTTAGATTTGAAGACTACCTAGCCTTGATGGGTAATGACTGTTCGAGAGAGCCACGTAAGGGCATCCAGGCTAGAACCCTTTTTGCAAATGTTTTAACTGTGTGCCATTGGGCACAAAATAACATTTTTGGTAGTTTGCACAATACGAAATTTTTCACACCATCTCTTCATATCGTGCACACTTTGATGACTAGAAACCCCAGCTATGATAAGTGCATGGTATTACTTCACTCCATTTGTACGGGCAAGAGGGCTGCCAACTATCCATGCCCTATATTGGAGACACAACTGTGTCGCCATTTCCTCCCTGTGGAGGAATTTGAGTTTTATATGCATGGAGGTATCCCCATTAGACCTCTTCTTGAGAGCGTATCCACGTCCTATACACGCTTAAATGATGTATGGTCGCGCACTGAGACGGCCGAGGACGTACCCGCCAAGACACCCAGCTCCAGCTCGACCGCGAGCGAGGAAGAGCTTACCCCCGCAGCACAAGCACGTTTACTTAGGAGAGCCATTAGGGGGATAGACAGATTGATAGGGATGTTGACCAACCTGGATCTGCGAGTGACAGGTATAAACCACGACATGACCATCCTACTGGCTAGAGAGGAATGTTCCCGTTCACGTTCGAGAGGACGGCGAGGCCATGAGCAGTGAGGGCACTGCTTTTGATAAGTTTGGGGGTGGGGGTGGTTTGTAAATAGTTATCATTGCATTACATATTTTAATTTTATTTTGTACATATTTGTTTCTTCTTTCTTTGCATATTTAATTCCGCATTGCATCTTTATAAAAAAATATATAAAATTTTATATATATATATATAATCAAATTAAAAAAAATGAAAAATTTTAAAAATGAAAAATTTTAAAAATTTTAAAAATTGAAAAATTCAATTTTGGCCATATTTGACTTAAGTTCGACAAGACGGTTGACTGGCTAGGAAAAACTAGATCCTAAACTTAGTAAATTAAAAATCCTAAAAATAACCTTTCTTAAAGTTTAATTGTAGAAAATACATGTCCTTTTAGTTTATTTATAAATAGACAAATTTTGAGTTCAATTCTTGGGCTAAGTCAAAATAAGAGTATTGAAATTTTTATTTGAAGTATAGGTCTGAAAAATAATTCTGAACCTTTAGTCTAAATTCTGAAAATATATACCCTACAAATCGCACATACACGCACCTTGAAACTTGGGATAGTAGAGGATACCTTGAAATGCTCTTGTCAAAAAATCCTTAGTATGAAGAAAAATAAAAGTATAAGTGTGAATAAAGAGAAAATGAACACTGGTTTTGTAATTACTTAAGGCTACATAAATAAAAATATAGCAAGGGTGTTTTATCACCTAGTGCCTTAGACCAACTGGTTTGGGAGTCATTGCTAAGCCTTAGGTATTACAAGACGATGAATTACATCTAAATGCGCAAACACATTTTGTAATCGGTCGTTAGTACCTCAAGAAGTATTTAACGGTCACATAAAGGTTGTGTGAGCAATTTCATCTAAAATTCACCAACTAAAAGTATTTTGGAAGATGGACAAGAGTATGATAGCTTGAATTGAATTTCCAAGTGTAGGGGTGATCCATACACACACGTAGGGGTATATGATTGGGTTTTGGATGAGAGATAGGAATGAAAGATAGGGCTTATACCTTCTGTAGAGATGATAAAAATTCCTAAGTTGAGATGGAACCTTAGAAGGAAAATTCAAAAGAAACTAAAAACTTAATAAATTTGCAGAACATATATGATCTTAAGTTAAATGATAAGTGAGTGTGAAAAATACAGGTTAATGATTTTTAAGTTGAAGATAATAGAATTTCTTGCTAGAATACCGAATTGAAGAATGAAAGTCAACAGGCCAAATTGATCGGATTTTGTGGGTAGTATCCGCTGAAAACCCTCAGGAGACAACACTCCTCCTACTAGAGACACCTAAAGGTTTAATGGCTTGTTGCACGCGCTCGGTGCAATCGCGATTCTCTGCGAAAGTGAGGTTCGAGAATAATTGGTTTTGCTCGGGACGAGCAAAAGATAAGTTTGGGGGTATTTGTTCATATCAGAATTTTGCATTATTATATCACCCATTCTTAATCATATTACATATAAATAGGTACTTTTGATCCATGTCTGCTAAATAGTTGCAGGTTATAGGTTCTCAGATCGTTACAGTGAAATTCATGAAAAGAAGCTACAAATGTGAGAGTACGACCAACAATAGATGAATCCGTATGATACCGCCTACCAGTTCAAAGAACAAATGAAGATCAGTAGACAATTCAATGCACAAAGCACAAGGGCAGTACAAGATTCAAGACTTTAACGTGAAGCTCACGGTAAAAAGTCCACACCATCTGCACTGTGGGAAATATGGAAGAACGTAGAAGAGATTCTGAGGAACCAAGTGAAGAAACCAGAAGGAAAAAGCAACATGAAGCAACCCTAGAAGATTGATACAAAGACCCCACATTATGGCCGCGGAACCGCGGCCTTACATGCCTTCTCGCCGCGGTTCCGCGGCCGTATAGTGCACGTGTCGGTGCGTGTGTCGATGGGTGTCGGTGCTTTGACCCGGCTTTCTTAGGGTAGTCTTATAAATTCGTAGATGGATCAGATTGTAACCTAGGGTTTTTTCCTATCTATTGTAACACCCTAGTTCATTTATACCAGTTCTAGTTCAAGTATTTCTTTATTTATGGTATTTTCCTGATTTACTGTGTTTTGGGTGCGAATAGTATATTTGACATTTGTATTTGCATTCGATCTGACCCGCTTGCTTGAAACTTGCTTGATTCATGTTTATGATTTATCCTGACCTGTTACATGAACTCATGCACTTTCATTTTAATTTATACATCTTGCATACTGGCATTTTATCTGGCATTTGCATTTTTACAATATAAGTCACATAAAATATTTTAAAAATATATTGCATGGCCTGCATGATGCCCCTAGCCCCGTAGTTGCATCCGCGTATCTTGTTCTTGTCCCGTTCAGTGAAACGGACATGTTTGGATGGCTACGCGCACGTACCTGCATCCAATCTTGGGGGTATACATTTTAGTTACCCGGACATTCATTTTTTATTTTGGTCGACATGTATATTTTTCGTATTTTAAAACTGAATTTTAGACCCGGACTGGGCATGTTTTGGATTATGTTTGTATTTACCAGAATATCAAAATTTATTTATATAATATTAATTTTATCAACAAATATAAATTAAAATTTAGTTAACTAATATTTTTTTTTAATTTAAATCTAAACTAATTTTCTAACAAACTAACAACCCCTTTCTCTCTCTCTCTCCCCTCTGCATATATATATTTATGTATATTTTATTTATTTATTTATTTTCTTTCCTTATTTAATACACAGCCTCTTCTTCTTACTTCTTCTTCTTCTTTTTTCTTTCTTTTTCTTGATCTTGTTTCTTGATTCCGGTGATCACCGCCGGAGCCGTGCTCGTCGCTGACGATCCGAGTGATCCAGTGAATGTACCTTACCTGCGTGATCACCCTCTTACATTTTTAGACCTGTCCCATGTGCCGTGCATGCGTTGCGACGTTTTATCGACGTCGGACGTGCCGTACATATCCGTTTCGTGATCCGTCGAGACAAGTTAATCTTGCTACATGCTATACTACTATATTCTATATTCATTTGAATAATAACAACACATAATGATTAGTTATGCATCCCACATTATCATTTTGCATGTTTCACCGTTTTCGGATATCCGTGTGCATCCATGCAAGTTACTTCATATCTAGTGCATGCAAATTTATCTTGATACATGCTACCATAATATGCTGCACTCAATTGAATATTTATATTTCATATTGTTTAGTTGTACATCCCGCATTTACCAGTTTATCATTTTACTGTTATACGACGTCCATACACATCAATATCATTATTTACATGTCTAGTCGCATGCTAAATCATCTTGCTACAAGCTAGGTATAGTATTATGCATCCATACTGAAGTTTTACTGTTTTCGGATACCCGATTGCATCTATATCATTTAAAATATGTATCGTCGTAATATTTCTTATTATTATCTTTAATTAGTTTATAATCTGCATTTTATAATGTTATATAAAATATAGTTTGAAAATATTATAGTTTACACATGAAACGTCGTTGCAAAGCGGATACGACAAATCTGAAATTTATTGTACACATTACCTTATAAAATTCATTATAAATCATAGAAAAATTATTAGTATACGTTCTTTAGTTTGCTACGAAGCTAACTCAGAATACTATAACCCTATGAAATATTTACTTGCAAAATAAATTGTTTAAATAACGTAAAATGCAAATGAAAATATCTATAAACTCCTGTCCAGGGAAATTCCAGCAGCAAACTTTCAATTTCGAATGTTCATAGCTTTTTGTAGGAACAACCTGAGATATTTCAACTTATAAAAATAAAAATCTTATGGAATTATATTTGTTTTGGTATAGGACATGCCCCTTTTGGAGAACGTTTGTTATTTTTAAGCTATTTTATAAATCAGGGTGACGCTGAATTTCTGAACATAACTTTCTTGTGCATAGTTTATCAATATCACTTTTATAGTTATTAATCGGTTTGAATATGTTATCCATGTTAATATTATTATATCAATATCTATTTAATAAATAATAGTGCTTGTGTTTTAATATTCAGCAAATTTTACCGATTTACAGTTTTATAGTATCCGTCTGTATCCGTACGGTTTATTACATATCTAGTTGCACGCCGAGACCATATTATTTCATGTTACTGTTGTATTAGTGCACCATGCTTGATAATTGTGCATCCTACTTAGTCATGATGTGACCCCTGATCAATATTTATGCATCCATACTTTTATTGTACATCCGTACTTTCACCCTGATTCAATACTTGCTACAGTTTGATTATGAGCACCCGTTTGATACTTGTGCACTACTTGACATGACCTGATACACCACTACTTGACATGACTTAATACATGTACACTACCTGACATGACCTGATATATCATTACTTGACATGTTACCTGATCCTGTTTCTAATGCCGACAATCCTGACATGTTGTCCCGATGGACATATCCTGTTGTCTGTATAGACAAACATGTTCCTGCTTGATCCTGTGTTGGCATTAGTCTCAGATTCATCAATACCTGACTTGAACACATAACTTGGGGGTATGGGGAAATCAATGATGAAACCTGACTTGTAACTCGACAGTTCGATACTTATACTGATCAGTTTTAGGGGCTAGGCCAGCCCTGGTGGGATGCTGCTGCTGACATCATTCATCTGTACATATTTCCTGTTTAGTGCCTAGCGGCATGTCTCGGTTTCATCCAGAGAATCTAGACCGTGGTCCCGGGCATGCACGAGATACTATTGAGTTATATCGACGATTCATTAAATTGATTTCACAGACTTGAGAGTAATTAACCCAGTAGTTTAGTTCAGATTATTCACTGCACGCCACATATGCTTTTACCCTCCACTGTTCCGCATTCGTGTTACTGTTATACCGTTATTACTGTTCATACTCATGCCTGCATGTTTGCTACCCCTGATTATATTATTGTTGATATTATGACGCACTGACGTCTGGGTTTTGCATGACCTAGATCTTCTACCTTTGCCGCAGGCCGAGCAGGAGTATTCCAATGAACAGGCTGAGCAGTGAGGACCTGTTAGTATTTTAGTTTGGTTTTCTTTCAGTATTTTCATTCCTGATGTGAGCCCGTATTTGGGACGTACATTCCAGATTATTATTGTTTATTGGATCTATTGCTTCCGCATATTATTTCTTGACTCGTTTATTATGGCTCATGGACATGTATTAGATAGTTTATTTTATTTCTACTATTCTTAATATCTCTAAAGAGTCATAATGTGATTGTGGAGGGATGTTTCCTATCCACAGGTAGCATGGTTGGTTTTGTCACGTGCCGGTCTTAGCGCACTCTGGGAAGCGGGGTGTGACAGGGTTTGTTTGGTATCAGAGCATAAGATTTTAGGTTAATCGGGTTTGATTCTTTTTGTAGTTGGGTATTGGACCCAATACACGAATCAGAAAATCCGTGATTAGGAACATGTCCTGCCACATTATTATCATGATTCTTGAATCGTATATTTCTCTTGATCCTTTGCCTTGACGATATGCAAACCACTATACATCTCGACTTGAAATCTTTTAGTTCCCTATTATTTCTCCATGTTCTTTGATTCTGATACTAGGATTTGGGTGACTTGAGTGGAGTTATGTGATTGTAACTATGTACCGCGGCATGGTTACAATGCGGTACTCTATTTAAGTAACTTGGAGTTCTAGTCTTGATTCATATCCTTGATTTATGGTCATTATTCCTCGCAAGTTTTGAATCTTGTTATCATACTAATCCTTTTCGGTGTCGTGGTTGCAGGATCATGGTAAACAGGAATCTACGATCGTACCAGAGGCGTGTTGATGACGCCGCTTTCCTTGGAGTAATTCGTAGGATGCTTGAGGACCAGAAGAGGCAGACTGAGCTGAACCAGCGGCAGGCCGAGGCTTTTCAGGAAGGTTTGCGAACCGTCCAACAGTCCGTAAACAATGTTGTGGCCAGTAGAGCGTGTTGGTACCGTGGCGGATTTCAGGAGACTTGGTCCGTCCATTTTCACTGGTCTGGAGGAGCCGTTGCCAGCAGAGCAGCGGCTGGTTGATACAGAGAATTTGCTCGTTGCGGCACAGATTCCAGAGGACAAAAGAGTGGATGTTGTACGCATCCAATTGGTAGACTATGCCCGTGAATGGTGGCTTATGAAAGAACCCGCTTTCCCAAGCTGATCAGTTGGGCAGATTTTTCGAAGAGATTCTTAGAGAAGTTCTTCCCGCAGACTGCATGGGAGAAATGGAAGAAAGGTTTAAAGGTTTATCAGTTTGAAGCAGAATGGCGTATCCGTGGATGCGCATGCGGCTGAGTGGACACGGCTCAGTCGATTTGCTGGATCTTTGGTGGCCAAAGAAGCTAATAGGGCATGAAGTTTTATGCGCAGTCTGGACGTTGAAATCCAGAGGCACATTATACCTCTGGGATTGACCACTTTCTCGCAAGTGCTTAAAGCAGCCAGAGAGCAGCAGAGTTTATCATTGAAGACTGAGGGTACGCAGCAGCAGGCAGTTGTGGTACGGAAGCCGGCGTTTACGCCGAATCAAGCGCCTATACGCAGAAGTATTCCAGTAAACCAACGTGGCATAGCACCGATGAAGAAGCCCGTCGTTGCAGATCAGAGAAAGGGCGTGATTTCTAACTTTTTCCATCTACCTGGGCACCTAAGGAGAGATTGTCGAAGGATGTTGGTACTTTGTTTGGTCTGTGGATCAGCGGATCATACTATCAATGCTTGTCCGTCGAAACGTCGTTTGAAGGAAGATGTTCAGAAACCACTGCAGAGACAGTTTCAGGGGCAGAAGCAGATAACTCAGGGACCTAATCAAGCTCGAGCCTTACCCTGACGGCTGAAGAGGCCAAGGATTCAGATAAAGTGGTTCCAGGTATCCTACTTGTTCATGATTTTCCCTCATTAGCATTATTCGATTCTGGTGCATCCCATTGTTTTATGTCGTCCAAGTTTATTGCTGCATATTCGATTTATTGCACAACCTTATCTTGTTGTTGGGACATACACACTGGGAATGGGAAGATCGTAGCTAGTAATGAGTACAAGGATTGTTCAGTTATTATTTGCGGACGAGAGTTAATAGCAGATTTCTTGGTGATCGATACCGGCAGTTATGATGGTATTTTGGGAATGGACTTTCTCGGCACTTTCCATGCTCACATTGATTGTAGGGCAAAGAAAGTGATTTTCCAGATTTCCGGACATCCGGAGTTTTTTTTTGCTGGAGGTAGCAGTTCTGTCGGGCCAGTCGAGTTTAAGGCTAGGCCGACAAACAGTGTTCTTTCGCCAATGGAAGTTGCTATGGAGAAAGCGCCAGCTATAGTTCGAGAGTTCATGGACGTATTCGAGGACATCTCAAGTTTACCAACAAAATAAGATGTAGAGTTCGTGATCGATCTTGTTCCTGGTGCAGCGCCAATCTCAAAGGCGTACTATCTAATGGCACCAGTGGAGTTGGAAGAAGTAAAAAAGCAGGTTACTGAATTGCTAGAGAAGGTTTGGATTCGCAGCAGTAATTCATCTTGGGGAGATTCAGTTCTTCTAGTAAAGAAGAAAGATGGCACAAGGAGGATGTGCATCAATTATCGAGAATTAGACCGGGTGATTATTAAGAACAAGTACCCGATCCCTCGCATTGGCGAATTGTTCGAGCAACTCAGTGGCGCGAGAGTATTCTCGAAGCTTGATTTGTGATCCGGATATCACCAGGTCCAAGATAAATCAAAGGATATTGGCAAGACTGCGTTCCGAACTCGGTATGGACATTACGAGTAGTTAGTGATGCCATTCGGAGTCACGAATGCACGGGCAATATTTATGGACTTGATGAACCGAATATTTTCACCGTTCTTGGACCAGTTTATAGTGGTGTTCATCGATAATATTCTGGTCTACTCGAGGAGCCTAGAGGAGCATGCTGAACTTTTGAAGACATGTTGAGAGTTTGCATGTTAGACTTCAAGGGTTCGTGGGAGGATCATCTATACTTGGTGGAGTTTTCTTACAATAACAGCTTTCAGGCGACTGTTCAGATGGCTCCATTCGAAGCGTTGTATAGTCGTAAGTCTTGTTCACCCGCTGTTAGGACGATGTTGGAGAACGAAGATTGTTGGGACCGGATTTGATCGTGCAAACAGTTGAGAAAGTTAACACTATCCAGAATCATATGAAGGCAGCACAAGATCGGCAGAAGAGTTGGGCCGATACATCGAGAAGACCTCTAGAGTTCGCTTTTGGTGATCTAGTATTCTTGAAGATATCACCGACTAGAGGAGTGATTCGTTTTGGGAGTCGAGGCAAGCTTAGTTCTCGATTCGTAGGGCCTTTCGAGATTTTGGAGCATGTTGGAGAAGTAGCTTACCGATTGGCTTTACCATAATCTTTGGCGAATATTCATGACGTGTTTCATGTATCCCAACTCCGTAAGTATGTTCGAGATGAAACACACATGCTGGATCATTCGGAGCTGACTGTAAGAGAGGATTTGACTTTTGAGAAACGACCGATATCGATTGTTGATCGAAGAGAAAATGTCCTTAAGAACAAGGTTATCCCTCTCGTACTTGTTTCTTGGGGGAATCGCTCGCACGGAGAATCGACTTGAGAACGAGAAGACGAGATTCGACAGAATTTTTCAGATCTCTTCCTGTAGTTTCATGTTTGTTTATTTTTCTTGTTTTAGGAATTTCGAGGACGAAATTCTTTTGTAGTTGGGTATAATGTGACACCCTAGTTCGTTTATACCAGTTCTAGTTCAAGTATTTCTTTATTTATGGTATTTTCCTGATTTACTGTATTTTGGGTGCGAATAGTGTATTTGACATTTGTATTTGCATTCGACCCGACCCGCTTGCTTGAAACCTGCTTGATTCATGTTTATGATTTAACCTGACCTGTTACATGGACTCGTGCACTTTCATTTAAATTTATACATCTTGCATACTGGCATTTCATCTGGTATTTGCATTTTTACAATATAAGTCACATAAAATATTTTAAAAATATATTGCATGGCCTGAATGATACCCCTAACTCTGTGGTAGCTGTTCATATCATAATATTGCAATTCATACGCCCCACTTTTATACGTTTTATAAGTAAACAGGTACTCTTGACGCATGTTTGTTGCATGATACAGGATACAGGCTCTTGGAGCAAAAACAGTGAGAAAAGACAGAAGATGATACAAAAGAGAGACTTTTGACCAACAAGAAGATGGATCCGAGTCACGAAGAATAGGTTACAATTGTATTAAGCAGTGCGTTCCGAAATGTCAAAGTGAACGGTCAAAAGCTCCTTACAAGTTTTCACTGAAGATCTGGAAAAGACCAAGAAGCCAAACAAAAAAAATTAATGAAGAATAAACAAGCCCAAACACCCAGAAGGAAGACCAGAAAATTTGGTGGAATGAAGCCACCAAAGGGCCGCGGAACCGCGGCCCAAGGCCCATCATTGCCGCGGTTCCGCGGCCTTATGGTGCCCGTGTCGGCACCGACTTCTTGTGTCGGTGCGACGGTGCGGGTGATGGGATTTTTAGGGGGCAAATCTGTAATTGCACCTCTGAGAGAGTCTGTAACCCTAGCTTCACTGTTTGCTTATAAATTGTACTCACAAATCTGTAAAATGGATGTCTCTTTTCAATCAATAAAATCAGAATTGTTGGGAGATCTAGAGCATCACTTTTGTAAGTTTTTTCTTTTAAATTCCTGCCTTAGTTCCAATTTAATTCTTGCCCTAGTTATCTAATATCATTCTTGCAGTAGAGTAATTTTATTACTTGCCTTAGTTAACCAGTATAGTTCTTTTTAATTTGCAGTAAGTAATAATTCAAGATCTGAACAAATCATTTTAAAACATAACAACAAAAATGTCGTTTTTCGAAAATTCCCTAATGAGCGAGTAAAACCCTCGCTTGTTAGGGTTAGGAACAAGGTAAGGAGTGAGAGATGAATATCTCTCACCTCCTTCAATGCCAACACATTTTCAAAACTAGAACTTCATGCACGCATGCATGATCCGCCCCCTATGGCACCCTACCTAAGAGGTAACGGTGAACCGTAGTATAAAACGCCGGACATACATTACGTCCATGAAGATTGTAGCGATTAATAGGAAAGGACGGACAAGGATCTAGAGGAAGAAACTTCGTTTCTTCCCAAACATCCTAATCCCCTTTGTTAGTAATTGTTGTGATTTCTAAAAAACTTTAATCAAACGGCATTGAAAGAGGCGACAATATTAATCTCATCAACCCTTCCTTCGACCTAATCCTAACAAGTTCTTTCATATCATATAAATTAGTTTTTAATCATTCGACAAAAACCAAACAACAATCTGAATCAACTCGTCATAACACAAAAACAGAAAGTTACACATCTCCGTGGATCGACCCGTATTCACCGGCTAGCTGCAAAGCGACGCCGTTTCTGATTACGGTAAGCTTAAATTTTTGGATTAATCAAATGGCGCCGTTGCCGGGGATGGCGTAATTTTTTTTTTTGTTTTGTATGATTTCGGGTTGATATAAATTTTGAAAAATCATAAATATCAGAAAATATAAAAAAGTACAAAAACATTTTATCAATTTTTATCTGTTTGAAGGGTTTATTGCTTGAATCTTGCAGGAACAGCGAAGGATTGCGAATCTGGAATTTTACAGAAGGTCAAAACAGAAAAGGGAACATCAGAACAGAGTAGAAGTGGTGAACATGAGCTGCACAAAATTTTTCAGAGGCTGAACCCACTGAGAAGCCGCGTTTCCGCCGCATTAGAGGGTCTCCCGCCGCGGTTCCGCGCTCTGCCTGCCACGTCAGCACATCAATTTTGCAAGGTTTGCTTTCTCCTTCTTCCCTCTGCAATCTCCTATATATCTCTCTGTAAAACTTTTCTGCAGGGATTCTTTGCGCTAAAAATCTTCTCTCCCCTTCTAAATAACAGATTTTCTGCAGCTTTCTTTGCGCCGCGCTAAAAAATTGATTGCAAGTGAATTTTACTGTTTTGCATAATTTAATCGGACTTTAAGGGGCTAATTGACCAAACTCAGATTGGGTGGGGATTTCATCATCCTTCCCAGGACCCCAGAAAACACCTAAAGCACGTGCATTGACCACAAGTAATTAAAAAAAATATTAGACTCAGACCTAAGGACATCGAGCTCAATAAGAAAAGGACCAGTATAGGCATCGACTGTTTATCCTAACCGACATTGCGGTGTCTAGGCTAGTGGTTATTAATTTGGCCCACTGTAGTGGTGGTTCCTTCCCACTTACCTGGCCGTACTTGTCCGTGAAGAGGCGGTTTGAGGTCATATTTCTAGCTCTAGTTAGGAGCTGTCTAGCAGACCTAGGTGACCCTAGATCTAGGCCTGATTGTGCATGTGTGGTTGATTCGTGTCACGAGTCTCTTTCCAAAAACCTTTTTGCAAAACTCTCACATAAAAAAAAGAGAGAAAAATCTTTTCAAAACTTGCAACTTACCGCTAAGAAAACTTGCAACTCACTTACACCACTTCCCTCCACTGACGTTATCTTACCTCCACATTCTGTCTTTCTTTTTTTCTGACTGCACTACCCCTTTTAGTGTATGTCATTTTGGACTAGGGATACTAACGCCCGATTAGTCCGTGTTTCGTTGGTACCGACCGACGAACTCTTCGACACCGAAGTCGACATTCCGTCCACTTTCTTACCTACACCTTCATATTCTTCCACCAAAGGCATGTCGGGTTTCAACTCCAATAATACCTTACTGACGGGAATGATTCCACCTCCGCCAGGTGCGAATAACCCGATTCAACCGCCTGTTGAAGCGCCCGCACGAGTTGCGCTCCAGGATCTCTTCTACCCCATCCGCACTTCTTTACCTACCTGTCTTTCACCCCCACCGGCAAATGGGGACAATTTTGAAATAAAACCACATTTCATCAATATGCTGCCAAAATTTCATGGTTTGGAATCTGAAGATGCATATATCTTTATTAATAAATTCCAAAATGTGTGCGCTATGATGAAAACAACCCAATTAAGTGATGACGCTATAAAGCTAAGGGTCATTCCTTTCACCTTATATGACCTAACCGAGAAGTGGCTATACAGCACCGTATCACATTCCATAAGAAATTGGGACGAGTTTGTGAAAGCTTTTCTGAAAAAGTTCTATCCTCATCATAAAACTGCCAGAATCCGCAATGAAATAATTCAATTCTCACAACTTCCTTTCGAACCATTTTGGAAGTGCTTCGAGAGATTTAAGGACTTACTAGTTCAATGCCCTCATCATGGGATAGAAAGTTGGCAACTTTGCCAAATATTATACGAGGGATTGAACTCGGCAACGAAGCAGTTGCTAGAAACCATAAGTCAAGGTCATTTTCTCTCCAAATCTAGTGATGAAGCATGGCAGTTTCTTGAGGATCTTAGTGAGCAAACAATTCAGTGGGAGAGTACCAAGACCACATCATCTTCTTCTAGTGGTCAATCTAGGGCAGGCGTACATCAAGTAGAAATGTCGATTGCTATGAAGGCCGAGATGGCCGCTCTTACGAAAAAGCTAGAAGCGATTGAGACCAAAATCTCGTCGTCTTCTCCTGCCCCTGTTATGCCTCCGAGAACTGTTTGTGCTTGTTGTGCGGATCCATCGCACCTAACCGAAGAGTGTCCTTATAATGCATCTACTCAAGGACAGGATCAAGTCAACGCTGCATTTCAGCAACGACAAAGAAACGATCCTTACTCTTCGACCTACAATCCGGGGTGGAGGAATCACCCAAATTTCGCTTGGAACCAAAATCAACAATTCCAAGGAAATAACAATTTTCAAAGACCTCCTCCTCCACAACAAAAACAAGCACCGTCACAAACTCAATTTCAACCGCAACAATTTCAACAACAACCTTACCCTAATCAGGTGAACAATTTTGTGCCTAACAATGCTTACCAGCCAAATAATTATGTTCAACCTAATAATGATATGGTTAGCTCGCTCGAAAGAAGTCTAGATGCGTTCCTTAAGCAATCTACACAGTCTACAGCAAAACTTGAGACTTCTATTCAATCTTTGGTGCAAAATAGTGCCTCACATGATCAAAGCATCAAATCTATTGAGGCACAAATTGCACAACTCAACGCAGCTTTGAGCGAGCGCGAAAAAGGAAAACTCCCATCTCAACCACCGCCCAACCCCGGTCACGCATATGCTGCAAATCAACAGCAGAATCATAATGTAAATGCGGTGACCACGTTAAGATCGGGAAAAGTGTTGCAAAACAATGTGGGTATTGACAATGATACCCCTGCCGGTGGCCCTTCTTCATCTTCTTCACCATATTCTTTAGAGCCTAGTCTCCACCCTTCACACGGCTCTACATCTTCTAGCTCGAACGGACCCATTTCTCACAACACGAACACATCTACACGGGGTGCCGTTCCAACTCGACAATCTGATCCGCAAGAATTGGACTCAACCACCTTTCAAAATGTTCCTTTTCCTAATCGGTTGAGATCCAATAAACCAACTCCACAGATGGAAAAGATTGTAGAGTTGTTCAAACAGGTTAGCATAAATATCTCTCTTTTGGATGCAATCCAACAAGTTCCTTCATATGCAAAAATTTTAAAGGACTTATGCACCAAAAAGAGGAAGTCGCAAGTGCCAAAGAAAGTTTTTGTGGCTAGTGCTATTAGTGATGCTCTTGTAAATTCCTTACCCCCAAAACAAAAGGACTCCGGGTGTCCTACCATTTCGATAACAATTGGGGACAAGAACATTAATAGAGCACTATTAGATCTTGGCGCGAGTGTCAATTTGCTACCCTATTCTGTGTACGAGCAATTGGGCGTTGGAGAGCTTAAGCCCACTCACTGTACTCTCCAAATGGCCGACCGGTCAATCACCCACCCTAGGGGAGAGCTGGAGGATGTGTTGATTAGAGTAGGGGATTTTATTTTCCCCGTTGACTTTATCGTGATGGATACACAACCTGTCGCTAACCCCCGGAACCAAATTCCGATAATACTTGGTCGACCATTTCTGGCTACTTCTAACGCAGTGATCAATTGTTGTAATGGTTCAATGAACCTATCTTTCGGCAATATGACAATTGAGCTCAATATTTTCAAGTTGGGAAGTCAGCCTGCTGAGCCTAATGCTAGCGTACTCGATGTTTGCTCGATCAATGAGATCGCGGAGGAGGACTGTGAATTCGAGAATTTTTTGTTCGATCACAGCAATGTTAACGCCACTAGTGCGGTCCTCCTAGAATCCGACGCAGCTTTCACAGCGGATAACGATTTTGAGTGCTTTACCTTCGTTGATGACTTTGAAGACTCATCACCTGAATTGGAGTCTTTTGCTTTTTCGGATGAGTTAGTTGAGCCATCCGACACTGTTGCGTACACTCGGTTCGAACCTTTGATGGAATCATTCGAGTTTGAAACAACTACCCCATTGTTACCATCTATTGTTTCACCTCCTAAACTCGAATTAAAGCTTTTGCCAACACACCTAAAATATGCTTATCTAGGTGATAATGAGACCTTACCTGTCATTATATCAGCCTCTCTAGCTCTTGAGCAAGAGAAGGCTCTTTTGATGATCTTACATAATAATCGGTAAGCTTTCGGCTGGTCTATGGCGGACATTAAGGGATTAGTCCCCTCATAGTCGAACATCATATACACTTAATGGATGATGCCAAGCCGGCCCGGGATCCACAAAGACGTCTCAACCCCATCATGAAAGAGGCTGTTAAGAAGGAGATTGTCAAGTGTCTGGATAGTGGTATCATTTACCCTATCTCGGATAGCCAATGGGTTAGCCTAATCCACGTCGTGCCAAAAAAATCGGGCATTACGGTCATTACCAATGAGGCAAATGAGTTGATTCCCACTCGCACCCAAACTGGGTGGCGAGTCTGCGTAGACTATAGGAAACTCAATGCCGCAACAAGGAAAGACCACTTTCCTTTACGTTTCATTGACCAAATGCTCGAGCGATTGGCAGGGCACGAGTTCTATTGCTTTCTCGATGGCTATTCTGGTTACAACCAAGTCCCCATCGCCAAAGAGGATCAAGACAAGACAGCATTCACTTGTCCCTTTGGCACTTTTGCTTATCGTCGCATGCCCTTTGGGTTATGTAATGCACCCGCGACATTTCAGCGGTGTATGATGTGGATCTTTTCAGACATGGTTGAAAAGTTCTTGGAGATCTTTATGGATGATTTCTCAATCTTTGGCGACTCCTTCGACGAGTGTTTGCGGCATCTTGACGCTGTTCTTACCCGCTGCAGGGATAAGAACCTCACATTGAATTGGGAGAAGTGCCATTTCATGGTACGAGAGGGCATTGTCTTAGGACATGTCATCTCGCAAAACGGCATCGAGGTAGATAGAGCAAAAATCGAAGTGATTTCTAACCTCCCTCCCCCAAAATGCGTCAAAGATATTAGAGCCTTCCTTGGCCACGCCGGTTTCTACAGACGGTTCATTAAGGACTTTAGCAAGATCGCTAGACCCTTGACTCTCTTACTGGCCAAGGACACAACTTTTGCTTTCGACTCCACTTGCATTGAAGCATTCGAGTCCTTGAAACATTCACTCATCACTGCGCCCATCCTTTCATCTCCCGACTGGACGCACCCTTTTGAAATCATATGCGACGCATCAGACTTTGCTATTGGCGCTGTTCTTGGACAGCACATTAATAAGATGCCGCACGTGATTTATTATGCTAGCCGAACACTAAATGAGGCCCAACTCAACTACACAACAACAGAGAAAGAGTTTTTAGCTGTTGTGTTTGCACTCGAAAAATTTCGGCCTTATTTAATCGGCTCTCCAGTCGTTGTATATACAGATCATTCAGCTCTTCGCCACCTTTTTGCGAAGAAGGATGCTAAGTCAAGGCTAATACGTTGGATCCTCTTATTACAAGAGTTTGACCTTGTCATTAAGGACAAAAAAGGATGTGAAAACGTAGTAGCTGATCACCTATCACGACTTCCTTCTTCGCCCACGCTCGATCTTCCAATCACTGATGTTTTTCCCGACGAGCAACTCTTGACCGTTTCTTGCGAACCATGGTTCGCCGATATTGTGAATTACTTAGCCACCGGCCTGATACCTAATGATTGGTCGAAACAGGATAAACTTTGATTTTTATCCCAAGTAAAGCATTTTTACTGGGATGAGCCCTATCTTTTTAAATACTGTTCCGACCAAATCATCCGTCGGTGTGTACCTGAAAGTGAGGTCAAGAGCGTGCTGTCTTTTTGCCACGATCAAGCATGTGGCGGGCACTTTGGCCCAAAGAAGACAGCCGAAAAAGTTTTGCAGTGTGGTTTCTATTGGCCACGACTCTTCAAGGATGCATTTGAATACTGCAAAACTTGCTCCCGGTGCCAACACTTGGGCCGGATTTCGCGGAGAAACGAAATGCCACTCCAACCTATTTTGGTTGTAGACATTTTTGATGTTTGGGGTATAGATTTCATGAGACCATTTCCTAACTCTTTTGGAAATGTGTATATTCTGTTGGCGGTTGACTATGTTTCTAAGTGGGTCGAGGCTGTGCCCAACCGAACGAACAATAATAAAGTTGTCGTTCGGTTTCTTAAAGAACACATATTTTCTCGATTTGGGCACCCTCGGGCGATAATAACTGATAATGGTTCTCACTTCTGCAATAGGACTTTCGAGTCCTTAATGTGCAAATACTCTATCACCTACAAATTGTCAACGCCATATCACCCCCAAACATGTGGGCAAGCCGAGGTTTCAAATCGGCAAATAAAGCAAATCTTGGAGAAAACGGTTTCCAAAAACCGTAAGGATTGGTCATTTAAACTGATAGATGCACTATGGGCTTTCCGTACTACATATAAGACCGATCTTGGTATGTCTCCATACCGACTTGTGTACGGGAAGGCTTGCCACCTCCCAGTGGAGATTGAGCATAAAGCTTTCTGGGCTATCAAAGAGCTGAATCTATCTTTAGGAGATGCGGGCAGCAATCGAAAGCTGCAATTGAATGAATTGGAGGAGCTGAGGGATGAGGCATATGATAATGCCATAATTACTAAAAACCGAGCTAAGGTGTTCCACGATAAACACCTTTTGCGGAAAACTTTTGAACCTGGTCAACAGGTTCTACTTTATGACACTCGGTTACATTTTCATCCCGGCAAGCTCCGGTCCAGATGGAGAGGACCTTTTGTAGTCCGCACCGTTTATCCGCACGGTGCGGTTGATCTTGAGAATCCTGAAGACGGTACCTTATTCAAGGTGAATGAGCATCGACTGAAACCGTTCTTCACAGCGGACCCTTCGGAGGAGCTCCTGCTCTTGCAGGAGCCGATCTATACTGAATGATATTCCTCCACTTTCACCCCCAAATTTCTTTTCTCAAAACATTATTTCAAATAAGTTTGGGGGTGTGTATATTATTTGTATATATTTCCAAAATACCATAAAAATATATAATAAAAATTAATAGAAAAAAAATAATATAAATAAAAAATTTTGGACCTAATAGCAAATTTTCAGAATTAAGAGCTGATTTTACAAATAAAACCCTCGTTTTAGAGGGTGTTCTATACAAATATCCCTCCCATCCCCTATTTAAAGGAATCCGAGCCCCCCGTTCTCTAACCCTAAATTTTTCCTCTTCATAAAACCCTAGCCGCCGCCGCCTTCCCTCTCCAGAAAAATCTCGCAGCAACTCCTCCATATCGCCGCGCTTCCGGGCATCAGCCGCCTCCCGCCGCTCTTCCACCGCCGTTTGGTGTCGTCGCCCCCTGAAATTTTCAGGGGAGGTAAATCTATCATATTTCTCTCTATTTTTAGCATACTTTTTCTGTAAAATTATCATGGCACATAAAATGCAATTTGAGAGAGATTTTAACCCAGTTTTCACGCACGAAGTATACGGTAGATATTTCGCACATGAAATTGAACAAAGGAGCTGGAATTTCCTGCTCTATAATCACTCATCTGCGTTTGCCCTACCTAACCTAGTTGCTCTATTCTATGAATCAATGGAGGATAATAGCCTTGACAACTTAGGTTACATTAAACTAAATTGGGAAAATCGTGAAATTCACATCGATAGGGACATGATACACGAGGTTACACTCCTACCACGTGTACCTGCACATGAACACCCATTGCGCTTTGAAGATTATATACACTTGATGGGCAATGACTGTGCACGAGAGCCGCGTAAGGGTATCCAAGCACGGACCCTCTTCGCGAACGTTTTAACTGTGTGCCGGTGGGCACAAAACAATATCTTTGGTAGTTCCCACAACACGACTTTTTTCACCCCTTCATTACATGTCGTACACACGCTGATGATGAAAAATCCAAGGTTTGACATGTGCACTGTTTTGCTCCAATCCATAGGTACGGGGAAACGAGGTACTGTATACCCATGTCCCATGCTTGTTACCCAACTCTGCCGTTATTTCCTCTCCGTCGAGGAATTTGACTCATACATGATAGACGGTGTTCCAGTTCGACCACTCGTAGAGGGCGTTACGGCGTCTTATTCTAGACTTACTGACATTTGGACACGAACGGAACCGGCAGAAAATGTACCCGCACACACCCCTAGCTCGAGCTCGACTTCGAGCGGGGAAGAACTAACTCCTCAGGAGCATGCGCGATTGATGCGGAGAACAGTGAGAAGAATCGATTCTTTGAGGGATGAGTTTAGGGCGACTGCACGAGATCATGACCGTCGGTTGACGGAAATTGAGAGGGGAATCCAAACACTTTTGGCTAGAGGGGAACGATCACGTTCACGCTCACGAGCGCGACGTGGGGCCGGGCAGTGAGGGCACTGCTTTGCTCAAGTTTGGGGGAGAGGGTAATGTATATAGTTATCATTTGCATTGCATATTGTATATATTTTTCTTTGCATATTTAATTTCTGCATTGCATCTTTATATAAAAAAAATCATAAAAATTTGAAAATTTGAAAAAAAAAATTTAGAAAACTGAAAAACCCATAAAAATAGAAAAAAAATTCAAAAATTATAAAAATTATTGTATTCAATTTTGGTTAATTGATTTGAGTTTGATAAAAAGGTTAACTGGCTAGGAAAAACTATATCTTAGACTTAGCAAATTAAAAATCCTAAAAATAACATTCCTTAGAGTTTAACGGTAGAGAATATATGTTTTTGTAGGTTATTTAGGAATAGGCAAATTTTGGGTTCACTTCTTGGGCTAAACCAAAATGAGGGAAGAGTATTAATGTTCTTATTAGAGTATAAGTTCGAAAAATAGTTCCTAGCTTAAGTTTAGATTCTGAAAACATGTACCCTACAAAATGCACAATCACGCACCTCGAAACTTGGATTAGTAGAAGAGACCTTGAATTACTCATGTCTAAAGTCCTTAGCACAATGAAAATAAAAAGAAAAAAAAAGTGAATAAAAAAAATGGACACTGGTTTTTGTGATTACTTAGGGCTAAAAAATTATTTAGCGAGGGTGCTTCATCACCTAGTGCCTTAGACCGACTGGTTTGGGAGTCACTGCTCAAAGCCTTGGGTATTGCAAAATTAGGAAATACGCTTTAAAGTACTAACGCATCTTATAATCGGCTGTTGGTACCTCAAGAAGTATTAACGGTCGCATGAAGGATGTGTAAGCAAAAGTTGAGAAAAATTCATAAATAAGTGCTTTGGACAATAGACGAGAGTACGATTGCTTGATTTGAATTTCCAAGCGTAGGGGTGACAATTACACACACGTGGGGATATGTGATTAGAGTTTAGATAAGAGAAAGGAATGAAGAATAAAACTTGTATCTTTAATAGAGTTGATAGAAATTCCTAAGTGGAGATGAAACTCTAGAAGAAAAACTTAAGAAATGCTGAATTCTAAGTAATTTTATAGAACATGTATAATCTTAAGATACATAATAAGGAAGTGTGAAGAATATGGGTGGATAATTTGCAGGGCAACGATAATAGAATTCCTTATTAGAAAACCTAATTGGAGAGCAAAAGTCGAAAAACCAAATTGATAGGATTTTGAGGGTGTAATCCACTGAAAACCCTCAGGAGACAACACTCCTCCTACTAGGGACACCTAGAGCTTTAACGGCTTGTTGCACGCGCTCAGTGCAATCGCGTTTCCCTGCGAAAGTGCGGCTAGGTTAAAATAAAATAATAAGTTTGCTCGAGGACGAGCAAAAGGTAAGTTTGGGGGTATTTGTTCATATCATAATATTGCAATTCATACGCCCCACTTTTATACATTTTATAAGTAAACAGGTACTCTTGACATATGTTTGTTGCATGATACAGGATACAGGCTCTTGGAGCAAAGACAGTGAGAAAAGACAGAAGATGATACAAAAGAGAGACTTTTGACCAACAAGAAGATGGATCCGAGTCACGAAGAACAGGTTACAAATGTATTAAGCAGTGCGGTCTGAAATGTCAAAGTGAACAGTCAAAAGCTCCTTACAAGTTTTCACTGAAGATCTGGAAAAGACCAAGAAGCCAAACAAAGAAAATTAATGAAGAATAAACAAGCCCAAACACCCAGAAGGAAGACCAGAAAATTTGGTGGAATGAAGCCACCAAAGGGCCGCGGAACCGCGGCCCAAGGCCCATCATTGCCGCGGTTCCGCGGCCTTATGGTGCCCGTGTCGGCACCGACTTCTTGTGTCGATGCGACGGTGCGGGTGATGGGATTTTTAGGGGGCAAATCTGTAATTGCACCTCTGAGAGAGTCTGTAACCCTGGCTTCACTGTTTGCTTATAAATTGTACTCACAAATCTGTAAAATGGATGCCTCTTTTCAATCAATAAAATCAGAATTGTTGGGAGATCTAGAGCATCACTTTTGTAAGTTTTTTCTTTTAAATTCCTGCCTTAGTTCTAATTTAATTCTTGCCCTAGTTATCTAATATCATTCTTGCAGTATAGTAATTTTAGTACTTGCCTTAGTTAACTAGTATAGTTCTTTTTAATTTGCCGTAAGTAATAATTCAAGATCTGAACAAAACATTTTAAAACATAACAACAAAAATGTCGTTTTTCGAAAATTCCCTAATGAACGAGTAAAACCCTCGCTTGTTAGGGTTAGGAACAAGGTAAGGAGTGAGAGATGAATATCTCTCACCTCCTTCAATGCCAACACATTTTCAAAACTAGAACTTCATGCACACATGCATGATCCGCCCCCTATGGCACCCTACCTACGAGGTAACGGTGAACCGTAGTATAAAACGTCGGACATACATTACGTCCATGAAGATTGTAGCGATTAATAGGAAAGGACGGACAAGGATCTAGAGGAAGAAACTTCGTTTCTTTCCAAACATCATAATCCCCTTTGCTAGTAATTGTTGTGATTTCTAAAAAACTTTAATCAAACGGCATTGAAAGAGGCGACAATATTAATCTCATCAACCCTTCCTTCGACCTAATCCTAACAAGTTCTTTCATATCATATAAATTAGTTTTTAATCATTCGACAAAAACCAAACAACAATCTGAATCAACTCGTGATAACACAAAAACAGAAAGTTACACATCTCCGTGGATCGACCCGTATTCACCGGCTAGCTGCAAAGCGACGCCGTTTTTGATTACGGTAAACTTAAATTTTTGGATTAATCAGTAGCATTCGCGCACCTTGTTCTCGTCCCGTTCAGTAAAACGGACTTGTTTGGATGGCTACGCGTACGTACCTGCATCCGTTCTTGGGGGTATACATTTTCGTTACCCGGACATTCATTTTTTTATTTTGGTCGACATGTATATTTTTCGTATTTAAAACTGAATTTTAGACCCGACCCGGGCATGTTTTGGACTATATTTGTATTTACCAGAATATCAAATTTTATTTATATAATATTAATTTTATAAACTAATACAAATTAAAATTTAGTTAACTAATAAAAGATTTTTTAAAATTTAAATCTAGACTAATTTCCTAACATACTAACAACCCCTTTCTTTCTCCCTCCTCTGCATATATATATTTATGTATATTTTATTTATTTATTTATTTTCTTTCCTTATTTAATACACAGCCTCTTCTTCTTACTTCTTCTTCTTCTTTCTTCTTTCTTCTTTCTTCTTTCTTTTTCTTGATCTTGTTTCTTGATTCCGGTGATCACCGCCGGAACCGTGCTCGTCGCTGGCGATCCAAGTGATCCAGTGAACGTACCTTGCCTGCGTGATCACCCTATTGCATTGTTTAGACCTGTCCCGTGTGCCGTGCGTTCTTTGCGACGTTTTACCGACGTCGGACATGCCATACATATCCGTTTCGTGATTCATTGAGGCAAGTTAATCTTGCTACATGTTATACTACTATATTCTATATTCATTTGAATAATAACAACACATAATGATTAGTTATGCATCCCAGATTATCATTTTGCATGTTTCACCTTTTTCGGATATCCGTGTACATCCGTGCAAGTTACTTCATATCTAGTGCATGTAAATTTATCTTGATACATGTTAGACTACAATATGCTGCACCCAATTGAATATTTACATTTCATATTGTTTAGTTGTACATCCCGCATTTACCAGTTTATCATTTTACTGTTATACGATGTCCGTACACATCAATATCATTATTTACATGTCTAGTCGCATGCTAAATCATCTTGCTACAAGCTAGGTATAGTATTATGAATCCATACTGAAGTTTACTGTTTTCGGATACTCGATTGCATCTATATCATTTAAAATATTTATCGTCGTAATATTTCTTAATATTATCTTAAATTAGTTTATAATCTGCATTTTATAATGTTATACAAAACATAGTTTGAAAATATTATAGTTTACACATGAAACGTTGTTGCAAAGCGGATACGACAAATCTGAAATTTACTGTACACCTTACCTTATAAAATTCATTATAAATCATAAAAAAATTATTAGTATACGTTTTTTAGTTCGTTACGAAGCTAACTCAGAATACTATAACTTTATGAAATATTTACTTGCAAAATAAATTGTTTAAATAACGTAAAATGCAAATGAAAATATCTATAAATCGTTGTCCAGGGAAATTCCAGCAGCAAACTTTCAATTTCGAATGTTCATAACTTTTTGTAGGAACAACCTGAGATATTTCAACTTATAAAAATGAAAATCTTATTGAATTATCTTTGTTTTGGTATAGGACATGATTCTTTTGGAGAACGTTTGTTATTTTTAAACTATTTTACAAATCAGGGTGACGCTGAATTTCCGAACGGAACTTTCTTGTGCATGGTTAATCAGTACCACTTTTATAGTTATTAATCGGTTTTAATATGTTATCCATGTTAATATTATTATATCAATATCTATTTAATAAATAATAGTGCTTGTGTTTTAATATTCAGCAAATTTTACCGATTTACAGTTTTATAGTATCCGTCTGTATCCGTACGGTTTATTACATATCTAGTTGCACGCCGAGACCATATTATTTCATGTTACTGTTGTATTAGTGCACCATGCTTGATAATTGTGAATCCTATTTAGTCATGATGCGACCCCTGATCAATATTTGTGCATTCATGTTTTTATTGTGCATCCGTACTTTCACCCTGATTCAATACTTGCTACAGTTTGATTATGAGCACCCGCTTGATATCTGTGCACTACTTGACATGACCTAATACACTACTACTTGACATGACTTAATACATGTACACTATCTGACATGACCTAATATATCATTACTTGACATGTTACCTGATCCTGTTTCTAATGCCGACAATCCTGACATGTTGCCCCGATGGACATATACTGTTGTCTGTATAGGCAAACCTGTTCCTGCTTGATCCTGTGTTGGTATTAGTCTCAGATTTATCAATACCTGACTTGAACACATAACTTGGGGGTATGGGGAAATTAATGATGAAACCTGACTTGTAACTCGACAGTTCGATACTTATACTAATCAGTTTTAGGGGCTAGGCCAGCCCTGGGATGCTGCTGCTGACATCATTCATCTGTACATGTTTCCTGTTTAGTGCCTAGCGGCATGTCTCGGTTTCATCCCGAGAATCTGGACCGTGGTCCTGGGCATGCATGGGATACTATTGAGTTATATCGACGATTCATTAAATTGATTTCACAGACTTGAGAGTAGTTAACCCAGTAGTTTAGTTCAGATTATTCACTGCACGTCACATATGCTTTTACCCTTCACTATTCCGCATTCGTGTTACTGTTATACCGTTATTACTGTTCATACTCATGTCTGCATGTTTGTTGTCCCTGATTATATTATTATTGATATTATGACACACTGACGTCTGGGTTTTGCATGGCCCAGATTTTCTACCTTTGCCGCAGTCCGAGCAGGAGTATTCCAGTGAACAAGATGAGCAGTGAGGACCTGTTAGTATTTTACTTTGGTTTTCTTTCAGTATTTTTATTCTTGATGTGAGCCCGTATTTGGGACGTACATTCCAGATTATTATTGTTTATTGGATCTATTGCTTCCGCATATTATTTCTTAACTCGTTTATTCTGGCTCATGGACATGTACTAGACAGTTTATTTTATTTCTACTGTTCTTGATATCTCTAGACAGCCGTAATGTGACTGTGGAGAGATGTTTCCTATCCACAAATAGCATGGTTGGTTTTGTCGTGTGCCGATCTTAGCGCACTCTGGAAAGCGGGGTGTGGCATCTATAAATAGGAAAACCGCAAGCCTAATTAGGCATGCCTTTTTTTTAATTTCTAGATTAAAATTTTAATTCCAGTTGTAATGCACTTGTTGAGAGGTCATCGATAAAGGTATTTTTATTTTTATCTCGCATTCTTTTATTATCTGAATTTAATTCTTGCAATTTTTATCT
This sequence comes from Agapanthus africanus, assembly GCA_030015575.1. Taxonomy (NCBI): domain Eukaryota; kingdom Viridiplantae; phylum Streptophyta; class Magnoliopsida; order Asparagales; family Amaryllidaceae; genus Agapanthus; species Agapanthus africanus. Next base: position 136,170,884 of record JASDDO010000024.1, on the reverse strand, counting down.
TTTCTTTTTTTTATCTGCAATTTAGTTTTCTAATATAAAAATTATAAAAAATGAATTTTATCGTTAACTTCCTAATGAGTGAGTAATTCCTCACTTGTTAGGCTTAGGATAGGAAAGGTTTGAGAGAAGAAAATCTCTCTCATTTTTTTCCTTGCCCATATAATTTTAATTAATTAGGACTCTATTTAAATTAACCACACACCGCTCACTACGGCACCCTAGCCTACAAGACAGCGGTGATTCCCTAGTTAGACCGGTTGTGGTTGAATTAACTGGAGATTAGGGTTAAGAGTTAAGAACGGAAGGACAAGGATCAAAAGGAAGAAACTGTGTTTCTTTCTAGTCGTGCTAATCCCCGTTATTGACTATTACCCTAACACCTATACTCTTAACTAGGGCATTGTTAACAGTGAGAAGAATCCATATTTCAAACTAAGCTAATCCTAACCCTAACAGGACTTTAAATCAATTTAATTCATTCTTAGATCGTAAAACAAAACTTACCAAAGATAAGACTTAACTCGTTAGAAATAAAGAAAAGAACACCATTTCCCTATGGATCGACTCGTACTCAACCGGCTAGCTACCAAACGACACCGTCTTGATTGCGGTATTCTTAATTTTTAAAACGCACGTACAAAACCCTTAACAATCATCGAACATGTGGCGCTTTCAATTTAAATTTTAAGAAAAACAAATGAGATTAAAAATTCCTTCATTAATAGGATGTTCATGTCGTCTCAACGCTTTAGTTGTAAATTTTTTCCTTCTGAGAAAACTGTCCGCCCACTACATGCAAAACAATTACATTATTTTGTTAAAATCAAAATTCCTACTTCATATATAATCTATAACAAACAACGATTATGCGTCGTGTGCAAAATTCCGGTGCATTTTGATTACAGGATTTAATATATATTTTCCAACATCATCTGCTAATAACCATATCCCCTTTGTGGGGTCCCACAAATTCATCCCAAATTGAACCCCAACTGAATCTATCACAAGCAAATCACACAACTCTATTCCCAGAAATAGCTTAAAATTTCCATAGAGTCTATTGGACAATGATGTTAGTTGCAAAATTCATTTTATTTACTAAATATGCACACAGCTGATGACCATTTTAATTAAAAGCAATGGCTACAAGCTTTAGCGTCATTCCCCATTTTTATTCTGCAATCCCAAAAATTAACCCTCGGCTAGCTCTCATTCCTAGCTAGCTAGCTAATTACCTACAATATCAATACATACATAGTACTATCCACACTACCAGTGGTCTTAAAACACACCAAAATTTTCAAATAGAGTAGCTCCACAACGACATTTCCCCGTGGTTGTCCCCATCAAGTTCGAAATCCGGCGTCATGGTCGTCATCGGAGGCGGATCGATGAGCATCCCCTGCGCCATGTCGAAATACAATCCCTCTTCCTCAAACAACAACTCATTGTTGTAAGCCGTGTTATTGCTGCAATCTCCCCCTGCAGGCTCCTGCAGGTTTACCGCCGCCCCAGTGCCGTTCTCTCGCAAATTCTCCGGCCGGAACAAATCGGCCCCGATGGCCGCGGCCCGCTGGATGTCCCTGGGGCTGGTGGACTCCGGCATGGGCAGCACCCGCGCGGAGTCAGCAAAGTTGAGGCAGGCCGACCGCCCTCGAAGGGCGATGGCGGCCACGTCGTGGGCGCGTGCCGCCATCTCGGGGGTGGGGAAGGTCCCGAGCCAGATCCTGGACTTCTTGTTGGGCTCGCGCACCTCGCAGACCCACCGGTCGGCGTTGCGGCGGCGGACGCCTTTGTAGACCGGGTGGCGGGTCTCGCGGAACTTGGTGCGCCCCGCCCGGCGCTTCGGGGGCAGGGAGGAGACGGTGGTGTAGGTCTCTTCGTCCGAGGCGGATAATCGAGCAATCGGATCCATTTCAAAGGAGATTGTACAAGGTTTGAGTGAGAGTTGAGGGAGGGAGAAACAGTTGGTGGTATTTATAGGTTGGGGAACGCGGGAAGATGGGAGTGCCAGGGGATGGCATGAGCCAGCTGGGATTTTGTTTGAGAGTGACATTTTCATTTGCATTTTTTTTTAATTTAAAAAAAAATGGTTTTTCGTGAAGTGGGGTAGGGGTGAGTGAAGTGGAGAGGGCCGTGGGTATTGTTGATGGAGAGAGGGAGAGATAGAGGTGTTGCTGGAGTGAGACTGAGCCAATGGTTTTTGGGGAGAGAGAAGGAAGGTGCTACGAATCTGGGTTTGATTTTTATGTGGTGGTTGATCCCCCATGGCAGGGACTCCGGATCCCCTATTGGGGTTCACTATTTTGGTTTTCGTGTGCTTATGTTTTCAAGTAATAGAAACATCCATCCATGTTGTGGACGGTTTTAAGTGTGCATAATAGTAACATCCATCTATCCCTACAAAAAAAGGGAAAAGAAAAGCTTTAGTAACAATTTTCACAAGAAATCAGTGTACTGATAAATATGCAATCTTTAGGCTTTATTTACTAAAGACTCCCCCTTTGGTTTGTCCCCGTCACGTTTAACTTGCCTCGACTTTTAAAATTATAAGAAACCACCGTATTTAACGGTGCCACATCAGCAGTGACCGTGCCATGTCACCTAAGAACTTACATATTTCTAATTCTAACCCTAATTCTAACCCTAATTTCAATCTTTTCTAATTCTAACCCTAATTTCAACGAGGGTTTTATCTTTTTATCTCATCCTCAGAACTTACATATTTTTAAAATGCACCACTAAAAATTCATATTTCAAAACTGTCGCCCTAAGACTTTTTCGTTAACCAAAAAAACCCCACGTCATCAATATTCCGTAAGAATTGAACCTGGGTTAGTTTGATTTAACTAAGGGCTTGAGTTAGAGATGCAATTCCTCCATCTTTCTTCTCAAAAGACCGAGAATCCTGCTTCTTCCTTTTCCATCTTCAAGTTTTTCACGGGTTTCATCATTTCAAAAAACCCTAGATCGTTTTTCATTAGAGTTGTCAAAATTGATACAATAAGGAGCTCAAATTCCTTTGCATCAACACATAAGCAATAGGAGAAGAGAAAACCCTTCAATTTTTTTGTCTAAAGAAAAGCTCTAATTTCAAAATCAAGAGGAAATCCTAACCCTAATCGTAATTTGAAAGAGAAAGATGACTGCTAAGGACATTTTGGTCTTTTTAAAGTCTCTTAACGGGTTAACATCCAAAACAAAAGGAAAATTCTTATATGAGGCTGAGACTCAGGGGAGATTTTTGAACAAGTTAAAAGTTTTAGGGATGAAATTTAGAATTCTTAGGAGTGAAATTTAGATATATGCAAGTTTTGGGATGAGATATAAAAAGAACTTTTTCAAAAAGAAAGGTCATTTTCCTTCCTCTCTCCGTCACCGCATAAATCGGCCGCCACTCCCAACCTCCCCTCCCTTACCCGGACCCCTTTCCTCTCCTATTTGTCTCCCACTCCTAACCCTGACCTCCTTTTCCCCATCTCCTGCGCGTTCCCAATCCTCTCTCCCTCCGATCCTAGCCCCCGACCCTCCCCCGGTCCTCCCCGCCCCCTCCAACCCCGGTCCCCTTCTCCACCTCTCCCTCCCATCCCCTAGCCCCCTTCCTCTGATTTGCCCTTTCTCAAAAACCCCACCCCACCCCTCGTCCGCTACCTATTCGACCTCCTTCCTCTCCTTCCAAAAACATATCTATTTAATTAATATTTTGTAATTATTATTAATGTAATTAATAATTAGTTAATGTATTATGAAAGAACAAAAAGCTCTTTTTCTGTGAAATTTAACACCGTTAAATTTGACTGTTAAATTAGGGTATTTTCTATGATGTTGGAAAGAAAGGATGGTTTTCTACCACTGGTCTAAACTTCAAGGAAGATTTTGATAAATAAAAGTCTATCATTTTTCATTAAAAATACCACGATAAAAAAGAAGAGAAAAATCCATGAAAGTAAAATCATGCCAAATCATTATCTCATATACATACCTTCTAATAATACCTAATACAAAATATTTTATCTTTGGGTCTTAGTCAAACTTAGTCAGAAAGTACTTGAATTAATGACTATCAAGAAAGCATACATAATCATGGGTATTATGTTTTTTTCTCTCACCAAACACGTACGTGCATATCATATGCATGTTGTTAGTAAACTGCAAGCTTATGTAAAAGGGTTTGAACTTCAAAGCTCTTGCTCAATCAAGGCTTTACATTATGCTATATCGGTACTCGAGATATCTTTTATCAGGGTCTATTTGATGGACGAATTGGTTGATATTTGCACTTATATTGTTTAGTTTTCCATAGCTGTAAATAAGAGATTGTTTTCAAGAATGTGATTAGGATGGATAGACTATGTGTTACAATTAGGGGAATGTGTTCTAAATTAGATAGATGTATATCTAACATTCTTCATACGAAGACTCATATAATAACATACCAATCTTTTTTCTACTACTTATTTGATCCCATGTCATCAATTCTTTTGTCTAATCCATATAAACCGTCTTCTCTACCATGTCCAGTCCTATTACCTCTATAATGTCATCATGATCATACCAATGCTGCCATCACCTCCACCACGGTCCTTGTGGTCTCCTGCACTACCATCATCTTTTCTTGACACCTTAAGCTCTGTTACCACCAGCTATTACTATTGGTGGTATCACCATGGCGCTTTCATCATCCATCCTATCATTATATCACTTTTATCATCAACATTTCTCCATATATTTTGTATTTTGAATGCCTCCCTCCCCCGGATGAATGCTAATTCAACAATTAGATGATGATGTATCATTTTCTAATCAAAGATTGTTAGCAAAATGGATAAACTATATGAAAATTGATGTATACATGTTTAAAAAATATATGTGGCAAAAATACACATGTAGCCGGTACACACCAAGCTAATATAATATACTAATTATATAACATTCTTAGTCAATTAATTAATTGTTAATCTATTATAATCATATAAACAACTGTTTGGAAAAAATTCAACAATAATTTTGTTACTGCAAAATAAAACTTGTTATAGGGTAATTTTGTTACTAATTATATAACATTTTTCCTTGTTTGGATGGACTAAAAATTTCTAGGTTGAATTACCTCTGTCCCACATGCCTGCTAAGCATTTTACTGAAGCCTTTCAGAACTAAAAGTGCTGAAAACATAAGAAAATGTAACACATTGGTCAACAAATTAATGATTTATTTGATTTAGCAAGAAAATAAAACATGGGAACCAATCATCCAGCCCATTCTCCCTCTGATAATGCTCGATATTGGCGACCTCCAAGATCAGGACACGTGGCAGATGACGTGTCCCTAGGCTCAGAAGAAAGGGCCCACAGGGGCCGACCAGGCCACCCGGTGCCCGACCTGCAAACGCAAACTGGCCCACCTAGGGGCCCCCTGCGAATACGCCTTCTCGGCCACTCAGCTCGCCCCGAGCTACCACAAGACCAAGACTCCTCGGCCTCTTCGTCCTCGAGCCCCCTGCCGAGGCCGTCTTCCTCGGTCCTCCGACCAACTCCACTACTCACAGGCGTAACCGCCGTTCCGCAAATCTCGCCATGCGCGGATTCGCCGCCAGCATCATTCCACGTTCCACGCCATCACGATCCCCATTAATGGACGATCCACTCTTTACGCGGGCGTGACGTCGGGAGCGTAACTGCCGGCGAGATTCTCGCGCCTGCTGCTGCATGCCACCACCGCTATATAAACCCCCATTACAGAGGGGTCAAGTAAGCCATTCTTTACACTTACGCCGTTACTCTGCTCGGATCTTGTCACTAACTTGAGCGTCGGAGGGTCCTCGGTGGTACAAAACCACCCCGGGACTTCTTTGCAGGTATACGGCGACAGCCTTCTCATCCCACCTTATCCTCTCAAAACCCATTGAGACCCACACGCAACGAAGGATAATCAGTCAAGTTCAACTCGAGATCAACGGAAGACAACATCTGACAGAGGCCCAAAAAAGAGCTCCATCAGTTGGCGCCGTCTGTGGGAACAATAATTCCACAAAATACAAAGTTGGCCTTCCGATCTCCGCCCGCATGGCAACCGACTCTCCTAAGGATCCAAATGCCCGCTACCGCCTCCCTCGCAACGGGGACGCAGGCGGACCCTCTCCCGAGGTCTTCGGTCTCCCCACAGGCTCCAGCGGCCGCCCGACCAAAAGAGCTAGGGGCCGGGAGCCCATCACCTTTGGCGAAGAGGATCTCCACGGCATATCTGTGCCCTATAGCGACCCACTGGTGATCGTAGCGCGGATTCACCGATACGAGGTCCACCGAATACTCATCGATTCAGGCAGCTCGGCGGACATCCTCTTCTACAACTGCTTTCTGCGGATGGGGCTGCCCAAGCGGACTTGAGGCCGACCTCCTATGTCCTCTCGGGATTCATCAACCACTCCATCCCGGCGCAAGGGGTGGTCACCCTGCAGTTCACGATCGGGGAGCCCGGCCACACACGTACGCTGCCAGTAGACTTCATTGTGGCTAGGGTCCCCTCGGCTTACAACGTCCTCCTCGGCCGGCCGACTCTGAACTCCCTACAGGCCCAGATCTCGACGTACCACCTGGCGATAAAATTCCCCCTCGACCAAGGTGGGGTAGGTTGGGCCTACGGGAGCCAACGGGTCGCGGAGGTAGGTCTGGTAGAGGCGTCTTCCCCCGAGTAGCACGCTGATAGCGCCGATGCATGCGACGACATGGAGGGGTCCCTAGACACCCGGGACAAGCGGAAGGAGGTTCGTGGGGCACCGGTCGAGCCACTGACCGAGGTGCCCTTAGCGGAAGGAAACCCAGGGAAGACCGTCTAGGTCGGGTTACTCCTGACGGGAACCCAGCGGGATGACTTGACCGAGTTCCTCCGGAGCAGTTCCGACATCTTCGCTTGGGCCCCAGCCGACATGCCTGGGATCGACCCCAAAATCATCTCCCACAAGCTCGGGGTTGATCCTACGGCCCGACCCGTCAGGCAGAAGAAGAGAAGCTTCGCCCCGGTCAAATAAAAGGCCATCGAGGAAGAAGTTGACCGACTCCTCACCTCCAACTTCATCAGGAACGTGCCCTACTCGGAGTGGCCGGCCAACATGGTCCTGGTCAAGAAATCGAGTGGGAAGTGGCGTATGTGCGTCGACTTCACCGACCTTAACAAGGCCTGCCCCAAAGACAACTTTCCGCTCCCCCGCATAGACCAGCTCGTCGACAGCTCAGCCGGGAACGAGCTCCTGAGCTTCATGGACGCTTTCTCTGGCTACAACCAAATCTGCATGAACCCTGACGACGAAGACATGACCGCGTTCACGACGGACCGGGGGGTGTACTATTACAGGGTGATGCCATTCGGCCTCAAAAATGCCGGGGCCGCATACCAAAGGCTGGTCAACCGCATGTTCAAGCCGCAGATCAGTAGAAACATGGAGGTCTACGTCGACGACATGCTCGTCAAGTCCGTCTCGTCGACCGACCATGTCAAGGACCTGGGCGAGGCATTCAAGGTGCTCCGCAAGTTCAACATGAAGCTGAACCCCGCCAAGTGTGCGTTCGGAGTTACCGGAGGGAAATTCCTCGGGTTCATAGTCAATCACCGCGGGATTGAAGCTAACCCGAAGAAGATCGATGCCATCCTGAACATGACTGCACCCCAGACCAACGTCGAAATCATGCGGCTCACAGGGCGGATCGCCGCTCTGAGCCGTTTCATGTCCAGGTCGGGGGAGAAGTGCCTCCCGTTCTTCAAGGCGCTGAGGAAAATCCCAAGGTTCGAGTGGTCAGAAGATTGCCAAGCCGCCTTCGACCAACTGAAGAGGCACCTTGCAACGCCGCCCCTGCTCACCCGGCCCATGGAAGGGGACGAGCTGTGGCTGTATCTGGCTGTATCCGACCAAGCAGCAGGGTCGGTGCTCGTCTGAGAGGCCGAGGGGGTGCAGAGGCCAGTGTACTATGTGAGCCATGTATTCAAAGACGCGGAGACGAGATACCCCGCCATAGAGAAGATCGTCCTGGCCCTCGTAGTAACCTCGCGGAAGCTGCGTCACTACTTCCAAGCACACACCATCATCGTCCTCACTGAGCGCCCCGTGGGGGCTATCTTGGCATCGCCAGAATCCTCTGGCCGCCTAAAGAAATGGAGATCGGAGCTATCTCAATTCGACATAAGGTATCGCCCGAGGCAAGCCATCAAGGCGCAGGCCCTGACCGATTTCGTCGTCGAATGCACCATCCCCAGCAGGAAGCTGGATCCTGCACCGCCCCTCACAGCCTGGCATCCCGACCAGGAAGGCCGTAGCTCAGCCCCGGAGTGGGTCATCTATGTCGACGGGTCTTCCACCGAGGAAGGCTGTGGTGCCGGCCTCATTATCCGGGGCCCGAACGAAGCCGAGATGGAGTATTCCTTGAGGCTCGGTTTCAAAGCATCAAACAACGCAGCGGAGTATGAAGCCCTCCTAGCCGGAATGTGCATGGCCGTCGGGCTGGGGCTGAAGGTCGTCCGGATCCACAGCGACCCGACCCTGGTCGTCGGCCAAGTAACCGGCCGCTTCGAGGCTCGGGAGCCCCTAATGATGAAATACCTATACGAGGTGAGGAAGCTCTGAAAAAACTTCAACGAAGTCCAGGTGGGACAAATACCTAGACAAATGAATGCTCAAGCAGACGCCCTGAGCAAGTTGGCTTCATCATACTCGATCAGCAACAGGCGCTCGATACTCTTCGAAACCTTGGCCTAACCCAGCGTTGGAGACGAGGCGGCGACACTCGAAGTGTACGCAACACAGGAGAATGACCCAGATTAGAGGAAGCCCCTCGTGGAATTCCTGAAGGACGGCACGCTCCCGGAAGACAGTGCAGCCACCCGCCGCCTCCGGGCCAGAGCCACACACTTCGTCTGGAGCAACGTGAACCTCTACAAGAAGGCTTTCACTCAGCCCCTGCTCCGGTGCGTTGACCCCCACGAGGCCTACTACGTCCTGCGGGAAATCCTTGAAGGGGTGGGCGGCGCACACCAGGGGGCTCGAACCTTGACCTAAAAGGCACTACTTCAGGGGTACTATTGGCCCACCATGCACGAAGACGCCCTGAAGCTGGTCAGGAGGTGTAAGAGCTGCCAACTCTACGGCAGTATCCCCCGCCTCCCGGCTACCGAGCTAACGGCCCTGACATCCCCGTGGCCATTCGCCCAATGGGGATTGGATATGATCGGCCAGTTTTCCACAGGGACTGGCGGACATAAGTACGTCTTCATCGCGATGGACTATTTCACCAAATGGATCGAGGCCGTTCCCATCAGGAAACCGGACGCCGCCACAACTATCAAGTTCCTCCAAAACAACCTGATTCACCGGTTTGGGATCCCAAGGTGCATCATCACCGACCACGGGACGAACTTCGAGAACGAGAAAGAAAGGGACTTCTGCAAAGAGTACCACATCCTCATGAAGTTTGCCGCGGTCGCGCACCCCCAATATAATGGGCAGGCCGAGGTCGCTAACTGGGACGTCCTCAGGGGCCTCCGAACCCGCCTGGAAAGGAGGAAAGGCAGTTGGGTCGAGGAACTACCCCGGGTCTTATGGGCCCTGCGCACGTCAAAAAAGACTCTTACCGGGGAGACCCATTTCAGCCTCTGCTACGGGACCGAAGCAATGGTCCCAGCGGAGATTGGGCTACTCAGCCACCGAGTCGAGCACTTTGACGATGAAGCAAACACCATAGCACTACGAACCAACCTCGACGTATTGTTGGAGAAAAGGGATCGGGCCCAGATCAGAACCGCCGCCTACCAACAGCAAACGGCCCGGTACTACAACGCTCGGGTAAAGCACCGATCCTTCAAGGCCGGGGACCTAGTCCTGCGGCGGAACGAGTTCATCGACCAAGGCAGGCTTCACAAGTTCTCCCCAAAGTGGGAAGGTCCCTTCCTCGTCTTCGAAGTGCTCCCCGGCTGAGCCTACTTCCTGCAAGATGCGGACGGACGGAAGCTACCTCGGCCTTACCACGCGGAGAAGCTCAAGCTATACCTATGAAGTCAAAACTAGCAAAGCGCCGTACCCCGGCTACCGCTCAAAATCTCCCTTTGAAATGATGGTGTATAGCGTTGTCTAAAATTCATGTCCATACGAATAAAGAAACTTTCGAAACTTCTTTCCCGGCAGGGTTCCTCCTGTACAACGAGAAGGGTCTCCCAGAGATGGTCGAGCCCGAGGTTCCCTTGCTCGGCTATCTCCAGCGGGCAGCTTCCCTGCCACGGCGCCAGGAATCAAAAGCCCTCTCAAAGGCAGCCGAGCCCGAGGTTCCCTCGCTCGGCTATCCCCCGCGGGCAGCTTCCCTGCCATAACGCCGGGGATCGAAAAGCCCTCCCAGAGGCAGTCGAGGCCCGAGGTTCCCTCGCTCGGCTATCCCCTGCTGGAAGCTTCCCTGCCACAACGCCGGGGATCGAAAAGCCCTCCCAGAGGAAGTCGAGGCCAGAGGTTCCCTCGCTCGGCTATCCCCCGCAGGTAGCTCCCCTTCCACAACGCCGGGGATCAAAAAGCCCTCCCAGAGGCAGTCGAGACCAGAGGTTCCCTCGCTCGGCTATCTTTCAGGACAAAAGCCGTCGCCAAGAGGCACCGGGTAGTAACCCTACCCAGCCAAGGGTCCTTGGTGGGCTTCCTATAACCTTATAGCTTTCCTCGCACCAAGGGCCAAAGTCCTCCCAATGGCAGTCGGGTCCTTGTCCGGCTATCCCCGGCTGGTAGCTTTCTACCACAACCGACAGGGATCAAAGTCCTCGCCAAGAGGCACTGGGCAGTAACCCTGCTCGGTCCCCGTCTTGAAGGATCTGAAAGGCCTCCAGAGGCAGCCGAGCCCGAGGTTCCCTCGCCCGGCTATCCCCAGCGGGAAGCTTCCCTGCCACACGTCGAGGATCAAAATTCCCCCACGAAGCGGTCGGGTCCTTGCCTAACCATCGATGGCTGGTAGCTTCCTCCACCGTCCTGAAGGATCAAAGGCCCTCGGAAGAGGCAACCGAGCAGCTGCCCTGCTCGTCAAAAACTCCGGCTGGTAGTTGTCTATCCACGACGCCAGAGATCAGATCCTTCACCAAGTGGCAACCAAACGACGGCCCGGCAGTTGCCCTGTGGCCGCGCTTAAGGATCCGAGACACCCGGAAGGACGGCTGGTCCATCCGAATCTGAACAACCTCCCATCGATTTAGGGGGTACACGAGGATACCTCCACGGCAGCGCTTGGCACCCTCGCCGGCTGGCAAACTCAACAAGAGATCGCCGGACATATGGCCAATCTTATACAGAAACACAACAATACAAACAAGGACATCCTACGAACGTCCTTCACACAAAAAAAGGAGAAGAGAAACAAACACAAACCGACGAATCAAGGGTTCTTTTTTTCTTTTATTGCCAAAATCAAGATCTTTACAAAAGGTACTCTGGGGCCCCCCAGCCCTACAAACTGCCCGGAGGATTACGTCGGCGTCACGGCCAAAGGCTCTACCACCGAAGACTTTGCCACCAGGGGCACGCCCGGCTTCCCTCGTCATCCCTCGCCGGAGACCTCGTCGCCGGAAGCGGAACCCAAGCGCGGAGTTCACCATCGTCGAACTCGAGAAGCTGTTCCTTCACGGCGTCCAAAGCCTTATTCCACGCAACGGCAGAATACTCCCCGAACTCGGCGTAAAACTGCTCCGATGCCTTGTACTCGGCCACAGCTTTCTTAGCCCGAGCCTCGGCAACCTGGGCCTTCAGCAGCGTCGCCTCAGCATCCCCCCTGCTCGCGTCCCTCTCCTTCTCCAGTGCCGCAAAGCGTTCGGCCAGGTCCGCCAGCTTCCTATCGGCAACCCGGAGAGACGCGTTCAGACGACGAAGGGCACCCCGAGTCGCCGAGTTGGCGAGCTCCGCAGCCTCCGCCCGGCCAGCCACAACGTCGGCCTTGTCCCTCTCCCAGCGCAGGTCGTGTTGCAAGATCTCGACCTCCGAAGGAAATTCCTCCACTGGCCTCGGGGCGTGGAATGCCCCCTCGGCCTCTATGCGAACGGCGAGGGCGCAGTGCTGAAGAATCTGACAGAAAGCCGATGAGAAACCAGGAAGCATCCAAACCAAGGAAAGACATACCAAGGCAAATGCGTGTAGAAGGATTCATACTTGGGCCGCCCCTTGGGCCACGGCCTCCAATTGATCCCTCAAGGAGCCACACAGGAGCTTTCCCCCGGCCGATTCCTCCATCCCGGCGAGCAGACCAGTGGCAATGGAAAGCCCGGACGAAACAGTGAAGACGGAGCCCCCTTCCCGCACGGGAATCCTTTCGGGGGCCTTCGACGGCGGCACACGAGAAACCGTCTTTTTCCTCTTAGGAAGGGGCCGGTCCTCGCCCTTCCTCCCATCACTAGTTTGGGACTCGGGTAACGGCTGACGACTCCGGCCGCCGCCAGAGAAGCTCCCAGATGCCGCCGACGAGATGGACGGCCCTGCCGTCTGCGGAGAATCAGGCGGAGGGCGCAAGTTAGCCAGGGGCTCGGCTATGCCACTAGCTTTCCCCCGGCGCGAGCCGCCCGAAAAATGGGAGCGAACCATACCTCACGAAAGAGGAAGAACGCCGAGCGATAGCGACTCGAGGAAGAAGGGATATGAAAGGTTGGGGGCTCTAGGGAGGGCCCCGCCACCGTTTTGACACCGCATCCAACGGCGCCCGTCAACTCCCGCCGAAATGACTCCTCACGACCAGCGGTTCCGATCGCTCCACATGTCCGTCCTGTGCTGGATTGCACCCAATCGGGCGCTGTAGGCCCGCGTGCGTCACACCGGCCAGTCTCCCTTTGACACGTGGACCATTGCTTCAGTTACACAGTGCTCGAACCGGCACACCCCCTTTAAGGTGCGGAGATCTCGCCTTGGTTCGCTAGCAGAAAAGACGACCAATGGATCAAGGGCTCGCCCCGACGAAACCATAGAAGGGATCTTGCCTCAGGAGGCCCGGCAGTCCACTCCTGACCCGACCACTAGCTAGTCGGGACAAGAGTGGGGGGCTAATGAAAATGCTCAATATTGGCGACCTCCAAGATCAGGACACGTGGCAGATGACGTGTCCCAAGGCTCAGAAGAAAGGGCCCACAGGGGCCGACTGGGCCGCCCGGTGCCCGACCTGCAAGCATAAACTGGCCCACATCGGGGGCCCCTGCGAATACACCTCCTCGGCCACTCAGCTCGTCCCGAGCTGCCACAAGACCAAGACTCCTCGGCCTCCTCGCTCATCCTCGAGCCCCCTGCCGAGGCCGTCTTCCTCGGTCCTCCGACCAACTCCACTACTCACAGGCGTAACCGCCGTTCCGCAAATCTCGTCATGCGCGGATTCTCTGTTAGCAGCATCCCACGTTCCACGCCATCACGATCCCCATTAATGGGCGATCCGCTCTTTACGCGGGCGTGACGTCGGGAGCATAACTGCCGGCGAGATTCTCGCGCCTGCTGCTGCATGCCATCACCGCTATATAAACCCCCATCGCAGAGGGGTCAAGTAAGCCATTCTTTACACTTACGCTGTTACTCTGCTCGGATCTTGTCACTAACTTAAGCGTCGGAGGGTCCTCGGTGGTAACAAACCATCCCGGGACTTCTTTGCAGGTATACGACGACAGCCTTCTCATCCCACCTTCTCCTCTCAAAACCCATTGAGACCCACACGTAACGAAGGATAATCAGTCAAGTTCACCTCGAGATCAACGGAAGACAACATCTGACGGAGGCCCTAAAAAGAGCTCCATCACCCTTCATCTCTCTCCCTCCTCTAAAGTGCTTCCTTTTTTCCATCCAAAAACACTTCTCATACAAATTAAACAAAGCACGCCTATTTTCATACCCTTTTCTTTTGAAACAAATTTAATAAATGCTATATGTTGAAATCATTTTCAACTGACAATATCAGGATGAGATTTTGCTTTTCTTCCATCCAAACAATCCCTAAATAAAATAAAAATACGTACCGCAATTTGACTAGATAGATGCATGGTCAATATATTAACGAAAGTAAAGTATTCACTACTACAAATAGGGGTTGCCCCTACGGATAAAGGAATCCGTAGGGGCAACTTTTTATTGCCCCTACGGATTAATCCGTAGGTGCCCACTGTTGTCCCTACGGTTTTCTATATTTTAATTTAAAAATATTTAATCATAATTTGTTGTTTGGCCCTACGGTGGCGCAAACAAAGAACCTACGGCTAAGTCCGTAGAGGCATGTATACGGGTTAATAATAATAAAAAAGGCACAGAAAATCCCTCACCGTTCCCAAATTTTTCTTCTCTCTTATTCTTCCCGCGTCTCGATCCCGATCTCGTCGGCCATCGACGTCCTCATCCTGACCTCGCCACCGCAACCGTGCTTGACTCGTCGACTTCCACGTCGCAACCGTGCTTGACTCGTCGCCGATCGCATCGTCGACTACTGGCCTCCTCCGTCGTCTCCTCTACCGCGGTTAGTAAATTTCCAATTTTTACTTCTAATTTAATACTTTTATTTCCCTCTTTTGATGATGTTAGGGGTAGGGTTCAGGGATCTGGGTTCGGGTAGGGGTGGCATCGGGTCAGTTAGGGTTAGGGTTCGATTGGGGTTGGGGTTGGGGTTAGGGTAAGGGTTTGGTTGGGGCCGGTTGGGGTTGGGGTTGGGATTAGGGTTCGGTTGGGGTTGGGATTGGTGTTGGCCGGGTTGTGGTTAGGGTTAGGGTTCGATTGGGGTTGGGGTTGGGGTTAGGGTAAGGGTTTGGTTGGGGCCGGTTGGGGTTGGGGTTGGGATTAGGGTTCGGTTGGGGTTGGGATTGGTGTTGGCCGGGTTGTGGTTAGGGTTAAGGGTTAGGGTTAGGGTTATGGTATTTAGGGTTAGGGTTAGTGTTAGGGTTAGGGTCATGTTTAGGGTTAGAGGCTATGGTTAATTTGGGTAAATTGCAGTGTAGGGTTAATTTGGGTTAATTAGTGATAATTTGAAAAGGTTAGGGTGTTGATTAGGCTTAATTTGGTTAATTTGGGTAAATTTGGTTAAGTTTGGGTTGATTAGGGTTAATTAGGTTAATTTGGGTAAATTGGGTTAATTAGTGATAATTTGTGTTAGGGTAACAATTATGGTTAATTGTGGTTAATTAGGTTAATTTGGGTTATTTAGGTTTATGATGCACTAATTTATTTAGTAGGATACACTAGTTCATTACAATAGGATACTCGATGACAACATAAACGTACAACTTTACCACAAACGCAAGAAAAATTTACCCTAAACATGAAATTTCGAACTCTTAATAACGAAACGTAAACGTAAAACTTATTCACGTTAAATGTTCAAGTTAAAACCAATATATGATACTCGATGATGATATGAAACCTTCATATTCCCATCGATACCCGTATATGAAACTAAAAGCGCCACTTAGTCCCCGTCTATCGGTTAACATACGTGCGATGCTCGTCGTGACCTAGAACTATACGAAGGTTGTTAAATATCGGACAGTATAGCTCGATACTAACAACCGTCGTATAGTCTACGCGACGAGAAAATTCAATCGTATGGTAACCCATAGATTTGTCCCGTGTGGACAAGTTAAGAATGTATAAAGCAAACGCCTTCATTCACTTGTGTTTTCATCCGTTTCGAGATATTTCGTCGGTACCTTTCCGCTGGTTCTCCGTGTACAAAGATAGATTAGATGTTCATTTCAACGTTGTTTCACAGCTTTGAAATGATTATCTATTCTATTACAGTGTACTCGGAGAACAGCGGGGAGGTGCTGCCGAAATTTACTCGAAACGGTTGAAAGCACAAGTGATGGGCGTTCGCTGTATACATTCTTAATGGGATAGAAGCCTACCCCCGACAGCCGGAAGACATACATACAAACGCATAATCAGAGAGCGACTCGAGATGTTCGGGTTAAAACCAATATATGATACTCGATGATGATATGAAACCTTCATATTCCCATCGATACCCGTATATGAAACTAAAAGCGCCACTTAGTCCCCGTCTATCGGTTAACATACGTGCGATGCTCGTCGTGACCTAGAACTATACGAAGGTTGTTAAATATCGGACAGTATAGCTCGATACTAACAACCGTCGTATAGTCTACGCGACGAGAAAATTCAATCGTATGGTAACCCATAGATTTGTCCCGTGTGGACAAGTTAAGAATGTATAAAGCAAACGCCTTCATTCACTTGTGTTTTCATCCGTTTCGAGATATTTCGTCGGTACCTTTCCGCTGGTTCTCCGTGTACAAAGATAGATTAGATGTTCATTTCAACGTGTTTCACAGCTTTGAAATGATTATCTATTCTATTACAGTGTACTCGGAGAACAGCGGGGAGGTGCTGCCGAAATTTACTCGAAACGGTTGAAAGCACAAGTGATGGGCGTTCGCTCTATACATTCTTAATGGGATAGAAGCCTACCCCCGACAGCCGGAACACATACATACAAACGCATAATCAGAGAGCGACTCGAGATGTTCGGGTTAAAACCAATATATGATAATATGAAACCTTCATATTCCCATCGATACCCATATATGAAACTAAAAGCGCAACTTAGTCCCCGTCTATCGGTCAACATAACGTGCGATAATTTATTCTTTTCAACGACAAACGCACACACAAAGCATATACATGAATTTTCTTCTTTGTCAGTAACTATCCCGTTCTTATATTTCTCAATATAGTCAGCATAACCTACAATTTATATGTTATTCAGTCTAACATGGCCCATGAGTACGTCAGAGTTAAGGACTGGATGTATGTGGATTGGAAACAACGTATGCAACCTAAGTTTGTCGCAGGAGTTGCTGCTTTCCTTGAATTTGCACGAGTACATAATAAGATCATAATAGAGAAGATTCTCTGTCCGTGTGATAGATGTGGCAATAAGTATTGGCGGAAGGTAGAATTGGCAGAGCTTCATATTGTAAAATATGGGATTACTAGACTTTATTCAATTTGGAAATATCACGGGGAAGGAGAAGAATGCAGTACTGCGGTAGAAGAAGGAGAACACGATAATGCGGCAGAAGAAGAAGAAGAATTCGGTAATACGGCAGGATACGGAAATTTATTTCCATCAGAAGAAATGGAGGATATGGTAGAGGCTGCCCTAGGTGAATCTATTCGTACCGAAGATGACATTCCTTCCGGTCAAGGACCGCGTGCGGATAAATATGAAAATTTCATGAATGATGCTAGGAAACCAATTTATGAGAATGCGAAGTATTCCACCCTCTCATGGTTCGTCCAACTTTTCCAAATTAAGTGCCTAAATGGATGGAGCAACAAGTCATTCACAATGCTTCTTTCGTTCTTGAAAGATTCTATGCCTCCGGGAAATAATGTGCCCGAAAGCTGGTACGAAGCCCAGAAAATGATGTCTGATTTGGGTCTAAAGTGCGAGAAGATTCAAGCATGTCCTAAAAATTGCGTGTTGTACCGGAAAGAGAATTCAGATTTGAAAGAGTGTCCAACATGCGGAGAGGCCAGGTATAAGCCGAAAGATTCTGATAAGAAGCCTGATATACCTGTGAAGATAGCACGATATTTTCCCATAACACAGAGGCTACAGAGGCTATTTAGGTGCAAGAAAACAGCCGAGGCAATGATTTGGCATCACCGTGCTCCTCCAAGCGAAAATGGAAAAATGAGCCATCCAAGAGATTCACCGGCATGGAAGGATTTCGATAGGAGGCACGCAATATTCAGTAGCGATCCTCGCAATGTCCGGCTCGGACTGGCTGTCGATGGCTTCTGCCCATTCAACTATATGGCTGGAAGTCACAGTACATGGCCCGTTGTAATGATAATTTATAATCTGTCGCCTTGGTTGGCTATGGACCAATCATACTTTATGATGCCTCTTCTTATCGACGGACCAAACTCACCGGGGAACAATATCGACGTCTATCTCCGACCTCTGATTGAGGAGCTGAAAACTTTGTTCATTGATGGTGTAGAGACATATGATTCAAACACAAATACAACCTTCATACTGCGTGCGGCTTTAATGTGGACAATTAATGACTTTCCTGCGTATGGAATGCTTTCAGGTTGGTCCGTACATGGTCACAAAGCATGTCCTCATTGCCATGAACACACAACATCAAAATTTTTGAATTTTAGCAGGAAGGTTTGTTATTGCGGCCATCGACGTTTTCTGCCTCCAGACCACCCCTATAGGTTAGACACGGTTCACTTTGATGGCCATCAGGAGCTTCTTGGGCCTCCATCCCCATTGTCCGGAGAGGACGTGACTGCTAAATGGGATGGTTACAATAACGTGACCTTCGGGATGGATCCGACGAGACAGGTCAAACCACAATATTGGAACAAGTTAAGCATTTTCTTCGAGCTTCCGTACTGGTCTACAAATTCAGTGCGTCATTGTCTGGACGTCATGCATATAGAGAAGGGAGTATCAGAGCACATACTTAACTTGCTTCTGTGTAAAGACGGGAAATCGAAAGACAACATGAATGCCCGGATGGATCTACAAGAGTGGGGAATAAGAAGTGAACTGCACCCTAAACCGGTAGCGGGTAAACCGGGCAAGTTTGTACTTCCCAATGCCGCTTATCATATGTCACAACCGGAGAAGAAAAGATTCCTGCAGGTGTTGCATGATTTGAAAGTCCCCACAGGCTTCTCAGGATCATTCAGCAAGAAAATAAAAATTGTGAAGGGCAAGATCGATGGGCTGAAAAGTCATGACCACCATGTTATCGTGGAGCACCTTCTTCCATTAGCCCTCAGGACTTCTCTCCCCGACTCGGTTGGTCTGGTAATCAACGACCTATGTTGTTTTTTCAGGGAGTTGTGTGCTAAAACGCTGGAGGTTGCGACGCTGGATAAACTAGAAAATTCTATTGCGTTGATACTTTGCAAGTTTGAGCGTATTTTCCCACCGTCATTCTTCGATATCATAATACACTTGACGGTTCATCTTGCAACTGAGGCGAAATTAGCCGGACCGGTACAATATCGATGGATGTATCCCGTCGAGAGGTACGTTAAATTTTTCGTTTCGCGCAATTTATAAATTTATTTTTGTCATGTATGCCCGTGTTTATTTATTCAACATATTCTCATTAGGTACCTTTACACTCTTAAGAAGTATATACGCAATAAAAATCGACCAGAGGGTTCTATCATGCAAGGTTATCTTCTTGATGAAGCAACCACATTTTGTTCCCGCTATCTGGACGAGAACATTGAGACAAGGCTTAACCGACCACGAAGAATTCAAGACGGGCCATATGGTAAAGCCGAGTATAAGAGGGTAGACACTATGTTTATCAACAAGATATACCGGTTTATCTTGCTTAATTGCGTATGTCTTGAACAAATTAGAGAGTAAGTTCTTTTGGATTAATTGTTATATCTGTGTTTGTGTGTATGAAATGACATAATATTAATGTCACAATTATTTGTCGTAAACAGAACTCATTTTAACGAGGTACGTGAGGGGCATCCTGATTGGAACGAAGAGCGTTTGGAAAAATACCATCAGGATAATTTTTGTGATTGGGTCACAGAGCATGTAAGTTATTCGAATTACATTTTATTGCTATCGGTTTTAATCTAAACTTGTATCGTTATGTATTTATCGTAAAATTTGTTTTGTTAGATCCACGATCCGAACTTGTCTGCATCATTTGAGAGTGATTCAAGATGTTTAGCTCAATTTCCTAGTATGGAGGTTGCACATTACAAAGGATTTGGTGTCCTTGGATACAAATTCGAAGTTAAGGACATAGAAACATCTAGAATCACTCAGAATAGTGGGATTGCGACGGTAGGATCGGACGGTGTGATTTACTATGGGTACTTAAATTGTATACTCGGCATCCACTATCCCGGACGATCAGAACCCTTTTATATATTCCACTGTACTTGGTACGATCCGCGAACCGATACAGACAGGTGGAGAAGCAGTCTTGGGACCTGGAAAGATGAATATGGATTGACCAGTGTGAACACACTTCGATTTTACGGTCAGGACGATCCGTTTATCTTTCCGAACCAAGCGTTCCAAGTATACTACTCACAGTGTTTGAAGCATCCGGGGTGGAGTGTTGTATGCCGATAGAAACCTAGAGATGTCTACGATGTCCCAGAATACGAGGACAGCGATGAGGACGAAGAAGAGAGAAGGCTTAAAGTGCTCCGACCGTCTGTTTCGAAGGACGGGTTGTCTTCGACCGATCATGAAGTTACGTGGGTTAGAAATGACATCGACGATGAAATCCAAGTAGATATGTATGATGCGCCCACGAAACGAAAAAGGTTATCAGTAATGTTATATTATTACTTCACATTTTACGCTCTAGATCATATATAGTCAATACTTTTAATGATTGTCTAATGCGTCCACGAACCGTTTATCTAGATTTGATGACGATGTCGGGAGCAGCGAGGGGCGGCAGGAGCTCCAGCCGCGGCAGAGGCAGAGGCAGAGGCAGAGCGGTTCTGCCGCCCGGAGAGCTCCGTAGGGAGCTTCAGAGGGCCGGTCTTGCACCCAGATCGGAGACCCCTTCGGATGCCTCCTTCCGTGTTGATTTGGCCACACCTCCAGGTATACTGCACGCATATCCATTTTGAATGTAATATTACAGATATTCATGCATGTTTATGTAAAAATTACTTATATTGTCAATGTTTGATTGTCTAGTTGTTGGTGATGCGTCCACATCTGGGACAGAGGCCACCCCCGCTCCTCCAGGTATGTTTATATATCATATAGTGTATGTATATTGATTTAGAATGCTATATCATAAATATACACATTCCTTTTGCTCTTACTTAGCAATTTTTATTATTGTCTAGCTGTAGGTGGTGACACCACCGCACCTGCGGGTATGTTTATATGTCCTATAGTGCATGCATATTGATTTAGAACGTTATATTATTGATCTACACATTCTTTTTGCAATTACTTATAAAATCTATTTTTAATTGTCTAATTATAGGTGGTGCGTCCACACCTTCCACAGGGGCCACTCCTGCCGCTTCCATACCCTCCGCATCGTCTGCAGGTTAGTATGAATAAATTTAAAATATTTATTTATTTTACATATACTCTATAGAATAAATATGAACTTCATGGAGATTTAGCGTCGATGTTTATTTTACAGTTGGAGGGGATGCGTCCGGGACCCCGGTTGTTCCTCACCGGAGGAACTATCGTCCCGCTCGTGCTGCTGCTCGGGCCCAGGCTCGTGTGCTATTCACCGGAGGTATATATCACACTTGAATTCTTAATACAACTGTCTTATTATTGATTGTTTTGATATTTCGTGCAGACGCAGGGCCTCTCCACCCCCAGAGGGGGACTCGAGGCCCGAATCAGTCCCATAGGCTGAGGCCTGATAGAGCTAGGGGGGAGGCAGCATTCCCCCTATTTTTTACCCTTGACTATCGCTATACCGGTCCTCATGCCGAGAGGTTCGGCCGGTATTTGGGGGACGAGAGCCGGATCGTGAAGAACTATCCACTTCACGTTGAGTGGGGCGAGCAGCACCAGCGCTCATTCGCCCTCTTCTTTGAACAGGCTCAGGTATGTATTAATATATATTTTCATTTGATCTATCCAATATATTTATTATTAACACTTGCAATCTAATAACAATGTTTTTTTTGTATTTTCAGTTGGCTTACGATTTTCAGCCTGTAGCCGACCCTGATCACCCTGGGAGGGTGCTCGACCTTCATGCTCTGTACAATGGCCTGATGAAGAACATGCAGGCCAAGGTCCGATACAACAGGAATGAGCTGAAGGCCGACTGCTACTCCCTGTGGATAGCGACCCCCGAGGCAGAGAGAGCGGCCCTCCTATCTACTCCGGCGTTTGCGAGAGTCGACGTAGAGACATGGCCTATATTGTGCGCTTATTTCGACTCCGAACGCAAACGAGTATGTATTTTAAATTTAATTCATTATTTATGATATAATTTATTTCTTTGTGTTTCTTAATTAGAAAACTAAATGTTAATGCGTTGTGCAGAAACAGGCCGCTCAGAATACGGAGAACAGGAAGTCGGCGAAGAGGGGTCGCCCCACTTACACAGGTGGCTCGAGGAACATTACTCGAGCCATGGAGTTATCGGTAAATTAAGAGTTATTCTCTAATATTCTGCAATATTAAGAGTTATTCTCTAATATTTCTAATATTAAGAGTTACTTTCTAATATTGCAGACAGCTCGGACCGTGGCGTCAGGTGGTACACCGAGCGTGCTGTCCGCATATCTTGCCGTCCACGGCACCTCGACAGATCCCGCCACGGGCGAGCTTCGATGTCCCGACGTCGCTACCCAGGAGTACTGCGTAAGTGTTAATATTTTTTCTACCCAAATTTGAAATTTTAGTTTTGGAAGGTTCAAGTTTAAATTTTATACTTATACTTTACTGCTTAATGTGGGTGTAGGAGCGGGTGGTTGAGCAGGCCCAGGCCTCGGGGATCGATTTTACCGGACAGAACGATCCGAGGCTGCTGACCCCAGTTCTGGACGCCGCACACGGAGGGCACCACGGAGGTTGGGAGAGAGGCCGGGGATTGGGCCCTAGCAGGGCCCATATGAGGTTGGACTCCACCCCGGCGGTTACTTCCTCCGTCTCCAGTGGCCGGCATGTCCATCAGGAACTGGATAGCTTGAGGGCCACCGTTCAGGAGTTGAAGGAGATGCTGGTATGTATACTACTTTATAGTAAAATATCATTTCATATTATATACATATCAACATATCCATAATTAGTACGTAGCTTGAGCTTTTTTGGTTTTAGAATTAAGTTTGATTAATCATACATACATATGTAATTAAAATAAACAACGCTTTTCCAAACTAGATATCCAAACAGGGTTTCGAAATAACTTAATAATGAAACGAATTCGAATAATACACAGTTCTTACACGCTTCTTACACACGTTATGTCCAGACGCGACAGGGTAGATCGGCCGAGCCTCCACATGCATCTCCTTCGGCTGCGGCTCCGCAAGCCACTACATCGGCTGCGGTTCCGCAGACAGCTCCTGTAGCTCCACCGCCCACTCAGACTCCCGCAGCCGCGGCTCCGCAAGCGACTATCTCGACGGCGGCTGCGCAAACCACAACACCAGCTCCACATGCCGCTCAGACTCCCTTATTTGTAGCATTGGAGAGTGTATTTACCGAGGAGCAGGCGCGCGTTATTTTAACGTTATTCGGAGGTGGAGCTGGACCGAACTAGGGTAGCTTTTTGGTTCTTATTTTTTGAAACATGTATTTATTTATATCACATTGTACTACATTTTGAAACGATATTGATATTGGTTTGAATTTATATCATATTCAGTTTTTGGGTTTCTTTTGTATATTATATATATGCGTGGGATGTGATTATGAATACTGCAATATATGATTTGATTGATGTATATAGTATTGTGCACAGGGCGGGAAAAAATCTAGCAGCCCTTTTTAAAAAAAAAATACAGACAAAATGTACCCACGGATTAATCCGTAGGTATATATGTTGTCCCTACGGCGTTCTCCGTAGGGGCAAACTATCAGGAAACCTGATATTTTTCCACCTGATATCAGTGCAGGGTGTTGGGGGTGCCCCTACGGATATGTACGTAGGGGCCACTGTTTATCCCCTACGTATATAACCGTAGGGGCAAAATATCAGGTTCCCTGATATTTTCCCCCCGATCTCAGTGCAGTGTGTTGGGAGTGGCCCCTACGGATAACTCCGTAGGGGCTACTTTATATCCCCTACGGCTCTATCCGTAGGGGACTTAATAGGTCCTACGGGTATATCCGTAGGTATATACAATATATTCAAAAAAAAAATTAAATATATGATTTTATTACCCCTACGGGGTACTCCGTAGGGGCTATAGCACCTACCGAGTTATCCGTAGGGGCATAAATTTATCCGTAGGGGCACGTTCAGGACCTCAACTTGCACCTGCGGCCTTTGCACCTACGGGGTCTTTTTTCGCCCCTACGTATATATCCGTAGGGGCAGTGGTTTGCCCCTACCGATAAATCCGTAGGGGCAAACCATATTTGTAGTAGTGATTGTATACCAAGAGACATGTAATACAATCGAAGACTCAAGGTGGTTAAGTATATAATTAATTAATTAAATTAAATTGATACAATAATTAAGGGGTCAGAGTCCACAAAAAACAAAGGAAGCCACCTGAGAGTTGACACATCACTGGTATATTTCTTAATTTGTACTATAAAATATTAAATTTAAAGGGGGAAGGGTTTACAGTTGGAATCGTTGTGAAGGCCGCGTATGGACGGTGACAGTTGATGGCTATAGTGGACCCCACATAAACACACATCATCCCATCAACCGATTTTGGAGATTTGCGTTATTATTATTTTGACACGTTCCAATGAATTAATACACGCTTTTACTGCGTGTTTTTTAAATTTCTCATTCCTTTGCCTTGCTTTCATCCGCTGGCTAAAACGTTACACTCCATGAGTCAGCTGCTGACAGTGGTGGATGCGGTATGTTTTACTGCGAAAAAAATATATTTATTATTTTTATCGGAATAGGATTTAATAAAGCAATACTTTTTAGAGAGGGTTTGATGGAGGGTAGGATCTTCTTCAGATGCTGTCCTCTGTCGATCTGTAACGAACGTTGTTGAACGGTTGAGATTTGAGTTGAAAGTTATCTCCTAGAGTATGTGGATCTCAATGGGCTAAGTTTGAGGTGGAAGCCGAGCTACCTGCAAGTAAGTCCCGGGATGGATGACCACCGTAGGACCTTTCGACGATCAAGTTAGAACCGAGAAATAATGACAGAGTAGTGGGTTATTGGAGTTAAATTGCGTTACCTGAGTCGTCTGAGAGAGGGGTTTTTATAGTGGTCGCATGGAGCGAGCTGGTGCGAGATCTTCACCGTCAGTTACGCCCCTGACGTTACGCCCGCGTGAATGATGAGATCCCTCCATTAATGACGGGATCCGCTCATTAATGGGGGATGCGCAAGAGTGGGACGAGAGGCCTAGGGTGGCGGAATCTTGCTTTTGCGAGATACGTGGAGTCGTTGCGGAGGCGCTAGGGCTCCGTGTTCTCGGTTGATCGGGAGAGATGGGGAGGCTTAGCTCGGCGGATGACTCGGAGACGAGCCGAGAGGCCAAGAAAGCTCAGCACTGCAACAGCTCGGAGGATAGTAAAAGAGGAGGGGTGCAAATTCGGCTGCCAGATTGCTCGTGGGTAAGAAGTGGAGTGCCCACACTGATTTTGTCTCGGTGGCCCCCAGGAGTCTAGTAGGCACTACTACAAATAAGGGTTTATCCGTAGGGGCAACCCACTGCCCCTACGGATATATCCGTAGGGGCGAAAAAAAACCCCGTAGGTGCAAGTTGAAGCTTCGAACTTGCCCCTACGGGCAAAATTCTGCCCCTACGGACTTCTGTGTAGGTCCTGTTACCCCTACGAAGTAGGCCGTAGGGTAAAAAAAGGTATATTATTTATCGTTTTTAAAAATATATTAATTGTACCTACGGACATAACCGTAGGTCCAATAACTACCCCCTACGGATACCTTCGTAGGTATCTATCCGTAGGGGCAACATATCAGAAATCCTGATATGTAGCCCTTACGGATAAGTCCGTTGGGGCGAAGCAATGGCCCCTACGGATATGTCCGTAGGGGCATTCCCAACCCCCTGGTACTGAGATCAGGGGGGAAATATCAGTTAATGCTGATATTGTGCCCCTACGGATGAATCCGTAGGGACAACATGTGTACCTACGGGTTAATCCGTAGGTACATATTATCTGTTTTTTTTAAAAGGGCTGCCTGATTTTTTCTCGCCCTGTGCACAATAATATATACATCAATCAAATATAAAATTAATCATCACACAACATATATCGCAGTATTCATAATCACATCTCACGCATATAATATACAAATGAAACCAAAAAACTGGATATGATATAAATATAAACCAATATCAATATCAATATCGTTTCAAAATGTAGTACAATATGTATCATATAAATAAATACATGTTTCAAAAAATAAGAATAAAAAAGCTACCTTAGCTCGGTCCAGCTCCACCTCTGATAAACGCTAGAATCTGGCGCGCCATCTTCTCGGTCAATAAATCATGCAATTCGGCGCTGTACCCTGTCGCGTCTGGACCTAACGTGTGTAATAAGCGTGTAAGAACTGTGTATTATTCGAATTCGTATCATTATCAAGTTATTTCGAAACCCCATTTGGATATCTAGTTTGGAAAACCGTTGTTTATTTTAATTAAATATGTATGTATGATTAATCAAACCTAAGTCTACAACCAAATAAGCTCAGGCTACGTGCTAATTATGGATATGTTGATATCTATAATATGACATGATATTTTACTATAAAGTAGTATAAATACCAGCATCTCCTTCAACTCCTGAACGGTGGCCCTCAAGCTCTCCAGTTCTTGCTGGACACGTCGCTCATTGGAGACGGAGGAAGTAACCGCCGGGATGGAGTCCAATCTCATATGGGCCCTGCTAGGGCCCAGTCCTTGGCCGCTCTCCCAACCTCTGTGGTGCCGTCCGTGTGCGGCGTCCAGGACTAGGGTCAGCAACCTCGAATGCTGCCTTCCCCCTAGCAACTGTCAGAACATTATATTTAGCACATACTGGTCTATAAAATTGACAAGAAATACCAAAATCAACAAATTCAAAGCCTTACCTACAGTGATAGAAGATGTGCTCCTCTGGTATCTGCATGTATCAAAATTTGAATAATATTAATTAATTTCAGTACATACATATTAACATGGTAAACTCGCATATAGCGCTGCTTACACATAAGACAGGGAGTGAACAAGCTCTTGTAGATCATCAGGCGCAAATCTAATCTCATCAAGCAGCACATGATAATGAGTTGGACGACTAGACAAGGTCCACGACTTACAATCATTCCTGCATGCGAGCACATATAAAAGTCATAATTTCTAGGATGACAAATTTTGTTGTCAACTACTGTCACCACCTACAGCTAGACAATAATAAAAATTACTATCTAAGTAAGGGTAAAAGGAATGTGTGTATATTTATGATATAGCATTCTAAATCAATATACATGCACTATATGATATATAAACATACCTGAAGGAACGGGAGTGTTCTCTGTCCCTGATATGGACGCATCACCAAGAATTAGACAATCAAATATTGACAATATAAGTAATTTTGACATAAAAAGGTATGAATATCTATAATATTACATTCAAAATGGATATTAGAGAGCGCACCTGCAGTGAGAAGTGGTAAAAATATCACCCAACAAGGGTGTAATTTACAGAATCGGTTGAAACTCTTGAAAGTCATAGAAGAACCTGACCTGCACAAATCTGATGTATACTTTCCATTGGACACTAAGAAGTCTCTAAAAGGAAAAGCCAATGTGAAAACCATCATTAGTTCATATCAGAAGATTGATGCTGAAACAGAGAACAAGGAATGTCATTTTCTTCTTCTTCTGCCACATTACTGTCTTCTCCTTCTTCTTCTGCCACATTACTGTCTTTTTATTCTTATTATGTGCGTGTGCAAATTCAATGAAAGCAGAAACTCCAGTGACAAACTTAGGTTGCATACGTTGTTGCCAATTCACATACATCCAGTCCTTAATCCTGACGTACTCATGGGCCATGTTAGACTGTATCATATAAATTGTAGGTTATGATGACTATATTGAGAATATGGATTAATAGTGGGTAGGAATAGTATTTCTCAAATGGATTTTGCATCTGAAAACCATAAACTACTAAGTAATAGCATATATAATTTTTTTAGTATAAAGGTTGTTATTTTAAGTTTTCCCTTATTAAATCAAATTTGTTTCACGTTTCGAGGAATATTCCAAAACGTGCACAGGCATGCAATGTCTTGGTTTTCTAGTGTGTGATCTACCATACACAATACAACACAATACAATATTTCGTATAGTGATATGATCTAACTGTCTTTATAAACTACATGTGTACAGAAAATTAAGATAAGAAACCATAAGAAAGGGTCGTAGCCATGCATAACCTTGAATCTACATACCAAATCGTGCACAAGTATGCAATTATTGTCACCTTGCCTTGGAATATAAAATATCTTGGAAGACTACAAGCGGAGCATTTAAATCTTGATAACTTTTGACTTCAACATATATTTTTCTCAAGTACCACGAAATATACTTCCTCCGTATAAACCATTTTCAGGAAGATGGATTAACAATGACAAGTTATCCATATTAGAAAAACACGGTATTACCCTTCTTAAGATAATACATTGTATAAGCGGCCCAGAACATGTCCTTCTATCTACGCAAAACATAAACATCATATAGCAATAAAAGGAAAAGAACCACCATATCGGAGATGAAAGACAGCGAATTCAAGCATTTTTTCATACCTTTAGAGCACGCTGCCAAAAGAAACAGAAAGACAATAGAACAGATTATCACATAAGAATTGATAGATAAATAAACAATTAACTTATGCTGCTTAAAGAAGATGTGACATATTATTATAATTTCTTTTGGGAGAACCTGGAAATATGAAATGGAAGGGAAGATATACGCACATATCACATAAATAACAAATTAAAGTAAACTAACTAAGATGCATGTTTGAGTTTTATACTTGGGATCACAAATAGCATGATGGCTGCAAACAGGTTGCTTGAATACTTGCAGACAATCCAATGTTGCCTCGCCATTTCTATTAATTTTAAACTCCCTGGCAAATTATCATCACTCAGGATTACTTTAGGGCCAGTTTGCCTGCTTCTTGCTTATGATTCAACATTCAGCTTTTTGTTGATTTGGAACTCAGAGAGTGTTGCAAAACAAATCCAAAACTAAATAAACCTCAAACTAGCTACAGAGAAGGCAAACAACAAACCCCCATGAAGTTTGGCTTTCAAGGGTTTTCCTACTAAAATACACTTAGATGCAACACTTTAAGAAAGCTTGCAGCAATATAAAAACTTTTAGGTAGTTTAGTGAAAAACTGCAGTGCTTCAAGATTGTTTAAGTTTTATGTGAGCTTAAGCTGTCATACAGAAATTATCGTTGTAAAAATGTTCGCAACCCTAGCTTTTCATGCAACGATACTGGAATACGAGCCTCAGATATGCCAGCTTAGGAATCAAAATAAGAAAGAGATTTGGGGCTATCCTAAGCCCAAAGTCAAACGGGATCTAGAAATATATAAACCCAAAAAAATGACTGCATAAAGATCTCATAGAGATGAAAAAGATGTTATGCAAGCTCTGAACAAATCTTGAACGGAACTTTCACAAGAATTTACAATACCCGACCAGAATCCAATCCTGAGTTTGATGAAGCTTCAGGCCTTCAACTTCCCCACAGAAAATAGTTAGGACAAACCCTTTGCAAAACCATAGCTTTCATGCAGAGATGACGCTCAGAACATGCCAGCTTCCAAACACATTGAATAATACATAATCTCTCATACTCTCTCTCTCTCTCTCTCTCAATCAGACAGTTTATATTTGGATTTGAATTTAGGAAAAGAAATAAGATGGCTACAAACCAGCTTGCCTCGCCAATCTCATAACTATAAAGCTCATAAAAGTGGAAGCTTGAGGGCAAGCCATCATCGCCTCCATTCAATTGAAGCCAAATCATCCACAAAAAATAGAAATAAATATAATAATTGATCGATAGGCAAAATTGCAAGAAACCTATTCAGATTTCTGCATGAAAAAATAAGAGATGTAAAATAAGTAAAAGATTACCAAATAAAATTATCCCATCACTTGAACCCCCTCTCAAGACATTTTAGCAAAAATTCCCCCAGTAATTTTCCTCGGTTTAACCGTTTTATATCATAGAAGAAAGATAAATTTCAACTGTATATACATGCATACATACACACACACACACACATCATATACACAGTTTTTGAATGTTGCCAGAATTTCAACAGTAATTCTAGATTTTTCCAAACTCTGAAGGCTTCACAAAAATTTTAAATACAGATAATAATATGATTGAAGAGATCAATCACCAATTTTTTTAATGAGGATCAACTGAAACCCCAAACAGAGCAAGCAAATTACAAAGATCCCAAAAATTTGATGAGAGCATAAAGAGTTTAACATCATGATAACAATATAACCAAAATGGCTGAAAGATCTACGATGTCAGACTCGAGTTCTGATACGAAACGGGGCAACCCCAACCCCAACCATAATTCTAACCCTAACCCTAACCCCAGCCCCGCCCCGCCCCAGCCCCAACCCCAGCCTAACCCCAACCCCAACCCTAACCCCAACCCCCTGCCGAACCCCAACCCCAACCGCAACCCCAGCCCCAGCCCCAACCGCAACCCCAACCCTAACCCTAACGCTAACCCCAACGGATGCCTCATCGGTATCCAAACCATGAACCCTAGCCCTAAAATAATCAAAAATTTGTTTAATTTAAGATTTCCTAACCTGTGCAGTGGAGGCGTCGACGATCGATCGGAGGCGACGATCGATCGGAGGCGACGCCGAAAATGGAGATGAGGATGAACCAGGCGGTGGCGATGGAGATGGAGAATTGGCCTGCGCTGGCGACGACGATAACAGCGACGAAACACAGGCGATCGGCGAGAACGAGGGTTTGGCGAACGAGCGTTTCGATCTTTGAAGCCACGTAGCAAACCCCCGAGTTTTTGCGTGTGTCTCCGATGATATCAGCGGATCAGTGAAATGATTGCGCATTAAGGAGGGTGCATTGTTTCGCTTGTTCGTCTGTTGGCTGCAGGCTACGTATCCGACGTGGGTTGGCGGATGCGACATGCCGTCACTGTCACCTACAGCCGAAAGGACGTCCCCAATGGCCGATCACTACGTGGAGCTCTGATGGCTGGCAGGCGCGACGTTTCGTTTTGGCGGGAATCGATCTGGGTCGTTGGATGCTTTTCTTTGGAGTGTATAAATAGGAGGGGACCATCGCAGGGCCAACTTTTTTACCCTAATTCGCTCTCGTTGCCAAAAATTGCCCGGCGCTCTTTCCCTTTAAATCGGATCACCCGTGACTTTTCCTCGGCGAGCCCATTCCCTTGAATCAGGTTAGATGTCTTCATCTGAGGAGTTTGTAGAGGTAGTTAGGGTAGAGTCGGATGATGAGGCTCCAGTTGTTGGAGCCGAGTCCAGCGGGTCTTCCTCCCCTCCATCTTCAGATAGCCGAGAGGGTTCTTCTGTTGTGTCATCTGTGTCGGGCTCACCCCCTAGAGCCAGGGCTGCCCGTGTCGTTCGCCGTCGGGCGACGATAAGGGTCCCTAAGGTGCGCATCGGGAACGCCCGTGATGCGCCCTCCGTTTTGAGGAGTGTGGACGAGTTTACCGAGATTCGGGCTCGATTCCATATTCCCTCCAACTATTTGCTTCGTTTAGCTAGAAAGGGTGAGCGGGCGGACCAGGTGTAGGGTAAAGAGATTGCCCTATATTTGGAAGCATTCTAGGTGTGGGGCGTTTTTCGTCACCCCATTGAGATGGGAATACGCGCACGCGTCTCAGGCGTACTACAGATTCCCCCTGCCTAGGGTAGGCCGGGGTTTAATGATTGTGGGGGATCCGAATCTCCGGCAGCCGCGGACTAAGCTGCCGTTAATTACCCCTCGCCTTTGGGGCGAGGGAACCTCCGATTGACGGGTTAAACTGGTCATGCGAACTCAATGTGCAGTGTACGTGTGTTTTGTTTTGAAAAGGGGGGTTTGGATATATCGGGAGCCACGCAGAGTTTTCACGGGGGGAGAATGTTGCGGAGTATGTGTAAATTTGTATACATATGTCTATATATATGTATGTACATAAAAAGGAGGGGGAAAAGACATCCAAAGGATGCGTAGGGCAGCACCTTGCGCAGCGCGAGCGCGCGCGCCACGTGTCGGCACGAGGGCGCCTTGCGCAGCGCGAGCGCGCGCGCCACGTGTCGGCACGTGGGCGCAAATTGCTCGAGCGCTAGCGCGCTGGTGAGGAAAAGAGGGCTTTTAGCCTAAAAAGGGATTTCTCAAAAGAGAAATCAGAAAGGAGTTGGACTCCTGAATGTGTTTTGGGGTTAATGAAAGGGGTTCTTCTTCTTCCTCCTGTTGCTTGCTGGATCTTGAAGATCAAGAGATGTGAAATCTCAAAATCTCTCCTTTTTGAGATCTGATGACAGAACCAAGTTCCCCTTCGTGGGTTTTGTGGTGAAAAACTAATTTGTTTTATAAAAAGAAGATTAAAACTCTTGATTTAATTCAAGAGAAAGAAGGAGGTTTTGGAACCTTGAAGAAGAAGAAAGAGCTCAGCTCTGAGACTTTTTTTTTTGGAGAGAGAAAAAGTTGTTGGGATATTTCATTATCCTTGCCTTTATAGGCCATACATTTTACACATAGCCCCTTTGGCTTCACAAAATGGCATTTTGCCTATCCCATGGCTCATGTGACATTTCTTTTTGCACATAAGCCATGGGCTTTACAAAAATTTGGCTTTATGCCTATTTTTCTTACATTTATCCAAAAATAAAATAAAAGAAATACAACAAAATTATTTATTACAAAATTTTTATCTTGGCATGGGGGGAGGCCGGCCTCTTCATGTTCGGGCTCGACCCGGGCATGGGCCCACTGGATCTGGGCTTGGGCCCACTTGGCTTGGGGTTGACTTTGATTTTGACTTGGTCAACCGGGGTGTAAATTTTTACCCCAACACTAGGTTGGAATACGTCTTCCCTTCTCAACCGAGGTATGTGGGGTGTTTCGTTGCTTCCATCTTGCCCCAGGTCAGCTAGCGCCGAACTCAAAGAGAATCCTCCTCGGGTTTCTGGTCCGGTTGAAACTCGAAAACATCCCTTTCAGTTTGACCATCCTCGTTTCCTTCCTCTGTTATAAGAATCACCCTGGCACCAGTAAGGATGAGCCGAGCTGGGTGTATTTTTCCTTCAAAAACGTAAGGGCGGGATAGCCGGGTCTGGTGTTGTAGCCGTTCCTTCTTCCATCCATGAATGAAAGGAGAAGTTCGTATTCGTCGTGCCACCCGAGGGCGAGGATTGGCCTATACATACACAGTGGCACAAGGCTGACTGCCCGAGGGTGAAACCGTCATCCTCACCCAAGGTAAGGGCGGTGTCATTGTGGGAGCCGATCCAGCAGGCCGACGTCTTTCTTTTTGAGCATGCTCTGAGATGGGCTGGGCTCAGCCCCGTGCGCTTTCTGGGTAAGTTAAGGCCGTGGGAGATCTATTTAGAATTTGATGAATTTTCCTTGTCCTTTTCAGCATCACTAACTCTCTTTTGTGTATTCTCCTTTTTGCAGAGCAAATGGACCGATCCAAGTTCTGTGCTGCCATGGCCATGAAGACCCAGAAGAAGACCGGGGGTGGAAGTTCGTCCCGTCCCGGTTCGAGTTTGGCCTCGAGGCCAGCTCCGCCGAGCAAGTCCTCTGTTGCACCCCGAGCCCCGGAAGAAAGCTGTGGAGAGGAAGGGGGCAGAAGCACGCGAGGGACCCGGCGCCCCCGGTGAGGGAGGCGGAGGAGGAGGAACCCACCGATGTTCTCCTTAAAAGGCAAAAAAGAACGGTCTCTCGAGCGCCCTCTACCGGAATTCCAGTACAGGAAGGGGACTTCTGCTTCGGGTGCCCTCGGGGGTCTCCGTCGCCGACGGCTTGCTCTTCAACATGGAGTAAGCAGCCGGGGGCAAGATTCCCCGCGGGACTCTGAAGGCCCAGGTGGCAGCCATTTCTCAGGAGGCAGTTCAGGTCGGTATCCGTTTTCCTTTAAGATTTTTCTTAAGTATATTTTTTCTGTTTGAACATTTCTAACTTCTTTTGCTGCTTTCCTCAGATTCTCCACCACTATGCCCTCATTGTCAATATGGAATTCGAGGAGATAGCCCCGGCCATGAAGAAAGTGGACGAATCGTCCTCAGGGGAGGAGGATCTGCGCCTTCACTTGTAGCAGGCGGAGGAGAAGATAGCCGTCCTCGAAGCTCGAGTGGTTGCCTATGAGCTGACGAATTCCAAGTACAAGGAGTCTCACCGACTTCTGAGTGAATCCAACCGGGCCATCCAGGCTAAGTTGGAGGAGGTTGGCAACCTCTATAACACAATGAAGAAGTCGAGGGATGCCTGCAGGAAGGATGCTCGGGTGGTACTCGATGCGATGAAGCTTGCTGAGGACCGAGTGTTGAAGTCCGTGGAGAGGTATAAGGCGTGTGACCAGTTCTATGCCGACCTCGCC
Organism: Agapanthus africanus; assembly: GCA_030015575.1. Classification (NCBI taxonomy): domain Eukaryota; kingdom Viridiplantae; phylum Streptophyta; class Magnoliopsida; order Asparagales; family Amaryllidaceae; genus Agapanthus; species Agapanthus africanus. The sequence goes on along the minus strand of JASDDO010000024.1, from coordinate 136,136,617 downwards.
GAAGCTTCAGCCATCTTTTGGCACGAGGCCCTCGACGCCATCAAGGCGTCAATGTCGGAGTTTGCCGATGGTGAACTCTGCGCTAAATACCCACTCACCGAGGACGTGCCGCAGGGGGTGGGCGCCGAGGTGGTCGTAAGGGGCAGAGCAGTTCAAGAGACCGAAGCCCCATCCCCGAGGGCGGTGTCGAGCAGGGCGAAATCCCGACGGAGCCCACGGCCTGAGCTATCTTTCCTTGGGAGTTTTTGTTTTTGTTTTTAAAATTTTGTAAGCTTCTGGGCATTTTTGTAAGGCTGAGGAGCCCAAAATTCCTTGCAAAAATTTGAAATATAAATAAAATTGAGCTTATTTTCCTCTGCGTGAATGTCTGTTTTCTGCATGAGTATTTTAGCTCGTCAGTCTTCCCCTCCCGCAAGTGTTAGGTCGTAAGTCTATGCCAGGCTTTTTAGGTGACGATCGCGTGTCGAGTGTAAGTCGAATAGTAGCTAAGTGCAGGAAGGTCGTTACGATACCCTCCCGCTCCCCGGAGTCGAGGTGATGACCGTTCATTTAAGATGAATCAAAAGATATCCCAAGGCTAGGAGGGTCGGTATCAGTCCGTACCTCAGAGTCGAGGTGATGACCACCTGTTTTAGCATGAGTAGAAGATTTAAGAATAGGTCATCCATAACTGATTTTTCTGGTCATAGATCCATGTCTTCGTAAGGCAGGAATCTACTCCTCGGAGATTAGCCGAGCAGGAATCTGCATGGTGGCCTCTGTAGGAGGGTTTTAGATCCTTAGTGTAGATGGGTAGGAGGCTACCCGCTAGGGATAGACCGGGTAGGGAAGCTGCTCGGTGGCCTCGAGAGGAGGGCTTTAGATCCTTAGCGTAGATGGGTAATAAGCTACCCGCTAAGGATGGACCGGGCGGGGAAGCTGCTCTGTGGACTCGTTAAGAGGGCCTTAGATCCTTAGCGTAGATGGGTAGGAGGCTACCCGTAAGGGATGGACTGGGCAGGGAAGCTGTTCGGTGGCCTCGAGAGGAGGGATTTAGATCCACAGCGCTGTTATGCAGGAAGCTGCCCGCTTGTGGATGAGCCAAGCAGGAAGATACTCGGCCGCTTCGTGATGAGGGCTTTTGATTCTTAGTATAGATGGGTAGGAAGCTACCCATTAGGGATGGACCGGGCAGGGATGCTGCTCGGTGGCCTCATGATGAGGGATTTCGATCCTTTGCGTAGATGGGTAGGAAGCTACCTGTAAGGGATGGACCGGGCAGGGAAGCTGCTCGGTGGCCTCGAGAGGAGGGTTTTCAATCCTTAGCGTAGATGGGTAGGAAGCTACCCACTAGGGATGGACCGGGCAGGGAAGCTGCTCGGTGGCCTCGAGAGGAGGGCTTCGATCCACAACGTTGTTAGGCAGGAGGCTACCCACTGAGGATGGCCAGCAGGAAATTTCTCGGTGCCCTCGTGATGAGGGCTTTTGATCCTTAGCATAGATGGATAGGAAGCTACCCGCTAGGGATGGGTCAGCAGGAAATTGCTCGGCGGTCTCGTGATGAGGGTTTTGATCCACAGTGTTGATGGGCAGGAAGCTACCCACTGTGGATGGACCGAGCAAGAAGCTGCTCGGTGGCATCTAGAGGAGGGCTTTTGATCCTTTGCATAGATGGGTAGGAATCTACCCGCTAGGGATGGACCGGACAGGGAAGCTGCTCGGTGGCCTCGAGAGGAGGGCTTTAGATCCACAACGCTGTTGGGCAGGAAGCTTCCCGCTTACGGATGGGCTGAACAAGAAGCTACTCGGCTGCCTCGTGATGAGGGCTATCACGCCCTGATTCCCAAAATACGGAATACGAGGGGGTTGACAAGGACAGCCATGCTCCTACGGTCAGGAAAACATCCTGCCGTAGTCACACATCGGCTTCTAGCTTTACGTGGTAATCAGTAATCAATGCACAGGTAATGAGAAATGCAGTCACTAAATCAAAACAGATACAAAAACTAACCAGATAGAGATCAAGGAAAGATGGCACTGACGTCGCTGATTTAGATGTCCGTAATATCCTCAAGGTATGACAGGTGCTGATCCGAGCTAAGTCCACTTCTCACTCTGAGCATGCATATTCAGGTCGTCAGAGCGACACAATCGCAATATATATAAATGCAAAAGTAAACATATGAAATGATGATGAACATGAAGCAGTAAATATAGAATGATGACACACATGAAATAATCAGTACAGGTAAACAGTAAAGCAGATATATCGAATCAGTATCAATGCATGTCAATGTCACTAACTCTATCAGTCTCTAAGTCTCATTGTCCAGGTCGCTAAACCTATTGTCAGTCCAAGTGTGAGAGTCAAGCACGCAGGAGTATCCCCAACCCAAGGGTAGGGCCCCAGGGGCAAGGGAAAACGGGCCCGAATCACGCACGATAATAGTGAGTAACTCCATCCATACAGCTCCCAAAATCACGGTATATGCCAGCAATGGGACTCCCGAGATTCTGTTGAACTCACACTCAAACTACCCAACACCCTGTGGTCTATATCAAATACCGACCATAAACCCGAGTACTAGTCGATCCATGACAAGTCTACGTGAGAACTGGAGACAGGGTCTCCATCTAGTATGTCTCGACTGGTACCCAAGACAAATAGACAATGCTTGACGCCTTACCTATAACACTAATATAAGTGCTTCCATAATCATGTTAGATATATGTATACCCTAGAGGCCATTATATGATAGTGGATGTATTTATACATGTATATATATTCAGTGTACATTCTAGTATGCTATCTGATTACTTTTTATCTGACATGTTCACTTGATCGTGTTTTTATTCATTTGCACATGTTGATAAAGCCCTGAGGATATCTGCTTGACTACTGTGATTATGATGTAGATCATACTAGTGGGACATTTGTAGTTTATAAGCATATTCTGAAATGTCCGTAGTCGTGGGTATATCGAGACGGGGCATCGATATTCTAGAGTAGACTAGCGTATATGATACTAGACCCATATGATGGGCGATGGATGTTCCCACACCCACCGATGTTTGACATCTAGATAGTATATAGGTGCTCAGTGGAGACTGGGTACATTGGACGGACTCGCCGAGAACTCCTATATGATATTATATCTATTGTCGGATGGCAGTTCTCAGGTGACACTGGTACAGGTTAGTCTGTAGACCCGAGATCGTCAAAGAGTCTCATGTGTTCTCCTACTGTACTTTGATTTCCACCATACCACGGCTCTACTGTGGCGTGCAAACAGGGGGTTTTTGGGTACAGTCCCGAGACACATGGAGACAATGAGCGATAGGAGGGGTTTTGTCTCTCCTGGTATTGGGGGTTGATGTTGTGTTGTGCTCGATTGGTTATATCAGTAAGTCCGTGGCCAGGGCTGTTGAGATTTACTGATAAGTGTTATCAGTAGTTTCTCGATCTGTTATAGACTATTCATCAGCACGACTTATTGAGTTATTGGGGTCGACGTTACCATCCCTAGACTTGATATGCAACATATCCGATGAAGAGATCGGACTGTATGGTAAGTGTTGCCGGTTGGCTCGACGGGAGTTTTTGACAGCTTTGTTGGTTTTTCTTCTGATCGCTCAATACCCGGGTGGCCGTTACATTTAGCTGACCGCTTGCGGCTTGTGGGTGTTTGATGTGATCATCACCCACTGCCGGCGTATTGACGAGTCTTAGAGTCCCACACAGGAGTTTCCTAGCTCAGGCGAAATGAGGTGGTGTGCATATGAGATATGTGCGGGGACCCGATTAAATGCGAGTATGAGATACTGTATTTTAATCGGGCGTTTTCTATTAGTCGGGTCGTATGTGATATGACCGGTTTATTAAATCAAGTGTTGATTTAATATTTGACTTTTAGAATTATTCTTTATTTAAACGCTTTTCTTTAATGGTGTATGCATGCATGTATGCACATGTTGATGTGCATGGACACATACATACATACATTTTATCATGGTTGTTGATACAAAGAAGATGGCAATATAAGACTTACATGGTTCAATAATATGTATATATTTTTGCATTTGGATTAAAGAAAAGGAAAAGGAAATTAAATCATTAATGGGTTTTTTCTACACTCTTCTTATCTTTAACCTAGCTTTAACCCATGGGTTTATTTTCTTTTGGATTTTAACCCAAATGATAAATATCTAGATATTATTGTACCATGATTAGTGATGAGAGAAAGAAAATATATATACTTTCTTTTCTCATTTTTCTTTTAAGTTTTGATCATTATCTTGTGACAAAAAGATTTTGCCATTTCCTTCTTCTTTCTCAAGCTCTCTTGATATTTCTTTTGAGTGAGTTTCACAAAAAGAAAGGGTTTTGATTAGAGAATATAAAACACCTCTTCATTATACACCTATCTAGCCCATTTGTGTAGTGTGTTTGCTACACTTTGTTCAAAAGACCAAGTAAAACAAGAAGCTTTGGGCAAAGGGACTTCGGATGGATCATCGTGGACAAGGAAGCATACTAGCAAGCCGTTCCAACCTCTCAACGATCCAAGAAGTCAAAAAAAGAGAGCTACAAAGGTTGTAATCTTTCAACTTAGTGCTTTATTATATGTTGTATGTGATACAACTTATTGTTACCCTAGTTTTTCTAGTTCGATTCCTAGGTTAGATTGTTTAGCACCCTCTAGTTTTTAAAATATGGCATGTGTAATGCTACCAAACCCTAGTAGTGATGCTAAACAATCGATACAGTGGTATCAGAGACAAACTAGAAACCTAGACGGTGTTAAGATAATATGAAACCGAAAAACTCCGCAAAATACGGTTTTAGAAACCCTAGAAAATGCTCTCTGGAAATTTTTTGAAAAATCGTTTAAAAATTATTTTAGCAAATGCAGAGTGTAGTATGAGATACTATAAGAGCACATGTGAAATAGGGGGGGGGTGCTCAGATTTTGGCCGAGCCCAGGGCATCAATTTTCGGCGACGCTGGCCCTGTGAACTCCAAATCTCCCTGTATTTCTCATGTGTTCTTATGTGCAGGATTTGGGGTTTCTGGTATTGTTTGTTTAGTCCAGATTTTCATGTGATGATAATTGTGTTATGGGCTAATTGCGGAGTATTTCGTAGTCGTATTTTTTAGCATTGTAATGGTAACCTGGACAATGTTTAATTGTTCGATCGAACTTTAAACACCCCGTCAAGAACCCCACTGAAATTTTCAATAGCTAGAATTTTCTTAAGTTAATTATATTCAATAGCCGTGCAAGTAACTCTATGGACCCTCTAGAAGAACAAAAACCTTAACTCGATTCTATGCCTTCGGAACCACGACTTGAACCCTAGGGTTTGCCGTAGTTCCGCGGTGTCATAGGTAAGACATTGGTTTGACCCTTCTACAGCTGGAACATAGGTACTGTGGCACATTTTTGAGTACTTTAATTTCGCTCAAGTGTTGAGCTTATCAAGTGATGAGGGTGTTGGTTGATTCGATCGAAATATTTAACATATTCTAGTATATTGTGATACAATAATTGGAATCTACATTTATATGTTGCGTGTAAATCTAGCATTTCGGTCTCGGATGTAATCGGAAATCTTGTTGAATTATCCGAATTACTTTGAAAAGTGTTTTCATGGGATGAGACCTAAATGCGAGATCTACAAGTTAGGCATGAAATCTTGGATATGAGATATCCCGGATTTATGATGTCTAAGGGCAGATATGATTCCAATTGTTATAGTTTTTCACTTTTTTTTCTGCGACCGTAAGTGTAGTATGTGGTGTATCGCCGGTTTCGCTGCTATACATCAACGATAATTGGGGTACCCATACTTGCTTACGTTGATGACATGTGATGTTATGTGTTGCTGTGATATGATGTATAGGATCATCGTGAATGAATGGCCGGGGGTTTTATGTGAGATGAGAGTTTTTCTTTTCATTCATGTAAAATTCATTTATATGTAATATTCTTTTATTTGGGGCACTTCCGGGTTGAGGATGATGTCACCATTGTTGTTTATTATTTATTTTTCCGCATTAGGATATACCCAAGGAGGGGAGCACAAGTGACCGGGTTCTGGGGTCCAGTGGGAGACCATCTCTAGGTGTCGAGACCGGGTTTCCTAACTCCAGAATTGGTAGGGTCACTTGTTGCTCTCGTAGGGGTCTAGGGGTGTGGGATTGGCTATTCATCATGACCGTGGAATCCGCATTTTCTATTGTTGGCTAAATACAAAATACGGACATCCTAGCATATCCTATATTTTCATATATGTGTTTCTGTTGCTTATATTTTGTGATGTGATTGCTTGATATATCTGAGACGAGTGCAATATTATATATGAGATATATATTAGACGTTGCTTATGTTTTGCACCCGCGCTAGTCCCGTTCCGGTATGCCGTTAGTTTAGTAACCTAACGGTGCATAACGGAACATTGTGGCGAATGCGGATGGCATAAGCGTACGTTGTATTTTCGTTTCTTTTCTGTGTTTGACTTAAGGAATTAAATGATGGGACTGCATTAATAAGATTAATGTAAAGGAAAATAAACCTAAAAGGATTTTGTAGAATCGGATTTGAAAACCACTCGGCTTTTTGAGAAAAAACAAAGTTTCAAAATTGCGGAGCTTAAGCCACTCCTTTTGAAAACAATTTGATTCTACGACAATATCAAGTTCAAAACGTTAAAGGTTTTCTTAAAACCCATCCGCAACCCTCCGTCATTTTAGGAAGTAGAGTGCTTAGTATTCGTGATACGTTTGTTGACTATAGTTAAGGCGTAGTGTACGGTAGCTAAGTGATGTCTTCCTATACTGCATATGATGCAGATTACTTAGGACATTCATATGACTTTGTTGACCATAGTTAAGGGTCATATGGGTGGGTCTAACTAATCAAGAAATGACGGGTAGAACTTGACTGGTGCTTGTGATTTGTTGACCATAGTTAAGGTCATGAGTGCTACGGGTAAAAACCATATCGGGAGTTTCAAGAGTTGAAATTTGCAATGAGATTGCATACCTTCCATATGATGGTTGGATCCCGATCCTACTGTGAGCAAGAGTTGCTCTCAGGAGAGTTTTGCACTTTACAATTAGCTAACCCATTAGGTGTCTAGAAAGGTGTTAACGAGGAACCTCCTTAGGTCCGTGCGAAAGCACGGGGAACCTCCTTCAAGTACCAACACTGGCCTGGCTGAACGGTTAGCGAAGTTGTAGACTGTAATTAATCCTGGCTAGTTTTCTTTTTAAGGTTTGAAAGAAAAACTTGATTAAAGCAGTGGGAGACATCGATTAGATAAGATAATAACCAATCTGATCTTTGCAAGAGCTTTCGCTGAGTGTATTCTTTTCTCTCTCTTAATGGCAGATACCAATGACAGGTGTCACGCCCCGCTTCCCAAAATACGGAAAACGAGGGATGACTAGGCCAGCCATGCTCCTACGGTCAAGGAATAATCCCGCCGTAGTCACACTTCGGCTTCTAGCACTACATGGTAATCAGTAAACAAAGCACAGAAGTAAAGGAAATACATCACTGAAATATTACATCAAAGTTCATTGTTCACAATTTACAAACAAACAAGAAAAGAACTACTAACCAAGTTCGAATACACGATCTCTTTAGAGAAAGCAGAAAAGAAGAAAAAGGTACTCCTGACTAAACCTCCGCTAGCTCGAAGGGTAAATCCGACTCCTGCGCTGGTTCTTCCCCGAGGTCTGAGCATGAATACTCAGGTCGTCAGAGCGACGTAATAGCAATTTTATAATAATGACATGAAACATGCAAATAAGGTAGTAATAGTGAAAGTAAAATGCGGATAATCACTATGTCACTAAATGATGCAAAGTATGATCCGTGCCCCTATCGGTCTCTAAGTCATATTTGAAATCGAATAGTGAAAAGGAGGATCATGTTTAACGGGGTCTCGTACATACCCGAGACAACGACCCACACGCCCGGGACATAACCCTGTCAGCCGGATCGCTAGATCCTACCTAATATATATAAGAATCACCGTTCGAATGATCATCCTCTAAAACACGGTCCTCGCTAAATACGATGCTCTTTCACTTCGATTTCCCCTTTTTTCCCAGGTTTACACTATTGATGATTATGATTTAGTCGTGTGCAAGTATGCACCAATAGCACGGTTTTGTCACTGTTCACTGTATTAATCACTGTCACGAATCATTCATTTTTCCATTGACGTACTTGACACTCCTAAACCAATACCATTCACGCACAATAATGCAATGTCCACTGAATAATAACGTGCACTATCACTATGTATATGGCAGTTGGGTAAGGTATGTACATTTATGCAGTTAACAAGTCATGTGTGGTATGAACTATTATACATGTCATAAGCTTACAAAAATTGCAGTAATTCATATGCTCAGAATTTTGTGAAATGATACAAATACGGTAACAAGTATACTCTGTCAGCAGTTCAGAAAAATTTGTTTCAGTACAATCGGATTTCTGGTATTCAAGTTACAGCCGTTTCAATTTAAGTGCTCGCTGCAGGAAATTCAGTTTCTGAACCGAATATCCGTTTCGCGGCACAATTTTCACCCAGTTGGGATTAGAATTTAGCGACGCTACAGTTGAATGAAATTTAGGGTTTTTAATAGGGTTTCCAACGCACCAGACAGATTCTCAATCGCGTCTCTACATCAGAAGTTATCAACTGTTCAATGATAGGGTATCAGTTCTGTTTCAGTTTGGGACTGCTATACGTCCTGTTCTTTTAAATTGCTGTTTAAGTAGTAAACGACGATAAAAAGGGGTGAAATCACTTGCGTTATTTATATAACAGATTCATATTCAATAAAGTGTAGGGTTCCGCAACATAAGAGTTCAGGAAGCAAGGTAGTAAGCATTACGAGATAGAAATCTACAGCCAGAGCTGCTCTGGAGTGCAGTCCAGAGCCGCTCTCCGAACCAATTCTCGTCATAATTTCAGTACAGAAACAATTAAGAACTTGTATAGAGTTACAGGTAGTCGAGTCGTCTTCGATTTGAGCCCTCGAACGCATCATTTCAATGTGTACACAATTAGTTATGATTTTAACAAGTTTCAGGTGCGGGAAATTCTCAGTTTTTACGGGTGTAATTGGGGTTGATCATTTAAGCCAGTAACAATCATATTTTTCAGTCAAATTTCTACACAATGTTCATATTCACATGGGCCAGATTATACGATCAATTTCCATCAGTTTAAAGAAAGATTTTTGTTCGAGTTTTGAATCGAACACATACACTATTTTAAGTCGCACTAAATGTTCATGTGGAATTTAACGGTATTTCAAGTTCTAGTAAAACAAATAGCATGAAGCAAGTAGGTAACTTGCCTGGAGACGCTTTGGCGACGCACGGCAATGGTAACGGCACGAACGCGTGATGAACGGCACGGTTTGGATTCACGGCCTCGGCTCGCGTTTCGGGTTCGTCGTCGGAGTTGTCCGGGGATGGTTCGCAATCGCTGGAGGCGGAGTGTGGTGCTGGGAAGTTCCTGTGAGTGCGCTGGGATCGGCGGTGGTCGCTTCGGCGATGGCGCAGCGGGGAGTTTGGAGCTTGGTGGTTTGAGTTTGGTGTGGGTTTTGGAGTGAGGGAGTGAGGTAGTGGGGCTCGGGTTTGGTGGTGATGCTGCTGCAGAGGTTGCAGAGGGTCGACGAGGTGGTGGGGAGCTCGTCGGCGAGGGGTGCAGGTGGTGGCCGAGGTGGTGCAGGGAAGCTCAGCGGTGGCTGAGAGTGGTGAGGAGGTGTTAGGCGAGGGGGCTTGAGTTCTGGAGAGAAGAGAGCGTAGGAGGAAGGATGAGGAAGTGTAGTCATCGTCGGCGGCGGCGACGATGGCGAGGGCTCGAAGCTTGCGGTTTTGGAGAGAGGAGAGGAGTGGGTTGGAGAGGGATTGAAAGCGAGCAGGGAGAGAGGTAGATAGACGATGAGAGGTTGAGGAGCTCGAGGGGGTGCGCGGCATGGGCGACGAGTGCGGGGACGTTGGCGACGTGGGGGTGAAGGAGAAAACGAGCGGGAAATTTTTAGAAGAGAGGAAGAAGACTGAGGCGGGTCAGGTCGGGCGCGGTCGTTAGGGTGTTGGGTTAGGGATTGGGCCGGTTAAGGGAGTTTGGGCAGGGGATTAAAGATTTAAGGTTTTAATTTAATTTGTAGGGGAGTGGGTTGGCTTAGGTTTTTATTAATTTGCTTTATTATTTCGTTTTGGGCTGGGTTGTGGGAAACAGGCTTTGGGGATTTATTTAATTAATATCAAATTTTGTTTTACTGTTGGGCTGGGGGATGTGTATATGTATATATAGTTTTGGTTTTAAAGGTTTAGAAAGATTTAAATACGACAAATCTAGCAACCAATTTCCTACAAAAATACGAGGGAAAAAGAAAAAGGAAATATTCGGGGAACTAGGAAAAATATAGAAGGATTTTCATTGATGGAAACGGGGATTTACATCATACCCCCCTTACAAAAATTTCGTCCGTGAAATTTAACATGTATACAAAGAAACAAAAGTACTAAACAACGAGATGTGGAAAACGTGCACGGATATCTTCCTCCCGCTCCTAGGTAGATTCTCCTGGGGAACGACCGCCCCAAGACACTCGGACTAACGGAATGATCTTGTTCTTCAGCACTTTCTCCCTGCGGTCGAGGATGGTGGTGGGCTGCTCCTCGTATGATAGATCGGTACCCAAAACTAACTCCAAATAGTCCAGAACATGGCTCTCATCTTGAACATAACGCCGCAACTGAGACCCGTGGAAGGTATTATGCACACCAGCTAGCGATGGAGGCAAGGCAAGTCGATAGGCCACCTTTCCTACTCGCTCTAGCACCTCAAAAGGTCCGATGAAACAGGGACTGAGCTTTCCCCGACCTACAAACCTGATAACTCCACGGGTAGGGGAAATCTTCAGGAACACGTGATCTCCGACTTCAAATTCTAGTGCCCTCCTGCTGGTATCCGCCCAACTCTTCTGTCGATCCTGAGCCGTATTAATACGCTGCCTGATCATTTGGACCTTGTTGACTGTCTGAACAATAAGCTCGGAACCCAGTAATCTTCGCTCTTCCACATTATCCCAACAAACTGGGGATCGACACTTCCGCCCGTAAAGTGCTTCGAAAGAAGCCATCTGAATGCTATCCTGATAGCTATTTTTTTAAGAAAACTCGACTAAATGCAGATGATCTTCCTAGGAACCCTGAAAATCAAACATGCAGGCTCTCAACATATCCTCGAGCGTCTGAATCGTTCGCTCGGATTGTCCGTCCGTCTGCGGGTGATAAGCTGTGCTGAATTTGAGGCGGGTACCCAAACTCTACTGTAAGCTCCTCCAGAAGTGCGGAACGAATCTGGTGTCTCGATCTGACACATTGCTGACCGGAACACCGTGAAGTCGCACTATCTCCTGCATGTATCTCTCTGCCAGTGACTCTGTCGACTGTCCTACTCGGAATGGTAAGAAGTGTGCAGCTTTCGTGAAGCGGTCGACGATAATCCAAATGGTGTTGTTGCCCTCAGGGCTCCGTGGTAAGGCCGTCACGAAATCCATAGTAATGTGCTCCCACTTCCATTCTGGTATCGGAAGTGGTTGCAACAATCCCGCTGTCCTCTGATGCTCTACCTTCACCTGCTGGCATACCAAGCATCTGGATACGAACCGCGCAATTTCTCGCTTCATCCCGTTCCACCAAAAATGCTGCTTTAGATCTCGATACATCTTTTTACCTTCTGGATGCACAGAATAAGCTGAGCTATGCGCCTCAGCCAGTAACTCTTCTCGAACATTCCCCTTGGGTACGCAGAGTCTGCTACCGAATCTCAGAGGACCGTCTTCATGTATGATTAAGTCCGTTTTCAGCCCGACTTCTACTTGCGCTCTGAACTTTTGCAATCGAGGATCATCCGCTTGTGCAGCCTTGATGCGATCCATAAGGGAAGACTGCACCTGTAGTTGCCAAAATTGACTAAATGCGCTCGGTGTGACGACTTCAAGCTTGAGTTTCTGAAAGTCCTCAATAATGCTCCTCTGATTGGTCAACATCATGACCGCTGGCTTGCGACTGAGAGCATCTGGTACAACATTTACTTTCCCCGGGTGATACTGAAGGTCAATCTGCCATCGGTGCTGCCTCATGTTTAGTTCTTTCTGAGTGAAGACGTACTTCAGACTTTTATGATCCGTGTACACTTCCACCTTCTCGCCCAATAGATAGTGCCTCCAAATTTTCAACGCAAAGACTACTGCATCTAACTCCAAGTCATGCGTAGGATAGTTCTTCTCGTAATTTCTCAGCGGTCGAGAGGCGTAAGCAACCACTCGGCCGTGCTGCATCAGAACACAGCCTAATCCCTTCCCTGAGGCATCACTATGTATCACCAAACCACCGGAATCATCTGGTACTGTAAGAATGGGCGTCGTGGTTAACTTCTGTTTTAGTGTGTCAAATGCTTGTGTACACTCATCTATCCACGCAAATGGTACATCCTTCCGTGTCAGCCTCGTCAACGGTTCAGCGATTCTTGAGAAGTCTTGGACGAACCTCCGATAATATCCTGCCAATCCTAGAAAGCTTCTGATCTCGGCCACTGACTTCGGCGTTGGCTAATCTCTGACAGATTCTATCTTTACCGGGTCCACTGAGATGCCTTCACCCAAAACAATGTGTCCCAAGAACTGAACCTTGTCGAGCCAGAAATCACACTTGCTCAATTTCGCATACAGCTTCTCTTCCCGAAGAGTTTGTAGAACCGTGCGCAAATGCTCGACATGCTCCTCTCGGGTCTTCGAGTAGACAAGTATGTCGTCGATAAATACAATGACAAACATGTCCAAGTACTTTGCAAACACACTGTTCATCAAGTCCATGAATATCGCTGGAGCATTAGTAACACCGAACGGCATCACGAGGAACTCATATGGTCCGTATCGGGTCCTAAAAGCCGTCTTGCATACATCCTCGTCAGCCACTCTGATCTAATGATATCCAGAACGGAGATCCAACTTCGAAAATACCTTGGCCCCACTTAACTGATCGAACAAGTCGTCGATGCGCGGGATTGGGTACTTGTTCTTTATTGTGACCTTGTTCAGCTCCCGATAATCTATACACATCCGCAGCGATCCATCCTTCTTCTTCACTAACAGAACTGGTGCACCCCACGGTGAAACGCTCGGCCGGATAAATCCCTTCTCCAAGAGTTCTTCAATTTGCTTCTTCAATTCTGCCAACTCAACCGGTGCCATTCTGTACGGGGCCTTGGAAACTGGTGCTGTACCTGGTGTCAAATTGATCGAGAATTCTAAGACGCGTGGAGGTGGTAGACCTGGTAAATCTTCAGGAAACACGTCCAGAAAGTCCCGAACAATCTCTGGCGCTGGGCTCTCATCAATCTCCATAGCTGTCAGCTCCTTTGGCTTAGCTCTATACTTGGCTGGCTCTAAAGATTCGCTCCCGCCTTCGAAAATAAACTCCGGATGATTGGGAATGCGGAAGATCACATTCCTTGCTCAGCAATCAATAACTGCATGGAAGGTACTCATCCAATCCATCCCGAGAATTCGGTTATAGCTGCCTGTCCCGTTCAAAAGGAAATTCGCATAGAATTCCCTGCCACACACTACAACTGGACATGATCTACATCCTCGACTAGATATTATAACGCCATTACTCGTATGTATTTCCCAGCCATTGGTTAAAGATTCATGTGGTATGGAGTATGTATCAACGAAATGCTCAGACATGAAACATTGCAATGCTACAGAATCAAATAGTACTCTAGCTGGCAAGGAATGCACGAGTAGAATACATGTAACAACTTCTCCTGAAGCCTCTGCCTGCTCGGCGGTCAAGGTGAAAGCCCGTCCCTGACCGCGACCTGTATAGGGTTGCCTCTGCTCCTGTGGTCTCTGCTGCTGCGGTCCAGAACCTCCCTGTATCTCTGCTCGCTCGGGGCAACCGCTAATTCTGTGCTGACTGGATCCGCAAATCAAGCACTGTCCCTTGGTGCGGCGACAGTCCTTCTGGGTGTGCCCATCTCTATTGCAGTAGCCGCAAACTACGTTCTTGCTCTAGGGGCGATGCTAGGGCACGAACGGACGCTTCATCTCTGTCGTTCCAGGTCTGTGAACTGGTATGACTCCTCGAGTCGGTGCATGGGTGCGTGCTGGAAGGACTGGGGGCTTCCTGAATTTGTTGATCAGTTTCTCCTGAATTCGCGCCGCGTTGAGTACTTGTGCAAAAGTCTGCAACTCGAGTGACGCGATCAACTGCTGCAGCTCGAAATCAAGTCCCTGCAAGAATCGTCTGGCCCTGGTGGCCTCTGAAGCGACCATGTACGGAGCAAATCGGCTTAAACGGTTGAAATCTGCCGCGTATACGTCCACGGGGCGGCCATTCTGCTTCAGTAGAATGAATCTTCCTCCATCTCTACCTTGGCGGTGGAAGGGAAATAGTGGTCCAGAAAGCACTCCTTGAATTTGCTCCATTCAATTGGTTTGTCTAGTCTGTTTTCTTCCACTGACCACCATGTACGGGTTTCATCTTTCAACTGGATCTTTATCACATTAACTCTATCTTCCTCTGATACCCTGGCTGCCGTCAGTAAGTTCTCCATATTCACTATCCATTGCTCGGCCTCGAGTAGCTCGGCCAGCCCTATAAATGCAGCTGGATGCAACCTCCGGAAATCTGACACGGTGCCAGCCCTGGCAGAGTAAGCTGGTGGAGTAGTGCCCTCAGGGGCGGTAATGAGGGCGGAGGGTCCTCCTGCAGCGGTAATGGCCCTGAGTCCCTTGGCGAGTAGGTCCGTCTTCCTCTCCTGAGCTTCTGCGAGAGAGGTCAATGCACTAAGTATCCTCTCCGTGTGATCCTGAGAACTTGAGTCCGAGGAGTGGTCGTTCGGGGACGTCATATCACTGGAAGATATTCAAAAAGATATGATTAGATATACAGATGAAAGTCAAGAATAGTGAAGCGAAAATAATGTAATGCAGTATAGTTAATGTTATCCCTTACTACTAAACACGGTTCTGATACCAACAAAACCATGTCACGTCCCACTTCCCAAAATATGGAAAACGAGGGATGACTAGACCAGCCATGCTCCTACGGTCAAGGAATAATCCCGCCGTAGTCACACTTCGGCTTCTAGCACTACATGGTAATCAGTAAACAAAGCACAGAAGTAAAGGAAATACATCACTGAAATATTACATCAAAGTTCATTGTTCACAATTTACAAACAAACAAGAAAAGAACTACTAACCAAGTTCGAATACACGATCTCTTTAGGGAAAGCAGAAAAGAAGAAAAAGATACTCCTGACTAAACCTCCGCTAGCTCGAAGGGTAAATCCGACTCCTGTGCTGGTTCTTCCCCGAGGTCCGAGCATGCATACTCAGGTCGTCAGAGCGACGTAATAGCAATTTTATAATAATGACATGAAACATGCAAATAAGGTAGTGATAGTGAAAGTAAAATGCGGATAATCACTATATCACTAAATGATGCAAAGTATGATCTGTGTCCCTATCGGTCTCTAAGTCATGTTTGAAATCGAATAGTGGAAAGGAGGATCATGTTTAACGGGAGTCTCGTACATACCCGAGACAACGGCCCACACACCCGGGACATAACCTTGTCAGCCGGATCGCTAGATCCTACCTAATATATATAAGAATCACCGTTCGAATGATCATCCTCTAAAACACGGTCCTCGCTAAATACGATGCTCTTTCACTTCGATTTTCCCTTTTTTCCCAGGTTTACACTATTGATGATTATGATTTAGTCGTGTGCAAGTATGCACCAATAGCACGGTTTTGTCACTGTTCACTGTATTAATCACTGTCACGAATCATTCATTTTTCCATTGGCGTACTTGACACTCCTAAACCAATACCATTCACGCACGATAATGCAATGTTCACTGAATAATAACGCGCACTATCACTATGTATATGGCAGTTGGGTAAGGTATGTACATTTATGCAGTTAACAAGTCATGTGTGGTATGAACTATTATACACGTCATAAGCTTACAAAAATTGCATTAATTCATATGCTCAGAATTTAGTGAAACGATACAAATACGGTAACAAGTACACTCTGTCGGAAGTTCATAAAAATTTGTTTCAGTACAATCGGATTTCTGGTATTCAAGTTACAGCCGTTTCAATTTAAGTGCTCGCTGCAGGAAATTCAGTTTCTGAACTGAATGTCCGTTTCGCGGCACAATTTTCACCCAGTTGGGATTAGAATTTAGCGACGCTACAGTTGAATGAAATTTAGGTTTTTCAATAGGGTTTCCAACGCACCAGACGTATTCTCAATCTCATCTCTACGTCAGAAGTTATACACTGTTCAACGATAGGGTATCAGTTCTGTTTCAGTTTGGGACTGCTATACGTCCTGTTCTTTTAAATTGCAGTTTAAATAGTAAATGACGATAAAAAGGGATGAAATCACTTGCGTTATTTATCTAACAGATTCATCTTCAATAAAGTGTAGGGTTCCGCAACATACGAGTTCAGGCAGCAAAGTAGTAAGTATTACGAGATAGAAATCTACAGCCAGAGCCGCTCTGGACTGCATTCCTGAGCCGCTCTCCGAACCAATTCTTGTTATGATTTCATTACAGAAACAATTAAGAACTTGTATAGGGTTACAGGACGTCGAGTCGGCTTCTATTTAAGCCCTCGAACGCATCATTTCAATGTGTACACAATTAGTTATGCTTTTAATAAGTTTCAGGTGCGGGAAATTCTCAGTTTTTACGGGTGTAATTGGGGGTGATCGTTTAAGCCAGTAACAATCATATTTTTCAGTCAAATTTCTACACAATGTTCATATTCACATGGGCAAGATTATACGATCAATTTCCATCAGTTTAAAGAAAGATTTTTGTTCGAGTTTTTCATCGAACACATACACTATTTTAAGTCGCACTAAATGTTCATGTGGAATTTAACGGTATTTCAAGTTCTAGTAAAACAAATAGCATGAAGCAAGTAGGTAACTTGCCTGGAGACGCTTTGGCGACGCACGGCAATGGCAACGGCACGAACGCGCGACGAATGGCACGGTTTGGATTCACGGCCTGGGCTCGCGTTTCAGATTCGTTGTCGGAGTTGTCCGGGGATGGTTCGCGATCGCTAGAGGTGGAGTGTGGTGCTGGGAAGTTCCTGTGAGTGCGCTGGGGTCGACGGTGGTCGCTCCGGCGATGGCGCAGCGGGGAGTTTGGAGCTTGGTGGTTTGGGTTTGGTGTGGGTTTTGGAGTGAGGGTGCGAGGTAGTGGGGCTCGGGTTTTGTGATCATGATGCTGCAGAGGATGCAGAAGGTCGACGAGGTGGTGGGGAGCTCGTCAGCGAGGGGTGCAGGTGGTGGCCGAAGTGGTGCAGGGGAGCTCGGCGGTGGCTGAGAGTGGTGAGGAGGTGTTAGGCGAGGGGGCTTGAGTTCTGGAGAGAAGAGAGCGAGGGAGGAAAGATGAGGGGGTTGTAGTCGTCGTCGGTGGTGGCAGCGGCGGCGAGGGCTCGAAGCTTGCGGCTTTGGAGAGAGGAGAGGAGTGGGTTGGAGAGGGATTGAAAGTGTGCAGGGAGAGAGAGGTAGAGAGACGAGGAGAGGTTGAGGAGCTCGAGGGGTGCGCGGCGTGGGCGACGAGCGCGGGGATGTTGGCGACATGGGCGACGTGGGGGTGAAGGAGAAAACGAGCGGGAAATTTTTAGAAGAGAGGAAGAAGACCGAGGCGAGTCGGGTCGGGCGCAGGCGTTAGGTTGTTGGGTTAGGGATTGGGCTGGTTAAGGGAGTTTGGGCCGGGGGATTAAAGATTTAAGGTTTTAATTTAATTTGTAGGGGAGTGGGCTGGCTTAGGTTTTTATTAATTTGCTTTATTATTTCGTTTTGGGCTGGGTTGTGGGAAATGGGCTTTGGGGATTTATTTAATTAATACCAAATTTTGTTTTACTATTGGGCTGGGGGATGTGTATATGTATATATAGTTTTGGTTTTAAAGGTTTAGAAAGATTTAAATACGACAAATCTAGCAACCAATTTCCTACAAAAATACGAGGGAAAAAGAAAAAGGAAATATTCGGGGAACTGGGAAAAATATAGAAGGATTTTCATTGATGGAAACGGGGATTTACAACAGGACTCAAGCTTCTACTAGATAAAAATAAACTGAATGGGACCAATTATAAAGACTGGCTGAGGAACATCAACATTGCCTTGACTTATGATAGTGTATCATATGTCCTCACGACTCCAGCCCCGCCCGTCCCAGGTCCTAAATCTTCGGTTGCGGATAAGGAAGTCCGCAAGACATGGGACGCTGACTGTGCCACAACCAAATGCCTAGCGCTTGCATCGATGTATAACACACATCAAAAGCAGCACGAGCAGATGTATGTCCAATCCATTTTTCTCCATACAAAAGAGTTGTGTGGGGAGCAATCTCGTGTCCTACGATACGAAGCATCTAAAAAGCGGTTTCAGCTGCGGATGGCTCCTGGCACACCAGTAGGTGACCATGTTCTGAAGATGATAGCCCTTATAGAAGAGCTTGAGGACCTCAGATAGGAAATGGACAACGAACAATATACTAATATCAATCTGGAGTCTCCCCCCCCCACTTTTTCTCAGTTTGTACTAAACTTCAACATGCACAACATGGAGAAGTCACTACCTGAACTCCTTAATATGTTAAGGAGTGCAGAGAGCACGCTGAAATCAGTGAAGACTCCCGCTTTGACTGTTGTGCCATCTTCCTCCTCTCACCCGAAGGCTAAGGCCAAGGGAAAGATGAAGAAGAAACCCACCAAACCTAGAGGTGGAGTTAAAAAGGCTAAGGAGAAAGACAAGTCCAAGGCTGGAGAATCGGGGAAAGGGGAATGTTATCACTGCTACAAAATGGGACACTGGAAGCGCAACTATACTGAGTATCTGGATCTTAAGAAAAAGAAGCATGGTGATGCTTCCGCTTCAGATGTGTTTGTGACAGAAAACTGCTTTTCTATAAACTCTGCTTCCTGGGTATTAGATACCAGTTCAAGTTCTCACATTTGCAATTCCATGCAGGGGCTGAGAAATAGCAAAGTTTTGAAGACAAGTGATCATACTCTCCGGGTTGGAAATGGTTCCAATGTACATGCAGTTTTAGTAGGAGAGTATCACCTGGGGTTACCGTCAGGGTGTATATTGGTTTTGAACCCATGTTATTATGTACCTAGTATGCTTTGTAATATAATGTCCGTTTCTTTGTTAGACAATGAAGGATATAATTTTTTATTGCAGAATAATGTTATGAACATTAACCTGAATCAAATGTTGGTTGGGTATGGTACACTTAATAACGGGATATATGTCCTAAATCAACACACAGTTTTCAGCATACAACACACTTCTAAAAGAAAATTTTCAGATATAAATGAAGGTTTTCTTTGGCACTGTAGACTTGGTCATATTAACGAAACTAGACTAAACAAGCTACATAAAGATGGATATTTAAACCCTTTTGAATATAAATCTTATGCGACTTGCCAGTCATGTATCAGGGGTAAAATAACTAAAACCCTGTTTACCGGACACGGAGAAAGAGCTACTTAGCTCTTAGGTCTCATACATAGTGATATATGCGGGCCAATTTCTATACAGGCTAGAAGCGGTTTTTCTTACTTCATAACTTTTACTGATGATTTCTCAAGATTCGGTCATGTGTTTTTGTTAAAGCATAAGTCTGAAGCTTTCGAGAAATTCATTGAGTACAAACTTGAAGTAGAAAAACAAACCGGCTTGAGTATCAAAATGCTTCGATCAGATCGAGGTGGGGAGTATCTCAGTATAGAGTTTGCAGACTTTCTAAAAGAGAGTGAGATTCTCTCTCAGCTCACTCCTCCTTACATACCACAGCACAACGGTGTATTAGAACGTCTGAATCAGACCATATTAGATATGGTTGGTTCCATGATGAGTGATACTGAGTTACCTGTCTCATTTTGGGGGCATGCATTGGAGACTGCGGTATTTCTATTGAACAGAGTTCCAACCAAAACTGTGTCTACCGCGCCATATGAGATATGGCATGGGAAGAGACCATCTCTTAAATGAGTTAAGATTTGGGGTTGTCCGGCCTATGTCAAAAAGCAGAACCCGGAAAAACTCGAGACACGGTCAGTTATGTGTAATTTTTTGGGATATCCATAGAATTCTTATGGATATCTTTTCTACCACAAGGAGGAACAAAAGGTGTTTGTTTCTCAGTATGCCATATTTTTATAAAAAGAATTTTTTACAAATGATACTGATGGCAGCGTGGTAGACCCAGAAGAGCTTCTAGAAACAAAAGTTACAAATGACGACTTGGTTGAACCGGCTGTTGCAACAGAAATTAATGAAACTCAACCACTCCGTAGATCTGGTAGGACTTCTCGCCCACCGGAGAGATACTACGGTTTTCTCATTGATGGTGATAGAGAAGATTGAATTATGGATGATGATGATCCAACCAGTTTTCAGCAAGCTATCACGAGTGGAGATTCTGTG
Organism: Agapanthus africanus; assembly: GCA_030015575.1. Taxonomy (NCBI): domain Eukaryota; kingdom Viridiplantae; phylum Streptophyta; class Magnoliopsida; order Asparagales; family Amaryllidaceae; genus Agapanthus; species Agapanthus africanus. The sequence goes on along the minus strand of JASDDO010000024.1, from coordinate 136,116,053 downwards.
AAGTGGCTGGATGCCATGAGATCTGAAATGGAGTCTATGTACACCAACAAAGTATGGACTATGGACGTTGTGCCCCCTGGGGTAAAACCCGTTGCAAATGGATCTTTAAAAGAAAGATTGGTATAGATGGGCAGGTGGAGACCTATAAGGCAAGACTTATGGCGAAAGGATTTCGTCAAAGATCAGGTCTGGACTATGACGAAACCTTTTCTCCCGTAGCCATGCTTAAATCCATTCGGATCCTACTTGCTATTGCTGCTCACCACGACTATGAAATCTGGCAGATGGACGTTAAAACTGCATTTCTAAATAGTGATTTAGATGAATGCGTTTATATGGATCGGCCAGAGAGCTTCATTGATAATGAGAGCAGCGGGAAAGCATGCAGATTGCTTAAATCCATTTATGGATTAAAGCAGGCATCATGGAGTTGGAACATCTATTTTGATGATGTTATCAAAGAGTTTGATTTCATCAAAAATCCAGATGAACCTTGTGTTTATAAGAAGCCTATAGGGAGAGCTGTCACATTAATTGTATTGTATGCGGATGACATTCTTCTGATAGGAAATGATACTCCTATGATACAGTCGGTCAAATCATTTTTATCACAAAGGTTCTCCATGAAGGACCTGGGTGATGCCACATACATATTGGGCATTCGGATCTATAGGGATAGATCCAAAAGGTTAGTGGGATTGTCCCAAACCAGGTACATCAACACCATACTAAATAGGTTTAGTATGGAAGACTCCAAGCGGGGTGCCTTACCCACTTGCCATGGAGTCACTCTCACAAAGGACTTTTGCCCAAAGACCGATGAGGAGAGAGCTCGCATGAGCATTATACCATATGCTTCGGCCGTAGAATCTATAATGTATGCGATGTTATGTATATGCCCTGATATAGCTTATGCACTTAGTGTGGTAAGAAGGTATCAATTCAACCCAGGGAAGAATCACTGGGTAGCTGTGAAGAACATTCTTAAGTACTTGCGAAAGACTAAAGAATTGTTCTTGGTGTATGGTAACGGAGATCTCCAAATGGAGGCTTTTACCGATTCGAGCTTCCAGAGTGATAAGGACGATAGCAAATCTATCTCTGGGTTTGTATTTACCCTCAATGGAGGGGCGGTGAGTTGGAAGAGTTCCAAACAGGATACCGTTGCAGACTCTACGATGGACGCTGAGTACATTGCTGCAAATGATGCCGCAAAGGAAGCCGTCTGGATGAGAAAGTTCGTCACGGAGCTAGGTGTAGTTCCAACCATTGTATTGTGATAATAATGGGGCTATGGCGTTAGTCAAGGAGCCCAGGTCCCATCAGCGATCCAGACACATCCTGAGGCGATATCATCTGATCCGGGAGATAGTAGATCGCCGCGAGATCGAGATTAGGAGAGTAGACACAAAGAATAACACCGCGGATCCACTTACCAAGGCCCTCCCTCAGCCACAGCATGAATGACTTTTTGAGATGTTGGGTATGAGATACGCCAATAACTGGCCTTAGTGCAAGTGGGAGATTGTTGGATATATGTATACCCTAGAGGCCATTATATGATAGTGGATGTATTTATACATGTATATATATTCAGTGTACATTCTTGCTCGACATGATAGCATGCTATCTGGTTACTCTTTATCTAACATGTTCACTTGATCGTGCTTTTATTTATTTGCACATGTTGATAAAGCCCTAAGGATATCTGCTTGACTACTGTGATTATGATGTAGATCATAGTAGTGGGACATTTTTAGTTTATAAGCATATCCTGAAATGTCCCCAGTCGTGGGTATATCGAGATGGGGCATCGATATTCCAAAGTAGACTAGCATATATGATACTAGACCTATATGATGGGCGATGGATGTTCCCACATTCATTGATGTTTGACATCTAGATAGTATACGGGTGCTCAGTGGAGACTGGGTATACTGGACGGACTCGCCGAGAACTCCTATATGGTATTATATCTATCGTCGGATAGCAGTTCTCAGGTGACACTGGTACAGGTTAGTCTGTAGACCCGAGATCGTCATAGAGTCTCATGTGTTCTCCCACTGTACTTTGATTTCCACCCTACCACGGCTCTACTGAGGCGTGCAAACAGGTGGTCTTTAGGTACGGTCCCGAGACACATGAAAACAATGAGCGATAGGAGGGGTTTCGTCTCTCCCAGTATTGGGGGTTGATATTGTGCTGTGCTCGATTGGCTATATCAGTAAGTCCCTGGCCAGGGCTGTTGAGATTTACTGATAAGTGTTATCAGTAGTTTTTCGATCTGTTATAGACCATTCATCGGCACGAATTATTGAGTTATTGGGGTCGACGTTACAATCCCTAGATTCGATATGCAACATATCTGACGAAGAGACCGGACTGTACGGTAAGTGTTGCCGGTTGGCTCGACGGGAGTTTTTTTTACAGCTTTGCTGGTTTTTCTTCTGATCGCTCAATACCCGGGTGGCCGTTACGTTTAACTGACCGCTTGCGGCTTGTGGGTGTTTGATGTGATCATCACCCACTGCCGGCGTATTGACGAGTTTTAGAGTCCCACACAGGAGTTTTCTAGCTCAGGCGAAACGAGGTGGTGCGCATATGAGATATGCGCGGGGACCAGATTAAATGAGAGTATGAGATACTGTATTTTAATCAGGCGTTCTCTATTAGTCTGGTCGTATGTGATATGACGGGTTTATTAAATCAAGTGTTGATTTAATATTTGACTTTTAGAATTATTCTTTATTTAAACCCTTTTTCTTTAATGGTGTATGCATGCATGTATGCACATGTTGATGTGCATGGACACATACATACATACATTTTATCATGGTTGTTGATACAAAGGAGATGACAATATAAGACGTACATGGTTCAATAATATGTATATATTTTAGCATTTGGATTAAAGAAAAGGAAAAGGAAATTAAATCATTAATGGGTTTTTTCTACACTCTTCTTATCTTTAACCTAGCTTTAACCCATGGGTTTATTTTCTTTTGGACTTTAACCCAAATGATAAATATCTAGATATTATTGTATCTTGATTAGTGATGAGAGAAAGAAAATACATATACTTTCTTTTCTCATTTTTCTTTTAAGTTTTGATCATTATCTTGTGACAAAAAGCTTTGCCATTTCCTTTTTCTTCCTCGAGCTCTCTTGATATTTCTTTTGAGTGAGGTTCACCAAAAGAAAGGGTTTTGATTAGATAATATAACCTACCTCTTCATTCTACACCTATCTAGTCCATTTGTGTAGGGTGTTTGCTACACTTTGTTCAAAAGACCAAGTAAAGGAAGGAGCCTTGGGCAAAGAGACTTCGGGTGAATCATCGTGGACAAGGATAGCATACTAGCAAGCCGTTCCAACCTCTCAACGATCCAAGGAGTCAACAAAAGAGAGCTATAAAGGTTGTAATCTCTCAACTTAGTGCTTTATTATATGTTGTATGTGATACAACTTATTGTTAACTTAGTTTTTCTAGTTCGATTCCTAGGTTAGATTGTTTAGCACCCTCTAATTTTTAAATATGGCATGTGTGATGCTACCAAACCCTAGTAGTGGTGCTAAAGAATCACTACAAACCGTCCCATACTAGTTATAGTTACACTTACATATGCCCCATAGACGTTGACAATGCAATAAATTAACTGGGTTCGCTGATTGTGTACAAGTACGCGTCACTTGACTTATTCATTCACGCTTTAACACTAATGTACTTGCCGCTATCAAAACACTAATATCTATCACTGGGTAATGTACACGATCACTAGGTTATTAATGTATGTGACCACTATTCGAATGAGGATACTACTACTACATGATATGATGAAAATGCAATTATTTACGATAGGAATAAAATATCAGCAGTCAGTGTCCCACCACTTGAATAATTTACTATAAATCATGCGTGCAGAATTAAGCAAAACAATATAAAAGGTGTAAGTAGTATGTTTAATTATCTATCCATAAAAATTGGTTTCGCATCAATCGGGTTTCAGGTTTGCGAGTTATGCCCATTTCATTTTAAGTGTTCACTGCTGGAAATCCAATTTCTGAACTGGAAATCCGTTTTGTAACACATTTTACTCTCAGTTGGGAGCATAATTAGGCAACACTAAAGTTCAACTAATTGTAGATTTTTATGTTATCTTTCCAACGCATTAAATAGATTATCAATAGGATTCCTATATTAGAAGTTATGTTATGTACACGGTGCTGGTGTAAGAGGGTCACTGCAGAAATTGCAGAACACCACGATATTCTAAAATACAAATTAGATATCAAATGACGGTGAAACGACACGGGACTAGATTTAGCATTTAGCTAACTAAATTATATACGTAATCATATGGGGTTCCGCTACTTTTCTGTTTAATAAAGGGGTGTACAGGTGTTTCGAAGGTCAGGTATTCAAAACGAACGCTGCCCCGGACTGCAGTCCAGAGTTGCGTTCCTCTTCATTTTTCAGTGTCATGAAATTGCAATATTCAATAACTAATTACATAGGGTTATAGGTTATATAGTTAGGTTCGATATGAGCCCTGAAACACCATGATTAGATTTATATTTAATTAACTAATAATTTTACGACATGATGGGTACGGTGATTTTCAGGTTTGACGTTACCAATTGGGATGTCATTTTACATTTGATGCTTTAACTGTTTAATCCCGATTTCTTATACGTCACTCGTTAACATCAATCGAAACTTCTAATAATAAAAATTGGGGATTTTTAATAGGGTAATCGCATCGAGCACTCGGTACGTGTATGTGGTTGCTACCTATTTATACGTACACACATTATACATTTTACCAATCAAACCATTAGAATATATTTACTAACTATATAAGTACGTAGCATGAAGTGAACAAGTGAAGGAGGTTCACTTGCCTCGTTGACAATATCACGGAGATGATGGATCGGCTGGACGCTGCAATGCGGGGCACGGATGTGAAAAATGGTCGTTGCGACGAAACCGGTGTTCGCGATCCTTGGAATTGCAATGGCGTGGCCTCGAATCCTTGCTTTTGATTGGATACAGCTTGCACCGATCGACGTGGGTGGCGGTACTTGAAGGCTCCGAGTTCGCAGAGGTAAGGCCGTCGATGGTGGAGTGGTCGTCGCGCAGTTCTGGGTCATGGCCGGAGCAGGTGGAGGGAGCACGGGGATCTCGGGTACGGGGCTTAGGGGTTGGTGACGAGCTGCGGCGCGGGCTGGGGTCACGATGGTCACGAAGGGGAGCTCAGCTGGCAGTGGCTTCGTGATGGAGTTGCAGCAGGAAGGTTGTGGTGTTGTGTTGGCGGGGATTCGAAGTCGGAGTGGCGTTGGTGTATATTGTCGACTCCGGTGACTCGGTAGGGATGCTAGTCGATGGAGTGGAAGAGGAAGCTCGGAGTGGGTTGCAACGATGGCTGTGGGTAAAGCAGGTGTTGGCGGTGGTCTTGGTGATGGTGTCTCGTCGAAGGTGGCAGCAGGATGGTCGGCCAAGGAACTCGGGGGTGAGAGGAAGAAGGCGTGGGTTGTTATGGTGATGGCAAGGGTGTAGGAAGGTGAAAACGAGGTTGGTGGCACGGGGCCGGTGGCGACGACACAGAGGCAGTCGGAGGTGTCGTCGATGGTGAGGGGAGCTCGGGCGCAAGGGGTATGAAGGCGTGGGTTGTTGTGGTGATGGCGAGGGGGTAGGAAGGTGAAGACGAGGTAGGTGGCACGGGGCCGGTGGCGACGACGCGGAGGCGGTCGGAGGTGCCGTCGATGGTGAGGGGAGCTCGGACGCAAGGGGTATGCAGGCGAGGGGCTCTGGTTTGTGGTTTGGGTTGAGGGTGATGGTGGTGATGAAGGGGATAGTGGAGAGAGGTGAGGTGTGAGGGGGAGCTCCAACGGTGGGTTAACAGTGGGGTGCTCGGGGGTGAGGAAGATGGAGGCGACGAAGAGAGAGGAGGGCTCGTCGTCGCGGAGCAGGAGCGAGGACGGGGTTGGGTGAGGCAGTGAGTGAGGGAGATTGAGAGTGAGGGAAGGAGAACGAGAGGGAGTGGTAGATGGAGAGAAGAGTCGTTGATTTTTTATAGGAGGTGGGCACGTGAACGTGGGGGACGTTGGGCGAGGCAAGGTCATGGGGGCAAATGGCGACGTTGGGGGAACGGGTCTCGCGATGATGGCTCGAGAAGCGGGGATTCGTTGGGGCAAGGCCGTTAGGGAAACGAGTGGGGCGCGGGGAATTGGCGAGCGAGCGTGGTCGTCGCAGCAGGCGCGAGTCTCCTGGGCGAGCGCGAGGGAGCCGTTGAGTGAAAAGGGCAGGAAAAGAGAACGGGGGAGAAGAAGAAGAGGGAGAGGAGAAGTCGGGACGGGTTGGGTGGAGTTGGGCCGGGTGTGGGTGGAAGGTGAGAGGGTTTGTGGGCTGGGCTTGGGTTAAATGATTAGGAAGAATTTGGGAAAATAAATATAAAGGGTTAGGGTGTGGGTCGTGGGCTCGGCTTAAAAGGTTAGGGGAAAAATGAGAAGAAAAGAAATTTGTGAGGGTTGGTTGCTTGGGTGTTAGAGTTAGGATTTAGATGATAGGATTTAAAGTAGTAGGATATAATTTTAGATAAAAAGTTTAGAGATTTGTTTTTATTTTATTTTTTATATTTTTATTTTTTTGGGAAAATATATATAGAAAATTATATAAGAAAATTAGGAGAAAATATTGGGAAATTTATCTTTTAAAATACTGTTACGGTATTTACGGAACCGGGTATTATATCATATCTCACTTATATAAAATTTCGTCTTCGAAATTAAAATGAACGAGAAGCTAATAAAATGTAATGCGAAACGCAACAAAATCAAATACTATTATGTAGCGATTTACGCAAAAGCAACTGGATGAAAATCAAACATTTATATATAAGAAAATAGAGTAGTTAAAAGGAACAGTCACACATAAGAACATAACCATTAATAGAGAAAAACTACATGTATACAGATACAAAAATAGATTGACAATAATTATCAATAATGAAGGGTGGGCTGATAGACCTTAAGAACCAAAAGTACTACGAATCAAGCAATTATAAATTAAGTTGAGAATACTCATAAGGTAAAATATAGAGGAAAATAAAATGAAAACATGTGTGGCTAGTAAGCAAACTAGATATCAACAATAAATGTAAAGACCATGACTAATTTATATTTGCAAAAGTGCGGAGATAGCACAATACAAAGGAAACTGAGATAATACCGAGATAACGATACATGTACAAGTAAATAAAAATGTATTAGTATACAAGATAACCATAGTTTATATCACGGTACAAAGGAAATTTAAATCGATTGGAGCACAAGCATACGTAAGTAAACGTAATTACGAAAATAAAAGATAGTTGATATTAATATGAACAAAGAAAAGGGAATACAAAAAAAATCGATATGAAACTCATTTTAAAAAAACTTCAACCACTAGTAATGTAAACTTTGAAAGTTAACCAAAATAACACCAACAATCGAAATGAATATGAATGATAACAGTATATTAAACAATAAAACATTTAAAGGAAATATAGAATAGAAAATGACTCAAAATGATATCCTTTAATTAGGGCAAATAAAAATTTAAAACAAAAAAGCACGATGAATGGAACTACATAGTAAAAGGACGATAGTATGAAAATATCAATAGGAAAATGCATTAGAAAAATAAAATATGTAACGTAAATTAGAACTATTGAGAAATTTGAAAATAGAGGAGTATTTAGAGCAAAAGAATAGAATAAAGGTACTAAATCACAATTTACAATTTTATTGCATTTAAATCAAGAACTTCAACAGATACAAGATTTAAACGAAAGGAAACAATTACTAAGGGGTGACAATATTTTTATTGAAAACAGAAAAGATGATAACTCTGCGTCGATATTTATCTCTGCAATCTCGTAAGGCAAGTCCGAATCTTGTGCTGGGTCCATATCCTCCTCGACTCGAACTATGAAACAACCAAGTCGCTCAAGTAGATGTGGAAGGTGTTGACGGATCTTCTCCTTGTAGCTCTTTCCTTCGAGGGCAACATTTGATAATATGTTCGTCGGATCCACAAATCAAGCACTGCCCTTTAGCGCTGTGACAGTCTCTCTGAAGGTGTTCTGGTCTCTTGCAATATCCGCAACGTTGAGTTCTCCGCTGCTTCCATTGCTGAGGAAAAAATGGATGCTTAATCTTCACATCTCTTCTTTGTTTAACAGGGATTCTCTTACGATTGGAGGCTTCCGCTGGTGCCTGAGCCATTTGCCTTCTTAATCCTTCAGCTAAGAGATCGTTTGTTCGCTCCTGGGCTTCCACCAATCCTTGCAGTACAACCAAAATATAGACGGTCTGACTCTGGGGTGTGGAGATAGAAGAAGATTCATTGGAAGACATGGTCCTGAAACAACTAATTTTAGGACGACATAAGGTACAAGAAATAAGGATCAGAATAAGATATAGAATGGACAACGAAACAAGAATATATGGTGACGCGAAACTCAAACGAGTGGAAATCAAATGTAGAACTTCAAGTCACTCAAGCAGGGTACAACATTGCAACTATGCTGCTGTTCATAATTACAATCACATAACTCTACTAAGTCACCCAAAACTCTAGCGGATGGATCAACATATGTGGCAGAACACACTATATGGATCAAGATCAAAGAAAAAAAGTTTACGATCTAGACCGAAAGGGTGGCTTAGATTGTCAATCCCTACTCGGAAACTGCAATCCCATTCTAAACCTGGCTCTGATACCAACAAAACCATATCACGCCCCGCTTCCCAAAATACAGAATATGAGGGGGTTGACAAGGCCAGCCATGCTCCTACGGTCAAGGGAACATCCTGCCGTAGTCACACTTCGGCTTCTAACTTTACGTGGTAATCAGTAATCAATGCACAAGTAATGAGAAATGCAGTCACTAAATCAAAACAGATACAAAAACTAACCGGATAGAGATCAAGGAAAGATGGTGCTGACGTCGCTGATCTAGATGTCTGCAATATCTTCAAGGTATGACAGCTGCTGATCCGAGCTAAGTCCACTTCTCGCTCTGAGCATGCATACTCAGGTCGTCAGAGCGACACAATAGCAATATATATAAATGCAAAAGTAAACACATGCAATGATGATGAACATGAAGCAGTAAATATAGAATGATGACGCGCATGAAATAATCGGTACAGGTAAACAGTAAAGCAGGTATATCGAATCAGTATCAATGCATGTCAATGTCACTAACTCTATCAGTCTCTAAATATCACTGTCCAGGTCGCTAAACCTATCGTCAGTCCAAGTGTGAGAGTCAACCACGCAGGAGTATCCCCAACCCAAGGGTAGGGCCCTAGGGGCAAGGGAACACGGGCCCGAATCACGCACGATAATAATGAGTTACTCCATCCATACAACTCCCAAAATCACGGTATATGCCGGCAATGGGACTCCCGAGATTCTGTTGAACTCACACTCATACTACCCCACACCCCATGGTCTATATCAAATACCGACCATAAACCCGAGTACTAGTCGATCCATGACAAGTCTACGCAAGAACTGGAGACAGGATCTCCATCAAGCATGTCTCGACTGGTACCCAAGACAAATGGACAGTGTTTGATGCCTTACCTATGCCACTAATATAAGTGCTTGCATAACCGTCCCATACTAGTTATAGTTACACTTACATATGCCCCATAGCCGTCGACAATGCAATAAATTAACTGGGTTCGCTGATTGTGTACAAGTACGTGTCACTTTACTTATTCATTCACGCTTTAACACTATCGTACTTGCCGCAATCAAAACTCTAATATCTATCACTGGGTAATGTACACGATCACTAGGTTATCAATGTATGTGACCACTATTCGAATGAGGATACGACTACTACATGATATGATGAGAATGCAACTATTTACGATAGGAATAAAATATCAGCAGTCAGTGTCCCACCACTTGAATAATTTACTATAAATCATGAGTGCAGAATTAAGGAAAACAATATAAAAGGGGTAAGCAATATGTTTAATTATCTATCAATCACAATTGGTTTCGCGTCAATCGGGTTTCATGTTTGATAGTTATGGCCATTTCATTTTAAGTGTTCACTGCTGGAAATCCAATTTCTGAACTGGAATTCCATTTTGTAACACATTTTACTCCCAGTTGGGAGCATAATTAGGCAATGCTACTGTTCAACTAATTGTAGATTTTTCTGTTATCTTTCCAACTCATTAAACATATTATCAATAGGATTCCTATATTAGAAGTTAGGTTATATACACGGTGATGGTGTAAGGGGGTCACTGTTGAAATTGCAGAACACCACGGTATTCTAAAATACAAATTAAATATCAAATGATGGTGAAACGACACGGGAATAGATTCAGGGGTTAGCTAACTAAATTATCTACATAATCATATGGGGTTCTGCGCCTTTTCAGTTTAAAGAAGGGGTTACAGGTGTTCCCAAGGCCAGGTATTCAAAACGAACGTTGCCCCGGACTGCAGTCCAGAGTTGTGTTCCTCTTCATTTTTCAGTGTCATGAAATTGCAATATTCAATAAATAATTATATAAGGTTATAGGTTATATAGTTAGGTTCGATACGAACCCTGGAACACCATGATTATATTTATATTTAATTAACTGCTAATTTTACGACATGATGGGTACGATGATTTTCAGGTTTGACATAACCAATTGGGATGCCATTTTACATTTGATGCTTTAACTGTTTGATCCCGATTTCTTATACGTCACTCATTAAAATCAATCGAAACTTCTAATAATAAAAATTGGGGATTTTTAATAGGGTAATCGCATCGAGAACTCGGTACGTGCATGTGGTTGCTACCTATTTATACGTACACACATCATACATTTTACCAATTAAACCGTTAGAATATATTTACTAACTATATAACTACGCAGCATGAATTGAAAAAGTGAAGGAGGTTCACTTGCCTCGTTGACAATATCACGGAGATGATGGATCGGTCGAACGCTGCAATGCGCGGCACAGATGTGAAAAATGGTTGTTACGACGAAACCGGAGTTCGCGAGGCTTGGAATTGCAATGGCGTGGTCTCGAATCGTTGATTTTGATTGGCTACATCTTGCACCGATCGACGTGGATGGCGGTATTTGAAGGCTCCGAGTTTGCAGAGGTGAGGCCGTCGATGGTGGAGTGGTCGTCGCGCAATTCTGGGTCGTGGCCAGAGCAGGTGGAGAGAGCAAGGGGATCTCGGGTACGGGGCTTGGGGGTTGGTAACGAGCTGCAGCACGGGCTGGGGTCACGACGGGGAGCTCAGCCGGCAGTGGCTTCGTGATGGAGTTGCAGCTGGGAGGTTGTGGTGTTGTGTTGGCGGGGATTCGAAGTCGGAGTGGCGTTGGTGTATATTGTCGGCTCCGATGACTGGGTCAGGATTCTTTTCGATGGAGTGGAAGAGGAAGCTCGGGGTGGGTTGCAACAATGGCGGTGGGTAAAGGAGGTGTTGGCGATGGTCTTGGTGATGGTGTCTCGTTGAAGGTGGCAGCGGGATGGTCGGCCAAGGAACTCAGGGGTGAGAGGAAGAAGGCATGGGTTGCTGTGGTGATGGCGAGGGGGTAGGAAGATGAAGACAAGGTTGGTGGCACGGGGTCGGTGGCGACGGCGTTGAGGCGGTCGGAGGTGCCGTCGATGGTGAGGGGAGCTCGGGCGCAAGGGGTATGCAGGCGAGGAGGCTTTGGTTTGTGGTTCGGGTTGAGGGTGATGGTGGTGATGAAAGGGAGAGTGGAGAGAGGTGAGGTGTGAGGGGGAGCTCCAACGGTGGGTTAACAGTTGGGTGCTCGGGGGTGAGGAAGATGGAGGCGACGAAGAGAGAGGAGGGCTCATCGTCGCGGAGCGGGAGCGAGGACGGTGTCGGGTGAGGCAGTGAGTGAGGGAGATTGAGAGTGAGGGAAGGAGAACGAGAGGGAGTGTTAGAGGAGGAGAAGAGTCGTCGATGGTTTGGAGGAGGTGGGTACATGAACGGGGAGGGGGGACGTTGGGCGAGGCAAGGTCGTGGGGGAAAATGGTGACGTTGGGGCAATGGGTCTCATGATGATGGCGCGAGAAGCGGGGAGTTGGCGAGCGGACGTGGTCGTCGCAGCAGGCGCGAGTCTCGTGGGCGGGCGCGATGGAGCCGTTGCGTGAAAAGGGAGGGAAAAGAGAACGGGGGAGAAGAAGAAGAGGGGGAGGAGAAGTCGGGTCGGATTGGGTGGAGTTGGGCCGGGTGTGGGTGGAAGGTGAGGGGGTTTGTGGGCTGGGCTTGGGTTAAATGATTAGGAAGAATTTGGGAAAATAAATATAAGGGGTTAGGGTGTGGGTCATGGGCTGGGCTTAAAAGGTTAGGGGAAAATGAGAAGAAAAGAAATTTATGTGGGTTGGCTGCTTGGGTGTTAGAGTTAGGATTTAGATGATAGGATTTAAAGTATTAGGATATAATTTTAGGTGAAAAGTTTAGAGATTTGTTTCTATTTTTTTTATTTTTTATTTTTAGGAAAATATATATATATAATTATTTAAGAAAATTAGGGGAAAATATTGGGAAATTTATCTATTAAAATACAGTTACGGTATAAACGGAACTGGGTATTACAAGGGCCTTAGATCCTTAACTTAGATGGGTAGGAAGCTACCCACTAGGGATGGACCAGGCAGGGAAGCTGCTCGGTGGCCTCGTGATGAGGGTTTTCGATCCTTAGCATAGATGGGTAGGAAGTTACCTGCTAGGGATGGACCGGGCAGGGAAGCAGTTCGTTGGCTTCGAGTGGAAGGCTTTCGATCCATAGCGTAGATTGGTAGGAAGCTACCCGCTATGGATGTATCGGGTAGGGAAGCTGCTCGGTAGTCTCGAGAGGACGGCTTTGATCCACAGCGTTATTGGGCAGGAAGCTACCCGCTGCGGATGGCCAGCAGGAAATTGCTCGACGGCCTCATGATGAGGGCTTCGATCCACAGCGTTATTGGGCTGGAAGCTATCCACTGTGGATGAACCGAGCAGCAAGCTGCTCGGTCCCCTCGAGGGCTTTAGATCCACAATGCTGTTGGGCAGGAAGCTACCTATAGGGTTTTTTTTGTCACCCCATTGAGATGGGAATATGCGTTGCTTTTCAGGCGTACTACAGATCCCCCCTGCCTAGGATAGGCTGAGATTTATTGATTGTGAGGATCCGAATCTCCGGTAGCCGTGGACTAAGCTGCCGTTAATTACCCCTCGCCTTTGGAGCGAGTGAACCTCCAATTGACCGGTCAAACCGGTCATGCAAACTCAATGTGCAATGTACGTGTGTTTTGTCTTGAGGAGTTTTAGATATATCGGAGGCCTTGCAGAGTTTATGTGGGTCCCGCTGCCCGGATAGCGGGCTGTGGGTCAAGGGGCTAGCAGCCCCCTTGCAGGGTGCGGGGCAGCACCCCGTTAGAAATTTTTTCAAACGGGGGAAGTGTGTATATATGTAAAAAAAGGAAAATAGCGTCCAAAGGACACATGAGAGCCAGGGCCCCACGTCCCTGGCATGCGGGCGCGGGGCGTCAGCAGAAAATGGGGCTTAGCCCCTGCACTGGGAGTTGTACTCCCGATTAACTTTTGGAGTTGAACTACTGACAAAGAGGACAAAGGGGCTTAGCCCCTGCACTAGGAGTTGTACTCCCAAAAAGAAAGATTATATATATATATATATATATATATATATATATATATATATATATATATATATATATATAGGGTGTTTTTCGTCACCCCATTAAGATGGGAATACGCGTCGCTTGTCAGATGCATTACAGATTACCCATGCCTAGGATAGGCTGGGGTTTATTGATTGTGGGGATCCGAATCTCTGGCAGCCGCGGACTAAGCTGTAGTTAATTACCCCTCTCCATTAGAGCGAGCAAACCTCCGATGGACGGGTGTCACGCCCCGCTTTCCGGTATACGGCGAAGAGGACGGGACTGGTCTGCTACGTATTTACTCTGAAGTAAATACGCTAAGCGTATCTAAACAATATAAAAGTAAATACACAAGAGACAAGATATATAAACTGAACAACAACTTTATTTATTAGCATTCTTTTGTACAATACATGAAAAGTAAATACAACTGAAATAAAAGCGATGCCTAAACAATGGCATAACAGGAATTTAAAGCACTAAAAGGAAATGTGTACAATGAAACTAAAGCGCTGGGTCTTCAACAAACCGATCCATGTCTACAGCAGTAGGCTCGATCTCTGACGGGTCCAAATTACCTGATGACATTCAAAGAAGAGAGAAAGAGAATGTCGTCAGCGAACAGGTCGCTCGGTAAGTCCCAAAGATAACAGGAAAGTAGAATAGACAGAATAAGAAGGTATCTTTTAAAGTTGTATTATCTTGTTGTAATGTTGTATTAACGCTGTTGTTTGTAGCTTGGTACAGAAGAATGCCAGTGTATATGAGAGGAGTCTCTATATGCCAGAGACTAGAGGCAAGTATAGTACAAGGAACCGTTTATGCCACGGTACAACAGCAACTAGATTCATGTTAGGTGTATTAAGTCTTACAGTCCCGTACCACTTTTAACACCTTCCGTACCAATCTACCCCTTAAACCCCATAGTGTCTTGTTTGTATTGTATTGTATTGTAAATTGTATTGATTGTATAATTGATTGACTGATCGAAACCATGATATCAGTAAACGGATGCAACCGTAGAATCATGTAAATGGAATAACTGGAAAACCATGTAAATGGAATGTATATCCATGGTTCGGTTCAGTCAAGTTGTATAGATTGATAATTGGATTTATGAATTCATGTTGAATTGTAATATTGAAGATTGTAGATTGTAAACTGTAGATTGTACTTGAATCATATTCAAGTCAGATTATAATGAGACTCACTCTGAGTCAGTAAATTGAAGTCCTGATTGTTTTGATGTTATCGGTAACCACTGTACATGGACGGCAGGATTTATGATTACCGTATTGATAACACCATTATTAAGTTGTCTACCTTAAATAGGCAAGCACCCACTTCTCCGGCTCCCTGAGGCTCAAGAGATTGGTCCCGCTTAAACCTATGTTTACTAGGGTCCTTAGGGTAATTTATAGAACTTGAGGGAGTTTTATGTAAAAATACTTTTATATACTTTTCAAAATACACCCCAAGTATTTATTATTCATCTTTAGAGTTGTAATGAATGTAGATTTTATATTGTGATATTTCTAGTGAAAATATCCTAATTTCAGAAATAAACGTATTTATTTGTAATATTGATTTGTATGGAATTCATGATATTTTAGTGTAAAATCGATTCTTGTGGTATTGTAGAAAAGGTGGAATATATATAATACTTCAAAAATAGATATGTTTATGTTACATATACATATATTTATATGAAAATAATTTTTGTATATATTTATAATATTCTAGAAATCTCGTTTTCTTAAGATGTCGTATTTTAAATCTTTCGAGACTGAATGCTCCTTGCGGATGTCTGAATCTTGCACTACTAAGCCCGAGGATGTGCGATAATCCGCACCATCCCGAACGGGTTCCCCAAATGGGTTGTAGCGGCGCTTTACAAAGATTTGTATAAATACAAATCATTAAGGAAAACGGTTTTATTAATTATGGTATTTATTTGTAAAGATGTCGATTTTCCGTATTGTATGTTCTAGGGTCTCCTAAGTCAACTAGACTGCTCCTACCTGGTCCAAAGCGAAAAGTTGTGAGATATCCCTCAAATCGCTTTTTCACCGCCAATTGTGGCCAGGTAAGTACAAGTGAAGAAAGGAGCGATCCGCTCATGAATCACCGTGAGACGGGCCTTTTAAAGTTACCTTTCTCACTTGTCTAGCCTAGACACCACAAAGTCAGGTTTAGATAAATGACTGATGTCCACAACTTATCATATTTTCATAAGGAGTTTAAAGTTACCTTTCTCACTTATATAGCCTAGACACCACAAAGTCAGGTTTAGATAAATGACTGATGTCCACAACTTATCATATTTTCATAAGGAGTGGTATTTATTTAAAAAGTGTATCAATACTAAATCTTTTAGAAATGGTTTTATTAAGTAAAGGGTATTTAAATGAAAATATTTGTTTTCTCGTATCCTAGGTTCTCGAGGGTATCGTGTTATGTTGCATATGAGTGTGTGAGGAGGTAGGTCGTTACATCGTGATATACTTAAAGGTATAGCATGTTCTGTGATATTGAATGTAGAATCGAAACTATGTGGTATTTAAATGAAAATACGGTAAAATGAAATAGCCATTATATTATGATATGAAACCTGAACAATTTGGTTGATTAGTGTTTAATAGTCAACATGAGAGAGTTTAAGCGTAACTGTATTAACGAAAAGTGAAGTTTTATAAGAAAACCAAATCGGAAATCGGATTTGTTCCGATTCCGTCGGGTTTCGTAAATCCGTATTTTTAGAATGGAAAAGAAAGTTAGAAATGGGGACACACGGGTTTCAATCAAAGATAAGAGGAAGGTGGATCGGGAGGAGTCGGCGGTGTGTCGTTTCGTCACCGGGAGTTCCTACGGACGTTGCCGGAAAATCCGCCGAAGAATTTGCTGGAGATTCGCCTTTCGCTCACTTCGATTGCGCACAAGGTTTTCTTGAGAATTTTAGAGAGTTGGTTCAGAGTTTGGGGTGAGAGGGTAGAGGGTAGGGGTGGTATTTATAGGGTTAGGCTAGGGTTAGGGTAGATGAAAAGTTTAAAATAAAAAATGTGATAAAATGTAATAAAAATGTATTAAAAGTGTAGTAATTGGGGTTTTAAAAGAGTTCTGGAAATGGTCCGAGGCTAACATTTTGCAGGTGTGTAGTGAATGTGAGAAGACACAATTTTCATGTTGGGGTCGTCGCCGGAATCGGCCGACTTGACCGTGACTCGGCCGTGACTCGGTCGGAGGACTGAGTTGGTCGAGTCGAGGCCGATTTGGCCTATTCCCGGTCGAGTCAGGCGGCCGGGACCCCCCCTGATGGTTCATCTAACCTCTAGCAATGTTACATTTTTGGGTGTAGTGGAGGTTTTGGGGAGATATGCACGTGTAAACTCTTGGTATTCTAAAGGTTTTAAAAAAAATCAATATTAAAAATAATGTGGGGTATGCGATTTGAACTCTGGTGGCTTGGTTCAGCAGTGTAAGGTATTACCAATGAGCTACAAGCTCCTTCTTGTAATTATGGTGTGAAATAAATACTTAAAGTGGTAACAACAACATTAAATACTCCAAGTATAATTTAAATTTAAATCAAATTTATGTACACTAAAAATGGAGTTGTTACAACGAGTCAAATAGGTCATGCGAACTCAATGTACAATGTAGTGTTTTAAGGGGTTTTGGATATATCGGGGGCCCCGCAGAGTTTTTACGGGGTCCCGCTACCCGGATAGCGGGCTGGGGGTCAAGGGAGCTAGCAGCCCCCTTACTGGGTGCGAGGTAGCGCCTGTTAGAAAAATTTTCCTAACGGGGGTGTATTTTGAGTGTGGGATAGTGTGGGAATAAGTAAGGTGTGGAGCGTCTCAAAGACGCTATCGAACTGGGCGCTTGGACGTTGGGCGCCAGCGCCTCACGTGCCCGGCACGTGGGCGCTGGGCGGTTGGGCGACGACGAAAAGAAGGGGCTTTTAGCCCCAGAAATAGGAGTTAAACTCCAAAATAGGATTTTTAGTGGAGTTAAACTCCCAAAAATTTAGATTTGGTGTTAAACTCCTAAAAAATCTGGATTAGGAGTTAAACTCCTTTGAGAATTTGGGTCTTGGAGTTGAACTCCCCAAAGATCTTCAGAGGTGGTCAAAGCGGATCCATTTCTTCTCTCTTAAGCCTTAAATCTTCTCTTGAGTCTGGGTCTTTTCCAAAGTAGGATTTTCGGAGGTGGGTCTCCTTCTTCTTCCTCTTTATTTGCTGGATCTTGGAGAAAAGGTGGGTGAGATTCAAAATCTCCCCTTTTTGAGATTTGATGGAAGATCTGAGTTCCCCTTCAAGGGTTTGATGGTGAAATACTATTTATTTTTGGAAAAGAAAGAGTTAAACTCTTGATTTAATTCAAAAAGAGGAAGAAGGTTTAGAACCTTGAGGAAAGAGAAGGAGGCACATAAACCTTAGATTTTCAGGGGAATGAAATTCTATCATTTATTTCATTATCATGTTGCCTTATATAGGCTTACAAATTTATATATAGCCCCTTGGGCTTTTCAAAATGGCATTTTGCCCATCCCATGCCTCATGTGCTCATTTCTTTTGCACATGAGCCATGTGCTTTACAAAAATTTGGTTTTATACCCATTTTTCTTATATTCATGCATAAAAAATTACATCAAAATTATTTATTACATTATTTCATTTTGGCATGGGGGAGGCCGGCCGCGGGGCTCGATTTGGGCATGGGCCCACTTGATTTGGACTTAGGCCTGCTTATCTTGGGGTTGACTTTGACTTGGTCAACTTGGGTGTAATTTTTGACCCCAACAAAATACCCCCCATCAATAAATGCACACCACATATGTGGGTCGTGTGCGTGAAATTGATGGACCTTCTTTCGCGTGGAGGTTAGCTTGATTTGGTTCCTATTTTGACGACGTGGAGGTCGATGCCGCCCATTTTGTGACATGGACGGTGACTTGGACAGACGGTTCTGCCCTTTTTGCGACTTAGACGGTCGATGCTGCCCATTTTGTGACTTGGATGGTCGGCGCAGCCCTTGTTGCGACTTGGACGGTCAGTGTTGTCTTTTTTGCACTTGGACGGTCGGTGCTGCCATTTTACGACGTCGATGGTCGGTTCTGCCATTTTAGCGACGTGGACGGTCGGTTCTGCCCTTTTTGCGACTTGGACGGTCGGTGCTGCCAATTTAGCGACGTGGATGGTTGGTTCTGCCCATTTTGTGACTTGGACGGTCGGTGCTGCCATTTTAGCGACGTGGATGGTCGGTTCTGCCCTTTTTGCGACTTGGACGGTCGGTGCTGCCATTTTAGCGATGTGGACGGTCGATTCTGGATTTGACTTGCTCCGCTTCTTGCAGTGTCAGGGATTGGATTTGACTTGCTCCGCTTTCTGCGGTGTCAGGGTTGAAGTTGACATGCTCCACTTTCCGTGGTGTCGGGATTAGATTTAACTTGCTCCGCTTTCCGCGGTGTCGGATTTGACTTGACTTGCTCCGCTTTCCGCGGTGTTGGGATTTGACTTGTTTCCGAGGTGGAGCTTGATTCCACCAGGGAGGTCGTTGGTTGTCTTGTTGACTTGATATGATTTGGGTTGACATTAGCATCGCTACACTGGAATATGGTACCAGGAGAGAATCATCATTTGCCATGAGAGGATTTGGGGATTTTGGTTTTGGTCTGGCATTAGCACCTCTTGTCACACCCCGCTTCACGGTGTACGGCGAAGGGGACGCAACTGGCCGCTACGTATTTACTTTGAAGTAAACACGCTAAGCGTATCTAAGCAATATAACTAAAATGCACAAGAGATAGAGACAATAGATATATATTGAACATCAAATTTATTTTTTAACATTCTTTTTACAATACATCTAAAAAGTAAATACATGGAATGGAAAGCAATGCCTAAACAGTGGCATAGCAGAAATGGAAAATACAAAATGTAAATGTGTACAAGAAACTAGAGCTCCGGGTCGAAAGCTAGCTGATCCAAGTCCTTGATGGTGGGTTCGATCTCCTGAAGATCCGAATCACCTGACAACATTCCAAAGAAGAAAGAGAAGGAATGTCGTCAGCGAACAATCGCTCGGTAAGTCCCAAAGATAAGGAAGAAGTAGAATAGACAGAGAGAGAGAGTGTAGCTTTTAAAGTTGTATTATATTGTTATAATGTTATATTTAGTGTTAACGCTGTTGTTTTTAGCTTGGTACAGAAGAGGCTAGTGTATACGGGAGGAGTCTCGTTAGACCAGAGACTACGGTGGACGAAATCAAGAGTACAAGGTTCCGTGATAAAACCCGGAACAACGGCAATTGAATTCAGGTTTGGTGTCTTAATAGTTGCAGTCTTGTGCCACTTTTAATACCTTCCGTACCAATCTACCCCTTAAACCCAACGATACTTTAATTGTATTGTATTGTAAATTATATTGTCTTGTATTATAGATTGTATAGATGGATGACTTGCCGAAACCATGATATCAGTAAATGGATGTAACTGAAAAATCATGTAGATGGATGTATATCTATGATTCGGTTCAGTCAAGTTGTATAGATTGATAGATTGAACAGATTGAATATATGGATTCATATTGAATTTCTATATATACTTGAATCTCATTCAAGTTAGATTGATTATATCGAGACTTAGTCTGAGTCAGATAATTTGAAAAGAAATTGAAATCCTGAATTTAAGTTTTGATATTATCGGTAACCGCTGCACATGGACGGCAGGATTTGTGTCTTTTTCAAAGACGATTGCCGTACTGATAACACCGTTTGTTAATTTTTCTATCTTAAATAGGCAAGCACCTATATCTCCAGCTCCCTGAGGCTCAAGCGACCGTGGTCCCGTTTACTAGGGTCCTTATTGTAATTTAATATAACTTGAGGGGGTTTTATGTAAAAATAATTTTGTATAATTTTCAAAATACACCTCAAATATTTTATTATCATCTTTAAAGTTTTCATTGATGTATATTCTATCATTGTGACATTTCTAGTAAATAAAACCTATCTTTCATAATATATGGTATTTATTTGTAATATTGGAATTGTATGGTATTTTCTTGTAAATAAGATATTTTTCTTGAATTTTGGAAATGCGGAATATTATAAATATTAAAAAATAGATATTTTGATATTAATTACATACATATTTATTTATTAAAATATAAGTTTTATTTATAATAGAAATCACATTTTTTAAAGAAAATTATATTTTAAATCTTTTGAGACCGTATGCTCCTTGCGGAGGTTTGCATCTCGTACTACTAAGCTCGAGGATGTGTGATAATCGACACCATCCCGAACGGGTTTTCCGAAATAGGTTGTAGCGGCGCATTGCAAAGATTCGTTAAAAATACATATCTTGTAGAAAAATGTTTTTATAAGTTTGAGGTGGTTTTGTGTAAAATCGTATTTTCCCAAAACTATACTCCCAAAGATCATCGTGCTATGTTACATATGAGTTTTTTGAGGTGGTAGGTCATTACCTCGTGAACTATTTAAAGGTATAGCAAGGGGTAATGATGTTTTATGTCGAAACTAAACAATATGGTATTTTTCTGTAAAATTGCGATAAAAGTAAAATATGAATTATTTTGATATGAAACTTGTCAATATGTTTTGTTAATGTTTAATGATCATGGTGTGATGGTTTGTTATTATTGTGTTTAAGAAAAAATATGATTTTTAAGGAACAACCGAATCGGAAGTTGGATTAACTCCACTTCCGTCTGGTTTTAGAATTTTAAATTTTTAGAATAGTAAAGAGAAGGGGGAGAAGGGACTTACTGGATTGTAGGGTAGAGGAGAGGAAAAGGAAGAAGTAGGAGGCTCCAGTGCATCGTTTCGTCGCCGGAATCTCCTCGAATCGTCTTCGGAAGTTCGCCGGAGCTTTGCCCTTTGCTAACTCCACCTACACACAAAAAGTCTATGAAATTTTCTTGAGAGTTTGGATAGAGATTTGGAAGTGAGGAGAGGTGAATTTGAGTGTAGTATTTATAGGAAAAATTAGGGTTTAGGGTAAATGAAAGGGTGTGAGAAAATTGTATTAAATTTTACATTTAAAAAATTAAACGCGGTGTTTTAAATTCTCTGTAAATGTTCAGGGATTTTAAATAGTACAGGGTTAATAGGGGTAGGCCAAAGGTCACAGGAGTTCAAGAAAAATTGAGTTTGGGCTGACTCGGGCCAACGGCGGCGGCCGATTAGCCTGAGTCACCGGCCTGAGTTGGCCGAGTTGGGCCGATTCTTGCCACCATGTGTCCCCTGTCGATTTTTCTACCTCCTGGACTCATTTGTTTTATATGTGACTTTTGGTTTTACGGTTATGCACGTGTAGACTCTTGGGGTTCTAAAAATATTAAAAGAAAATTAATTAAAAAATAATGTGGTTGATGGGATTTGAACTCTGGCGCTTTGGTTCAGCTGTGCAAGCTCTTACCAATGAGCTACAAGCTCCTTCTTTCTATTTAAAAGCAAAACAAATTTATAACCTGTGCTCATGAAAAAGCACCCCTTTCTGTATTTTTTAAAAAAATTGTACAAAAAGTTTAGGGTTGTTACACTGCTACACTGGAATATGGTACCATGAGCGAATCATTATCCGCCGTGAGGGGATTTCCCTCATTCCCAGTTTAACGAATTGGGGGTCATCTGTTCCCAATTTAACGACTTAGAGGTCATCTGTTCCCAGTTTTAAAGACTTAGCGGTCTATTGGGTCGAAAGTTTTGGAATTTTGGGGTTGGGGTCGCCATCAGCGTTGCTAACACTGAAGTACAGGTGCCAGGAGAAATTCATCATATGCCTTTCCCTGTTGGGGAGTGATGGCTCAGGAGACAGGTTTAGGTCCTTATCATCTAATACTTTTCAATTTTATGAGTCGTAAGGGTCCCATAAAAGCATTTTCTTCCTACGAGTCGAAAGGATCTCGTAGGTGTATTTTCTTCTCAGGAGTTGTGAGGACCCCAAGTGTGTTTTTTCTTCGCGAGTCATAAGGATCCCACGAAGGTGTTTTCTTATAAGTCGAGAGGATCTCGTAAGTTCCGTTCTCCTCATGCATCGTGAGGACACATGAGCGAGTCTTCCCAAATGGAGCATAATTCCAAGGGCGGAGACCGGCCGCAGGACTGGTGATTACGGTGGGGTATGGGTATGATGAGAATTATTTGAGCTCGTGGATTATATACGGTAGTCAGTTCGGGGACCAACCGTAGGGCTGGGAGAATTTTGGGATTTTTTGGTGTCTGCATCGCTACAGTGGAATATGGTACCAGGAGTGACTCATCATTCGTCGTTGGGACATTCATAGATTTGAAATTTTGGTTGGGGTTTACATAGCTGCACTGGAATATGGTACCAGGAGCGACTCATCACTCGCCATTTGGGAATTCGGATTTTTTTTGCCTCTGCATCGCTGCACTGGATTATGGTGCCAGGAGAGAATCATCATTCGCCATTCAGAGCTTTTTTTACCGTGATTGCTCTATCATTTCAGCTTTTCTTATTGCGAAGGTCGTCATTGCCCTATCATTTCGGCTATTTATTCGCGGTTGCCCCATCATTTCGGCTTTATTTTTTTATCCTTATTTTACTCGCTGATTTTTATTGCGAGTTGCCCCATCATTTCGACTTTTCTTTTTTCTTTTATTTACACTTTTTTTATTTACACACATTTTTTTACATTCCCAGTTTAATGACTTAGGGGCCGTTTGTCCCCAGTTTAACGACGTGGTGGTCGATGGTTCCCAGTTTAACGACATGGTGGTCAACTGTTGGATCCTGGGCTTGATTCTGCAAGAACTACGGGCTCCTTTGGCCTAATTGCATAAGCTGTCTCTTTGTCATATGGTCCGAGCCAGTGTTTGATGGCAACAACTACGTCATCGTCATGGCTATTGCGCGTAGGAGGACTTCTTCCTCTGGGCTCCATCATGTAGATCGTATGTGTTGTGTACCCATCCACCGCTTTTTCATTGGCAATATTACTCGTTTGTCTCTTAACTTGTAGCCTTGGTCCATTCTTTTCAGAGAAAGGCAGATGTCTGAAAGAATCAGGTTTCCGATGGACTTCGGTCTCCATTTGTATGAAATTGGCGGTTGTAGCTTGACTGTTTGCTAACACGCCTTTAGACAGTTCTATCTCTGCTGCCTTGTATTATTTTTCGACCCAATCTTTGAAAACGAAGTAGTCCACAATGGCATGACCTATCACTCTGTGATAGGGGCAATATTTAGGGTCGTCGGTCATATTCGCTTCTTGTGGTCTTTTTGATTCTGGCAACTGTAGACCGTTCCTAAGTGCGTCTTTGAATATTTTACGGACTTTGTCCCTTCTGAAGTAATAGACCTTATCCAGCCTCTCTTTCAGTAGAGATTCTCCTATCTCTCCGAACACTGGCTTCCGAGGCTGGTTGGCATTAACCCCGCTCATCCCTCGCTTATTTCGGTTAGCCGAAGTGTTAAAAGATTCAGCATCGTCAGAATTTCCGCCTTTGCGATTATCGTCTTTTCGGTTTCTCCACGACCTATTGTTATTTTAGGAATCAGAGGAGGACTCTTGCTTTGAGCGCTCAAACATCTGGACTTTCCTGGTCATCTCTTAGAATGTTTTGAGACCTACGGTGCATAGAAACGGGGCCATCCAATTGTTGATATTTCCGACGAGGAGGCTGACAGATTGGTCCTGATATATCGGTGGTTCATATTTGATGGAGAGATTGCGCTAGCGGGTTATAAAATCCATGCTGCTTTGTTGTTCTTTGGCTTGGTCCTTACGAGGTCTGCGATGGTAATCTTATCGCTGACACTCATGAATCTTTGTCGGAACAGAGATTCCATTTGGACGAAAGTAGTAACAGAATGATCAGGTATGCTCACGTGCCAGTCGAAAGCGACATCGGTTAAGCTGTTAACGAACTGGCAGAGGAGAAGCACATCATTGCCCCCAGTATTCTCGCATGAGGTTTTAAAATGGGCGATGTGCTGATTCGTATTTCCCATCCCATCAAATCTTCTGAATTTGGGGATGACATAGCCGCCAGGAAACTCTACCAGATCATACCGAGCAGGATATAGTCTCCCACTACTGCTGATACCTTTTTGCGTTTCGGCTTTGTCTACCAATGTTTTGACTTTGTTGGCAACCAAATCCATGATTTGATTTTGAGTTAGCGGGCTACTGTCATCGATAGCCAAGACATTTCTTGAGATAGGATGCCACTGACTTTCATGTGGTCTGCCCACCTTTGGATTTGAGGGAATAGGCGTCGGCTGCCTCGGGACACTGTTTCCCAGTTCATGAGTAAAGCCCTGCGCTTGATTGGGCGGCTGAGAAGCAAGTCGGGCCGTGAGCTGCATCACGACATTCGTTAAGTCGTCAATTTTAGAGTAAAGTTTGGCCATCTCCTTGTCTTTACTTCTGCGTTGTTTTCGGAGCTCTTGGAGAAGTTGTTGCTCTGCGTTCTTAGGACGGAAGATCGGCTCCTCTTCGCTTTCCGAGCCCGACTCCTCATGAACCGAGGGATCTCTCTGCTTATCAGCCTCACTGGAAGGGTTTTCATTACCTTCCAGAGGATGCTGGTCTTGGGAAGTGGCAGCCACATTCATACCAGATTAGATTTGAGATGTAGTAGCCCTGTCCTTGCTCTTACTGCGCGTGCCCACCATGTAAACAGTGTGGACCACACATCCACCATCTCTTTATCTTTGGTGGGGTAACCCTGTTCTTGGAACATCATGAAGTTGAGCCTAGCAGAAGCCCTAGCCTTTTTGTTAGCTGTGTATATGAGACTTTTCTGTCTTAGCTTCTCAATTTTGAGGGCTTGACGGGCATCCGTCCTCCAGAAAGCCATCGTGATTCGATTAACGGGGAGCTTAGAGAAGATACCCGATTGAGCCGTTTGTCAAGGGCACCGCTGGAGCTTGCTCGAGATGCCTTATTGCTCTATTGGTGTTGATGGCCTTGCCCCCAGCTAAGGCCAAGAAAAGTCGTTCAAACACCGACTTGCGTTTGGGTAGTGGTGCCTTCGAGATCACCACATTTGGCCTCCTGCCTTCTGAGGCCGGTTTATCTGTTACTGGAGCTTGAGGAGCTGGGATGGCGCTAGCTGGCACGAACAGAATAGAGACAAATGGTAGTAGGGGCTCCTCCCACTGTCGCCCGAGACTGGCCGGGAGGACCGTCCTAGCGTCCTTCTTTATCGTGTAGGAGATGGGAGTTGTGCTGAGAGCTGAGATTGTCCTTAGAGACATTTTGTTGCTTCCGAGGATTGCAATTGGAAATTGTTAACCTGCATAAAGAAGCATGATTTCAGTATAGGCAATCAATTTATATGTTGATTGAGTTCGCATGAATATTTAACCCGAAATATGGGAGGAGAGGAAAGGTCCTACCGGGCGTGCCAGAATCTGTAGGGTGTTTTTCGTCACCCCATTGAGATGGGAATACACGTCGCTTGTCTGGTGCATTACAGATTCCCCCTGCCTAGGGTAGGCCGGGGTTTATTGATTGTGGGGATCCGAATCTTCGGCAGCCGCGGACCAAGCTGCCGTTAATTACTCCTCACCTTTGGAGCGAGAGAATCTCCGATGGACGGGTCAAACAGGTCATGCGAACTCAATGTACAGTGCTGTATTTTGAAGGGGTTTTGGATATATTGGGGGCCCCGCAGAGTTTTTACGGGGGTTCCGCTATCCGGATAGCGGGCTAAGGGTCAAGGGGGCTAGCAGCCCCCTTACGGGGTGCGGGGCAGCGCCCCATTAGAAAAATTTTCCTAATGGGGGTGTATTTTGAGTGTGGGATAGTATGGGAAAAAGTAAGGTGAGGAGGGTCTTAAAGACGCTACGGAACTGGACGCTGGGCACTTGAGCTCTGGACGCTTGGGCGCTCGCGCCTCACGCTGCCGGCATGTGGGCGCTTGGGTGCCGGCGAAAAGATGGGGCTTTTATCCGCGGAAATAGGATTTAAACTCTAAAAGAGAATTTTGAGTGGAGTTAAACTCCAAAAGATTTAGATTTGGAGTTAAACTCCTAAAGGATCTGGATTAGGAGTTAAACTCCTTTGAGAATTTGGGTCTTGGAGTTGAACTCCCCAAAGATCTTCAGAGGTGGTCAAAAGGGATCCCTTTCTTCTCTCTTAAGTCTTAGATCTTCTCTTGAGCCTTGGATTTTTTCCAAAGTGGGATTTTCGTACATGGGTCTCTTTCTTCCTCCTCTTTGTTGGATGGATCTTGGAGGAAAGGGAGGTAAGATTCAAAATCTCCCATTTTTGAGATCTGATGGAAGATCCGTGTTCCCCTTCAAGGGTCTGACGGTGAAAAACTATTTATTTTTGGAAAAGAAAGAGTTAAATTCTTGATTTAATTCAAAAAGAGGAAGAAGGAACCTTGAGGAAGGAGAAGGAGGCACAGGAACCCTAGATTTTTAGGGGAATGAAATTCTATCATTTATTTCATTATCATGTTGCCTTATTTAGTTTTAAAAATTTACATATAGCCTCATGGGCTTTACAAAATGACATTTTGCCCACCCATGCCTCATGTGCTCATTTCTTTTGCACTTGAGCCATGATCTTTACAAAAATTTGGCTTTATGCCCATTTTTCTTACATTCATGCATAAAAAATTACATTAAAATTATTTATTATATGATTTCATTTAGGTATGGGGGAGGCCGGCCGCGGGGCTCGATTTTGGTATGGGCCCACTTGATCTGGGCTTGGACCCGCCTGGCTTGGGGTTGACTTTGACTTTGACTTGGTTAACTGGGGTGTAATTTTTGACCCCAACAATATATTTTTGAGGAGTTAAACACCTAAGATATTTTTGGAGCTGATGAAAGGGGACCCCTTTTTTCTCCCTTGAGCCTTAGATCTTCCCTAAAGTGTGGTTTTTGGATGTGGGTCTCCTTCTTCCTCCTCTCCATTGGCTGGATCGTGGAGAAAAGAGGATAGGATTTTAAAAATCTCCCCTCTTAGAGATTTGATAGAACATCCGCGTTCCCCTTCAAGGGTTTTGTGACGAAAAACTATTTCTATTTGGAAAAGGAAGAATTAAACGTTTGATTTAATTCAAAAAAGGGAGATGCTTTTAGAATCTTGAGGAAGGGGAAAGAGGCACAGAAACCCTAAATTTTGAGGGGAATGAAAATTATTCTTTATTTTATTATCATGTTGCCTTATATAGGCTTATAAATTTACATATAGTCTCTTGGGCTTTAAAAAATGGTATTTTGCCCATCCTATACCTCATGTGCTCATTTCTTTTGCACATGAGACTGGGCTTTACAAAAATTTGGCTTTATGCATGTTCTCTTACGGAAAATAAATAAATAAGTGGAGCAACGGAGAAACTCCCAAAGTGGAGCATCACGTGCCCACACGTGATAGGCACTTCGCTTAACAAAACTAAGCCAAAACTGAACCTCACGTGCGGACACGTGACCTCTATAAGCAAAGTATACAGGCGCCTGAATAAAGCAAACAAGTAGGACAAAAAGAAACTCATGTGATAACACGTGACAACCTTAGGTCGGCTTAATTTGGTAGGGTCACGTGCTACACGTGATTGACTCCTGTGTCTTCTGGACTGATAAAAATAAATTCTAATTAAAAGAGATTAAAAGCCTTATTTGGAAAGCACTTCCTTGGGTTTTTCTAAACAATAAAGATTATGCTCTGTAAAACATAGCGCCGTTGGATTAAAAATCCAATGGTGATTAAAAATCATCAATCTACAGAAAAATTATGTGCAAGGAAATATCTTCCTAAATTTGTTAAGAACGACAAAAGAAATATATTCTGTAAAACAGAAGTTCTTGGATTAAAAATCCAGCAGTGAATAAAATTCACCAAGTGATCAAAAAGATCATGTTGGTTGATTAGAAAATCAATCAAAATCTCTCAACGAGAGATTTGCTAAACAAATTGATTCCCCTTTTTCTCCTATAAATAAGAGCAAAGAAACAAATGAGAAAAGAGTAAAAGGGGGAGAGACAGAGGAAAGAGAAGATAAAAAAAAAGAGAAACCCTTCGTAAGCTTAAAAGAAAAGAGAATTTAATTCTCTAGAGAGAAAAAGAGAAAAAGAAATTCTAGGTAAGAGAAGGAACAAAATACAGAGAATATCTCATCTCTTTTTCACCTCCATAAGAGTTTAACTCTTCCAAAAAGAACTTTGTTCTTCCTCTAGTTAAGATCTGCAGAAGCAGATCTCCCCACAAGTTAAGAATTTAATTCTCATCGGGGAGATTTTTCCATGCAGATCCAAAACCTAAAGGGAGATCTAAGTTCAGAGAATTTAATTCTCCCAAAAAGTATATAGGAATTTAATTCCTCTGATGAAACAAGGGTTTAACCTTTCATATGAGAACTTAGTTCTCCCTTATGGTAAAGATCTAAAGAAGCAGATCTTCTCACAAGTTGAGAATTTAGTTCTCATCAGGGAGATTCTGTCATACAGATCCCATACTCAGTGAAAAACTAAGTCTTAATAATCCAATTCTCATAAAAAAAATAGGCTTGAAATCCTTGAAACTCAGGACCTCCATGCACGTAAAAAGATTAGCACCCAACATGATAATAGACGAGCATGTGCTCCCATGTGAGCGGCTTTGCTGAACAAAAAGGAATAATCGAGATTGGCTCACGTGATCATACGCGACCCCATGGTAATGCTTGACACTTACAAACTAAGAAAGGGGAATAAATCGAAGGCAGTTCCCACTTTTAGGTTGCCTCACGTAATCTCACGTGACCCAAATAGCGCTTAGCGCTCAGAAGAGAACAAAAGAATGAACCCAAAGAAGCAGCCCTTCAAATTCTTGACGTTTAATACTATTTCAAAGTGCTTCACGTGCTTACATGTGACGGCCACAGGGCTAAAGTGCTTAACACTTATATGCATCACGTGCGACATGTGAGCATTCTCAAACATCAGTGTTTAACACTGCCTCAGAGTATCACGTGGGAGCACATGAGCGCTGAATAAATATGTTAGTGTTGAACAAATGTTCTAAGGACCATCAATTGAGCCCTTCATGCTCAGGGTTTCCTCAAGAAAGCTAATAAGCTCCCAACATATGACATCTAAACTGATGTTTATCCCACTTCCCTAAATCGGGACATTGGTTCAAGGGTATATCTCTTCAAACCTTTGATACATGTCATTGTAATCCTTCAACGTCTTCAGAGAGATGGAGGGTCCCGATAACCAATAACTTTTGGCGCATTTCCAAACTGGTTAAACCAGAACCCTATGGACTATGAGGTCCATAAACTCATAGACTATGATGTCCTTACACTTTATGGATTGTGAGGTCCTTAAATTCATAGACTATGATGTTTTTAAACTTTACAGACTATGATGTCTTTAAACTCCATGGACTATGATGTCATTAAACTTATGGACCGCAATGTCCCTAAGCTAAAACAATAGAGTCCAAATGCTATTTTGTTGGATCTAAATGATCCCAAAACCCTGTTAAGTAGATCTTAGCCTAAAAATTAGACTAATGTATCCTTAACAAACGTTTAAGTTGATCTTAATCTCAATAAGATTAACAATCCTTAAACCCACTGGACCGCAACATCCCTAAACTAAGAAGATAGAGCCCAAATTCCCCGTCGTTGGATTTAAATGATTCTAAACCCCCCTGTTGAGTAGATCTTAGTCTAAAAAAATTAGACTAACGTGTCCTTAACAATGTTTAAGTTGATCTTGATCTTAATGAGATTAATGATCCTTAAACCCAAACCAAACCCAAATCTAAGAGAATACGGATTTGGATTAATCCACGCCCTACGGGTGACAACATAAATTAGTCTCCGTATACAATCCACGGGCAACCAAAAATAAAAACAAATACACACGACACGAAGTTACCATCGGGAGAAGGAGAAAGTGATTACCGCGATGTGGTAGCGTAATTAACCGCAAAGGCTTACGCTTGAAAGGGAAGAGCGTCCCCATAATCAAAAACTCCTCATACACGAGGGGGAATCTGATGAAGTCTGCTACAACGGTCGCATCCGTATAAACCTCTGATACACGGTACCATAAATCAACTTGGCATCTTCGGAGAGGTGGGCGGATAAATCCAAATATCAACTTCCCCCAAAATTCAGGCCGGACGTCCTAACTTCTCGGTCGCGTCTTTCGGCGGAGAACAGATTCTGGCATTCCCGGTAGGACCTTTCCTCTTTCCACTCCACACTTCGTGTGTCGTGTTTCGTGAACGAATCGCGGTTTAATAGGTTTGCCCCTGGATTCAAGGCACTACGATTTGGAGTATTGCTCCCGTGCAGAAAAAATGGCTTTCAACTGCAATAACTGCAACAACTCCCACTCCATCCTTACTGGAGGAGTGACCTATGGGCCTCAAGCGGCCTCCGTTTTCACGATGCCAGTGGAACAGGTGACGCAAGCCACCACTGGGCTGTTCTTTGGGACCATGCTCCCACCAATGAGCTTCAATGCCCCACTGCCGTCGCAAGAAACTTCGAAGAAGTCGGTATTTGATTGGCTTACAACTACCGCAGCCCCTCTCAACGGGTCGCCCAAATCCAGTGCCTCGGTTTTCAACACACTGGGCTAAAACTCAGGTAGGCCCGTGAAAAATCCTACAATACCTGAAGGAGTTATCCCGAAGCGGATATCTATTCTAACCCTAATAAACGAAATCATCGGAGAAGCTCCTCCTGCTAAGGGATCGGTCTTCGCTAGACTGTTCGCTCCAACTCCCACTTCAGGAGAAGTCACCAAGGCTGCTTCCCTTGCTTGAAAGTCTGCCTTCGACAGATTGGCCATCCCCTCTCAACGAACGTCAGTCTTTGACAGGCTGATACCAACAGCAGTTTCTCATCAAAGCATGAAGCACGATGCAGTTACCCCGGCAACGGAGATGATCCCGAGTGCACGACATGCTCGACATCGTCACTGGCGCAGAGTGAGGAAAGCTGGGGGCAGTTCCCCTTCTGGACTGACTCCGTGAGCTCCAATGGTGGAAGTCGATGTTGCTGTTCCAATTGGGAACAACTTCGAACCACTCAGGAGAGTGCGCAAGAACTCTCCGACGGCCGTGCTAAAAAGATCTCCTCCACATATGGAGAATGTTACAAAGGTGAAGCCAGAGCAGCCCTCTCAGCGGCTGTCCTTTAAAATTCATAAGGTCTGGCGACTGGTCTATGACTCGGTGATCAACCAAGACTACTCTCGCCGACTGAAGAAGATGAAAGTTTGGCAAGAGAAGGACCACCCTGTCGTACCACAGAAGGTGTCTTCTACTTGGGTGCCCGCTGCAACGGCCCCCTCAACTTCGACCGCCCAAAAAAGGAGAAGGCCGGAGAAAATTCCCGTGTCTGCGACGAATCTCTAGGGCACTGAACCTAAACGCCCCAATTCTGGGGGTATGGTGGTGCACATTGTTTATATGGTATCCAGAAAAGAGGATAGCCGTATCTCCATGGGCCATCGATCACTCACTCGATCAGTAACTAAGGCTCAAGAGAAACGACAACAAAAGCTCCAGGAGATGCTAACACAGATGGCCGCACTCACTGGGCCAAAAGAAAGCCCGGAGACGTCATCGGAGCAACGCCAAGAATAGGAAACTGATGCCGAATTCCTCGAAAGAATGCTCGCGAGGAAAGAAAAAGAGGTCGTGGAACAAGCGGCCAACATAGAACAAATGGTGCTATTGTTCCAAGATATGGTGGGCATGATGATCCAGCCGGACCATTCCGGCGAAGAGCCTCCAGTAATAATTGAAGACGATAGAGGAGAGACATCAAACCCTCTTCCGACCTCTACAGCTGCAAAGGAGGAAACAATCTCTAAATCCACCCTTGACGACTATATAGCTCAACAGATACGAGCTCATCAGGCGAGCAAAGCGGCTGGCTAAATTGTCAAGACTGGACGACCCTATCTGGGTTGGTACAATCAAATAAAGTACCCGCCGGGATACACAATTCCTAAGTTCCACATATACAAGGGGACAAGCAATCCCCATCAACATGTCGCTCAGTTTAGGGCTTTGTGCGGAAATACTGGAGGTGACGATAAGCTACTGCTTTGCCAATTCGTCGGCAGCCTGAAAGAGACGGCGTTCGAATGGTTTTCAGAACTTCCCAATGACTCCATCAAAACTTTTACGGGGATGGAATTGTTATTCACCTAGCGTTTCGCAAGCGCTAGAGAACGCACCCCAATCACGGCATTGATCAATGCCAGGGTGAAGCCAGGAGAAACATGGGTTCAGTATGCAATCCAGTGGCAGAACCTATGGTCGAAATTCGAACTACGCATCGAAGAAGCTCCCGCAGTAGGCATGTTCGTGGGTACCCTCGATCCGCAGGCGACCATATCCCAGTTCATGATGTTTTTCAAGCCGACTACCTTCCAGGCCTTGATTGACAAGCTGGCCCAATTGGATCAGATGGACAATTCCTCGAAGACGGACCCTCGAAACGAAAAAGGGAAAGGGAAAGCGACCTTCGTCGCCAATCCTCAGCAGCAGCACAGTGGTCCAAAACCAGCCGATCGCCAAAACGAGAGACAACGATTCTTTAATGAGAAGCTGAAACGCATTTACTCGTTTCCCCGGGATAAAACGAGGAGACTGTTTGAGCTGGCAGTGCGCAACAGGCTCATCAATCTGCCAGATCCAAGACATCCTCTGCAGCCAGGAGACGCCAACAATCCCAATTACTGTCCCTACCACCGAGTAGTAGGCCATCCAATTGAAGATTGCTTCGTCTTCAAAGGCTGGATAGAGGACCAATACCAACAGGGCAAATTCACGCTGTCTGAGAATTGGAAGGTAAGGTCGCCCCAGCCACACACTCCTAAAAAGATGGACACGCCCGGGGCATCATGCTCTTTTATAGAAGAAGCTCCAGGGGAAGTCGCACTTTCAGTGTTCTCGTTCCGGCCATCGATATAGACCCTTACTGGAGAAGATCAAGGTTTGCAAATCGCTATGGTTCCGCGACAGCACTACAGAGAGCTTGATACGCTCGAAATATATAGTGTGCAAGAGCTGCAAACATTGTATGTCCCTCCCAGGCGAAAAGGTGAAAAGGCGATCTTATTCTACCGATCTACGGAGACTAAAGTTGAAAGAGAAGTCTATGTTAGTGTATATGCCTTAGGGGCCATTATTGTATCATACTAGCTTGTATTACTTAATGGAAGCTTGGGATATTCACAGTTATATTAACAGTCTTGCTAAACATGGTAGTATGCTACGTGGTTTATATCTATCTTAATATGTGTATATGTTAGCATATCGTGAAAACATATTGATAGAGCCCTTAGGATCTTGCTTGACTACCAGCGTTGTGATGGCAGTCACACTAGTGGGGGCTGAGTAGTCTACAAGCACATCCTTTTTCAGGTCCCTAGTTGTAGGATTACCGAGACAGGGCATCGATACTCCGGAGTAGACTAGTATGTACGCTTCTCATCCCAGCAGGGGAAATGGTCTGTCCCACAGCCATTAGTACATTGTACTGGAGATAGTATACAGGTGCTCGTTGGGTTACGGGTACACCGGACAGGACTCGCAGGGAACTGTTGGTTGGTATTATACCCGTCGTCAGTTAACAGTTCTCAGGTGACATGAGTACAGCATAGTCTGCAGACTTGACACTGCTGCTTCGTCTCGAGTGTATTCCCACTGTTCTTAGATTGCTACCCTACCACGGCTCAAAGGAGTCGTGCAAACAGGTAGCAGTTAGGTGTAGTTCCGAAGCACTTGGAGGCAGTGGTGGTTAGATAGGATTCGTCTCTCCCGGTATTGGGAGTTGATATCGCGCTGCGTTTGGAGAGCCATTACGCAAAGTCCCTGGCCAGGGCAAATGAGATTTACTGGTAGGATTTCCAGTAGCTTCTCAAGGTGTAATGGGCTTTACTCCGACACGAATTATACCGCTTTTAGAGGACTGACGCTTGTCGCTCCTAGGCCCGATATGCGATAGTCCTAGACGAACAGACCGGACTGTACGGAGATTGTCACACCAGGCTCAGTAGGAGTTCGGATGGGTTTCCTCATCGGCCTTCTTATCGACATCTACCTAGAGACCGTTACGTACAGCTAGTACCGCTTGCGGCCTGTGGTTAAACCCACTGCCAGCGTAGTGTCGAGTCTTTAGAGTCCCACACAGAGAGTTTCCCTGCTTCAGGCGAAACGATATATAGGTCGTATGGTTTTACGACAGGGTTCGAATACATACGCGTATTTATGCACGTACGATGTTCGGACAGTTTTTACTAGCAGGCTTTGGTTTAAACCAGATTCTAGTATTGGATTATTGGATTTATATAGTCTCAGTATTTCCGTGTTTTCACGGATGGGAGGGGCATTCTCGTAATTAGTTGAGAATCTTCTAGAAGATTGATGATGTGGAGAGATTAGGTGTTATTTGCATTAAATCGATTAGTGGTTCATGAGATGAATCATCCAAATGAGTTAATGAAGCATTTATTGCTTAATGACTCATGAGATGATTCATTGTATGTATTAAATGAAGCATGGTTGTTAATATCAAATAATGATTTATTTGATATTCTTTATGCTTCATCATATATTGAAATGAGACATAATTCATTATCATTCTCACTTTCACATTCTCTTTCCTCAAGCTCTCACTCTTCAAGATCTAACCCTAATCCTTTCATTTGTTGAGATCCTAGGGTTAGCAAGACTAATAGATCCCTAATACTCTTCTATATCGTCTAGGTTACTTTGATTAGCACTCATAGCCACCTAGTTACTTTAAGTGAGAGGTTAAAGCTTGGAGAAGTAGCTCTCGGGTGGATCTTCTATCCCAACGAGGAGGCCGACGAGGAGGTGAACTACAAGGATAAGAAGGACTTGAATCTCTAGGTATAATCATCTATCATAGTAGCTAATCACTTCTAGATAGTTGTTAGTTAGTATTTAGCAATGATTCGTAAAGTTAGTCGATGTTAGTTTAAACAAAATGATTGTTTTACCTATTCCGCCTCCCCGCATCATGTGGGGTGTCTAACGTTGACTTACAGTGGTATCAGAGCCCAGCTAAACCATAACTAATATGTTAGCAAAGTCGTTAGAAATAAGATCGCAAAACGAACCCGAAAAAACATCATTTTCACCATGTTTCTGCCGATTTTAAAACGGGGTCTAAAAATTTTTCAGGGACCCTTAAAAATACAAGCAGGGAATTTTAAGAATTGTGAAGAAATTTGGGACTGTGACTCGACCAAAGCGCCACGGAACCGCCGTCGATCCAAGCGATGCGCCGCGGATCCACGGCCGAATTGACTCCGAGTCAACCCAAATTTGCTCAGTTATTCTTCTGTGTTGATGTTGTGTTTTCTGGGATGATTTGTTTCTGCTCAGGTTTTTTGTGCACAGAGAATTGTTTGGAGTAGATTCATTTGTGTTTGCTTGATCGAAATTCTAAGATGTTTAGCTAACTTGATTATATCTGTGATGTGTTTAATTTGTTCGTAAACCTTCCCTAACTGCTTGTATGTCGGTTAGCAGGAGGTTGCACATTTCTGTAATGGTTTTTACTGGTTTGTGAATGTAGACTTGTTGGATTGTCGTGAATGGATAGCCAGGGATGTGAGACGAGTGTTTCTTTCATTCAAATGTAAATTGTAATTTTTTGTAATATTCTTTTGCGGGGCACATCCAGGTTGAGCTTGTAGCCACCGTTGTATTATTTCATTTATTGTTTTCTGCTCTTAGGATAGACCCATGGTGGGGTGCACAAAATACCGGGTATTTTGAAGTGTTTAGTGGCCTACTCACGTTGTTGAGGTAGACCGCTTCACTTCGGTTACTTGGCGGGTAGTTTTCCGTACCCGTAGGGGTCTAAGGTGGGGTTTTGGCTATTCATCGCGACTGTGTAATCCGTCTTTCTTTGCAGGCTCAAAAGGAATGCGGATTCGTAGAAAATCCAATATTTTCATCTGTGATCTGGAATGCCTATTATTGCGTCTGACGAATGTACAATATCTATATATGATATCTATTAGGCGTCACTTATGTTTTACACCCACGCTAGCCCAGCCCCCGCTCTGTCGTTAGTTAAGTAACCTAACGGGTGAATGACGGGGCCCAGTGGCGAATGCAGATGGCATAAGAGGACGTTGTATTTTCGTTGTTTTCTGCAATGATAGGTTAATTGATGGGACGCATTATATTAATCCAAAGAAAATAAAACAAAGTTGAATCGTTGGAACAGTTTAAAAGAAACCACTCGGTTATTTTAAAACAGAAGATATTTTTTTAATTGCGGAGCTTTAACCACTCCTTTTAAAAGCTATCAGGTTCCTTCGATCATATCAAGTTCACTACGTTCACGGTTTTGCCAAAACCATTCGTAGCCCACCGTCATTTCATTTGGGTATTCAGTAGTATTCAAGCTATGTATTTTGACTAACGCCAAGGCATAGTGTTTGGTAGCTGCTGGGTATTTATTTGTTGCATAGATAGATGAGTTGGTTTGGGACAGTCGTACTATCATTTGGCCAACGTCAGGGGTATGTACT
Organism: Agapanthus africanus; assembly: GCA_030015575.1. Taxonomy (NCBI): domain Eukaryota; kingdom Viridiplantae; phylum Streptophyta; class Magnoliopsida; order Asparagales; family Amaryllidaceae; genus Agapanthus; species Agapanthus africanus. The sequence continues at coordinate 136,078,812 of JASDDO010000024.1, read as the reverse complement.
GATGTGTTCAAATTAACAAGATAATGATGGGTAGAACTTGACATGCGGCTTATGACATTTTGACCAACGCCAAGGTCATAAGAGTATGGGGCAGAAATTGATATCGGGAATTTCTAAAGAAACTGAAATTGGCAAAGAGTTGCATACCATTTGGAGTGTGATAATTTTGGTAGGATTCCTTCAGTTTTATCACACGATGATATTTGGATTCCGATCCTACTGTGAGTATCCGCTACTCATCAGGAGATTCGTCACTTAACGATCAATGCTATAAACCAAGTAGGTGTCGAGAAAGGTGTCAGCAGGGCTACGCCCCCAGAGAAAAGAGGTTATTTAATTAAGGAATTTCGCGAAAGCGTCGTAAAACCTCGCTCGAAGTACCGACACCGTCCTGGCTGAACGGTTAAGCAAGTATTGTATGATGAGAATAGTTCTGACTAGTTCTTCCTTTTTGGTTTGAGGAGGGATTCGAGAAACAGTGGGAGCCATCCAGTTTTGATAAACTAAAAACCACTCTAAATTTTCAAGAGCATCATGCTAAAGTGTTCACTCTCTCTCTCAATTGCAGCGACCCAGAACATGACAGGCCTTAAGTTACTATTAGATAAAAATATTTTAACAGGGCCAAACTATAAAGACTGGTTCCGGAATGTCAAGATGGCAATTACTTATGACAAATTGGGGTATGTCCTTACTACTAAGGCACCTGCTGTCCCTGGTCCAGAATCCAGTGTCGCGGATAAGGAAATCCGCAAGACCTGGGAGATTGACTGCACGAAGGTTAAATGCATCGTGCTTGCCTCTATGAATAATGAACATCAGAGGAGGCACGAGAATATGGATCTTGAATCCATATTTCTCCACACCAAGGAACTGTATGGAGAGCAATCTCGTATAGCTAGATACGAGACCTCGAAGAACTTGTTTCAGTCGAGGCTGGCTGTCGGATCATCTGTAGGAGAACATATCCTTAAGATGATTGGCTATATAGAAGAGCTCGCGGACTTCGGGACGACATTAGAGAACGAGCTATATACAAACTTGGTTCTTCAGTCCCTTCCTTCCACCTACGCCCAGTTTATTCTGAATTTCAACATTCAAGGAAAAGAAGTTGAACTTCTAGAACTCCTTAACATGTTGAGGAGTGCAGAGCGCACCTTGCAGAAAGCAAGGGAAACACCCACTATGTTTGTTCGCGGTGCTTCCTCTTCCGGGTCCAAGGTAAGGGCCAAAGGAAGGAAGAAGAGGGCCGCTCCCAAACCAAGAGGTGGTGTTGGTAAGGTGGGTGTCAAGGCAAAGGCAAAGGTTGCGGTGCCAGTAGTGGCAAAGGATGAGTGCTTCCACTGTCGTAGGAAATGCCACTGGAAGAAAGATTGCAAAGCTTAGATTGCCAAGAACCAGGACACAAAGTAAGCTGTGGCTTCAACTTCAAGTATGTTTGTAATTGAAAATTTTCTGTCAATCAACTCTACTTCCTGGATATTGGATACCGGATCAGGATCTCATATATGCAATTCATTGCAGGCACTGAGAAACCGTAGAGTGCTGAAAGTTGCTGATATGACCCTCCAGGTTGCTAACGGAGCTAGCGTGGGTGCTGTGTCCGTAGGGGATTATCACCTTGGATTGATGAGTGGACATATTTTGGTTTTGCACAACTTTTTTTTTACCCAGTTTAACGTATAATATCATATCAGTATCGTTGTTATCAAAAGAAGATTATGATTTCACATTTGTAAGAGATATTAACATCCACCTTAATCATGGTTTGATTGGGTCCGGTACACTAGATAACGGTATATATGTGTTAAACCAATTGCAGATTTTCAATGTCCAGAACACACTAAAAAGAAAGTCTCCAGATATAAATCAGGCTTTCTTATGGCATTATAGACTAGGTCACATCAATGAGACAAGGTTAACTATGTTGCATAGAGAAGGATATTTGAATCCGTTCGAATATCAATCTTATGCCACTTGTCAATCATGTCTCAAAGGAAAGATGACGAAGACTCCATTCACTGGACATGGAGTAAAAGCGAGCGAGCTCTTAGGACTCATATACAGCGATGTATGTGGTCCAATGTCTATACATGCAAGAGATGGTTTTTCATATTTCATTACTTTTACGGATGATTACTCTAGGTATGGATTCATTTTCTTAATGAAACATAAATCCGAGGCCTTTGAGAAATTCCAAGAATATAAGAATGAAGTAGAAAACCAAACCGGCAAAAGTATCAAGACACTGAGATCTGATCGAGGTGGTGAATACTTAAGTGCCGAGTTCCTGGGTTACTAAAAAGAGAAAGGAATTCTTTCTCAGCTTACTCCTCCATACACTCCACAGCATAACAGTGTATCGGAAAGACGGAACCGAACCCTATTAAATATAGTACGTTCCATGATGAGTAATGCTGAGTTACCGCGATCTTTCTGGGGTTATGCACTAGAATCAGTTGCATATCTTTTAAACAGGGCTCCTACCAAGACTGTGCCTACCACACCATATCATATGTGAAGTGGGAAGAAACCCTATCTTCAGTATCTAAAGATATGGGGATGTCCAGCTTTTTTTAAAAAGCAGCATGCGGACAAACTCGAGACACGATCAGTGCTGTGTCTGTTTGTGGGATATCCAAAAAACTCCAAGGGGTATTTCTTCTATTACGCAGAGGAACAAAAGGTATTTGTTTCTCGTAATTCCCATTTTCTAGAACATCAGTTTTTAGAAAATGAAACAAGTGGGAGCGCAATAGAACTGGAAGAAATTCCAGAACCACAAACTACTACTGAAAATTTGGTAGAACCAGAAGTTCAAGAAGAACAGGATATTCCCGCACCCCTTCGCAGGAGTAGTAGGCCGTCTCATCCGCCTAAGAGATACTACGGTTTTCTCATAGACGGGGATAGAGAAGATTGCATCATTAATAATGATGAACCTACTGGCTTCCAGCAGGCCATCCAGAGCGGCGTCTCAGTAAGATGGCTGGATGCAATGCGGAACGAAATGGATTCCATGTATACCAACAAAGTATGGAATTTGGACATTGCTCCAGATGGGGTAAAATCCATAGGATGCAAGTGGATCTTCAAGAAAAAGATTGGTGTAGATGAACAGGTGGAAACCTATAAGGCTAGACTTGTTATAAAGGGTTTTCGTCAAAGACCTGGTTTGGACTATGACGAAACTTTTTCTCCAGTGGCTATGCTCAAATCCATTCGGATCCTTCTTGCCATTACCGCCTTCCATGATTATGAGATCTGGCAGATGGACGTAAAGACGGCTTTTCTAAATGGTAATTTAGAAGAGCGCGTCTATATGGATCAGCTAGAAGGTTTCAATCAGAGTGGGAGTAGTGGGAAAGTGTGCAAATTGCTTAAGTCCATTTATGGACTAAAGCAGGCATCGTGGAGTTGGAACATCTGTTCTGATGAAACGTTCAAGGAATATGACTTTATCAAAAATCCAGATGAACCATGTATATATAGTAAAATTTTAGCACAAACTGTCGTATTCCTCGTATTGTACGTGGATGACATTCTCTTGATAGGAAATGACATTCCTATGCTACAATCTGTCAAAGGATTCTTGTCACACAGGTTCTCCATGAAAGACCTGGGTGATGCCTCTTACATTCTGAGGATCCGGATCTGTCGTGATAGATCCAAGAGGATATTGGGACTTTCGCAGTCCAGGTATATCAAACACTATACTGAAAAGATTCAGTATGGAAGATTCTAAGCGCGGTAGTTTACCGTCTTATCACGGAATCACCCTATCCAAAGAGATGTCTCCCAAGACTGATTTGGGAAGGGATCGCATATCAGTTATACCCTACGCTTCTACGGTAGGCTCTATAATGTATGCGATGTTGTTCACCAGACCAGATGTAGCTTACGCACTGAGCGTGGTAAGCCGGTATCAGTCAGACCCAGGGGAGAACCACTGGATAGCAGTAAAGAACATTCTCAAGTACCTGAGAAGGATTAAGGATATGTTCTTGGTTTACGGCGGAAAAGACCTCAAGATCGAGGCTTTTGCTGATTCCAGCTTCCAGAGTGACAAGGATGACTCCAAGTCTATGTCAGGTTATGTCTTTACCCTCAATGGAGGGGCGGTGTGCTGGAAGAGTTCCAAGCAGGACACCGTTGCTGACTCGACGATGGAAGCGGAGTATATCGCTGCTTGCGATGCCGCAAAAGAAGCAGTCTGGATGAAGAAGTTCCTAACAAAACTTCAGGTGGTTCCATCCATTGTTGATCCAATACCTCTGTATTGTGACAACAACGGGGCTATAGCTTTAGCAAAGGAACCCAGGTCCCATCAGAAGTCCAGACACATCTTAAGGCGGTATCACCTGATCAGGGAGATCATAGATCGCCGGGAGATCGAGGTCCGGAGAGTTGCTACAGAGGAACACTGCAGATCCATTTACAAAGGACTTACCCCAGACTCAGTTTGAGAGGCTATTCGAGATGATAGGTTTTCGATACGCCGGTACATGGCCCTAGTGCAAGTGGGAGATTATTAGTGTATATGCCCTAGGGGCCATTATTGTATCATACTAGCTTGTATATTACTTAATGGAAGCTTGGGATATTCACAGTTATATTAACAGTCTTGCTAAACATGGTAATATGCTACTTAGTTTATATCTATCTTAATATGTGTATATGTTAGCATATCGTGAATACATATTGATAGAGCCCTTAGGATCTTGCTTGACTACCAGCGTTGTGATGGCAGTCACACTAGTGGGGTCTGGGTAGTCTACAAGCACATCCTTTTTTAGGTCTCTAGTCGTAGGATTATCGAGACATGGTATCGATACTCTGGAGTAGACTAGTGTGTACGTTTCTCATCCCAGCAGGGGAAATGGTCTGTCCCACAGCCATTAGTACGTTGTACTGGATATAGTATACAGGTGCTCGTTGGGTTACGGGTACACCGGACAGGACTCGCAGGGAACTGTTGGTTGGTATTATACCCGTCGTCAGTTAACAGTTCTCAGGTGACATGAGTACAGTATAGTCTGCAGACTTGACACTGCTGCTTCGTCTCGAGTGTATTCCCACTGTTCTTAGATTGCTACCCTACCACGGCTCAAAGGAGTCGTGCAAACAGGTAGCAGTTAGGTGTAGTTCCAAAGCACTTGGAGGCAGTGGCGGTTAGATAGGATTCGTCTCTCCCGGTATTGGGAGTTGATATCGCGCTGCGTTTGGAGAGCCATTACGCAAAGTCCCTGGCCAGGGCAAATGAGATTTACTGGTAGGATTTCCAGTAGCTTCTCAAGGTGTAATGGGCTTCACTCCGACACGACTTATACAGCTTTTAGGGGACTGACGCTTGCCGCCCCTAGGCCCGATATGCGATAGTCCTAGACGAACAGACCGGACTGTACGGAGATTGTCACATCAGGCTCAGTAGGAGTTCGGATGGGTTTCCTCATCGGCCTTCTTATCGACATCTACCTGGGGACCATTTCGTACAGCTAGTACCGCTTGCGGCCTGTGGTTAAACCCACTGCCAGCGTAGTGTCGAGTCTTTAGAGTCCCACACAGAGAGTTTCCCTGCTTCAGGCGAAACGATATAGAGGTCGTATGGTTTTACGACAGGGTTCGGACACATACGTGTATTTATGCACGTACGATGTTCGGACAGTTTTTACTAGCAGGCTTTGGTTTAAGCCAGATTCTAGTATTGGATTATTGGATTTATACAGTCTCAGTATTTCCGTGTTTTCACGGTGTGGAGGGACATTCTCGTAATTTGTTGAGAAGCTTCTAAAAGATTGATGATGTGGAGAGCTTAGGTGTTATTTGCATTAAATGGATTAGTGACTCATGAGATGAATCATCCAAATGAGTTAATGAAGCATTTATTGCTTAATGACTCATGAGACGGTTCATTGTATATATTAAATGAAGTATGGTTGTTAATATCAAATAATGATTTATTAGATATTCTTTATGCTTCATCATATATTAAAATGAGACATAATTCATTATCATTCTCACTTTCATATTCTCTCTCCTCAAGCTCTCTCTCTCTTCAAGATCTAACCCTAATCCTCTCATGTGTTGAGATCCTAGGGTTAGCAAGACTAATAGATCCCTAATTCTCTTCTATATCCTCTAGGTTACTTTGATTAGCACTCATAGCCACCTAGTCACCTCAAGTGAGAGGTTAAAGCTTGGAGAAGTAGCTCTCGGGTGGATCTTCTATCACAACGAGGTGGCCGACGAGGAGGTGAACTACAAGGACAAGAAGGACTTGAATCTCTAGGTATAATCATCTATCATAGTAGCTAATCACTTCTAGATAGTTGTTAGTTAGGGTTTAGCAAAGATCCGTAAAGTTAGTCGATGTTAGTTTAAACAAAATGATTGTTTTACCTATTCTGCCTCCTCGCATCATGTGGGGTGTCTAACGTCGGCTTATAGTCTAACATAGTGCCGATTCTGCACTCGACAGGCTCCAACCCATTTGTCTGCCCAGGTACTACATAGAGGGATTAAAAAGGTTATTAAGATGCGAAGGCGTGCCTTTCAAACAAACCTCTCGAAAAGCTCAGTTATACAACAGGATTTGGAACGTCCCTGGAACTCAGCGAAAATTGCCTACCGGGAAAATAGAAACGATCGGGCTTGGATATGTCCAGTCCAAGAAACGGGAGCAGTTCCATGGCTGCCATGTCATAAAAGACCTGGATGAAGAAGAGGACGCCCTTTTAAAAGACGCTTACGTTGAAACAGAACGAGGTCCTGCCATAAAAATGCCAAGTCCATCGTTTGAAAAACAGATGGACAAGCTAATAAGGGAAGCGAGTCAAAAGGTTCGAAACAGCTACAGCCGCAAAGTGGCTATTTACGAGAAGGCCAAGACGCAACGTCTCATTCGGCAGGCTACGGAAGATGATGATGCCCTTTGCCGTCAGCCTGCCACACACTCCCAAGACAGGAAAAAGGCCCGATGCTGAGGCAAAAAACAAGTTGAAGAACGGAAAAAACGTTCGACAGGGGCAAAACGGATCCAAAAGGCCACACGATCAAGAAAAGGTCAGCGGGAATCCGTCTTTAACGAAAAAGATAGGCCGAGCATATTCTTCCCCCGAGAAAAGACAAGGAAAATCTTTGACCTCGTCATGAAACATCAAATGATGACACTCCCAGAGTCTCGGCATCCCGACCAAGCAAACGAAGTTCATCACCCAGATTATTGCTCCTATCACCGAGCAATAGGTCATCCTCTTGAAGACTGCTTTAATTTCAAGAATTGGGTCGAAGACCAATATCAACTCGGCAGGTTCGCTCTATCCAACAGTTGAAAGGTGACCCCTTAGCAAAAGCATATGCCAAAGGCAACGTGTATGGCGAGAGTAGAACCAGACCAACATCGGTTTTGGAAACAATCTCGTACCTGTCACGCAATAACGCTGACAGAAGAAGGAATGCGCGAGAACATTGATGACCTGTCCTGGTGCTTCGAAAACGATGATGACGAGGTGATCTCAGAGTTTCCACCGGCGCAAAAAGAATTGGAAGATGGAATACACACTACTGCGGACAACCTAAGGAAAATTGACTTAGGGATGACAGAAGATCCACCGCCTACGTTCGTTAGTGAGCCGCTTTCTAAAGAGCCAGTGGCTAAGCTCAAAGACGTGCTCATGCAGTATAAAGACTGTTTCGCATGGAACCACTCCGAAATGCCGGGACTAGATCCAGAAGTAGCTGTGCATAAATTGGCGATATCTCCGGACATCAAGCCAGTCAAACAAGAGCCGAGAAGAATGCGGCTCGAACTTGAAATGAGCATCAATGCCGAGGTCAAGAAGCTAATCGACTCCGGCTTCGTCCAAGAAGTGCAATACCCTGACTGGATTGCCAATATCGTCCCAGTGATGAAGAAAAATGGGACGATGCGCATCTGCGTGGACTTTCGGGACCTCAACAAAGCCTGTCCAAAAGATGACTTTCCCGTACCGGTTATCGAACTAATGAAAGATAACACGTCCACTCACGAAGTCTTCTACTTCATGGATGGCTCATCAGGGTACAATAAAATAAAGATGCATCCCGAAAACCAGAAGCACACCGCTTTCTGGACCCCTCTGGGCATATTTTGCTACAAAGTGATGCCTTTCGGTCTGAAGAACACCGGTGCCACCTATCAGAGGGCCACGACGAATATCTTTGATGACCTTATACACGAGATTGTTGAATATTATATCGACGACCTCGTAGTGAAAAACAAATCGTACGAGGAACATTGGGAGCATCTGAAGATCGTGTTTCAATGCGTTCGGAAATACAACTTGAAGATGAACTCTCTCAAATGCGCGTTCGGAGTCTCCTCAGGTAAAATCCTACGATTTATCGTACGACATCGGGGTATCGAGATAGACCCGTCGAAGATCAAGGCGATCATGGAAATGACTCCACCAAGAACTCTCAAGCAATTGCGGTCTCTCCAAGGAAAGCTCGCATACATCCAACGGTTCATAGCCAATCTCTCCGGCAAGTGCCGCCCCTACAGTCATCTAATGAAGAAGGGGACCCCGTTTGTCTGGGATCACAAATGCCAAAGCGCACAAAACGAAATCAAGCAATACTTGCAGAATCCGCCAGTACTGATCGCTCCAGTCAAGGGAAAGCCCCTAATCCTGTATACAACAGCCCTTGAAGGTTCCTTAGGCACGCTATGGGCACGGGAAAATGACCAGAAGGAGAGAGCCCTCTATTATCTAAGTCTAGTTCTCCTGGGGGCAGAAAACAACTACCCCCATTGAAAAACACTTTCTGGAGTTAATCTTCGCATAACGAAGCTCTGACTCTATGCTTTAGCGCATGAGGTCCATCTCATATCAAAAGTGGATCCTCTCAAGTATTTGATGTCAAGAGCTATACTAACGGGACGGCTCACTAAATAGGCCCGCCTCTTGATGGAGTTCTCGAAAACTTATCGTCCCTTCAAGGCAGTGAAAGGCCAGGCCACCGCCGACTTCTTCGCTGAGCACCCGATACCTGCCGATTCACCCCTAAATTGCGAACTGCCAGACGAGCACGCGTTTGACATGATTGACGGGAGGAGAAGAGAGAATGACACCCGATGGGAACTCTACTTCGATGGGGCATCTTCCTTGAAGAAGCGAAAGCAAAACTCCCCCATAATCAAATCTGGGGTAGGCCCATCTTCGTGACTCCACAAGGAAGGATAATTCGTTTTGCCTTTTCCTTAACAGAGCCGAGGACGAACAATGAAGCCGAATATGAGGCTTTGATAGCAGGTCTTGAGATCGCCGTCGACATGGGAATTGAAAACCTCCTCATATACGGAGACTCCCAATTGGTCGTTAGTTAAGTAAATGGCGGCTATTAAACGTACAAATCAGAGTTGGTGAAGTACAGCAAGAAAGTTCAATAATTGCTGACTCAAATCCCTTCCTATGCCCTAGAGAGCATACCGCGTGAGGAGAATAGCAAGGCGGATGTGCTATCCAAGCTCGCTAAAGAACTGGCTGATGAAAACCTCGACGACGTAAGGATCGTTGTACAAAGTCGTCGGGTTCTTGCACCGGCGGAAATATCTCCGGGGTCGTTTGAAGAAAAGGAAGCGACCGAGCAAGCAACCCTACAAATAGAGGACTGGGAAGAGGCCAAGGATTGGAGAGAAAAATTTATAGATTACTTCAAATCCCGTCGAACACCTGAAGATGCATCCTCAAGACATCAGCTCATTAAACGAGCTTTGTCTTTCGCCTTCCTCAATGATACTCTATATAAGAGATCGCTCGACTCTCTGTAGCTAAGATGCCTGGGACCAGAAGAAGCGAGGAAAGACGTCCAAAAAACTCACGATGGACTCTGCGGATCTCATCAAGCCGTCCCGAAGATGAAGCTGAAGATCAAAAGGACGGGCTACTATTGGCCCACGATGATTCAGGACTGTCTCGAATACGCGAAGCAGTGCCACTCGTGCAAGATTTACGGGGACTTCGTCCACCAGCATCCAAATCCGCTATACCCAATGGTGGTTAGATGGCCGTTCGAAATGTGGGGAACTGACATAATCGGGCCCATCGAACCAGCATCATCTAGAGGACATCGGTTCATATTGGCAACAACCGATTACTTCTCTAAGTGGGCAGAAGCAGTACTGCTGAGAGAAGTGAAGGCGGAGAATATCCTCCATTTCTTCAAGACACACGTCATCTATCGGTTCTGCACTCCGCGACGGATTATCTCCGATCACGGGCCAGCCTACAGAAGTTACAGAATCAGCCGCTTCGCGCAGAAACATAACATAGACTGGAGATACTCTTCGGTCTATAATCCTCGAGCTAACGGTCTAGCTGAGGCCTTCAACAATACCTTGACGAAGATCATAAAGAAAACGGTGTCCAAAAATAAGAAGGACTGGCACGAGAGACTAGATGAAGCTCTCTGGGCGTACCGGACCACGTTCAAAACGGCCACAAATACAACGCCATATGTATTGGTGTTCGGCACTGAATCTGTACTCCCCCTCGAGATAGAGCTACCCTCTATATGAGTGGCTGTTCACTACGAGATAATAGACGAGGAGAATACTTATCTTCGCCTTGAGGAGCTAGACGCCCTTGATGAAACTTGGCTCATGGCGCAGCAAAACTTGGAGGCTTACAAAGAAAAGATGACGCGCTCATACGAAAGATTGACTAGGCCGAGAACATTCGGCCAATAAACGGCCGGTTCCTGAAAAAATACTACGCCTGACGAGTCACGAACCAGGATAATGATAGATGACGACGCTTATTTCCGCTCACTACCTTCTTGAGTCCAAACTCTATAAGTAGTACCCAGCGAAACCTCTTCTCCAAGGCTACGGACCGAGATGTCCTAAAACTAACAACGGACCGAGATGTCCTAAAACTAACAACGAACCGAGATTTCCTAAAATTAATTACGGACCGAGATGTCCTAAAACTAACAATGGACCGTAATGTCCTTAAACTAACTACTGACCAAAACGTCTTTAAACTACTACAAACCGCTGCATCCAAGGGCTGACAAAAAAAAGGGTACGTCCATAAGCGAAATGGGCACGGATGAAAACCCGAAAGAGCTCCGTGGGTAAAACCAGCAGGGCTATCGGAGAGTTTGTGAAAACCCGAAAGGGCGCAATCTCGTTAAAAGACACTCCCAAGATCCTCTCGACCTTGTAAGGAGAAAATACCTGCGTGAAATCCTTACGACTCACAAAGGAGCAACACACTTAAGAATCCTCACGATTCTTAAGGAGAAAGTGCACTTACGAGTTCCTCACGACCCGTAAGGAGAATCCCCCTATGAGACCCTCACGGCTCATACGATTCGAAAGCCTTAAGCTATAGGGATCTGAACCTGTTCTTAAGCCATCATACACCCCAATTTGCCCTACAAACGGTTCAATATTTACCCTTGTATACAATCCACGGGCACAAATAAACATCTTCCCCCATCAAGTTCCACTCATAGCGTGAAATTCCCTTATTCGATGAGCAAACACTTGTAAGTCCTCTCGACTTATGAGGAGAAAACACTCTTATAAGATCCCTACGACTCATAAAAGACCATACACTTAAGAATCCTCTTGATTCTTAAGGAGAAAGCACACTTACGAGATCCTCATGACTCGTAAGGAGAAACACCTTTTTGAGACCCTTACGGTTCATGAAGTTAAAAGCCTTAGTCGATAGGATCTTAACCCTGTTTGCTAACCCACTTTTGTTCGAACGGACAAAGGCAAATGATGATTCACACCTGGCAATATCCCAGTTGTAGCGATGCTGATGCCTAAATCGGTTTCAAATTCTAAGTCCTCTCATGGCAAATGATGATTCGCTCCTGGCAATATTCCAGTCGCAGCGATACTGATGCTAAGATTGGCATCAGATCCCAAGCTCCATACTCGCAGAAAAAAGTCAGTGAGCTATAAATGCATACAAAAATAGCCGAAATGATAGGGCAACTTGCAACAAAATCAGTAAGTAAAATATATGCATACAAAAACAGCCGAAATGATTGGGCAACTCGCAGTAAAAAACAGCGAGTAAAAAGAAAAATAGCCGAAATGATTGAGCACTGTGAAAAATAGCCGAAAAGATTAGGCAATCGCGACTTTCGCGATATAAAAAACTAAAATGATAGAGTATCGCGGAAAGAAATAAATAATATAAATGAATGAAACTTTTACTCTATCAAAGGGAGAGTCAGGTCTCAACGGCAATATCTGCATACTAGAAGACCGACACGGCATTCCTTCTCAACTCCAGCAGGTTGCAGACACAACGTCAACAACTGACCTCAAGGTTGCAACGAAGCGGAGCCATGACAAAGTCCCTAGTTCCAAATCTCGATGGCCACCTCTACAGCCTAGAGACCAACAACGGCGTTCCTCCTCATGCCAATAGAGCACGGACGTGACATCATCAATCAGAGCCAGTTCCAAGACTCTACGGTGCATAGACAACCTAATGTCATTTCCTGACCTCCCTGTTGTCAAGCAACGCTTCGACTCAGATACATGTCAGCCCCTGACCTCCTTGTCGTAAAGCAACGCTTCGACTCGGATACATGTCAACCACTGACCTCCCTATCGTAAAGCAACGCTTCGACTCGGATACATGTCAATTCCTGACCTCCCTATCGTCAAGCAACGCTTCGACTCGGATACATGTCAACCCCTGACCTCCTTGTCGTAAAGCAACGCTTCGACTCGGATACATGTCAATCCCTGACCTCCTTGTCGTAAAGCAACGCTTCGACTCAGATACATGTCAACCCCTGACCTCCCTGTCGTCAAGAAACGCTTCGACTCGGATACATGTCAACCCCTGACCTCCCTATCGTAAAGCAACGCTTCGACTCGGATACATGTCAACCCCTGATCTCCTTGTCGTCAAGCAACGCTTCGATCCGGATACATGTCAACCCCTGACCTCCCTGTCGTAAAGCAACGCTTCGACTCGGATACATGTCAACCCCTGACCTCCCTGTCATCAAGCAACGCTTCGACTCGGATACATGTCAATTCCTGACCTCTCTGTCGTCAAGCAATACTTCGACTCGGATACATGTCAATTCCTGACTTCCTTTTCGTAAAGCAATGCTTCGACTCGGATACATGTCAGCCCCTGACCTCCTTTTCGTAAAGCAACGCTTCGACTCGGATACATGTCAGCCCCTGACCTCCCTGTCGTCAAGGAACGCTTCGACTCGGATACATGTCAACCCCTGACCTCCCTATCGTCAAGCAACGCTTCGACTCGGATACATGTCAACCCCTGACCTCCCTATCGTCAAGCAACGCTTCGATTCGGATACATGTCAACCCCTGACCTCCCTGTCGTTAAGCAACGCTTTGACTCGGATACATGTCATCCCCTAACCTCCTTATCATCAGCAACGCTTCAACACGGATACATGTCAACCCCTGACCTCCTTGTCGTCAAGCAACGCTTCGACACGGATACATGTCAACTTTGACCTCCCTGTCGTAAAGCAACGCTTCGACTCGGATACATGTCAACTCCTAACCCCCCTGCCGGTGCAATGCTCCGTCTCGGAAATACATCAACCCATGATTCCCCTGTCATGAAGCAATGCTTTGACTCGGAAATAATTCAACACATAAACCTAACAACCCATAAGAAGAAAGTTCTCTTGTGAGATCCCTTACGACTCTCATAAGAAAAGGTACTTAGGAGTCCTCATGACCCCTAAGTAGAAATTGCACATATGAGATCCTCTCGACTCATTGGGAGAAAAAATTTTATAAGACCCTCATGGCTTATAAAGTTGAAAAGTCTTAGGTGGAAAATCCTAACCCTGTCGCCTAAACCATCACGACCCTGCAAAAAGATCTAGATAAACTACATATGGACAATATCCATCAGAGCTACATGCAAGCACGAGATAAAATAAAAAAAATAATATATGTCTTTTATTCATGAACTCAAAGTGAATACAAGATACATATCGCAAAAAGAGTCAAAATGAATACAAAATACCCTCTCATTCAGGAGTGGATATAAGAAAAGAAAATTTTTACAAAAAATCTTTAAGCCGGCGGATGGCACAATAAGCTCCTCAATTTATCGCTCTTCCGCTGGGCCTCGGCTTCAAGCTTGGTTATCGCCACGAGACGGGTCTCCACCTGAGACTGTTGAGCCTGATACGAGGCGAGCCGAATCTCAAGCTCCTTTTCAACAACTTTGTGAGCTTCGACCATCTCGCGGGTAAAGATAACGGTTTTATCAACAGCCACCACCTTCTTGATAGCTTCTTGGAGCACCCGCCAAAGTTCGTACACACGGGTGGTCTTAGCAGTGAGCTCAGCTTGAAGTTTCCCCAAAGCATTTGAGGCCAGTTCCCTCTCCGAGAATTTCCGGTTAAGCCTCTTCTCACATGATTGTAGATTTGCGGTGCACCGTTTGATTAGCCCCCGCAAGCTCGTCTTTGTAGCCACAACCTCAGAGGGAAGGCATGTGCACTCGAGATCATGTAAACAGACCTCCACTCGACGCCAATCCTCTATCCAAAACACGCATAAACTATTTTCTCTTTCTGGCAACAAGGAAAGTCTTTGGTAGGTACCCCATTAAGCATGTGTTCACTACTATATGCCTATGGTATCTAGAACGTGCTGATTTATGGACAACACGACGATGATGTTCGCACCTAAAAGAAATTCTCACGGGTCAAGTATAACGCTCATGTACTCAGGCGGGATGCATGTACGAATATATAACGAAAAGAAAATTTCAGTAGAAAAGCATTCAACAGCCAATGATAAAAGGAATACATTGATTTAAATATACTACGCTACACGGAAAAGGTCACCAAACAATGGATCGGTGATACAAGGGTTAACAAAACAAAATACAAAATTCTTCAGCTCCCCTCTGCCTTCTCCAACACGTCGAAACAACGGTTTTCGCGAGGAGTTGCTCCCCTCCAATTAGCGCCATGTTCATCAGCAAAAGCGGACATGACAGCCCGCCGGGCTCTTATCTGACCCAGTAAATGAATCGAGCGATTCTTCAGAGCTTGGGTAATCAAGCACGCCTCATAGAAACACTCGATCTTGTCCTCTGCCGCATCGATGATCGCCGGAGTCATCTCTGTCGAATGAGGAGGGATGTCGGCAAGCACGTACGAAAAGACCATCCGTAGCCAAATGGAACCCATAGGAAGGGGAGAGCCCCTACGAATTAGGAGTTCGTACGTCACCGCGTCACATTAGACATTGGTGAGAAGAGGATCCACTTGTCGCGCAGCAAAACGAGGAATCATCTCCTTGACGGGCACCTCCCATGGTTGTCGACGAGCATGGGGGCGGTTGCAAGCCATAAACTTTGGACCGATTCTCAAAATAATCACCCTAAAGTCTAAATGTTTTTTTTAAAGAAGAAGGAAGGTGTGGCTTCAGGTTATAAAGTAGAGCATTCAATGCTACGCACAGGAAATGTTGTGCATGGTGGAACTATTCCCAAGGCCCGGAAAAAAGGGAGAACGTTGAAAATGAAAAGAAATGACTCATTGAAATTAGAGCAGGGAGACGAAACGACCTTATCAAGCAGAGCCCTGCGTGCATAACACGTGAGCACAAGCCTAGATCCTTAATGGAAGTTAAAAACGGTACTGCACATGCATAACATGTGAGCAGGCGCCAATGCAAGATTGAATTCCTCAGCAGTGCCTCATGCGCCAAACACGTGAGCACCAACAGCAGTGTGACAAAACTTCATAAAGAACGCGTGTGAACATAAAAAGAAAGAAATTTTTTATCATTCATACTCCGAAAATTCATACAAAAATAATAGAAAATATTTACAATGGTAAAATATTAAACACGAGACATGGATTGAGAAATTCAAAAGTAAGGCCATCTAAAAAGTTTCTGACCATTCTCGCGTGCATCCTCTCACGATCGCAAGTGTCAGGATCCTTGCCAATGTCCTCCGCCCTCTGATAAGAAGCGACTATCGTCGTCTGTTGGAAAATTTGATGCAAGATATCAGTGAGATTATTTCGCTGTTTCTTCAAGATCAGGCCCGTCAGATATACTGAGTGCACCTTATCTTCAGCATCATCCAGTGCCTCGAGCGGCATGGCTTCGTAAAATCCAGGAAGTTCTCCCCAAATTGCTCTTGCTATAATCTTCAAAAGAGCGGAACGACGAGGAAGCAGTCGACCGTTGCGTTCATGGAAACGATTCATAATCTCAGCACATTGGGCATTTGTAAACTCCTGGTTTTGATAACGGCCCTGTGCGCGAATGTCCTCATAAGAAATAAATTCGCTAAGACATTACAGATGAGCAGCCATAGTGTCTGAAAAGAGACATCTGTGAAAGATTAGTAATAAAGAAGAACCTCATTAAACAAGCATTGGGATTAAAACAAATTCTTGGGAAGACAAGTCCTGTTAAGTACCAACAAATTCAAATCTGTGCGAATAAGGGTAAAACCCTATGAAGAGATTTTCAAGAACACCAGGGAATAAAATTCCCAAAGGGTCCCATTGATCTTTCAGAGCTAAGCACTTCGCCGGAGGAATTAAATTCCTTTATGTAATGGAATTAAATTCCAAGAATTCATAAAAATACATGAGAAATAAAAATCCTATGAATCCTCAAAATCAGAGGGAAATGTTCGAGATATGGAAGTTATTGCTCAAAGATCATATCTTTGGAGGTTGGGTTTCTGTGGAGAGCAAAGCTCTCATAATGGATTTAAAATCCAGAGACTTTCTCAAAGAAAGAAAGTTTTCTGATGTACAAAGCGTTACCTGAAAAAGGGTTTCTTTTGACAGAGTTTAACTCTGGATTTGCAGTGGCAGAGAACTAAGCTCTGAGGAAGAGAATTAAATTCTCAAAGAAATTAAAAAATGAAGGAGATGAAGAAACAGTGGCTGCCTAAGGAACCAAACCCTTGCATTTATAAGACATGACTAGGACGGTTCATCTTTCCGTTCCCCTATACAATCCAACAGCTGTAAAGGTGACAGCGTTGCACTCACGTGTAAACCACGTGCGAACAACGTTGTGGGAGCATTTGTTCCCTTACGGAAAATAAATAAATAAATGGAGGAATGGAGAAAGTCCCCAAGTGGAGTATCACGTGCCCATACGTGATAGGCGCTTCTCTTAACAAAACTAAGCCAAAACTGAATCTCACGTGCAGACACGTGGCCTTTATAAGCAAAGTATACAGGCGCCTAAATAAATTAAATAAGTCGGACAAAAAGAAACTCACGTGATAACACGTGGCACCCTTGGGTCGGCTTAATTTGGTGGGGTCACGTGCTACACGTGATAGACTCCTATGCCTTTTGGACTGATAAAAATAAATTCTAATCCCTTATTTGGATTAAAAGCCTTATTTGGAAAATACTTTCTTGGGTCTTTCTAAATAAGAAAGATTACGCTCTGTAAAACAGAGCGCCGTTGGATTAAAGATCCAATGGTGATTCAAAATCACCAATCTACAAAAAAATTCTGTGAAGGAAATATTTTCGTAAATTTGTTAAGAACGACAGAAGATATATATTCTGTAAAACAGAAGTACTTGGATTAAAATTCCAGCGGTGAATAAAATTCACCAAGTGATCAAAAAGATCATGTTGGTTGATTAGAAAATCAATCAAAATCTCTCAACGAGAGATTTGCTAAACAAATTGATTCTCTTCTTTCTCCTATAAATAAGAGCAAAGAAACAAAAGAAAAAAAGAGAAAAAAGGGAGTGACAAAGAAAAGAGAAGATAAAAAAAAGAGAGAAACCCTTCGTAAGCTTAAAAGAAAAGAGAATTTAATTCTCCAGAGAGAAAAAAAGAAAAAGAAACTCTAGGTAAGAGAAGAAAAAAAATACAGAGAATATCTCATCTCTTTTTTTTTTTATCTTTATAAGAGTTTAATTCTTCCAAAAATAACTTAGTTCTTCCTCTGGTTAAGATCTGCAGAAGCAGATCTCTCCACAAGTTGAGAATTTAATTCTCATCGGGGAGATTTTGCCATGCGGATCCAAAACCAAGAGGGAGATCTAAGTTCAGAGAATTTAATTCTCCCAAAAATTATATAGGAATTTAATTTCTCTGATGAAATAAGGGTTTAACCCTTCATATGAGAACTTAATTCTCCCTTATGGCAAAGATCTGCAGAAGCAGATCTCCTCACAAGTTGAGAATTTAATTCTTATCAGAGAGATTTTTTCATACAGATCCCAAAGCTAAGAGAAAAACTAAGTCTTAAGAATCCAATTCTCATAAAACAAGGGGCATGAAAGCCTCGAAACTCAGGACCTCCATGCACGTAAAAGGATTGGCACCCAACATGATAATAGCCGAGCACGTGCTCCAATGTGAGTGCCTTTGATGAACAAAAAGGAATAATCGAGATTGGCTCACGTGATCACACGTGACCCCATGGTAATGCTTGACACTTACAAAATAAGAAAGGGGAATAAATCGGAGGCAGTTCCCACTTTTATGTTGCCTCACGTGATCTCACGTGACCCAAGTAGCGCTTAGCACTCAGAAGAGAACAAAAGAATAAACCCAAAGAAGCAACGCTTCAAATTCTTGAAGTTTAATACTATTTCAAAGCGCCTCACGTGCTTACACGTGACAGCCACAGGGCTAAAGTGTTTAACACTTATATGCATCACGTGCGACATGTGAGCATTCTCAAACTTCAGTGTTTAACACTGCCTCAGAGTATCACGTGGGAGCACGCGAGCGCTGAATAAACATATTAGTGTTGAACAAATGTTCCAAGGACCATCAATTGAGCCCTTCATGCTCAGGGTTTCCTCAAGATAGCTAATAAGCTCCCAACAGATGACATCTAAACTGATGTTTATCCCACTTCCCCAAATCAAGACATTGGTTCAAGGGTACATCTCTTCATACCTTTGATACATGTCGTTGTAATCCTTCAACGTCTTCAGAGAGATGGAGGGTCCCGATAACCAATAATTTTTGGTGCATTCCCAAATTGGTTAAACCAGAACCCTATGGACTTTGAGGTCCTTAAACTTATGGACTATGATGTCCTTAAACTTTATGGACTGTGAGGTCCTTAAACTCATAAACTATGATGTCTTTAAACTTTACAGACTATGAGGCCTTTAAACTACATGGACTATGATGTCCTTAAATTTATGGACCGCAATGTCCCTAAACTAAAACAATAGAGTCCAAATGCTCTTTTATTGGATCTAAATGATCCCAAAACCCTATTAAGTAGATCTTAACCTAAAAATTAGACTAATGTATCCTTAACAAACGTTTAAGTTGATCTTAATCTCAACGAGATTAACAATCCATAAACCCACTGGACCGCAACGTCCCTAAACTAAGACGATAAAGCCCAAATTCTCCGTCGTTGGATTTAAATGATTCAAAACCCTCCCGTTGAGTAGATCTTAGTCTAAAAAATTAGACTAACGTATCCTTAACAACGTTTAAGTTGATCTTGATCTCAATGAGATTAACGATCCTTAAACCCAAACCAAACCCAAATCTAAGAAAATACGGATTTGGACTAATCCACGCCCTACGGGCGACAACATAAATTAGTCTCCGTATACAATCCACGGGCAACCAAAAACAAAAACAAACACACACGACACGAAGTGGCCATATAGAGAAGGAAAAAGTGGTTATCGCGACGCGGTAGTGTAATTAACTGCAGGGGCTTGCGCCTGCTGGGAAGAGCGTCCCCACAATCAAAAACCCCTCGTACACGAAGGGGAATCTGACGAAGTCTGATACAACGGCCGCATCCGTCTAAACCTCCGATACACGGTGCTATAAATCAACTTGGCATCTTCGGAGAGCTGGACGGATAAATCTAAATAGCATTTCCCCCCAAAATTCAGGCCGGACGTCCCAACGTCCCGGTCGCGTCTTTCGGCGGAGAACAATGCCCAATTTTCTTACATTCATGCATGAAAATTACATCAAAATTATTTATTACATAATTTTCATTTTTGTATGGGGGAGGCTGGCCATGGGGCTCGACTTGGGCATAGACCCATTTGGCTTGGGCTTGGGGTAGATTTTGACTTTGACTTGTGTTCATACCATAATTTTGCATTATTTTATTCCTCATTCTTATTCAGTTTACAAATAAACAGGTGCTTTTGACCCATGTCTGCTACATAGTTGCAGATTACAGGTTCTCGGAACAAAAACAGTGAAAAAGATAAAAAGAAGATACAAAAGTGAGACTACGTACAACAAATGAAAGAATCTTGATCAAGCCTACAGTTTGAAATCTAAACGAAGATCAATGGATGATTTCACAAAGAACAAAGGCAGTGCAAGGTTCAAGACTTTGTCACGAAGCAAGCGGTAAAAGTCCACGACTATATTCACTTTGGAAATCTG
This sequence comes from Agapanthus africanus, assembly GCA_030015575.1. Taxonomy (NCBI): domain Eukaryota; kingdom Viridiplantae; phylum Streptophyta; class Magnoliopsida; order Asparagales; family Amaryllidaceae; genus Agapanthus; species Agapanthus africanus. Next base: position 136,058,394 of record JASDDO010000024.1, on the reverse strand, counting down.
GAAGAAATCTAGAAGCCAATCCGAGAAAACAACTGAAGAAAATAGAAGTAAAAATGCAACAGAAGAATACCTAGAAAATTGAGCCCATAAGCCCTCTTTTTGGCCGCAGATCAGCGGCCAAACATGGGTTTTGGCCGCGGATCCACGGCCATGTGAAGCCCGTGTCGGTGCAGAAATTTTGAGACGGCTGGCGTGCGTTGAATAGTTCTTTTCTTAGGGGGTAAACTTGTAATTGTAGACTTGAATCGATTGTAACCCAAGGGTTTCTATGTTTTATAAATAGAAACCATAAAACCTTTTTTAGGTTATGCCTCTTCTTGTGCCTCATTTCATCTATCTAAATTCAGATCTGTAAATTTCTGTAAAGAAGGAAGAGAGTATCAAATAAAAATTAGGTGTAAGTTTTCTTTTCATTGCCCTAGTTAAATTTTATTTCCATGCCCCAGGTAATTTCTTTCTTGCCCTAGCATAGATCTTTATTATCCGCCCTAGTTAATTAGTTTAGAACATGTCTTTTAATTCCCTAATGAGTGAGTAGTCTCCTCGCTTGTTAGGGTTAGATTTGAGGAAGGCTTGAGAGATGAAGATCTCTCACCCCTTTCTTGCCCATCACACGTTTTTATAGGACTCCATGCATACATGCACACACCGCTCCCTATCCCACGAGGTAGCGGTGATACCGTAGTACAAAGAACCGGTTGAGCGTGTTTTCCATGAAGGTTAGGGTAAGAATTAAGAAAGGAAGGACAAGAACTTAGAGGAAGAAACCTAGTTTCTTCCCGATGGTCCTAATCCCTTTTATTAATTATTACCATAACACCTCATAGATCTTAATTAGGGTATAGAAAGCGGTGAGGAATATTGACTTTCCAAACTTAATCTAAACCTAACCCTAGCAAGACTTTAATCCTAGTTTAGATCAACTTAGTTTTTAGATTTAATCAATCCGACAACAATCGATATTAACTCGTTAGAACAATTAGTGAATACACAAAATCCCTGTAGACTGACCCGTACTCACCGGCTAGCTACCATGCGACGTCGTTCTTGATTGCGGTTATAAATATTCTTTGAAATTAAAATCAAATGGCGCCGTTGCTGGGGATGGCGTTGTTATTTTCTTTTTGTAATTTCGGGTTAATATAAAATTGAAAAATTATAAAAACTGAAAAATAAAAAAAATATAAAAATTTATCATCTTGTTATTTTGTGAAGGGTATTTTCGTGTGAATTTTGCAGGATTGACGAACAAGTTCGGATCTGGAAAAATCCAGAGATCAAAACAGAAAACGACAGATCTGAACAATAGAGGAATATCAGAACATAGGAGCAGAAGAAATCTCAAGAATCGAACCGCTCATCCTACCGTGGAACCGCGGCATAAACCCCCCTTTGGCGGCGGAACCGCGGTCGTGGGGTGACGTCAGCGGGTGGAAAAATCTCTGTAAGCTCCCTTTCTTCTTTTCTGAACCCCCTGATATCTCCTCTGTAAAATTTGCCTACAGGATTCTTTGCGCCAAAAATTTCTCCCCCTTCCAATAATTGATCTTGTGCAGGATTCTTTGCGCTGCGCTTAAAAAAATTGTTTGCAAGTGTTTGATTGTGTTTACAGCTTTGCATATTTTAAACCGACTTTAAGGGGCTTGAACACCAATCCAGATTGGGTGGGGATTTAATTACCTTTCCCAGGACCCCAGAAATCACATAAGGCATATTGCATTGTCCATCAATTAGTTAAAAAAGATTAGACTCAGCCCTAAGGACTTCGCGCTCAATAGGACAGAGGAATAGTTGTAGGCATCGACCGTTGGTCCTAACCTGACTTTGTGGTATCTAGGCAAGTGTGTCTAAGGCGAGTGGTTACTTAATTAGGCCTACTAATTACGTAGTGGAGAACCTTCCACTTACCTGGCCACAATTGGCGGTGAAGAGGCGGTTTGAGGTCCTACTTCTTGCCCTTTGGAACTGTTAGGAGCTGTCTAGCTGACCTAGGTGACCCTAGATCTAGGCCTGATTATGCATTTGTGGTTGATTGAACGTGTGTCTAAGCCTTTTATCGAAAATATTTTTGCAAAAAGCTCCATAAAAAAACACAAAAAGGAAAAATTTTTACAAAAAAAAGACTTGCAAAATTTTGTCTCTAAGAACTCCGTGCACCCCACTTACACCCACCTTCTTTTTCTTCTCCTTTTTACATCATGGGTACCCCACCTCACAAAACTCTTGCCGAACTTTGGTACCCTGAACCAAACTTTGCTTCATACGCGAATTGTTTCGGTCGAATTACGGACGACCCCTCCATGCCCTAAATTTCTTTGAAAGATCGAATAGAAGCGTCTAGGAGAAACAGTTGGACTCCGCAATCCACTTTGTATTAACCGTGTCAACCTTTACCACCTTCTTACGTTGATACTCATTTTTCGAGTCCTATTGTAACTCCGAAACCCATGTCTATTGCTGAGCATATTGAAAAATCTCGTAGCCGATCTTTCACTCCTTTCAACACATCCAGTTCTTGGGATCAACAAGTCCATTCACCTTTTTATCCAAATATTGATCCTACTTCTTTCTAACCATTCAATTCCTGCCAGTCCTACCGACTTCCGCACCTTCCCTAGACATTGCTTCTACACAGCCATTTGGGAGTTTCATGTATCCAAACAATTTTGAATCTTTTACCGAAACCCCTTCACTACCCATGTCTAGTTTGGAACAGTCGTTGGAAGCTTATATTTTAGCGACAAACAAACAGATGAGGAATTTGGATGCGTCCATTGCCGCCCTTATGCAACCTAGTGAACCGGTAGCTAGTTTCCAACTAGCTCCAAATCTTCCAATGTATGATGAGGCGGTTGGACAGAGCGAGAATTTGAGTGGTGAGAGTGAGCTGTACACCCTTCCAAATCAAACATACCCATTACCAATTGAATTCCACAACTCCAGCTTTCAAACAAGTGTCCCAAATGATTCATCAGTTGAAAATAAAACATTTAATGAGTTGTGCGACTTTGTAGTGCTTGATTGGCCAGATTGTGAAGAGTCCCTTTCGAGTGAAACCATCACCAATCTTTTTGACCTCTACACCTCCACTCTAGAAGCTAAATTGATTGATATCCATACTTTTGATGAGGTGTCTGAGAGAATTAATTTTCACTTGGTTGAGGATATTGACGCCGGGAATAGTTTGGATGATGGATCCGTAAATTTGACTGAAATTTTCTCTCCAATTCATCATCCCGAGTCATTAAAGGTTTCTCCCGAACATCATATGTGTCTTGATGTTAATGATAATTGCATGGATGAGATAACTTTTGAGGAGAATATTGAGGATAGTATTGAGCATGAACCATTTTTGTTTGATGAGTCGGATTTTCCAATTCATTCTCCTGAACCTTTAACTGTTATACTTCCTAAATCAAACCCCCTCCTTTCCATCGTTCCGACCATGCCAAAGATCACGCAGGAGGACTGTGAGCTTGAAAGATTTCTCTTCGATCACAGCAATTTGGACGCCACTAGTGCGTACCTCTTTGAATCTGACACAGTTCTCGCAGCTGATAACGATTACGAGTGCTTCACTTTTTCGGACGATTTTGAAGACTCACCGCCCGAGTTTGAGTTCTTTGAATTTTCAGATGAGTTAGTTGAACCATCAAACTCGGTTGCTTACAGTCATTTCGAACCATTCATGGAATCCTTCGAGTTCGAGACAGTTTGCTTAGGTGAGAAAAAGACAATCCCTGAATCGCTCCCTTTCGTCCTTCCTATCGTTTCGACCGAGCAAGAATTCGTCACGCTTCCACTTTCAATGGATGGTTTACCAAGTTCAACGTACCCATGCTTTCTTGCGAATCTCGAGGGATTTGACCCCATTTCTCGACGGGTTGATAGATTAGCACAATCGCTTTTAACACATCGGTCATCACAAATTGTGCTAATTTATTCACTCAATTTACACCCTCAAGTTCGTGCTACACTTCTTTCTCTTTTGCGCCATTCTCCTCCTCCATCGAGACCGTAGACCGCTTCTATCTCCACACGGTCTCGTGTGTTTCTCAACTCCTTTCTCTACACTCCATTCTTTCACCAACCCTACCATTACCACGATAGAATTTTCGAATGGTTGGTGCTAACCTTTGATCTGTGTAAGGCCTTATATAGTTTGATTTTTCTCCTCCCTAACTCTGAACTTTAACGCTTAAAACAGCGGAAACACTGTTTCACTTAGGTTTGGATGGAACCTTGTTGTATATATATTTTTTGTTTTTTCTTTTAACAATAAAAAATAAAAAAATCTATAAATAAATAAACAGGGGAGTGCCGACATTTTGACCATCTTGGTGTTGCATGACAGTGAGGACACTGTCAAGTTTAAGTTTGGGGGTATGCTCGGTAAGCTTTCTTCCTTTGCATTCATGTTTATATTCTTGCATTTGCATACTTATTTTAAAACCCAAAAAAACTGAATTTTTTTGAAAATTATAAAAATTAAAACATTCAATTTTGGCCATAATTGACTTGAGTTTGACAAAAAGGTTAATTAGCTAGAAACAACTAGATCTTAGATTTAGTAAATTAAAAACCCTAAAATTAACCTTTCTTAAAATTTAACGATAGAAAGTATATGTCTTTGTAGTCTATTTAGAAATAGGGAAATTTCGAGTTCACTTCTTGGGCTAAGTTAAAACAAGGAAAAAGTATTGAAATTTTTATTAAAGTGTAAGTTTGAAAAATAATTCCTAAGCTTAAGTCTAAATTCTGAAAATATATACCCTACAAATTGCACAGACACGAACCTTGAAACTTGGAATAGTAGAAGAGACATTGAAATGCTCTTGTCTGAAGTCCTTAGTACGAAGAAAATAAAATAAAAATACAAGTGTGAATAAAGAGATAAAAAAATGAACACTGGTTTTTGTAATTACTTAAGGCTGCATTAACAGAAAAAATATTTAGCGAGGGTGCTTTATCACCTAGTGCCTTAGACCAACTGGTTTGGGAGTCACTGCTAAAAGCCTTAGGGATTACAAGACTAGGAATTACTCCTTAATGTGCAAACACATTTTGTAATCGGTCGTTGGTACCTCAAGAAGTATTAACGGTCGCATGAAGAATGTGTGAGTAGTTTCATCTAAAAATTCACCAATTAAGAAGTGCTTTGGACGACGGACAAGAGTATGATAGCTTGATTTGAATTTCCAAGTGTAGGGGTGATATACACACACACGTAGGGGTATGTGATTGGGGTTTAGATAAGAGATATGAATGAAGAATAGGACTTATATCTTTAATAGAGATGATGAATATTCCGAAGTTGAGATAGAACCCTAGAAGGAAAACTTAAAAGATACTAAAAGCTAAGTAAGTCTACAGAACATATATAATCTTAAGTTAAATAATAAGGAAGTGTGAAGAATACGGGTGGATAATTTCTGAGTCAAAGATAATTGAGTTCTTGTTAGAAAACCTAATTGGAGAATAAAATTCAATAGGCCTAATTGGTAGGATTTTGTGGGTAGTATCCGCTGAAAACCCTCAGGACACAACACTCCTCCTACTAGGGACACCTAGAGGTTTAACGGCTTGTTGCACGAGCTCAGTGCACTCGCATTTCCCTGCGAAAGTGAGGTTAGGATTTTGTTGAGGATAAAACTAGGTTAGCTCGAGGACGAGTAAAAGATAAGTTTGGGGGTATTTGTTCATACCATAATTTTGCATTATTTTATTCCCCATTCTTATTCAGTTACAAATAAACAGGTGCTTTTGACCCATGTCTGCTACATAGTTGCAGGTTACAGGTTCTCGGAACAAAAACAGTGAAAAAGATAAAAAAAAGACGATACAAAAGTGAGACTACGACCAATAAATAAAAGAATCTTAATCAAGCCTACTGTTTGAAGACTAAACGAAGATCAATAGATGATTTCACAAAGAACAAAGGCATTGCAAGGTTCAAGACTTCGTCACGAAGCAAGCGGTAAAAGTCCACGACTATATTCACTGTGGAAATCTGGAAGAAATCTAGAAGCCAATCCGAGAAAACAACCGAAGAAAATAAAAGTAAAAATGCAACAGAAGAATACCTAGAAAATTGAGCCCATAAGCCCTCTTTTTGGCCGCGGATCCGCGGCTAAACATGGGTTTTCCGCGGCCATGTGAAGCCCGTGTCGGTGCAGAAATTTTGAGACGGCTGGCGTGCGTTGAATAGTTCTTTTCTTAGGGGGTAAATTTGTAATTGCAGACATGAATCGATTGTAACCCTAGGGTTTCTATGTTCTATAAATAGAAACCCTAAAACCTTTTTTAGGTTATGCCTCTTCTTGTGCCTCATTTCATCTATCTAAATTCAGATCTGTAAATTTCTGTAAAGAAGGAAAAGAGCATCAAATAAAAATTAGGAGTAAGTTTTCTTTTCATTGCCCTAGTTAAATTTTATTTCAATGCCCTAGGTAATTTCTTTCTTGCCCTAGTATAGATCTTTATTATCTGCCCTAGTTAATTAGTTTAGAACAGGTCTTTTAATTCCCTGATGACTGAGTAGTCTCCTCGCTTGTTAGGGTTAGATTTGGGGAAGGCTTGAGAGATGAAGATCTCTCACCCCTTTCTTGCCCATCACACGTTTTTATAGGACTCCATGCATACATGCACACACTGCTCCCTACGGCACCCTATCCCACGAGGTAGCGGTGATACCGTAGTATAAAAGACCGGTTGAGCATGTTTTCCATGGAGGTTAGGATAAGAATTAAGAAAGGAAGGACAAGAACCTAGAGGAAGAAACCTAGTTTCTTCCCGATGGTCCTAATCCCTTTTATTAAATATTACCATAACACCTCATAGATCTTAATTAGGCCATAGAAAGCGATGAGGAATATTGACTTTCCAATCTTAACCTAAACCTAACCCTAGCAAGACTTTAATCCTAGTTCAGATCAACTTAGTTTTTAGATTTAATCAATCCGACAACAATCGGAATTAACTCGTTAGAACAATTAGAGAATACACAAAATCCCTACGGACCGACCCGTACTCACCAGCTAGCTACCAAGCGACGCCGTTCTTGATTACGGTTATAAATATTCTTTGAAATTAAAATCAAATGTCTGCTACATAGTTGCAGGTTATATTCCCCATTCCTAGTCATTTTACAAATAAACAGGTGCTTCCGACCCATGTCTGCTACATAGTTGCAGGTTACAGGTTCTCAGAACAAAAACTGTGAAAAAGATGAAAAGACGATACAAAAGTGAGACTACGACCAACAAATGGAAGAATCTTGATCAAGCCTACAGTTTGGAGACTAAATGAAGATCAATGGACGATTTCACAAAGAATAAAGGCAGTGCAAGTTTCAAGACTTCAAGACGAAACAACGGTAAAAGTCCACTACATTATTCACTGTGGAGATTTGGAAGAGAACTAGAAGACAACCTGAGAAAACAAGCAAAGAAACAAGAAGCTAAAGTCCACCAGAATATTCCATATAAATCTCAGACCAAGTTCAATCTATTTGGCCGCGAAACCGCGGCCAAACAGGGGTTTTGACCGCGGATCGACGGCCATATAATGCCCATATCGGTGCGAAATTCTTGTGAAGTCTGGCGGCGCGTTGACTAGTCTTTTCTTAGGGGGTAAACTTGTAATTGCAGATGTGCGTCGATTGTAACCCTAGGGTTTCTATGATCTATAAATAGAAGCCCTAAAACCATTTTTTAGGTTATGCCTCTTCTTGTGCCTCATTGTAAATCTCAAAATTCAGAATTCAATTCTTGAAAAGTATGAAGAGTACATAAAATTAGAGTAAGTTTTCAATTCTTACCCTAGTATAGATTTATTTTCCTGTCCTAGTATTGATCTTTCATTCTCTGCCCTAGTTTGATAGTTAAATCATGTTTTTTAATTCCCTAATGAGTGAGTAGTCTTCTCGTTTGTTAGGGTTAGATTTGGGGAAGGCTTGAGAGATGAAGATCTTTCACCCCTTTCTTGTCCATCACACGTTTTTATGGGACTCCATGCATACATGCACACACCGCTCCCTGCGGCACCCTATCCCACGAGGTAGCGGTGATACCGTAGTATAAAGGCCCGGTTGAGCGTGTTTTCCATGGAGGTTAGCGTAAGGATTAAGAAAGGAAGGACAAGAACCTAGAGGAAGAAACACCGTTTCATCCCGATGGTATTAATCCCCTTTATTAATAATTACCATAACACCTAAAGAGATCTAATTTAGGGCATTGAAAGCGGTGAGGAATATTGATTTTCCAATCTTAACCTAAACCTAACCCTAGCAAGATTCTAATCTTAGTGTAGATCAACTTTAGTTTTTAGATTTAATCAATCCGACAACAATCGGAATTAACTCGTTAGAGTAATTAGGAAATACACAAAATCTCTGTGGACCGACCCGTACTCACCGGCTAGCTACCAAGCGACGCCGTTCTTGATTTCGGTTATAAATATTCTTTGAGATCAATCAACTTGCTCAACCGGGGTGTAATTTTTGATCCTAACAAAGTGTTCCCCATCAATAAATGCACACCGCATATGTGGGCCGTGTGCATGAAATTGATGGATCTTCTTTCACGTGGATACGACTTAATTTGGTTCTCGCCTTTTGGGAAGCTAGCACTGCCCTTTTTACAACATGGACGGTCGATACTTGACGTATCTCCGAGACGGAGTGTCGGTGGTTGACGTGTCCCCGGCACGAAGTGTCGCTGGTCAACGTTTCCTTGGCACGGAGTGTCTGGTTGACTTGAGTCTATGGCGGAGCATAATTCCGACGAGGAGGTCATTGCTGCCCTTTTTGCGACTTGGACGGTCGGTGCTGCCCTTTTTGTGACGTGGACAGTCGGTGCTGCCCTTTTAGCGACTTGAACGGTTGGTGCTGCTCCTTTAGCGACGTGGACAGTCGGTGCTGCCTTTTTAGCGACATAGACGGTCGGTGCTGCCCTTTTAGCCACATGGACGGTCGATGCTGCTATTTTAGCGACTTGTACAGTCAGTGCTGTCTTTTTAGCGACATGGATGGTCGATACTCTGAGGCGAAGCATGATTTCAATACAGGGTACACTCTGAGACGAAGCATGATTCCACCACAGAGGTTGTTGGTTGACTTGGTTCCGAGTCGGAGCATAATTCCGACGGGGAGGTCATTGGTTGAATTGATTTGATTTGAGTTGACATCAGTATCGCTACATTAGAATATGGTACCAGGAGCAAATCATTATTTGCCATGAGAGGATTTGGGGATTTTAGTTTTGGTTTGGCATCAGAACTGCTACGCTGGAATATGGTACCAGGAGCGAATCATCATTTGCCATGAGGGGGGTTCCCTCGTTTCCAGTTTAATGACTTAGGCGTCATCTGTTCTCAGTTTAAAGACTTAAGGGTCTATTGGATCGGAAATTTAGAATTTTGGGGGTAAGGATCGGCATCAGCGTTGCTAACACTGAAGCACGGGTGCCACGAGCAATTCATCTGTTGGGGAGCGATGGCTTAGAAGACAGGTTTAGGTCCCTATCACATAAGGCTTTTTAATTTTATGAGCCGTAAGAGTCCCATAAAAGTATTTTCTCCCTACGAGTCGAAAGGATCCCGTAGGTATATTTTCTCTTTAGGAGTCGTGAGAACCCCCAAGTGTGTTTTTCCTTTGTGAGTCGTAAGGATCCCATGAAGGTGTTTTCTTACGAGTCGAGAGGATCTCATAAGTTTTGTTCTCCTCATGTATCGTGAGGACACATGAGTGGGTCTTCCCAAATGGAGTATAATTCCAAGGACAGAGACCGGCTGCTGGACGGGTGATGCAGTAGGGTATGGGTGTGATAAGAATTATTTGAGCCCGTGGATTGTATACGGTAGTCAGTTTGGGGACCAACCGTAGGGCTGAGAGAATTTTGGAAAATTGGATTTTGGTTGGCGTTTGCATCGCTACACTGGAATTTGGTACCAGGAGCGACTTATCATTTGCCGTTGGGACATCCAGGGATTTGAAATCTTGGTTAGCGTCTGTATCGCTGCACTGAAATATAGTACCAGGAGCGACTCATCATTCGCCATTTGGAGTTTTTTTGTGCGATTGCTCTATCATTTCAGTTTTTCTCATCGCGAAGGCTGCGATTGCCCTATCATTTCGGCTATTTATTCGCAGTTGCCCTATCACTTCGGCCTTATTTTTCATTTTTATTTTACTCGCTGATTTTTATTGCGAGTTGCCCCATCATTTCAGCTTTTCTTTTCTTTTTTCCCTTTTATTCACACATTTTTTTATTTACACACAATTTTTTACACTCCCAGTTTAACGACTTAAGGGTCGTTTGTTCCCAGTTTAACGACATGGTGGTCCACTCTTTTTAGAAAAAGGCAGATGCCTGAGAGAATTAGGTTCCCGAAGGACATCGGTCTCCGTCTATATGAAATTGACGGTCGCAGCTTGATTGTTTGTTAACACGCCTTTAGACAGTTCTATCTCTCCTGCCTTGTTTTTTTTCGACCCAATCTTTGAAGACGAAGCATTCCTCAATAGCATGGCTTATCACTCTATGATATGGGCAATAATTGGGGTCGTCGGTCATATTCACTTCTTGCGGTCTCTTTGATTCTGGCAATTGTAGACCGTTTCTCAGAGCGTCCTTGAATATCTTATGGACTTTGTCCCTTCTGAAGGAATAGACTTTATCCAGTTTCTCTTTCAGTGGTGATTTTCCTCCCTCTCCGAACACTGGCATCCGAGGCTGGTTGGAATTAGGCCCGCTCATCCCTCGCTTATTTCGATTAGCCGAAGTGTTAAAAGATTCAGCCTCGTTGGAATTTCCGCCATTGTGATTATCGTCCTTTCGGTTTCTCTAGGAGCTATTGTTATTTTGGGAATCAGAGGAGGACTCCTTCTTTGAGCGCTCCAACATCTGGACTTTCCTGGTCAGCTCTTAGAATGTTTTGAGACCCGCGACGCATAGAAACGGGGCCATCCAATTGTTAAGATTTCTAATGAGGAGACTGACGGATTTGTCCTGCTCTATCAGCGGTTCACATTTGACGGAGAGATTGCACCATCGGGTTATAAAATCTGTACTGCTTTCGTTGTTCTTTGGCTTGGTCCTTACGAGGTCGGCGATGGTGATCTTATCGCTGACACTCATGAACCTTTGTTGAAACAAAGATTCCAATTGGACGAAAATAGTAACGGAGCCATCCGGTATGCTAGTGTACCAGTCGAAAGCGACATCGGTTAAGCTATTCACAAACTGGCGGAGGAGAAGCGCATCATTGCCCCCAGTATTCCCGCATGAGGCTTTAAAGTGGGCGATGTGCTGATTTGCATTTTCCGTCCCATCAAATCTTCCGAATTTGGGGATGACATAGCCTCTAGGAAATTCTACCATATCATACTGAGCAGGATATGGTCTCCCGCTACTGCTAACATCTTTTTGCGTTTCGATTTTGGCTGCCAATGTTTTGACTTTGTTAGCAACCAAATCCATGATTTGATCTTAAGTTAGCGGGCTGCTATCATCAGTAGCCAAGACATTTCCCGAGATAGGGTGCGACTGACTTTCATGCGGTCTGCCCACCTTTGGATTTGAGGGAATAGGCGTCGACTGTCTAGGGACACCGTTTTCCGGTTCATGAGCAGAAACCTGCGCTTGATTGGACGGCTGAGAGGCAATTTGGGCCGTGAGCTGCATCACGACATTCGTCAAGTCGTTAATTTTGGAGTAAAGTTTGGCCATCTTCTTGTCTTTACTTTTGAGTTGTTTTCGGAGCTCTTAGAGAAGTTGCCGCTCTACGTTCTTAGGACGGAAGATTGGCTCCTCTTTGCTTTCCGAGCCCGACTCCTCATGAACCGAGAGATCTCTCTGCTTATCAGCCTCACTTGAAGGGTCTTCATTACTGTCACACCCCGCTTCCCAGTGTACGGGCAGAGGAAGCGACGGGTCACACGACGTATTTACTCAGAAGTAAACACACTAAGCGTATCTAGCAATATAAAATGAAATGTACACAAGAGACATGATATAAATGAACATCAACTTTATTTATTAACATATTTTTACAATACAATGAAAATTAAATACATAGAATGAAAACAATGCCTAAACAGTGGCATAATAGAAATGAAAATATGTAGAAGTAAACTAGATCTCTGGGTCGAAAGCTAACTGATCCAAGTTCTCGCTGGTGGGCTCTGTCTCCAGAAGGTCTGATCCACCTGACAACATTCCAAAGAAAGAAAAAAGGAATATCGTCAGCGAACAATCGCTCAGTAAGTCCCACAGGTAAGTAGAGACAGAATAGACAGAAGGAGAATGTAACTTTTAAAGTTGCATTATATTGTTAACGCTATTGTTTGTAGCTTGGTACAGAAAATGCCAGTGTATATAAGAGGAGTCCCACTATTCCGGAGACTAAGTTATACGGAGCACAAAGAACCGTTAGCCATGGTACAACGGCAATGAAGATTCAGGTTAGGTGTATTATGGTTACAGTCTCGTACCACTTTTAACAACTTCCGTACCAATCTACCCCATATAAACCCCGAGGTGTCTTGATTGTGTTGTTTGTATTGTTTTTATTGTTTGTTATATAGATGGATGACCTGCCGAAACCATAATATCAGTAAATGGAACGGATATAATGGATGAACATCTAAATGGAGTATATCCATGGTTCGCTTCAGTCAATATAGATTGAAAAGATTGAATAGATGGATTCATATTGAATTGTAGTTTTATACTTGAATCATATTCAAGTCAGATTGATTGGATTGAGACTCAGTCTGAGTCAGACACTTTTAAAAGAACTTGAAATCCTGATTGTTTTGATGTTATCGGAAACTGCTGCACATGGACGGCAGGATTTGTGTCTTTTTTCAAGACAATTACCTTGTTGATAGCACCGTTTGTTAAATTGTCTACCTTAAATAGGCAAGCACCCATATCTCCGGTTCCCTGAGGCTCAAGAGACCAGTCCCGCTTAAACCTATGTTTACTAGGGTTCTTATTGTAATTTAGTATAACTTGAGGGGGTTTTATATAGAAATAGTTTTGGTATAGTTTCAAAATATACATCAAGCATTTAATTATTGTCATTAGAGTTTTCATAGATGTATAATTTTTATAGATGTGAAATTTCTGGTGAGTAGAACCTAATTTCATAATATATGGTATTTTCTTGAAATATTGTACTTGTGTTGTATTTGGATGGTATTTTCATGTAATGGTGATTTTTTTTTATTTAGAAAACTTGGAATATTTATATAATCAAAATAGATATTTTGATAATATATATATTTAATAAAAATAATTTATTTATTTTCTTTTAGAAATCTCATTTTCTAAAGAAAAGTGTATAAAAATTCAATCGAGATCGAATGCTCCTTGCGGAGGTCTGCATCTCGCTCTACTAAACCCAAGGATGTGCGATAATCCGCACCATCCCGAATGGGGTCCCCAAAAGTGGGTTGTAGAGGTGCAATTGCGTGGAAATAATTAATACACTTTTTAAAGAAAACGGTTTTGTAAGTTTAGGGTATTTATTTGTAAAGTCGTATTTTCTCGTATTCTATTGTCCCAAAATTCATCATGTTATGACAGAGATGTATGTTGTGATGAGGTAGGTCATTACATCGTTAACTATCAAAAGGTATAGCAAGGAATAAAGTTATTATGTCGAAACTAAAATATATGGTATTTTTCTGTAAAAGTGCGATAAAAGTTACAAAAATGATTCTTTTAAGGTGAAACTTGTTTTAATAGATTTATTAATGTTTGTTAAACATTATGTGAGAATATGGTATTATCTTATTAAATAAAAGTATAGTTTTTAAAGAAAACCGAATCGGAAGTCGGACTAACTCCGCTTCCGTCGGGTTTTGGAAATATAGATTTTTATAGAAGAAGGAGAGAGGGGAAGAAGGGACTTACTGGCTTTAACTAGAGTGGAGAGGTAGTAGAAGGATTGGGAAGCATCAGAACGCCGTTTCATCGCCGGAATCTCCTCGGAATTTCGTCGGAGTTTCGCCCTTTGCTAACTCCATTTGTACACAAAAAAGACTTGAAAGTTTTTGAGATTTTGGCAGGGAATTGTGAGTGAGGAGGGGTGAAATGAGGTGTGGTATTTATAAGAGAAATTAGGGTTTGGTGTAATGAATTGATGAATCAAAATTTATATTAAAATGTATTTAAAGATGGTATTTTAATTCTCTAGATAATTGCAGAGAATACAAACAGATAGGGGTTAAAGAGAGGAGTCCAAGGGTCTAGGGTTAAACAAAATTTGCATTTAGGCTCTGATTGGTAGAGTTTTTGCGAGCTAAGTTTGTTACCGCAATCAAGACGGTTTCGGTTGTAGCTAGCCGGTTGAGTATGGGTCGTCCGCAGGGAGATGGGAATCTTTTTCTATGTACTTTAACGAGTTAAGTCCAAATGTCCAAGTTTGTTTTGAGATTAACTGTGTGCTAAAATGATATGTAAAGAGAGCTTGTTAAGGTTAGGATTAGGTTAGTTTGAGTTAGGAGTCGCTCACTTCTTTCGTTGCCACTCTTAATATCGGTGTTACGGTAATCGGCAACAACGGGGATTAGCACGACTAGGAAGGAACTTGCGAGTATAAGCTAGACTTTCCAACGCTTAAGTTCTTCCTTTTGGCGCTTGTCCGTCCGTTCTTGGCTCTTAGCCTTAACCTCCGGTTAATTCAACCACAACTGGTCTCACTACGGAATCACCGCTATCATGTAGGATAGGGTGCCGTAGGGAGCAGATTGTGGTTCAATTAACGGGAGTTCGATTTAAGATGTTGGGCAAGGAAAGAGTGAGAGAGATTTCCTTCTCTCAAACTTTCCTTATCCTGCCTTAACAAGTATGGAAACTACTCACCCATTACAAAAAAAATGAAAATAAAACAAAGGAGAAAGATAGAAAGAAGGAGGTTAGAAGATTACAACTAGCTATTTGCGACCTCACCTCGGCAAGGATCAAGCGTAAGCATCATGGTTGTTTTAAGGATAAAGGAAAAGAGAACAAGAAAGAAACAACAACAAATAACAACAACTAGATTATCAAAAGAAAAATACAAGCAATTATAATTAACGATTACAACAAGATAAGCATGGTAAGAACAAGAACTCCTTTATTCATTCTTCACTCACAAAAGCTCACTACAAGTTTTTTAATGGAGAAGAGATGAGAGGAGGAAGAAGAACAACAACATATAACCTAAAATCTAAATACAAGATTAAGCACCCTTGGCTTTGGCAAGTTCTGGACTATTTATAGGCAGGAAACTGGAAACCTAGGGCAAAATTCTGCCTCTATACAAAAAGTCCAAACTACCCCTGAAATACGACACACTGAGGGGCCAGTACGGTCGCGGATCCGCGGCCTAGACCCCCTATTGGCCGCGGATCCACGGCCCTATGGTGGAGTTGGGGCATGGTCTCTTTTGTACTTCCCTGGTCTGCTGTGCCCATGATTCCGGTATATGTTTTTTCTCATATTTTCTTCACGATTTTTCCAGAATTTCTGTTGAACAAAAAGGTGATGAATGTGGATCTTTTTGTCATGATTTCCTCGAGCTCCGCGTAGATATGTTGGATCTTGTGTTGCCATTGAGCCTTGTGCAAGAAAATGACATTGATTTGCCATTTTGTCCCTTAAACTGGTGTGCGGCAACATACGGATAGAGAGAGGAGACCCGTGTTTCATCTGTGGTTAGCAGTAATCCGGATTTTGTCGTGCTTTTCCATGGATTTCACCGTTTAGAGCCGAGAACCTGTATCCTGCAATTGACTAGCAAACACGGCTCAAGAGTACCTACCGATAAGCAATATGATAACAATTGGGCGTACTGCAGATTCCACCGGACGTGCTAGAATCTGTAGGGTGTTTTTCGTCACCCCATTGAGATGGGAATACGCGTCGCTTGTCAGGCGTGCTGCAGATTCCACCTTCTTAGGATAGGCTGAGATTTATTGATTGTGGGGATCCGAATCTCCGGCAGCCACGGATTAAGCTGCCGTTAATTACCCTTCGCCTTTGGAGCGAGTGAACCTCCGATTGACGGGTCAAATTGGTCATGCGAACTCAATATGCAGTGTACGTGTGTTGTGTCTTGAGGGGTTTTGGATATATCAGCGGCCTCACACAGTTTACGGAGGTCCCGCTACCCGGATAGTGGTTGGGGTCAGGAGGGCTAGCAGCCCCCTTGCGGGGTGCGGGGCAGCGTCCTGTTAGAAATTTTTTCTAATGGGGGAAGTGTGTATGTATATATAAAAAAAGAAAATAGCGTCCAAAGAACGCATGAGCGCTAGCGCCCTACGTACTTGTCACGTGGGCGCTGGGTGCCAGTGCCCTACGTGCTTGGCACGCAGGCACTGGGCGTCAGCAGAAAAAGGGGCTTAACCCCTACACTAGGAGTTATACTCCCGATTGACTTTTGGAGTTAAACTCCTACCAAAGAGGACACAGGGGCTTATCCCCTGCACTAGGAGTTGTACCCCAAAAAAGAAAAATTTATTATTTTATATATATATATATATATATATATATATATATTTGTGGAGTTAAACTCCTAAGATATTTTTGGAGCTGATGAAAGGGGACCCTTTTCTTCTCCCTTGAACCTTGGACTTCCCCAAAGTGTAGTTTTTGGAGGTGGGTCTCCTTCTTCCTCCTCTCTATTGGCTGGATCTTGGAGAAAATAGGATGGGAATTTAAAAATCTTCCATTTTGGAGATTCGATGGAAGATCTGTGTTCCCCTTCAAGGGTTTTGTGGCGAAAAACTATTTTTTTTTGGAAAAGGAAGAGTTAAACTTTTGATTTAATTTAAAAAGGGGAGAACGTTTTAGAACCTCGAGGAAGGGAAAGAAGGCACAGAAACCCTAAATTTTGAGGGGAATGAAAATTATTCTTTATTTCATTATCATGTTGCCTTATATAGGCTTACAAATTTACATATAGCAACTTGGGTTTTACAAAATGGCATTTTTCCTATCCCATGCCTCATGTGCTCGTTTGTTTTGCATATGAGCCATGTGCTTTACAAAAATTTGGCTTTATGCCCATTTTTCTAACATTCATGCATGAAAATTATTTATTACATAATTTTCATTTTGGTATGGGGGAGGCTGGCCGCGGGGCTTGACTTGGGCATAGGCCCACCTGGCTTAGGGTTGACTTTGGCTTTGACTTGATCAACCGGGGTGTAATTTTTGACCCTAACACTACCCGCTTGCGGATGAGCCGAGTAAGAAGCTACTCGGCCGCCTCATAATGAGAGCCTTAAATCCTTAGCATATATGGGTAGGAAGCTACCTGCTAGAGATCGACCGGACAGGGAAGTTGCTCGGTGGCCTCATGATGAGGGCATTCGATCCTTGGCGTAGATGGGTAGGAAGCTACCCGCTAGGTTTGGACCGGGCAGGGAAGCTGTTCGGTGGCCTCGAGAGGAGGGCTTCGATCCACAGCGTTGTTGGGCAGGAACCTACCCACTGCGAATGGCCAGCAGGAAATTGCTCGGAGGCCTCGTGATGAGGGCTTTGATCCACAGCGTTGTTGGGCAGGAAGCTACCCACTGCGGATGAACCGAGCAGGAAGCTGCTCGGTCGTCTCGTGGGGAGAGCTTTAGATCCACAGCGCTGTTGGACGGGAAGCTACCCGCTTGTGGATGAGCCGAGCAGGAAGCTACTCGGCCGTCTCATGATGATGGCTTTTGATCTTTAGCATAGATGGGTAGGAAGCTACCCACTAGAGATGGACCGGGCAGGGAAGCTGCTCGGTGGCCTCGTGATAAGGGCTTTCGATCCTTAGCGTAGATGGGTAGGAAGCTGCCCGGTAGGGATGGACCGGGCAGAGAAGCTGCTCGGTGGCCTCGAGAGGAGGTTTTCGATCCATAACATTGTTAGGCAGGAAGCTACCCACTGCGGATGGCCAGCAGGAAATTGCCCGGTGGCCTCGTGATGAAGGCTTCGATCCACAGTGTTGTTGGGCAGGAAGATACCCACTGCGAATGAACCGAGCAGGAAGCTGCTCGGTCGCCTCATGAGGAGGGCTTTAGATCCGCAACGCTGTTGGGCAGGAAGCTACCCGCTTGTGGATAAGACGAGCAGAAAGATACTCGGCCGCCTCATGATGAGGGCTTTTAATCTTTAGCATAGATGGGTAGGAAGCTATCCGGTACGGATGGACCGGGCAGGGAAGCTGCTCGGTGGCCTTGTGATGAGGGCTTTCGATCCTTAGCGTAGATAGGTAAGAAACTACCCACTACGGATAGTCCGGGCAGGAAAGTTACTCGGTGGCCTCGAGAGGAGGGCTTCGATCCACATCGTTGTTGGGCAGGAAGCTACCCACTGTGAATGGCCAGCAGGAAATTGCTCGGTGGCCTCATGATGAGGGCTTTTAATCCTTAGCGTAGTTAGGCAGAAGGCTACCCGTTAGGGATGGTTCGAGCTGGAAAGCTCTTTTTATCCCCTCTGTATATTTTACACAATTTTTAAAACAAAACTAGGGGTCTCGGAACTGAGAAAAGAAAAAAGAGTTGTGCAAAAAGTCTCCTTTATGAGAGGACCTAGCTCAGAAGATTTAATTCAATGTCAATAAGAATTACATTGTTCCAAAAGAAGAAGAAACCTTTTTTTATTTATACAACTTGAGCTTTTCAGCGTTGTATGGCCGGGGGCGACGGTCTCCCCTGCCTTCCCGAACTTGATCCGAGGTAACGGCCATGATGTGGCCGATTGTTAAATCCCGGGGGCGATCGGGTCTCTTTGTTCTCGTTCCACCTGCCGTTTGTCCCTTAGATACTTCGCCAAGTGGACAGAGCGGATCAACTCCTCAATATAGTCGCTGAGTTGTTTGCAGTTCTCGGTCGGGTGCCCTTGCGTCCTATGGAAGGCGCAGTAAGGGTCACAGAGACATTTTCCTCCCTCTGGGTAACTGGCGGGAGCTTATAGAACCTTTCGCCTTTCGCTTCCTCCAACAGCTCGGTCTGAGAGATGTTAAGAGAAGTGTACTCGTGGAACTTCAGAGAGTAAGGTTTTAGTTGGTCGATCCTTTTTTTCTCTTCTCTGCCCCTCTTCTTTTGGTCGTCTTGGTCGCCTCTGGGCAGATTTGAGTTCACCTCCGATTCGAGTTGGATATCTCGCTCGGTCCAAGCTTTTACTTTGGCCATGGTCTTACGTTGCGCTAATGCAAAAGAGCGGAGCCACTCTTTGTGCTTAAGACCCGACCTTAGTGCGGTGATAACCTTCTCATCGCGGTGCTCGGGGAACTCGAGGAGAGCATTGTAGAAGCGAGTGCATATCCCTTAAATGATTCTTTGTCCCCGCTCTTTATGGTGAATAGGTAATCGTCCGTCTTCTTCTGTTGTCTGTTTCCGACGAAGTGACCGAGGAACTGGGTGGCCAGCTCATCAAAGGTTGATATGGAGCGTAGCGTGAGTCCCCGAAACCATTCCCGTCCATCCCGGATGAAGGTGGTAGGGAAAGCTCAGCATTGAGATGCGTCCAAGTTATCTTGGAAGCTCATGCCCACTGTAAATGCGTCCAAGTGATCTTTTGGGTTGGACTGTTAGTGTATATGCCCCAGGGGCCATTATTGTATCATACTAGCTTGTATATTACTTAATGGAAGCTTGGGATATTCATAGTTATATTAACAGTCTTGCTAAACATGGTAGTACGCTACTTGGTTTATATCTATCTTAATATGTGTATATGTTAGCATATCGAGAATACATATTGATAGAGCTCTTAGGATCTTGCTTGACTACCAGCGTTGTGATGGCAGTCACACTAGTGGGGGCTGGATAGTCTACAAGCACATCCTTTTTCAGGTTCCTAGTCGTAGGATTATCGAGACAGGGCATCGATACTTCGGAGTAGACTAGTGTGTGCGCTTCTCATCCCAGTTGGGGAGATGGTCTGTCCCACAGCCATCAGTACGTTGTACTGGAGATAGTATACAGGTGCTCGTTGGGTTACGGGTACACTGGACTGGACTCGCAGGGAACTGTTGGTTGATATTATACCTGTCGTCAGTTAACATTTCCCAGGTGACATGAGTACAGCATAGTCCGTAGACTTGACACTGCTGCTTCGTCTCGAGTGTGTTCCCACTGTTCTTAGATTGCTACCCTACCACGGCTCAAAGGAGTCGTGCAAACAGGTAGCATTTGGGTGCAGTCCCGAAGCACTTGGAGGCAGTGACGGTTAGATAGGATTCGTCTCTCCCGGTATTGGGAGTTGATATCGCGCTGTGTCTGGAGAGCCATTACGCAAAGTCCCTGGCCAGGGCAAATGAGATTTACAGGTAGGATTTCCAGTAGTTTCTCAAGATGTAATGGGCTTCACTCTGACACAACTTATACCGCTATTAGGGGACTGACGCTTGCCGCCCCCTAGGCCCGATATGCGATAGTCCTAGACGAACAGACCGGATTGTACAGAGATTGTCACATCAGGCTCAGTAGGAGTTCGGATAGGTTTCCTCATCGGCCTTCTTATCGACATCTATCTAGGGACCGTTACGTACAGCTAGTACCGCTTGCGGTCTGTGGTTAAACCCATTGCCAGTGTAGTGTCGAGTCTTTAGAGTCCCACACAGAGAGTTTCCCTGCTTCAGGCGAAACAATATAGAGGTCGTATGATTTTACGACAGGCTTCGGAGACATACGTGTTTTTATGCACGTACGATGTTCGGACAGTTTTTACTAGCGGGCTTTAGTTTAAACCAGATTCTAGTAATGGATTATTGGATTTATACAGTATCAGTATTTCCGTGTTTTCACGGATAGGAGGGGCGTTCTCGTAATTACTCGAGAAGCTTCTAGAAGAAAGGTGACTCATTATGCTTTAATTCATTTATGAATTAAGCTTAATGAGGTGGAGGAGATGACGTGTAATTTGCATTAATTACATCATGAGTCATGAGGCGATTCACCTCAAAGTAATTAATGAAGCATGGTTGATATTTTGAGATATTATCATATAGATATTTTCGTGCTTCATTATTTATCCAAATGACTTACGATATTTATTCATTCTCACTTACACATTCTCTCTCCTCAATCTCTCTCTCTTCAACCCTAACCCTAATCCTCTCATGTGTTGAGATCCTAGGGTTAGCAAGACTAATAGATCCCTAATTCTCTTCTATATCCTCTAGGTTACCTTGATTAGCACTCATAGTCATCTAGTTATCTCAAGTGAGAGGTTAAAGCTTGGAGAAGTAGCTCTCGGGTGGATCTTCTATCACAACGAGGAGGCTGACGAGGAGGTGATCTACAAGAACAAGAAGGACTTGAATCTCTAGGTATAATCATCTATCATATTAGCTAATCACTTCTAGATAGTTGTTAGTTAAGGTTTAGCAAAGATCCGTAAAGTTAGTCGATGTTAGTTTAAACAAAATGATTGTTTTACCTATTCCGCCTCCCCACATCATGTGGAGTGTCTAACATCGACTTATACGGACTTCCCATCAAAGAGCGCCACCTTGGACGGCTTGTTCTTGGATGAGACACGTTCGGCCAGCAATTCCTCGGTGAAGGGCTTCGTGAGAGAATCCGCGAAATACCTAGCCCCTTCGCCGGACGGATGGCCGTCTCGCCGTATGCCCTTAATCTTCTTTTCGAGGGTCTCGAATTGGTGGTGGTAACCCAAGAATTCAGCACAGTCGGAGTGGCGACTGTCCTCGCTCCTGGTCTGTGCGATGGTGCGGTTCCGATTCCGCTCTTTCAAATTCCTTAGGTCCTCAGGCGAGGCCCTTCTCGAGTAGTCCCGGCGCTCGCCGTTCGCCCCGCCCCGGCAAGCGTGGTGGTGTCGGTCATTCCTGGAAGTAGGCGAACTGACCGACACCTCCTCAGGGGGAGAGAACGCGTGGCAAGCGTCGGAGCGATGACCCAGTCTTCCCCGGGATCGGGGCGTGGAACTGTCCGGCGCCCAACGGGTCATGGAATCAATCGCTGCATGTGGGTAATGGTGGCCGGAGTCGGCACACCGGCGCTCGATGACTGTTCGTACCAGAATATTGCTTTTACTACCGCCCATTCTTACGCTCGTTTGTTTATAGGTAGGTGATTTTAATCCGTGTTTGCGATATATTTACAGGCTATAGGTTCCTAGTCCAAAATAACGCAATTGATACAAAATCTCCACTGTTACGCCAAAATACAGAACATCTGTTGACAGCAGATAAAAGCCGGGTTCCGGTTATCCGTATCCGTCCAGTGCCGCGTACCCGTTCCAGAGACAAGACATATGACAGTGGACATTCGTGTCTCGGACAAGCACAGAGCACGAGAGGGGCAGCACAAGAATCAATGGGTGCGCGGAGCTCGAGGGAGAAAAGGTCAAAAGTATTATTTTTGATGCCATTTTGGACCGTTGCAGATCTGAAGCAATTGTGGAAGCAATTTGCAATTTGGTACATGTAGGACAACAGAGAAGAGCAACACAAGATAACCCAGAAAAAACGACTTCATAACTCCCCTACGTGGCCGCGGATCCGCGGCCAAAATGGCGACTCGGTAGATGTTGATTATTTAGGGGTAGTTTGGTATTTTCATGTAGGGCCAGAATGTGACCCTAGGGTTTCAGCACGCAGCCTATAAATAGCCCAGTTTTGTGCAAGCCAAATGTGTTCTTTTTTCATGCCTCTTTTTGTTAGGATTTATTTTAGTTTCTTCTTCTTCCTTCTTTCCTCCATGAAAATTGCAGTGAGAACTTTTTGAGTGGAAGATCAATGAAGATGAGGGTTATTTTTATCTTGTCTCTTTTATTTATTGTCTTGTAATTTTATTATCTTGTATTGTAATTTTATTATTTGTTGTTAACTAGTTGTTGTTATTTCTTTTCTTGTTCTCTTTTCTTTTCTTCTTTTATCCGTATTTTCAAGCGATGATACTTGACGGAGTTCCTTGCTAAGGTGAGAACCCAAGAGTTAGCTTGCTTCACTTGTAAAACCGTATTTTTCTCTTTTCTTCCTTCTTGTTTTGTTTTTTTTCCTTTTATGATGTGTGAATAATTTCCTCCTTGTTAAGGCTAAGGAAGGTGGTATGAGGGACGGAGAAATCCCTTGTGCTTCTCTTCGCCAAACATCTTGAAACGAACCCCGATCAAACAAACGCAACCCGCTCGTTTAGGCGCGCTATACGTGACATGTGGCCGCGACCTAAGTTGAGAAGTCTTTTGAGCGCACTACAACGTGACATGTAGTTGTGACTTATTTGGATACATGGTTGCGGGTGTTTGGCCGAGGGTTGGAAATAAGCGTATTTAGCGGACGGACAAGGCGCACTAGGAATGGATTTAGCGTTGGAAAGTTTGCTTAAACTCGCAAATCCCATTCCTATGTCCTCCTAATCCCCGCTACTTTCGATTATCCCAACATCGTTCTTAAGAATGGCAAAAGACAAGCACAAGACTAATCCTAACTCTACTAACCGACCTTAAGATTAACAAGCTTACTTAAACATAAATACAAACACTTAGGATAGAATTGAACATACATATACACATTCTTTATTGGCTCGTCTAAAACTCGAACGGACATACAACCATCTCCCTGTGGATCGACCCGTGCTCAACCGGCTAGCTGCATAGCGACACCGTCCTGATCGCGGTTATAACTTTAGAACTTTGAACTCCGACACGCCAAAAGCGTGCGATCAAATGGCGTCGTTGCCGGGGAGACGGTAATGTATTTTCTTTCTTGTTATTCGGGTTAATATTTTTTTTGTATATATATATATATATAAAATAAAATCTTTTTGTTATTTTTGATAATTTTTGTGTGCAAGCGTGCAGGTAAATCTGGAGCAAGTACAGTAATACAATCAAGAAACAGAGGTTTTTATTAGGGTGTACAGAGAAGGGCACGTGTATTGACCGAAGTTTCAGGCCCCAATACCACTATTTGACCGTAGAACCGCGGTCAAAGAGGGGATACGGCGGCGGTTCCGCGGTCCCATTGTGGCTTCTGAGCCCAATTTTTTCTACACCTCTTCTGTTTCCTCTAGTCCCCTCTCTGAATTCCACTATACTGTATTTTCTGCAGGTATCTTTGTACAGAATTGCTCCGCCGCAAAATAAATTTTTGTTGTTTTAGATTTTGTTTGTTTACCGCTTTGCATATATTAATACGGACATTAAGGGGCTATAACACCAATTCAGATTGGGTGGGGATTTCATCACCCTTCCTAAGACTCCACAAATCACTAATTGCATACGCATTACCTTGAGCTAATAAAAAATACTAGACTCAGCCCTAAGGACGTCGCGCTCAATAGGACAGAGAACTAGTTGTAGGCATCAGCCGTTTATCCTAACCTGACTTTGCGGTGTCTAGACAAGTGTGTCTAAGGCAAGTGGTTACTTAATTAGGTCCACTACTTGTAGTGGAGAGCCTCACACTTACCTGGCACTTACCTGGCCGCAATTGGCGGTGAAGAGGCGGTTTGAGGTCCTATTTCTAGCCCTTCGGAACAGTTAGGAGCTGTCTAGCTGACCTAGGTGACCCTAGTTCTAGGTGTGTTTGTGCATATTGTGATTGTGATTGTGCTTGTAAATTTTAGTCCCATAATTCCTTATTCTTTTAAACAAACAATTTTCAAAACTCCAAAAACAAACATTTTTTTAATAAAAAAATTAAAAAAATCCACATTATTTTTCCCTTCCTTTCCTTCTTCTTCTCTTTATATCATGGGTACTCCACCTAGAAAAACTCTGGCAGAACTTTGGTACCTACAACCAGACATTACTTCTTACGGTTCTTGCTTTGGCCGAACATCGAACGATCCCTCCATGCCCAAAATTTCATTGAAAGATCGCATAGACGCGTCTAGGACAAACACTTGCCCTCCGCAATCTACTTTGTATCAACCTTTTCAACCTCCCCCACCCTCTTATGTTGATACCCCTTTCGCAAGTCGTCCTTTGTCCATCGCTGAACATATTGAACAATCCCATAGCCGATCTTTCACTCCTTTCACCAATACAGATTCTTGGGATCAAAAATTCTATTCACTTTCTTATCCAAATGTTGATCCTGCACCTGTCCAGTCATTCAATTCCTACCAGTCCTACCCGACTTTTACACCTTCCCTAGACATTGCTTCTGAACCGCCATTTGGGAGTTTTCAGTATCCAAACAACTTTGAATATTTTACTGAAACCCCTTCACAACCCATGTCTGGTCTGGAACAGTCTTTGGAAGACTTTAGGGTAGCGTCATAACAACAAATGATGGATTTGAATGCGTCCATGGCCGCCCTCATACAACCTAGTGACCCGGTAGCTAGTTTTCAACTAGCTCCAAATTTTCCAATGTATGAAGAGGCGGTAGGACAGGTTGAGAATTTGAGTAGAGAGAGTGAGCTGTACCCCCTTCCGAATCAAGCCTACCCGTTTCAACTTGAATCGCACAACTCCGGTTTTGAATGTCTATTTCCAAACGATTCATTGATTAAAGATAGAACAGATAATGAGTTGTGTGACTTTGTAGTGTTTGATTTGCCTGATTGTGAAGGGTGCCTTTTGAGTGAAACCACACCCAATCCTTTTGACCTCTACACCTCCAACTTAGAATCAGAATTGATTGAAATCCATGCTTTTGATGAGGTGTCTGAGAATATTGATTTTCACTTGATTGGGGATATTGACACTAGGAATATTTTGGATGATGAACCCATAAATTTGCCTGAGTTTTTCTCTTCAATTCATCATCCCGAGTCATTAAATGTTTTTCCCGAACCCCATATGCGTCTGGATTTTGAGGATATATGCATGGATGTGCATAACTTTGAGGAGAATTTTGAGGATGAAACAGCTCTTGTTGATGAGTCGGATTTTCCAATTCATCATATCCCTTTCATTGACTGTGTACACCCTCATGAACCTTTAACCGATAACCTTCCTCAATCACCTACCTCCATCCTTTCCATCGTTCCGACATGGCAAGACACCGTATCATTTTCACTTCCTGTGTCTGGTTTACCAAGTTCGGCATACCTATGGTTTCTCAAGAATCTTGAGGGATTTGACCCCATTTCTCGACGGGTCGATAGATTAGCACAATCACTTTTTACACATCATTTATCACATATTTTGCTAATCTATTCACTCTATTTTCACCCTCAAGTTCGTATCCCACTTCTTTCTCCCTTCCGCCATTCTTCTTCTTATATACCGAGACCATATACCATTTCTATCTCCATACGGTTTCGCGTATTCTCCATCACTTTTCTCTACGCCTTCTTACACCAACATGTACATTATAGCGATAAAAACTTTGAATGGTTGGTGCTCACTTTTGGCCTGTGTAAGGCCTTGTATAGTTTGAAACTGTTTTCTTTCCCCCTAATCCTGAACTTCACCGCTTAAACAGTGGAAACACTGTTTTACTTAAGTTTGGGGGGGGGAACCTTTTTGTATATATTTTTTGTTTTCCATTTTTGTTTTGTATATAATTTGTTTCTAGGGAGCGCCGACAATTTTGACCTTCTTGGTGTAGCTTGACAATGAGGGCACTGTCAAATTTAAGTTTGGGGGTATGCTCGGTAAGCTTTCTTCCTTTGCATTCATTTGTATATTTTGCATTTGCATACCTTATTAAAAACCCATAAAAATCGAAATTTTTTCCAAAAAATATAAATTCTTTGTCGTCAAGTTAGCTAATAGGGTAACTTAGATTTTTTCTGAAAGTTTAGTTGATATGTTAGAAATAACTAAATCCTAGGCTTAGGAATTGAAAACCCTAAAAATAACCCTCATTCTGTCTAATTTTGGTAAGTATACGTCCTTACAGTTTTTTTTGAGAAATAGGTAATCTTGAGTTCAGTTCTTGAGTTAAGTCAAGATGAGGGGAAAGTATTGAAGCTTTACTGAAGGATAGTCTGAAAAATAGTTTCTTCTCTTGAGTTCAAATTTAGAAAGTATATACCCTACAACTGCACTTACACGCACCTTGAAACTTGGGATAGTAGAGGATACCTAGAGATACTCTTGCCTGAAAACCTAGTATGAAAGAAAAAACGGTATTTAAAGCTAAACACCAAAAAGAGCAATATTGAAAAATATATCCGGTCTTGAAAAAGAAAAAGAAAAAAATAAAAAGAAAAATAGAATAAAGTGAAGACCTGGAAACTGCTATTTACGCTTTAAACTCACACATTCAGTAATCGGCTGTTAGTGCCTCAAGAAGCATTAATAGTCGCATGAAAGGTGTGTGAGCAAATCCGTCCATCCTTAATGAAAAGAAGTAGTATTAGGTGTTAGGGCAAGGGTATTATAGCTTGAATTGAATTCTTGAGTGTAGGGATGCAAATATACACACACGTAGGGGTATACAATCGATGTTTGGATAAATGATAGAAATGAAGAATAAGACTTATGTTTTCTGTAAAGTTGATAAAAATCCCTGATTTGAGACCACACTTGAAGAAGGAAAACTCAGGAGATACCAAGATGTTTCTAAACTTTTTTTGGAACGTATAAGATCTGAGGTTAAATAGAAAGGAGGTGTGAAGCATTAGGGTTGGATATTTCTAACTTAGGATGATAGAGTTTCTAACATAGATACTAAACTGTAGGAGTAGAATCGAGATTAACTTATGACACTAGCTTGACGCGATTTTGTAGGTGTAATCCGCTGAAAACCCTCAGGAGACAACACTCCTCCTACTAGGACACCTAGAGATTTAATAGCTTGTTGCACATGCTCAGTGCAATCGCGTTCCATGCGAAAGTGCGGTTAGTACTTTTTTGTGAATAATTGGTTTTGCTCGGGACGAGCAAAAGTTAAGTTTGGGGGTATTTGTTCATACCAGAATATTGCTTTTACTACCGTCCATTCTTACGCTCGTTTGTTTATAGGTAGGTGCTTTTAATCCGTGTTTGCTATATATTTACAGGCTACAGGTTCCTAGTCCAAAATAACGCAATTGATACAAAATCTCTACTGTTACGCCAAAATACAGAACATCTGTTGACAGCAGATAAAAGCCAGGTTCCGGTCATCCGTATCCGTCCAGTGCCGCGTACCGGTTCCAGAGACAAGACATATGACAGTGGTCATTCGTGTCTCGGACAAGCACAGAGCACGAGAGGGGCAGCACAATCAATGGGTGCACGGAGCTCGAAGGAGAAAATGTCAAAAGTATTATTTTTGATGCCATTTTGGACCGTTGCAGATCTGAAGCAATTTGCAATTTGGTACATGTAGGACAACAGAGAAGAGCAACACAAGATAACCCAGAAAAAACGACTTCATAACTCCCCTACATGGCCGCGGATCCGCGGCCAAGATAACGACTCGGCCGCGGATCCGCGGCCGAGTTAACTCGGTAGATGTTGATTTTTTAGGGGTAGTTTGGTATTTTCTTGTAGGGCCAGAATGTGGCCCTAGGGTTTCAGCACGCAGCCTATAAATAGCCCAATTTTGTGCAAGCCAAAGGTGTTCTTTTTTCATGCCTCTTTTTGTTAGGATTTAGCTCAGTTTCTTCTTCTTCTTCATTCTTTCCTCCATGAAAATTGTAGTGAAAGCTTTTTGAGTGGAAGATCAATGAAGATTGAGGGTTATTTTTATCTTGTCTCTTTTATTTATTATCTTGTAATTTTATTATCTTGTATTGTTTTTAACTAGTTGTTGTTATTTCTTTTCTTGTTCTCTTTTCTTTTCTTCTTTTATCCATATTTTCAAGCTATGATACTTGACGGAGTTACTTGCTAAGGTGAGAACCCAAGAGTTAGCTTGCTTCACTTGTAAAACCGTATTTTTCTCTTTTCTTCCTTCTTGTTTTGTTTTGTTTTCTTTTATGATGTGTGAATAATTTCCTCCTTGTTAAGGCTAAGGAAGGTGGTATGAGGGACGGAGAAATCCCTTGTGCTTCTCTTCGCCAAATATCTTGAAACGAACCCCGATCAAACAAATGCAACCCCCTCGCTTAGGCGCGCTATACGTGACATGTGGCCGCGACCTAAGTTGAGAAGTCTTTTGAGCGCACTACAACGTGACATGTAGTTGTGACTTATTTGGATACATGGTTGCGGGTGTTTGGCCGAGGGTTGGAAATAAGCGTATTTAGCGGACGGACAAGGGGCACTAGGAATGGATTTAGCGTTGGAAAGCTTGCTTAAACTCGCAAATCCCATTCATATGTCCTCCTAATCCCCGCTACTTTCGATTATCCCAATATCGTTCTTAAGAATGGCAAAAGACAAGCACAAGACTAATCCTAACTCTACTAACCGACCTTAAGCTTAACAAGCTTACTTAAACATAAATACAAACACTTAGGATAGAATTGAACATACATATACACATTCTTTATTGACTTGTCTAAAACTCGAACGGACATACAACCATCTCCCTGTGGATCGACCCGTGTTCAACCGGCTAGCTGCATAGCGACACCATCCTGATCGCGGTTATAACTTTAGAACTTTGAACTCCGACACGCCAAAAGCTTGCGATCAGTGACGCTGGGACGAGCACGGGTGAGATCGAGGGCTTGAGCATGCCTATCCGTCCTTCCGCGGACGTCATTATCTCGGGGAAAGGAAACGACGGTCTAATGGGTAGAGCTCGCCGCCTGAACGCGGACGAGAGCGTCCACCAGCGATGTGAGCCTGTTTATCCGAGCTGATAGGGCGTTGATCACGTTAGGAGGGGAAGACGAACCGCTCTCGCCTCTGTTGTGGCTGCTCATATTCGGATCATTGCGGTCGTCGCTCGCTATTGGATCGAGGGCGGAAGATCAACTTTTATGTAGAACAAAAAAAATCTTTCGTTCTCACAGACGACGCCAACTGATGGAGGGCAGGATCTCCTTCAGATGGTGTCCTCCGTCAATCTGTAGCGAGCGTTGTTGAACGGTTGAGATTTGAGTTGAAAGTTGTCTCCTAGAGTATGTGGATCTTAAAGGGCTGAGTTTGAGATGGAAGCCGAGCTACCTGCAAGTAAGTCCCGGGGTGGATGACCACCGTAGGGCCCTCCGACGATCAAGTTAGAGCCGAGGAATATTGGCTAAGTAGTGGTTTATTAGAGTTAAATTGCGTTACCCGAGTCGTCTGAGAGAGGGGTTTTTATAGTGGTCGCATAGAGTGAGCCAGTGCGAGATCTTCGTCGTCTGTTACGCCCCTGACGTTACGCTTGCCTGAATGATGGGATCCTTCCATTAACGACAGGATCCGCTCATTAATGGGGGATGCGCCAGCGTGGGACACGGGGCGTGGGGCGGCGGATATCTCGTCTTGGCGAGATACATGGAGTTGTTGCGGAGGTGCTTGGGCTCCGCGTTCTCGGTTGATCGGGAGAGCTGGGGATGCTTAGCTCAGCGGATGGCTCGGATACGAGCCGGGAGGTCGAGGAAGCTCTGCTCTGCAATAGCTCGGATGCGAGCAAAAGAGAAGGGATGCAAGTTGGGCTGTCGGATTGCTCATGGGCAAGATGTGAAGTGTCCACACTGAGTTTACCTCGGTAGCCCCCAGGAGTCTAAAGGGCTGTCGCGGCTAACACGTCATTTGCCATGTGTCGTGATCGGAGGAATTTCCACTTATGAGCATCATCATGGTTAATACCAAGTCATTTGAAAGTCGGATAACTAGAATTCAATAGAATTTGGAAATGATTTTTAGTCTCAAATCATTTGCGCCTAACATTTCAAAATAGAGTGCTACTCATATTTTCTTATTAAAATGCTAGAGTTAGATTTATAACAATTTTTATATAAAAATATTATAAAATTTTGAATCTTAAATTCGCACACACCGCTCGAAATCTATAATCCCTAAGGCCATCAGCCGTGGCCATGCTATCAATTACGAGTGACATCTGTCCAACGTTTACTGCTGACAACCTCCAGTAACTGATAGTCACCTCTTATCATTGACGACTGACAACTGCATTCAGTAAATGCTCATCGTCCGCCGACCAACAGCTGCTGTTGGCCGTGGACAAGCACCCGCTAACCGTCCTAGCAACCGACCGTTGTCGGCAACAGCTCACCCATTGACAAAATCCTGGATAATCGATAACCATCCGCCGTTGACCAATGATGGTCAACGACAACCCCGCCCCCCACCCCTCGCCTGTCAATAGTTGACAACTGTTGAAACTGTCCGCAAATGATCGTTGCTAACAACTGACAACCGCCCACCAAACCCGCCCTCAACACCCAGCTGACCGATGACCGTCTCATGGCAACCACCGTCGACGATGATTGTCACCCAACGACCGCCGCTGGCAACCAATCGCTTGCTGACGACCGACGACGACAACCACCAAAAACAGCTTGCCAACAACTGCTGCCTGTCATCGGCCTTTGAGGATCACCATATATATCGGTAACCGTCCACTGATGACTATAACCAACAACAGCATGTCAAAAATTGTTCACAGGTTCAAATCATGCAAGATCAGGGGAATTCATGACTACCGGGCCGGGGTGCCATATGTGCTAATGTCAATTTAACCCCAAAGTTTTGAATATCATTGCTAACAGCAAATGTATATACATCACACAGTATCTTCAATATGATTTTTTTTATCAGCTGAAACTTTATTCAAGACATCACATTTTTTTCTCAGCAACACATATTCAGGACTAATTCAATAGGGGAAGCTAGTTTTCTATGACTTCACAAGCACAAGAATGACCATAGATAATTAGTCACGACAACAACTATTCACCAAAGCTCCGTTGCTGATATCTTGCATTATATAACTTAGCTC
This sequence comes from Agapanthus africanus, assembly GCA_030015575.1. NCBI lineage: Eukaryota > Viridiplantae > Streptophyta > Magnoliopsida > Asparagales > Amaryllidaceae > Agapanthus > Agapanthus africanus. The sequence goes on along the minus strand of JASDDO010000024.1, from coordinate 136,026,669 downwards.
ACAATTTCTTTTTACCCCAAGTGCTGCTGCTGTGGAGGAGCATTTGGAGGTGGATGCGGTATGGACACCTAAGGCGGCGGCGGCAAGGGCTTTCCACCCATTTGCTGAGGCGGCGGTCTCCACATAGGAGGTGGCTGTACCCCAACACCCGAAGAAGTCGGCGGCGGCGGCCTCATCATAACTGCGGATGTTGGCGGCATGTTTGTTGGCGGCCTGAACTGCGGTGGCGGTGGCATAACAGGCGGAGGGAAGGCCTGGACTGGTTGCTGGGGCTGACCAGGCCATGCCGGAGGAGGCCCACCCATATGCATTGGAGGAGGGAAATGTCCCTGCTTGGGGAGGTGGGACTGGCCGAAGTGGAGGCATTTGGGGTGCTGGAATTGAGCCGTATGCGTAGGGTCGAGGTGGTGGTAGTGGAGTGGCCATCATGTTGTTCGACCGAGCGATGTTGGGAAGGGTAGGAGGTGCGCCGGCTAACAAGGCGTGTGGCTTGTTCCTCTGTCCTGGATTTGCTTGCATCTAGGACTCTCTCTGAAATTGAAAATTCACTTTGGATGAGAAAAATGTGAATGGTTGTTTACAGTCATGAAGCTATAATACGCCTATTTATAACATACTAATTTGGCAGGCAGAGTGGAAATTTTAGTAATTACTCTTGCCCTCACTATTCACTCACATCCTTATTATATAAATTGGATTTTGTACATAAATTTGAGGTTTTGATGAAGTTGGGAGGATAATTATTGAAAATCATTGAAATGGCGGAACTTAGGGTTCTGACATCAACCCAGCTTCCTATTAGTTACATCTTTGCCATCTGCTCAAAAAATTATAAATCTGCCATCAATTCATAATCCGATTTTTACTAAAATACCATGTATTCTTAAAGTTTTTTAGTACATTGTCATGGATCTTTTTATTACAAATAAATACAATGAACATGCTAATGTTTTTAAAATTGATACCATAAACTTTTTCCAAATAAATACCATGAACTTCACAACGTTTCCTAAATCGATTCCATGGACTTTTTTCATATGAAATAAATATCATGAATTTCGGACGTCTTCCCACATAAATACCACTGGCTTTGCATAATACAAATAAATAAAAAAAACTTTTAATGTTTAAAAATTAAAAACCAAAAACTTGCAATGTTTTCGAGATAGGTATTATGGGCTTTCTTTATTACAAATATATATCATGGGCTTTCTTCGTTACCCAAATATACGATGAGTTTCAAATAAATGCCATGGACTTTGTTTTTTGGAAATAAATACTACGAGCTTTAACCGTTTTTCAGATAAATACCATGGCCTTTGTTTTTTGCAAATAAACACCATGGGCTTAGTTTCTTACCGCTAATAAAAAACTTTCGATAAATCTTAAACCATATATAAATATCAATTTATATAATCAATTTTTAAAGGTTTTATGGATTATTCGTAATCCCTGCACATTTTTAGACACCTGTTATGTCTCTTCCAACTTTGGTGTCTTTCTCGCAGCTAGCACTTATTTAAAAATTAAATAGCTATTCTAAATGTATGTATACATGACATCTTTCCATTTTATACACCTGTAGGCTGTACATCTTTATACAGTAATCTCAACATGCAACGGTGTTATTATCTCAAGTATGAAACGTTTACTGTTATGTCTCTTCCAACTTAATAATAGTTCTCTCTCTTTCGGAATAAGAAGATAAATTGCATCCGAATCTGTGCAATTGCATCTAAAAAATGTTTGGAAATATCAGAAATGCATCTAAAGGCTTGAACTTTATATTTAGCAATTCATTATGCTTTTGTTTCAGTTTCTTGCAACAATTCGTCTTCATTGTATGAAGCAATCAACTTCATGACCACCGGATAAAAATTCAAACAAAGCATAGAAATTCTTGATGGCATCCATCCTGAGAATCTAACCGAGCTGGTACTACAGCTTGGATAAAAAGAAAAATCACAATGCTCGTAAAATGATTCTCCGTATATGTGAATTATTTCTTAATTTACCCAAGAAAGCAGTGAAGTAGAAGACTGGGTATCACCTTAGGATTAGCGACAATAACGCCAAAGGCACTAAATGTATCATAGAGAAGTTTCTCATCCACATCCTGCTGCCATAATCAGAAGAGGGGGAAAATCAGCAGCACGGTCAAGTCATATGCATAACTTAAGAATGAGAAAAGACTCATACCGGATCAAGATATCCAACAAACATGTCGACATAAGCGGGTTCCATCCAATAAAACTCAAGACTTATGGAGGTTTGTCTCATCTTATATCTTATATCTTATACCAATGTATGTCTCATAGTTTATCCAACGTGGTCGTCACCACATATCTCAACACTCCTCAACGTGCAATGTGGTTGTCACCACATTTCTCAACACTATCAACCTATCTCCGATAGGATATTAAATTTAATTATATTTACGAACAGAGGAGGTGAGACAATTCTTATTTATATGAGGGTACAAACGGGCTTTCGACATAAGTGGGTTCCATCCAATAAGACTCAAGACTTATGGAGGTTTGTCCCATCTTATATTTTATAGTCATGTATCCCTAATAATTTATCCAATGTGGAACTATGTTATCCACATATCTCAACAACATAATGTTACAGCTCATTCAACATTGATTTAAAAAGAATGTCAGATGTAAAGCAATATAAATTAATGTCTGGACTGAACAATTAGATAGAGAAGTAAAATTTGTTGTCTTATATGTGTGAATTCTATTTCAGAACTATTAAATACAAATATTAGAATATAGAGATAACTGCAGCTAAGAATGCTTAAGCAAAGAAGTTTCAACTTTTTAACTAATTTTTAGTTTCTAATCTTTATGATACTTTAAATGAGATTATGCTATAATCTTGATATTTAATTTTATCACTTCAAAATTTCAGCATATTTGCACTACTTCCTTGATGAAGATGGAATAACTTTTCGTAGTTTACATTATTAGACATTTACTAGAAATGTATTGTTGCCATGAATTTCACTTTTGGCGGTTGACTTTCAACCTCTATGAAAGAAATGACTCCCACATGTCCAATAACACATCAATAAACGGATAGTGTGATAACTATAGTAATAACAACCTAAAGCCATTTTCCGAAATAAATTGAGAAAGAAAACAATTCAAATATTCATTACTTTTCAGGTGAGGCATCAGCGATTTAAAGTTGAAGCATATTGTCATCATCATCAATTTCCTTTGGAATCAATCACTGCTTACACATATGCTCAACCGTTTCCTGCGTATCGTCTACAGTCTACATAAAGGAGGTCCTGTTTCTATTGAGCCGATGCAAACAAATCATATTAAAAAAGCATTCTATCTTTCTAGCAAGCATGATGCAATAAAAAACATATCGGGACTTCTATGGGCGCTCTATAATGTAGAGAAATTTTAGGACACATGTAACATAATCATGTAGACATAGTTATGCATAACTATACGGCTTATTACATAGACACAAGTCACATGACCAATCGGTCAAGGATTGGCAGGACAGGCCCTAGCGCTGTCCTTTTGCCCTGATGGTTAAAAATAGAGAAATATGAGGCTGGTTAAAAATGAAGCGTGTAGCATGAAGTGCGCAGGATATAGACGGATGGCATTACAGTAATACTGCTAATGCCAAAAAGAAAGGGAGAAACATGTCCACGTCACCTCACATATTTTTGGTGATAAATTATTCATCTTTTGTGCAAAACTCATTATGCTAGGTATGCATTGGAATATTGATTCTCCGGATAGAACGAAAAGAAAAATTTACTAACGATGGATAAGCTTTTATGACCTTAGTGAGGGATTTAAACTCACAGCTTTTCACAAGAAAGAAAACTACGACCATGTTTGCAGTCATCCTTTCCAAAAGTAAGGTACAGAGATTCCATTGCAGTGTCTGATAAACAATTTAAGCACTCATTATACAGTCACCTAGAACAAAGTATATATGTACCATCTTAAATGTCAGTCGACTATCACATTGGCGGGGCATAATTTTGATACAGCAGAAATAGATATCTCACCCCAAACAAGGAAAATAATCTTAAATGTCAGTCGACTAATGGATTGATAAATGAGAAGAACCAAAGACATTAAAAGCTAGAAACGCACGTCAAAACGATAGATTAACAGGCCTTTCTTTTCAGATGGGGAGAATGATAGAATGTAGAAAAAGGAAAAGAAAATGATTGTGTGATAGGGAAACAACAAAATGATCCAAGAAACTAGCAAGCTTTTTTAGCTATATATAGAGAGTGTTTCAAACTGAAAGGTTTGATGAAAACCGAAATATGTTTCCAAGTAATTAGTTTAACAATTTCTCACGACTCAAGAATATATGTGGCCTGACAGTTACAAATATCTTAAGTAAACACGAAATACACGATATGAACAGTTTCCTACCACGGGCATCTCATATTGTTAGAATCATACGAAACACTGCTGGCATATGAAATGCAATGTATGGCACATCAGAGTGTCCATGGTCACAGACAATTTTTTCTCTCCCATCAGCATGGATGCTAAGAACCAGTAATACATAGCCTCCATAAAAAAGAGAAAAATCACAATTTTAATAGTGTTTACATTTAAACCAATTTGTCAGTCTTTTGGCTGCAAATAAAGGTTTTGGAAAGAAGAAGAGTCTCATTGAGAACTCCACTTGCTCTCAATCTAGGAAGGTAACTGGTATGTGCTGAAACCATTTTCTCAATTAGTTACCTCTTTGCGTGTATCTATCTATCTCTACTATTTTAATGCTGCAAAAATCAACGACATACACTACTACAAATAGGGGTTGCCCCTACGGATAAAGGAATCCGTAGGGGCAATTTTTTATTGCCCCTACGGATTAATCCATAGGTGCCCACTGTTGTCCCTACGGTTTTCTATATTTTAATTTAAAAATATTTAATCATAATTTGTTGTTTGGCCCTACGGTGGCGCAAACAAAGAACCTACGGCTAAGTCCGTAGGGGCATGTATACGGGTTAATAATAAAAAAAAAGGCACAGAAAATCCCTCACCGTTCCCAAATTTTTCTTCTCTCTTATTCTTTCGCGCCTCGCGACGACCGTTCCCGCGTCTCGATCCCGATCTCGTCGGCCATCGACGTCCTCATCCTGACCTCGCCACCGCAACCGTGCTTTACTCGTCGACTTCCACGTCGCAACCGTGCTTGACTCGTCGCCGATCGCATCGTCGACTACTGGCCTCCTCCGTCGTCTCCTCCACCGCGGTTAGTAAATTTCCAATTTTTACTTCTAATTTAATATTGTTATTTCCCTCTTTTGATGATGTTAGGGGTAGGGTTCAGGGATCTGGGTTCGGGTAGGGGTGGCATCGGGTCAGTTAGGGTTAGGGTTCGATTGGGGTTGGGGTTGGGGTTAGGGTAAGGGTTTAGTTGGGGCCGGTTGGGGTTGGGGTTGGGATTAGGGTTCGGTTGGGGTTGGGATTGGTGTTGGCCGGGTTGTGGTTAGGGTTAGGGTTCGATTGGGGTTGGGGTTGGGGTTAGGGTAAGGGTTTGGAGGGGGCCGGTTGGGGTTGGGGTTGGGATTAGGGTTCGGTTGGGGTTGGGATTGGTGTTGGCCGGGTTGTGGTTAGGGTTAAGGGTTAGGGTTAGGGTTATGGTATTTAGGGTTAGGGTTAGTGTTAGGGTTAGGGTCATGTTTAGGGTTAGAGGCTATGGTTAATTTGGGTTAATTGCAGTGTAGGGTTAATTTGGGTTAATTAGTGATAATTTGAAAAGGTTAGGGTGTTGATTAGGCTTAATTTGGTTAATTTGGGTAAATTTGGTTAAGTTTGGGTTGATTAGGGTTAATTAGGTTAATTTGGGTAAATTGGGTTAAATAGTGATAATTTTTGTTAGGGTAACAATTATGGTTAATTGTGGTTAATTAGGTTAATTTGGGTTATTTAGGTTTATGGTGCACTAATTTATTTAGTAGGATACACTAGTTCATTACAATAGGATACTCGATGACAACATAAACGTACAACTTTACCACAAACGCAAGAAAAATTTACCCTAAACATGAAATTTCGAACTCTTAATAACGAAACGTAAACGTAAAACTTATTCACGTTAAATGTTCAAGTTAAAACCAATATATGATACTCGATGATGATATGAAACCTTCATATTCCCATCGATACCCGTATATGAAACTAAAAGCGCCACTTAGTCCCCGTCTATCGGTTAACATACGTGCGATGCTCGTCGTGACCTAGAACTATACGAAGGTTGTTAAATATCGGACAGTATAGCTCGATACTAACAACCGTCGTATAGTCTACGCGACGAGAAAATTCAATCGTATGGTAACCCATAGATTTGTCCCGTGTGGACAAGTTAAGAATGTATAAAGCAAACGCCTTCATTCACTTGTGTTTTCATCCGTTTCGAGATATTTCGTCGGTACCTTTCCGCTGGTTCTCCGTGTACAAAGATAGATTAGATGTTCATTTCAACGTTGTTTCACAGCTTTGAAATGATTATCTATTCTATTACAGTGTACTCAGAGAACAGCGGGGAGGTGCTGCCGAAATTTACTCGAAACGGTTGAAAGCACAAGTGATGAGCGTTCGCTCTATACATTCTTAATGGGATAGAAGCCTACCCCCGACAGCCGGAACACATACATACAAACGCATAATCAGAGAGCGACTCGAGATGTTCGGGTTAAAACCAATATATGATACTCGATGATGATATGAAACCTTCATATTCCCATCGATACCCGTATATGAAACTAAAAGCGCCACTTAGTCCCCGTCTATCGGTTAACATACGTGCGATGCTCGTCGTGACCTAGAACTATACGAAGGTTGTTAAATATCGGACAGTATAGCTCGATACTAACAACCGTCGTATAGTCTACGCGACGAGAAAATTCAATCGTATGGTAACCCATAGATTTGTCCCGTGTGGACAAGTTAAGAATGTATAAAGCAAACGCCTTCATTCACTTGTGTTTTCATCCGTTTCGAGATATTTCGTCGGTACCTTTCCGCTGGTTCTCCGTGTACAAAGATAGATTAGATGTTCATTTCAACGTGTTTCACAGCTTTGAAATGATTATCTATTCTATTACAGTGTACTCGGAGAACAGCGGGGAGGTGCTGCCGAAATTTACTCGAAACGGTTGAAAGCACAAGTGATGGGCGTTCGCTCTATACATTCTTAATGGGATAGAAGCCTACCCCCGACAGCCGGAACACATACATACAAACGCATAATCAGAGAGTGACTCGAGATGTTCGGGTTAAAACCAATATATGATAATATGAAACCTTCATATTCCCATCGATACCCATATATGAAACTAAAAGCGCCACTTAGTCCCCGTCTATCGGTCAACATAACGTGCGATAATTTATTCTTTTCAACGACAAACGCACACACAAAGCATATACATGAATTTTCTTCTTTGTCAGTAACTATCCCATTCTTATATTTCTCAATATAGTCAGCATAACCTACAATTTATATGTTATTCAGTCTAACATGGCCCATGAGTACGTCAGAGTTAAGGACTGGATGTATGTGGATTGGAAACAACGTATGCAACCTAAGTTTGTCGCAGGAGTTGCTGCTTTCCTTGAATTTGCACGAGCACATAATAAGATCATAATAGAGAAGATTCTTTGTCCGTGTGATAGATGTGGCAATAAGTACTGGCGGAAGGTAGAATTGGCAGAGCTTCATATTGTAAAATATGGGTTTACTAGACTTTATTCAATTTGGAAATATCACGGGGAAGGAGAAGAATGCAGTACTGCGGTAGAAGAAGGAGAACACGATAATGCGGCAGGAGAAGAAGAAGAATTCGGTAATACGGCAGGATACGGAAATTTATTTCCATCAGAAGAAATGGAGGATATGGTAGAGGCTGCTGTTCCCGCCAAAAATTTCTGCGCAAAAGAACCCAAGGTATCAAATGGCGGCGATACGCTTAAGAAAATGGGAACCAGTATCTTCTGGGCTGTTTTTTGACAAACTCCCGAATGAGAAACAGATAAATTCTGATTGTATCGAAAGCGGCTCGAAAAACCCTTCGATTTGATATATTATGGGCCTCGTAATTCATCCGGGATCAAAAGTTATGAGGAATTACGTGTCCACACGTGATGGGCTTTTAAGAACTCGCTGGAGGAGTTAAAAGATACAATAAAAATTCAGAAAAGACCCCAATGGGGTATCACGTGCTCACACGTGATCATGGGTCACGTGCAGACACGTGATGGGCTTTTAAAGGCTCTAAAATAATGAATAGAATTAAATTCTAAAAGTTTCTGAATCTTTCCAAATGGAAAAGGATTATGGGGACCGTTGGATTAAAGATCCAAGGGTGATTAAATATCACCAATTTATGGAAAAACCTTGGACAAGGAAAGATTTCCCTGAAAATCTCACCAGGATAACAAATAGAATATCTTTTGGATTTAAAATCCACGGTGAATAAAATTCACTGAATGATCTAAAGGCCCAGATTAATGATAAATGCAAATCAAATCTCTCAACATACAAATCAAATCTCTCAATGAGAGATTTGCAAAACAAATTTATTCTCTTCATCCTCCTATAAATAGGAGCCAAGAGAAGAGAAGGGGGGATCGACTTTTTTGGAGAGAAAAACAGAGGGAGGAGAATTTAATTCTCAAGAGAAGAAGAAACAGAGAAAGAAGAATTTAATTCTCTGCAAAAGAAAAACCCTAGGTAAAAAAAAGAGAGGATTCAAAAGAGAATTTAATTCTCAAAAGAGTTTAACTCTTATTTAAAGAAAAGAACTTAGTTCTTCTTCTGGTTGAAGATCTGCACAGAGCACATCTCCCCATAAGTTGAGAATTTAATTCTCATCGGGTCGAGATCCTGCCATGCAGATCCTAAACTTAGAAGGGGAATTGAGTTCTGAGAATTTAATTCTCCTAAAACAAAACTAGGGTTTTACCCTAAATAAGAATTTAATTCTTTCAAAATAGGAATTTAATTCCTCCAGAATCAAAATTAGGGTTTTACCCTAAATAAGAATTTAATTCTTAAAGATAAAGAGACTTAAAAGATCTCTGTGCATGAAAAAGACTAAGGTCACGTGCCCCACGTGACCCCTGAACAGATCCCCCAAAAATGAGAAGAGGAAAGCTTTGAGGCAATGCCTCACGTGTTCCCACGTGACCCTCATTATATATGGAACAAAAGCAAAGGCAGAAACAATTCTGGACGCTCTCACGTGTTAGCACGTGACCCCTAATAAGTGTTCTAATAAACCAGGGCATGATTATACATCACGTGCCCACACGTGATGGCTATGAAAATTAAGAGTGTTTAACACTTGTTTGCAGAACAAAATAAAGAGGATCTGGCCCCACTTTTTGATGCCATCACGTGCTCCCACGTGACTCCCAAAACGCAGAAAGAAAGATCAATGGAAATGAAGGCTTTGGGCGCTCTCACGTGTTTACCACGTGACCCCTTAGCAAACGCTTTAACAGTCAGCACATAGATCACCGTCACGTGTCAACACGTGATGCTCAAAAGATGAAGAAGTGTTTAACACTTAATTGCAGAACGAAGAAAAGGGATATGGTCCCCCCTTTAGGGCGCCCTCACGTGTCCCCACGTGACCCCTAACGAATCCCTTTAGTATCGAATGGATGGATGCCTATCACGTGCCCACACGTGATAGCTAGGAAATTAAAGGTGTTAAATACTTACCTGCTGAATAAAATAAGGGAAATCAGGGCGCTGTCACGTGTCCGCACGTGACCCCTACCTCCTTAGTGTTTAACACTAATTGGAAAACTCTATCTGCAGTGTTTAACACTGATTTTCTTAGTGATTAACACTAATTTGAAAACACTGTTCCCAGTGTTTAATACTGATTATCTTTTAGTGTTTAACACTAACTTGCTATCTTATTCCCAGTGTTCAACACTGTTGGTTTCTAGTGTTTAACACTAGCTTCAGCCCAATTGGCTAAGTTTCAGAGGCAAAGCCTCTCCTTCAATGGACCAACAGAGGGCCAATATTTCAAACATAATTGGACTTTGCCCAAACTCGCCATAAGTCCTCAAATCATCTTGAACTGAGCACATCTGCTCTTTCAACCAACTCATTGGTTCAAGGGTACATCTCTGAACTCCTCTGATATATGTCGTTGTAATCCTTCAACGTCTTCAGAGAGGTGACGGGTCCCGACAACCACACATCAACATGGACTGTGGGGTCCTTAAACTCATGGACTTATGCGTCCTTAAACCAAGATACGGACTGTGGGGTCCTTAAACCCGCGGACTTATGCGTCCTTAAACTAACGGACTAATGCGTCCTTAAACACACCCATATGGACTGTGGGGTCCTTAAACCCATGGACTTATACGTCCTTAAACTACAATCATTGGTTCAAGGGTACATCTCGGAACTCCTCTGATATTTGTCGTTGTAATCCTTCAACGTCTTCAGAGAGGTAACGGGTCCCGACAACCACACATCAACACGGACTGTGGGGTCCTTAAACTCATGGACTTATGCGTCCTTAAACCAAGATACGGACTGTGGGGTCCTTAAACTCATGGACTTATGCGTCCTTAAACCAAGATATGGACTGTGGGGTCCTTAAACTCATGGACTTATGCGTCCTTAAACCAAGATACGGACTGTGGGGTCCTTAAACCCGCGGACTTATGCGTCCTTAAACTAACGGACTAATGCGTCCTTAAACATACCCATATGGACTGTGGGGTCCTTAAACCCATGGACTTATGCGTCCTTAAACTACAATCATTGGTTCAAGGGTACATCTCGGAACTCCTCTGATATTTGTCGTTGTAATCCTTCAACGTCTTCAGAGAGGTAACGGGTCCCGACAACCACACATCAACACGGACTGTGGGGTCCTTAAACTCATGGACTTATGCGTCCTTAAACCAAGATACGGACTGTGGGGTCCTTAAACTCATGGACTTATGCGTCCTTAAACCAAGATATGGACTGTGGGGTCCTCAAACCCGCGGACTTATGCGTCCTTAAACTAATGGACCGCAATGTCCTTAAACTACCAATGGACCACCACGTCCCTAAACTGGAACTTGGACCACCACGTCCCTAAACTGGCGATGGACCACTATGTCCCTAAACTGGAACAATAGAGCCCCAAAATGCTCTTTTGTCGGATCTTAACGATCCCGTTAAGTTGATCTTAGTCCCAAACTGGACTAACGTATCCTTAACAACCGTTTAAGTTGATCTTAGCCTCAAATATGGCTAACGTGTCCTTAAACCTTCAAACAGACTTTAGTCCCAAATTGGACTATGAATCCCCCCAATCAGCATTGGTTCAAGGGTACATCTCCGAACTCCTCTGACACCTGTCGTTGTAATCCTTCAACGTCGTCAGAGAGGTGACGGGTCCCGACGACCATACATGCAATGGACCACCATGTCCCTAAACTGGAACAATAGAGCCCAAACGCTCTTTTGTCGGATCTAAACGATCCTGTTAAGTTGATCTTAGTCTCAAATCGGACTAACGTATCCTTAACAAACGTTTGAGTCGATCTTAGTCTCAAATATGGCTAACGTATCCTCAAACCAAAACCCCAAACCCAAATCTAAGTAAACACGGATTTGGACTAATCCACGTCCTACGGGCGACTACATAAATTGGTCTCCGTATACAATCCACGGGCAACCACAAACAAAACAAACACCCACGAAACGAAGTGACCAGCTCGAGAAGGAGAAAGTTGTTACCGCGATGCGGTAGCGTAATTAACTGCAGGGGCTTGCGCCTGCAGGGAAGAGCGTCCCCACAATCAAAAAACCCCTCAAGCGAGGGGGAATCTGACGAAGTCTGCTACATCGGCCGCATCCGTCTAAACCTCCGATACACGGTGCCATAAATCAACTTGGCATCTTCGGAGAAGTGGACGGATAGCATCAATTAGCATCTGTCCCGAATCTCAGTGCCAAGACATCGCAGTCTTGTGCGCCGCCATTCGGAGGGGAACAGATTCTGGCACGTCCGGTGGGACCTTTTCCTCTTTCCACTCCACACTTCGTGTGTCGTGTTCGCGAACGAATTGCGGTTTGATATGGTTGCCTGTGGATTCAAGATACTAAGATTTGGTGTCTTGCTCCGTGCAGAAATCAGAAGATCTATGGCTTCAAACTGCACTGCCTGCAACTGCAACTCTCGCTCGGTCCTTGCTGGAGGAGTGACTTATGGGCCCCAAGCGGCCTCCCTTTTCAAGATGCCAGTGGAGCAGGTAACTCAGGCCACCACTGGATTATTCTTCGGGACCATGCTCCCACCGTTGAGCTTCAATGCCACAATGACATCGCAAGAAGCTCCAAAGAAGTCGGTCTTTGATCGACTTACCACTGCTGTGACCTCTCTCAACGGGTCGCCCGGCTTCAATACGTCAGTTTTCAACGGACTGGGCCAGAACATCAGCAAACCCGCGATACCCGAAGCTGCCATCCCAAAGCGGATAGCTATCCCGGCTCAAGCGGACGAAATTATTGGAAAGGCTCCTCCTTCCAAGAAGTCAATTTTTACAAGGCAGGCTATTCCGGTTGCTGCTCCAGGCGAGATCCTCAAAGCTGCTTCTCCTACCCAGAGGTCTGTCTTTGACAGATTAGACATTGCTTCTCAACGGGTGTCAGTCTTCGACAGGCTAGCACCAATAACGGTCTCTCCTCAAAGCAGGGGGCATGACGAAGTCGCCCCTACGGCCGAAACAACTCCATCCGCACGACACGCTCGACGTCGCCACTGGCGCCGAGTAAGGAAGGCTGGGGACAACTCCCCCTCTGGATTTACTCCACCAGCTCCAACGGTGGGGATCGATGCTGCTGTTCCAACCGGGAACAGCTTTGAATTGCTGAACACGGTGCGCAGAAACTCTCCTACCGCCGTACTAAAAAGATCCCCTCCTCCGGTGGGAAACGTTGCGAAAGCCAAGCCAGAACATTCCTCTCAGCGGCTGTCCTCTAAAATCTACAGGGTCTGGCGCCAAGTCCAAGACTCGGTGATTGATCGAAATTTCTCCCGCCAGCAGAAGAAGCTGAAGGCCCGGCAGGAAGAAAACCGTCCTGTTAAGCCGCAAAAAGCAACGGCTACTTGGGCGCCCACTACAACGACCCCCTCAACTTCAACCACTCAAAAGAAAAGGAGTCCGCAAAAAGCCCCTATGAACATGGTGAACCGTAAACGCGCTGAGCACAAACACCCCAAGTCTGGGGGTATGGTGGTGCACACTGTTTATATGGCTTCTGGAAAAGAGGAAAGCCGTGCATCGACGGGTCACCGACCGCTCACCCGATCCGTAACGAAAGCCCAGGAGCAACAACAAAAGCTTCAGGAAATGATGACTACAATGGCTGCACTCACTGAGCCAAAAGAAATCTCCGAAACGTCTTCGGATGAGCGTCAAGAACAAGAAACCGGCGCTGACTTTTTACGCAGAGTCCTCGAAAAGAAGGACAAAGAAGCCGCAGAGCAAGCGGCTAACATAAAACAAATGGCGCTTCTCTTTCAAGATATGGTAGGGATGATGATCCGGCAAGATCCTCCTGCTGAAGATCCTCCGATTGTCCTTGAAGATGACAAAGGAGAGACATCGAATCCTCCTTCGGCTCTTTTAGCTGCCAAGGAAGAAACCATTTCCAAGGCCGCACTGGATGACCATATAGCTCAGCAAATACGAGCTCACCAGGCAAATGAAGCGGCTGGGCAAATTGCTAGAACCGGACGGCCCTATCCGAGCTGGTATGACCAAATCAGTTACTCGCCGGGATATACGATCCCTAAGTTCCATGTATACAAAGGAACGGGAAATCCGCATCAGCACGTCGCTCAATTCAGGGCCTTATGCGGCAATACTGGAGGCGATGACAAATTGTTACTACGACAATTCGTCGGCAGCTTAGCAGAAACAGCCTTTGAATGGTATTCGGAGCTACCTGACGACTTTGTCAAAACATTTGCAGAGATGGAGCTGCTGTTTACACAAAGATTCGCGAGTGCTAGTGAACACACCCCGATAACAACACTAATAAATGCCAGAATAAGGCCAGGCGAAACGTGGGTCCAATACGCGACACGATGGTGAAACCTATGGTCGAAATGCGAACAACGCATAGAAGAAGCTCCTGCCGTGGGCATGTTCGTGGGTACTCTCGACCCTCAAGCGACCATATCCCAATTCATGATGTTCTTCAGGCCGACCACTTTTCAGGCCTTGATTGACAAGCTGGCCCAAATGGACCAGATGGGTCATAGACCATCTCCTTCAAAGACAGAGCCTTGGAATGAAAAGGACAAAGGGAAAGCAACCGTCGTCGCCAATACTCAACAACAGCCGAGCCACTTAAAGCCGGTTGTTCGCCAGAACAATGTGCGACCACGCCCATCCCTCGAGGAAAGACTGGGACGTCCTTACTCATTTCCTCAGGATAAAACGAGAAAACTGTTCGAGCTGGCAGTGCGCAACGGACTCATCAATCTACCGAGTCCAAAACGTCCGTTGCAACCAGGCGATGTCAACGATCCCAATTATTGCCCTTACCACCAAGCGGTAAGCCATCCAATCGAAGATTGCTTCGTCTTTAAGGGATGGATCGAGGATCAGTACCTACAAGGCAAGTTTGCGCTGTCTGAAAAGTGGAAGGTAAACCCACCACAGCCGCACACTCCAAAGAAGACGGACACACCGGGGGCAAGTTGTCACATGATCTCTCACTCATTGATAGATGATGAAGAGGCTCCTTGCATCGAGAAACCAGGGGCGGGTCCTGAACCAGAACTTCTGTGGCCGTCAGACGAGATGATCAATGCCTTCCTGAACGAAGCCCGTCTTAAAAGCAAAGCTGATCGAGAGCGCGAGATGGCCATATTCGAGAAAGCCAAACGCCGGCGACTAGATGAAAGGGTCGAAACACTCCCACCGGATGAAAGTACATCCGCCGCAAATAAACGAAGGATCAAGACAAGGAAACGATTCGCCAAAGCCATAGCAATGGGGATGAGGCCGCCCTCTTTCAGAAAAAATTCTCCTGGTGGTATACATTTTGATGAAACGGACGTACACCCTAATTTCTGCCTATATCATCAGAGGATCGCACATCCTACTGAAGACTGCAACTCCTTTAAGTGTTGGTGGCAAGGATATGTCGTTCATAGACAACACGTCAATAGAATAAAGCGGGAAGCTCGTAGACAGCGAAAAAATACGACAGATGAGCATAAAAGAGTTGCCGGCAATTGTCATAGGGACGAGCCCGAGGGATCACGAGTTCTCACCTTTGGAAGCGATTCTGATGAAGAAGCCGCTCTTAACCCTCTCTTCAAGGAATTCATTTCTAAAACAAAAGAATTGGAGAGTTGCGAGAATGTTCAGCCGTACAATCTCACGCTACCCGGAAAGAAACTCGGACCCGCAAACGACGGAGCAAACGAAATGAGAAAGGAAAAGGAAAAAATGGCCTTTGTTGCCAATACTCAACAACAGCCGAGTAACCCGAGACCGTTTTGTCGTCAAAACAACAAGCCGCGATACCTCAATGAGAAGTTGAAACGTCCTTACTCATTTCCCAAAGATAAAACAAAGAGATTGTTCGAGCTAGCAGTGCGCAGCGGGCTTATCACTCTGCCAGATCCAAAACGTCTATTGCAACCAGGTGACGTTAACAATCCTAACTATTGTCCCTACCACAGATTAATGGGTCACCCACTCGACAATTGCTACGTCTTCAAAAACTGGGTTGAAGACCAATACCAACAGGGCAAGTTCGCGCTGCCCGAAAAGTGGAAAGTAAACCCGCCACATCAACATGCTTCGAAAAAGGTGGATATGCCGGGGGCATCATGCTCATTCATAGGAAAAGCCACATAGACCGAAATGTCGTTAAACTAACGATGGATCACTATGTCCTAAAACTGGCGTCGGACCGAAACGTCCTTAAACTAACGGCGGACCGCAATGTCCTAAAACTTGCAAATGACCGAAACGTCGTTAAACTACTATCAACCCGCGGCATCATCAGGCTGGCGTGGTTTAAAAAAAAAAAAAAAGAAGCAAAAAAGAAGCAAGAAAAAAAACGGTATGTCCATAAGCAAAATGGGCACGGATGAAAACCCGAAAGGGCTCCGTGAGTAAAAACAGCAGGGCTACCGGCGAGTGTTCGTGAAAACCCGAAAGGGCGCGACCTCGTCTAAAAAAAAAATAATAAAAAAAAAATAAAACGGTATGTCCATAAGCAAAATGGGCACGGATGAAAAAACCGAAAGGGCTCCGTGAGTAAAAACAGCAGGGCTACCGGCGAGCGTTTGTGAAAACCCGAAAGGGCGCAACCTCGTTAAAAGACACTTACATGATCCTCTCGACCTTGTAAGGAGAAACCACCTGCGTGAGATCCTTACGACTCACAAGGGAGCAACACACTTAGGGATCCTCACGATTCCTAAGGAGAAATTACACTTGCGAGATCCTCACGACTCGTAAGGAGAACTCTCTTATGGGACCCTCACGGCTCATAAGATTTGAAAGTCTTAAGTTACAGAGACCTGAACCTGTTCTTAAGCAACCCCCACAACCTTCGATATTGCCCTACAAGGGGCTCAATACTGACCCTTGTATACAATCCACGGGCGCGAATAAACATTTCCCCCGCAAGGTCCCATCCGTGACTGGGGATATGCTTGGACAACAAACAACACTTGTAAGTTCTCTCGACTTATAAGGAGAAAACCCTTTTGTAAGATCCTTATGACTTACAAGAGAACACGCACTTAGGAATCCTCACGATCCCTAAGGAGAAACCACACCTACGAGATCCTCACGACTTGTAGGGAGAAATACCTTTATGAGACCCTTACGGCTCATGAAGTCAAAAGCCTTAGCCGACAGGACCCTTAACCCTGTTTACTAAGACACCTTTGTTCAACATCGACAGAGGCAAATGATGATTCGCTCCTGGCAATATCCCAGTTGCAGCGATACTGATGCCTAAACCGGTATCAAATTCCAAGCCCTTTCAAGGCAAATGATGATTCGCTCCTGGCAATATCCCAGTTGCAGCGATGCTGATGCCTAAACCGGTGTCAAATTCCAAGTCCTTTCATGGCAAATGATGATTCGCTCCTGGCTATATTCCAGTCGCAGCGATGCTGATGCTGAGATTGGCACCAGATTCCAAGTTCCACACTCGCGAGAAAAATCAGCGAGCCGAAAAAAAAATGCATACGAAATAGCCGAAATGATGGGGCAACTTGCAAACAAAATCAGCAAGTAAAAATGTATGCATGAAAAATAGCCGAAATGATTGGGCAACTCGCAATAAAAAGCAGCGAGTAAAAAGAAAAATAGCCGAAATGATTGGGCACCGCGAAAAATAGCCGAAATGATTGGGCAATCGCGATTTTCGCGATATAAAAAGCTGAAATGATAGAGCATCGCGGAAAGAATAAAAAAAATGAAAGAATGAAACTTTTTGCCCTACAGGTGAAATCACGTCGATCCCTGTATACAATCCAGGGGCACAGATAAAAAGGGAACCTTACCTTCCCAACAGGCTCCATCAGAAAGCGGAGCCAAATCTCGACGGATAATAGACAACCTAGAGACAATCTCGACATTTATCGCAATATTGCAGACATAATGTCAACAAACGAAGCAAAAAGAAGATCCCGAGCTTCAGGGTCTCGACGTCAACATCGACAACTTAGAGATCACCAACGGCGTTTCTCCTCACTCCAGCCAGATGCAGACGTGACGTCAACAATCGACCTCAGAGTCGCAACGAAACGGAACCATGGAAAAGTCCTTCGTTCTAAATCTCAATGGCCACATATACAGCCTGGAGACCAACAACGGCGTGCCTCCTCATTCCAGCAGGACACAGATGTTACACCATCAAGCGGAGTGATGGCAAAATCCCAACTCCGCCTTAGCATTCGTCTTATTACAGCAGACGCAATGTTAACAACGGCGTTCCTTCGCAGTCCAGCAGGATGTACATGCAAAGCTAATAAAAGACCCCATGGTCAGCAAAGCGGAGTGATGGCAAAATCCCAGCTCCACCCCAGCACTCGTCTCGTCACAGCGGGCACATCATCAAGCAAAGCGGAACAGCGGCAACTCCCAGTTCCATGACTCGACGATGTACTCCCACAGAGAGTCAAATCCGAACTCCGTGAAATGCGGATATAATCAACAAAATTCCTGGTCACGTGGAACGCGGATAACGTTACTCTTTGACCCCGTAGAAAACGTCCAGAGCGGATCCTGGTCATCGCAGAGCACGGCAGTGAACCCGTGTGAAGCATCCAGAGCGGAGCCTAGTCCTCGCCTAACGCGGCAGTGAAACCGTGTGAAGCATCTAGTGCAAAATTCCTGGTCACGTGGAACGCGGATAACGTCACTCTTTGACCCCGTGGAAAACGTACAGAGCGGATCCTGGTCCTCACAGAACACGGCAGTGAACCCGTGCGAAGCATCCAGAGCGGAGCCTAGTCCTCGCCTAACGCGGCAGTGAACCCGTGTGAAGCATCTAGTGCAAAATTCCTGGTCACGTGGAACGCGGATAACGTCACTCTTTGACACCGTTGAAAACGTCCAGAGCGGATCCTGGTCCTTGCAGAACACGGCAGTGAACCCGTGCGAAGCATCCAGAGCGGAGCCTAGTCCTCGCCTAACGCGGCAGTGAACCCGTGTGAAGCATCTAGAGCAAAATTCCTGGTCACGTGGAACGCGGATAACGTCACTCTTTGACCCCGTGGAAAACGTCCAGAGCGGATCCTGGTCCTTGCAGAGCACGGCAGTGAACCCGTGTGAAGCATCCAGAGCGGAGCCTAGTCCTCGCCTAACGCGGCAGTGAACCCGTGTGAAGCATCTAGTGCAAAATTCCTGGTCACGTGGAACGCGGATAACGTCACTCTTTGACCCCGTGGAAAACGTCCAGAGCGGATCCTGGTCCTCGCAGAGCACGGCAGTGAACCTGTGCGAAGCATCCAGAGCGGAGCCTAGTCCTCGCCTAACACGGCAGTGAACCCGTGTGGAGCATCTAGAGCAAAATTCCTGGTCACGTGGAACGCGGATAACGTCACTCTTTGACCCCGTGGAAAACGTCCAGAGCGGATCCTGGTCCTCGCAGAGCACGGCAGTGAACCCGTGCAAAGCATCCAGAGCGGAGCCTGGTCCTCGCAGAACACGGCAGTGAACCCGTGCAAAGCATCCAGAGCGGAGCCTAGTCCTCGCCTAACGCGGCAGTGAACCCGTGTGAAGCATCTAGTGCAAAATTCCTGGTCACGTGGAACGCGGATAACGTCACTCTTTGACACCGTGGAAAACGTCCAGAGCGGATCCTGGTCCTCGCAGAACACGGCAGTGAACCCGTGCGAAGCATCCAGAGCGGAGCCTAGTCCTCGCCTAACACGGCAGTGAACCCGTGTGAAGCATCTAGAGCAAAATTCCTGGTCACGTGGAACGCGGATAACGTCACTCTTTGACCCCGTGGAAAACGTCCAGAGCGGATCCTGGTCCTCGCAGAGCACGGCAGTGAACCCGTGTGAAGCATCCAGAGCGGAGCCTAGTCCTCGCCTAACGCGGCAGTGAACCCGTGTGAAGCATCTAGTGCAAAATTCCTGGTCACGTGGAACGCGGATAACGTCACTCTTTGACCCCGTGGAAAACGTCCAGAGCGGATCCTGGTCCTCGCAGAGCACGGCAGTGAACCTGTGCGAAGCATCCAGAGCGGAGCCTAGTCCTCGCCTAACACGGCAGTGAACCCGTATGAAGCATCTAGAGCAAAATTCCTGGTCACGTGGAACGCGGATAACGTCACTCTTTGACCCCGTGGAAAATGTCCAGAGCGGATCCTGGTCCTCGCAGAGCACGGCAGTGAACCCGTGCAAAGCATCCAGAGCGGAGCCTAGTCCTCGCCTAACACGGCAGTGAACCCGTGTGAAGCATCTAGAGCAAAATTCCTGGTCACGTGGAACGCGGACAACGTCACTCTTCGATCCCGTGGGAAACATCCAGAGCGGATCCTGGTCCTCACACCAACATGGAGTGATCACCACCGCGACATTCGTCTCGATACAGCAGACGCGATACCAGCAAATGAAGTGAAGGCCAAATTCCTAGCTTCAGGGTCTTGACGGTAACTCATATAAAACCGAAAAGACAATCGGAGATCATCTCACACCAGCGCGGAGTGGTCACCACCTCGACATTCGTCTCGATACAGCAGATGAAATGTCACCCCAGCGTTCTTCCCCCAGCAGGATTCGGACGCGCCAAAGCAAACGAAGCGAAGGCCAAATTCCTAGCTTCATACGTCTTGACGACAAGTCATATAAAGCCTGAAAGACAATCGGAGATCATCTCACACCAGCGCGGAGTGGTCACCACCTCGACGATCATCTCGATACAGCAGATGAAATGTCACCCCAGCGTTCTTCCCCCAGCAAGATTCAGACGCGCCAAAGCAAACGGAGCGAAGGCCAAATTCCTAGCTTCAGGGTCTTGACGACAAGTCATATAAAGCCTGAAAGACAATCAGAGATCATCTCACACCAACATGGAGTGATCACCACCTCGACGTTCGTCTCGACACAGCAGACGCAACATCACCGAAAGGAGCCACGGCAAAATCCCTAGTTCCAAACCTCGACGGTTCACCAGCAACCTAGAGACAACCATGACATTCGCCTCGATACAGAGGACGCGATGCCAGCAAACGAAGCGAAGGCCAAATTCGTAGCTTCAGGGTCTTAACGGCAAGTCATATAAAGCCTGAAAGACCACCGGAGATCATCCCAGTGTGGAGTGGTCACCACCTCGATGTTCGCCTCGATACAGCAGACGCAACATCACCAAAAGGAGCAACGGCAAAATCCCTAGTTCCAAACCTCGACGGTTCACCAGCAACCTAGAGACAACCACGACATTCGTCTCGATACAGAGGACGCAATGCCAGCAAACGAAGCAAAGGCCAAATTCCTAGCTTCAGGGTCTTAACGGCAAGTCATATAAAGCCTGAAAGACTATCGGAGATCATCCCACACCAGCACGGAGTGATTATGACTCATCGGGGCTCTCCAAAATGAGCCTAACCTCAAGTAAAAAGCGGCATGGCAAATTCCTAGCGCTTGCTCTTCCGACGGTCAGACTGCCAAGGAGGATTGCTTGAAGACGTCTTGTCCAGCCCCCGAAGGGATCAGAGACACGGCAGTCGCAGGGCTACTCGAACAGCACGATTGCCTATCGAGGAATACATCAGCTCATGCGACGGTACGACGGCCAACACCCTAAGTACCACAGACCCTAACGGACTTCTGTCGTAAAGAGCAGAGGTTAACTGTGACGTTAGGATATTCTTGCGAGATCTGCTCGATTCGTTTCGACTCGTGAGGAAAATGATGTCTTTGCGAGAACTTCTCGATTCGTCTCGACTCGTGAGATAAAGCCTTAGGCAGTAGGGATTAAAAAACCTGTTTCCTAAGCACTGGGATCCTGCAAGTCGGCCCAAAATGGTCTCTTGCATACTATCCACAGGTCTCACTCTCCGAAGTCGAATTTCGACAAGGAGGGGAACAACCGCTTACGGGTCCTCTCGACTCATAAGGGGGAAAAATTCTCTCATAAGATCCTTATGACTTATAAGAGAAAACACACTTAGGAATCCTCACGACTCCTAAGGAGAAAATACACCTACGAGATCCTCTCGATCCGTAGGGAGAAAAGTCTTTATGAGACCCTCACGGCTCATAAAGTTGAAAAGTCTTAGGTGGCAGATCCTAACCCTATCTCCTAAGCCATCACTGCCCTGCAAAGAGGTCAAGATGGACCATCTATGAGCCACACTCGCCAAAGCTACATGCCACTGAAACGGAAAAGCTACTCATGAGCATATAAACTACTTCACTCCAGAGTAAGATATAAAGAGATAGAAGGGTGCGGCTCATGGAGTTAAGGGTTTGGAACTATATCTCTTAAGAGTCGAGATTTGAGTCAATGATAAATGACGACGCTTGTGTCCGCTCGTTATCTTCTCAGATCAAGATTCTGAAAGTAATATACCAACCCGAAACTGGTCATACGCTATGCATTACTTTGCACTACTTCACCCACGTAAATACTTACGTGGGCAAAGTAGTGGGGGGCATTTGTTCCCGCCAAAAATTTCTGCGCAAAAGAACCCAAGGTATCAAATGGCGGCGATACGCTTAAGAAAATGGGAACCGGTATCTTCTGGGCTGTTTTTTGACAAACTCCCGAATGAGAAACAGATAAATTCTGATTGTATCGAAAGCGGCTCGAAAAACCCTTCGATTTGATATATTATGGGCCTCGTAATTCATCCGGGATCAAAAGTTATGAGGAATTACGTGTCCACACGTGATGGGCTTTTAAGAACTCGCTGGAGGAGTTAAAAGATACAATAAAAATTCAGAAAAGACCCCAATGGGGTATCACGTGCTCACACGTGACCATGGGTCACGTGCAGACACGTGATGGGCTTTTAAAGGCTCTAAAATAATGAATAGAATTAAATTCTAAAAGTTTCTGAATCTTTCCAAATGGAAAAGGATTATGGGGACCGTTGGATTAAAGATCCAAGGGTGATTAAATATCACCAATTTATGGAAAAATCTTGGACAAGGAAAGATTTCCCTGAAAATCTCACCAGGATAACAAATAGAATATCTTTTGGATTTAAAATCCACGGTGAATAAAATTCACTGAATGATCTAAAGGCCCAGATTAATGATAAATGCAAATCAAATCTCTCAACATACAAATCAAATCTCTCAATGAGAGATTTGCAAAACAAATTTATTCTCTTCATCCTCCTATAAATAGGAGCCAAGAGAAGAGAAGGGGGGATCGACTTTTTTGGAGAGAAAAACAGAGGGAGGAGAATTTAATTCTCAAGAGAAGAAGAAACAGAGAAAGAAGAATTTAATTCTCTGCAAAAGAAAAACCCTAGGTAAAAAAAAGAGAGGATTCAAAAGAGAATTTAATTCTCAAAAGAGTTTAACTCTTATTTAAAGAAAAGAACTTAGTTCTTCTTCTGGTTGAAGATCTGCACAGAGCACATCTCCCCATAAGTTGAGAATTTAATTCTCATCGGGTCGAGATCCTGCCATGCAGATCCTAAACTTAGAAGGGGAATTGAGTTCTGAGAATTTAATTCTCCTAAAACAAAACTAGGGTTTTACCCTAAATAAGAATTTAATTCTTTCAAAATAGGAATTTAATTCCTCCAGAATCAAAATTAGGGTTTTACCCTAAATAAGAATTTAATTCTTAAAGATAAAGAGACTTAAAAGATCTCTGTGCATGAAAAAGACTAAGGTCACGTGCCCCACGTGACCCCTGAACAGATCCCCCAAAAATGAGAAGAGGAAAGCTTTGAGGCAATGCCTCACGTGTTCCCACGTGACCCTCATTATATATGGAACAAAAGCAAAGGCAGAAACAATTCTGGACGCTCTCACGTGTTAGCACGTGACCCCTAATAAGTGTTCTAATAAACCAGGGCATGATTATACATCACGTGCCCACACGTGATGGCTATGAAAATTAAGAGTGTTTAACACTTGTTTGCAGAACAAAATAAAGAGGATCTGGCCCCACTTTTTGATGCCATCACGTGCTCCCACGTGACTCCCAAAACGCAGAAAGAAAGATCAATGGAAATGAAGGCTTTGGGCGCTCTCACGTGTTTACCACGTGACCCCTTAGCAAACGCTTTAACAGTCAGCACATAGATCACCGTCACGTGTCAACACGTGATGCTCAAAAGATGAAGAAGTGTTTAACACTTAATTGCAGAACGAAGAAAAGGGATCTGGTCCCCCCTTTAGGGCGCCCTCACGTGTCCCCACGTGACCCCTAACGAATCCCTTTAGTATCGAATGGATGGATGCCTATCACGTGCCCACACGTGATAGCTAGGAAATTAAAGGTGTTAAATACTTACCTGCTGAATAAAATAAGGGAAATCAGGGCGCTGTCACGTGTCCGCACGTGACCCCTACCTCCTTAGTGTTTAACACTAATTGGAAAACTCTATCTGCAGTGTTTAACACTGATTTTCTTAGTGATTAACACTAATTTGAAAACACTGTTCCCAGTGTTTAACACTGATTATCTTTTAGTGTTTAACACTAACTTGCTATCTTATTCCCAGTGTTCAACACTGTTGGTTTCTAGTGTTTAACACTAGCTTCAGCCCAATTGGCTAAGTTTCAGAGGCAAAGCCTCTCCTTCAATGGACCAACAGAGGGCCAATATTTCAAACATAATTGGACTTAGCCCAAACTGGCCATAAGTCCTCAAATCATCTTGAACTGAGCACATCTGCTCTTTCAACCAACTCATTGGTTCAAGGGTACATCTCTGAACTCCTCTGATATATGTCGTTGTAATCCTTCAACGTCTTCAGAGAGGTGACGGGTCCCGACAACCACACATCAACATGGACTGTGGGGTCCTTAAACTCATGGACTTATGCGTCCTTAAACCAAGATACGGACTGTGGGGTCCTTAAACCCGCGGACTTATGCGTCCTTAAACTAACGGACTAATGCGTCCTTAAACACACCCATATGGACTGTGGGGTCCTTAAACCCATGGACTTATACGTCCTTAAACTACAATCATTGGTTCAAGGGTACATCTCGGAACTCTTCTGATATTTGTCGTTGTAATCCTTCAACGTCTTCAGAGAGGTAACGGGTCCCGACAACCACACATCAACACGGACTGTGGGGTCCTTAAACTCATGGACTTATGCGTCCTTAAACCAAGATACGGACTGTGGGGTCCTTAAACTCATGGACATATGCGTCCTTAAACCAAGATATGGACTGTGGGGTCCTTAAACTCATGGACTTATGCGTTCTTAAACCAAGATACGGACTGTGGGGTCCTTAAACCCGCGGACTTATGCGTCCTTAAACTAACGGACTAATGCGTCCTTAAACATACCCATATGGACTGTGGGGTCCTTAAACCCATTGACTTATGCGTCCTTAAACTACAATCATTGGTTCAAGGGTACATCTTGGAACTCCTCTGATATTTGTCGTTGTAATCCTTCAACGTCTTCAGAGAGGTAACGGGTCCCGACAACCACACATCAACACGGACTGTGGGGTCCTTAAACTCATGGACTTATGCGTCCTTAAACCAAGATACGGACTGTGGGGTCCTTAAACTCATGGACTTATGCGTCCTTAAACCAAGATATGGACTGTGGGGTCCTCAAACCCGCGGACTTATGCGTCCTTAAACTAATGGACCGCAATGTCCTTAAACTACCAATGGACCACCACGTCCCTAAACTGGAACTTGGACCACCACGTCCCTAAACTGGCGATGGACCACTATGTCCCTAAACTGGAACAATAGAGCCCCAAAATGCTCTTTTGTCGGATCTTAACGATCCCGTTAAGTTGATCTTAGTCCCAAACTGGACTAACGTATCCTTAACAACCGTTTAAGTTGATCTTAGCCTCAAATATGGCTAACGTGTCCTTAAACCTTCAAACAGACTTTAGTCCCAAATTGGACTATGAATCCCCCCAATCAGCATTGGTTCAAGGGTACATCTCCGAACTCCTCTGACACCTGTCGTTGTAATCTTTCAACGTCGTCAGAGAGGTGACGGGTCCCGACGACCATACATGCAATGGACCACCATGTCCCTAAACTGGAACAATAGAGCCCAAACGCTCTTTTGTCGGATCTAAACAATCCTGTTAAGTTGATCTTAGTCTCAAATCGGACTAACGTATCCTTAACAAACGTTTGAGTCGATCTTAGTCTCAAATATGGCTAACGTATCCTCAAACCAAAACCCCAAACCCAAATCTAAGTAAACACGGATTTGGACTAATCCACGTCCTACGGGCGACTACATAAATTGGTCTCCGTATACAATCCACGGGCAACCACAAACAAAACAAACACCCACGACACGAAGTGACCAGCTGGAGAAGGAGAAAGTTGTTACCGCGATGCGGTAGCGTAATTAACTGCAGGGGCTTGCGCCTGCAGGGAAGAGCGTCCCCACAATCAAAAAACCCCTCAAGCGAGGGGGAATCTGACGAAGTCTGCTACATCGGCCGCATCCGTCTAAACCTCCGATACACGGTGCCATAAATCAACTTGGCATCTTCGGAGAGGTGGACGGATAGCATCAATTAGCATCTGCCCCGAATCTCAGTGCCAAGACATCGCAGTCTTGTGCGCCGCCATTCGGAGGGGAACAGCTGCCCTAGGTGAATCTATTCGTACCGAAGATGACATTCCTTCCGGTCAAGGACCGCGTGCGGATAAATATGAAAATTTCATGAATGATGCTAGGAAACCAATTTATGAGAATGCGAAGTATTCCACCCTCTCATGGTTCGTCCAACTTTTCCAAATTAAGTGCCTAAATGGATGGAGCAACAAGTAATTCACAATGCTTCTTTCGTTCTTGAAAGATTCTATGCCTCCTGGAAATAATGTGCCCGAAAGCTGGTACGAAGCCCAGAAAATGATGTCTGATTTGGGTCTAAAGTGCGAGAAGATTCAAGCATGTCCTAAAAATTGCGTGTTGTACCGGAAAGAGAATTCAGATTTGAAAGAGTGTCCAACATGCGGAGAGGCCAGGTATAAGCCGAAAGATTCTGATAAGAAGCCTGATATACCTGTGAAGATAGCACGATATTTTCCCATAACACAGAGGCTACAGAGGCTATTTAGGTGCAAGAAAACAGCCGAGGCAATGATTTGGCATCACCGTGCTCCTCCAAGCGAAAATGGAAAAATGAGCCATCCAAGAGATTCACCGGCATGGAAGGATTTCGATAGGAGGCACGCAATATTCAGTAGCGATCCTCGCAATGTCCGGCTCGGACTGGCTGCCGATGGCTTCTGCCCATTCAACTATATGGCTGGAAGTCACAGTACATGGCCCGTTGTAATGATAATTTATAATCTGTCGCCTTGGTTGGCTATGGACCAATCATACTTTATGATGCCTCTTCTTATCGACGGACCAAACTCACCGGGGAACAATATCGACGTCTATCTCCGACCTCTGATTGAGGAGCTGAAAACTTTGTTCATTGATGGTGTAGAGACATATGATTCAAACACAAATACAACCTTCATACTGCGTGCGGCTTTAATATGGACAATTAATGACTTTCCTGCGTATGGAATGCTTTCAGGTTGGTCCGTACATGGTCACAAAGCATGTCCTCATTGCCATGAACACACAACATCAAAATTTTTGAATTTTAGCAGGAAGGTTTGTTATTGCGGCCATCGACGTTTTCTGCCTCCAGACCACCCCTATAGGTTAGACACGGTTCACTTTGATGGTCATCAGGAGCTTCTTGGGCCTCCATCCCCATTGTCCGGAGAGGACGTGACTGCTAAATGGGATGGTTACAATAACGTGACCTTCGGGATGGATCCGACGAGACAGGTCAAACCACAATATTGGAACAAGTTAAGCATTTTCTTCGAGCTTCCGTACTGGTCTACAAATTCAGTGCGTCATTGTCTGGATGTCATGCATATAGAGAAGGGAGTATCAGAGCACATACTTAACTTGCTTCTGTGTAAAGACGGGAAATCGAAAGACAACATGAATGCCCGGATGGATCTACAAGAGTGGGGAATAAGAAGTGAACTGCACCCTAAACCGGTAGCGGGTAAACCGGGCAAGTTTGTACTTCCCAATGCCGCTTATCATATGTCACAACCGGAGAAGAAAAGATTCCTGCAGGTGTTGCATGATTTGAAAGTCCCCACAGGCTTCTCAGGATCATTCAGCAAGAAAATAAAAATTGTGAAGGGCAAGATCGATGGGCTGAAAAGTCATGACCACCATGTTATCGTGGAGCACCTTCTTCCATTAGCCCTCAGGACTTCTCTCCCCGACTCGGTTGGTCTGGTAATCAACTACCTATGTTGTTTTTTCAGGGAGTTGTGTGCTAAAACGCTGGAGGTTGCGACGCTGGATAAACTAGAAAATTCTATTGCGTTGATACTTTGCAAGTTTGAGCGTATTTTCCCACCGTCATTCTTCGATATCATAATACACTTGACGGTTCATCTTGCAACTGAGGCGAAATTAGCCGGACCGGTACAATATCGATGGATGTATCCCGTCGAGAGGTACGTTAAATTTTTCGTTTCGCGCAATTTATAAATTTATTTTTGTCATGTATGCCCGTGTTTGTTTATTCAACATATTCTCATTAGGTACCTTTACACTCTTAAGAAGTATATACGCAATAAAAATCGACCAGAGGGTTCTATCATGCAAGGTTATCTTCTTGATGAAGCAACCACATTTTGTTCTCGCTATCTGGACGAGAACATTGAGACAAGGCTTAACCGACCACGAAGAATTCAAGACGGGCCATATGGTAAAGCCGAGTATAAGAGGGTAGACACTATGTTTATCAACAAGATATACCGGTTTATCTTGCTTAATTGCGTATGTCTTGAACAAATTAGAGAGTAAGTTCTTTTGGATTAATTGTTATATCTGTGTTTGTGTGTATGAAATGACATAATATTAATGTCACAATTATTTGTCGAAAACAGAACTCATTTTAACGAGGTACGTGAGGGGCATCCTGATTGGAACGAAGAGCGTTTGGAAAAATACCATCAGGATAATTTTTGTGATTGGGTCACAGAGCCTATTTTTTACCCTTGACTATCGCTATACCGGTCCTCATGCCGAGAGGTTCGGCCGGTATTTGGGGGACGAGAGCCGGATCGTGAAGAACTATCCACTTCACGTTGAGTGGGGCGAGCAGCACCAGCGCTCATTCGCCCTCTTCTTTGAACAGGCTCAGGTATGTATTAATATATATTTTCATTTGATCTATCCAATATATTTATTATTAACACTTGCAATCTAATAACAATGTTTTTTTGTATTTTCAGTTGGATTACGATTTTCAGCCTGTAGCCGACCCTGATCATCCGGGGAGGGTGCTCGACCTTCATGCTCTGTACAATGGCCTGATGAAGAACATGCAGGCCAAGGTCCGATACAACAGGAATGAGCTGAAGGCCGACTGCTACTCCCTGTGGATAGCGACCCCCGAGGCAGAGAGAGCGGCCCTCCTATCTACTCCGGCGTTTGCGAGAGTCGACGTAGAGACATGGCCTATATTGTGCGCTTATTTCGACTCCGAACGCAAACGAGTATGTATTTTAAATTTAATTCATTATTTATGATATAATTTATTTCTTTGTGTTTCTTAATTAGAAAACTAAATGTTAATGCGTTGTGCAGAAACAGGCCGCTCAGAATACGGAGAACAGGAAGTCGGCGAAGAGGGGTCGCCCCACTTACACAGGTGGCTCGAGGAACATTACTCGAGCCATGGAGTTATCGGTAAATTAAGAGTTATTCTCTAATATTCTGCAATATTAAGAGTTATTCTCTAATATTTCTAATATTAAGAGTTACTTTCTAATATTGCAGACAGCTCGGACCGTGGCGTCAGGTGGTACACCGAGCGTGCTGTCCGCATATCTTGCCGTCCACGGCACCTCGACAGATCCCGCCACAGGCGAGCTTCGATGTCCCGACGTCACTACCCAGGAGTACTGCGTAAGTGTTAATATTTTTTCTACCCAAATTTGAAATTTTAGTTTTGGAAGATTCAAGTTTAAATTTTATACTTATACTTTACTGCTTAATGTGGGTGTAGGAGCGGGTGGTTGAGCAGGCCCAGGCCTTGGGGATCGATTTTACCGGACAGAACGATCCGAGGCTGCTGACCCCAGTTCTGGACGCCGCACACGGAGGGCACCACGGAGGTTGGGAGAGAGGCCGGGGATTGGGCCCCAGCAGGGCCCATATGAGGTTAGACTCCACCCCGGCGGTTACTTCCTCCGTCTCCAGTGGCCGGCATGTCCATCAGGAACTGGATAGCTTGAGGGCCACCGTTCAGGAGTTGAAGGAGATGCTGGTATGTATACTACTTTATAGTAAAATATCATTTCATATTATATACATATCAACATATCCATAATTAGTACGTAGCTTGAGCTTATTTGGTTTTAGAATTAAGTTTGATTAATCATACATACATATGTAATTAAAATAAACAACGCTTTTCCAAACTAGATATCCAAACAGGGTTTCGAAATAACTTAATAATGAAACGAATTCGAATAATACACAGTTCTTACACGTTTCTTACACACGTTATGTCCAGACGCGACATGGTAGATCGGCCGAGCCTCCACATGCATCTCCTTCGGCTGCGGCTCCGCAAGCCACTACATCGGCTGCGGTTCCGCAGACAGCTCCTGTAGCTCCACCGCCCACTCAGACTCCCGCAGCCGCGGCTCCGCAAGCGACTACCTCGACGGCGGCTGCGCAGACCACAACGCCAGCTCCACATGCCGCTCAGACTCCCTTATCTGTAGCATTGGAGAGTGTATTTACTGAGGAGCAGGCGCGCGTTATTTTAACGTTATTCGGAGGTGGAGCTGGACCGAACTAGGGTAGCTTTTTGGTTCTTATTTTTTGAAACATGTATTTATTTATATCACATTGTACTACATTTTGAAACGATATTGATATTGGTTTGAATTTATATCATATTCAGTTTTTGGGTTTCTTTTGTATATTATATATATGCGTGGGATGTGATTATGAATACTGCAATATATGATTTGATTGATGTATATAGTATTGTGCACAGGGCGGGAAAAAATCTAGCAGCCCTTTTTCAAAAAAAAAAATACAGACAAACTGTACCTACGGATTAATCCGTAGGTTTATAATGTGCCCCTACGGCTTTCTCCATAGGGGCAAACTATCAGGAAACCTGATATTTGCCCACCTGATATCAGTGCAGTGTGTTGGGGGTGCCCCTACGGATATGTACGTAGGCGCCACTGTTTATCCCCTACGTATATAACCGTAGGGGCAAAATATCAGGTTCCCTGATATTTTCCCCCCGATCTCAGTGCAGTGTGTTGGGAGTGGCCCCTACGGATATATTTGTAGGGGCTACTTTATATCCCCTACGGCTGTATCCGTAGGGGACGTAATAGGACCTACGGTAATATCCGTAGGTACATACAATATATTCAAAAAAAAAATTAAATATATGATTTTATTACCCCTACGGGGTACTCCGTAGGGGCTATAGCACCTACTGAGTTATCCGTAGGGGCATAAATTTGTCCGTAGGGGCACGTTCAGGACCTCAACTTGCACCTGCGGCCTTTGCACCTACGGGGTATTTTTTCGCCCCTACGTATATATCCGTAGGGGCAGTGGGTTGCCCCTACCGATAAATCCGTAGGGGCAAACCATATTTGTAGTAGTGATAATGTCATCAAACGAATTTCCACCGAACAAATCAGAAGATGACAAGATCGATCTTTATGTGTCTTCGGAATCCAACATATCTAGGTAGAAGGTACTCTCTTCTTTTTTTCTTTTATTTAAGTGATTTTTGTTGTTGATGCTTACCTATGATTCTATGAATGATTTAATGTACTAAATTTTGCGGGGTTCCGGGGAGGCAAGAGACTACCTCTGTTTCTTTTTAATTGTCAATGCACTTTGGGTTCACATTCCCAAATCATAATATTAGGGTGATTTATAATCCAAATATTTCTATCATTAATAATATACAAAAGGCAACCGTTTTCAAAAGTAAGTGTGCAAGCGGCCAAAAGAACAAACCCTAGATATGATGGGATCAGAGAGAAAGACCAAAAGAACAAACCTTAGATATGATGGGATGAGAGAGAGAGAGAGAGAGAGAGAGAGAGAGTACCTGAGGGTAGAGGTTGCCTACAAGGTGGTGGTGGTGATGCTCATAAATGGGAGCTCCCAGATCATGACACGTGGCGAAAGACGTGTCCCGATGCATACGGAAACAGAGTAAGGACTACACATTGGAAGCGTCCCCCGAGCTATAGTCCCACGGCCTGGACCCGACCTTCGAGGACTCCCTGAACAGTCCTGTGGCTGGTGGGAATACGACCAATGGCCCACCTTCGAGCCCTCCTACACGCTCAGCTTCCTCTACCCTCCCAGCTCGCCTCCGAGCTATCACAGGACCGAGCTTTCTCGGCCTCCCGCTCGCTTCCGAGCCTCCCGCCGAGCTAAGTTTCCTCTGTCCTATTGAGCGACCCAGAACACAGATCACAGACGTCTCCGTTACGGCTCCGCGAATCTCGCCAGACGCGAGATATCCGCCGCCCCACGATCCCGTGTTCCACGCCATCGCATCCCCCCATTAACGAGCGTATCTCGTCATTAATGGGCGATCCCTCCATTCTCACAGGCGTAATGTCAGGGGCGTAACGGCCAACAAGAATCTCCTGCCCGCCAGCCCATGGCTGCCGATACCCCTCTCTCAGACGACTCAGGTAAGGCAATTCTTATCTAATAGGCCGCTACTCTGCCCAAATACCTTGGCTAATTTGATCGTCGGAGGGTCCACGGTGGTACGACCACTCCGGGGCTTCTTTGCAGGTAGCTCGATTTCACAACAAACTAAACCCATTGAGATCCACACGCCTCAGGAGACGGTCCTCAAACCCAATCTCAGTCGTTCGCCAATGCTGTCAGCAGATCGTCGGAAGACAACATCTGAAGGAGATCCAGAGCTCTATCAGTTGGCGCCGTCTGTGGGAACTTCGAAAATTCCACTCATCGAAAGTTGATCTTCTGATCTCGAGCTGATGGCAAGTGATCATCGCGACGATCCCAGCACTAGCCGCCATCCTCTCCACAATAGAGGCGCGGATGGATCCTCTCCTCCCTCTAATGTCGTTCACGCCCTGTCTGCACGAATCGACAGGCTTACGTCCATCATGGATGCCTTTGTCCATATCCAAATAGCTGGACAAGCTCCTCCAGTTGCCGTTCCCCCACCTCGGGGTCGTGACCTCCGCAGAGGGGGAGATGACACTGCCCACGCTGGCACAACTGAACAGCGTCTCGCTATTTCCAGCTCCACGCTGAGGTCTCATGAAAGAGCACCCCGCCCCGAGGCCCATCACGCTCCTGTCCCTCCTGAGGAGGTGTCGGTCAGCTCGCTTGCTCTGAGGCATAGCCGTCACCCTCTCCCTCGACAGGGTCGTGCGGATGGCACTCACCATGGTAGCTCGAGGACGACCTCGCCAGGAGACCTGAGGAACTTCATAGAACGGAACCGGAACCGCGGCCAGGTGCAGGCCGCCAGAGGAAGGGGCCATAACTCCGAGTACGCCGAATCCTCGGGATACCACGACCGTCTCGATGCCCTCGAAAAGAAGATTGAAGGTATACATCGGGAGAGTCGTCCTTCAAGCGAGGGGGCCAGGTATGTCGCCGATTCGCTTATGAAGCCCTTCACTGAAGAACTGCTCGCTGTCCGCGTCTCCTCCAAAAACAAGCCTCCAAAGGTGGCCCTCTTCGACAGAAAGTCCGACCCGAAAGACCACCTAGACGCGTTCACGGCAGGGATGAGCTTCCAGGACAACTTTGACGTCGCTTAATGCCGAGCGTTCCCCACCACTCTCATCCGCGCCGGACAAGATTGGTTCTGAGGACTCACGCCATGCTCCATCTCTACCTTTGATGAGCTGGCCGTCCAGTTCCTCGGGCATTTCGTCGGGAACATACGGCAGAAACGGACCGCCGACTACCTTTTCACTATAAAGAGCAGGGACAAGGAATCCTTCAAAGGATACGTCACCCGCTTCTACAACGCTCTTCTTGAGGTCCCAAAGCACTGGGACGAAACTGTCATCACGGCCCTTAGGTCGGGTCTTAGGCACAAGGAGTGGCTCCGCTCCTTTGCATTAGCGTAACTTAAGACCATGGCCGAGGTCAAAGCCTGAACCGAGCGAGAAGTCCAGCTCGAGTCCGAGGTAAATACAAATATGCCCCAGAGCGACCAGGCCGATCAAAAGAAGAGTGATAAAGAAGTGAAGAAGAAGGTTGACCGGCCAAAGCCATACTCCCTGAAGTTCCAAGAGTATACTCAGTTCAACATCTTCCAGACAGAGCTGTTGGAGGAGGTAAAAGGCGAGCGATTTTTCAAACTCCCTCTGGTCACCAATAGGGTGGCCAAACGAAAACGGGGCCCTTACTGTACCTTCCACAGGTCGCAGGGATACCCCACCGAGAACTGCAAACAGCTTCGCGACTACATCGAGAAGTTGATTCGCTCGGGGCACCTGGCAAAGTACTTGCGGGAAAAGCGACAAGCGGACCGGGAGCAAGAGAACCATCCCCCTCCCGGCGAGTTGACGATCGGCCAAATCATGGTTGTATCAACGGAGAGTGCGCCTGGAGCCGGCAAGATTCGACACCTTCCACCGGTCGAGGGGACTAGCAGCTAGCCCCGGAAAAAGAGCAAAGCAGCCGAGCCCATCACCTTCACCGATGAGGACCTCCATGGGATATTCTTGCCCTACAACGACCCCCTGGTGATTACAGCATGGGTCCACCGCTACGAAGTTCAAAGGATACCGGTTGACTTGGGGAGCTCGGCAGACATCCTTTTCTACGACTGCTTTTCACGTATGGAGCTCAGCCCGTCGGACCTAAGGCCGACCGCCTACATTCTGTCGGGGTTTACTAACCACTCCATCCTGGCAGAAGAAGTGGTCGCCCTCCTACTTAACATCGGTGAGGGATGCCGTACACGAATCGTACCAGTGGAGTTCATCGTCCTTAGAATTCCATCGACCTACAATATCCTCCTGGGAAACCCGACGCTAAACTCCCTTTGGGACTAGATCTCGATCGACCTACCACCTTGCGATCAAGTTTCCATTCGACCAAGGTGGAATAGGCCGGGCCTACGAGAACCAGCAAACTGCAAAGATTTGCTTCACAGCGACATCTACGCCCGAGGAACGAAGCGAAAAGCTTGAAAGCGCGGGTGATTTCCAAGGGTCTTTGGATACTTGGGACGAACAAAAAGAAATCCGAGGGGCCCCGGTGGAGCCGCTAATAGAGGTCCCCCTCGTCGAAGGGGACAATGAACGAACCGTCCAAATCGGGTCACTCTTAACGGGGGCCCGGCACGACGACTTGGTCACTTTCTCAGAGGGAACTCGGACGTGTTCGCTTGGGTGCCCGCTGACATGCCTTGGATCAAATCCAAAGTAATATCACATAAGATCGGGGTCGACCCGATGGTCTGACCCATCAGGCAGAAGAAACGAACTTTCGCTCCGATCAAACAAAAGGCGATCGAGAACGAAGTTGACAGGTTGCTTGCAGCCAACTTCATTCAAAACGTGGACTACTCAGAATGGCTGGCGAATGTTGTAATGGTTAAAAAGGCAAGCGGGAAGTGGCGTATGTGTGTCGACTTCACAGATCTCAACAAGGCCTACCTGAAAGACAACTATCCCCTCCCTTGGATAGATCAACTCGTCGACAGTTCGGCAGGCCATGAATGACTCAGCTTTATGGATGCTTTCTCCGGCTACAACTAGATCCGTATGAACCCGGCAGACGAAGAGCTCACCGCATTCACAACGGACCGGGAGGTATACTGCTATAAAGTGATGCCTTTCGGCCTCAAAAACGCCGGGGATACATACCAATGCTTGGTCAACAGGATGTTCAAACCACAGATCGAGAGGAACATGGAGCTTTATATCGACGACATGCTCGTTAAGTCGACCTCATCAGATGAGCACGCCAAAGATCTTGGCGAGACTTTCGACATCCTCCGCAAATACAAAATGAAGTTGAATCCCACCATGTGCGCGTTCGAGGTAACTAGCGGAAAATTCCTCGGGTTCATGGTTACTCACCGAGGAATCAAATCTAACCCGGAGAAAATCAGCACCATTCTCAACATGGCCGCGCCAAAGAGAAACATCGAAATCATGCTACTCACGGGAAGAGTGGCCGCTCT
Source organism: Agapanthus africanus (assembly GCA_030015575.1). NCBI lineage: Eukaryota > Viridiplantae > Streptophyta > Magnoliopsida > Asparagales > Amaryllidaceae > Agapanthus > Agapanthus africanus. Next base: position 135,990,710 of record JASDDO010000024.1, on the reverse strand, counting down.
GAGTCGCTTCATGTTAAAGTCCGGAGAAAAGTACCTCCCATTCTTCAAAGCCCTGAGAAAGATACCAAGGTTTGAATGGTCGGAGGAATGCCAGATCGCTTTCGAGCAATTGAAAATGCACCTGGAGACTTCCCAACTGCTCACCCGGCCAATTGAAGGAGACGAGCTATCACTGTATCTAGCGGTGTCTAATCTGGTTGCAGGCTCGGTAATTGTCCGAGAAGTTGAAGGAGTCCAGAGGCCGGTCTATTATGTAAGCCATGTCTTTAAGGATGCGGAAACATGGTATCCGGCTATAAAAAAGATTGTCTTGGCGCTTATCGTGACCTCAAGGAAATTACGACACTACTTCCAGGAACACACCATCCTTGTCCTCACCGAGCGTCCCTCAGGGGCTATTCTCGCCTCCCCCTAGTCATCTGGTCGCTTGGAAAAATGGAAGTGAGAGTTATCTCAATTCGACATCAAGTACCGTCCAAGGCAGGCTATCAAGGCATAAGTCCTGGCTAACTTTATTGTCGAATGCACTATCCCCAACAAGGGGTAGTGTAGGTGCCGGCCCTGGGTCTCAACCCTCAATCGAGGAGAGGCCCGACTCCGTCCCTGATTGGGTCATTTACGTCGATGGTTCATCTACCGAGAACGCGAGCGATGCCGGCCTCATCATTTGAGGGCCGAACAAGGCAGAGATAGAGTATTCTTTGAAGCTCAGATTCAAAGCCCCAAAGAACGCTTCGGAGTATGAGGCCTTGCTGGTTGGACTATGAATCGCCTCCGTAGTGGGGCTGAAGACGGTCTGAATCCGCAGCGACTCCGCCCTGGTCGTGGGCCAGGTGACTGGAAGTTTTGAGGCATGGGAGCCTTTGATGGTGAAATATTTAGCCGAGGTAAGAAGATTGCGAAAAGACTTCAACGAAGTTTAAGTGGAGCAGATCCCTCGGCACCTAAACGCCCAGACCGACGCTCTGAGCAAGCTAGCTTCCTCCTATACGGCCAACAACAAGAGAAATATCCTCTTCGAGGTCTTGCCACTGCAGGGTTCCGTAGGGCGGCAGTAAGGTTTCGAGAGGCATCGTCCATGCCGTTTTCAAATTTTTACCATACTAAAAAACCCTAACCCTCGAATCTTAACTAGAGAATTAAACAAAACAACTTTGCATACAAAGTGAATGTGGAATACAACCTTTGTAGACTGGTCCTTCACTTCAAAAGCTCCGTGTAGTAGTCCCTTCACTTTAAGTAGTGAACATCCGAACTCTAGTAAGGATTCACATGAAGAAATGAACAAGTTTGCTTGAACTCTTCGAGGCCGAAAATGATCTACGTCGAGAAGACTCAAGCTCATGCTACTTCTTCACTAATGGTAGATTAGTGAAGCAAAAACCCTAAACTAAATGTTTAATATAGTAGAGGATGATGAAGTAGAAAATAGGCTCACTTTAGATTTAATTTTCTCACAATTTCATCACCATTTGAAAAGCTAGAAAGCTTTTTCATGAGGAAGAAGAAGATGAAGTGGAGATGCGAATGAAACTCATGAGGTGAGAATAGCAACCATGGGTGAGTTAGTGTCATACACTAACTCATGTAGAGAATCAACCATGGGTTAACAATAATGGTTGGGTTAATAAATATCTTCAAGTAAAACAAAATGAGTGGACTTGGTCAATGGTTCCACAAGTTTCTACAAGCTTCAACCATGTGACTAATTACCATTAATTTTGATTTACTTTAAATAAACAAAACCCACACATTATTATAAGCATGGTGTAAGTCTCATACACCCATGTCACATGTGGCATCAAGCATGACACAAAAGTTGTATATTAATATATATCACATATATACTAAGTGTACACTAGTGAGAAAAAAGAAATGTTTAGTGAGCAAATTTTAGTTAATATAAGTTAATATATCAAATATATAATTATATATTAAATTATCAAATTAACACTTGATTTAATAATCCGGCTATATCACATACAACCGACTAATATCAACTGTAACATCTTATCGAATCAATACTTGATCCGATAACCCGGCTATATCTCATATAACCGACCGATATCACATATCGCGAGAATAGAATGCGGTATCACATACGCGCATTAATCTCGGTCCCGCACATATCACATATGTGCTTCTACTTTGTTTCGCATGAACCAGAAAAACTCTGTGTAGGACTCTAAAGACTCGTTAATACGCCGGCAGTAGGTGATGATCATATCAAACACCCACAAGCCGCAAGCGGTCTGCCAAACGTAATGGCCACCCGGGTATTGAGCGATCAGAAGATCAACAAGTAAGCCTGCTCATACTCCTGCGAATCCAATCAGTAACACTACCGTACAGTCCGATCTCTTCATCAGATATGTCGCATATCACAGCCTGGGGGTGGTATAACGTCAGACCCTAATTGCCTGATAAGTCATGCCGATGCAAGGTCCATAATGGTTTGAGAAACTATTGATAATACTTACCAATAAATCTCAGCAACTCTAGCCAAGGATTTTCTGTTATGGCTAATCAAGCATAGCGCAACATCAACCCCCAATACCGGGAAAGACGAAATCCCCTCTTATCGCTCATTGCCTCCATATGACTTAGGACTGTACCCAAAAACCACCCTTTTGCACGATCTCTTGAACGTGGTATGGTGGAAATCAAAGCACAGTGGGAATCACACAAGACTCTATGACGATCTCGGGTCGACAGACTAACCTGTACCAGTGTCACCAGAGAACTGCTATCTAACGATAGGTATAATACCATCTATGAGTTATCAGCGAGTCCGTTCAGTGTACCCAGTCTCAACTGAGCATCCGTATACCTTCTCTGATGTCAAACACCAATGGATGTGGGATCATCCATCGCCCATCATATGGGTCAAGAAGCGCATACGCTAGTCTACTCTGGAGTATCGATGCCCTGTCTCGATACTCCCACGACTAGGAACATTTGAAGGATGTACTTACCGACTATCCTGTTCCCACTAGTATGATCTGCATCATAATCCTGGTAGTCAAGTACTCATCCTAAGGGCTTTATCAACATGTAATAGAGTGACAATAAGCGTACATGTTAAGATAATGTGCAACCAGATAGCATACTATCATATCAAGTAAGAAAGTCCTCCCTATATATGTCCAAGTATCCACTACAATATACATCACATGTACAGTAATGGCCTCTAGGGCATACATACAACTAACAATCTCCCACTTGCACTTAGGCCATTTGTTGCAGTATCTCATACTCAACATCCTATAGAAGTCTCTCTAGGGAAAGGACTTTGTGAGTGGATCCGCCGTGTTAGTCTTCGCGTCAACTCTCCTTACCTCGATCGCCTGGAGATCAACCATCTCCCTGATCAGGTGATACTTGCCTCAGAATTTGTCTGGATCGCTGATCGGATCGGTGTTCCCAGGCCAAAATCATAACTCTATTGTTGTCACAATAACAGTTATTGGACGCTTAATGGTAGGAACCATGTTCATCTCATGAACAAGAAATACCCAGACAACCACTTTGGCAGCATCGTTGGTAGCAATGTATTCAGCCTTTATCGTCTAGTATGCCACGGTATCTAGCATGGAACTCTTCCAACATACCGTCCCTCCACTGAAGGTAAAGACAATGCCTATGACTAGATTTCAGTCGACCTTATCACTCTGGAAGCTTGAACCAAGAACATTCATTTAGTGTTTCTCAAGTACTTATGAATGTCCTCCACTGCTGTCCAATGATTCTCCCAATATCCGATTGATTCCTGATCACTACACCTAGTGAGTTAACTACATCTGGTCTGGTACATAACATCGCACACATGATAGAGCCTACCGCCGAGGCATAGGGTATCCCTTGCACGCGAGCTCTCTCCAAATCAGTCTTAGAAGACATCTTTTAGAAAGAGTGATTCCTGAGTAAGTGGGCAAACCACCACGCTTAGAATCCTCCATACTAAACCCCTTTAGTATGGTGTTAATGTATCTGGATTTGGGATACTCCCAATATCCACTTAGATCTATCATCATAGATCATAATTCACAAGATGTAGTAGGTATCATCCAGATCATTCATGGAGAATCCTCGTGATAAGAGGAGCTTGACCGAGTGTAGCATAGGAAACCATTTCCTATCAAGAGTATGTCATCTACATACAATACGTGTAAGACAACCTTACTCTCTACAACCTTCTTGTATACACAAGGTTCATCTACCATTTTGATGAAGTCAAACACTTTGACCGTCACATCAAAACAGATGTTCCAACTCCGTGATGCCTGCTTTAATTCTGATAGACTTAAGCATAATTTTGAAAGTCTCAACTTTTGCATCTACACCAAGAATCTTCTCAAGATCTATTTTCTCCCAATGGGTTTTATCTCTTCAGGTGCAACATGCAAAGTCTCACTTTGTTGGTGTACATGGATTCCATCTTTGATCGCATAGCATCCAGCCATTTCTCAAAGTCTCCACTTGTGATGCCCTGCCTGAACCTATTTGGGTCATCATCTAACATGATGCAATCCTCGCTCCTACTATCACCGAGAAGACCGTAGTATCTCTCAAGTGGATGAGGAACCCTACCAGATTCGCGGAGAGGCTGAGGTTCGTTGGAGACTATTGAATCCTTTGGTTTCACCAAATCATCAGCTGTTAGTTTGTCCAGTTGTAACTCCTTCCAGTTCTATCTCATGACTACTAATTTCTTCACAAGAAATTTCTTTTCTAAAAAGGTGGCATGCTGAGAAACAAAATACATTTTGCTCCTTAGTGTGGTAGAAGATATTCCCTTGCAATGTTTAGGATATCCAACAAACTTATACAGAACTGACCTTGCCTGAAGCTTGTCCGGATTTTGCTCTTCAACATAGGCCAGACAACCCCATATCTTAACTCGTTTAAGACATGGTCTCTTCCCATTCGATATCTCATATGAGGTGGTAGGCACTGATTTGGATGGAACCTCATTCAATAGGTATGCAGCTTCTCAAGTGCATAACACCCAAAAGAAAACAGGTAACTCAGCAGTACTCATCATAGAGCGCACCATATCTCATAGGGCGCGATACCTCCGTCCTGATACACCTTTGTGCTGTGGTGTACTCGAAGGAGTAAGCTGAGAGAGAATCATATTCTCTGTTTAGAAAATCCAGGAACTCCATGCCCAAGTATTTGCCTCCTCGATCACATCGAAGGATTTAATACTTCTACCCGTCTGGTTCTTCAACTTCAAGCTTATATTCCTTAAATTTCTCACAAGTTTTAAACTTGTGTTTCAACAGGAAGATATATCCGAATCTTGAGAGATGATCAGTGAATATAACGAACTACGAAAAACCAACCTTGGCATTTATAGACATAGGACCGTATACATCATCATGTATCCCTCCTAAGAGTTCAGTAACTTTTTCTCTGTTTTCAGTAAACGGAGTATTGGTCATTTTACCTTTGTGACAAGACTGACAAGTATTATAAGATGAAAATTCGAATAGATTCTCTTATTCATCCTTATATAACATAGCTGGTCGTATCGCATTGATATGACCTAGTCTACAATGCTATAAGAAATATTCGTTCATTTTTGAACTACTCCCCTTGTTTGTGTTCTATATACTTTGAACTATAGTTTTATTTAGAATGTCTATGCCATTACATAACGTGTCTGATCCAATCAACTATTGATTCAGGAAAATGTTCACAACATTATCCTTTAATACAGAATTATATCCTTTTTTAACTTAATAAAGAATCTGATGTAATTGTAAGTCGATGCTATGCACCCTGCGGAACCGTGGGGAGGCGGAAGGTGTAATAAACGATAATTTTAGCATCATAACACCGACTTTAAGCCTAGATCGTAATCTAAACCGTATCTAGCAAAATCATAAGAGGTATAAACTAAGTACAGAAAATATACCTCAAGAAACCTGGTCCTTCTTCTCCTTATCTCGCTGTCCTCCTCACCTGCATGAACTCCTCGAAGTGGTACAGATGTCGTCTCCTCGTCGGCTTGCTCGAATCCTAGATGATCCAACCGACCGTTTGTGCACCAAGCTTTTCTTCTAAATTAAAGAAACTAGATCAAGTAGTTTGCTAAACCAAATGATCTAGGGTGTGTAGATGATGTAGATGGATTGAGGAGTCTATTTTAGCTCAAGGTTACTCAACTCATGAGTGTTCTTGAGCTTGAGGGAATTGAAGATGGTGAAAGAAATGATATGAGCTAAGAGATGAAGAAGGTTAGGGTTTTCTCTCTCTTGTTCTAATCTGAACTCTACTCTATTATTGAATTAGAAAAACTAATTCAATCATAGAAAAAAAGGTTCAAAGGTCAAACAAATGACTCAAGGGTCAATTGACCAACATGTGTCCTTAAAACCCAAGTCCTTATTCATGCATAATACACATCATTTCTTAATTACCTAAAATGTATTAATTATTTAAAACTAAATGATTAATACAATTAGGTTATGCCATCTATAAATACATTTTGTACAAATTACGAAAACGCCCCTCGTCCGTATATACATACCTGTATTTGTATTCCGAAAAATACGAATACCGAAGATTACAATCCATCATTACAATACTAAGATCCATCTTAAACCAAAGTCCACTAGTATTTTCCGTCCGACTCATCGTGCGTGCACGAGTGTACGCACGTGATCGAACCCTTTCGTAAAACCATATGATATCTACATGTTTTGCCCGATGCAGGGAAACGCTCTGTATGGGACTCTAGAGACTCGACTCTACGCTAGCAGTGGGTTTAACCACAGGCCGCAAGCGGTACTATTTGTACGTAACGGTTCCCAGGTATTGTCGATAAGAAAGCCGATGAGCATAACTCATCCGAACTCCTACTGAGTCTGTATGTGACAATCTCCGTACAGTCCGGTCTGTCCGTCTAAGAGTATCGCATATCAGGCCTAGGGGGAGGTAAACGTCAGACCCCTAATAGCGGTATAACTCATGTCGGAGTACGGTCCAATACACCCTGAGAAACTACCGGAGTACCTACAAGTAAATCTCGCTTGCCCTAGCCAGGGACTATGTGTAATAGCGTTTCGAACACAGCGCGATATCAATCCCCAATACCGGGAGAGACGAATCCTATCTAACCGCCACTGCCTCCAAGTTCTTCGGGACTGCACCCAACTACTACCTGTTTGCACGACTCAGTAGAGCTGTGGTAGGGTAGTAATTTAAGAACATTGGGAACACACTTGAGGCGAAGCAGCAGTGTCAAGTCAACGGACTAAGTTGTACTCATGTCATCTGGGTACTGCTATCTGACGATAGGTATACTACCAACCAGCAGTTCCCAATGAGTCCATCCGGTGTGTAAGTCGATGTACAACACCCCACGATTTGCGGGGAGGCGGAAATATGAAAAACGATCTTGTTCTTTGCTTAAACATCTACTAACCGCATGAATCGAAGCTAAACGATAGCTAACATCAAACATAGAAGTTCTAAACTACTATGTGAAGGGATTATACCTAAAGAACCGTGTCCTTCGTCTTTACGAACTCCACCTCCTCCTCGGCCTTCTCCAAGTAGTAGACGATCCACCACGAGAGCTAAACTCCAAGCTTTGCCTTTAAATTTGAGGCAACTAGGTATCTTTAAGTGCTAATCAAAGTACCTAGATGAAATAGAGTATGGTTATGGATTAAGTAGTCTAACTAATCCTTGTACTCAACACATGAGAGGGGAGGATTAGGGTTTGAAGAGAGAGAGCTTGAGGAGAGAGAAGATGAACATAATAATTGAGAAGAGAAAATGAGTTATCATAATATATATCAAGCATTTTCATTTATCAAGAAAAGAAAAGAAAATCATTTACAACCATGCTTGATAAATATCTTATGTTGATTCATCTCCATGAGTCATTAAGCAATTATGAAGCATTAATGACATGGATGAATCATCCATATGACTCACTAATCTCATTCAATGTATATGCCACCTAAAGCTCCTTAGTCACCATCTTCTAGAAGTTTCTCGCGCAATTACGAGAACGCCCCTCCTATCCTTGAAAACACGGAAAAACTTTAGACTGTATAAATCCAATAACCGGATACTAGTAACTGACTTAAACCAAAGCCGACTAGTAAAAACTGTCCGAAAGTCGTACGTGCGTAAACACACGTATGCGTCCGAACCCTTGTCGTAAAACCATACGACCTCTATATCGTTTCGCCTGGAGTAGGGAAACTCTCTGCGTGGGACTCTAGAGACTCGACTACTACGCTGGCAGTGGGTTTAACCACAGACCGCAAGCGGCACTAGCTGTACGTAACGGTCCCCAGGTAGATGTCGATAAGAAGGCCGATGAGGAAACCCATCAGAACTCCTACTGAGTCTGATGTGACAATCTCCGTACAGTCCGGTCTGTTCGTCTAAGACTATCGCATATCGGGCCTAGAGGGCGGCAAGCGTCAGTCCCCTAATAGCGGTATAAGTCGTGTCGGAGCGAAGCCCATTACACCCTGAGAAACTACTGGAACCTACCAGTAAATCTCGCTTGCCCTGGCCAGGGACTTTGCGTAATGGCTCTCTGACACAGCGCGATATCAACCCCCAATACCGGGAGAGACGAATCCTGTCTAACCGCCACTGCCTCCAAGTGCTCGGGACTGCACCCAACTACTACCTGTTTGCACGACTCCTTTGAGCCGTGGTAGGGTAGCAATCTAAGAACAGTGGGACACACTCGAGGCGAAGTAGCAGTGTCAAGTCTGCGGACTATGCTGTACTCATGTCACCTGGGAACTGTTCACTGACGACTGGTATAAAACCAACCAACAGTTCCCTGTGAGTCCTGTCCGATGTACCCGTAACCTAACGAGCACCTGCATACTATCTCCAGTACAACGTACTGACGGCTGTGGGACAGAGCATCTCCCCAACTGGGATGAGAAGCGTACACACTAGTCTACTCCGGAGTATCGATGCCCTGTCTCGATAATCCAACGACTAGGGACCTGAATAAGGATGCGCTTGTAGACTACCCAGCCCCCACTAGTGTGACTGCCATCATAACGCTGGTAGTCAAGCAAGATCCTAAGAGCTCTATCAATACGTATACTCACATATTAAGATAGAAAAATCAAGCAGCATACTACCATGTTTAGTAAGACTGTTATATACATGTGAATATCCCAAGCTTCCATTAAGTAATATACAAACTAGTATGATACAATAATGGCCCCTAGGGCATATACACTAACAATCTCCCACTTGCACTAGGGCCATGTACTGGCATATCGAAGACCGATGATCTCGAGTAGCCTCTCGAACTGAATCTGAGGTAGGGCCTTCGTGAATGGATCAGCAATGATCTCTTCAGAAGCAACTCTCCGAACCTCGATCTCCTGACGATCAATGATCTCCCTGATCAGGTGATACCGCCTTAAGATGTTTCTGGATTTCTGATGGGACCTTGGTTCCTTCGCTAAAGCTATAGCTCTGTTGTTGTCGCAATACAGAGGTATTGGATCAACTATGGTATGAACCACCTGAAGTTCTGTTAGGAACTTTTTCATCCAGACTGCTTCTTTTGCAGCATCGCAAGCAGCTATATACTCCGCTTCCATAGTCGAGTCAGCAACGGTGTCATGCTTGGAACTCTTCCAGCACACCGCCCCTCCATTGAGGGTAAAGACATAACCCGACATGGACTTGGAATCGTCCTTATCACTCTGGAAGCCGAAATCAGCAAAGGCCTCCAACCTGAGGTCTTTTCCGCCGTAAACCAAGAACATCTCCTTAGTCCTCCTCAGGTACTTGAGAATGTTCTTTACTGCTATCCAGTGCTTCTCCCCTGGGTCTGACTGATACCGGCTTACCACACTCAGTACATAAGCTACATCTGGTCTGGTGCACAACATCGCATACATTATAGAGCCTACCGCAGAAGCGTAGGGTATAATAGACATGCGTTCCCTTTCCAAATCAGTCTTGGGAGACATCTCTTTGGAGAGGGTGATTCCGTGACAAGCCGGTAGATTACTGCGCTTAGAATCTTCCATACTGAATCTTTTCAGTACAGTGTCGATATCCCTGGACTGCGAAAGTCCCAATATTCTCTTGGATCTATCACGATAGATCCGGATCCGCAAAATGTAAGAGGCATCACCCAGGTCTTTCATGGAGAACCTGTGTGACAAGAATCCTTTGACAGATTGTAGCATAGGAATGTCATTTCCTATTAATAGAATGTCATCCACGTACAAGACGAGGAATACGACACTTCTGGCTACAACTTTACTATATATGCACGGTTCATCTGGATTTTTGATAAAGTCATATTCTTTGACTGTCTCATCAAAACAGATGTTCCAACTCCGCGATGCCTGCTTTAGTCCATAAATGGATTTAAGCAACTTGCATACTTTTCCGCTGCTCCCACTCTGATTGAAACCCTCTGGCTGATCCATATAGACGCACTCTTCTAAATTTCCATTCAGAAAAGCTGTCTTTACGTCCATCTGCCAGATTTTATAATCATAGAAGGCAGCAATAGCAAGAAGGACCCGAATGGATTTGAGCATAGCCACTGGAGAAAAAGTTTCGTCATAGTCCAAACCAGGTCTTTGACGAAAACCCTTTGCAACAAGTCTAGCCTTATAGGTTTCCACCTGTCCATCTACACCAATCTTTTTCTTGAAAATCCATTTGCATCCTATGGGTTTTACCCCATCTGGAGCAAAGTCCAAAGTCCATACTTTGTTGGTGTACATGGACTCCATTTCGGTCCGCATTGCATCTAGCCATCGTACCGAGTCGCCGCTCTGGATGGCCTGCTGGAAGTCAGTAGGTTCATCATCATCTATGATGCAATCCTCTCTATCCCCGTCTATGAGAAAACCGTAGTATCTCTCAGGCGGATGAGACGGCCTACTACTCCTGCGAATATCCCAAGCTTCCATTAAGTAATATACAAACTAAGTAGCATACTACCATGTTTAGAAAGACTGTTATATACATGTGAATATCCCAAGCTTCCATTAAGTAATATACAAACTAGTATGATACAATAATGGCCCCTAGGGCATATACACTAACACGGTGTAACTCACAACCTAATGAACACCTGCATACTATCTCTGGTACGACGTACTGATGGTTGTGGGATAGACCATCTCCCAGGTTGGGAAGGGAAGCGTATACACTAGTCTACTCTGGAGTATCAATGCCTTGTATCGATATTCCAGAGACTAGGGACCTGTATAAGGATGTGCTTGTAGATTACCCAGCCCCCACTAGTGTGACTGCCATCACAGTGCTGGTAATTAAGCATAGATCCTAAGGGCTCTACTAATATGTATATGCGATATGTTAAAAGAAACATATGTACATATTGAAGTAGAAACAAACCAAGTAGCATACTACTATTTTGAGCAAGAATGTTATTACAACTGTGAATATCCCAGACTTCCATTAAGTAATATACAAACTAGTATGATACAGTAATGGCCTCTAGGGCATATACACTAACAATCTTCCACTTGCACTAGGACCATGTACTGGCATATCGCAGACCTATCATCTCGAATAGCCTCTCGAACTGCGTCTGAGAAATAGCCTTTGTGAATGGATCTGCAGTGTTATCCTCTGTAGCAACTCTCCGAACCTCGATCTCCCGGCAATCTACGATCTCCCTGATTAGGTGATACCGCCTTAATATGTGTCTGGACTTTTGATGGGACCTGGGTTCCTTTGCTAAAGCTATAGCCTCGTTGTTGTCACAATACAGAGGTATTGGACCAACAATGGACGGAACCACCTGAAGATCTGTTAAGAACTTTTTCATCCAGACTGCTTCTTTAGCGGCGTCAGAAGCAGCAATATACTCCGCTTCCATAGTTGAGCCAGCAACGGTATCCTGTTTAGAACTCTTCCAACATACCGCCCCTCCATTGAGGGTGAAGACATAACCCAACATGAACTTGGAGTCATCCTTATCGCTCTGGAAGCTGGAGTCAGCAAAAGCCTCGATTTGGAGGTCTTTTCCACCATAAACCAAGAACATATCCTTAGTCCTTCTCAGGTACTTGAGAATGTTTTTTACCGCTATCTAGTGGTTCTCTCCTGGGTCTGACTAATACCGGCTTACCACGCTTAGTGCATAAGCTACATCTGGTCTGGTACATAACATCGCATACATTATAGAGCCTACTACAGAAGCGTAGGGTATAATAGACATGCGATCCCTTTCCAAATCAGTCTTGGGAGACATCTCTTTGGAAAGGGTGACTCCGTGACAAACCGGTAGGTTACCGCGTTTGGAATCTTCCATACTGAATCTTTTCAGTATGGTGTCGATGTACCTGGATTGAGAAAGTCCCAACATCCTCTTTGATCTATCACGATAGATCCGGATCCTTAGTATGTAAGAGGCACCACCCAGGTCTTTCATAGAGAAACTTTGTGATAAAAATCTTTTGACAGATTGTAGGGTAGGAATGTCATTTCCTATTAAAAGAATGTCGTCTACGTATAATACGAGGAACACAACAGTTCTCCCTACAATCTTACTATATAAGTATGGTGCATCTGGATTTTTGATAAAGTCAAATTCTTTGACTGTTTCATCAAAACAGATGTTCCAACTCCGCGATGCCTGCTTTAGCCCATAAATGGACTTAAGCAGCTTGCACACTTTCTCGCTGCTCCCACTCTGATTAAAACCTTCTGGCTGATCCATATAGACGCACGCTTCCAAATGTCCATTTAGGAAAGCCGTCTTTACGTCCATCTGCCAGATTTCATAATCGTAGAAGGCAGCAATGGCAAGAATAATCCGAATGGATTTGAGCATAGCCACTGGAGAAAAGATTTCATCATAGTCCAAACCAGGTCTTTGACGAAAACCTTTTGCAACAAGTCTAGCCTTATAGGTTTCAACCTGTCCATCTACACCAATCTTCTTTTTGAAGATCCATTTGCAGCCAACGGGTTTTACCCCTTCTGGAGCAAAGTCCAAAGTCCATACTTTGTTAGTGTACATAGACTCCATTTCGGTCCGCATTGCATCTAGCCATTTTACCGAGTCTCTGCTCTGAATGGCTTGCTGGAAGTTAGTAGGCTCATCATTATCAATGATGCAATCCTCTCTATCCCCGTCTATGAGAAAACCGTAGTATCTCTCAGGCGGATGAGATAGCCTACTACTCCTGCGGAGAGGTGCGGAAATGTCCTGTTCTTTTGAAACTTTTGGTTCCGCCAAGCTTTCAGTAATAGCTTGTGGTTTTGGAATTTCTTCCAGTTCTATTATGCTCCCACTAGTTTCCTTTTCCAAGAACTGGTGTTCTAGAAAGTGGGCATGACGAGAAACAAAAACCTTTTGTTCCTCTGCGTGATAGAAAAGATATCCCCTGGAGTTCTTTAGGTATCCCACAAACTTACACAGTACTGAGCGTGCCTCGAGTTTGTCCGCATGCTGCTTTTTGACAAAAGCCGGACATCCCCATATCTTCAGATATTGAAGATAGGGTTTCTTCCCACTCCATATCTGATATGGTGTGGTAGGCACAGTCTTGGTAGGAACCTTGTTTAAAAGATATGCAGCTGATTCTAATGCATAGCCCCAGAAAGATCGCGGTAACTCAGCGTTACTCATCATGGAACGTACCATATCCAATAAGGTTCGGTTCCGTCTCTCCGATACACCGTTGTGTTGTGGAGTGCATGGAGGAGTAAGCTGAGAGAGAATTCCATTCTCTTTTAGGTAACCAGGAACTCGGCAGTCAAGTATTCACCACCTCAATCAGATCTCAGTGTCTTGATACTTTTGCCGGTTTGTTTTTCCACTTCATTCTTATATTCCCGGAATTTCTCAAAAGCTTCAGATTTATGCTTCATCAGGAAGACATGTCCGTACCTTGAGAGATCATCTGTAAAAGTAATGAAGTAAGAATAACCACTTCGTGCATGTGTAGACATTGGACCACACACGTCGCTGTGTATGAGTTCCAAGAGCTCGCTTGCTCTTACTCCTTGTCCAGTGAATGGAGTTTTTGTCATATTTCCTTTTAGACAAGATTGACAAGTTGCATAAGATTGATATTCGAACGGATCCAAATATCCTTCTTTATGCAACTTAGTCAACCGTGTTTCATTGATGTGACCCAGTCTACAATGCCATAAGAAAGCATGATTAATTTCTGGAGACTTTCTTTTGTGTGTATTCTTGATATTAAAAATCTACGGTTAGTTTAATACGTATATACCGTTGCTTAATGTACCCGACCCAATCAAAACATGATTAAGGTGAATGTTAACAACATTGCTTACAAATGCAAAATCATAATCTTCTTTAGACATTAAAGATACAGATATGATATTACAAATTAAACTGGGTACAAAATAACAGTTGCGCAAAACCAAAACGTGTCCATCTGTCAACCCCAAGTGATAGTCCCCCACGGACTTAGCATCCATGCTTGCACTGTTTGCAACTCTGAGGGTTATATCACCTGCCTTCAAAGCTCTACGCTTTCTCAGTGCCTGCAAAGAATTACAGATATGAGATCCTGATCCGGTATCCAATACCCAGGAAGTAGAGTCGATTGACAAACAGTTTTCAATAATATACACATCTGAAGCCGAAACCACAACTTGCTTCGGGTCCTGGTTCTTGGCCTTCCAAGCCCTGCAATCTTTCTTCCAGTGGCCTTTCTTGTGACAATAAAAGTATTCTTCCTTTCCCACAGTCTGTCCCGCTACCTTTGCTTTTCCCCTGGCTTCCACCTTACCAACACCGCCCCTTGGTTTGGTGGGGGCCTTCTTCTTCTTTCCTTTGGCTTTTGCCTTGGACTTAGAAGAGGATGCTCCTCCAACAAACAAAGAGGGTGTTTTCCTTACTTTCTGTAAGGCGCCCTCTGCACTCCTCAACATATTGAGAAGTTCCGGAAGTTCAACTTTTTTCCTTGAATGTTGAAGTTCAGGATAAACTGGGCATAGGTGGAAGGAAGGGACTGGAGAATCAAGTCAGTGTAGAGCTCGTTCTCTAATATGGTCCCGAGGTCCGCGAGCTCCTCAATGTAGCCAATCATCTTAAGCACGTGTTCCGCTACAGATGATCCTACGGCCAATCTCACTGAAAATAGATTCTTTGAGGTCTCGTATCTTGCGATACGGGATTGCTCTCCATATAGTTCCTTAGTATGGAGAAATATGGATTCTAGGTCCATATTCTCATGCCTCCTCTGATGTTCATTATCCATAGAGGTAAGCACAAGGCACTTGGCCTTCTTGCAGTCAATCTCCCAGGTCTTACGGATTTCCCTGTCCGCGACACTGGAGTCTGGACCTGGGACGGCGGGGGATTTTGTAGTAAGAACATAGCCCAACTTGTCATAAGTGATTGCCATTTTGACATTCCTGAACCAATCTTTATAGTTTGGTCCTGTCAACATGCTTTTATCTAATAGCAACTTAAGGCCCGTCATGTTTGGTCGCTGCAATTAGGAGAGAGAGAAGAAACACTTTAGCATGATACTCTTGCAAGTTTAGAATGGTTTTTAGTTTATCTAAACAGGATGGCTCCCACTGTTTCTCGAATCCCTCCTCAAACCAGAAAAGAGAAATTAGTCAGGATTAATCTCACCATACAATTCTTGCTTAACCGTTTAGCCAAGCTAGTGTTGGTACTTCGAGGAAGGTTTTCCAATACTTTCGCGAAGTTCCTTAATTACAAAACCTCTTTTTCCTGGAGGCGTAGCCCCGCTAACACCGTTCTAGACACTTACTTGGTTTATAGAATTGATCGTTCAGTGAAAAAATCTCCCGAGGAGTAGCATATACTCACAGTAGGATCGGGATCCAATTATCATTGTGTGATAAAGCTGAAGGAATCCTACCAAAGTTATCACACTCCAAATGATATGCAACACTAGCAAGTTTCAGTTTCTTTAGAAACTCCCGATGTTGATTTTTGCCCCATGCTCTTATGACCATGACGAAGGCCAACATATCATAAATCACATGTCAAGTTCTACCCGTCATTACCTAGATTAATTTGAACCCACCCGTACATACCCTTGACGAAGGACAAAATGGTAGTACGACTGTCCCAAACCAACGCATCTAACTATGCAACAGATAAATATTTATCAGCTACCAATCACTATGCCTTGGCGATGGTCAAAATACATAGTTTGAATACTACTGAATATTTAACTGAAATGACAGAGGGCTACGAATGGTTTTGGCGAAACCGTGAACGTAGTGAACTTGATATAATCGAAGGAACCTGATAGCTTTTAAAAAGAGTGGTTTAAGCTCCGTATTTTAAAAGTTTTGCTGTAAAATCCGCGTGGTTTTGAAATTGTTTCAACGATTCAACTTTGGTTTGTTTTTTTTTGCATTTATATAATGCAGTCCCATCATTTATTCCTATCATTACAGAGAGAATTGAAAAAAAATATCACGTCCTCTTATGCCATCCGCATTCGCCACGGGGCCCGTCATCACCCGTTAGGTTACTTAACTAACGACAGAGCGGAGGCTGGGCTAGCGCGGATATAAAACATAAGTGACGTCTACTATATACCATATATATATTTTACAATCATCTCATGCAATAATAATCATTCCGGTCACAGATAAACATTTCAGATATGCTAGGAATGCCGCATTTCGCTTAAGCCTGCAATGAATAACGGATCTCACGGTCGCAATGAATAGCCAAACCCCACCCCAGACCCCTACTGGTACGGCAAACTACCCGCCAAATTTCAGAAGTGAAGTAGCCTCCCTCAGCAAAGTGAGTAAGCCACTCGGCACTTTAAAGAACCCAGTAGTTTGTGTACCCCATCTTGGGTCTATCCTAGGAGCAGAAAACAGTAAAAAGAAAATAATACAACGGTGGCTACAATCTCAACCCGGATGTGCCCCGCGAAATAATATTACATCAATTTTACAATTTACATGAATGAAAGATAAAAAACGCTCATCTCACATCCCCGGCTATTCATCATCGACAATCAGAAAATGTTTATATATACAAACCAGCAGATATATGCAACCTCGACTAACCATCGTATAGCAATTAGTCGACGTTTAAAACACATATAACAATACAAAAGAACCAATTAGCTAAGTATAATAGGAATTCGATCGAAACATATTTTCCGTATCTACCCCAAATGCAAACCAGCACTCAGAAACATACTGGGTAGAAACCAAATATTTCAGAAATCATAATACCAAAATTAAGATATTACAGAACAAATCCGAGTTGAATCGGCCACGACTCGGCCGCGGATCCGCCGCAGAAGAGCGATTCTGCCGCGGATCCACGGCTGTCTTGGCGATTCAGAGGATCAATTTTTTTGTGTAATCTTAGAAAACCCTGCTTGTATTTTTCATGATACTGAAATAATTTTACAGAAAGTTTTGAAAATCGACAGAAACTGGGGTTTTCGGTATTTAGTTTTCCGGTTTTTCCGACAATCGAAATTCTACTACTTGCTAATCTGCTAGATTAGGTTTAGTTGGCTCTGATACCATTGTAAGTCGATGCTATACACCCCGTGGAACCGCGGAGAGGCGGAAGGTGTAATAAACAATAATTTTAGCATCATAACACCGACTTTAAGCCTAGATCGTAATCTAAACCGTATCTAGCAAAATCATAAGAGGTATAAACTAAGTACAGAAAATATACCTCAAGAAACCTGGTCCTTCTTCTCCTTATCTCGCTGTCCTCCTCACCTGCACGAACTCCTCGAAGTGGTACGGATGTCGTCTCCTCATCGGCTTGCTCGAATCCTAGAAGATCCACCCGACCGTTTGTGCACCAAGCTTTTCTTCTAAACCAAAGAAACTAGATCAAGTAGTTTGCTAAACCAAATGATCTAAGGTGTGTAGATGATGTAGATGGATTGAGGAGCCTATTTTAGCTCAAAGTTACTCAACTCATGAGTGTTCTTGAGCTTGAGGGAATTGAAGATGGTGAAAGAAATGATATGAGCTAAGAGATGAAGAAGGTTAGGGTTTTCTCTCTCTTGTTCTAATCTGAACTCTACTCTATTATTGAATTAGAAAAACTAATTCAACCATAGAAAATAGGTTCAAAGGTCAAACAAATGACTCATGGGTCAATTGACCAACATATGTCCTTAAAACCGAAGTCCTTATTCATGCATAATACATATCATTTCTTAATTACCTAAAATTTATTAATTATTTAAAACTAAATGATTAATACAATTAGGTTATTCCATCTACAAATACATTTTGTACAAATTACGAAAACGCCCATCGTCCGTATATACATACCTGTATTCGTATTCCGAAAAATACGAATACCGAAGACTACAATCCATCAGTACAATACTAGGATCCGGCTTAAACCAAAGCCCACTAGTATTGTCCGTCCGACTCATCATGCGTGCACGAGTGTACGCACGTGATCGAACCCTTTCGTAAAACTATACAATATCTACACGTTTTGCCCGATGCAGGGAAACGCTCTGTGTGGGACTCTAGAGACTCGACTCTACGCTGGCAGTGGGTTTAACCACAGGCCGCAAGCGGTACTAGCTGTACGTAACGGTCCCCAGATATTGTCGATAAGAAAGCCGATGAGCATAATTCATCCGAACTCCTACTAAGTCTGTATGTGACAATCTCCGTACAGTCCGGTCTGTCCGTCTAAGAGTATCGCATATCAGGCCTAGGGGGAGGTAAACGTCAGACCCCTAATAGCGGTATAAGTCGTGTCGGAGTACGGTCCAATACACCCTGAGAAACTACTGGAGTACCTACCAGTAAATCTTGTTTGCCCTGGCCAGGGACTATGTGTAATGGCGTTCCGAACACAGCGCGATATCAATCCCCAATACCGGGAGAGACGAATCCTATCTAACCGCCACTGCCTCCAAGTGCTTCGGGACTGCACCCAACTACTACCTGTTTGCATGACTCAGTAGAGCCGTGGTAGGGTGGTAATCTAAGAATAGTGGGAACACACTTGAGGCGAAGCAGCAGTGTCAAGTCAACGGACTAAGCTGTACTCATATCACCTGGGTACTGCTATCTGACGATAGGTATACTACCAACCAGCAGTTCCCAATGATTCCATCCGGTGTAACTCACAACCTAATGAACACCTGCATACTATCTCCAGTACGACGTACTGATAGTTGTGGGATAGAACATCTCCCAGGCTGGGAAGGGAAGCGTATACACTAGTCTACTCTGGAGTATCGATGCCCTGTATCGATATTCCCGCGACTAGGGACCTGTATAAGGATGTGGTTGTAGATTACCCAGCCTCCACTAGTGTGACTGCCATCACAGTGCTGGTAATTAAGCATAGATCCTAAGGGCTCTACTAATATGCATAGTCGATATGTTAAAAGAAACATATGTACATATTAAAGTAGAAACAAACCAAGTATCATACTACTATTTTGAGCAAGAATGTTATTACAACTGTGAATATCCCAAGCTTCCATTAAGTAATATACAAACTAGTATGACAGTAATGGCCTCTAGGGCATATACACCAACAGTAATGTTGTATATCAGGTTCGTTATCTAATAACATTTGTTCAGAATCAATGTATTTACCATTTGGTAATACAATGTGATATCTGCCAACTGATTTGGCTGCAACAATTGCACCATTCTTTAACACTTAGAGACTTATCACCCAATCTCAGTTATCTACCTTTCTGTAGCCCATGTAACAGATTATATATATGGGATCCTGATCCGGTATCTCATACCTAGGACGTAGAGTGTACAGAGAAACAGTTCTTGGTAATGAACACACCCGAAGAATATGCATCAATATGCTTATTCCTCAATTGGGTTTGCGTGGAAATCCGGATAATCCCCTATTTCCAGCTCGGACTTATAATAATTATAAGTTGGAGCAGAACCAACGTTCCCCGGCTCAGTATAATAAGCAGGTTCGGCCAATGCATCCATATTATTATCTTGATTAAGGCGTGACATGGTCGCTACCAGAAGAGAGAGAGAGAAGAAAACACTCTGCGTGCGCTCTTGCAAGATCAGATTGATTATTATTTTATCTAATCAGGATGGCTCCCACTATTTTTATCAAATCTTCCTTCAAACCCTAAAAGGTAAGACTAGCCAGGATTAATTACACCGTACAAGTTCGCCAATCTTTCGGCCAAGCCAGTATCGGTACTTTGAGGGAGGTTCCCCGTGCTTTTGCACGGACCTAATTAAAATAAACCTCGTTTTCCCAGGGACGTAACCCCGTTAACACCTTTCTAGACACCTACTTGATCGGCTAATTGTAATGTGTAAAACTCTCTCAAGAGTAAGTCTTACTCGCAGTGGGTATCGGGATCCAACTATCTTATAGAAGTTATGTAATGTCATTGCAAATTTCAACACTTGAAATTCCCGATAATCTTTTGCCCCAAGCGTCCTATGACTTTGACAGAGTTAACAAACCATAGGCCGCTAGTCAAGTTCAACCCGCCATTTCATGATTGAATTAAACCCATCCGCACGACCCTTGACAGAGGTCAACAAGGTCGTACGACTACCTTAATCCAATCGCATCATATGCTTTGCAGATAAGCACTAATCAGCTACCGCACACTACGTCTTGACAGAGGTCAACAAACGCAGTACGAATACTAAATATTATTTATCTGAAATGAAGGAGGGCTGCGACAGATTTTTAAGAAAACCCTTTGCGTAATGGACTTGATATCGTTGTAGAATCGAGTGATTTTGAAAAGGAGTGTTTTTGAGCCTTTTACTAGTTTCGCTAAAGAGGTCACTCCCGGTGAAGGGATCTCGGCTCTTTCCTCATTGAATGAGGTGCTGGATATTCTACAAGGAATACCGCTATGCAAAGTATGAACTAAAAAAGCAATCAAAAGACAACACCGAGTGGGTTGCAGCATCTGCCAGTTTCGCTTAAGATATTACTCTCAGTGAAGGGATCTCGGCTCTTTCCTTATCGAATAAGGTGCTCAATATTTTACAAGGAATACCGCTATGCAAAGCAAGAACTAGAGCTACCAGTTTTTAAAACAAGATTCTGCAACATCTTTAGGTTTCTTTTATTTCATTAATCTCATTAATGAAGTCTTCTCAAATTATGCTTCCTAAGTATCACAGAAGAAACGAAAGCAGCAATATTTATTATATATTATATATATAAAATATAAGTATTCGTCTCAACATATCAAGTGATCACATCATAGAATATCCACAGCAGAAGAACACATATGAAATATTGGATATACTAGGAATTCCGTGTTTTAATTAAGCCAATAAAAAATGCGGATTCCACGGTCGCGATGAATAGCCAAACCCACATTTCAAGACCCCTACGAGAGCGGCAAGCAACCCTATCAATTCTAGAGTTAGGAGATCTAGTCTCAACTCCTTGAGATGGTCTCCCACTGGACCCTAGAACCCGATTACTTGTGCTCCCCACCTTGGGTCTATCCTAATGCGGAAAAATAAATAATATACATCAATGGTGACATCATCCTCAATCCGGAAGTGCCCCAATAAAAGAATACCACATACAAGTTTTTACATGAATGAAAATGAAAAACTCCCATCTCACATAAAACCCCTGGCTATTCAAAACACGACGATCCAATATAACATATCACAGCAACACATAATATCACATGTCATCAACGTAAGTAAATATGCGTATCCCAATTGTCGTTGACATATAGCAACGAAACCGGCGATACACAACATATTACACTTACGGCCGCAGAAAAGAAATTGAAAACTACAACAGTTGGAATCCGCAACCATCTTAGACATCATAAACCCAATGTATCACATACTTTGGATTTCATGCCCAACCAAATGAATTTCTTAGACCTCACATGCCTAAAAATTATAAATCCTGCAATTTAGTCTCGATATTAAAAACACTTTCCAATAAGCTGTCGGGTAATTCAACAAGATTCCCAATAACCTAATCGAATACTCGTCGAAAACTTTAGTAGACGGCCGCACCCCCGATGCCGTCGACGAAGTGCACTAAGGCGGAACATCGCGGCCGTGAGCACCCGAACGGATGCTTTGGCGACGGGGTTCTCCTACAGTCACTTGGTCGGGGCTATGTGGTGTGGCTATCTAGTAAGATTACCCGGCGAGTATCCGCGTACACTACGTAATTGCGACGGAATTGTGATCCACATCAAAATTCCGTGGCAACCAATCAAATGAGACTAACTTGCTAGATTTATAAAATTCAAATTAGTTTTCACAAAACTAAATTTGTGGATTCCAAATATTGTATCACAATCACATATAGCTAGACGAAGTTAAACTTTTCGATCGAATAAACAAACACCCAAAATTTCCCAACAAGCTCAACACCTGAACGGATCTCAAAAAGTATCCAGAACATGCCACAGCTCCTATGAACCATCCATAGAAATGCCGACCCATACCTCATTCATATCGCCGCGGAACTGCCGCAAACCCTATGGTATGACCGCGGTTCCACGATCCAAAAGGTCGAGTTTGGGTATCGTTCTTCTAGAGGGTCCACAGAATTGCTTGCATGATTTTCTGAAGATTTTAAACTTGGAAAAAATCAAACTCTTGGAAAATTTCCGGCGAGGGAAAATATGGGTTATTGATATCCGTTTGAACTTTTTAACGTCGTCTAAATAACCCGAATAGATGTTAGAATTACGACTACGAAACACTCCGAGTTGCCTTTGCAGAAAGTTAACATCACATGCAAATTTATCAAAAACAAGCAACACCTGAAACACCAAAATTCAGAGACTGGAACACCCTAAAAATTTGAAGCCAAAACTCCATAAAAGAACCGAGCAGGCCAGTTTTTGTGCCTATGTGGCTGGCCGCTTTGAGACCAAATTGCTTCAAATTTCTATAGTGCTCATGTTATATCACATACAACATTCTGCAGTTGCTAAAAAAATTTTTAGAGGCCATTTAAAATTCGACAGAAACTAGAAATTTGTATCGGGTGTTTCGGAGTTGTTTCGGTTTCGTAATCTAACAAATATCGTTTAAATCTTTAGCTTGGCTCTGATATCACTGTATGGTTCCGTAGGGCGGCAGCAAGGTTTCGGGAGGCATCGTACATGTCGTTTTCAAATTTTTTCCGTACTAAAGAACCCTAAACCTCGAATCTTAACTAGAGAATTAAACAAAATAACATGCAAACAACTTTACATACAAAGTGAATGAGAAATACAACCTTTCTAGACCGGTCCTTCACGTCTAAAATTCCGTGTAGTAGTCTCTTCGCTCCATGTAGTGAACACACGAACTCTAGTAAGGGTTCATATGAAGAAATGAACAAGCTTGCTCGAAGTCTTCGAGGCCGAATATGATCTACGTCGAGAAGACTCAAGCTCATGTTACCTCTTCACTAATGGTAATTTAGTGAAGCAAACATCCTAAACTAAATATCTAATAAAGTAGAGGATGATGAAGTAGGAAATGAGTTCACTTTAGATTTAATTTTCTCACAATATTTTATCACCATTTGAAAAGCTAGAAAGCTTTTTCATGGGTAAGAAGAAGGTAAAGTGGAGATAAGAATGAAACTCATGAGGTGAGAATAGCAACCATGGGTGAGTTAGTGTCATACACTAACTCATGTAGAGAATCAACCATGGGTTTACAATAATGGTTGGGTTAATAAATATCTTCAAGTAAAACAAAATGAGTGGACTTGGTCAATGGTTCCACAAACTTCTACAAGCTTCAACCATATGACTAATTACCATTAATTTTGATTTACTTTAAATAAATAAAACCCTTACATTATTATAAGCATGATGTAAGTCTCATACACCCATATCACATGTGGCATCAAGCATAACACAAAAGTTGTACATTAATATATATCACATATATACTAAGTGTACACTAGTGAGAAAAAAGAAATGTTTAGTGAGAAAATATTAGTTAATGTAAGTTAATATATCAAATATATAATTATACATTAAATTATCAAATCAACACTTGATTTAATAATCCAGCTATATCATATACAGCTGACTAATATCAAATGTAATATCTTATCGAATCAACACTTGATCCGATAACCTGGATATATCTCATATAACTGACCGATATCACATATTGCGAGAATAGAATGCGGTATCACATACGTGCATTAATATCAGTCCCGCACATATCACATATGTGCTCCTACTTCATTTCGCATGAACCAAGAAACCTCTGTGTAGGACTCTAAAGACTCGTTAATACGCCGGCAGTAGGTGATGATCATTTCAAACACCCACAGGCCGTAAGAGGTCTGCCAAATGTAACGGCCACCTGGGTATTGAGCGATCATAAGATCAACAAGCAAATCTGCTTATACTCCTGCGAATCCAATCAGTAACACTACCATACAGTCCGGTCTCTTCGTCAGATATGTCGCATATCACAGCCTGGGGGTGGTATAACGTCAGACCCCAATAGCTTGATAAGTCATACCGATGCAAGGTCCATAATGGTTCGAGAACTACTAATAACACTTACCAGTAAATCTCAGCAATCCTGGCCAGAGATTTCCTATTATGGCCAATCAAGTATAGCGCAACATCAACCCCCAATACTGGGAGAGACAAAATCCCCTCCCATCGCTCATTGCCTCCATGTGACTCGGGACTATACCAAAAAACCACCATTTTGCACTCTTGAACGGGGTATGGTGGAAATCAAAGCACAGTAGGAATCACACAAGACTCTATGACGATCTCGGGTCGACAGACTAACCTGTACCAGCGTCACTAGAGAACTGCTATATGACGATAGGTATAATACCATCTAGGTGTTCTCGGCGAGTCCGTTCAGTATACCCAGTCTCCACTGAGCACCCGTATACCTTCTCTGATGTCAAACACCAATGGATGTGGGATCATCCATCGCCCATCATATAGGTCAAGAAGTGCATACGCTAGTCTACTCTGGAGTATCGATGCCTTGTCTCGATACTTCCATGACTAGGAACATTTGAAGGATATACTTACTGACTACCCTATCCCCACTAGTATGATCTGCATCATAATCCTGGTAGTCAAGTACCCATCCTAAGGTCTTTATCAACATGTAATAGAGTGACAATAAGTGTACATGTTAAGATAAAGTGCAACCAGATAGCATACTATCATATCGAGCAAGAAATTCCTCCCTATATATGTCCAAGCATCCACTACAATATACATCACATGTACAGTAATGGCCTCTAGGGCATACATACAACTAACAGCCACGACCTACCGTGGAAAACAGAGCTACATCACTTTAAGTTTACGCTACCCGGGAAGAAGACCGGGATTGGAGGAAGCCCCTCGTAGAATTCCTGAAGGAAGGTACGCTCCCAGAAGATCGAGGGGAAGCACGACGCCTCTGAGCCAAAGCCCGCCATTTCGTTTGGAGCAGTGGAAACCTCTACAAGAAAGCCTTCACTCAACCTCTGCTTCGGTGTGTCGACCCCCACGAGGCTGACTACGTCCTCCGTGAGGTTCACGAAGGGGTCGGCAGAGCACATCAAGGGGCCCGCACCTTAGTCCAGAAGACACTACTCCTAGGATACTATTGGCCGACTATCCATCGGGACGCTCAAAAGCTCGTCAGAAGGTGCAAAAGCTGCCAACTCCATGGCAGCATAACCCGTCTTCCGGCTACCGAGCTAATGGCCCTGACCTCCCCATGGCCGTTTTCCCAGTGGAGAATGGACATGATAGGCCAACTCCCTACTGGTACGGGAGGACACAAATACATCCTCGTCATGGTGGACTACTTTATGAAGTGGATCGAGGCCGTTCTCATCAGAAAACCGGACACCACCACGACCATCAAGTTCCTGCAGAATAACATAATATTCCGTTTCAGGACCCAAGGTGTATCGTTACAGACCACGGAACGAATTTTCTAAAATGACAAAGTTAAAGGATTCTGCAGCGAATACCATATACTGATGAAGTTTGTTGTGGTCGCACATCCCCAGTGCAACTGGTAGGCCGAGGTCGCTAACCGAGACGTCATTCGAGGTCTTCGAACTCGCCTAGAAGGACAGAAGGGTAATTGGGTCGACGAATTACCCCGGGTTTTATGGTCCTTGCGCATATCGAAGAAAACCCTCACTGGAGAGACCTCTTTCAGCCTCTCCTACGGCACCGAGGTGATGGTCCTAGCAGAGATCGGGTTGTCCAGTTATAGGGTCGAGAACTTCGATGACGAAGCAAACACCTCGGCCCTCCGGACTAATTTGGACATCTTGTTGGAGAAGCGGGACCGGGCACAGATCAAAGCTGCCGCTTATCAACATCAAACTGTCCGCTAGTATAACGCACGAGTCAAGCATCGCGCCTTTAAGACCAGAGATTTGGTCCTAAGGCGGAACGAGTTCATTGACCAGGGAAAGTTGCACAAGTTTTCCCCGAAGTGGGACGACCCATTCCTCGTCTCTGAAATATTGCCCGGCGGGGCCTATCGCTTGCAAGACGTGGCGGGTCGCAAATTTCCACGGCCTTACAACGCCGAGAAGCTCATGTTGTACCTTCGAAAATTGTATCTATGAATATATGTTTTTTCTTTGTCAAAGCAATGTAAATTTTTCCAAGTCTTTTTGAATTAGAAGAAACTCCTCCTATGTGTTTCCCTCTTTCTCGGTTCAAAGGTCACAGGATTTCTAAAAATACTCAAACGCACCAAGAAGACAAAAAGGAAACAATATTACGTCGCAAAAAGAGAACTTGATTTATCAAAGGTATTATGGGCTCCTCAGCCTTACATGAAAATTGAAATTACAACAAAGGGGGTATGGGGTCGAGAAAGCACTGCTGGTGGTACTCCGTGGAGATCTCCGCCAGCCAAGCCCTGGCTTCTTCAGCCCGCTCCCGCCGATGCTGCCTACGTACCCGGGACACCACGGAAGCACTGGGCCCCCCATCCGCCGGGCAAGGGCCCACGATCTGCCTCTTTTGGAAATGCTCTAAAATAAGGGCCACTGATCGGTCGTGTCTGTTCTTCGAGATGAGGCCGAGGACATAGAGCGTACGCATCTTGTTGAGCGCTTCATCCAGCAGCTCCTCGGAGAGGAGGTTGTACAGCCCCGAGGACCTCCTCCAAATTGCATACATCAGCAATTGGAGGAGTGACGACCGATGAGAAAGTAGACGGCCGAAATGGTCATCGATGCGCTGGACCACACCTCGGTACGTCTCCTCGGAAAGGGACTCGTTGTACAAGTAGACGTCATCGGAAGTGACGATCTCTACAATCGTGTAGATGTGCCCAACCATCTCAGAAAAGCAATGCTGAAAGAAACTCATCTCCTTCTCTATTTATAGCCTCAACAGAATCCCCCAAGGGCCGAAATTTGCGTGCACATGGGCACGAATTCTGGGATATTTTCAATTTTTCCAATACAAGACCGCCACGTGGCGGGCATCCCGTGCCTTACGCCCGACCGAAGTTAGAACGACTCGGATCTTGGAACGCCTTACTTATGCGTTTCAGCCACGTGCCGCCCGCGACAGTCACTCTTCCAGATTTTCACACGTCGGGGGAGGTCGGGCAATGCCTCGTAAAACCGAGCAGCTTCCCTGCTCGGTCCATCCATGGCTGGTAGTTTACTACCCACCGACGCCAAGAATCGAAACCCCTCTTCAAGAGGATGGACCGAGCAGCTTCCCTGCTCGGTCTATCCTTAGTGTGTAACTTCTTACCCATCTACTCTAAGGATCAAAGCTCTCCTCAAGAGGCCACCGAGCAGCTTCCCTGCTCGGTCCATCCATGACTGGTAGTTACTACCCACCAATGCTAAGTATCGAAAGCCCTACTCAAGAGGCCACCAAGCAGCTTCCCTGCTCGGTCCATCCATGGCTGGTAGTTTACTACCCACCGACTCCAAGGATCGAAAGCCCTCCCCAAGATGCCATCGAGCAGCTTCCCTGCTCGGTCCATCCTTAGTGGGTAACTTCTTACTGCCCTCCTCAAGAGGCCACCAAGCAGCTTCCCTACTCGGTCCATCCATGGCTGGTAGTTTACTACCCACCGATGCCAAGTATCAAAAGGCCTCATCAAGAGGCTACTGAGCAGCTTCTCTGCTCGGTCCATCCATGACTGGTAGTTTACTACCCACCGACACCAAGGATCAAAAGCCCTCGTCAAAAAGCCACCGAGCGGCTTTCCTGCTCGGTCCATCCATGGCTTGTAGTTTACTACCCACCGACGCCAAGGATCGAAAGCCCTCCTCAAGAGGCCACCGAGTAGCTTCCTTGCTCGGTCCATCCTTAGTGGGTAACTTCTTACCCATCTACTCTAAGGATCAAAGCCCTCCTCAAGAGGCCACCGAGTAGCTTCCCTGCTCGGTCTATCCTTAGTGGGTAACTTCTTACCCATCTACGTTAAGGATCAAAGCCCTCCTCAAGAGGCCACCCAGCAGCTTCCCTGCTCGGTCCATCTCTGGCTGGTAGTTTACTACCCACCAACGCCAAAGATCAAGCCCTCACCAAAAGGCCACCGAGCAACTTCCCTGCACGGCCAATCCTTAGCGGGCAACTTCCTACCCATCTGTATTAAGAATCAGAAGCCCTTAACCTCGGTAAACGCCGACCAATCCAAACTAGGCTCTTGTCTAACTCATTCTAAGAGAATTGGTCGTCGGTCCAACTCAAAGGAATGGGAAAATCTATACCTTTCTACTCGAAGGAGCCAACCGATGTACCTTAAGTGAGCGATCGCCATCTCGACTTCGGGGCCATAAAGACAACGACCTTTGTTCACTTGACAAATAATTTGATTTCACTCGACGCACGATCGCCAACTAAAAGACCGTTCACCGACCTGCGGTCTGACTCATCAGGCGAGGAAAACGCTAACAGGCCCACACAAGAAAGCATTGCCACACAAAAATATGTGTAAAACAGCTTTATTCAGAACTTGGGAGTCTTTACAAAGGTATTATAGGCTCCTCAGCCTTACAAAATTGCCCGAAGGCTTACAAGATTCCAAAACAAAAAAGAAGAAGAAGGCAGAAAGGCTCAGGCCTCGGGACCAGGGAGGACCTCGATTTGCTCCGCTCCAGCATCGGTAGCCGTGGTGGTGGCTTTAGGGTCGGCGCCCCCACCAGGAGATTCGGCACTGGGAGCCGGGGTGATCGCCTTATCCCCAACACTCCCACCGGGAGCCTCTCCCCCGGCGGCACTTCCGGCGGCATCCCTCTGCGCCTCATCCTCAAGAGGGTACTCGAGCGGGAGCCCGCCGTTGGCAAACTCCGGCATCAACGCCTTGATGGCATCGAGAGCCTGATGCCAGACGAAGGCCAAGGCGTCAGCAAGGTCAGTATAGAATTGATCCGCCGTCTTGTACCTCTCCACCGCCTTTGCGGCCCGGAGGTCGGCGAGCTTCATCCCTTCCTTTGCAGCCTCATTTTCTTTCTTAAGAGCGTCCCGCGTCCTCTTCATCGTGGCGTTGAGCACCCTGGCCTTCTCCAACTTAGCCTCGACGGCCTTGTTGGACTCCTTCAAAATTCGGATGGACTCCCTGCATTTAGAGTTCACCCTCTCCTCGGCGGCCACCCGATCTTCAAGGGCGGCGATCTTCTCCTTCGCCTGACGCAGCTGTCAGCACAGGTCCTCCTCTCGTGAAAAAGACTCGCCAGCCATCTGTATCGCCGGGGCAATTTCCTCATGCTCCATGTTGGCGATGCGGGCGCGGTGCTGGAGGACCTGGGGAAGATAAAAGAGGAGGTTAGAAAAAATATCCAAAGCAAGAACCTAAACGGAAAGCGAATATCGACCTGAACAGCCTCCTGAGCAATGGCGGCGACTTGGGCTTTGAGGGTCCCCCGGGGAATTTTGCCCCCGGTCGATCGTTCCATCTCCGAGAGCAAGCCGTCGGAAATGGAAAGCCCTGAGGGCACTTCGAAACAAACGTCCCCCTCCTGCACGAAGATCGGGGAGGACGTTGATCGAGATATCGTCTTCTTATGCCTCTTGAGGGGGACCTCGGGGAGGTCAGCCTCGTCCTCCACCTCTAAAACCCGGGGCTCCATCTCCCGAGTATGCTTACGGCTCTCCCCACGGCTGGTCTCCAAAGCCCAGGGTATGGTGGAACGCCTAGCCGAGGCGACCGCCGATGGGGCCGGGCCCATAGCGGGGCAGGAGGGGCCGGCGTCCCCGGCCTTCCTCCCTTTCTTCTCGGCCATGGCAGCCAGGAATTTGGATCGGTCCATCAGTTATGCAAAAAAGGAAAATACATAAAGGAAGTTAATGACGCTAGAAAGAACAGAAGAAGAATATGCAAGTCTAGACAGGTCACTTAGGCTCCTAACTTATCCATGAATTGAGCGGGGCTGAACCTAGCCCAACTGAGGTCCTGCTCGGAAAGCAAAACATCGGCCCATTGGATAGGCTCTCACGCCGACACCGCCCTCGCTTCGGGAGAGGACGACCGCTTCACCCGCGGGCAGTCGGCCCAGTGCCACTATACAGGCACAGGCCAATCCTCACTCTCGGGTGGCCAGACAAATATGAATTTCTCCTTCCATTCATGGATGGAAGAAGGAACTGCTACGACCCCCGACCCGGCCGTCCCTCCCCTATGTTTTCTAAAGGAAACATACACCCAGCTTGGATTGTCCTTACGGGTGCCGGGATGATTTTTATAGCTAAGGGAGGAAAGGAGAAAGGTCAAGCTGAACGGGATTTCTTCGAGTCTTAACCGGATCAGGAACCCGAGGAGAATCCTCCACGAGTTCGGTACTAGCTGGCCCGGAGCTAGTTGGAAACAACACAGCGCCCCACATACCTCGGGGGAGAAGGGCAGACACATTCCAGCCCAAAAGGTATTCATGTACAAGGCAATCTCCTTGCCCTGCACCTGGTCCGCCTTCTCTCCTTCCCTTTGGGGACCCTACCCGTCGCATGACCACGGGAAGCACGAGTAACCCTAACTCTATGGGGAAAATCCGACTTGGAAGGGGAAGAGGAAGAAACGGCGGGAGACTCCCTAGACTCTACCCTAACTATCTCAACAGACTTCTCAGAGGAAGACATCTAACCTGAGTCAAAGAAGGAGTCCTCTGAGGAAAGAGCGTGAGAGATTCGACCTAAAGGAAAGAACGCCGAGCTAACTCTCGCAGCGATGGAGAAATGATAGTGAAGTGTGGACCCTGGGGGGATCCCACCTCTATTTATAGCGTTTTGGCAAACACATCCAACAGTGCAGAACGTTTCCCTCAAAAACAGCGCTTCGCGCTCAACGGCCATCGACGTTCCACGTGTCGCACGACCATTGAACGTGTCCCTTCGAGCGCAGAGGACAACGGCGACCCGTCACGTCAGCCAACCGGCATCGGACACTTGGCCTGGCGTCTCAACGAACGTACGATCGAATCGGTGCTCCCTCTTTAATGCATAATCTCCTCTCTAATCTGCCGGCGTCATCAAAAGATATGCCTAACTGCCTCGGGAATCCGTGCCAACGAGATCTTCAACTACGAACTGAGATCGGGTGACTGATCAGACCACTATCGTCCCGACCCATAAATAGGCCAGGACGAGAGTGGGGGGCTAATGATGATGCTCATAAGTGGGACCTCCCCAGATCATGACACGTGGCAAAAGACGTGTCCCGATGCACACAGAAACAGGACAAGGACTACACATTTGAAACGTCCCCCGGTCTATAGTCCCACGGCTTGGACCCGACCTTTGAGGACTCCCTGAACAGTCCTGTGGCCGGTGGGTATACGACCACTGGCTCACCTCTGAGCCCTCCTACACGCTGAGCTTCCTCTGCCCTCCTAGCTCGCCTTCGAGCTATCACAGGACCGAGCTTCCTTGGCCTCCTGCTCGCCTCCGAGCCTCCCGCCGAGCTAAACTTCCTCGGTCCTATTGAGCGACCCAGAACGCAAATCACAGGCGTCTCCGCCACGGCTCCGCGAATCTCGCCAGACGCGAGATATCCACCGCCCCACGACCCCGCGTTCCACGCCGTCGCATCCCCCCATTAATGAGCGTATTTCGTCATTAATGGGGGATCCCGCCATTCTTGCAGGCGTAACGACCGGCGAGAATCTCGCGCCCGCCAGCCCATGGCTGCCGCTATATAAACCCCTTTCTCAGAAGACTCAGGTAAGGCAATTCTTATCTAATAGGCCGCTACTCTGCCCAAATATCTCGACTAACTTGATCGTTGGAGGGTCCACGATGGTATGACCATTCCGGGGCTTCTTTGCAGGTAGCTCGGCTTCACACCAAACCAAACCCATTGAGATCCATACGCCTCATGAGACAGTCCTCATACCTAATCTCAGCCGTTCTCCAATGCTGTCGGCAGATCGTCGGAAGACAACATCTGAAAGAGATCCAGAGCTCCATCAGGTGGCGTCCTGGTTTCTCTCGGCCGCGTGCTGCCCCTGCAGGTTTGCTCCCACTAACATTCTCATTCCCTTAAATAATACACACCGCAGGCATACAAATATTGTAATCTATACTACATTCATTCATGGATAAACAACTGATATAGCAATTCCTTTTTCCGACTAACATTCTCATTCCCTTATTATAAAACTGCAAATTAATATTCATGATGCATGCGCCTAATATATAAAACTAGAACATATGTTTCGGCTTAACAGAGAAAGGTCTCCAAAGGCAAGGCCCCCCCGCACCCCACTTCATATCCAAATTCCAGCACAAGACTCGAACCCTCCATTGCTCACCCCTAGTCATATTGTTATAAAATCAATGACAAAAGCAAAACGATAAAATGCTTGCAAGGAAACAGCTGGTAATAATTTGCTAGCTCGATAGCTATATCGACATTAACTGGCCCATGGAAGCCCCCAGGCGGCTCCAGAGTCCCACCCTCGCTCTCCCCGCGCTCCCCCTCCTTGATTAAATGCCTCTCTCCATCCCTCAACCCCTCAAATTCCCATCATTGCTCCGATTCGGCCTCCGTACGTCTTCGACAGCGGTCGCATTCGGCTTTCCATTCACCGCTCGCTTCCACCAACATCCATCCATCCATCCATCCATCGATTGAAATGCAGGCTGACCACCAAAAGCAACAGTAGGGACCGCCCACACGTGCGCCCCACTCCAGCCCAGCCCAACCACCACCTCTAGTCCCTCTCACTGTCCGGCCGGCCCCTCCCCTGATCAACATTCTTCTATTAATCTTATGAGCTCCAGCAGCAGCTGCGTTCTTCCCAATGAGCCTCAGCCTGATCAGCCATCTCCTCCTCCTCCTCCTCTTCCTCCTCCTCCTCCTCAAATGAGATCGACCAGTTACCGCGGCGTCCGCAGCCGCAGCGGGAAATGGGTCTCCGAAGTCCGGGAGCCCCGGAAGACCAACCGAATCTGGCTCGGAACCTACCCCACGCCCGAGATGGCCGCCGTAGCCTACGACGTCGCTGCCCTCGCGCTGAGGGGTTCGGATGCCGTGCTTAATTTTCCTGACACCATCGCGTCCAGACCCGTGCCGGCCTCTGCGGCTCCGTCGGATATCCAGGCTGCTGCGGCTGCTGCGGCTGCTGAATTGATGCCCAAGCCTGCTGCGGAAACATCGACGTCGGAGGCAAGAATGGAGGAGTTTATTGACGAGGAGGAGATATTCGACATGCCGAATTTGTTGGCGGACATGGCGGAGGGGATGCTTATGAGCCCGCCCAGGCTGACCCCGGACGGGTCCGATGATTCGCCGGACGCCTCGGATCAAGGGGCCAGTTTGTGGAGTTATGATCAGTAAGTAGCTAGAGTTGATGGATATATAATTAATCAATAATGTTAAGGGGGAGCTAGCGCTGCATGTGTTTTGTTAGTCTCATCACCTTGATCAAAAGCTTTTTTGTGTGGGTGCTTCTCTTTGGCTTTGGGATTAAATGTTTTTGGGTGTTGGAAGTATTAGTTATATATTGAAATTTACTACTGCAAAGGATTTGATGCTAATTATCATACAAATCGATGATTATTATATCATTATCTCTTCTTCTTGCTTCATGATGAAATTGATGTTCCTACGTATATAATGTCCAGCTTCCTAGTCTAGGGCTGCAAAATTTTGAGCTCCAAGTAATTCCAACTACCAGCTACTAGCTAGTTCCATGTCTCCAGGGCAAATAATTAATTATTCATGTTTCACCAAAAACTTTAGAGAAATATATATATTATTATTTTTTTTTTATCTCTATATATAGGAATGGAGGGTATTGCATCTCGGCATCAATTGAGATATTCATATATTCATATATATTTTATGTTATATATATGATATTTAATTAAGAGGCTACCTATTTTGTTCCTCAATATTTGGCCCAAAAAAAAAATTGTTCCAATAAGAAAAACTTGATCATATATATATATATATATATATATATATATATATATATAGAGAGAGAGAGAGAGAGAGACACTTGAGAAACCCTGATTAATTAATCATATAATTGTGTTATTTCTTCTCCTTCTTTTTAATTAGTTCTTCTTATTTTTTTTTTATAAAAATGAAAAGTTCCGTGTAGCTAGGTATGCAATTTCTCTTTCATCTTACCAGATGTTTCCGCCATCCAGAATTTGAATAGAAACTCAATATTCAGCAATGCATCACATAAGGAAAGATTTTCAAATTTTTTTTTGTTCCACTAGCAAAGGCTGATAATAATCTTTAAATTATTCCAGAAAAAGGAAGCCTCTGCATTTATTAATACTCCATGACTATTAGAGTATGGATATATTTCTTTATCTTTTTAATTAGTTCTTGTTCATAAAATATATTAATACTCCATGACTGTTAGTCTTGCTCCATATGTACATCAACGTCTAGCTCGATGTATGCTTCAATATATAATCGATAACAAAGGTCAATAACTATGTATTTCTAGTACATCCTTGTGCATATGAATGAATGAATCAATTAAAGTCTTCACCAGCAAAAATATTTATGCATGCCAATGATTTAAGTTTAGAAAGAATATCAAATTACCATGCTAGTTCCCCTTTCTATTGATGGGGTGACAATTATTAATTTCTCCAAGGTCTTTTGGACATCTATATATGAACATTTTTATCAGTTATTATTTTTTCCCTTTGATGAAAGCTTTTCAGTTAGGCATTTAAATGGTGTTATAGCTAACTAGCTAGTACTTTATATATACATTGTTTTGCTTTGGCTTGAAACCAGCTTTATCCATTAATTCTTTTTAAACATAAAGAAGCCAAAAGAAATTTTGTCATGCTAATTGATCACTTTGTGATTATTTGGAATGAACCATTTTCTTCATGATGATTGCATATATGCTAGCTAAGCTCCATATTCAAACGAAAACCTACATCAAAGTTAAAAGGATTTGTTTTCAAATTTCTATCGATACAACCATGTTTTTGTCTCTCTCTCTCTATCCTAGGTTGAGTACAGCTTGGGATAAGGCTAGTTAAAATAACCGAATTTTCATCAAGAAAATAGACAACCTCACAGGCTTAATTTTGCTTGTATATATCAATTCCCATTATTAATCAAATTTGCATATATATTATTATTTTTCCAAGAAAAAAACTATCAGGTATTAACAATAGACATTATTTTGGTCCAAAAAGAAAAGATCGATACAAAAATAAAAGAAGAAGAAGAAGAAATTATAGCTTTTGGATTTGTGTTCTGCATCAGAATAAAAGCTTCAGCTAAGTTATGGATGATTTGTGTTTTTGTATCACAATATATATAATGAAAATACAAGTGTTAATATGGCCAGGACGATATTTTCCAAATAAAAAAAAGTGATATACATATAGGTAATTAAAAAATAACTAAATGGTTACCGATTGAAGCTAGCCTGAGTGTGTGTATATATATATATATATATATATATATATATATATATATATATAAGCCATCTTTATGAGTAAATTGTAGCACTCGTAAATAATTCTCGGTGCAGAAGGTATGACTATAAGCCATCTTTATGACTAAATTGTAGCACTAGTAAATAATTCTCGGTGCAGAAGGTATGACGCATCATGCATGGTCTACTTAATTTCCAAGGTTCAACAACCGCCTTTCGTCGTAGGCGTAGGATTCAATCAACACATGTTTAATATAAACTCCTCAGATATGTTTAGAAAATGTGAAAAGATCAACTCAAGCGAAGAAAGATTATTGTTCAAATATTCAATTCTCGTAAAGTAAACGAACAGTTTGTACAGAGACAAATCCAAAAATAACTAGCATTTCAATGATGCTTATTACACATCAATGTATTCCAAAGCCAAACGTACGGTGGTAAAGCTCTTATAGCTATAACAAATATACACCGGGGTTCATGGTGATGTGATTTGGACGAGAACAAGCCCATGGATAAGACAATAGTATATGCAACTAACAATATGAGTCATTGGCAATGCTTGAGACGGCATTAGACAGGTGACGAGTACAACCATATATAATGGCTAAGTATAAAGGTGGTTCTACATTAAGATAGAGTGATCAGATAGAAATGTATGTATTGTAAACTTTAAACAATGTTAGAAATATCGACTTCGAAATAACTCCGAATAGCCCCAAACTACTAGATAAAACCATATCGAAACTGGGCTAGTGCATACTAAGTGGATTTATGAAGATACAAGGCTTAGGTCCCTACATGTTGGATGCAATATAATGGTGACTAAAACATTATTAAAAAAAGAAAGAAAGAAGAAGAACAACCATAATGATGTTTATAATTTGAACCTTGCAAATAAGTGAAAAAAAAAAATTTAAAAAGTTGGAACAAGTTCCAACTGCCATGCATAACAGAATTTAAAATGTTTAATTGTTTGTTATAAGTGACCCTACCTATCATCAAAGCTTTGCAGACAACATTTAAGGTTGTGATGTATTTATCCTCCAGTTGCCGACCTACCCATTATATACTGAGCGCCAGAAGTTATATCATCCACATAATACATGTCTCCTTCATAAAGTTGTCACCCCCCACAAGCAAATAATTCTTCCTGCGAAACATGTATTACCGATATTGATGCGGACCCAGCAAATCTTCAGGATCACGGTTGAGGATATGTAAATATTTTTGGATTTAGTTAGTTTTGCATACAACTTTATATATAGAGAGAGATGGAGTAAAGATGCCATAGGAGGGGATTTCCTCCAATGGCGTCGAAAAAATACAACTTCCACCATTTTTTCCGACGATCGGCATCCATCACCATCATCGTTATCATCTACAATGTGCATACACGAAATTTCATGTGATTCCACCATTTTTTCACCGTTGAATCAGTAATGTAAAAAGCTCTATTATCGAAAAACCATTAATTTTACACCAACTAAATAAACGGTAAAAAAAATGGTATAATCACATAAAATTTGGTGTATCCACATCTTAGATAATAAAGATGGAGTTATCATCTACAATGTGCATACACGAAATTTCATGTGATTCCACCATTTTTTCACCGTTGAATCAGTAATGTAAAAAGCTCTATTATCGGAAAACCATTAATT
The DNA here is from genome assembly GCA_030015575.1 of Agapanthus africanus. NCBI lineage: Eukaryota > Viridiplantae > Streptophyta > Magnoliopsida > Asparagales > Amaryllidaceae > Agapanthus > Agapanthus africanus. The sequence continues at coordinate 135,953,216 of JASDDO010000024.1, read as the reverse complement.
TTACCCCAACTAAATAAACGGTAAAAAAAATGGTATAATCACATAAAATTTGGTGTATCCACATCTTAGATAATAAAGATGGAGGTGATGTATACCGATCGTCGAAAAAAATCACGGAGGGTGCATTTTTCCGACGTCATAGGAGAAAATTCCCTCATATATGGCACATTTCCTCCGTTAACCCCTCTCTCTCTCTCTTTTTATATATATATATATATATATATATATATATATATATATTCATTGTTAGGATTTGGATTTAGTTAGTTTTGCATAGAACAACTTAATGTATCAGTATATATATACACTTGTGCTGTACTGAGAGGAGATTAAGATCAATAACATTATTCTCTTTAAACCACCATTAATTCTTGTGTCTATTTTATTTTATCAGAGCTTCAAAGGCTAAACGCCATTTCCTGCTCTCTCTTCCAATCCGATGTCTACAGATTAATCTCCCTCTTCGTTAGTTTCCTTTTCCGCCCCTCGACCCTCTGCTAATATCATGTCTCTTCTCCACATCAAGCTTGCCCAGGATAATTATCTCGGATGGAAAATGCAATTTGAAGCCGTTCTAAAATCCCAAGGTTATATGGGAGTTGTTGATGGCACCGAACGTTGCCCACCGCTGTTGATTCCCGACACTTCCGATCCTCTCCAATCGGTGCGGAATCCAGCGCACAATGTATGGATTAAGAAGGATCAATTAATCTTAAGTTGGATGATAGCTTCTTTGACTGATCAACTCATTTCTTTTGTGGTTGGTCATCAAACGTCACAGGCGGCCTGGGAGACCCTTGCCAAGGCGTTTGCTTCGCACTCTTGAGACCGCGTGCTCTAGTTGAAGACACAACTCCAACTAATTAAGCACGGATCGGGATCTATAACAGAGTATTCAGAAAATCAAGACTATTTCTGATAATCTCTCTGTTATTGGTCACCCGATCTCTGATTCCGATCTGGTGATGCATGTTCTTGCCGGCTTAGGTTCGGCATATGATTCTTTTGTGCTCTCTAGTATGACCGGAATTGATGAAGTATCGCTTGAGGAACTTCATGGATTGCTTCTAGCACATGAAAGTCTTTGTCAACATCAAGAGAACTCTACCGATGACTCATCCTTTTCATTAGATAACACAACTATATTGGATCGCACACAGTCCTACCCTAATCAACACAATCGCGGAGCTCGTGGCAGCCGCAGGGGACATGGCCGTGGACGAGGTCGTGGTCGTGGACCACCTCGTTGTTAAATATGTAAGGAACCAGGGAATTACGGAAACGGAAGACCATAACGATTCAATCAGACATTCATTTGTGACCCACGCCTTCAACAACCTCCTCCTGATTGATTCAATCCATTGTTTCCGGGATACCCAGCGCCACATCCGTCAACATTCTACGCAGCACAAATTCCTCAGTACCCTTCGGCCTACTACGCCACACCACTGCTCCAACACCGGCCACCTCGCCATGGTATCCTGATTCGGGAGCCACACATCATATTACACCCGGCTACACTCAACTTCTTGGCGCCGAGCCTTACACAGGTACGGATACGGTACAAGTAGGCAATGGTACATGTTTGCATATTTTAAACCGTGGACACAATATTTCCTTCAAAATTACGATCTCTTACTATTTCTATTATCCTTCATGTCCCATCAATAACTAAAATTCTTTTATCTATTCATCAATTTACGAAAGATAATAACGCTGTTTTTGAATTTCACCCCTATGATTGTTTTGTGAAGGATCGAGACTCAGGGACGATACTTCTTCACGGACAACTTAAGAATGGATTCTATCAGTTGCCTTCCCTTACTATGTCTGCTTCTCCTTACATCGTTCTTTTTGGTGCATGTGCACCTACTTCTTCTTGGCATGCTCGCTTAGGTCACCCAGCATTCAAGACAGTGCTTAGGATTTTATCATAATATAATTTATCTAGTTGTCGCAGTCGTAGTTTGTCAATCTATTCTAGTTGCATGAAGGCTAAAAGTGTAACACCCTAGTACATTTATATTATTTATTTTGGTATTTTAAATCTTGCGGTAAAATTCTTTACTGTTGTTGCTTTTGGATGCAATTAGTAGCTGTGGTTATTATCCGATCCGACCCGTATGTTTGAAACCCAATATGGTACGAGGTTATATCAAATATTTGCTAGTACAGTGTATCCATGTGAATCGAGTACTAAATATAGATATAATATATTTTAAGCTCTATATATCTCTTTATAATACAAGATAAGAACAAATAATATTCTTTTTCTATCTAGCCTTGTAAGACAAAGTACTCCATATCAGGTTGTTGCGTCTATATATCATGTTCATATTCTCAGTTATAGATAGACAAATAATTAGAGATTTCTACGTATATTTACGTAGATTTTATTGGGTTTATATGTATTTAATTACAGAATAATGTATTATGGTTAAAATTCTTACGTATGCTCTTTATATTTAAAAACTATATTTTTAAAGGGATACGGGTAATATTTGGAGTAATTTGGTATTATCTGTAAAATCCTACAATATATATATATATATATATATATATATATATATATATATATATATAATATTTTTTTATAAAAAAAACACTCTCTCTATCTCTCTCTCCCTGTCTCTATCTCTCTTCCCCCTGTATACATACATACATGCATACATACATACACATATTAATAATATAATTATTATATAACTCTCTCTCTCGTCTTCATCTCTCTCCTCTCGCGCTCCCTCTCTCACGCCGAACCTTAAACCACGCCAAACCCCACGTCGTCGCCGTCCCCATCTCCTCATCATCACTACCCTCATCTCCCCCTCTTCCTCATCGTCACCACCTCCTCCTCCTTCCTTGAAGGCTCACTGAGCCGATCCCACGCCAAGAACTAACCACCTTCTCCCTCGTCGACCTCGTCGCCGGGACCCGACCGCCACCATCACCCTCCATCACTTTCCTTCTTCTCATCAGCATCACCATAGCACCTACACCACCATCTCATCACCTCCTTCTCCTTCTCATTCCCTGATCATCATCCAACACCTCACGGCTACGACACCTCGCCGTAGACCTCAGTCCCCAGCACCTCATCACTGACTAACTCCCTCTTCTTCCCCATCCACGTTGAAACCTTAGAACCCAACAACCCCATCGTCTTCTTTTTTTTCTTCTTCTTCTCTCTTTTCTCAGTCTCCGATTGGTGTTCGCCGGAGTTGCTCATGTCGCCGACAATCCAGACGACCCCAGTCACCGTCGCCGTCTAATCCAGTTACCACGTCACGCAGTTGCTCAGTTCAGGTCAAGTTCTACGTACGTGGGTTTTGCATCGTGTCGTTATTCGGTGTTCGAAATGTGATATTCGTATATTCGTCGTGAGATTTCGATCAGGCATGTTCTAAATTTGTAACATGCTATTTTGTTTATATCAATATTTATATGATTAATTATAGTACATGTGTTTTAATATTCAACAAATATTATCGATTTACAGTTTTATAGCATCAGTCGGTATCCGTACCAATAATGACTTTATCTAATTGCATGCCGGATCATCAGAATATTATTATAATACTATATCAGTTTAGTATTTTTATATAGATTGCCATATACTTGGTAGAAGACGTAAAACGGTTATTAGTGATAGATATATATACATCATAGGCGTTAGTTATGCTTACCATATTTAGATATTGGTTACAGTTTCCATCTGGTATCTAGTTTGTTTAATATATTGCCTGACTTGTACACGAGACATTACCAGACCTGTTACCTGGATTATTATTAATATCGACAATCCTGATTTGTTGTCCTGATGGACGTGACTTGTTGTCTAGATAGACAAGACCTGTACCTGCTTGATCCTGTGTTGGCATTAGGTAGATATCGTCAATACCTGACTTGAACACAAAACCTGGGGGTAAGGGAAAATCAATAATGAAATCTGACTTGTAACTCAATAATTCGATACTTCCAGAGGCTGATCAGTCGATACGGGCTTCGTCCCCGGAATGATGATGCTGATATCATTCGTCTGTATATGATACCTGTTTTTACTACTTAGCGGCACGTCTCAGATTCTGCCCCAAGAGACTTGACCGTGGTCCCGGACACGCACGAGATACTATTGAGTTACATCGACAATTTTATTTAATTGATTTCAAAGGCTTATAGAATAGATAACCTAGAAGTACAAATTTTAGGATACACATCACATAGCTCATTGTTTTATACATATGTTTATTATTTACACCCATGTTTAATTATAGCATCCTATCCTGGTTATTATTATTATTTTGATATTTATGACACACTGACGTCTGGGTTTTGCATGGCCCAGTTCCTTTGACTTTGTCGCAGGAAGATCATGAGTATTTTAACAAGCAAGCCGAGTAATGAAGAGCTAGATGTTTAGTATTAGAGATGCTTAGCATATTTTATTTCCGTAGTTTTATTTTATCGATGTGATCCCATAAGGGACGTGATTCCGATATTATTTTTATTGGATCTTAATTCGTTTCCGCTATATGCATTTCTTGACTTTTATCTATTGTTGCAGATGGACATGTGTTAGATTTTATTTATTGTTCTTGATTTCTGATTGACAGTCGTAATGTGACTATGGAGTATGACATAGGTAACATGGATTATTCCTAGACATAGGTAACATGGTTGGCTCTGTCACGTGCTGTATTTACGTATTTTGGGAAGCGGGGTATGGAAAGATTTGTTTGGTATCAGAGCTATAGGATTTAGGGTTAGTCGGGTTTGGTTATTTTGTAGTTGGGTATTGAACCCAATACACTAACCAGAAAACCCAGAATTAGGAACATGTCCTGCCACATTACTATCTTGCCAGTCTTGAATTTATAGCTATCAGTATCTTATTTATTGATTAATGTTTACTGTTACTAATCCCCTTCAGTGTCTTGGCTTCAGAATCATGGCAGATAGAGATTTGGGGTCATACCAGTGGCATGTAGATAACGCTGCATTACTTGGAGTTGTATGTGTTGGGATTTCCTAACCCCGATCTCCCGGCGAACAACGATCTCCCTGATCAGGTGATACCGCCTTAAGATGTGTATGGATTTCTGATGGGACCGTGGTTCCTTTGCTAAAGTCATTGCTCCATTGTTGTCGCAATACAAAGGTATTGGGTTAACAATGGATCGAACCACCTGAAGTTCAGTAATGAACTTCTTAATCTAGACCGCTTCCTTTGCGGCATCGTTGGCATCAATGTATTCAACCTCCATCATCGATTCTGCGACGGTATCCTGTTTGGAACTATTCCAACAGACCGCCCCTCCATTGAGGGTAAACACATACCCCGAGATAGACTTGTTGTCATCCTTGTCACTCTGCAAGCTCGAATCAGTAAAGGACTCCACCTAGAGGTCCCCATTACCTGTAAGTGCACGGCAGCGCCCCGACCGTCAATCCGAGGCCAAAATATGGAAACGATACTTTTCTTTAAACTTTAAAACCGGCACCACCGCGCACTATAAACCCGGATCGGGCCATTAACCTACTCCTAGCTAACTAGAGAAGGGGTAGAGAGATATACCGAGCGATCCGTGTCCTTCGGTCTTCTCATCGTCGTCCCGATCTCCCCGCGGAATCTCCGGTCTTTATCTTCTCGTCGGAAGGGCACCACATCGCCGGGTTCTTTTACGGGCTCCCACCTCTGGACCGAGGCAACTCGAGCACGAAGTTGGCGAGTTGACGTGTCCAAAGATACTGTAGATGAAGTGTAGGAAGCTTTGTCTCAATGGGGTATGAAGTTGCCTTTTGGGTGGAGGAATGAGATATGAGCTTTTGGAGATGAACAAAGGGAATTTTGTGCAAACAAAATGAGAACAAATCCCACCTCCAAAAATGGGACAGCCCCTTGCCTTGTGTGGCTGGCCTTGGCTTCAAGAAGATGAGAAGAGGGAGTTAGCAAAAAGAATAATACAAGAGAGAGAGAGAGAAAAGGCTTATGATGATCAATCATGATCACAACTAGGTCTCACTCCAAAACCTATCACTCTCATCACAAAAGTCAAGCCATCATGAACAATCGTGAACCAAGGAGTCAAATGGTGGTGGAATCATCATGAAAAAATTGCTTACAAAAAACAACCTTCCAAATTGCTAATTTGCACATTTGCAAATAAGCCCTCCTACACCAATTTTCAGCCAAAGAAAGATACAAAGGAAAATGGCCGAAACGGAATTCAAACTGGCAACTTCAAAAGACTGATCCCGTAATAAATTACAGGAAAACCCCGCGACTGTATATATATACCCTCATTTGTATTCCGACCGAATATAAATGCAATGAGACAAAATCTACACTGTACAATACTAGGATCCGGCTTAAACCAAAGCCCGCTAGTATTATCGGTCCGATCATGATCCGTGCAATACCGCACGTACATGATCGAACCCTGCCATATCTCTATACGGCCTCTACAGCGTTTCGCCCGAAACTTGAGAAAACGGTCTGTGGGGGACTCTAAAGACTCGTCAATCCCTTGGCTGTAGATTTAACCACTAGCACGTCAGAGGTATTAGCCATACGAAACGGGCTACCAGGTATTGACCAAAAGGGACGTCGATGAGCGAACTCATCCTGACACCCTACTGAGCCTGTCAGTGACAATATCCGTTCAGTCCGGTTCGTTCGTCTATGAGCATCGCATGGCGGGCCTAAGGGGTTGGTAAAAGTCAGACCCTCAAAAGCAGTACAAGTCGTGTCGGAGTGTAGCCCAGAACACCCTGAGATACTACTGGAATACCTACCAGTAAATCTCCTGCCTTGGCCAAGGATTTCGTGTAATGGCTCTGCTAGACACAGCGCGAACTCACCCCCAATACCGGGAGAGACGAACCCCTGCAGATCCGCTCACTGCCTCCATGTGGCTCGGGACTGTACCCAACTAAAACCTGTTTGCACGTCTCCTTTGAGCATGGTAGGGTAGTAATCAAAGTACAGTGGGAACTCACACGAGACAAATGACGATCTCAGGTCGATGAACTAACCTGTACACATGTCACCAGGGAACTGCTATCTGACGTCAGGTATAAGACCAACTAGCATGTTCCCGGCGAGTCCTGTCCGGTGTACTCATAACCCAATGAGCACCTGTATACATCTTAGGTGAACCAACTGACACCAATGGCTTGTGAGACCGGCCACCGCCCCTCGTTGGGGTCTCGACTGTATACACTAGTCTACTCTGGAGTATCGATGCCCTGTCTCGAAACTCCCACGACTAGGGACCTTTTAAGGATGCGCTTATAGACCCCAGCTCCCACGTATATGATCGCCATCATACTGCTGGTCGTCAAGCAAGAATCCTAAGGGCTCTATCAACGTGTAATAGTGACCTGTAAGGTCATCTGAAGCAGTACACGATGATAAAGGTAAACCAGATAGCATACTATCATCTCGAGTAAGACTGTCCTAATGGCATTGGTCATCTATCAATCATTGTAATCACGTGCCTGTGATCCAATAATTGACTCTGAGGGCACTATCTCCAACAATCTCCCACTTGCACTCAAGGCTAATTATTGTGACGTCGCATACTCACAGCCCGTGTGATACCGAACACCCAACTCCTCTACTAATCAGTCTCACAAAACCAGTTTGCGAAACTAATGCGTTCGAGGAATAGCCTCAGTGAGTGGATCCGCTCTAATGTTTCTTTCTATGTCTCTTTTTATCTCAAGTTCGCGGAGAAAGCCATCTCCCGAAATGAGCAATACCTGTCTTAAAATATGTCTGGATATCTGATGGGACCTAGCTCATAAATGAACTCCAAATCCAAACTTCTTAGATTGTATCGTCAACTGAACTTAATCAGTATCCTGCGCCATGCCTCCCTCAGTATCCGCTTGGACCACCTGTCTAAAATACTGCCCCTCGTCAGAAGGAAAACTATAACTCTGACAACCTCTCTGTCATCCATGTCACCTTAGAAGCTTGGAATGATAACTGTCTCCTAAAAGAGGCTGTTGTTATCATATCCCTAGAACATCCACTTATGTTCTAAAACTGCTTCCGTTCGTTTCTCCAGGATTGGATCAATATCAACATATTGTATCTACGGCAAAAAACAACATCTGGTGTGGTGCTTGACATCTCATGATTGACTCAATTGCCTGAGCAAGTGATCTGCCAATCATGCACATCCCTCTCCACTTTAGTCTGTAAGACACCTTTAGAGAGGGCGACTCCATCACCTGCAGGTACACTACCGTGCCTGGAGTCGTCCATTCTAAAACACCTTCAGAATGCTGTCTAAGTACCCTGATCGGGAAACTACCCAAATCTAGATCTAAAACCATAGATCCAGTAACCATAATGTCTTGATATTATATCCAAGTCCCATGTGGAGAAACCACTGTGTGACAACCAAAGTATAACCGATCGTAGTATAGGAACATCACTTCCTACTTTGTGTATGTCATCCAAATACCAGGACATCACATCCTACTAACTTCTTAACAGATCCATCCCCTATTCTGATGAAGTCAAACCTATGACTGTCACGTCAGAAATAGATGATCTATCTCCGCTATATCTGCTTTAGTCTATAAATAGACATAAGCCACTTATCCACCATGCTTCCGCTGCTCCCACTGACTATGACGGCCCTCTGGCAGAGTCATATACACGTGCACTTCTAAAGCCAGTTCAGAACGACGCTATACTCATCCTCCTACCGGGTCTCACAGTCTGGAACAACAGCAATGGCAAGTCTGGGTAAACAAGAACCTCCCTGTCACCGTCCTTGAGGCTACCGGAGTACCTCTCGGGTGCCTGAGGTTACCCACCGTATCTGCGGAGTGGCCAATAGAATGTCAAACCAAATTGAATCTTTAGGTTCTTATCAAATTTTCAGTTATCGTTTGCGGTTCTGGAATTACTTCCAGTTCTACCATACTCCCACTATTGTTTTCTGAAAAAATACATTTCTTTTAAAACTGTGGCGAGTCAAGAACAATATCACTATTGGTCTTCCAGATGGTAGAAAGTTAACCCTCGTCATAGCCTGGGTCAACCCACAAACAACCATTACAGAAACGTGCCTTGAGTTATCCAGAGTCTGGTTTTAAGCATAAGCTGGACAACTCCCCGTACCTTAACAATGTCAAGATATGAACTGTTCTATATCCAATACAGAAATAGAGGCACTGATTTAATTGAACCAGATTCAAATCATGCAGCTGTCTCCAGTGTATGTCAACTAAATGGAAAGAGGTCGATCAGCGTTACTCAACTTAGGAATGCTTCCAATTATGAGTAACCTGAAAGAGAAGCAAGTTCTCTTAATCATTACTATCAACTGAATACCATACACAAGTATCTACATCTTCGATTACCTTGAAGAATCCTGATACTTGCAATACCTGGTCCTCTACTTTATTCATATACCTATAACTTCTCAAAACTCAGACCTTGTGTTTCTACGAAACACTTGTCTAAAAACTAGAGAAGTCATAAGTAAACTGAATATGGTACGAGAACCAACCCCTCTGTCCTCATGGACGCTGGACAATATACAATACTCTGTATAAGTCCCTTGAGTCTAATAACTCATTCCCTGTGTATCGTAGGTTGAAAATTGTACTTATGGCTAAGAAGAATTACACCGTTGTTTAATGCTCCTTACCTAACCATCAACTGATATAGGTAAATGTCATCGACATAATTTCAAAAGGATATATCTCACTCTACAAAAATAGACGTACAGATATATCAATTTGAAATTGGTGCATAACAGCGGATATTCAAAACCAAATATTTGTCGTCCGGCAAACAACCCAGGCGATTTCCTCAAATATCACCAATTACAACGAATTCCGATATAATGAGGATGATCACCTAATTCCCAATAACTTACTCCCACTCATCATCTGTAAAACCATACAGATGTGAGAATCATACCTGGTAAATACATACCCTGGAGCAAGTGTCTAATTGGGAAATCAGTTTTCTATTAACAGTACACAGTGATACTGAAACATTGAAATATTTCGTAGGGGTATCCCGGTATTCCTAGTAATACATCTTCCATTATCCAGATTCACAACTGTAACCATACATTTCTATGCCATCTCTCAACATCCCTTCATATGTCTTTAGTCATTATCTTCTGTACACCCCTTTAGGCCAAATGGTTTTCTTCCTTCCCTACCGCTCGGCACTAGCCTATAGTTTGGAAGAAGACAATCCAATAAGCATAATGGGTGTACTGTCCTAATCCTAGGAGCACTTGCAATGCGAGAGAAGGTGAAGATAAAAGACAACCGAATAAAAACTTATTCTTATTCCTCCTGAACCAGAATCCATCCCCGAACTGGAACAAGTTCCTTTCGAGTTCATATATAACCATACGATGGAGTATCCAAATAACTGTGGATCTTCGTAGTGATACGGAGTGTTCTGGAGAAATACAAAGGTGAAATGGGAGTGGTAATGAAATACTTGGTTTGGTTGTGAATAGCAGTCGTAGTTTACTTTGCCCTCCTTCTAATCCTTTTATTTGTCTTAACTTAATACCTTCTGTACACCACACTTAGGCTAATCGGCTTTCTTCATTCCCTACCGTTCGGCACCAGCCTAAGGTTTGGAAGAAGACTATCCAATAGGCATAATAGGTGTACTATCCCCTAATCCAAGGAGCACTCGCAACCTGAGAGAAGGTAAAAGGAAAAGACAACTGAATAGTCCTATTCGTTTTCTCCAGAATCGGAAACCATCCTCGAATAAATTCCTTCGAGTTTGTATATAACCATACGATGGTTTTATCCAATGGAAGTGGACGTTCGTAGTAATACGGGGTGTCCTGGAGAAAAGGGTAAAAGTAGGAGTGGCAATGAGGTATGCAACTCTGACAATCCAAAAGTCAGTGTTTTAAGAAGGTTCGGTTAATCTTGGTCACTGAGTCATAGTCAAAGGTCGGGTCATGGTTGCTGCCAAAGAGAGAGAGAAAAGAAACACTCAGCGTGCATTCTAACCTAGATCAGAATGGTTACCAATTTATCTAATCTGGAAACCTCCTACTGTAACGTCAAATTCTCCTCCAAACCTGAAAGAAGAATTAGTCGGATCACCCGAGGAGTAAACCAACACATCAGTGGGAATCGGGATCCAACTATCATCGCATGATAACGTGACGGAATCCGCTCACGTTATCACACTCCAGAAGGTATGCGCATATCTGGCAAGTTTCAGTTTCTTTAGAAACCCCCGATGGGATTTTTACCCCATGCTCTTATGACCTTGACTTTGGCCAACAAATCATAAGTCACATGTCAAGTTCTACCCGTCATTCTCCAGGTTAATTTGAACCCACCCGTACCTACCCTTGACTTTGGCCAACAAGGCAGTACGACTGTCCCAAACCAACGCATCTATCTATGCTGCATATGAATATCCAATATCTACCAATCACTGTGCCTTGACTTTGGCCAACAAACACAGCTTGAATACTATTGACTATCCATATGAAATGATGGAGAGCTACGAATGGTTTTTGGCGAAAAACCTTTAACGTAATGAACTTGATATCGTTGAAGGAACCGGATAGCTTTTAAAAATATAGTGGCGAAAACCTTTGCTAAAGAGGTCACTCCCGGTGAAGGGATCTCGGCTCTTTCCCCGTAGAATGAGGTGCAGGATATTCCAACTGAATACCACGATGCAAAGCAAAAGCAAACGACTATAGTGAAGTTATTGCCCTGACGCAAACTTCTGTCCAAGGGGTCACTCCCGGTGAGGGATCTCGGCCCTTGCCTCGTCGACTGAGGTGCAGGATATTCCAACTGAATACCACTGTGCAAAACAAAAGTGAACGTCCTTGCAATAACAGCTTTTTGAAAAGTGTTCCAACAATATCAGAATAGGTTTGTTTAGCTTGCATTGATCCGAATCAACGCAGTCCCATCAATTGATCACACCAATAAAGAATGAAAATAATGATGTACGTATATGCCATCCGCATTCGCCACTGGGTCCCGTCATTACCCGTTAGGTTACTTAACTAACGACAGAGCGGGGACTGGACTAGCGCGGATGCAAAACATATACAACATCTACTAGTATATATATCAATATATAATATTCGCTCAAGGCGTGATAAAATGCAACATCACAGAAATGTAATAAGCATCACAGAACAATACAGATATCTGGGATCCCCGGGTTTCATAGAGCCGCTACTGAAACCCGACGTTCCCCTGGTCGTGTGGATAGCCTGTACAATGAAATCCTAGACCCCTACGGACGTGGAAAGTCACCCGCCAAAACCTGAAGCGAGGCAGCCCCCTTCAGCAACGTGAATGGACCACCCAACACTTCACGGAATACGGTAACTTAGGCACCCCTCCTTGGGTCAACCTGTACCCCCTACGAGTGCGGCGAATAGCCCGCCAATTCTAGAGTGAAACCCCCTCCGTCTCAACGCTATGAGATGCGGGCCCGTTGCCCTCTAGAACCCGGCTATCCGTGCACCCCATCATGGGGTAATCCTAGTACAGAAAGTAAAATATACATACAACGGATACATCGACCTCAGCCCGGTCGTGCCCCAAAAGAATAATATACAAACAGGCAGTAATGACAGTCCACATGTCGGACGCTCGCCTCGCAATATCAAATGTACATAATAAACCAAACTGTACTACCATTGCATCCAGGCTATCCACCACGACAATCCGCAACATCACAGCACAACACAGAACATCAACGTGAATGTCACGTTCGCAAATCCGTCTAAAAGGGCTATAGCAGTTAGACAGGATTTACCGATCAAATGACATTCACGGTCGCAGATATAATGTAAATACTGTGAACTAACATGTTTAAAATTTTCCCGAAGTGGGCCTCAAGCACAACTATAGCACTCAAAGAAATCTGGGCCCAAACAGAACATTCCAAAAAAAACCCCATTTTCAAGTCAGAGAACCACTGTAGAAATGTGGTGCATTGATGACACTGTTCCGCGGCGGAACCGCAGCCAAAAGGGGGTTACGGCCGCGGTTCCGCGGCTCTACAGTGGCATCACGTGATCATTTTTCTACAGTGTTCACCAAAAACCCTGCACGTATTTTTCCAGTATAACAAATAATTTTTAGAGCACGGAAAAAATTCGACAGAAACTGTGCTTGAAAATACGGTTTTTGGAAAATCCGTTCGATCGAACTTGTAAACACGTTAGTGCAAGCTAGACTAGGTTAATGGCGTGGCTCTGATACCAGTGTAAGTGCACGGAGGCGCCCCAGCCGTCAATCCAAGGCCAAAATGCGGAAACGATACTTTTCTTTAAACTTAAAAACCGGCACCACCGCGCACTATAAACCCGGATCGGGCCATTAACCTACTCCTAGCTAACTAGAGAAGGGGTAGAGAGATATACCGAGCGATCCGTGTCCTTCGGTCTTCTCGTCGTCGTCCCGATCTCCCCGCGGAATCTCCGGTCTTCATCTCCTCGTCGGAAGGGCACCACATCGCCGGGTTCTTTTACGGGCTCCCACCTCTGGACCGAGGCAACTCAAGCACGAAGTTGGCGAGTCGACGTGTCCAAGGATACTGTAGATGAAGTGTAGGAAGCTTTGTCTCATTGGGGTATGAAGTTGCCTTTTGGGTGGAGGAATGAGATATGAGCTTTTGGAGATGAACAAAGGGAATTTTGTGCAAACAAAATGAGAACAAATCCCACCTCCAAAAATGGGACAGCCCCTTGCCTTGTGTGGCCGGCCTTGGCTTCAAGAAGATGAGAAGAGGGAGTTAGCAAAAAGAATAATACAAGAGAGAGAGAGAAAAGGCTTATGATGATCAATCATGATCACAACTAGGTCTCACTCCAAAACCCATCACTCTCATCACAAAAGTCAAGCCATCATGAACAATCATGAACCAAGGAGTCAAATGGTGGTAGAATCATCATGAAACAATTTCTTACAAAAAGCAACCCTCCAAATTGCTAATTTGCACATTTGCAAATAAACCCTCCTCCACCAATTTTCAGCCAAAGAAAGTTACAAAGGAAAATGGCCGAAACGGAATGCAAACTGGCAACTTCAAAAGACTCATCCCGTAATAAATTACAGGAAAACCCCGCGACTGTATATTCATACCCGTATTTGTATTTCGACCGAATACAAATTCAATGAGACAAAATCTACACTATACAATACTAGGAGCCGGCTTAAACCAAAGCCCGCTAGTATTACCCGTCCGATCCTGATCCGTGCAATACCGCACGTACATGATCGAACCCTGCCATATCTCCATACGGCCTCTACAGCGTTTCGCCCGAAACTTGAGAAAACGGTCTGTGGGGGACTCTAAAGACTCGTCAATCCCTTGGCTGTGGATTTAACCACTAGCACGTCAGAGGTATTAGCCATACGTAACGGGCTATCAGGTATTGACCAAAAGGGACGTCGATGAGCGAACTCATCCTGACACCCTACTGAGCCTGTCAGTGACAATATCCGTACAGTCCAGTCCGTTCATCTATGAGCATCGCATGGCGGGCCTAGGGGGTTGGTAAAAGTCAGACCCCCCAAAACGGTACAAGTCGTGTCGGAGTGTAGCCCAGAACACCCTGAGATACTACTGGAATACCTACCAGTAAATCTCCTTCCATGGCCAAGAACTTCGTGTAATGGCTCTCCAAGACACAGCACGACCTCACCCCTAATACCGGGAGAGACGAACCCCTGCAGATCCGTTCACTGCCTCCATGTGGCTCGGGACTGTACCCAACTAAAACCTGTTTGCACGTCTCCTTTGAGCGTGGTAGAGTAGTAATCAAAGTACAGTGGGAACTCACACGAGACAAATGACGATCTCAGGTCGATGAACTAATCTGTACACATGTCACCAGGGAACTGCTATCTGACGTCAGGTATAAGACCAACTAGCATGTTCCCGGCGAGTCCTGTCCGGTGTACTCATAACCCAATGAGCACCTGTATACATCTTAGGTGAACCAACTGACATCAGTGGCTTGTGAGACCGGCCACCGCCCCTCGTCGGGGTCTCGACTGTATACACTAGTCTACTCTGGAGTATCGATGCCCTGTCTCGAAACTCCCACGACTAGGGACCTTTTAATGATGCGCTTATAGACCCCAGCTCCCACGTATATGATCGCCATCATACTGCTGGTCGTCCAGCAAGAATCCTAAGGGATCTATCAACGTGTAATAGTGACCTGTAAGGTCACCTGAAGCAGTACACGATGATAAAGGTAAACCGGATAGCATACTATCATCTTGAGTAAGACTGTCCTAATAGTATAGGTCCTCTATCAATCATTGTAATCACGTGCCTGTGATCCAATAATTGACTCTGAGGGCACTATCTCCAACATTACCGAATACCAAGAACAGTTCTTTAGTCCTTCTCAGGTACTTAAGAATGTTCTTCACTACTGTCCAGTGGTTCTCACCTGGGTTTGACTGATACCGTCTCACCACGCTAAGTGCGTCAGCTACATCTGGTCTGTACATAGCATCACACATATTATAGATCCTACCGCCGAAGCATAGGGTATAGTGCTCATGCGAACCCTCTCCTCATCAGTCTTGGGAGACATCTCGTTGGAGAGGGTGATTCCGTGCAATGCGGGTATGTTACCGTGCTTGGAATCTTCCATACGAAATCTCTTTAGTACGGTCTCTATGTACCTGGACTGTGAAAGTCCCAATAATCTTTTAGATCTATCCCTGTAGATCTTAATCCCCAGAATGTACGAGGCATCACCCAGGTATTTTATGGAGAACCTTTGTGACAGTAACAACTTGACCGATTGTAGCATAGGAATATCATTTCCTATCAAAAGAATGTCGTCCACGTACAAGATTAGGAATACGACAGTTCGTCCTACAATCTTCTTATATATGCAAGGCTCATCATCGTTCTTGATGAAGTCAAATTCCTTGACTGTTTCATCAAAACAGATGTTCCAGCTCCGCGACGACTGCTTTAATCCATAAATGAATTTAAGCAACTTGCACACCTTCCCACTGCTCCCACTGTCTACAAAACCTTTCGGCTGATCCATATAAACGCACTCTTCCAAACTTCCATTTAGAAAAGCCGTTTTTATATCCATCTTTCAGATTTCATAGTCATGGAAGGCAGCAATGTCAAGTAGGATTCGAATGGATTTGAGCATAGCCACTGGAGAAAAGGTTTCGTCATGGTCCACACCTGGTCTTTGACGACAACCTTTTACAACAGGTCTAGCCTTATAGGTTTCCACCTGTCTATCTACACCAAAATTTCTTTTATAAATCCATTTGCATCCAACGGGTTTTACCCCAGGTGGAGCAATATCCAAGGTCCACATTTTATTGGTGTACATGGACTCCATTTCGGATCGCATAGTATCTAGCCATTTATCAGAGTCCCTACTGATAATGGCCTGCTTGAAACTAATAGGATCATCTTCTTCCAAAATACAATCCTCTCGATCCCCGTCTATAAGAAAACCGTAGTATCTCTCGAGTGGATGAGAAATCCTACTGATCTGCGGAGTGGTTGAGATTCGTCTGGGACTACTGAATCTAGCAGTTCCACCAAATCTTCAGTTTCAGTTTGTGGTTCAGAAATTTCTTCCAGTTCTACCGTACTCCTACTAATTTCTTTTGCAAGAAATTGCCATTCTAAAAAAGTGGCGTGGCGGGATACAAACACCTTCTGTTCTTCAGTGTTGTAGAACAGATATCCCATCGAATGTTTTGGATATCCCACAAACTTGCATAAAACTGAACGTGCCTAAAGTTTGTCCGTATTTTGTACTTTAACTTAGGCCGGACAACCTCATATCTTAATACGTTTAAGATACGGTCTTTTTCCACTCTATATTTCATATGGAGTCTTAGGCACAGATTTGGATGGAACATCATTTAATAGGAATGCCGCTGTCTGAAGTGTATGTCCCCAAAATGAAAGAGGCAACTCAGCACTATTTATCATGGAGCGAACCATATCCAATAGGGTGCGATTCCTCCGCTCTGATACACCGTTGTGCTGTGGTGTATACGAAGGAGTAAGCTGAGAGAGAATTCCATTCTCTTTTAGGTATTCTTGGAATTCCATGCTTAAGTACTCCCCTCCTCTATCAGATCGGAGGATCTTGATACTTTTGCCAGTCTTGTTCTCTACTTTGTTTCTGTATTCTTTGAATATCTCAAAAGCTTGAGATTTGTGTTTCATAAGATACACATATTCGAACCTAGAGAGATCGTCAGTGAATGCGATGAAGTACGAGAACCCACCCCTTGCATGTATAGACATCGGACCATATACATCACTGTGTATGAGTCCCAAGAGCTCTGCTACTCTTTCTCTGTATCTGGTGAATGGAGATTTGGTCATCTTTCTCTTGAGATAAGACTGACAAGTTTCATTAGATGAAAATTTGAACGTATTCAATTATCTATCTTTATGCAATTTACTTAGTCTTTTCTCTCCGATATGACCAAGTCTACAATGCCACAAGTAGGATTTGTTCACTTCGGAACTCTTCCTCTTGCGTGCGTTTTATATATTGAAAATTGTGTTTTGATTTAGAACGTAGATACCATTACACAGTGTACCTTCCGCAACCAATACCTTATCAAGGTAGACGTTCCTGATATTTCTATCTAGAACAAAACTATATCCATCTTTATCAAGTAAAAAAACTGATATGATGTTACAAACCATGGAAGGTACATAGTAGCAATTATTCAAAATCATAGTATTGCCATTTGGCAACACTTGGTGATATTCACCTATGGCAGCAGTATCAACTTGTGCTCCGTTCCTTACTCTGAGGGACATATCACCAGGTCCAACCATCCTATTTTTTATCAGTCCCTGTAATAAATTACAGATGTGAAATCCTAATCCGGTATCTAGTACCCAGAAGGTAGGACTGACCGAAAAATAGTTCTCAATAACAAGAACACCTGAAGGAGACGCAATAGTATGCTTCTTCTTTGTTGGGGTCATCAAGGAATTCTTGCAATCCTCTTTCTCTTGCTCATACTCATGACTGCTGTCATAACTTAGAGCCAAACAGATGTTCCCCAGCCTCGAATAAGAATTCGGATCGATCAAGCGATACATTTTATTATCTTGATTAAGGCATGAATGAGTTGCTACCTAGAGAGAGAGAGAGAAAAGAAACACTCAGCGTACGCTCTTGCAAGATTAGATTGGTTATTAGTTTATCTAATTAGGATGGCTCCCACTGTTTTCTCGAATTCTCCTTCAAACCTTAAAAAGAGAACTAGATGGGATCATTAACACCTTACAAGTTTGCCAACTGTTCAGCCAGGTCGGTGTTGGTACTCCGAGGGAGGTTCCCCGTGCTCTCACACGGACCTAATTAAAATAAACCTCGTTTCCACAGAGGCGTAGCCCCGTTAACACCATTCTAGACACCTAATAGGTCAGCTAATTGTGAAGTGAAAAATATCTCCCAAGAGTAATCCTACTCATCAGTGGGATCGGGATCTAACTATTATCGCGTGATAAACTGGATGGAAGACACTCTAGTCACCACGCTCCAGAAGATATGCAACGCTAGCAAGTTTCCTGTATATTTGAAACCCCCGATGTGGTTTTTCCCCCTAGACCAAGTGACCTTGACTGAGCCAACATATCAAAAGGTCCTAGTTAAGTTCAACCCGTCATTATCTTGACTGCATTAGACCCACCCGTATGAGTCCTTGACTGAGCCAAAATGACCGAACGACTGTCCTAACCAATCACATCTAATGCTACATAAAAGTATTACATAGCTACCGAACACTACGCCTCGGCTGAGCACGACATACATAGCATGAATACTAAGCAATACTAATCTGAAATGATGGAGGGCTTCAGCTGGTTTTTGGCGAAAAACCGTTAACGTAATGAACTTAATATCGTTGAAGGAACCAAGTAATTTTGAAAAGTAGTGGTTTAGGCTCCGCTTTTGAAAACTTATGGTTTTGAAGAAAACCGAGTAATCTACAATATAAAGTTTTGCTCAAGAGGCCACTCTCCGCGAAGAGATCTAAGCTCTTGCCTCCTAGAATGAAGTGCTGGATATTCATGACCGAATACCACTATGCAAAGCGAAAGAATATGACTATAGTTTTTCGAAATTTATTCCAACAACATCTTTTAGGTTTCTTATCTTGCATTAATCAAAATTAATATGGTCCCATCAATTAAAACATATCACACCAGAAAAGAACGAAAATACAATGTACGTATATTCCATCCGCATTCGCCACGGGACCCCGTCATGCACCGTTAGATTACTTAACTAACGGAAGAGCGGGGGCTGGACTAGCGCGGGTGCAAAACATATACAACATCTACTAGTATATATATAAATATATATATAAGATTCGTCCCAGGCATGATATAAGCAACATCACAGATTAACAACAAGCAATACAGAATGGTGGATAATCTTGGAGCCTCGGGTTTCATTTGAGCCGCAAATGAGGCCCGACGTTCCCGGTCATATGGATAGCCTGTGCAATAAAAACCTGGACCCCTACAAGCGCGGCAAGTTACCCGCCAATTCCAGAAGTGAGGCAACTCTAATCAACAAAATGTATGGGCCACCCAACACTTCACGGAATCCGGTAACTTGGGCGCCCCTCCGTGGGTCATCCTATACCTTCTACGAGTGCGGCGAATAGTCCGCCAATTCTAGAGTAAGGTCCCCCTCCATCTCAACCCCATGGGATGCGGGCTCGTTGCCCTATAGAATCCGGCTATTCGAGCACTCCACCGTGGGGTAATACTAGTACAGAAAAGAAAAATATATGTACAATGGTGACATCAACCTCAACCCGGTCGTGCCCCAATTAAATTGTTAGTGTATATGCTCTAGAGGCCATTACTGTATCATACTAGTTTGTATATTACTTGATGCAAGCTTGGGATATTCACAGTTGTATAGACAATCTTGCTCAAAATGGTAGTATGCTACTTGGTTTGTTTCTACTTTAATGTGTACATGTGTTTCTTTTAGCATATCGCCTATACACATTAGTGGAGCCCTTAGGATCTTTGCTTGATTACCAGCGTTGTGATGGCAGTCACACTTGTGGGGTCTGGGTAATCTATAAGCACATCCTTATACAGGTCCCTAGTCGTAGGACTATCGAGACAGGGCATCGATACTCCGGAGTAGACTAGCGTATACGCTTCTCATCCCAACACGGAAGATGGTCTGTCCCACAGCCGTCAGTACGTATTACTTGAGATAGTATGCGGGTGCTCGTTAGGTTACGGGTACACTGGACAGGACTCGTCGGGAACTGTTGGTTGGTACTATACCTATCGTCAGTTATCAGTTCCTAGGTGACATGAGTACAGCTTAGTCCGCTGAGTTGACACTGTCACTTCGCCTCGAGTGTGTTCTCACTGTACTTTGATTACTACCCTACCATGGCTCAAAGGAGTCGTGCGAACATGTAGTAGTTGGGTGCAGTCCTGAAGCACTTGGAGGCAGTGACGGTTAGACAGGATTCATCTCTCCCGGTATTGGGGGTTGATATCGCGTTGTGTCTAGGAGAGCCATTACATAAAGTCCCTGGCCAGGGCAAGCGAGATATACTGGTAGGTTTTCCAGTGTTATCTCAGGGTGTTCTGGGCTACACTCCGACACGACTTGAACCGCTATTAGGGGACTGACGCTTATCGCCCCCTAGGCCCGCCATGCGATATTCTCAGACGAACGGACCGGACTATACGGAGATTATCACATTCAGGCTCAGTAGGAGTTCAGATGGGTTCACCTCGTCAGTCTTCTTATCGGCATCTACCTGGGGACCGTTACATACAGCCAGTACCGCTTACGGCCTCTGGTTAAACCCACTGCCAGCGTAGTGTCGAGTCTTTAGAGTCCCACACAGAGGGTTATTCGCCTTTGGGAAAAAAAGAGTAGAGGTCGCATGGTTTTGCGATAGGGTTCGTTCACATCCGCGCACTTGTGCACGTTTGGTGTCCGGACAGTTATTACTAGCGGGCTCTGGTTTGAGCCAGATCCTAGTATATGCTTTGGGGTTAGTTTTATCTCATTGTATTCGTGCTCCTCGGAACACGAATGCGGGTGTGTATGCACAGTTGACTGAGGCAGAGGAAGAGGATTCTCATTAGGGTTTTGGTACGGGTGTGTATGCACAGTTGACGGTTGTCGTTTACCAAACCCTAATGATTATGTGAAATATCAATTAATAATATTAATTAAAGGAAATTGAGTTATGGTTAGGGTTGTTGACTTGTTGACCAAGGTTGAAAAGTTGACCATCATCATTTCAAGCAAAGATGCTCTTTGATCTTTGCAAAAACATTTAATGTGAAATGATAATGGTCTTATCAAACCAACCATCACCTTTTTCATTTTGATTAATTTTGTTAATTAATTAATACACATATATTGGTTATGGTTGCAAAACTATTATCATTCTCTCATATTCATTCTCTCTCATCCATTTGCTCTTCTTCTTCCTCTAGCTAAAAGGAAAATCCTTCTCATGAGTTGAGAACCATTTCCTTTGAGATAAAACATCAAAGCCACTCTCTACTCATCCTAAGGTTGAAGGTTTAGCAAACCTAATACTTTAGTTACCTCAAGATCGAGGAAGGAGCTCAAGGTAGAGACCCTCAGGTGGATCCATCTTCGGCAAGAGAAGGTGACGGGGAGAGAACCGTCCGACCACCACAAAGAGTCCAAGAGAAGGAGTTCAAGTTGAGGTATAACCCCCTAACCGAGTAGGTAAAGCTCTTGTTAGTTGCTAGTGTGTAGTTTAGCAAAGATCCGATTTTTCTAGTCCATGTTACCATGACCCGAAAAAATCGTTTTTCACCATTTCTGCAAGCCCGGAAGAACCGGGAGAGGTAACGTGGACTTACAGTGGTATCAGAGCCTAGCTAAACACACCCTAGCATGTTAGCAATGTATCTAGAATTTCGATCGGACAAAAAACCGCAAAACATGTCAAAAATATCAACTTTCTGCCGATTTTTATTTCTGCTCAAAAAATAATAAATCATGTACTAAAAATCGGCTCAGGGTTTTTAAAGAACACCCAAGAAAAATGATCCAGCGAGTCGACCAACTCACCGCGGAACCGCGGCATGCTCTTGCCGTGGATCCGCGGCCGAGTTGACTCGGCCGTGGGTCGTTTCTCCTGCAGTGTTCTTATATTGATGTTTTGGGATTTTTAGGATGGTTTGTTTCTGCCCAGATTTTCCAGAGAACAAATTTGTTTTTGGAGTGGTTACAAATCCGTATTATGATCGAACTTCTCTAGACTTTGGCTAATGGGTTATATCTGTGATGTGATATTGTATTGAACGTCTGCTAATCGCTATACGTCGATTAGTGGGGGTTATACATATCTGTGATCTGTAATGTTGATGGTTTGTTTATATGAATTCGTTGGATTGTCGCGGATGAATAGCCAGGGTTTTGTGAGATGAGAGTTTTCTTTATCTTTCAATTCATGTAATATGTAAATTGATATAATATTATTTATATGGCCGCACAACCGGGATGGGGTTGTAGCCGTCATTGTATAATTTCTTTTACTGTTTTTCCTCCTAGGATAGACCCAAGGTGGGGTGCACAAACTACCGGGTACCTCGAAGTGCCGAGTGGCCTACTCACGTTGTTGAGGGAGGTTGCTTCGCTTCGGGTACTTGGTGGGTAGTTTTCCGCACTCGTAGGGGTCTAGGGTGGGGTATTGGCTATTCATCGCGACCGTGTAATCCACTTTTCGTTGCAGGCTCGAACGAAGCGCGGGTTCCTAGTATATCCAATGTATTCATCTGTGATCTGGAATGGTTATCATTGCATCTGATGAATATATATATATCTATATGTAGATATCTATTTAGGCGTTGCTTATGTTTTGCATCCGCGCTAGTCCAGCCCCCGCTCTGTCGTTAGTTAAGTAACCTAACGGGTGATGACGGGACCCCGTGGCGAGTGCGGATGGAATAAGCGTACGTCATATTTTCGTTGTTTTCTGCAATGGTAGGAATAATTGATGGGACGCATTAAATTAATGCAAGAAAATAAACCAAAGTAAAAGTCGTTGGAACACTTTGAAAACCACTCGGTTCTTTTCAAAAACTAACTTTTAAATGCGGAGCTTGAACCACTCCTCTTAAAAGCTATCTCGTTCCATCGATTATATCAAGTTCACTACGTTCACGGTTTCGCCAAAACCATTCGTAGCCCTCCGTCGTTTCACATGGATAGTCAATAGTATTCAAGCTATGTTTGTTGGCCAAAGTCAAGGCATAGTGATTGGTAGCTATTGGGTATTCATGTGCAGCATAGATAGATGCGTTGGTTTGGGACAGTCGTGCTGCCTTGTTGGCCAAAGTCAAGGGTAGGTACGGGTGGGTTCAAATTAACCTGGAGAATGACGGGTAGAACTTGACATGTGACTTATGATTTGTTGGCCAAAGTCAAAGTCATAAGAGCATAGGGCAAAAATCCACATCGGGAGTTTCAAAGAAACTGAAACTTTCTAGCGCTGCATACCATTTGGAGTGTGATGATTCTGGTAGGATTCCTTCAGTTTTGTCACGCAATGATATTTGGATCCCGATCCTACTGTGAGTATATGCTACTCCTCCAGAACTTTCTCACTTAACGATCAATGCTATAAACCAAGTAGGTGTCGAGAAAGGTGTTAGCGGGGCTACGCCCACAGGGAAAAGAGGTTATTTAATTAAGGAACTTCACGAAAGCGTTAGAAAACCTCCCTCAAAGTACCAACACTGGCCTGGCTGAATGGTTAAGCAAGTATTGTACGGTGAGATTGATCCCGACTAATTCTTCCTTTTTGGTTTGAGGAGGGATTCGAGAGACAGTGGGAGCCATCCTGTTTAGACAAATTAAAAACCACTCTAAACTCGCAAGAGCATTATGCTAAAGTGTTTCTTCTCTCTCTCCTAATTGCAGCGACTAAGTATCATGACTGGACTTAAGTTACTACTAGATAAAAACATACTGACAGGGCCAAACTATAAAGATTGGCTCAGGAATGTCAAAATGGCAATCACTTATGACAAGTTGGGGTATCTCCTTACCACCAAAGCTCCCCCTATCCCAGGTCCCAAAACCAGTGTCGCGGATAAGGAAATCCGTAAGACCTTGGAGATCGACTGCGCGAAGGCCAAGTGCCTCGTGCTTGCCTCTATGGACAATGAACATCAGAGGAGGCACGATAATATGGACCTTGAATCCATATTTCTTCATACAAAAGAACTGTACGGAGAGCAATCCCGTATCGCCAGATACGAAGTCTCGAAAAAGTTGTTTTCGGCGAGATTGGCCATGGGATCATCGGTAGCGGAACACGTGCTTAAGATGATTGGCTTCATTGAGGAGCTCGCGGACCTTGGGACCACGTTAGAGAATGAGCTCTACACGGACTTGATTCTCCAGTCCCTTCCTTCCACTTACGCCCAGTTTATCCTGAACTTCAACTTGCAAGAAAAAGAAGTTGAACTTTCAGAACTTCTCAACATGCTGAGGAGTGCAGAGGGCACCCTACAGAAAGGTAGGGAAACATCCACTTTGTTTGTAGGAGGATCTTCCTCTTCTAGGTCCAAGGTGAAAGCCAAGGGAAAGAAAAAGAAATCCCCCACCAAACCAAGGGGCGGTGTTAGTAAAGTGGATACGAAGAGAAAGGCAAAGGCAACAAAGGTAGTGGGAAAGCTTGTGGGGAAGGAAGAGTGATTTTACTATCACAAGAGTGGACACTGAAAAAAGGATTGAAGGGCTTGGAAGGCCAGAAACCAGGACCCGAAGCAAGTTGCGGCTTCGGCTTCAGGTGTGTATGTTATTGAAAACTGTCTATCAATAAACTCTACTTCCTGGGTATTGGATACCGGATCAGGATCTCATATCTGTAATTCTTTGCAGGCGTTGAGAAACCGTAGGGTTTTGAAGGCAGGTGTTATGACCCTCGGAGTTGCAAACGGAGCTGGCATGGATGCTGAGTCCGTGGGGGACTATCACCTGGGGTTGTCAGATGGACACGTTTTGCTTTTGTGTAATTGTTATTTTATATCCAATGCAACTTGTAATATCATTTCTGTATCTTTAATATCTAAAGAAGGTTATGAATTTGCATTTGTAAACAATGTTATAAACATTCACTTTAATCAAGTTCTGATTGGGTCAGGTACATTAAGCAATGGTATATACGTATTAAACCAACCAAAGATTTTCAATGTCCAGAATACACACAAAAGAAAGTCTCCGGAAACAAATCAGGCTTTCTTATGGCATTGTAGACTGGGTCACATCAATGAGAGAAGGTTGACGAAGTTACATACAGAAAGATATTTGGATCCGTTCGAATATCAATCATATGCGACTTGTCAATCCTGTCTCAAAGGAAAGATGACAAAGATTCCGTTCACTGGACACGGAGTAAGAGCGAGCGAGCTCTTGGGACTCGTACACAGCGACGTGTGCGGTCCAATTTCTACACATGCGCGAAGCGGTTATTCTTACTTCATTACTTTTACGGATGACTTTTCAAGGTACGGATATGTCTTCTTAATGAAACATAAATCCGAAGCCTTTGGAAAATTCCAGGAATACAAGAATGAAGTAGAAAAACAAACAGGCAAAAGTATCAAGACACTGAGATCTGATCGAGGTGGTGAATACTTGAGTGCCGAGTTCCTGGATTAATTAAAAGAGAATGGAATTCTCTCTCAGCTTACTCCTCCATACACACCACAACATAACGGTGTATCGGAGAGACGGAACTGAACCCTATTGGATATGGTATGTTCCATGATGAGTAACGCTGAGTTACCGCGATCATTCTGGGGATATGCGCTAGAATCAGCTGCATACCTTTTGAACCGAGTTCCAACTAAGACCGTGCCTACTACGCCATATCAGATGTGGTGTGGGAAGAAACCCTATCTTAAGCACATTAAGACATGGGATGTCCAGCTTTTGTCAAAAAGCAGCATGCGGACAAACTCGAGGCACGCTCAGTACAGTGCAAGTTTGTGGGATATCCAAAGAACTCCAAGGGATATTTCTTCTATTGCGAAGAGGAACAAAAGGTTTTTGTTTCTCGTCATGCCTACTTCTTGGAAACTGAGTTTTTGGAAAATCAGATAAGTGGGAGCACAATAGAACTGGAAGAAATTCCAGAACCACGAACTATTACTGAAAGCTTAGTAGAACCAGAGGGTTCGAAAGATCAGGACATTCCTACGCCGCTCCGCAGGAGTAGTAGGCAGTCTCATCCGCCCGAGAGATATTACGGTTTTCTCATAGACGGGAATAGAGAGGATTGCATCATTGATTATGATGAGCCGACTAGCTTCCAGCAGGCCATTCAGAGCGTTGACTCGGTAAATGGCTGGGTGCAATGCGGACCGAAATGGAGTCCATGTACACCAACAAAGTATGGACGTTGGACGTTGCTCCAGATGGGGTAAAACCCGTAGGATGCAAGTGGATCTTCAAAAGGAAGATTGGTGTAGATGGACAGGTTGAGAACTATAAGGCTAGACTTGTTGCAAAGGGTTTTCGTCAAAGACCTGGTTTGGACTATGACGAAACCTTTTCTCCAGTGGCTATGCTGAAATCCATTCGAATCCTTCTTGCCATTGCCGCCTTCCACGATTATGAGATTTGGCAGATGGACGTAAAGACCGCTTTCTAAATGGAAATTTAGAGGAGTGTGTCTATATGGATCGGCCAGAGGGTTTCATTCAGAGTGGGAGCAGCGGAAAGGTGTGCAAGTTGCTCAAGTCCATTTATGGACTAAAGCAGGCATCGCAGAGTTGGAACATCTGTTTTGATGAGACGGTCAAAGATTTTGGCTTTATCAAAAATCCAGATGAACCATGCATCTATAGTAGATTTGTAGCACGAACTGTCATATTCCTCGTTTTATACGTGGATGGCATTCTCTTGATAGGAAATGACATTCCTATGCTACAATCTGTCAAAGGGTTCTTGTCACACAAGTTCTCCATGAAAGACCTGGGTGATGCCTCTTACATTCTGGTGATCCGGATCCATCATGATAGATCCAAGAGGATATTATGACTTTCACAGTCCAGGTACATCGACACCATACTGAAAAGATTCAGTATGGAAGATTCCAAGCGCGGTAATCTACCGGCTTGTCACAGGATCACCCTCTCCAAAGAGATGTCTCCCAAGACTGATTTGGAAAGGGATCGCATGTCTATTATACCATATGCTTCTGCGGTAGGCTCTATAATGTATGCGATGTTGTGTACCAGACCAGATGTAGCTTATGCACTGAGTGTGGTAAGCCGGTATCAGTCAAACCCTGGGGAGAAGCACTGGATAGCGGTAAAGAACATTCTCAAGTACCTGAGAAGGAATAAGGAGATGCTCTTAGTGTATGGCGGAAAAGTCCTCCAGATTGAGGCCTTTGCTGACTCCAGCTTCTAGAGTGACAAGGATGATTCCAAGTCCATGTCGGGTTATGTCTTTACCCTCAATGGAGTGGCGGTGTGTTGGAAGAGTTCCAAACAGGAAACCGTTGCTGACTCGACGATGGAAGCGGAATATATCGCTGCATCTGATGCCGCAAAAGAAGCCGTATGGATGAGGAAGTTCTTGATAGAACTTCAGGTGGTTCCGTCCATTGTTGATCCAATACCTCTGTATTGCGACAACAACGGGGCTATAGCTTTAGCGAAGGAACCCAGGTCCCATCATAAGTCCAGGCACATCTTGAGGCGGTATCACCTGATCAGGGAGATCGTGGGTCGCCAGGAGATCGAGGTTCGGAGAGTTGCTACGGAAGATAACACTGCTGATCCATTCACGAAGGCCTTACCCCAGACTCAGTTCGAGCGGCTGATCGAGATGATAGGTCTTCGATACGCCAGTACATGGCCTTAGTGCAAGTGGGAGATTGTTAGTGTATATGCTCTAGAGGCCATTACTGTATCATACTAGTTTGTATATTACTTGATGGAAGCTTGGGTTATTCACAGTTGTATAGACAATCTTGCTCAAAATGATAGTATGCTACTTGGTTTGTTTCTACTTTAATGTGTACATGTGTTTCTTTTAGCATATCGCCTATACACATTAGTGGAGCCCTTAGGATCTTCTCTTGATTACTAGCGTTGTGATGGCAGTCACACTTGTGGGGGCTGGATAATCTATAAGCACATCCTTATACAGGTCCCTAGTCGTAGGACTATCGATTCAGGGCATCGATACTCCGGAGTAGACTAGCGTATACGCTTCTCATCCCAGCACGGGAGATGGTCTGTCCCACAGCCGTCAGTACGTCGTACTTGAGATAGTATGCGGGTGCTCGTTAGGTTACGAGTACACTGGACATGACTCGTCGGGAACTGTTGGTTGGTACTATACCTATCGTCAGTTATCAGTTCCTAGGTGACATGAGTACAGCTTAGTCCGCTGAGTTGACACTGTCACTTCGCCTCGAGTGTGTTCCCACTGTACTTTGATTACTACCCTACCACGGCTCAAAGGATTTGTGCAAACATGTAGTAGTTGGGTGCAGTCCTGAAGCACTTGGAGGCAGTGACGGTTAGACAGGATTCGTCTCTCCCGGTATTGGGGGTTGATATCGTGCTGTGTCTAGGAGAGCCATTACACAAAGTCCCTGGCCAGGGCAAGCGAGATATACTGGTAGGTTTTCCAGTGTTATCTCAGGGTGTTCTGGGCTACACTCCGACACGACTTGTACCGCTATTAGGTGACTGACGTTTACCGCCCCTTAGGCCCGCCATGCGATATTCTCAGACGAACGGACCGGACTATACGGAGATTGTCACATTCAGGCTCAGTAGGAGTTCAGATGGGTTCACCTCGTCAGTCTTCTTATCGACATCTACCTGGGGACCGTTACGTACAGCCAGTACCGCTTGCAGCCTGTGGTTAAACCCACTGCCAGCGTAGTGTCGAGTCTTTAGATTCCCACACAGAGGGTTATTCGCCTTTGGGCAAAACAGAATAGAGGTCGCATGGTTTTGCGACAGGGTTCGTTCACATTCGCGCACTTGTGCACGTTTGGTGTCCGGATAGTTATTACTAGCGGGCTCTGGTTTGAGCCAGATCCTAGTATATGCTTTGGGGTTAGTTTTATCTCATTGTATTTGTGCTTCTCGGAACACGAATGCGGGTGTGTATGCACAGTTGACTGAGGCAGAGGAAGAGGATTCTCATTAGGGTTTTGGTACGGGTGTATATGCATAGTTGACGGTTGTCGTTTACCAAACCCTAATGATTATGTGAAATATCAATTAATAATATTAATTAAAGGAAATTGAGTTATGGTTAGGGTTGTTGACTTGTTGACCAAGGTTGAAAAGTTGACCATCATCATTTCAAGCAAAGATGCTCTTTGATCTTTGCAAAAACATTTAATGTGAAATGATAATGGTCTTATCAAACCAACCATCACCTTTTTCATTTTGATTAATTTTTTTAATTGATTAATACAAATATATTGGTTATGGTTGCAAAACTATTATCATTCTCTCATATTCATTCTCTCTCATCCATTTGCTCTTCTTCTTCCTCTAGCTAAAAGGAAAATCCTTCTCATGAGTTGAGAACCATTTCCTTTGAGATAAAACACCAAAGCCACTCTCTACTCATCCTAAGGTTGAAGGTTTAGCAAACCTAATACTTTAGTTACCTCAAGATCGAGGAAGGAGCTCAAGGTAGAGACCCTCAGGTGGATCCATCTTCGGCAAGAGAAGGCGACGAGGAGAGAACCGTCCGACCACCACAAAGAGTCCAAGAGAAGGAGTTCAAGTTGAGGTATAACCCCCTAACCGAGTAGGTAAAGCTCTTGTTAGTTGCTAGTGTGTAGTTTAGCAAAGATCCGGTTTTTCTAGTCCATGTTACGATGACCCGAAAAAATCATTTTTCACCATTTCCGCAAGCCCGGAAGAACCGGGAGAGGTAACATGGACTTACATAAATAATATAAAATACGGCAGAAACGGCTGTCCACATGTCGGACGCTCGCCCCGCAATAACGAATACACAAATAAATCTGAATTGTACTACAACCATTGCACCATAGGCTATCTATTATGACAATCCAACCATAATATTAGCACAATACAGAACATCAACGTGAATATCATGTTCGCAAACTCGTCTAATAGAACATATAGAAATTAGTCGGGTTATACCGCTCAATGATATTCACGGTCGCAGATACTAACATATGTATTGATAAACATGTATTTAAAATTTCGATCGACAAAAAACTTTTCCGTATTGGCCCCAAGTGCTAACCAATACTCACACAAATTTGGGCCAAAATCATATATCCCAAAAATCACATTTCCATATAATAGAGTGCCAGAAGAATTTTGGTGCACAACGGCTGTACTTCGACCGCAGAACCGCCGCAAACAAGCAAGTTATGCGGCGGTTTCGCGGCCGTATGAAAGGCTTATATGCCAAAATTTCTTCTAGCCTTCTAAAATCGTCTGCACGTATTTTTAAGATGCTCTAAATAATTTTTTGAACAATTTTTAAAATCGAAAGCAAGCATGAACATGGAATTGCGATATTGGAAAATTTTCGTCGATCGATATTTTAAACACGTCTAAACTAGCTAGTAAGGGTTTATGGGATGGCTCTGATACCATGTTGGGATTTCCTAGCGCCCTGACCATTTACTGTGGCCGTTGCGGAATAAATTTTTTTGGGGTTTTGAAAATCGGCGCTAGAAAAAAACGTTCAAGAATCTACCGTAAACCTAAACTAGCTAACAAGAGAAGAGGTAACTACTATCATAGAAAGGTCTCACCAAAAGATCCGTGTCTTTCGGTCTTATATCCTCTTCGTTTGCTCCTAAGGATCTCTTTGAACAAGCTTGATCACCTTTCCTTGCTCCTTGAGATCTCTTGGATCGTGCTTGATCGTCGGTCTTCCTCCGTCGAAGATGATCCACCCGAGAGATGTAGTCCATGGCTCTAGCTCCACACTAAGAGTCTAGTGGAGCAACTAAAGACTTTAGATTGCTAATCTAAAGTTTCTAGGATGTAGTGTATGGATCTAAGTGTGTATCTATCTCACATTCTCTCTTGATTCTCAACACATGAGATTATAGAAAGAAGGTTGAAGATGAAGGTGGAGGAGCTCAAGAAGGCTAGTGAGGAGAGTGAAACCAAATGGTGAGAATGAAAAATGAAATCCCGTGAGAGAGAAAAAGATCAACCATAGTTTTGTAAGACCATTTTTCCAATATAAAATACTAACCATGCTTGAATAGTTTGCACAAATGAATTAAATATCCATTTGTCAACACTATAGAAGCATGGTTCTCACCATAATCCCCTTACCACCTTTACACTTCATTTTCTATTTAAAGATAAATGGATAAATCTAAAATGAGGTGTCCGCCTTCTAGAATGTTTTCCGTATAAATACGGATTACACTCTACTGTATATACATACCTGTATTTGTATCAAAATACGAATACCCAAAGAGATAGAATAACACAAAGAACATAATACTAGAATATACATATTGAAATATATATACGTAAATTATTAAATCAATACCTGATTTAATAATCCGGCTCAATCCCGAGCCGGCTAGTATTATCATCCGTCCGATCGAAAGTCCGGGTACATAGTACAATCATTCGATCGGAAGCCTGCACGTATCCAATACGGCTACTACATCATTTCACCTGAACCAGGGAAACCCTCTGTGTGAACTCTAAAGACTCGACAGTATGCCGACAATGAGTTACTGGATAAATCAATAACCACAAGCACGTCAGCGGCACTAGCTGTACATAACGGCTACCCGGGTACCTGTCGAAAAGGAAGGCCGACGAGCAAACTCATCCGGATCCCTACTGAGCCTATCTGTGAAAATCTCCGTACAGTCCGATCTCTTCGTCTGAGAGTATTGCATACCGGGTCTAGGGGGTGGTAAACATCAGACCCTAATAACCCGATAATTCATGCTGATGTGGTTCAGGACCAATCCGGGAAACTACTGATCAACCTATCAGTAAATCCTAACTGCCTTGGCCAAGGTCTTATGGTGCTGGCTAATCGAACACAGTGCAATATCAACTCCCTATACCGGGTGAGACGGATCCCCAACAATCGCTCACTTCCTCCATGTGGCTTGGGACTGTATCCAACTAAAACTTGTTTGCACGACTCGGTAGTATGTTATAAAACCATAAGCGTTAAACTGAGCTAAATCAGCGGCAGGACGAGGCTTTCCAAGAGGGTCCGAGAACAGTCCAGCAGTCCGTTGTTACAGCAGCTGAGAGGGCAGCAGCACCCAGGCCAACACAGCGTGAGGGTACCATGGCAGACTTTAGGAAGCTCGGTCCGTCCACATTTACAGGATTGGAGGAGCTATTTCCAGCGAAGCAGTGGTTAGTTGATACAGAGAACCTTCTCATTGCCGCAAAGATTCCAGATGAGAAAAGGGTGGATGTAGTATGCATCCAATTAGTAGACTACGCCCGCGAGTGGTGGCTCGTAGAGGAGACCCGTTTGACCAAGCCGATCAGTTGGACGGCGTTTTCGCGAAGTTTCTTGGAGAAGTTCTTTCCGCAGTCTGCTCGGGAGGAAATGGAAGAGAAGTTCTTTAGCTTGAAGCAGAATGGCGTATCCGTTGATATATATGCGGCTGAGTGGAGCCGGCTCATTCGATTTGAGGGGCCCTTGGTTGCCAATGAGGCAGATAGGGCAAGGCGGTTTATGCATAGCTTGGATGTGGAGATTCAGAAACACATCATATCTCCGGAATTGACCACCTTCTCCCAAGTTCTCAAGGCATCCAGGGAGCAGCAGAGTTTATCGGTAAAAGCAAAGGGTAATCTATAGAAAGTGGTTGTAGTGCGTAAGACGGGGTTTACGCCAAACAGAGCTCCGGTACGTAGAAGCATTCCGGTAAACAAACGAGACACTGTACTTATGAAGAAGCCTTTTGTATCAGATCAGAAACGGGGTGCGATTTGTGACTTTTTCCATCTACCCGGACATACGTAGAAGGACTATCGAAGGAGGCTCAGATTTTGATTAGTTTGTGGATCAGCTGACCATACCATTAGTGGTTGCCCTTCGAAACTACGACCGAGAGACGATATTCAGAAACCACCGCAGAAGCAGACCTATGAGCAGAAGCTGATCACTCAGATGCCTAATCAAGCACGGGCCTTCACCTTGACGGCCGAGGAGGCTAAGGCATCCGATGACGTTGTTTCAGGTATCCTACTTATTTATAATTTTTCCGCATTAGCATTATTCGATTGAGGTGCATCCCATTGCTTCATATCGTCCAAGTTTATTAGTGCACACTCTATTCTACACACGGTCCTGTCTAGTTGCTGGGACATACACACTTGGAATGAGAGAATTGTATCCAGCAGTGAGTGCAAGTGTTGCTCGATTGTTATTTGCGGACGGGAGTTATTCGTGGATTTCTTGATGATTGATACTGGCAGTTATGATGTTGTCTTGTGAATGGATTTTCTTGGCATTTTCCATACTCACATTGATTATAGGGCAAAGAAAGTGATTTTCCAAATTCCCGGACATCCGGAGTTCATATTTTTGGGAGGTAGAAGATCTGTCAGGCCCGTTGAATTTAGGGCTAGGCTGACTAGTGTTGTTCTTTCGACGATGGAAGTAAACAAGGAAGAAGCACCAGCAATAGTTCAGGATTTTATGAATGTGTTCGAGGACATCTCGGGTTTACCGCCAAAACGAGATGTGGAATTCGCGATTGATCTTATTCCTGGAGCAGCGCCGATTTCAAAGGCTTATTATCCAATGGCATCGGTGGAACTGGAAGAGGTAAAGAAACAAATTACCGAATTACTAGAGAAGGGTTGGATTTACAGCAGCGGTTCACCGTGGGGAGCTCCAGTTCTTCTAGTCAAGAAGAAGGATGGCACGCGAATGATGTGCATCGACTATCGGGAATTAAATAGAGTGACTATTAAGAACAAGTACCCAATCTCTCGCATCGATGAACTATTCGATCAACTCAGTGGCGCAAGGGTATTCTCGAAATTAGATTTGCGATCCGGATATCATCAAATTCTGGTGAAATCAGAAGACATTTGCAAGACGGCATTCCGAACTTGATATGGGCATTACGAGTACTTAGTGATGCCATTTGGAGTTACTAACGCACCAGAAATATTTATGGACTTGATGAACCGAATTTTTTCATTATACATGGATCAGTTCATAGTGGTGTTCATTGATAATATCCTGGTATATTCGAGGAGCAAAGAAGAGCATGATGAACACTTGAGAATCATACTGCAAACATTGAGACAAGAAAATTTATATTCTAAAATAAGCAAGTGCGGGTTTTGACTGAAAGAAGTGAAGTTCTTGGGTCATGTTGTATCGGGAGATGGAATTTCCATTAACCCTGAAAAGATTGCAGCTGTTCATAATTGGCCAATTCCAAAGAATGTAGGGGAGATCAGAAGTTTTCTTGGTCTTGCCGGATACTATAGAAGGTTTGTAGAGAACTTCGCTTGAATAGCATAACTATTGACCAAGCTAACATGAAAGGAGGTGCCGTTCGTATGGACTGAAAAGTGTGCGTCAGCTTTTGAAGCGTTGAAGCAAAGATTGATCACCGCTCCTATTCTGACAGTGCCAGATGGTTCCGAGGACTGGTTATTCACAGTGACACATCTGGGAAAGGCTTGGGATGTGTTCTAATACAGCATGAGAAGGTCATCACATATGCGTCAAGAAAATTGAAAACTCATGAGAAGAACTACCTACCTTATGATTTGGAGCTAGCAGCAGTGATTTTTTGCGCTGAAGATTTGGAGACACTACTTATTGGGTGAAATGGTAGAAGTATTTACCGATCACAAATGTCTAAAGTATGTGTTCACATAGAAAGAGCTCAACATGAGGCAACGTAGATGGTTAGAGCTGATGGCTGACTATGATCTTGATCTAAAATACCATCCAGGAAAAGTTAATGTAGTGTCGGATGCTCTAAGTCGGTTGCTAGCGATACGGATGTTGACTGCATAGAAGGAGATTATAGCCGATCTTAAGACATTCGGATTGGAGATTGTACTGCTAGATTCTTCGGGACAGTTGATGCAGTTGCAAGTACAGTCATCCTTGATCGATAACATTAAAGCAGCACAGTCGCACGATCCAAAGTTGCAAAAGTTTCGAGAACAAGTAGAAGCGGGACTTCAAACAGAGTTTTTAATTCATGAAGATGGTTCGTTACGATATGGGAGTCGTTTATGTGTGCCTAAAGAAGATGTTCGTAAAGAAGTCATGAAGGAGGCTTATAGTTCCGCGTATTCAGTACACCCGGGAGGCACAAAGATGTATAAAGATCTGCGACAACATTTCTGGTGTGAAGGCATGAAAATGGAGATTGTGTTGGCTATAGTGCCCTCAAGTCAATTATTGGATCACAGGCACGTGATTGCAATGATTGAAGGAGGACATATACCGGTAGAACAGTCTTACTCGAGATGATAGTATGCTATCTGGTTTGTCTTTACCATCGTGTACATGCTTTATGTGACATTACAAATCACTATTACATGTTGATAGAGCCCATAGGATTCATGCTTGACTACCAGCAGTATGATGGCGATCATATACGTGGGAGCTGGGTGGTCTATACGCACATCCTTAAAATGTCCCTAGTCATGGAAGTTTCGAGACTGGGCATCGAGACTTCAAGAGTAAACTAGTGTATACTGATCGAGACCCCGACGAGGGGCGGTGGCTGGTCTCACAAGCCATTAGTGTTAGTTGATTCATCTAAGATGTATACAGGTGCTCATTGGGTTATGAGTACACCGGACTAACTCGCCGGGAACATGCTAGTTGGTATTATACCTATTTTAGATAGCAGTTCCCTGGTGACATGTGTACAGGTTAGTCTATCGACCTGAGATCGTCATTGCTCATGTGGGTTCCCACTATGCTTTGATTACTACCCTACCATGGCTTAAAGGAGTCGTGCAAACGGTTTTTAGTTGGGTACAGTCCCGAACCACATGGAGCAAGTGAGCGGATCGTTAGGGGATTCGTCTCTCCCGGTAGTGGGGGTTGATGTCGCAGTGTGCACGGGTGGCCATCACCAGAAATCCTTGGCTAAGGTTGTCAAGAATTACTGATTCGGATCA
The DNA here is from genome assembly GCA_030015575.1 of Agapanthus africanus. NCBI lineage: Eukaryota > Viridiplantae > Streptophyta > Magnoliopsida > Asparagales > Amaryllidaceae > Agapanthus > Agapanthus africanus. Next base: position 135,916,993 of record JASDDO010000024.1, on the reverse strand, counting down.
GTAGTTTCTCAGGTGGTGATAAGCTTCATACCGACACAGAATGTCAAGTTATTAGGGGTCTGACTTTATCCACCCTCTAGACTCGATATGCGATACTCATAGAAGAACGCACTGGACTGTACGGATATTGTCACTGTCAGGCTCAGTAGGGATTTCAGGATGGTTTGCTCGTCGGCCTCCCTTTCGCTCAATACTTGGGTAGCCGTTACGTACAGCTCGTGGCACCGACGTGCTTATGGTTAAACCCACTGCCAGCGTATTGACGAGTCTTTAGAGTCCCACACAGAGGGTTTCACTGCTTCGGGCGAAACGTTGTAGAGGCCGTATAGTTTTATGGCAGAGTTCGATCATATACGTGCACTTGTGCATGGATCATGTTTCGAACGGATAATACTAGTAGGCTTTGGTTTAAGCCGGATCCTAGTATTATATTGTTGGATTATTTTCGTCTCGTTATATTCGTATTTTTTCGGAATACGGATGCGGGTATGTATATACGGATGATGGGTATTCTTGTAATTCCGTTACAAGATTATTTTAGAAGTTTCCATTTCATTTCTTTTTTGCATTAAACATTTTGGTTTAAATTTTTATGTGGGTGGAAATGTGACTCATGGTTTGGCATTGATTCATGCATGTGCACTTGGTGACTCATGGTGATGAGTCATGGTGGCATGATGAATCTTTTGTTGTATTGTGAGATATTTGTAGTGAGCATGGAAAAATGAAGGCAGATATTTTTTGGCAAGGCTTTTCTTTAGTTGATATATTAGCTCACAAAAAATACCACACAATAACTTAGACATCTTTCTTCACTTGCCAAAGCTTTGCTACACACTTTCCTCTCTTGGCATTTTCTTCAACCTCCACCCTATGTGTCTCATGTGTTGAGAAACCTAGGGTGTATTGAGACAAAGTAATCAAAAACACTCTCTACTTCATCTTGGCTATCTAGGGTAGCATACTAGATAATCGAGTTGCCTCGGATTTGAGGTCAGAGCCCGTATTATAAACTCTCAAGGTGGATCGTCTTCGATGAGGGAGACCGGAGATCAAACTTGATCAAGGAATCCGCGAGGAGCATAGGACAGAGGTTGACGACCGAAGGACACGGATCATTCGGTATAACCTCTCTAAACTCCTTTTTATATAGCTAGTGTAGGGTTAATGGTCGATCCGTAGATTAGGGTTCCGTTAGTGCCGGTTTTTTTAAAGTTTTTGTTCCGAATTTGGCCACGGATTGATGTCCGGGACGTCGGTGTAACCCAACATGGTATCAGAGCCAACCCATTAACCGCATACTAGTTGTTTTAGACGATGTTAAAGTATCAAAACCGAAACAACTCCGAAACAATACCAACTAGCATTCTAGTTTCTGTCGAATTTTATTTAGTCTTTGAAAAATATTTAAGCAACTGCAGAAGACTACTCTGGTGATTACTAGAACACTCCCCAAATACGAGCCCCATTCACCTGAAGTGACCCGGCGAGACTTGAAGAAATTCCGGCGTGGCTGGTTTTTGAGATGAACTGGGACTTGAATTTCGGGGTGTGTGCTAGTCTCTGGAATATTGGTTCAGTGGTATTGTTTGTTTAGCCCAATTTGGATATGGATTTATCTTTTGGTTTGGGGGCTATTTGGGGTGTTTCGAAGTCGATATTTCTAACACTGTTTAAAGTTTTACAGTACATGCATTACTATCTGCGACCGTGAATGTCATTAGAGCAGTATAGCTTTTCTAATTGCTATAGTTCTTTTAGACGGGTTTGCGAACGTGATATTCACGTTGATGTTCTGTGTTGTGCTGTGTTGTGGCTGAATCGTCGTGGTGGATAGCTTGAGTGCAATGTTAGTACAGTTTAGTTTTATTTGTACATTTGATATTGCGGGGCGAGCGTCCGACATATGGACTGCCGTCACTGTCTGCTTGTATATTATTTATTTGGGTCATGACCGGGTTGAGGTCGATGTCACCCTGTACATATTTTTCTTTTCTGTACTAGGGTTACCCCGCAGTGGAGGGTTCTAGAGGGCAACGGGTCATCATCTCATGGCGTTGAGACGGAGGGGGCCTTACTCAAGAATTGGCGGGCTATTTGCAGCACTCGTAGGGGGTACAGGTTGACCTAAGGAGGGGTGCTCAAGTTACCGGATTTCGTGAAGTGCCGGGTGGCCCATTCACTTTGATGAAGGGGGTTGCCTCATTTCTGGTTTTGGCGGGTAACTTACAGCGCTCGTAGGGGTCTAGGTTTTCATTGCACAGGCTATCCACACGACCAGGGGAACGTCGGGTTTCACTTACGGTTCAAAGGAAACCCGGGGCTCCCAGATTATCTGTATTGTTCTATAATGCTTATCGCTTATCTGTGTTGTTTCATATATCATGCCTGGAATGATTATTATATATTGTTATATATATACTAGTAGATGTTGTATATGTTTTGCACCCGTTCTAGTCCAGCCCTCGCTCAGTCGTTGGTTAAGTAACCTAACGGGTGATGATGGGGCCCAGTGGCGAATCCAGATGGCATATACGTACATCATATTTTCGTTCTTTTCTGGTGTGATTAATTGATGGGACTGCGTTGATTCAGATCAATGCAAGAAAAACAAACCTGAACAATTTTCAAAAGTTGTTATTACAAGGACGTTTTCTTTTATTTTGCACAGCGGTATTCGGTTATGAATATCCAGCACCTCATTCGACGAGGCAAGAGCCGAGATCCCTTCACCGGGAATGACCTCTTGGGAAGAAGTTTGCATCAGGGTAATAACTTCACTATAGTTGATTACTTTTTGCTTTGCATTGAGGTATTCAGTTGGGAATATCCTGCACCTCATTCCATGAGGAAAGAGCCGAGACCCTTTCACCGGGAATGACCTCTTTAGCAAAGGTTTTCACCACTATATATTTGTAAAGCTATCCGGTTCCTTCAACGGTATCAATTTCATTACGTTAAATGTTTTTCGCCAAAAACCATTCGTAACCCTCTGTCATTTCAGACGGGTAGCACTTAGTATTCATGCTATGTTTGTTGACCTTCGTCAAGGCATAGTGTATGGTAGCTGTTTGTTAACTTTCTGTTGCATAGATAGATGCGTTGGTTTGGGACAGTCGTATAGCCTTATTGACCTTCGTCAAGGGCGAGTACGGGTGAGTTCAAATTAACCTGGACAATGATGGGTAGAACTTGACATGTGACTTATGATTTGTTGACCTTCATCAAGGTCATAAGAGCATGGGATAAAAATCACATCGGGAGTTTCAAACATACAGGAAACTTGCCAGGCATGCACATACCTTCTGGAGTGTGATAACATGAGTGGATTCCATCAGGTTATCATGCGACGATAGTTGGATTCCGATTCCCACTGATGAGTTACTCCTCGGGTGATTTTAGATGATCCCGACTAATTCTTCTTTTGGGTTTGGAAGAAAATTTGAGGACATAGTGGGAGACATCCTGATTAGATAAAGTGATTAACCATTCTGATCTAGATTAGAGTGCACGCTGAGTGTTTCTTTTCTCTCTCTCCTTGGCAGCGACCATGGCCCGACCCTAGACTAGAACTCATAAACCAAGTTAATCAAACATTCTTAAAATACATTAGCTTTTGGATTGTCAGAGTTGCATACTTCATTGCCACTCCTTATTTTACCCTTTGTATTTCTCCGGAACATTCCGTATCACTACGAAGATCCATATTTATTGGATATGACCACCGTATAGTTACATACGAACTCACAGAAACATGTTTCAGATTCGAGAATGGTTTTCGATTCTAGAGAAATTAAATAGGACTATTCAGTTGCCTTTTCCTTTTACCTTCTCTCAGGTTGTGAGGGCTCCTAAGATTAGAAGAGGGTACACCTATTGCAATTATTGGATAGTCTTCTTCCAAACCATAGGCAGGTGCCGAAAGGTGGGGAAGGAAGAAAACCAATTAGTCTAAGTGGGGTGTACAGAAGATAATAAGTAAAGACAAATAAAGAGATTAGAAAGAGGGCGAAGTAAATTGCGACTACTATCATTCACAACGAAACCGCGTATATCATCGCCACTCCTACTTCACCTTTGAATTTCTCCAGAACACCCCATATCACTACAAAGATCCACATTTATAGGATAATCCATCGTATATTTACATACGAACTCGAAAGAACTTGTTCCAGTTCAAGAATGGATTCTGGTTCAGGAGAAATAGAATAAGGATTATTCAGTTGTCTTTTATCTTTATCTTCTCTCAGGTTGCGAGGGTTCCTAGGATTAGGAGGCTACACCTATTACGCTTATTGGATAGTCTTCTTCCATACCATAGGATGGTGCCGAACGGTAGGGAAGAAAGAAAACCATTTAGCCTAAGGGTGGTGTACATAAGGTAATGAGTAAAGACAAATAAAGGGATCTGAAGAGATGGTAAGGAAATATATGGTTACAGTTATAAATCTGGATAATGTAAGAGGCATTACTAAGAATACCCGGCTACCCTTTCGAAATATTTTCATGTTTTAGTTTCACTATGCGGCGTTAATTGAAAATTGATTTCCCAATTAGATCCTTACTCCACGGTATGTATTTACCAGGTTTGATTCTCACATCTGTATGGTTTTACAGATGATGAGTAGGAGTAAGTTATTGGGAATTAGGTGATTATATTCTCTTTATATCAGAATTCATTGTAATTGGTGATATTTGAGGAAATCACTTGGGGTTTTGCCTGATGGCAAATATTTGGTTTTGAATATCCATTGTTATGAACCAATTTCAAACCGATATATCTGTACGTTTATTTTATAAAGTGAGATAACTTTTTGAAATTATGTCCATAACATTTACCTATATCAGTTGATGATTGGGTAAGGAGCATTAAACAACGGTGTAATTCTTCTTAACCATAGTACAGTTTTCAACCTACAACGCACAGGGTTTGTCAGGGGACTTATACAAAATATTGTATGTTGTCCAGCGTCCATTAGGAAAAAGGGGTTGGTGCTCGTACTATATTCTGTTTACTTGTGACTTCTCCAGTTTTAGACAAGTATTTCGTAGAAATACAAGGTCCAAGTTTTGAGAAGTTATAGGTACAAGAATTATGTAGAGAACCATGTGTTGCAAGTATTGGGATTCTTCAAGGTGATCGAAGATATAGATACTTGTGTTTGGTATTCAGTTGATAGTAATGGTTTTGAGAACTTGCTTCTTTTTCAGGTTACTCATATCTGGATGCACTCCTAAGTTGAGTAATACTGATCAGCCTCTCTCCATTTAGTTGACATGCACTGGAGACAGCTGTATGATTTGAATCTGGTTCTAATTAAATCAATACCTCTGTTTCTATATTGTATATAGAATGGTTCATATCTTAACGATGTTAAGGTATATGAGTTGTCCGGCTTATGCTAAAAACCAGACTCTGGATAACTCAAGGCACGTTTCAGTAATGGCAGTTTGTGGGTTATCCCGGGCTATAACGAGGGTTAACTTTCTACCATCTGGAAGATCAATAGTGATATTTTTCTTGACTCGCCACAGTTTTAGCAAAATGGACTTTTTCAGAAAACAGTAGTGGGAGTATGGTAGAACTGGAAGTGATTCCAGAACCACAAACGATTACTAAAAATTTAATAGAACCTAAAGATTCAATCGGGTTTTACATTCTATTAGCCACTCCGCAGATATGGTAGGTAACCTCAGGCACCCGAAAGGTGCTTCGGTATCCTCAAAGACGGTGATAGGGAGGTTCTTGTTTACCCAGACTTTCCATTATTGCTGTTCGAGACTATGAGACCCGGCAGGAAGATGAGTATAGCGTCGTTCTAAACTATCTTTAGAAATGCACGTGTATATGACTCTGCCAGAGGGTTGTTGTAATCAGTGGGAGCAGCGGAAGCATAGTGGACAAGTAGCTTGTGTCTATTTATAGACTAAAGAAACTATAGCGGAGATAGATCATCTATTTTTGATGTGACAGTCATAGGCTTTGACTTCATCAGAATAGAAAATGGATCTGTTAAGAAGGTATTATGGTGTGATGTCCTGGTATTTAGATGACATACACTTTGTAGGAAGTGAAATTCCTACACTACGATTGGTTATACTGTGGTTGTCACATAGTGGTTTCTCTACATAGGATATGGATATTATATCAGGCATTCTGGTTACTAGATATATGGTTTTAGATCTAGATTTGGGTAGTTTCCCAATCTGGGTACTTTGACACTATTCTAAAGGTGTTTTAGAATGGACGACTCCTGGCATGGTGGTGTACCTGCAGGTGATGGAGTCACCATCTCTAAAGGTGTCTTACAGAATAAAGGGGAGAGGGATGTGCATGATTGGCATATCACTTGCTTAGGCAATTGAGTCAATCATGAGATGTCAAGTACCACACCAGATGTTGTTTTTGCACTGGATACAATAATTTTATATATTTATCCAATTCTGGAGAAACGTTCGGGAGCAGTTTATGAACATTCGTGGATGTTCTAGGGATTTGGTAACGGCAGCCTCTTTTGGGAGACAGTTATCATTCCAGGCTTCCAAGGTGACCTAGATGACAGAATGACTGTCAGAGTTATAGTTTTCCCTCTTGACGAGGGGTAGTAGTTTGGACAGGTGGTCCAAGAGGATACTGAGGGAGGTATGGCACAGGATATTTATTAAATTCAGTGGACGATACAGTCTAAGAAGTTTGCTGGATTTGGAGTTCAGTTTTGAACTGGGTCCCATCAGATATCCAGACATATTCCAAGACAGGTATTGCTCATTTCGGGAGATGGCTTTCTCTGCGAACTTGAGATAAAGAGAGATATAGAAAGAAACATTGGATCGGATCCACTCACTGAGGCTATTTCTCGAACACAATAGTTTTACAAACGAGCTTTGTGAAACTGATTAGTAGAGAAGTTGGGTGTTCGGTATCACACGGGCTGTGAGTATGCGACACCGCAATAATTAACCTTAAGTGCAAGTGGGAGATCGTTGGCTATAGTGCCATCAAGTCAATTATTTGATTGCAGGCACATGATTGCAATGATTGAGGGAGAACCCATACCGGTAGAATAGTCTTACTCGAGATGATAGTATGCTATCTGGTTTGTCTTTATCATCGTGTACATGTTTTATGTGACATTACATATCACTATTACATGTTGATAAAGCCCATAAGATTCATTCTTGACTACCAGCAGTATGATGGCGATCATATACGTGGGAGTTGGGTGGTTTATACGCACATCCTTAAAATGTCCCTAGTTTTGGGAGATTCGAGACTGTGCATCGATACTCCAAGAGTAGACTAGTATATACTGATCGAGACCCCGACGAGGGGCAGTGGCCGGTCTCACAGCCCATTGGTGTTAGTTGGTTCACCTAAGGTATATATAGGTGCTCATTGGGTTATGAGTATACCGGAAGGACTCGCCAGGAACATGTTAGTTGGTATCCTTAGTGACATGTGTACAGGTTAGTCTATCGACCTGAGATCGTCATTTGACTCGTGTGAGTTCCCACTGTGCTTTGATTACTACCCTACCACGGCTCAAAGGAGTCGTGCAAATAGGTTTTAGTTGGGTACAGTCCCGAGCTACATGGAGGCAGTGAGCGGATCGTCAGGGGATTCGTCTCTCCCGGTATTGGGGGTTGATGTCGCGGTGTGAACGGGTGGCCATCACCAGAAATCCTTGGCCAAGGTAGTCGAGAATTACTGATTCGGATCAGTAGTTTCTCAAGTGGTGATAGGCTTCATACCGACACTGAATGTCTAGTTATTAGGGGTCTGACTTTATGCACCCCCTAGACTCGATATGCGATATTCATAGAGGAACTGACCAGACTGTACGGATATTGTCACTGTCAGGCTCAATAGGGGTTTCAGGATGAGCTTGCTCGTCGGTCTCCCTTTCGCTCAATACCTGGGTAGCCGTTACGTACAGCTGGTGCCACGGACATGCTTGTGGTTAAACCCACTGCCAGCGTATTGACGAGTCTTTAGAGTCCCACACAGAGGGTTTCCCTGCTTCGGACAAAACGTTGTAGAGGCCGTATGGTTTTATGGCAGGGTTCGATCATATACGTGCACTTGTGCAAGGATCATGTTTCGAACAGATAATACTAGTGGGTTTTGGTTTAAGCCGGATCCTAGTATTATATTGTTGGATTATTTTCTTCTCATTGTATTCGTATTCTTTCGGAATACGGATGCGGGTATGTATATATGGATGAGGGGTATTCTTGTAATTCCGTTACAAGATTACTTTATAAGTTTCCATTTCATTTCTTTTTTGCATTAAACATTTTGGTTTAAATGTTTATGTGGATGAAAATGTGACTCATGGTTTGGCATTGATTCATGCATGTGCACTTGGTGACTCATGGTGATGAGTCATGGTGGCATGATAAATCTTTTGTTGTATTGTGAGATATTTGTAGTGAGCATGAGAAAATGAAGGCAAATATATTTTGGAAAGGCTTTTCTTTAGTTGATATATTAGCTCACAACAAATGCCACACAATAACTTAGCCATCTTTCTTCACTTGCCAAAGCTTTGCTACACACTTTCCTCTCTTGGCATCTTCTTCAACCTCCACCCTTTGTCTCATGTGTTGAGAAACCTAGGGTGTATTGAGACAAAGTAATCACAAACACACTCTACTTCATCTTGGCTATCTAGGGTAGCATACTAGATACTCGAGTTACCTCGGATTTGAGGTCGGAGCCCGTATTATAAACTCTCAAGGTTGATCGTCTTTGATGGGGGAGACCGGAGATCAAACTTGATCAAGGAAGCCGCGAGGAGCTTGGGACAGAGGTTGAAGACCGAAGGACACGGATCATTCGGTATAACCTCTCTAAACTTTCATATAGCTAGTGTAGGGTTAATGGTCGATCCGTAGATTTGGGTTCCGTTAGCGCCGGTTTTTTAAAGTCTTTGTTCCGCATTTGGCCACGGATTGATTGCCGGTGGGCTGGCATAACCCAACAGATTGCTCGCTACATATCGAAGTGCTTGGTGTGTCAGCAAGTCAAGGCTGAACATCAAAGGATAGCTGGTTTGTTGCAACTACTTCCGATTCCTTAATGGAAGTGGGAACATATAGCCATGGATTTCATGACAGTATTACCACAGAGTCCAAAGGGCAGTAACGCAGTTTTGGTGATTGTCGATCGATTGAACAAGGCAGCTTATTTCATACCATTTCGTGTTGGTTAGTCGATGGAGGTTTTAGTAGAGCGGTACATACAGGAGATTGTGAGATTTCATGGGGTACCCGTGAGTATCGTTTCCGATCATGATACTCGGTTTCTATCACACTTTTGGAGGAGTCTACAGGAAAGTTTGGGAACTCGAAATTTAGCACTACTTTTTGGAGCGATATTGATGCGTTTGTTTAACTGCAGTCTTGCAGACCGACGACGAAGTTGAGATTTTGGACGAACCTGGGGATCGCCCGGATTTGCCCTCAGTGAACGTGGTGTTAGGTCCACGTTACCTCTCCCGGTACTTTCGGGGTTGCGGAAACGGTAAAACAAAATTTTTTCTGGACTTGGTAACATGGACCGTAAAAGCCGGATCTTTGCTAAACAATACACTAGCATCCTAACTAGAGATTTATCTACTCGGTTAGGGGTTATACCTCAACTTGAACTCCTTCTCTTCTTGTTGTTCTTCTCCTTGCTTGCTCCAAGGGTTGATCCGGACTTTGGTCACTCAACTTGAACTCCTTCTCTTCTTGTTGTTCTTCTCCTTGCTTGCTCCGAGGGTTGATCCGGACTTTGGTCACCTCCGCGGCCTACATGAGTCGAAGACGATCCACCCGAGAGATATGCACCGAGCTCCACCTTGAGCCGAGATAACTAGGGTAAAGAGATTGCTAATCTAGAAGCCCTAGGTTGTGTAGAAATGATCAATGGATGGTTTTGTCTTTGTGGGATCTTTATCTCTCAACACATGAGATCAAAAGATGAATCAAGAGGAGAAAGAAGAAGGAGGAGCAACAACCATGGTTCATTTCTTTTCTTCTCACTTGAAAAACCAAGAGAGAGAATGAGAAAGAAATTATGATCCAAAGAAAAGTAACCATGGTTGCAATAATGTAAAAACAACATCATTACTAATCCCATCAAGATAAAGTTTGATGGCTACATTGAAATGACCATTATCATAATCCAAAAGGAAAAGAAAATGAAAAGAAGAGTGTAGATTCCTCTTGAAAGTCAATGGTCCACACGGTCAACCGGTCAACAAAGTCAAGAGAGGTCAACGGGGTCAAATGGTCAATGCAATTAGCCATCATAAAATTATCACTAAAAGGATTAGTAAATGATATCCGCGGCTCATAATGGTTTTGACCAAACGAACTGTCAAAACCCTAATGAGTCCGCCTCAAAATGGTTTTGACCGAATCAACTGTCAAAACCCTAATGAGCCTGCCACATAACGGTTTTGGCCGAACCAACTGCCAAAACCCTAATGAGGCACTTCCTCCTTTACCGCTCCGGAAAACTGTGCATACACACCTGCATCCGTATTCCGTAGAATGCGGATGCACAGAAGACAAAACAAATCCATCCGTGCAATACTAGGATCCGCCCTAAACCAAAACCCACTAGTACTGCCTGCCCGAACACCATACGCACACAAGTGTACGTAAGTGATCGCAGCCCTGCCGTAAAACCATACGGCCTCTACACGTTTCGCTCAGTGCAGGGAAACTCTCTGTGTGGGACTCTAAAGACTCGACACTACGTTGGCAGTAGGTTTAACCACAGACCGCAAGCGGCACTAGCTGTACGTAACGGTCCCCAGGTAGATGTCGATAAGAAGGCCGATGAGGTAAACCCATCCGAACTCCTACTGAGTCTGTATGTAACAATCTCCGTACAGTCCGGTCTGTTCGTCTGATACATCGCATGGCGGGCCTAGGGGGCGGTAAACGTCAGTCCCCTAATAGCGGTACAAGTCGTGTCGGAGTGAAGCCCAATACACCCTGAGATAACACTGGAAAACTACCAGTATATCTTGCTTGCCCTGGCCAGGGACTACTCGTGTAATGGCTCTCCTAGACACAGCGCGATGTCAACCCCCAATACCGGGAGAGACGAATCCTGTCTAACCGTCACTGCCTCCAAGTGTTTCGGGACTGCACCCAACTACTACCTGTTTGCACGACTCAGTAGAGCCGTGGTAGGGTAGTAATCAAAGAACAGTGGGAACACACTCGAGGCGAAGTGACAGTGTCAAGTCAGCGGACTAAGCTGTACTTATGTCACCTGGGAACTGATAACTGACGATAGGTATAATACCAACCATCAGTTCCCGACGAGTCCTGTCCAGTGTAGTCGTAACCTAACGAGCATCCGCATACTATCTCAAGTACGACGTACCGACGGCTGTGGGACACACCGTTTCCCGTGCTGGGATGAGAAGCGCATACGCTAGTCTACTCCAGAGTATCGATGCCCTATCTCGATACTCCCACGACTAGGGACGTGTATAAGGATGTGCTTGTAGATTACCCAGCCCCCATGAGTGTGATCGCCATCACAACGCCGGTAATCAAGCAAAGATCCTAAGGGCTCTACTAATGCGTATAGGTGATATAATAAATAAACACACATGTACACATTAAAGCAGAGACAAACCAAGTAGCATACTATTATATTGAGCAAGATTGTCTGTACAACTGTGAATATCCCAAGCTTCCATCAAGTAATATATATACTAGTATGATATAGTAATGGCCTCTAGGGCATATACACTAACAATCTCCCACTTGCACTAAGGCCAGGTACTGGCGTATCGAAGACCTATCATCTCGATCAGCCGCTCGAACTGAGTCTGGGGTAAGGCCTTCGTGAATGGGTCCGCTGTGTTGTCCTTTGTGTCCACTCTCCGCACCTCGATCTCCTGGCGATCAATGATCTCCCTGATCAGGTGATACCGCCTTAAGATGTGCCTAGATTTCTGATGGGACCTTGGTTCCTTCGCTAAAGCTATAGCCCCATTGTTATCGCAATACAAAGGTATTGGGTCAACAATGGACGGAACCACCTGAAGTTCACTAATGAACTTCTTCATCCAGACCGCCTCTTTTGCGGCATCGTTTGCAGCAATGTATTCAGGCTCCATCGTCGAGTCTGCGACGGTATCCTGTTTGGAACTCCTCCAACATACCGCCCCTCCGTTGAGGGAAAACACAAAACCCGAGACAGACTTGCTGTCATCTTTTTCACTCTGGAAGCTTGAATCGGTAAAGGACTCGACCCTGAGGTCTCCATTACCGTAAACCAGGAACATCTCCTTAGTCCTTCTCAGGTACTTGAGAATGTTCTTCACTGCTGTCGAGTGGCCCTCCACTGGGTCTGACTGAAACCGGCTTACCGCGCTCAGCGCGTAAGCTACATCTGGTCTTGTACATAGCATCGCATACATTATAGATCCTACCGCCGAAGCATAGGGTATAGTGCTCATGCGAACCCTCTCCTCGTCAGTCTTAGGAGACATCTTCTTGGAGAGGGTAATTCCGTGCAATGCGGGTATGTTACCGCGCTGGGAATCCTCCATACTAAATCTCTTTAGTACGGTCTCTATGTACCTGGACTGTGAAAGTCCCAGTAGTCTCTTGGATCTATCTCTATAGATCTTGATCCCCAGAATGTATGAGGCATCACCCAGGTCTTTCATGGAGAACCGTTGTGACAAAAATAGCTTGACCGATTGTAGCATAGGAATATCATTTCCTATCAAAAGAATGTCGTCCACGTACAAGACTAGGAATACGACAGTTCGTCCTACAATCTTCTTATAAACACATGGTTCATCTTCGTTCTTGATGAAATCAAATTCCTTGATTGCCTCATCAAAACAGATGTTCCAGCTCCGCGATGCCTGCTTTAATCCATAAATGGATTTAAGCAACTTGCACACCTTCCCGCTGCTCCCACTTTCTACGAAACCTTCTGGTTGATCCATGTAAACGCACTCTTCCAAACAACCGTTTAGGAAAGCCGTTTTAACATCCGTCTGCCAGATTTCATAGTCATGGAAGGCAGCAATGGCAAGTAGGATCCGAATGGATTTGAGCATAGCCACCGGAGAAAAAGTTTCGTCATAGTCCAAACCAGGTCTTTGACGAAAACCTTTTGCAACGAGTCTAGCCTTATAGGTTTCCACCTGCCCATCTACACCAAGTTTCCTTTTGTAGATCCATTTGCATCCAACGGGTTTTACCCCAGGTGGAGCAATATCCAAGGTCCACACTTTATTGGCGTACATGGACTCCATTTCGGATTGCATTGCTTCCTGCCACTTATCAGAGTCCCTACTGATAATGGCCTGCCTGAAACTGGTAGGGTCATCTTCTTCCAAGATGCAATCCTCTCGATCCCCGTTAATGAGAAAACCGTAGTATCTCTCGGGCGGATGAGAAATCCTACCAGATCTGCGGAGTGGTTGAGGTTCTCCTGGGGTTATTGAATTCTGAGGTTCTGTCAAATTTTCAGTTTCATTTTGTGGTCGCTGAATTTCTTCCAGTTCTACCGAACTCCCACTTGTTTCTTTTGCAAGAAATTGCCACTCTAAAAAAGTGGCGTGGCGAGATACAAACACCTTCTGTTCCTCGGTGTGGTAGAACAGATATCCTGTGGAGTTCTTAGAATATCCCACAAATTTACATAAAACTGAACGTGCCTAAAGTTTGTCCGGATTTTGTACTTTTACATAGGCCGGACAACCCCATATCTTAATACGTTTAAGATACGGCTTTTTACCATTCCATATCTCGAACGGTGTCTTAGGCACAGATTTAGACGGAACATTGTTCAATAGATATGCTGCTGTCAACAGCGCATGTCCCCAAAATGAAAGAGGTAACTCGGCATTACTCATCATGGAGGGAACCGTATCCAGTAGGGTACGATTCCTCCGCTCCGATACACCGTTGTGCTGTGGTGTATAAGGAGGAGTAAGCTGAGAGAGAATACCATTCTCTTTTAAGTAATCTAGGAATTCCGTGCTTAAGTACTCCCCTCCTCTATCAGACCGGAGGATCTTGATACTTTTGCCAGTCTGGTTCTCTACTTCCTTTCTGAATTCCTTGAATTTCTCAAAAGTTTCAGATTTGTGTTTCATCAGATACACATATCCGAACCTAGAGAGATCGTCAGTGAATGTGATGAAGTACGAGAACCCACCCCTTGCATGTATAGACATCGGACCACATACATCACTATGTACGAGTCCCAAGAGCTCTGCTGCTCTTTCTCCATGTCCGGTGAACGGAGATTTGGTCATCTTCCCTTTGAGACAAGACTGACAAGTTTCATAAGATGAAAACTCGAACGCATCCAAGAGTCCATCTTTATGCAACTTACTCAGTTTTTTCTCTCCGATATGACCAAGTCTACAATGCCACAAGTAGGATTCATTCGTATCTGAATTCTTCCTCTTGCGTGTGTTTTGTATATTGAGAACTGTATTCTGATTTAGAACGTAGATACCATTACACAGTGTACCCTCTGCAACCAGTACCTTATGAAGGTAAATGTTCATGATATTCTTGTCAAGAAAAAAATAATATCCATCTTTATCGAGTAAAGAAACTGATATGATGTTGCAAACCATGGAGGGTACATAGTAGCAATCGTTCAAAATCATAGTCTTGCCATTTGGCAATACTAGGTGATATTCACCGACGGCTGCCGCATTAACTTGTGCTCCGTTCGCTACTCTGAGTGACATATCACCCGGTGCAACTTTCCTACTTTTTCTCAGTCCCTGCAATAAATTACAGATATGAGATCCTGATCCGGTATCAAGTACCCAGGAGGTAGGGTTGACCGTAAAACAGTTCTCAATTACAAGAACACCTGAAGTAGATGCAAAACCATGCTTCTTCTTCAACTGGGTATCCTGGAAATCCATACAATCCCCTTTCCCATTCTCATACTCATGACTGTTGTCATAAGTTAGAGCTGAACCAACGTTCCCCAGCCCCGAATAAGAATTCGGATTGGTCAAGCGATACATTTTATTATCTTGATTAGGGCGTGAAAAGGTTGCTGCCTGGAGAGAGAGAAAAGAAACACTCAGCGTATGCTCTTGCAAGATTAGATTAGTTTATTAATTTATCTAACCAGGATGTCTCCCACTGTTTCCTCAAATTCTTCTTAAAACCTTTTTAAAAGAAGAACTAGCCGGGATTTAATTCACGTCACAATACTTGCTTAACCTTTCAGCCAGGCTAGTGTCGGTACTTCGAGGGAGGTTTTCCAACGCTTTCGCGAAGTTCCTTAATTTAAGAACCTCTTTTCCCTGGGGGCGTAACCCCGCTAACCCCTTTCTAGACACCTACTAGGTTTATAGCATTGATTGTTAAGTGAAATAATCTCCCAAGAGTAATCCAACTCATCAGTGGGATCGGGATCCAACTATCATAGTGTGATGACCTAGATGGAATCCACTCTAGTCACTACACTCCAAAAGGTATGCTAAATCTGCAAGTTTTAGTACTTTTGAAACTCCCGATGTGGTTTTTGCCCCTAGGACCCAAGTGACCTTGACTGAGCCAACATATCAAAGGATCCTAGTCAAGTTCAACCCGTTATTATCTTGACTGAATTAGACCCACCCGCACGAGTCCTTGACTGAGCCAAAATGACCGCACGACTGTCCTAACCAATCACTTTGTATCCTACGGAAAAATATTACATAGCTACCGTACACTACGCCTCGGCTGAGCACGAAATACGTAGCACGAATACTAAGCAATATCAATCCGAAACGACGGAGGGCTACGACTGGGTTTTGGCGAAAACCCGTTAACGTAATGAACTTGATATCGTTGAAGGAACGTGATACAGTTTTTGAAAATATAGTGGCGAAAACTTTTGCTAAAGAGGTCACTCCCTGTGAAGGGATCTCGGCTCTTTCCTCGTCGAATGAGGTGCAGGATATCCCAAACTGAATACCTCGATGCAAAGCAAGAATAATCGACTATAGTGAAGTTATTACCGTGACGCAAACTTTTGTCCAAGGGGTCACTCCCGATGAAGGGATCTCGGCCCTTGCCTCGTCGACTGAGGTGCTGGGCATTCATAACCGAATACCTCTGTGCAAAACAAAAGTGAACGTCCTTGCAATAACAGCCTTTTTGAAAATTGTTCCAACGTCTTTTAGGTTTATTTTCTTGCATTAGTTCTTTTAATGTGTCCCATCATTTAAATCCTACCATTGCAGAAAACAACCAAAATATGACGTACGCTTATGCCATTCGCATTCGCCACGGGGCCCCGTCATCACCCGTTAGGTTACTTAACTAACGACAGAGCGGGGGCTGGGCTAGCGCGGCTGTAAAACATAAGCAACGTCTAAATAGTTATTATATATAGATATATAGCAATGATAGCCAATCCAGATCACAGATGAACACTTTGGATATACTAGGAACCCGCGATTCGTTCGAGCCTGCAACGAAAAGCGGATTACACGGTCGCGATGAATAGCCAAAACCCCACCCAAGACCCCTACGGGTGCAGCAAACTACCCGCCAAGTACCCGAAGCGAAGCAACCTCCCTCAACGCCGTTAGTAGGCCACTCGGCACTTCGAGATACCCGGTAGTTTGTGCACCCCCTCCATGGGTCTATCCTAGGAGCAAAAATAGTAAAAAGAATTATACAATGACGGCTACAACCCCAACCCGGTTGTGCGGCCATACAAATAATATTACATCAATTTACAAATTTATTACATGAATGAAAGAAAAAGAAACTCTCATCTCACATCCACCCCGGCTATTCATCCACGACAATCCAACGAGTTCATATACACAAACCATCATCAACACCGATCACTGATATGTATAACCCCCACTAATCGACGTATAGCGATTAGTAGACGTTCAATACACATATAACAATACAGAGATAACCATTAGCCAAAGTCTACAGAACATCGACCAAAAATACGGATTTTTGAGCCCCAAAAAAAAATTTTGCTTTCTGTAAAATCTGGGCAGAAAAGTCATATACCAAAAATCCTAAAAACCCACCAGAAAGTAACTGCAACAAAAATGATCCACGGCCGAGTCAACTCGACCGCGGTTCCACGGCAGAAGCAAGCTTCTGCCGCGGAACCGAGGTGAGTTGGTCGACTCGTGCGATCATTTTTCTTGCCTGTTCTAAAAAAAGCCTGAGCCGATTTTTAAGACATGATTTATTATCTTTTGAGCAGAAAAAAAATCGGCAGAGAATCAGGGTTTCCGGGGTGTTTTTTCGGTTTTTTCGTTCGGTCGATGTTTTAAACACTTTGCTAACATGCTAGGGTGTGTTTAGTTAGTCTCTGATACCACTGTTAGGTCCACGTTACCTCTCTCGGTACTTTCGGGGTTGCGGAAATGGTAAAACAAATTTTTTTCTGGACTTGGTAACATGGACCGTAAAAGCCGGATCTTTGCTAAAAAATACACTAGCATCCTAACTAGAGATTTATCTACTCGGTTAGGGGTTATACCTCAACTTGAACTCCTTCTCTTCTTGTTGTTCTTCTCCTTGCTTGCTCCAAGGGTTGATCCGGACTTTGGTCACTCAACTTGAACTCCTTCTCTTCTTGTTGTTCTTCTCCTTGCTTGCTCCGAGGGTTGATCCGGACTTTGGTCACCTCCACGGCCTCCTTGAGTCGAAGACGATCCACCCGAGAGATGTGCACCGAGCTCCACCTCGAGCCAAGATAACTAGGGTAAAGAGATTGCTAATCTAGAAGCCCTAGGTTGTGTAGAAATGATCAATGGATGGTTTTGTCTTTGTGGGATCTTTATCTCTCAACACATGAGATCAAAAGATGAATCAAGAGGAGAAAGAAGAAGGAGGAGCAACAACCATGGTTCATTTCTTTTCTTCTCACTTGAAAAACCAAGAGAGAGAATGAGAAAGAAATTATGATCCAAAGAAAAGTAACCATGGTTGCAATAATGTAAAAACAACATCATTACTAATCCCATCAAGATAAAGTTTGATGGCTACATTAAAATGACCATTATCATAATCCAAAAGAAAAAGAAAATGAAAAGAAGAGTGTAGATCCCTCTTGAAAGTCAATGGTCCACACGGTCAACCGGTCAACAAAGTCAAGAGAGGTCAACGGGGTCAAATGGTCAATGCAATTAGCCATCATAAAATTATCACTAAAAGGATTAGTAAATGATATCCGCGGCTCATAATGGTTTTGACCAAACGAACTGTCAAAACCCTAATGAGTCCGCCTCAAAATGGTTTTGACCGAATCAACTGTCAAAACCCTAATGAGCCTGCCACATAACGGTTTTGGCCGAACCAACTGCCAAAACCCTAATGAGGCACCTCCTCCTTCACCGCTCCGGAAAACTGTGCATACACACCTGCATCCGTATTCCGTAGAATGCGGATGCACAGAAGACAAAACAAATCCATCCGTGCAATACTAGGATCCGGCTTAAACCAAAACCCACTAGTACTGCCTGCCCGAACACCATACGCACACAAGTGTACGTAAGTGATCGCAGCCCTGCCGTAAAACCATACGGCCTCTACACGTTTCGCTCAGTGCAGGGAAACTCTTTGTGTGGGACTCTAAAGACTCGACACTACGCTGGCAGTGGGTTTAACCACAGACCGCAAGCGGCACTAGCTGTACGTAACGGTCCCCAGGTAGATGTCGATAAGAAGGCCGATGAGGTAAACCCATCCGAACTCCTACTGAGTCTGTATGTGACAATCTCCGTACAGTCCGGTCTGTTCGTCTGATACATCGCATGGCGGGCCAAGGGCGGCGGTAAACGTCAGTCCACTAATAGCGGTACAAGTCGTGTCGGAGTGAAGCCCAATACACCCTGAGATAACACTGGAAAACTACCAGTATATCTTGCTTGCCCTGGCCAGGGACTACTCGTGTAATGGCTCTCCTAGACATAGCGCGATGTCAACCCCCAATACCGGGAGAGACGAATCCTGTCTAACCGTCACTGCCTCCAAGTGTTTCGGGACTGCACCCAACTACTACCTGTTTGCACGACTCAGTAGAGCCGTAGTAGGGTAGTAATCAAAGAACAGTGGGAACACACTCGAGGCGAAGTGACAGTGTCAAGTCAGCGGACTAAGCTGTACTCATGTCACCTGGGAACTGATAACTGACGATAGGTATAATACCAACCATCAGTTCCCGACGAGTCCTGTCCAGTGTACTCGTAACCTAACGAGCACCCGCATACTATCTCAAGTACGACGTACCGACGGCTGTGGGACACACCGTCTCCTATGCTGGGATGAGAAGCGCATACGCTAGTCTACTCCGGAGTATCGATGCCCTATCTCGATACTCCCACGACTAGGGACATGTATAAGGATGTGCTTGTA
The DNA here is from genome assembly GCA_030015575.1 of Agapanthus africanus. Lineage (NCBI taxonomy): Eukaryota > Viridiplantae > Streptophyta > Magnoliopsida > Asparagales > Amaryllidaceae > Agapanthus > Agapanthus africanus. Next base: position 135,897,601 of record JASDDO010000024.1, on the reverse strand, counting down.
GATTACCCAGCCCCCACAAGTGTGATCGCCATCACAACGCCGGTAATCAAGCAAAGATCCTAAGGGCTCTACTAATGCGTATAGGTGATATAATAAATAAACACACATGTACACATTAAAGCAGAGACAAACCAAGTAGCATACTACTATATTGAGCAAGATTGTCTGTACAACTGTGGATATCCTAAGCTTCCATCAAGTAATATACATACTAGTATGATACAGTAATGGCCTCTAGGGCATATACACTAACACGTGGGTGTGTGACACTTTAGTCCTTGTATTCTTTTGTTTATCTCCCACCTTGTATATGAGTCTAACCTTCTTGTGGTTTCCCTTGTTTTGACAAAGTTCTGCCGGCCCCGACCTCATTTGAGTCTCATATTCGTATGCCCGAGGGTCCTTACGCAAGACGTATGTCTGAAAGGATGGCGAGGAACAGTGTACGCTCGCTGGACAATCTCATTGAATACCTTCGCATAGGTACTTCATTCATCGCAGAGGATTTTGCTGCCGAGGCTAAGGCTTCTTTATTTGTCCTTGCCACCTATTACGACGAGGAGCTGGTGCGTACTTGGGTTGAATATTGTCGGCGAGGGAAGCCCTTCTTCATGAGCTTGAACACAAATTCCTTCCCTCAGATCTCTCATCTCTAAAGGCCAGGTTGAAGAGTGGATTGAGAGATGTGGCGCCAATATCCGGTCTTGCGAGAAGAGGCTGACCCGGAAATTTTCAGAGAGGGTGCTAGCTTCGAAGGACTTAGAAGTCCTCCAAGCTCAACTTGCAGCTAATGCCACCCGGGCATATGAGGTCTGGCGAGCTCTCCAACAAGTCGTGACGAAAGTGGTTGCTCTTGATAGAGTCGTTAACTTTATAAAAGAAATAGTGGAGGGTCACAAAAATGCCGAGGAGAAGCTCGAGCGCTGATTCGCCTTGTATCAAAGACAACAAAAACAAGCAGGAGCTCAGCTTGTTGTGCTGATAGAGCTCGAGATGGAGGTTCAACGGAAGAGCGATAATCTGGCCGGCCTGCTGAATAATCTGGCCGGCCTGCTGAATAATCCGCCGTCCTAGAATTTTTCTTTGTTGTATTCCCCCCTTTTTTACAAACATCCGTATATCCATCCATCAATTTTGATAGATGAATAAAAGATATTTTGATTTGCACATTGTCTTCTTTTTTTAATCCTACGTGTTTAATTAAAGCTGGAGGGACATTAAGATAATCTCTAGGCATAGATGTTGCCATCGAGATCTGGAGCTAGGACTTTGTCGTTACTTCGCTTTGACTTGACCCTTTAGTCCTTACTGGCATCGTAATCACATTTCACCGGAGTAAGTCGAACGTCCTTAAACTTCCTGCAGAAGTTAAGATTCGATCCATCCACATGAAAGCGCTGGCTCAGGAGACATGTTTAAGTCCCTGCCAACTAAAGCTTTTTAATTTTATGAGCCGTGAGGGTTTCATAAAAGTATTTCTCCCTACGAGTTAAGTGGATATCGTAGGTGTATCCTAACATGAAATACAGATAACCCCCTTCGATATAAGAGTCCGTTAGATTTGTCGTACTGGGTTAAGTCCATCGTACGGTCGTGTTGGCTGATATTTTCTCGACATGCAGTCCTTTAGATTGCGACTCGAGTAGTCATGCATCTGTCGTATCTCTGATCCCTTCTTAGGCTGTACATTGTAGAGTATTTTTCATCCTATTGAGATAGGAATGCGCGTATCTTGTCAGGCATATTACAGATTCCCCCTACTTAGAGTAGGCTGGGGTTAATGATTGTGGGGATTTGAATCTCTGGTAGTCGCAGACTAAGCTGTCGTTAATTACCCCTCGCTTTTGGAGCGAGAGAACCTCCGATTAACAAGTCAAACAGGTCATGCGAACTCAATATGCAATATGTGCGTGTTGCGTTTGGGAACACATTTCAGGGTGCGTCGGGCATATCGGGGGCCTCGTAGAGTTTTTGCGGGAGAGATGATGAGTGTATATATGTCAAGTGCGCACGTGCTAAGGTATGCACGTAACAAGTGCTCATGTGGTAAGGTGCGCACGTGACAAGTGCGCACCTGCCAGAACGCACACCTAGCAAGGTGCGCACCTTGCAAAAGGGCGCACATGACATGTGTGCATCTGTCGAGACGTGTGTCTAGCAAGATGTGCACTTGGCAAGGCGTGAGGGTGTGAAGAGGGGCTAAAGGGTTCCGAATGAGCCAAAAGGTCCAGCAAGGTGCGCACTTAGGGAAATGCGCACCTAACGAAGTGCACACTTTGGCCGGTGCGTGATTTGGTATGTATTTTACAGATCAAAAATATATGTTACCGCAATCAAGAACGGCGTCGCTTGGTAGCTAGCCGGTGAGTACGGGTCGGTCCATAGGGATGTTGTGAATTTCCTAGTTGGTCTAACGAGTTAATTCCGATTGGCGTCGGATTGATTAAATCTAAAAACTAAATCTATTTAGATCTAAATCTTGCTAGGGTTAGGTTTAGGGTAGGTTTGGAAATGTAAATAAATCTCACCGCTTTCTATATCCAAATTAAGATCTATGAGGTGTTATGGTAATTATTAATAAAGGGGATTAGAACCATTCGGGAAGATGTTTTTTCCTCTAGGTTCTTGTCCTTCCTTTATCAATCCTTACCCTAACCTCCATGGAAAACACGCTCAACCGACCCTTTATACTACGGTATCACCGCTACCTCGAGGGATATGGTGCCGTAGGGAGCGGTGTGTGCATGTATGCATGGAGTCCTATAAAAACGTATGATGGGCAAGAAAGGGATGAGAGATCTTCATCTCTCAAAAGCCTTCCCCAAAGCTAACCCTAACAAGCGAGGAGACTACTCGCTCATTAGGGAATTGAAGAACGTTCTATCTATCTAACTAGGGCAAGGAATTAAAGATCTATACTAGGGCAATTAAATAAAACTACTTACTTGATGGCTCTCTCCAAACATTTATACAAGACTTATCAGATCTGAATAGATGAAATGAAAAGAGGCATCGATGCTCTCCAAAAGAAATCTGAATTTTATTAATGAAAGGAGGCATAACCTAATACAAGATTTAGGGTTCCAATTTATAGAGGATAGAAACCCTATGGTTACAATTTACTCGCATATCTGCTTTTACAAAAATACCCCCTAAGAAAAAGACTTATTCAACGCCACGCCAGCGCCTCAACTTTCTGCACCGACACGGGTGTTGGGGTAAAAATTTACACCCCGGTTGACCGAGTCAAAGTCAAGGTCAACCCCCAAGCTAGGTTGGCCCAAGCCCAGGTCAAGCGGGCCCATGCCCAAGTCGAGCCTGCGGCCAGCCTCCTCCATGCCAAAATATAGATCATGTAATAAATAATTTTTATATAATTTCTTATACATGAATGCATGCAAAATGGACATAAAGCCAATATTTTGTAAGCCCATGGCTTATGTGCAAAAAGAAATGGCAGATGAGCCATGGGATGGCTAAAATGCCATTTTGTGAAGCCCAAGGGGCTATATGTAAATATGTAAGCCTATAAAAGGCAACATGATGATGAATAAAGCAACACTTTTTCCATTCTCTCAAAAAAACCTAGGGTTCTTTGTGCCTCCTGCTCCTTCTCCAAGGTTCTAAACCTTCTCATTTCTTTTGAATTAAATCAAGAGTTTTACTTTTTCTTTTCCAAAACTAAGTAGTTTTCCACCACAAAACCCACAAAGGGGAACTCAGATCTCCCATCAGATCTTAAAAAGGAATGATTTTTAAAATCTCCTACTTCTTGATCTTCAAGATCCGGCCAAGCAACAGGAGGAAGAAGAAGAACCCCCTTCATCAGCTTCAAAACATCCTAGAAGTTTTAACTCCATATATATATATATATATAACAACAAATATTTCCTTTCTGAAGCATAGCTTCTGTTTTTGGGACTAAAAGCCCCCTTTTTTCCTCGCCGGGCGCTCAAGCGCCAAGCGCCCACGTGCCGACACGTGGCGCGCTAGCGCTCGAGCTCAAAGCGCCCACGAGCCGACACATGGCGCGCTAGCGCTCGAGCGCAAAGCGCCCAAGAGCCGACACGTGGCGCGCTAGCGCTCGAGCGCAAAGCGCTCACGTGCCGACACGTGGCGCGTTTGCGTTTCAGCGCTCTGTGCCCGAGCGCAAAGCGCCCACGTGCCGACACGTGGCGCGCTTGCGCTAAAGCGCACTGCGCCCGAGCGCAAAGCACCCACGTGCCGACACGTGGCGTGCTTGCGCTCCAGCGCCTTGTGCTCAAGCGCAAAGCGCCCACGTGCCGACACGTGGCGTGCTTGCGCTCGAGCGCCCAGCGCTCATGCGCAAAGCGCCTACGTGGCGCGCTTGCGCCTAAGCGCACAACACCTAAGCGCACAGTGCTCGAGGCGCTGGCCCCCACGCATCCTTTGGATGTCTTTTCCCCCTCTTTTATATATATATATATACATATATATATATACATATGCATACATATGTACACATACATATACTCCACGACACTGCCCCTGTTAGAAAAAAATTTCTAACGGGGCGCTGCCCCGCACCCCGCATGGGGGATGCTAGCCCCTTTGACCCCCAGCCCGCTATCCGGGTAGCGGGACCCCCGTAAAAACTCTGCGTGGCTCTCGATATATCCTAACCCCCCTTTCAAAACACAACACATGTACACTGCACATTGAGTTCGCATGACCAGTTTAACCCGTTAATCGGAGGTTCCCTCACCCCAAAGGAGAGGGGTAATTAACGGCAGCTTAGTCCGCGGCTGCCGGAGATTCGGATCCCCACAATCAATAAACCCCGACCTACCCTAGGTAGGGGGAATCTGTAGTACGCCTGACAAGCGCGCGCGTATTTCCATCTCAATGAGGTGACGAAAAACACCCTACAGATTCTGGCACGCCCGGTGGGACCAATCTCTCCTCCCATATTTCGGGTTAAGCGTTCATGCGAACTCAATCAATGTACATATCTGTATTTATACTAAAATAACGCTCTTTCATGCAGGTCTTCAAGCAATCACCCTCCAACAATGTCTCCAAGGACGATCTCAGCTCTCAGCACGACTCCCGTTTCCTACATGATGAAGATGGACTCCAGGACGGTCCTTCCGGCCAGTCTCGGGCGATAATGGGAGGAGGAGCCGCTACCATTCGGCTCTATCCTGTTCGTGTCAGCTAACGCCATCCCGGCTCCTCAAGCTCCAGCAATAGACAGACCGGTCTCGAAAGGAAGGAGACCGAATGTGGTAATCTCGAGGGCGCCCCAACCCAAACGCAAATCGGTGTCTGGACGGCTTTCCATGGCCCTAACTGGGGGAAAAGCCATCGGAACAAAAGAAGACGTCATGGGCAAGCCCAGGCGATACCTTCGACGGATACGCGGGCAGATGTCTTCTCAAGCATCCCCATCGCTCGGCCTATGGCGGCTTCCCGAAGAGCAGAAGCCTGCCAAGCGCTTAAGGCAAAGAAGCTGAGGCAGAAGCGGCTCAGATATAGAGCCAACAAAAGGGCTAGGGCTCTGACCATGTTAAAATTTATGAATTTCCAAAGCCCGGACCGCTCTGCGAAACCAGCTGCCAGTGATGAAAGAATGGCTGAATGTGTTATCCACACTGTCTACATGGCCGGATATGAAGAAACGAACCCTCCTCTTCTTCACAGCCATGGTGATGATATGGTTGACGCTACCCAGCATCGGCTCGATCTAAATGATGAAGAGCTCGCTCAGGCCGATAAGCCAGAGGAGCCCGTGGTTCCTGGGGAATTGAGCTCAGGCAATAAAGATTACCCGGTTTTCATAGCCGGAACTACAAAACAAGTATTATTCCAATGGCTTCAAAGGAAATTTCAGGACAGGGATGAGAAGGTGGCCGAGGTCTATTCCAAAGTCGACGAGCTGGAAAACGTCGTGGCAGATCTCGCGACCCAAGTCGCCCGATTGCAATTACAGCAGAATCAAATGTTGGTTCATGAGCCAGGGATTGATACCCGGAGGCAGCCAACTGATATCCCCTTCAACCTAACAGCGGAGCGCCTTCGTGAAAAACGGCCCCAATCAGCCTCCAGTCCCTTCGATACATATGCCGGGGGGGAATCACCTCTGAAAGAGAAGCTGGAAAAGGTATATTCCTTCAAAAGGGAAAAAGTACATAAGATATTCAGGGACGCCCTAAGAAACGGTCTACAACTGCCGGAATCAAAGAGACCGCAAGAAGCGAATATGACCGACGACCCAGAATATTGCCCCTATCACAGGGTGATAGGTCATGCCATTGAGGACTGCTTCGTCTTCAAAGATTGGGTCGAAAGGCAATACAGGACGGGAGAGATAGAAATGTCTAAAGGCGCGTTAGCAAACAGTCAAGCTACGACCGCCGATTTCATGCAAATGGAGACCGAAGCCTTTTGGGAACCTAATCCTCCCAGACATGTGCCATTATCTGAAAAGGGCGAACCAAAGACCAATCAGCCTCGAGGACCAGTATAAGTAAAGGCACCTACTCAAATGGAGAGAAAGAAGAAGGTGTACTCCTTCAGGAGGGATGAAGTCCGCAAAATATTCATGGACACCTTGAACAACGGTCTGCAACCGCTTGTTCCAAAGAGGCCACAGGAAATGAACATGACCGGCAATCCCATATACTGCCCATATCATAGAGTGGTGGGTCATACCATCGAAGATTGCTATATTTTCAAAGATTGTGCAGAGGACCAATATAAGCTTGGAAAAAACCTCATAATCCTCGGATGTATCGGCAAGACACAGAGCTAGGTCATCAACACAGCTCCGCCAAGATCAAAGTTCAAGGAGCTGGGATAAGCAAAAAGGACCACCACGTCGTTAAACTGGGAACACCTGATGACCACCACGTCGTTAAACTGGGAACCGTCGACCTCTAAGTCGTTAAACTGGGAATGTAAAAAAATATATGTATATACGTAAATAAACAAAAAATGTCTAAATAAAAGAGAAATAAAGAAAAGCCGAAATGATGGGGCAACTCGCAATAAAAATCAGCGAGTAAAATAAAGATGAAAATAAAGCCGAAATGATTGGGCAACCGCGAATAAAAGCTGAAATGATAGAGCAATCGCGGTAAAAAAAATCAACAAAAAAAACAAAACAACGGCGAATGATGAGTCGCTCCTGGTACTATATTCCAGTGCAGCGATGCAGACGCCAACCAAAATCCAATTTCTAAAAATTCTTCCGGCCCTACGGCCAGTCCCCAAATTGACTGCCGTATACAATCCACGGGCTCAAATAATTCTCATCATACCCATGCCCCACCATAATCACCAGTTACGCGGCTGGTCTCCGCCTTTAGAGTTATGCTCCATTGAGAAGACCCACTCATGTGTCCTCACGATACATGAGGATAACAAACCTTTGTGGGATCCTTACGACTCACAAAGGAAAAACACACTTAGGAGTCCTCACGACTCCTAAGGAGAAAATACACCTGCGGGATCCTCACGACTCGCAGGGAGCAAATGCTTTTATGGGACCCTCACGGCCCATAAAATTGAAAAGCCTTAGGCGATAGGGACCTAAACCCGTCTCCTAAGCCATCGCTCCGCCAACAAGAGTACGCAAATGATGAATTGCTCCTGGCACCTCTGCTTCAGTGTTAGCAACGCTGATGCCGGTCCCTACCCCAAAATTCCAAGCTCGCCATCAATAGACCCCTATGTCTTTAAACTGGAAACAGATGACCTCTAAGTCGTTAAACTGGAAACAATAGACCTCTAAGTCTCTAAACTGGAAACAGATGACCAACAAGTCGTTAAACTGGAAACAGATGACCACCAAGTCGTTAAACTGGAAACAGATGACGTCTAAGTCTTTAAACTGGAAACAAATGACCTTTAAGTCGTTAAACTGGAAACAGTAGACCTCTAAGTCTCTAAACTGGAAACAGATGACCAACAAGTCGTTAAACTGGAAACAGATGACCACCAAGTAGTTAAACTGGAAACAGGTGACCTCTAAGTCTCTAAACTGGAAACAGATGACCAACAAGTCGATAAACTGGAAACAGATGACCACCAAGTCGTTAAACTGGAAACAGGTGACCTCTAAGTCTCTAAACTGGAAACAGATGACCACTAAGTTGTTAAACTGGAAACAGATGACCTCAAAGTCGTTAAACTGGAAACGGATGACCACCACGTCATTAAACTGGAAACATATGACCACCACGTCGTTAAACTGGAAACAGATGACCTCTATGTCGTTAAACTGGAAACAGTAGACCTCTAAGTCGTTAAACTGGAAACAGTAGACCTCCAAGTCGTTAAACTGGAAACAGATGACCACCACGTCGTTAAACTGGAAACAGATGACCGCTAAGTCGTTAAACTGGGCACCACAGACTCCTAAGTCTTTAAACTGGAAACATATGACCGCTAAGTCGTTAAACTTGAAACAGTCGACCTCTAAGTCATTAAACTGGGAACGAGGGAAATCCACTCATGTGTCATCACGATACATAAGGACAACAAACCTTTGTGGGATCCTTACGACTCACAAAGGAAAAACACACTTAGGAGTCCTCACGACTCCTAAGGAGAAAATACACCTGCGGGATCCTTACGACTCGCAGGGAGAAAATGCTTTGATGGGACCCTTACGGCCCATAAAATTGAAAAGCCTTGGGCTATAAGGATCTGAACCTGTCTCCTAAGCTATCGCTCCCCAATTCCCAAGTGGCGAATGATGAGTCGCTCCTGGTACCATATCCCAGTGCAGCGATGCAGACGCCAGCCAAATTCCAAATACCAACGGCGAATGATGAGTCACTCCTGGTACAATATTCCAGTGCAGCGATGCAGACGCCAACAAAGACCCAAAATACTTTTGGCCCTACGGTCTGGATCATACATCCTGCAAAACTGTATACAATCCACGGGCGTAAAACAATCCCAGTCCCTCCCAAGTCCTACCGGTGAGACCACATTCAAAGTCCCACCAAAAATAAAAAAAAGAATAGAAATAAAAAAGGCCTGTCCACAAGCAAAATGGGCACGGATGAAAACCCGAAAGGGCTCCGTGAGTAAAAACAGCAGGACTGCCGTCGAGTTTGTGAAAACCCGAAAGGGCGCACACTCGTAAAAAAGAGATGAAATGCACTTACAAAGTCCTCTCGACTTTGTGAGGAGAAAATTCCCGCGTGAGATCCTTACGACTCACAAAGGAGCAACACCCTTAGGAGTCCCCACAACTCCTAAGGAGAAAATACACCTATGAGATCCTTTCGACTCGTAGGGAGAAAATGCTTTTATGGGACCCTTACGGCCCATAAAATTGAAAAATCTTAGGTGATAGGGACCTAAAACCTGTTTCCTAAGCCATCGTTCCCTAATAAGCAAATGCAAATGATGATTCGCTCCTGGTACCATATTCCAGTGTAGCCATGCTGATGCCAAACAAAAAGAAAAACCAATTCCCAAATCCTCTCGCGGCAAATGATGAGTTGATCCTGGCATTATTCCAGTGCAGCAATGCAGATGCCAAACAAAAAAAAACCAATTCCCAAATCCTCCCGGGGCAAATGATGAGTTGCTCCTGGTATTATTCCAGTGCAGTAATGCAGATGCCAAAAAAAAACCCCAATTCCCAAATCCTCTTAAAGACGGATGATGATTCGCTCCTGGTACCATATTCCATTGTAGCGATGCTGATGTCGACTCAAATCAAACAATCAAACCAACCAATTCCAACATCGACCTCTGCGTCAACAAGCGACACTCCGTGCCGGGAAAAAGTCGATCAGCGACACTCCGTGCCGGGGAAAAGTCAACCTGACACTCCGCGCTGGGGAAAAGTCGATCAGCGACACTCCGTGCCGTGGAAAAGTCAACCAGCGACACTCCGTTCCGTGGAAAAGTCAACCAGCGACACTCCGCGCCGGAGAAAAGTTGATCAGCGACACTCCGTGCCGGCGAAAAGTCAACCCGACACTCCGTGCCAGGAAAAGTCAACCCGACACTCCGCGCCGTGGAAAAGTCAATCAACGACACTCCGTGCTGGGGAAAAGTCAACCCGACACTCCGCGCCGGGGAAAAGTCGATCAGCGACACTGTGTGACGGGGAAAAGTCCACCAGCGACACTCTGCGCCGGGGAAAATTCGATCAGCGACACTCCGTGCCGGGGAAAAGTCATCCAACGACACTCCGCGCCGGGGAAAAGTCGATCAACGACACTCCATGCCGGGGAAAAGTCAACCCGACACTCCGCACCGGGGAAAAGTCGATCAGCGACACTCCATGCCGGGGAAAAGTCAACCCGACACTCTGCGCCGGGAAAAAGTCGATCAGCGACACTCCGTGCCGGGGAAAATTCGATCAGCGACACTCCGTGCCGGGGAAAAGCCAACCAGCGACACTCCGCGCCGGGGAAAAGTCGATCAGCGACACTCCGTGCCAGGGAAAAGTCAACCCGACACTCCGCGCCGGGGAAAAGTCGATCAGCGACACTCCGTGCCGGGGAAAAGTCCACCCGACACTGCGCGCCGGGGAAAAGTCGACCAGCGACACTCCGCGCCGGGGAAAAGTCAACCAGCGACACTCCGCGCCGGGGAAAAGTCGATCAGCGATACTCCGTGCCGGGGAAAAGTCAACCCGACACTCCGCGCCGGGGAAAAGTCGATCAGCGACACTCCGTGCCGGGGAAAAGTCAACCCGACACTCCCACGACACTCCGCGCCGGGGAAAAGTCGATCAGCGACACTCCGTCTCGGGGATACGTCAACCAGCAGACATTCCGCGCCGGGGACACATCGACCAGCGACGCTCCGTCTCGGGGAAACATCAAGCAGACACTCCATCTCAGGGACACGTTAACCAGCCGATAATCCGCCTCGGGGAAACGTCGACCAGCGACACTCCGCGCCGGGGCACGTCAACAAAATCACTCCAGGCTAGGGAAACGTCTACCACGGACACTCTGTCTCGGAGATGCGTCAAGCGTCGGCCGTCCATGTCGTAAAAAGGGCAGTGCGTCCCAAAAAGTGGGAACCAAAGCAAGTCGCCTCTACGCAAAAGAAGATCCATCAATTTCATGCACACGACCCACATGTGCGGTGTGCATTCATTGATGGGGGAAATTTTTGGGGTAAAAATTTACACCCCGGTTGACCGAGTCAAAGTCAAGGTCAACCACCAAGCTAGGTGGGCCCAAGCCCAGGTCAAGCGGGCCCATGCCTAAGTCGAGCCCGCGGCCAGCCTCCTCCATGCCAAACTATAGATCATGTAATAAATAATTTTTATGTAATTTTTTATACATGAATGCATGCAAAATGGGCATAAAGCCAATATTTTGTAAGCCCATGGCTTATGTGCAAAAAGAAATGGCACATGAGCCATGGGATGGCTAAAATGCCATTTTGTGAAGCCCAAGGGGCTATATGTAAATATGTAAGCCTATAAAAGGCAACATGATGATGAATAAAGCAACACTTTTTCCATTCTCTCAAAAAAACCTAGGGTTCTTTGTGCCTCCTGCTCCTTCTCCAAGGTTCTAAACCTTCTCATTTCTTTTGAATTAAATCAAGAGTTTTACTCTTTCTTTCTAAGTAGTTTTCCACCACAAAACCCACAAAGGGAAACTCAGAGCTCCCATCAGATCTCAAAAAGGAGTTATTTTTAAAATCTCCTACTTCTTGATCTTCAAGATCCGGCCAAGCAACAGGAGGAAGAAGAAGAACCCCCTTCATCAGCTTCAAAACATCCTAGGAGTTTTAACTATCTATATATATATATATATATATATATATATATATATATATATATATATATATATATATATATATATATCTTCAAAACATCCTAAAGCGCACTGCGCCCGAGCGCACAGCGCCCACGTACCGACACGTGGCGCGCATGCGCTCGAGCACCCATGTGCCGACACGTGGCGCGCTTGCGCCTAAGCGTACAATGCTCGAGGCGCTGGCCCCCACGCATCCTTTGGATGTCTTTCCCCCCTCTTTTTTATATATATATATACATACATATATATATATATACACACACATATGCATACATATGTACACATACACATACTCCACGACACTGCCCCTGTTGGAAAAAATTTTCTAACGGGACGCTGCCCCGCACCCCGCAAGGGGGATGCTCGCCCCCTTGACCCCCTGCCCGCTATCCGGGTAGCGGGACCCCCATAAAAATTCAGCGTGGCTCCGGATATATCCAAACCCCCCTTTCAAAACACAACACACGTACACTGCACATTGAGTTCGCATGACCAGTTTAACCCATTAATCGGAGGTTCCCTCGCCCCAAAGGCGAGAGGTAATTAACGGAAGCTTAGTCCGCTGCTGCCGGAGATTCGGATCGCCACAATCAATAAACCCCAGCCTACCCTAGGTAGGGGGAATCTATAGTACGCCTGACAAGCGCGCGCGTATTCCCATCTCAATGGGGTGACGAAAAACAGCCTACAACGAGCCTTAGACGGTCGCGGATCCGCGGCCATAGGACCTGTTTAGCCGCGGTTCCGCGGCCAAGTGGGGGGATCATGGTCTGCATTTTCTTGGGCTTGGTCTGCTGCATTTTGGCTACTTTTTTCCTTACTTTTTTCTTCTGAATACCTTCGGGTTCTCTTCCAGATTTCCACAGTGATTAATTGTAGTGGACTTTTACCGTTGCTTCATGACGAAGTCTTGAACCTTGCGCTGCCTTGTATTTTGTAAACTGATTTTCGTGTAGGCTTTATCAAGATTCACTGTTTGTTGGTCGAAGTCTCACTTTTGTATCGTCTTTTGTCTTTTTCACTGTTTTTATTCCAAGAACCTGTAACCTGCAACTAAGTAGCAGACATGGGTCAAAAGCACCTGTTTATTTGTAAAATGACTAGGACTGGGGAAAATAATAATGCAATATTATGATATGAACAAATACCCCCAAACTTATCTTTTGCTCGTCCTCGAGCAAACCTAGTATTATTCTCGACAAAATCCTAACATCACTTTCGCAGGGAAACGCGATTGCACTGAGCTCATGCAACAAGCCGTTAAACCTCTAGGTGTCCCTAGCAGGAGGAGTGTTGTCTCCTGAGGGTTTTCAGCGGATACTACCCACAAAATCCTATCAATTTGGACCATTAACTTTTATTTTCCAATTAGGTTTTCTAACAATGAAGTCTATTATTTTCGACTCATAAATTATCCACCCGTATTCTTCACGCTTTCTTATCATTTAACTTAAGATTATATATGTTCTGCAGACCTATTTAGCTTTTGGTATCTCTTAAGTTTTCCTTCTAGGGTTCTATCTTAACTTAGGAATTTTTATCATCTCTATTAAAGATACAAGTCATATTCTTCATTCCTATCTCTTATTTAAACCCCAATCACATACCCTACGTGTGTGTATATATCACTCCTACACTTGGAAATTCAAATCAAGCAATCATACTTTTGTTCGTTGTCCAAAGCACTTCTTAATTGGTGAATTTTTAGATGAAGTTTGCTCACACATCTTTCATGCGACCGTTAATATTTCTTGAGTTACCAACAACCGATTACAAAATGTGTTTGCACAATAAAGCGTAACTCCTAGTCTTGTAACACCTAAGGCTTTAGCAGTGACTCCCAAACCAGTTCGTCTAAGGTACTAGGTGATGAAGCACCGTTGCTAAATATTTTTCTATTTTTGCAGCCTTAAGTAATCACAAAAACCAGTGTTCATTTTTTATTATCTCTTTATTCACACTTGTATTTTTATTTTATTTTTCTTCGTACTAAGGACTTTAGACAAGAGCATTTCAAGGTCTCTTCTACTATTCCAAGTTTCAAGGTTCGTGTTTGTGCAATTTGTAAGGTATATATTTTCAGAATTTAGACTTAAACTTATGAATTATTTTTCAGACTTACACTTTAATAAAAACATCAATACTCTTCCCTTGTTTTAACTTAGCCCAAGAAGTGAACATAAAATTTGCCTATTTCTAAATAAACTACAAAGACATATACTTTCTACCGTTAAATTTTTAGAAAGGTTATTTTTAGAGTTTTTAATTTACTAAGTTTAAGATCTAGTTGTTCCTAACTAGTTAACCTATTTGTCAAACTCAAGTCAATAATGGCCAAAATTGAATACATTAATTTTTATAATTTTTCAAAATTTTCAAATTTTATGGGTTTTAAAATAAGTATGCAAATGCAAAAATGTACATATGAATGCGAAGGAAGAAGGCTTACCGAGCATACCCCCAAACTTAAACTTGACAGTGTCCTCAATGTCATGCTACACCAAGAGGGTCGAAATGTCGGCACTCCCCTGTTTATTTATTTACATTTTTTTATTAAAAAACAAAATATATATACAAAAAGGTTCTCCCCAAACTAAACAAGGCCTTACACAGACCAAAGGTTAGCACCAACCATTCAAAAATTCTATCGTGATAATGGCAGGATTGGTGGAAGAATGGAGTGTAGAAGAAGGAGTAGAGAAACACACGAGACCGTATGGAAAGAAGGGTGGAATATAGTCTCGGTGGAGGAGAAGAAGGGTGGAAGAGAGAAAGAAATGTAGTACGATCTTGAGGGTGTAAATCGAGTGAATAAATTAGCACAATTTGTGATGACCGATGTGTTAAAAGTGATTGTGCCAATCTATCAACCCGTCGAGAAATGGGGTCAAATCCCTCAAGATTCACAAGAAAACATGGGTACGTCGAACTTGGTAAACCTTCCATTGAAAATGGAAACGCGACGGAGTCTTGCGTGGTCGAAGCGATAGGAAGGACGAAAGGGAGTGAATTAGGGATAGTCTTATTCTCACCGTAGTAAACTGTCTCGAACTTGAAAGATTCCATCAATGGTTCGAAATGATTGTAAGCAACCGAGTCTGATGGTTCAACTAACTCATCTGAAAATTTAAAGGACTCAAACTCGGGATGTGAGTTTTCAACATCGTCCGAAAAAGTGAAACACTCATAATCATTATTGTCTGTGAGAACTGTGTCAGATTCAAAGAAATTTTTTTCAAGCTCACAGTCTTCAAGTGTGATCTTTTGCGTGGCCGGAATGATGGAAAGGAGGTAGGGTGAATTAGGAAGTATAACAGTTAAAGGTTCAGTAGGATGAACTGGAAAATCCGACACATAAAAAAAAAAATGGTTCATCCGCAATACTATCCTCAATACTCTCCTCAATACTATCCTCATAATTCTCCTCAAAATTTAGCTTATCCATGCCATTATCATCAAAATTAAGACGCATATGAAGTTCGGGAGAAACATTTAATGACTCGGGATGATGAATTGGAGATAAAATTTCAGTCAAATTTACGGGTTCATCATCCAAAATATTCCCGGCGTCTATATCATCAATCAAGTGAAAATCAATTTTTTCGGACTCCTCATCAAAAGCATGGATATCTATCAATTGAGGTTCTAGAGTGGAGGTGTAGAGTTCAAAAGGATTAGGTATGGTTTCACTCGAAAGGGACTCTTCACAATCTGGCAAATCAAGCACTACGAAGTCACACAACTCATCATTTTGGGCACTTGTTTGAAAACCGGAGTTGTTTAATTCAATTGGTAATGGGTAGGTTTGATTTGGAAGGGTGCACAGCTCACTCTCACCACTCAAATTATCAATCTGTCCAACCGCCCCATCATACATTGGAATTTTTAGAGCTAGTTGGAAACTAGCTACCGGTTCAGTAGGTTGTATAAGGGAGGCCATGGACGCATCCAAATTCCTCATCATTTTTTTTGTTGCTAATATATAAGCTTCCAACGACTGTTCCAAACTAGACATGGGTTGTGAAGGGGTTTCGGTAAAAGATTCAAAATTGTTTGGATACGTGAAACTCCCAAATGGCTGTGTAGAAGCAATGTCTAGTGAAGGTGTGAAAGTCGGGTAGGACTGGTAGGAATTGGATGGTTGGACAGGAGTAGGGTCAATATTTGGATAAAAAGGTGAATGGACTTGTTGATCCCTAGAACTGGATGTGTTGAGAGGAGTGAAAGATCGGCTACGAGATTGTTCAATGTGTTCAGCAATAGACAAGGGCTTCGGAGTTACAATAGGACTCGAAAAAGTGGTATCAACGTATGAAGGTGGTGAAGGTTGAAATGGTTGATACAAAGTGGATTGCAAAGTCGAACAGTTTCTCCTAGATGCTTATGTTCGATCTTTCAAAGAAATTTTGGGCATGGAGGGGTCGTCCTTAAATCGACTGAAATAATTCGCGTACGAGGCAAAGTTAGGTTCAGGATACCAAAGTTCGGCAAGAGATTTATGAGGTGGGGTACCCATGATGTAAGAAAGGAAAAGAGAAAGAAGATGGGTGGTGCAAGGAGTTCTCAGCGAAAAAATTTGCAAGTTTTTATAAAATTTTCCTCTCTTTATTTTATGTGGTGCTTTTTGCAAAAATTTCCGATAAAGGGCTTAAACACACTTTCAATCAACCACAAATACACAATCAGGCCTAGATCTAGGGTCACCTAGGTCAGCTAGACAGCTCCTAACTGTTCCAAAGGGCTAGAAATAGGACCTCAAACCGCCTCTTCACCGCCAATTGCGGCCAGGTAAGTGCCAGGTGAGTGGGAGGCTCTCCACTACAAGTAGTGGCCCTAATTAAGTAACCACTCGCCTTAGACACACTTGCCTAGACACCGCAAAGTCAGGTTAGGATCAACGGCCGATGCCTACGACTAGTCCTCTGTCCTATTGAGCGCGACGTCCTTAGGGCTGAGTCTAGTATTTTTTAATTAAATATTGGTCAATGCATATGCCTTATGTGATTTCTGAGGTCCTGGGAAGGGTGATGAAATCCCCACCCAATCTGGATTGGTCTCAAGCCCTTTAAAGTCAGATTAAATATATGCAAAACAGTAAAACTATTTGCAATCAAATTTTTATTTTTTAAGCGCGGCACAAAGAATCCTGCACAAGATCAATTATTGGAAGGGGAAAGATTTTTTAAGCGCAAAGAATCCTGCAGGAGATTTTTCAGAGGAGATATCAGAGATTTGCAGAGGAGGAGATCAGACGACTTGCAGAGATTTTTTTTTTGGGGATCCGATCCGTCGCCTCCACTGCGGAACCGCCGCGGGTTGGTCGCTTCGGCAGTTTTTTTTTTGATGTCACCAGATCGCCGCGGTTGACTTGTTGACTCGGTCCTCTAAATTTCTTCTGTTGTATGTTGTGATATTCCTCTGTTTGTTCAGATTTGATATTTGCTGTTTTGATCTCTGGAGATTTCCAGATCCGAAATCGTATGTCGATCCTGCAAAATTCACATAAAAAATACCCTTCACAAAATAAAAGATGATAAATTTTTATATTTTTATGATTTTTCAGTTTTTATGATTTTTCAATTTTAGATTAACCCGAAATTGCAAAAAGGAAATAACACGCCATCCCCGGCAACGGCACCATTTGATTTGGTATGGATTTTACAGATAAAAAATATATGTTACCGCAATCAAGAACGGCGTCGCTTGGTAGCTAGCCGGTGAGTACGGGTCAGTCCACAGGGATGTTGTGAATTTCCTAGTTGGTCTAACGAGTTAATTCCGATTGGCGTCGGATTGATTAAATCTAAAAACTAAATCTATCTAGATCTAATCTTGCTAGGGTTAGGTTTAGGGTAGGTTTGGAAATGTAAATAAATCTCACCGCTTTCTATACCCAAATTAAGATTTATGAGGTGTTATGGTAATTATTAATAAAGGGGATTAGAACCATTCGGGAAGATGTTTCTTCCTTTAGGTTCTTGTCCTTCCTTTATCAATCCTTATCCTAATCTCCATGGAAAACACGCTCAACCGGGCCTTTATACTACGGTATCACTGCTACCTCGAGGGATAGGGTGTCGTAGGGAGCGGTGTGTGCATGTATGCATGGAGTCCTATAAAAACGTGTGATGGGCAAGAAAGGGATGCGAGATCTTCATCTCTCAAAAGCCTTCCCCAAAGCTAACCTTAACAAGCGAGGAGACTACTCGCTCATTAGGGAATTGAAGAACATTCTATCTATCTAACTAGGGTAAGGAATTAAAGATCTATACTAGGGCAATTAAATAAAACTACTTACTTGATGACTCTCTCCAAACATTTACACAAGACTTGTCAGATCTGAATGGATGAAATGAAAATAGGCATCGATGCTCTCCAAAAGAAATTTGAATTTTATTAATGAAAGGAGGCATAACCTAATACAAGATTTAGGGTTCCTATTTATAGAGGATAGAAACCCTAGGGTTACAATTTACTCGCATATATGCTTTTACAAAAAACCCCTAAGAAAAAGACCTATTCAACGCCACGCCAGCGCCTCAACTTTCTGCACCGACACGGGCCTTAGACGGCCGTGGATCCGCGGCCATAGGGCCTGTTTGGCCGCGGTTCCACGGCCAAGTGGGAGGATCATGGTCTGCATTTTCTTGGGCTTGGTCTGCTGCATTTTGGCTACTTTTTTCTTTAGAATACCTTCGGGTTCTCTTCCAGATTTCCACAGTGATTAATTGTAGTGGACTTTTACCGTTGCTTCGTGACGTAGTCTTGAACCTTGCGCTGCCTTGTATTTTGTGAACTGATTTTCGTGTAGGCTTTATCAAGATTCTCTGTTTGTTGGTCGAGGTCTCACTTTTGTATCGTCTTTTGTCTTTTTCACTGTTTTTATTCCACGAACCTGTAATCTGCAACTAAGTAGCAGACATGGGTCAAAAGCACCTGTTTATTTATAAAATGACTAGGACTGGGGAATATAATAATGCAATATTATGATATGAACAGTGCTCACTTGGATAGATGTGCACCCAACGGGATGCACACCTAACCAAATGAGCACCTAGCACGATGCAACTAGGGTCGAAATCCAATGAATCAACAGTTCAAAAACACCCAGATTTTCACTGTTGAAGATCAAAAGGGGCTCTTTTCCCTTTTTTGAGGCCTCCTGACGTGTGCATTTTGAAAAAAAGAAAGGAGGAAGGAGGAAAAGACTCGCGCAATAAAGAGTGGCTCAAAACTCACGATTTTGTTTTTTTGGGGAATCAATGTTTCTTTTTTCTTTTTATCTCATCATAATGTTGCCTTATATAGGCTTATAAGTTTACATATAGTCATTTTGGGCTCTACAAATTGGCATTTTGCCCATCCTATATCTTATATGTTTATTTTTTTGCACATAAGTCATGGGGTTTACAAAATTTTGGCTTTTTGCCCGTTTATTTTACATTTATTCATGAAAAATACATCAAACTTATTTATTACATAATTTTCTTCTTAGAATGGGGGAGGCCGACCTCTTCATGTTCGGGGTCGACATGGGCATGGACCCACTTGACCTGGGCTTGGGCCCACTTGCTTGGACTTGGGTTCAGGCTTGACCCCGGGCCCACTTTTCGAGCCTTGATTTTGACTTATTGATCTCAATCTTAGGGTGTAAGTTTTGACCCCAACAAACACAACGTCTTTAACTAATCTTCATAGGTTAGAATATCCATATTCCCATATGAAGATCCAGCATTAGGTATTGCCATGGCGCTTTACTTGAGGTTATGCTCTATTTGGAGCCCTGATGAGTCATGATCGCACCCTTCTAGGGTGGGATGAAATCCAATGGTCTTTAGGCTTTGTATGTATTGCCATCAAGACTCGAAACTAGGAATATGTCGTCACTTCATTCGACGCTGCAATTGCAATAAACCAGAGTTAGTCGGGTGTCCATGTAGTCTTTGTTTTCTCCTATCAAGACTTAGTTATCCATTCAACGGAGCGTAGGGGAATACATCGCTCCTCTTTATTCATAAATTGTCTATATGAATCGGTATTCGAATCACCTACAAAGCAAGAAATTTTTACTTTTATCACTTTTCTTTTTATTTTCGGCGATGCTCTATCCTTTCAGTTTTTCATATCGTGAAAGTCGCGATTGCCCAATCATTTCGGCTATTTATTCGCGGTGCCCAATCATTTTGGCTATTTTTTGTTTTACTCGCTGCTTTTTATTACGAGTTGGGAACTTGGAATCTAATGCCAGTTTCGGCATCAGTATCATTATAACTGGAATATTAGCAGGAGCAACTCATTATATTCCATTGCCTATTTTGGCTAATGATGGCTTAGGTAATATGTTTAAATCCCAGCTAACTAAGGCTTTTTGACTTTATGAGTTGTAAGGGTCTCATAAAGGTATTTCTTCCCATGAGTCATGAGGATCTCACATGTGTATTTTCTCCTTAGGAGTCGTGAAGGCTACTAAGTGTATCTTACTCTCATAAGTCGTAAGGATCTTACAGGAATATTTTCTCCTTGCCAGTCGAGGGGACTTGCAAGTGTCGCTCACCTTGTCGAGAAAAATTTCTCGTTGTTTGGTGGGATTTGGTTCGGAATATATTTATTTATATTCGTGGACTGTATACAGGAGTCGATATTGGACCACTTGTAGGACATTAATTTGTGGGGTTATGATGGCTTAAGAACAGGTTTAGATCCCTGGTAAAGCCCTTGCACTGCTGTGACGCAGCCCTTATTTTCGATCCCCATCAGACACATTATTTTTTCTGATTTTTGTTTTTAACTTTTTGGAAGCCCAAAAGTTTACACGTGCAATACACATAAAAATAAAAAGTCAGAAAAATCAAACATGTGGAAAATGGATTAAACACTGAGTTGTACACATGGCACGAATCCATAGGCTCGAAGCCTTAGATCGAACGACGGAAAGCCTATAATGGCCGGTACCGACGGTTTAACCATGGCCAATGAGGCCCGGGCTTTGCACACTTGACACTTTCCCTACCCCTAACTCTCCTGCACGGTTTGATTTCCCTGCAATCAAACAGTGCAGGGACCCCTCTTGGCCCCAAATTTAATCGAACGGGCCGCAATTTGTGGGTGGATTGTTGAATTGGCGTCTGGGGTTTTACAGTAGCTCCTATACATCTTAAATTAGACTAGTGTATATGAAACTTTATCCCATGTTACTTGTATGAAAATATGGAACGCGTATCTTATAATGGTTTAAGGTTTTACGTTTTAAAAACTTGAGATTTGATTTTTGTTATTTCCAGGGGTAGTTCGATAGTGATAGCACGCGTTAAAAGACGTTTTCTAGTCTTATTGCGTTAGAAGTGTAGCAACACTTGCGTTTTGATTCTTATTTTGTGCTTGGTTAAATGTATAGGATCGGTACCGGAGACTTCCGACATAGCGAGGAAGGGCAAGACATTCGCGAGCTTCGTCTAGTGTTTACTGATATTAGGTGAGTAGGGGGACATTTACATGTGGGAACTCGGGCGGATGGCGCACCCGACCACCAGAAATTTTATAAAAACTCTGTATCGGTTTCTAAACACTATTAGTGATACGTAACCATATTTATGTCATATGCATTACATTGAGTAACATACCATCCTTATTATATATCACACTTGCTAGAATAGATATATTGATTAAAACACAAACACAAATACTAACGATTGCCATATTGCACAGTCACATACACATATGCTACACTACACATCGTCGGTACTATCATGATACTTAGAAACTGCTATGCTATTAGTATTTTAACGACATCCATGCTATTCGAAATGATTGTGTACTACGATTTTGATGTTTGAATATTATTATCATATATATTCATGTGTTGTAGTTGCCAGCTGTTGCAAGACTGAACTGTTCATTATTGATATCATAGATTTGATATTTCTATGGATTTGAGAAACCGCGGGTATCTTTTATAAAACAGATTATGTTTTCAAAAGTATGGTTTTCTCGTGATATGATGATTTGGCGTCCACTACTATTTTTGGTTTTCATGATGAGATATCCGAATCAAAGGAGGGGTTAACCGATTACGGATATATGGTGGACCCGGTACAACTCCGAGGGACAGGAAGACCGTAGGGAGGTACGGAGAGCCTAACGAGGATGATCGATACCGGAGGTGACATGGCATCACGACGGATATTCGGAGGATTCCGACCATGGATGAGTTGATATCAGGAGAGGACCGATCGGTTGGACGGTACCTACGATATTCAGATTTTGTGTCGATGATGGACACGAGTTTTATGAGGATTTGATGATGATGGATATTATTCTTATGAGATTTCATTCATATGGTACTTGCATTTATTATTATACATGTCATATTATATCTTGTGGTGTATACTTCTATTCACTGAGTTAGCAACTTACCCCCGTTGTACCTTATCTCCTTGCAGGATAGACCGCACGGACGCATAGCAGCGTCGTGGATTCATACTTTGAGGTTCATCGCAGATTTTGCTAGGTTGGTTACACGTATAGTAACCGTCTCTTTTTTTGATATTGTATCTTGTATCTAGTGTCACTCTATCAGACCACCTGTATATTCTTTTGATTTAGATCGAGTTTGTGATTTTATGTATATTCTTTTAGGTCGAACTCAGATAGAGTCGACTAGTTAGCTTTATTACGCAGTTCATTTTATATTTTATTGTGATCTTTCGCCTTCGAACGTCGTATATAACTGCGTGGTTATGATTCCGCCATTGGGCGTTGAGATAGCACCCAAGTGGGAATGTCTTTATAATTATATGTATATATACCTGTTTTTATCAGTAATTACAAAGGAGGTGATGTTGAAATTTCAAATAACGAAAACATTTTTTTACCCTATTTCAAAACACTTGACATATGTTTTTAAGTAAACAATTTTTGTAATTAAATTGTGTTTCATATTAAATAACCTTTTGAAAACTTCACCTTCTTTATTATTTAAAAAGGTTTAGATCTTGGTTTTTGGCTTACTTCGGTCACATCGATATCTCTTTACGTCATGTGATCTAAGTGCCGGTTACGTGCTAATTTGATTCTTGACATTTATTTATCCTCTGATCATCGCAGTACCTGGTGATGTAGAGAAGTCGATTGTGCTCGAACATCCCCAGGAGAAGATCTTCTTCGTTGAAGGTGATGTCGGTCGTGTATACCTCCGCCATTTTATCCTTCATCGCTTCCTATGCAAAGTGTGCTTGGAAAAGGTCCGGTTCTTCAAGAGCTTTGATTAGAGACTTCCACAGTTCTTTTGACAAGAGCAGAACATCGTATATGCTCAAGTGTGAAGGTAAATTCTACAGATGGGCTAACACGTTGTAGTCCACCTTATTTTTCTTGGGGAAATCCTTGGCGGCGATTTCTTTGGCTACCTCTTCATAAAGAGTGATCTTTTCGAGCATTTTCCCTTTACCCTTGTGTTGATTCTTAGGATCCTTATTTGAGGGCCTAAGGTTCTTCTCGAGGAGAGTGCAGTTCCACGGACGAATGTTACTGCAGCCATTTTCCTTTTCTTCGTCCCCGATGAGAATCTTACATAGGGGAGGTTGACGGTAGATTCATCTTTTGAATCACTTCCGAAAGTCGGCACTACCGAACGTCTTCCTTCTGAAGTGTGAGCCTTTGTCATATAACAGCTTTCGGTGATCGTTCTTGCTTGGCCATTTGCCTTACGACCGTCATATTGAGGAGGGTGAGCCTTGGCCATCCGCTTCTCTCTTTTTAGATGCCTGTAATGGAGAACGTACTTTCGCCACCATTTTCCGAACGATTTACACTCGTCAATGTAATAGCAGACCTTCCGATGGTAAAGGCAATATTTTGGATGCTTTTCTCCACCTTCGAAATCCACAACCCCTTGGGTATACATCCTTAGGGGCAGCAGTTTCATCCCTTTGGATAAGGTCTTAGCGAAGTGTTTCTTTGTCTTGCTTTTCTTCTGCTTCGGTTGTATATTCTGCTTTGGTTGGGGAGCTGCATAACTCGCTTCTTCCATGGCTTCCCTTTTTAGATGTTGCTGTCTGGCTTTTTCATAGATAGCCAGCTCATGTCTTCGATTGTCCTTACTCTTATGAAAGGCTTCCCTTAGGAGCTTCTCAATCGGTTCTTTTGTGGCGAACTCAGAGTTTCAGGCATTGGTTCTACCCCCTGTCCATCCAAATCGCTTTCGGACGCGGCCGGGGCATCATCATCATAAATGGAGGAGTGAGAGACCATGCGGCAGCTGAAAGTATGTCTTAGCACCTCTACTAAAGTTCTATGAGCATCAAGTATGCAATTTAAAAAAATCTAGAGGGCTAAGTATACTAAACATGAATCGAATTAGAGAATTTGGGTTTCAAAGTTAGCAAACAAGTTTCTAAGCTAAGTGAAGAGAGTCTACAACCTTTGTAGCCTAGTTCTTCACTTCAAAATCTCCAAGTAATATTCCTAGAACTCTTCTTTGACTCCACTCGAAGGTTGGAATGAGCTTGCTCAAAATCTTCATCGTCGAAGATGATCCACGTTGAGGCAAATCACACTCAAGCTCACACTTCACTAATCAAGGTATTAGTGAAGAAAACAACCAATACTAATATGCTAGAGTAGTGTAGGTTGATGAAGTAGGAATTTTGCTCATAAAAAATCTTTTTTTTCTTTTTCTCAACCTAGAAAAATCTAGAGAGGAGATGAAGAAGATGAACTTGGAAGTGAGTGTGAACCATTAGATGAGATGAGATGAAGAGAATGATGAATATCTATGAATAAAACAAGAATAAGAAGATGAGTCATGGCTTTTTCATACTTCTCCAAGCACCCAAACAATGACTTATTCTTCTTTTTTTTAATTCATAAATTTTTATTATTATCTTTACTCAAATGTGATTCTCACACATCCTATTTCTATGTATCATCAACCATGATACAATATATATATATATATATAAAGAAAAGGAAATCTTAAGTGATTTTAATATTAGTTTATATATATATATATATATATATATATATATATCAAATCATTAAATCAACACTTGATTCAATAATCCAGTTATATCATATATAACCGGCTACACTTGATTCAATAATCCAGTTATATCATATATAACCGACTAATATTTAATATTAGTTAATATATATATATATATCAAATTATTAAATCAACACTTGATTCAATAATCTGGTTATATCATATATAATCCGGCTAATATCAAATATATGAATATATATATATATATATATAATCATTGAATTAACACTTGATTCAATAATCTGGTTGATATCAAAAAACGCTAGATTAGAATACAGTATCATATACACGTATTTAATCAAGCTCTCGCATATATCTCCATACATGCCCTACTTCGTTTCGCTTGAGCTAGGAAATCTCTATGTATGACTCTAAAGACTCACCAATATACTAGCAGTAGGTAATGATCACATCAAATACCTATAAGCAGTCAGCGGTACTAGCTGGACATAACGGCTACCCAGGTATTGAACGAATAGAAGATCAACAAGCAAACTTGTCCAAACTCCCGTAAAGCCTATAAGCAACACTTACTGTATAGTCCAGTCTCTTCGTCTAACATGTCGCATATCGAGTCTTGGAGGCGGAATCTTCAGATACCAATAACTCGATAAGTCATGCCAATGTGTGGCCTATAACCTTTCGAGAAACTACTGATAACACTTATTAGTAAATCCCCTCAGCCCTGGCTAGGGACTTGCTGTTATAGCCAATCGAGCATAGAGCAACATCAACTCCCAATACCGGGAGAGACGAAACCCCTCCTATCGCTCATTGCCTCCATGTGACTCGGGACTGTACCTAAAAACCACCTGTTTACACGACTCATTTGAGTCGTGGTAGGGAGGAAATCAAAGCACAGTGGGAACCACACAAGACACTATGACGATCTTGGTTCTATAGACTAACCCGTACAAGTGTCACCAGAGAACTGCTATCTAACGTAGGTATGGTACCATCTAGAAGTTCTCGGTGAGTCATGTTCGGTATACTCATTCTCCAATGAGCACCTGTGTACAATCTTTTATGTCAAACACCAATGGCTATGGGATCAACAATTGCCCCGTACAGGGTCAAGAAATGTACTTACTAGTCTACTCTAGAATATTGATGTCATGTCTCGATACTCTCTCGACTAGGAACTGTTAAGGATGTGCTTGTGGACTATACAAGCCCTACTAGTATGATCTACATCATAGTCCTGGTAGTCAAGCCAACATCCTAAGGGCTTTATCAACGTGTATCAATGAGATAGTAAACTAAAGCAAGTGCGCATGTTAAGATAAAAAGAAACCAGATAGCATACTATCATGTTGAGCAAGAATGCCCTTTATAGATATGTCCAAGCATCCATTATAATATACAATAATGTCCTCTATGGCATACATATTCCTAACAATCTCCCACTTGCACTAAGGCCGGTTGTTTTAGTATCGCATATCCAACATCCCAAAAAGTCTCTCGAACTATGTCTGAGGGAGGGCCTTCGTGAGTGGATCCGCCGTGTTGTCATTCATGTCTACTCTCCTGACCTCGATCTCGTGGCGATCAACTATCTTCCGGATCAGGCGATACTTCCTCAGAATATGTCTGGATCGTTGATGGGACTGGGGTTCCTTGGCCAATGCCACAGCTCCATTGTTATCACAATACAAAGGTATGGGAACCACAATGGATGAAACCACACCAGGTTCAATAATGAACTTCTTCATCCAGACGTTCTCTTTGGCAACATCGTTGGCAGCGATGTATTCAGCCTCCATCATCGAGTCTGCAACGGTATCTTGCTTGGAACTTTTCCAACATACCGCCCTTCCATTAAGGGTGAAGACAAAGCCCGAGACAGATTTGTTGTCATCTTTATCACTCTGGAAGCTCGAATCGGTAAAGGACTCCACTTGGAGTTCTCCGTTACCATACACCAAGAACATCTCTTTAGTCCTTCGCAAGTACTTAAGAATGTTCTTCACAGCTATCCAGTACTTCTCCCCTAGGTTTGATTGATACCTACTTACCACACTAAGTGCATAATCTACATCCGGTTTGGTGCATAACATCGCGTACATGATAGACCCAACTGCAGAAGAATAGGGTATCACGTTCATGCGAGCCCTTTCCAAATTAATCTTAGGAGACATCTCTTTGGAGAGAGTGATTCCTGAACAAGCGGGTAAATTACCACGCTCAGAATCTTCCATACTAAATCTCTTTAGTATGGTATCTATGTACTTAAATTGGGACAATCCAACATCCTTTTAGATTTATCCCTATAGATCTTTATCCCCAGGATATAGGAGGCATCACCCAAATCTTTCATGGAGAACTTTTGTGATAGGATGAGTTTGACCGAGTGCAGCATAGAAACATCATTTCCTATCAAGAGTATGTCATCCACGTACAATACAAGGAATACAACCTTACTCTCTATTACCTTTATATATATATATGGTTCATCTATGTTTTTGATGAAGTCAAACTCTTTGACTGCTACATGAAAACAGATGTTCCAGTTCCGCCATGCCTGCTTTAATCCATAGGTTGATTTAAGCAGCTTTCATACCTTTCCGCTGCTCCCACTGTCTACGAAGCCCTCTGGCTGTGTAATATACACGCTCTCTTCTAAATCACCATTTAGAATAGCGGTCTTGACGTCCATCTTTCAGATTTCATAGTTATGGTATGCAGTAATGACAAGTAGGATCCTGATGGACTTAAGTATAGCCACTGGAGAAAAGGTCTCATCATAGTCGATACTTGGTCGTTGACGAAAACCTTTTACTACAAGTCTAGCTTTGAAGGTCTCAGCCTTTCCATCTACACCAATCTTCTTTTTAAAGATCCACTTGCTCCCAATGGGTTTTACCCCTTCAGGTGCAAGCTCCAAAGTCCATACTTTGTTGGTGTATATGGATTCCATCTCAGATCGCATAGCATCCAGCCATCTCACAGAGTCCCCACTTGTGATGGCCTATTCGAAACTAGTTGGGTCATCATCTTCCATGATGCAATCCTTGCTCGCACCGTCTATGAGAAAACCGTAGTATCTCTCAGGTGGGTGAGAAAGCCTACTAGATCTGCGGAGTGGCTGAGGTTCGTCAGAGACTATTGAATCCTCCGGTTCTACCAAATCTTCAGTTGCAGTTTGTGTTTTTGGAATTTCATCCAGTTCTACTTTATTACCACTAATTTCTTTTATAAGAAATTTCTTTTTCTAAAAAGGCGGCATGTTGAGCAACAAACACCTTTTGTTCTTTAATGTGGTAGAATAGATATCTATGTGAATTCTTTGGATATCCCAAAAACTTGTAAAGAACTGATCGTGCTTCGAGTTTTTCCGAATTCTGTTTTTTAACATAGGCCGGACAACCCCATATCTTAACTCGTTTAAGATATAATCTCTTTCCACTCCATATCTCATATAGTGTTTTACGCACATATTTTGATGGAACTTGATTTAATAGGCATGCAGCTGTCTCAAATGCATAACTCCAAAAAGAAATATGCAACTCAGCAGTACTCATCATAGAGCGTATCATATCTAATAGGGTCCAATTCCTGCGCTCCGATACACCATTATGTTGTGGTGTATACAGAGGAGTAAGCTGAGAGAGAATCCCATTCTCTTTTAGATAATCTCGGAATTTGGAGCTTAAGTATTCACATCCTCGATCGGTTCGAAGGATTTTAATACTTTTACCCATCCGGTTCTCTACTTCGTTCTTATATTCCTTGAATTTCTCAAAAGTTTCAGATTTGTGTTTCAACAGAAACACATGTCCGAATCTTGAGAGATCATCAGTGAATGCAATGAAGTACGAGGAATCATTTCTGGTATGTGTAGTCATAGGACCACATACATCACTATATATCTGTCCCAAAAGTCCAGTAGCTCTTGCACCGTGTCCCGTAAACGGAGTTTTGGTCATTTTACCTTTGAGACATGACTGACAAGTTTCATAAGATGTAAATTCGAACAGATTCAAATATCTATTTTTATACAATTTAGCTAATCTGGTCGCATTGATATGACCAAGTCTACAGTGCCACAAGAAGGTTTCGTTCATATCTGAACCTTTTCTCTTATGGGTGTTTCGTATATTTAGAACTGTATTTTGATTTAGAACATATAAATCATTACACAACGTACCAAACCCAACCAACACTTGATTAAGGAAAATGTTCATAACATTTTTCTCTAATGCAAAGTTATATCCTTCTTTATCTAATAAAGAAACGGATATTATATTACACAACATTGACGGTAGGAAGTAACATTCGTTCAAAATCTATGTAATATCTTTTGGCAATACTAGATGATATTCGCCGACAGCTTCGGCAGCAACAATTGCTCAATTCCCTACTTTGAGAGACGTATCACTCTTTCCCAGTTCTCTACTTTTCTTTAACCCTTATAACATATTACAAATTTGGGATCCTAATCCGGTATCCAATACCCAGGACGTAGAGCAGACTGAGAAACAGTTCTCAATAACTAACACACCCGAAGAAGATATATCAGAATGCTCCTTCTTTATTAGGGTTGCATGGAAATCGTTGCAATCCCCTATCCCTTGCCCAAACTTATGACAGTTGTCAAGAGATAGAGCGGAACCAACGTTCCCCAGCCCAACATAATAAGCGGGTTCAGTCAATAAATCCATATTATTATCTTGATTAAGGCGCGACATGGTCGCTACCTGGAAAGAGAGAGAAGGAAATACTTTAGTATGCGCTCTTACAAGATTAGATTGATTATTATCTTATCTAATCAAGATGGCTCCCACTATTTTTATCAAATCTTCCTTCAAATCCTAAAAGGTAAGATTAGCCGGAATTAATTACACTCTACAAGTTCGCTAATCGGTCAGCCAGTCTAGTGTTGGTTGATCATTCAAAATTTATTGTACATTTGTATGGACATTTTCCCTATTATTATTAATTACTAAAGGGTGTTATTTGTGAATTAAGAACATGTGTGGATTTATTTGTAAAAATATTATGATCATATGTTTCTTCATTTATAATTAATATAATTAGGGAAATATATGCATATCATATTTAAATAAAATATCCATAATTAAAATATACCTATCATATCAAATATTCTTAACCAATATTTTTAAGATACCATATCAATTAATTGGTTAGAATAATATCTCAAATATAACAAATGCTCCTAACAATTTGATTTGAGATATTGTGCAGGTATTATAATAGATCAGCTCAGGTCTGAAAAATAAGTAGGAGATCCACAGTAAATTGATTCAACAAACCAAATCTGCCGAATATTAGGAGCAAACTGAAGAATTTCGCAACGGCAGAGACTAAAAGCAATATTTCCAGAATATTTTTATCAGAAGGATCTCCAAATATCAAGAAAAGAAGCCACGAGAAATCCGAAGTCACAACTCCACCATACGGCGGCGGATCCGCGGTCAAAGGGCTATGGGCGGCGGTTGCGCGGTCTTCTAGTGGCCGTAGGATGTAAAACATCAGGGGCTTGATCGTCTTTATACATACTTCTACATGATATCTAGGGTTTCACTTTTCAAAACCTATATAAAGGACCGAGAGTTATCTATCTAAAAACATCGAATGACTCCATCGAAGAATCGATTAAGATCTAGCGAACAAACTAGGGTTTTGTAAATTACTTTTTTAGTTAGTAACTTTTGTAATGCACTAGAAAATCAATAAAGGTAGTTCTTTCTTTTAAAATTTTGTCGCATTTACTTTCTGCATTTTAATTTCCGCATTACATTCTGTATTTTTCTTATGGACTCATTCATTTTCAACCTTTGTTTTACTTCGCGCTTCCTAATGAGCGAGTAAATTCTTGTTTGCTGGGGTTTGTAGGATAGGGTAGAATAATGGATGAAAAAATCCCTTAATTTCTTTTGATACTTTAATTTTTATACACTTTAGCAAAATGAATGTTAACCCTCTTCACGGGCGTACTATCCATTCATGATAGTCATGACCACGATTTAAGATTCGCTAATACTCACTTTGTTAAGGGCTTGAGACAAACAGGGATCAATGGAAAGACAAGGGTCAGTAGAGAGAAACCATAATTCCCTCTAAAACCCCTAATCCACATTCATCACTATTTCTCTAGTATTAAATAATTAAGAGATAAAAGAATTATTTTTAAATCTCTATCCATTAACTACTAAGTCCTATAAATCTTACAAGCCATTATATTATAAAATTTTCAAATCTTCTTAGTAATAAACGATAACAATCCCGTCTTTCTTCTATCAACTCTTCTAAAGAAAGAAAAGTATTTCACCGTTTCTGTGGATGACCCATACTCACTAGCGGCTAGCTATTGCGATACCATTATTGATTGCGGTAATTTAGGAAACACATAGACACACTTTTCACGAACAAGTCAAATGGCGTCATTGCCGGGGAAACAATCGTAATATTTTTCTTGTTATTCGGGTTGATTTCTTATAAAAACCAGAGAAACAAAAAAATAAAAAGAAAATAAAAACTGCATTTTGTATTTTAACGATTTTTGTGCGAGTTTTGCGAGAAATCTGGAGCACTTGGAGCGAACCAACAGAGATTCAGAGATTGTCAAATAGGAGTAGAAGAGTATTGTAATGCAGTGCCAAATTTTGAAGGGGAGATTTCATCAATAGGCGGCGGAACCGCCGCCCAAAGGTGCTTTTGGCGGTGGAAGCGTGGCCATAATAAGGAGCTAAGCCCCCAAATTTTTCTGGTATTATCCTTTCGTCTTCCTCTCATCTCTATTGCTCCAATAAATTGTTTTTACTTGCAGGATTCTATGCAAACAGCGCCGCTAAAAATCTTTGTGTGTGTTTTAGATTTTGGTTTGTTTTGCATAATTAAAATGGACATTAAGGAGAAAGAAACCCAAATTCATATTAGATGGGGATTTTATCACCCTTCCCAGGCCCCACAAATCATAAACAAGTATAAGCATCATCCTACATTAATAAAAAATATCTAGACCAAGCCTCTAAGGACAATCGCGTTCAATTAGGACAAAGGAGGGTCGTGGGTAATCTACTTATCTGTATTTCTCTTGTGGTGTCTAAAGCAAGTGTGACTAAGAAAAGTGGTTTATTTAATTAGACCCGCTATTTTTGTGATTCGTATAGCGGATACCTGGCACTTACCTAGCACTTACCTAGCACTTACCTGGCTGCAAGATTGATAAGGAGGTGATAGAGGATTTATCCTACGTCTTTTCCTTTGGAATTCTAGGAGCAGTCTAGTGATTTGACGTAGGTGACCCTAATTCTAGGTGTTGTTTGTGCATGTTTGTGATTGGTTAAGTCAAGTCCCTATTACCAAGCAAAACAATCCCAAAATCCAAAAAAAAAAAAAATTATTACCATTTCAACTTCCAATTCTTTTCACTCTCTTATGATGGGTAATTCAAACCGGCCAACTCTTGGCGAGCTTTACTATACACAACCAGATATTTTTTTTATATCGTTATTGCTTTGGTAGAAATTCCGACCCCACCATTTCTTTAAGAGATAGGATAGAACGCTCTAGAAATAACAGTTGGACATCCCACTTGAATTCCTATCAACTGTGTCAAAATTTAACACCTTTTTATGTTAATAACCCTTTTAAGGCTAGTGAGGAAACTTCTAAATCCATGTCCATTGCTGAGCATATTGCGAAAGCCCGTAAGCAAAGTTTCATACCTTTCACTACTCTAAAACCCTTTGGACAACATTTGCAATCATTTCCATATGAAAATATTGATACTCCTTTTGAGGCGTATATGGAAACTTCTAAACCCATGACCATTGCCGAGCAAATTGCAAAAACCAGTCGCCAACAATTCAATCAATCTCAATCTTCTTCATATCAAAATGTTGATCATAATCTTATTTATGAAACTTGAATACAACCTTCTTTCTTTTTTCAACAGTACAAAACTTTCATACCCTCTCATGTTGATACTTCTCTTGAGGCTAATGTGGCAATTCGTAAACCCATTTCTATTGCGGAACACATTGAACTTTCCTGTAGCCAACAATTGACCACATTCCAACCATACTCAACTGTTGCACTTTATCTAGACAGTGCTTCTGAACAGCAATTAGAAAGTTCCACTATTCAAAGCGAATCTTTCTTTAAAACTTCTTCATAAACCATGTCTAGTCTTGAAGTAGAGTTGGAATTGCATTGTGAAAAAGAATCAAGGATCCTTCAAAATCAAACCAGAACCAATTCTTTTGATCTCAACACCTTCCATCCTGAAATCCAACCGAATGTATTTGATGATCAACCGCTTAATAATCTAATTGATGGGGTGCCCGAGAATAACATATTTGACTTTTCCAATTGTGAGTGTGAGAGAGAGCCTTACACCATTCCAAATTAAGCCGATCTTTATCCGATTAAACTTGACATTTCAAACCTTCCAATTTCCTCAAGTGAACCAAATGATCCATCGATTGAGGATAATATAATTGATGACTTTTTAAATAAATATTTGTTTGATTTGACTGAAGGTGCTAGTGAGATCGGTGTTGAGAATATCTTTGAAGATGAATTCGCTATGTTGGTTGAGTTGGTTTCACCGATCCATCATATCCCTTTCATTGAATGTGAACATCTTCCTGTACATTTAACTGATTCTATTCTTACCACCAACCTATCCGATATGTAAAACGATATTCTGCCTACATCTTCCATATCTGGATCAACAACGGTCGACACCTAAGTTCGTGTACCCATTTCATTACACACTTTCTTAGGTTCTTCTCATCTTCTTTCACTTCCACCGAGATTTGATGAACCACACTCCGATATTTCGAGTTCTATGATTCTTGAAAGACCACCTGTTTTAGACATTTTTGAGAATAAGGGAGACGATCTTTTCGAGTCTCCTACCTCGATGATTTCTGACGAATCGAGTGTTTTGAATTCTGGTGCGCAACACATTGACCTTAAAACTTTCAACCTTTCTAGTGGATCTGCCTATTCCAGTAATTCTTTTCTTTCCAATGAGATCATCAATTGGACCATCGATGAATGTTTTGAAAGTATTTTCGCCGAAGAACTCGCGTTCCTTAAAAACTTGGATGCTGTGATGAATCAACCTCCACTGGAAATTTATTGTAACATTTTGGAAAAATTATAAATACTAATTTATAATATAAAAACATATGGAAAATAGTATTTTGCAGATAAACCCAAATATATTCCATATTTATAATAAACACCTTTAGATATTTAAGAAAAGTAAGGAAAATGTAATATCAAAAGTGCGATATTTTCGACTGAAAAATTACCATATAAAATTATTAAGATTACATCTCTATAACAAATATTACTAACATTATTCATGGAGATATTGTGCAAGATTTAGCTCAGGTCAGGAGATCCGGATATCGAGATGTCAGAATCAAAAATCTGCCGATAAAGTTAAATAAAATCGTAGAATCAATACTGGCAGAGACTCGGGAAATATTTCCAAAATCCAGATATCTATAAGATCTCCACGTCAACATGTAGAAGCCCCAGAAGATTGAGACCCTAACTCCTCCAAGATGCGGCGCTTCCGCGGCCATAAGCCCCAATACGCGGCTGATCCGCGGCCCTCTGGTGGCTATTGGATCTGATATTTTCTGGGGGTGATCGTATCAACATATCTTAACCTATGGGATATAGGGTTTCTGATTTAGGGGCTATATAAAGGACCAAAGGCTAAAGTTAAGAATCATCACCTTTTATACGAAGCAAATCACCGTCAAAGAACAAGAGATCCACGACAGGTCCGCAATTCGGCGTGATAAAGCGACGTGAGTTTCGACAGAACATCTACTTCCTACGAGGCAGAGATCGAGAGCAACATATTCTTCTTGTAATCTAAACTCGAAGGTTTTTTACTTGTAAAATTGATTAATAAAGGTAGATCATTAGTTTAATTATTTCGTATTTAATTTCTGCATTATGATCTCATTCTCTATCATTTCTTCTTCTATCTCCATCATGCGCGAGCAATTCTCCGCTTGATAGGGTTCATAATATTTTAACTTCTTTTACATCTTATGAAATTTATAAACTTTAGCAAAATAATTGTTAACATCCTAATCGGGCACGCTATCAATTTATTGATAGTCTTGACCGCGATTTGAGATTCGATTAACATTTGTTTTTCTAAGGGCTAGACATGAATAAAGATCAATGAAGGGACAAGGGTCAATAGTGGGGAAACTCTAGTTTCTTTCAAGAAGCCTAATCCTTATTCGTCAATATCAATCTAGTTTTAAATCTATCAAAAGATAAAAGGAGTCATCTTTATTAGCATCCATGACTACTAAATCCTAACGAACTCTACAAGCATTTTCCCTATAAAATCTATATCTGTATTTAAATTAGATCTTAAAACTATAAATTATACATCTGTGTTTAACATAGATATGGGATCTACAACTATTCTCCCTATTCTCCTCATTCTTTATTCAACTTGTCTAAAGCAAGATTAGAAATTCCACGCATCTCTGCGGACGACCCGTACTCATCTCGGCTAGCTACACGCGACACCATTATTGATTGCGGTTAACTACTACAAACACACTCTTTCTCAGATCAACCAAATGGCGTTGTTGCCGGGGATACGTACGTAATTTTTTTGTTGCTATTCGTGTTGAATTCTTATTCGATCCATATCATAAAAATAAAATAAAACAACAAATTGTGTATTTAACGATTAGTGTGCGATTTTTGCGAGAGAATCTGGAGTCGCTTGAATGGGGAATTTGAGATTCAGAGACTTACAGAGAGGACCAGAAGAGCAAAGGAGGCCACTGTAAAAAAAATTGTCAAGAGAACCCTCTTTTCTACGGCGGAACCACGGCTATTGCATGCAAACGGCAGCGGAACCGCGACAGTCTTGTTGAGTTGTGCATCCAAATTTCTCTGGTATCTTCTTCATATCTTTCTCTCTTCTCTGAGATCCAATAATTTGATTTTTCTGCAGGATTCTTTGCAAAATATCGCCGCTCAAAAATCATTTTGCGTGTTTTGTAATTGGTTTGTTTGTGCATATTTTAATACGGATTTTAAGGGGCAAAACCAAAATTCAGATTGAGTAGGGATTTCATCACCCTTCCTAGGCCCCACAAATCACAAAACGAACATCCGCATAACCCTATATTAATTAAAAAATATATAGACCAAGATTTTAGGGACCGTCGCGCTGAATTACGACAGAGGAAGGTCGTGGATAATCTATCGCTTATCCGCATTTCTTTTGTGGTATCTAGGGAAGCGTGTCTAGGAAAGTGGTTACTTAATTAGGCCCGCTATTTTCAGTGATTCGTATAGCGGATACCTCCCACTTACCTGGCCATAAGAACGATAAAGAGGTGGTAGAGGATTGATCATGCGGCTTGTCCTTTGGAAGTCTAGGAGCGGTCTAGTGACTTGACCTAGATGACCTTAGTTCTAGGGTTGTTTGTGCATTTTTTGTGTGATTTGCCTCACGTCCGAAAATTTTCGAAACAAACCATTTTAAATATTTCTCACACGCTGCCACTTGCGCTAAATCCGCTTAGTGCATGCTCGGCTGGATACGGGATTCTAGTGCCAGTATTATCCGCGTTTCTGCTATCGACTCCGAAGTCGGTACTTCTTCATCTTATTTTTCCCCTCCACCCACCACATCCGCGATGGAAGGTTCTCCATCAGATTTTACCACCACCATCCTGCCACCACCCGTAAGTGCGCAGAATCCACCGCACATCTCTCTCCAAGAAAGATGCTACCCGATACGCGGTCCCCACCCTACTTGTCTATTTATTCCACCAGCCAATGGGGATAATTTTGAAATTAAACCCCACTTCATCAAACCGTTGCCTAAATTTCACGGGTTTGAATCCGAAGACGCATATGTTTTCATAACCAAATTCGAAAACGTATGCGCAATGATGGGCGCGTCACAACTTTCTGTGGATGCTATGAGATTACGTCTTCTCCCTTTTACCATGTGCGATCTAGAAGAAAAATGGTTTTATAACACTGTCGCACATTCTTTCGCAAAATGGGACAAATTCGTTATAGCATTCCTTAAGAAATTTTATCCCAATCATAAGACCGTCCGTGTTCAAAGCGAGATTAACCAGTTTACCCAGCTTCCCAACGAACCATTTTGGAAATGCTTTGAACGGTTCAAGAATCTTCTTCTAAAATGCCCCCATCATGGAATAGATAAATGTCAACTTTGCCGCATTATATATAAGGGTATTAATCCAGCGACAAAGCAGATGCTTGAAACCATTTGTCAATGCCATTTCATGTCTAAATACGATGGGGAAGCTTGGCAATTCTTGGAAGATCTCGCTGAACAAACCTTACAGTAGGAAAGCGTTAGACCAACATCGTCTAGGGGAGATATCCATCAGTTCGACGTTTCTATCGCAGTGAAAGCCAAATGGCCGCGATGCAAAAGAAACTCGACGCTATAGAAAACAAAGTCTCTTCAGCCTCCCTAAACCAGGTTACGCTCCCCAAAACCGTGTGTGGTTGCTGTTCCGACCCATCACACTTAACGGAAGAATGTCCTTTGAGTCCACCATTTCAAGGTCAAGAACAAATTAATGCTACTTTTCAGCAACAACCTAGAAATGATCTTTATTCTTCCACATACAATCAGGGTTGGAGGAATCATCCTAATTTTTCTTGGAACCAAAACCAAACTCAAATCAAAACCAGTTACCAAGCAACTATCAAAAACCTACTCCACAGCAACAGCAGCCACCACCACAGAGTCAGCACCCCTTTCAATCGCAAAATTTTCTAAATCCGGCCAACAATTCTACACCTTATAATAATTCTTTCCAAACGGCCGGTACCAAACAATTCTCCGCACTCGAACGAAGCTTGGACACGTTTATTAAACATTCCTCACAAACAACGGCTAATTTAACGTCTTCTACCCAAACGTTAGTGCAAAACACCGCCACCCACGGTGAAAGTATAAAATCGATAGAAGCACAACTTGCACAGTTAAATGCCGCGATGAGTGCGAGAGAAAGGGAAACTTCCATCTCAACCCCTACCAAATCCTGGACACTCACAAAGTTATAATGTGAATGCAGTTACCACGTTGAGATCGGGAAGAGTGTTGAACAATGAAGTCGGTGAATAGGTTGATGATGATGAATCAATTGATACCCCGGGTTCTACTTCTAACCCTATTTCGTCTAGTCCACCTTCTTCCGAGCCTATTCTCCATTTTCTTCTAGGCTCGAACCCGCAACCCACTTCCTCGAGTCAACCTAAAACGATCCCAACTCCAATTCTGGGATCCATTCCATCCCTACAATCTTCTCTAATGTTGGACCAAACCCTTATTGATAAAGCTCCTTATCCAAACAGGTTAAGGGGCAATAGACCAAGTCTCCAAATGAAGAAGATTGTGGAAATTTTTAAGCAACTTAACATAACTATTCCCCTCCTAGATGCTATCCAACAAGTTCCGTCCTATGCGAAAATTCTAAAGGACTTATTCACTAGGAAAAAGAAAATTGAAGTACCTAAAAAAATTTTCTTAGCGAGTAATGTAAGCACTGCTTTTACCCAACAATTACCCAAGAAAAGAAAGGACCCCGGGAGTCCTATAATATCTATTTCTATTGGGGGTAAAAAGATCAATCGTGCTCTACTCGATTTAGGTGCTAGTATTAACTTGTTTCCATATTCTGTCTATGAGCAATAAGGGATCCGAGAGTTAAAACCAGCGCACTGCACTCTTCAGATGGCCGATCGATCTATCACCAAACCTAGGGTGAGCTGGAGGATGTGTTAATCAAAGTCGGGGAATTTATATTCCCTGTGGACTTTATCGTTATAGATACACAGCCTGTAGCAAACCTACGAAACCAAATTCTGGTGATTTTAGGTCGACCTTTTCTAGAGACTTCCAACGCTATAATCAATCGTCGTAACGGCTCTATGAACCTATCCTTCGGGAAGATGTCAATTGAGCTTAACATTTACAAGCTGGGAAGTGAACCCTCCGAACCCTATTCTCAAGTATGTTCTGTCGAAAGGATGGATGCCGACAGTAGCAAATTTAAACAGCTTCACGATACTGATCTTGACTCCGCTAGTACGTTATTGTTTGACCCTGCTATTTGTTATACACATACGAACCCTTCTATCGAGCTGTCCGGGTCAACTTCTAACGCTAAATATGAAGCTTTTATGGAATCCAAGTATCATCCCGTTCTTTCCGATGAAATTATTATTCGGGATATCGATGAAAGCTTTGAAGAAATCTTCGCTGAAGAACTCACATTCTTAGAAGACATGAGCGTTGTGATGAATCAACCCCAACATAAAAAAGTTAAACCGCCACCTCTTCTTCTTATCAATAATGAGAATGCGAGTAATCCACTATCACTGTTTCGTCTCTGTAAACCTAGACGTAGACCCGTTCCATTCCACCTCTTATCCCCTCCCCACTTCTTCACGTCTATGGATGACATGTTCTTCTACCAACCTTGGTGCTACATTGATAATATATTTGAATGGTTGGTGTTGACTTTTGGTCTTTGTAAGGCTTTATATGGACCAATAACTTTAAACCCCCTTATAATTTTAAATGTTTAATACTATTTTACATAAGTTTGGGGGGGGGGGGAGAAAACTTTTGGCTTTTAAACAAAAAGAAAATTTTTACAAAATTGTGAGCCAAAAATAAGTTTGGGGAAGGATTTCACTGTCATTTATTCATGTCCCCGTAACTAACTTTTCCTCCCAAGTCTACAGGTTTTTTTAGCTTAACAGATGACATCAGTGAGGGCACTGCTGGAAACAGATTTTGGGGAGGTTTATGCTTATTCATACATTATTTTGCATTATCATAAATATAAGCACAAAAAAAATTTGATAATAAAAGTTTGAAAGTGAAAAATTACATATGAAAGATAGGAATAGTTTGAGAAAAGCAAGAAAGTTAGATGTTTTCTTAAACGAAGCTAGTAATAAGTAGTTATGAGCCGTTGTCCCAAGGGTTGGTAACATGAAGGAAATTGCTAATCTGAGGATAAGAATAAGTCTGAAAAATAGTCCATATTCTTGAGTCCAAACATTTGAACGTTGATACCCTACTATACGCACTTGCAGACATCTTAAAACTTGGGATAGTAGAGGATACCTTGAAATGCTCTTGTCTAAAAGCACTAGTATGAAATAAAAGAAATATAAGTGGTGAAGAAAAAAATGAACACTGGTTTTGTAATTGCTTAAGGCAGCATAAAAAAAATATAGCGAGGGTGCTTTATCACCTAGTGCCTTAGACCAACTGGTTTGGGAGCCACTGCTAAGCCTTAGGTGTTGCAAGACGAGAAAATATGCCTAAATAAGCAAGCACATTTAGTAATCGGTTGGTTAGTACCTTAAGAGTATTAACGGTTGCATGAAGGATGTGTTAGCAATTCCATCTAAAATATTCACCAACTAAAAAGTACTAAGGAAGATGGAAAAGAGTATGATAGCTTGAATTGAATTCTCTAAGTGTAAGGATGTCTTTTACACACACGTAGGGGTATATGATTGATATTTGGATGAATGGTAGGGATAAAGGCTAAAGGCGATGTTTTATTGAGGGATGATGTTATTTCTAATATCTTTTCACGACCATTAAGATAGGGCTCATGGCAACTGAAAAACTGGTGTAGTTGGAAACACTTATTTTCAAGTTCTTTCTTTTATAATTCTTATCTTTGTATGTAAATTTCATTTTCTTTCTTTTATTATAGTATTTTATGGGTGTAATCCGCTGAAAACCCTCAGGAGACAACACTCCTCCTACTAGGGACACCTAGAGGTTTAACAGCTTGTTACACGTGCTCAGTGCAATCGTGTTGCCTACGAAAGTGTGCTACTTAGGTTTTTCTTTTTTTTCCTCCTTCTCTATAATAACTAGTTTGCTCGGGATGATCAAAGTTAAGTTTGGGGGTATTTGTTCAGTCGAAAATATCGCACATTTGATATAACATTTTTCTTACTTTTCTTAAATATTCAAAAGTGTTTATTATAAATATAGAACATATTTGGGTTTATCTCCAAAATACTATTTACCATATATTTATATATTATAATTAACATTATGAAGGAAAATATATGCATATAATATTTATATAATATTTTTATTATGCATATCATATCAAATAATCTTAATCAAATTGCTTAAAAGATTTATTACCATATAAAATGATTAAGATTATATCTCTATAAAAAAATATCACTAACATTATTCATGGAGATATTGTGCAAGATTTAGCTCAGGTCATGAGATCGGGATATCGAGATGCCAGAATAAAAAAGCTACCAATAAAATTAAATAAAATCGTAGAATCAATATTGGAAGAGACTCCGGAAATATTTCCAAAATACAGATATCTATAAGATCTCCACGTGTCAATATATAGAAGCCCAAGAAGATTGAGATCCTAACTCCTCCAAGATGCGGTGCTTCCGCGGCCATAAGCCCCAATACGCGGAGGATCCACGGCCCTCTGGTAGTCGTTGGATCTGATATTTTGTGGGGGTGATCGTATCAATATATCTTAACCTATGGGATCTAGGGTTTCTGATTTAAGGGCTATATAAAGGACCGAGGGCTAAAGTTAAGAATCGTCACCTTTTACACGAAGAAAATCACCGTCAAAGAACAAGAGATCCACGACAGGTCCGCGATTCGACGTGATAAAGCGACGTGAATTTCGACGGAACATCTACTTCCTACGAGGCAGAGATCGAGAGCAACATCTTCTTCTTGTAATCTAAACTCGAAGGTTTTGTACTTGTAAAATTGATTAATAAAGGTAAATCATTAGTTTAATTATTTCGTATTTAATTTCTGCATTATGATCTCATTCTCTATCCTTTCTTCTTCTATCTTCATCATGTGCGAGTAATTCTCCGCTTAATAGGGTTCGTAGGATTAGGGTAGAACAATGGATGAGAAAATATTTTAACTTCTTTTACATCTTATGAAGTTTATAAATTTTAGCAAAAGAATTGTTAACATCCTAATCGGGCGCATTATCAATTTATTGATAGTCTTGACCGCGATTGAGATTAGATTAACAATTGTTTTGTTAAGGGCTAGACATGAATAGAGATCAATAAAGGGACAAGGATCAATAGTGGGGAAACCCTGGTTTCTTTCAAGAACCCTAATTCTCATTCATCGCTATCAATCTAGTTTTAAATCTATCAAAAGATAAAAGAAGTTTTCTTTATTAGGCATCCATGACTACTAAATCCTAACGAAACCTACAAGCCTTTTCCCTATAAAATCTATATCCATATTTAAACTAGATCTTAAAACTATAAATTCTACATCCGTGTTTAACATAGATCTAGGATCTACAACTATTCTCCCTATTCTCCTCATTCTTTATTCAAGTCTTCTAAAGCAAGATTAGAAATTCCACGCATCCTTGCGGACGGCCCATACTCATCTCGGCTAGCTACACGCGACACCGTTATTGATTGCGGTTAACTACTACAGACACACTCTTTCTCATATCAATCATATCATAAAAATGATATTTTAATTGTTTAACATGACATAAGATTTTATAATAAGATAATGGTATTTTAGTATTATACTAAGTTGTTGGGGAAACGCCCGCACGCGCAGACGCGTATGTTTTGGAAATGGATGCGTTTTGGTGGAAAACAGAATGCGCGCACGAGATCGTTCTCGTTTTAATATTTATAACCGCAAGTGCAGGGCGCGTTGTAGCGAGCCATCAAGCACGGGTCGATCCGCAGGGAATTGAGTATTAGGTATCGTTGTTTAAGGTTAGCAAATTAACAAATGGTTGGTTGTCACGAAATTATAAAAGAATACGAAAACAAGAAAAGCTAGAAAACAAGTATAAAGAAGGAATGGTTGTGTCTTGGTTCGGAAGCTTGAATCGCAACGTTTACCTCTACTCTCTCTTGGTTATGAGTTGTCCGGCCTTACCTTGATTCCGGCATGAAGCACGACTTGTCAACGCGGTTGCGGAGCACAAACCGTCAAAGTCCGACATTCGCCGTAAAGCACGAAATGAGTCTGTTTTGGTCACTTACCGTTTGTATCTCCGTGCTTGGGGTATCAACACTAAACACGAGGTTTTGCAAGCATACCACAACAATGAAAACACAAAGAGGTTAGTGAGAGCAAAAGATATTGGTGTTGAGTTTGCTATGGGTTTGTGAAGGTATATAGTATATGAAACAAAGAGTTTGTCAAGCTCTTTATCACAACATATCATATCCTATCTTAACAAGCTTAACACAAAATGGAATTTAAGCGCATGAAACATAAACAAGAGGTGGATGATGCAAAGCCTTTCATCTTACTTCCTTACCCACACCACAACCAAAATAAAAAATTAGGTAAGCATAATGAAAGGAAAGCAAGAAAAGAGAGCAAGTAAATAAAAGAAACAACAACAAATATATTAACACTTGAAGAAATGAGATACAAGAATTTGGTATCTTGTTTAACCTCCTTAATGAAGCTCTCCAAAGAAAGCTTCAAGAGGGAAGAAGAAGAAGAAGAAACCAAGTGAAGATCACTCACTCTCAAGCTAAACCAAAAGAGAACAAACTATCAAAATGAGAAGTGGTATATACATAGGTAGCCTCCTTCCCTTGCCCACTGGTCTGTATTTATAGGCTCAAAAGAAAAATAAACAAACAATAAAAATGAGCTGAAGTGGCAGCAGGGAAGGCCCAGGAGAAAGATGGGGCCCACAGGAGGAGGTGGGGCCGGCGTCGCCGGTTTTGAGGGGATGGTCGCCGGGTCAAATCCGAGGAGAAGGGCTCGTATTGGGTGTGTGGGTTTGTGTGCATTCCAATAAGCCCCTGATGCTATTTGCTTGGTCTTATTTCACCTGGTTTGTATGCAGAGAATTGGAGGGAAATGAGATGCTATAAATCACATCACACTTTATGCATTCAATGCCCATAAATGCCCATCACACCAACACATGCCAACTTGATTAAGCCATCATGCCATGGCTAGCCCCACATGGTCCTAGCCCAAGAGTTTGGTGTGTACACTTGTCTTGTGTTGGACCATTTATACAAAATGTGTGTACACATCAATTTATTGCAAACGAACTCTTGGGATATCGGTCGGTTTTCAGTTCCGGTTGCAGTGTTGGCTCACAGACGATATATCCGTGATATTGAATGTGTTTCCAGTATTTTATCACGAATACCTGTACTCTGAAATAACTGAGCAAACACTGATTAATAGCACCGATATATAACAAAAGAGATAACGAATGAACAGTATTAAATTGCAGTTTTATGTGGTGATCAAATACCCCCAAACTTATCTATTGCTCGTCCCGAGCAATACAAAAAATCCTAGGCTCACTTTCGCGGGGAACGCGATTGCACTGAGCATGTGCAACAAGCCGTTAAACCTCTAGGTGTCCCTAGTAGGAGGAGTGTTGTCTCCTGAGGGTTTTCAGCGGATTACACCCACAAAATCCAGTCAAGTTAGTTTCATAAGTTAACGTCGATTCTATTCCTACAGTTTAGTATCTAAGTCAGAAATTCTATCATCCTAAGTAAGAAATATTCAACCCTTATGTCTCACGCCTCCTATCTATTTATCCCTAGATCCTATACGTATTTACAGTTTAGAAAGATGTCGGTAATTCCTAAGTTTTCCTTCTAAAAGTGCGGTCTT
Organism: Agapanthus africanus; assembly: GCA_030015575.1. NCBI lineage: Eukaryota > Viridiplantae > Streptophyta > Magnoliopsida > Asparagales > Amaryllidaceae > Agapanthus > Agapanthus africanus. The sequence goes on along the minus strand of JASDDO010000024.1, from coordinate 135,853,071 downwards.
AAGTCAGGATTTTTTATCAACTTTACAGAAACATAAGTCTTATTCTTCGTTTTTATCTTTCCTCCAAATATCGATTGTATACCCCTACGTGTGTGTAAATTTACACCCCTACGCTTAAGAATTAAATTCAAGCTATAGTACCCTTTCCTTAATACCTAATACTACATCTTTTCATTAATGGATGGACGCTGTTGCTCATACACCTTTCATGCGACCATTAATGCTTCTTGAGGCACGAACAGCCGATTACTGAATGTATGAGCATTAAAGCGCAAATAGCAGTCTCCAGGTCTTGATTTTATTATTATTTCTTTTCTTTTCTTTTTCTTTTTCTTTTCAAGACCGGATATATTTTTCAATGATGCTCTTTTTTGGTGTTTAGCTTTAAATACCGATTTTTCTTTCATACTAGGTTTTCAGGCAAGAGTATTTCTAGGTATCCTCTACTATCCTAAGTTTCAAGGTACGTGTATGTGCAATTTGTAGGGTATATACTTTCTAAATTTGGCCTCAAGAACAGAAACTATTTTTCAGACTTTTCTTTCAGTAAAGCTTTAATACTCTCCCTTCATCTTGACTTAACTAAAAAACCGAACTCAAGATTACCTATTTCTCAAAAAAAAACTGTAAGGACGTATAATTACCAAGTTTAAACAGAATGAGGGTTATTTTTAGGGTTTTCAATTCCTAAGCCTAGGATTTAGTTACCTCTAACGTATCAACTAAGCTTTTCGGAATAAAATCTAAGTTACCCTATTAGCTAATTTGAACAGTTTTTATATTTTTATAAAAAATTTCAATTTTTATGGGTTTCTTTTTAATATATATGCAATGCAGAAGATACACATGATGCAGTGCTCACCCCCAAACCTGAGTTTTATGATGTCCTCATCGTTTCCCCCCGCGTCCGGTAGCTAGACTTAGACACCAGGGTGAGAATTTTATTCAAAAAAAAAGGAAAAAACCTAAGATTAATTACAACATTAACAAGTTACAAGACTGGGTTAGTGCAGAAATTAATACCATCCACAAAAAGATTGTGTCTATATAATGTAGGGCTGGTAAAAGAATGTGTATAAAAAGAAGTAAAAGAAAAAGAATATGTATATGTTAGTTGTTAGTGAAGGGCGTGGGCATGAAAAAATAGGGGTCAGAAGACGCTGAAGGTAAAGATAAAATTCTGAGGAAGTCAAATAATTGTTTTCTGAATGAATTGTATGTTCAATAAGCGTATGTGGGGTTCCGAAGTCAAGTTCGTGTAAAAACTGGAGTTCATCGGCAAAAAGTCCGGCAAAAGGAAGGTTCAAAGGATGATCCTGAAATGGTTCTGACTCCAACCTACCTAAAATTTCAATCTCATCAACAAAAATTTCCTCAATACTCAGTATAAAAGAATATTTATCAAAATTGTCTTCCTCCATATTATTTTCCACAATCTAACCCACATTATTCACCCTCTCTCCCAAATCAATTTTTCCCTATCACATTCATCACTGGGTAGGTTCATATCATCTAAAAAGGTAGGTTCCCATCCAAATGTTTCTTCCGAAACAATATCACTAGGTGATACAAAAATTGTGGGTTTCTTATCATTTATCTTTTCTAATCTATCCCAACCATACCCGACAAATTTACAAGGTTCCTCTATTAAAATTGGAAATCAAAAATCAGTCGGAGGATTTCTTTGTATGTCCTGGTAGCACTCAGTCAATTCAATCATGTCATCATCTAAGAAATCATCAAAATTTGATTGATCATTTACCTCACTTGGGTGGCTCCCTAGATGACGGACATTAACATTATCGGGTTCTGATTGACTGTTCTCACTCCCTAGGATCCTCTCAGCTAAATGTTTCACTTGTTCCTCTATGTTAGCCAAAGATTGGGCCTGAGCAAGATATAATTGCTCAGACTGTTGTATGAGTAGGGCTAACATAGAAGCTGTTTGATTCTCGACCGCAGTCATTACTTCATTACCTTTTTCTAGAACGGTCAACCTAGCATCCATCTCACTATCATACCCTACACATGGTTTAATGGTTTCGGGTTGGAGGGGTTGTGATGGTGGTGATGCTCAAGCAGTCATTCTGTCGACCTCTTTCTCTAAATTTTCAATCAGTTGGTCAATGGTTGAAGTGGGACTAGGTTCAGGAGTGCTAGGGGGTGACCGTTAAGAATTTGGAACGGTTGGTCACCCTCTAGGAAAGGACAATCATCATGAATGTGGGAAGAATTTTGGCAATTTGAACAAATAAATTAGGATTGAGTATAAACAAAAGAATAGGAATCGTGAAAAATTGAATTGAATTGTGTGTCACCTATTTTAACAAGAATTCACAAAAATTACAAAAACAAATAATATCATACCCCTAGCAGTCTACGGTATTCTAAATCAACTAGACCTGCTCAAGAACCTGATTGATGAAGTAAAACTGTGTCGAGAAATAGGCTCAAGATATACAGATCACGAAGCCAGGTAAGTGCAAGAGAGAATGGGAGGTTTTTACAATGCTTTCGTGAAGTTCTTTAATTAAGTAACCCTTTCTCTTGAACGCTTGCCTAGATACCCCGTGAACAATATACCGTTAAGCAAAGTTCTAAACACAGTTAACTTCTCCTAATGAGGGCGAAGTCCTTAAATTCGAAGTCTAATTGATTTTAATTTACTGAGGGTATGCAAGAATGCAGTTTTGTGATTTGTGGGCTACGGAGAAAATGTGATGAAATCTTTTACCGTATCTTGTTTGGTCATTTTGCCCTTAAAATCCGTATTAATATGCAATGCGCAATCAAATAAAAGAATTCAAGAAGTCATGAAATTTAAATATTTCTTTTTCGGTTAAGTATTATGTGCTGCAACAAATACGGTTAGTTCTCTTTATAATTGGTGGAAAAATTGTGCAAAGAATCCTGGAAAAGATAGAGAATTGGATTGCGTCGGATTCGAGAGGAGGTGTTAGGAAATACGTACCAAATGGGTTTGGTTTAAGAAACCCCTTTGAAAGTGATCCGAGTCGTTGAATGTTCGCTTGTGCGGGTCAAACTACCCGGATCTTTGGCACTAATCTTCCCCAAAGTCTTGTATTTGCATTTGAACCTCGCTCCGCACGATCGCTTGTCGTAATTCCGCGAAAAACTAAAATGTCGGAAAATACGATATTTAGTGTCAAAAGCGATACGAATGCCCCAATTCCTGCACACTCAAAATTAGAAAAATCAAACAAGACCAAAAGAGCCAAAACACAGAACTAAAGATCACCAAAAAAGAAAAAACCACAAACTCCTCAAATAGGCCGGCGACGCTGGATTTTTGCCCCCTGTCGCCGGATTTTTCAGAGGGTTAGGTGCAGGGAATTTTGGTGTAATCTCTGGACTATATTAGTGTTCTAATGGTTTTACTGGATTTTTAAATTGAATTGCAGAGTGATAGCAGGTATATCAACAGAGAACAAATTGAGAGAAGTCACAAAAATTCGTATTTTGTTAGTTTTTGAAAAAAATGAATTAGAAGTTAGTTTAGTTAGTAGAACCAGCAATAACAATATCTAATAACTAAAACTCCCCGGCAACGGCGCCAAAAACTTGTTGGGAAAACGCCCGCGCGCGCAGACGCGTATGTTTCGGAAATGGATACGTTTTAGTGGAAAATGGAATGCGCGCACGAGATCGTTCTCGTTTTAATATTTATAACCGCAAGTGCACGGTGCGTTGTAGCGAGCCGGCAAGCACGGGTCGATCCGTAGGGAATTGAGTATTAGGTATCGTTGTTTAAGGTTAACAAATTAACAAATGGTTGGTTGTCAAAAAATTATAAAAGAATACGAAAATAAGAAAAGCTAGAAAACAAGTATAAAAAAGGAATGGTTGTGGCTTGGTTCGGAAGCTTGAATCACGACGTTTACCTCTACGCTCCCTTGGTAATGAGTTGTCCGGCCTTACCTTGATTCCGGCATGAAGCACTACTTGTCAACGCGGTTGCGGAGCACAAACCGTCAAAGTCCGACATTCGCCGTAAAGCATGAAACGAGTCCGTTTTGGTCACTTACCATTTGTATGTCCGCGCTTGGGGTATCAACACTAAACACGAGGTTTTGCAAGCATACCGCAACAATGAAAACACAAAGAGGTTAGTGAGAGCAAAAGATATTGATGTTGAGTTTGCTAAGCGTTTGTGAAGGTATATAGTATATGAAACAAAGAGTTTGTCAAGCTCTTTATCACAGCATACCATATCCTAGCTTAGCAACCTTAACACAAAATGGAATTTAAGCGCATAAAACATAAACAAGTGGTGGAGAAGGTAAAGCCTTTCATCTCACTTCCTCACCCACACCACAACCAAAATAAAGAACTAGTTAAGCATAATGAAAAGAAAGCAAGAAAAGAGAGCAAGTAAATAAAAGAAATAACAACAAATATATTAACACTTGAAGAAATGAGATACAAGAATTTGGTATCTTATTCAACCTCCTTAATGAAGCTCTCCAAAGAAAGCTTTAAGAGGGAAGAAGAAGAAGAAACCAAGTGAAGATCACTCACCCTCAAGCTAAACCAAAAGGAAACAAACTATCAAAATGAGAAGTGGTATATACATAGGTAGCCTCCTTCCCTTGCCCACTGGTATGTATTTATAGGCTCAAAAGGAAAATAAACAAACAATAAAAATGAGATGAAGTGGCAGCAGGGAAGGCCCAGGAGAAAGATGGGGCCCATAGGAGGAGGTGGGGCCGGCGTCGCCGGTTTTGAGGGGATGGTCGCCGGGTCAAATCCGAGGAAAGGGGCTCGTATTAGGTGTGTGGGTTTGTGTGCACTCCAATAAGCCTCTGATGCTGTTTGCTTGGTCTTATTTCACCTGGTTTGTATGCAGAGAATTGGAGGGAAATGAGATGCTACAAATCACATCACACTTTATGCATTCAATGCTCATAAATGCCCATCACACCAACACATGCCAACTTGCTTAAGCCATCATGCCATGGCTGCCTCCACATGGTCCTAGCCCAAGAGTTTGGTGTGTACACTTGTCTTGTGTTGGACCATTTATACAAAAAGTGTGTACACATCAATTTATTGCAAACGAACTCTTGGGATATCGGTCGGTTTTCAATTCCGGTTGCAGTGTCGGCTCACAGACGATATATCCGTGATATTGAATGTGTTTCCAGTATTTTATCACGAATACCTGTACTCTGAAATAACTGAGAAAACACTGATTAATAGCATCGATATATAACAAAAGAGATAACGAATGAGTGGTATTAAAATGCAGTTTTATGTGGTGATCATAAGTGTTTCATTCTTCTAAAATAAAGATTTTAGATTTTTTAGTAACATAAAGGTATTTATATGTAAAAGGTAATTAGTTGCAAAATGTATTGTGTTTTAATTTAGTGAGGGTGGGTATATGTTAGTATTAGGTTAAACCCTCACAATCTCCACACCACACTCAGACTCTCCTCACTCCACCTCCTCCTTCTCCCATGACACGTCATGCTTGCTTTGCTTAAGACCATGACACCTCCCACCTTATCATTATTCAACCTTTAGGTTATTCCTTGAACTCTCAACTGAAACCATAAGTTCCTTCAAGCTCCAACACCAAAAACTTCCAAGCATTCATCATATCAAGAGAGAAATGAGAGGGTTCCTTCATCAATATTGGTCATACCATCAAGCTAGAGCCACTATAACCTCTAAGAGCTTCCTGCAGGGTGTTTTTCGTCACCCCATTGAGATAGGAATATGCGCGCGCTTGTCAGGCGTACTACAAATTCCCCCTGCCAGGGGTAGGCCAGGGTTTATTGATTGTGGGGATCCGAATCTCCGGCAGCCGCGGACTAAGCCGCCGTTAATTACCCCTCGTCTTTGGAGCGAGGGAACCTCCGATTGACGGGTTAAACTGGTCATGCGAACTCAATGTGCAGTGTACGTGTGTTTTGTTTTGGATAGGGCTTAGATGTATCGGGAGCCACGCAGAGTTTTTTACGGGGGTCCCGCTACCCGGATAGCGGGCTGGGGGTTAAGGGGGCTAGCAGCCCCCTTGCATGGTGCGGGGCAGCGTCCCGGCCCAAATTTTTTTTGAGAGGGATAGTGTTCTAAAGTATGTATGTGTGTGTGTGTGTATGTGTGTATATATATATATATATATATATATATATATATATATATATATATATATATATATATATAAGGAAAAAGGGCATCCAAAGGATACGTGGGAAAAAGCGCCAGCGCTTTGGGTGCTAGCGCTTTGAGCACAAGGGCGCTAGCGCGCCACGTGCTAGGAATGTAGGCGCTAGCGATTTGAGCGCTAGCGCCCCCACGTGTTAGACACGTGGGAGCTCGGACGCTAGCGCTTTAGGCGCTAGCACTAGCGCCCCACGTGTCGGACACGTGGGCGCTCGGGCGCTAGCGCTTTGAGCGATAGCGCCCCACGTGACGGACACGTGAGCGCTCGGGCGCTGGCGCTTTGGGCGCGAGCGCAAGGGCGATGGCGCTCTGGGCACGCTCAAAAGTTTAAAAAGGGACTTGGTCCCTGCAATGGGAGTTGTACTCTAAGAAAGGAATACTTATTATTTTGTGTGTGTGTGTGTGTGTGTATATATATATATGTATATGAGGAGTTAAACTCCTAGGATGTTTTGAAGCTGATGAAGGTGTCACGCCCCGCTTCCCAGAGTACGCAAGATTGGGCACGTGACATAGCCAACCATGCTACCTGTGGGTAGGAAATATCCATCCACAGTCACATTACGGTTGTAAAGATATCAAGAACAAAATAATAAACTAATCTAATACATGTCCAAATCCATAATAACAAGAATCAATAAACAATAAACAATAAGTGCGGAAGCAAATGATCCAATACAATAAATAAACAGTACGTCCCATAATGCGGGCTCACATCTGGAAATGGAATGAAAATAAATAAACTAAACCCTAAGGAACTCACAGTTCAGCCTGCTGGCTGAAGTACTCCTGCTCGGTCGTCGATAGTGGTAAGGAATCTGGGCCATGCAAAACCCAGACGTCAGCGCGTCATGTCAACCAAATAATATGATATAAACATGGTAATAAGCAATGCAGGTATGAACATGAATAAAGCAGTACTAAGAAATAACAGAGAAGGGTAATGTGCAGTGGTGACTAAACTGTCCTATCAGGTTTCTACTCTATAGTCTTTGAAATCAATTGATGAATCGTCGATGTAACTCAATAGTATCCCGTGTGTGCCCGGGACCACGGTCAAGGTCCTCAGGGCTGAATCCGAGATGTGCCGCTAAGCAGTAAAAGGTAGCAAGATGGGCGAGTGATGTCAGCATCACCACTCCGGGGCTGGCCAAGCCCGTAAGACTGATCAAAACAAGTATCGAACTGTTGAGTTACAAGTCGGTTTCACCTTTGATTTCCCCATACCCCCAAGCTATGTATGTCAGGTCAGGTATTCAGTAGTCAAGGACTAATGCCAACACAAAATCCGGTAAAAGTAGGTCTGTCTGGATAGACAGCAGGAATGGTCAGGTTTTTCGGCATTAGGCATGAAATCAGGTAACAGGTCAGGTCACGTTTCAACAGGTTGAGTCGATATGTACAGGGTGTCATGTCCGGTGTATCAGTACATGTGTTAGGTGTATCAAGATCGGTCAATATGTAATGCAATCAAATGTATGCTGATAACAGGTATAGTAACGAATAAGGAACAACAGCAGGAACATCAAATAACAATATTATTCCATGTAAACACAGTGATGCTTTGTATTCTCTTATTAACAGGTTCAAGCACCCTTGGGGTGCAATAATCACAGTGTAGCGCAATATTAATAACAGCAGGCAATAAAGATATAAGTGTGCGACCATTATCCTCTAAATAGTAAAAAGATTAGCAGGTAGTTGTTATTAAGGTTACGGTGGCAAAATACGATTTAAGTGGCAGTATTATAATGTACATCATATTTCGTCCAATGAGATAAGTAGCAATACTAGTTAGTATAGCAAGTTTGTGAGTCCAACATTTAATTAGTTTAACGTAGCATGTAGCAAGAAATCTTGCCTCGACGGTTTCGCAAACCGGAAAGCTCGGATGCAAAGTCGGCAGAAAACACGAGACGGGTGCACGGGCCACGGATCGAGTCCCAACAGCGAACAGTGGGACCACACGGACCAGGGTGCTTCGCTGGAGCGTCGGGTCCAAACTACGGCACGGCCGGAATCCGGCAACAGTCAAAACAACGAAGTTAGCAAACACGATACATGCAGGCAAACGACTAGCGAGGTGGTTTTGCACCAAAGGAAAGTAAGGTGATGCTTACAGAGAAGAACCAGGGGCAAACCACGACGGGCCCGATGGCGATGGGCGCGCCGGCGGTGAACAGGAGATGCGGCGAGGGCGGCAGCCTTGGCTGAAAGGTTTCTGGTTCTGTTGCAGCCGCGACGAGGGATGTAGTGGTCTGGTCTGGGTGGCAGGAGAGAGAGGAGGTGTCGGCGGTGGCTCTGGCAATGACGGCGATGATCGACGGCGCGTTTCCCGGCGACCCGGGGATTGGTGCTAGGGTCGGGCTCGGGTCTGGTGGTGGTCCGGCGAGGGGAGGAGGAAGGCGACGACGAGGTCGGGACGAGGAGGAAGAGAGGGAGTCGCAGGCGTCGTCGGTGATGGGAGGCGGCGTTGACGGCGAGATCTGCGGCCTGGTGATGGCGTCGGGGTTGGGTGCAGGCGCGGGAAGAGACGGAGGAAGGAGGTAGGAGGGTGCGGCTAGGCTGAGGAAGCGATGACGGCGACGGCGTGGTCGCGGGAAGGTCGGCGGCGCAAGCACGAGGGGCTGGGGTTAGGGTTCGGAGGTTGTTCTCGTAATGGAGGAGGAGAATGGAGGGGAGGCACGTAATATAAAGGAAGAGAGAGAGAGAGATTGAGAGAAAGATTTTAGAGAGAGGGAGAGAAAAAGAATAGAGAGAGAGACAGAGAGAGAGGGAAAGGGGGCCCACGAGGGTAAATCCTTCGTGATGATTGGCTGGGGAAAAATTTGGGTTATGTAAAATAAAATTTAAAAGGATTTTAAAGAGATTTTAAGTAACGGAAATATATTATAGTTTTAAATATATTTAATCAAACGGGCACTTTTGGCGCTAAATGAAACATTTCCAAATCGCGCCCGAGTTGCGCCCAAATGCTCCAAATTCAAATTATAGGATTTTAAGCGAGTTCCAAATTTTGAAAAGAGATGTTTAATGATTAAAATGCATGCCCCCAAGTCGGACACTTGTACGCGCGCGTAGTCGTCCAAACTTGCCCGTTTAGCCGAACGGGACGGAATCTCGACGTGCGGACGCTACCACGCGACTAGTGGCGACGAGTAGGCCAACATGGATATTTTTAATTTCATTTTAGGTGTTAAAATTTGTTATGTGCCAAAATGACTTAACCGGTTAAAATTAGCAATAAACACCAAACAATCAGGATAATCGAAATGAGCACTGTATAATACTCAACTAGAACCAGAAATAGTATTATTGGACTCGGGTGTTACATCATACCCAACTACAAAAAGAATTTCATCCTCGAAATTCCGAGAATACAAGATAGCTAACTACTGGAAAAGGTGAGGAAATTTCTGCCGGATTTCGTCTTCTCGCTCCCAAGTGGATTCTCCATGCGATCGATTACCCCAAGAAACTAGCACAAGAGGGATAACCTTGTTCTTAAGAACCTTTTCTCTTCGATCCTTGATTTCGACTGGTCGCTCCTCAAAAGTTAGGTCCTCCCGTACAGTCAACTCCGAATGATCCAAGACATGAGTCTCATCACGAACATACCTCCGTAGTTGAGACACATGAAACACATCGTGCACTCCTGCCAATGACTGTGGTAACGCCAAACGGTACGCTACCTCTCCAACACGCTCCAATATCTCGAAGGGTCCAACGAATCGAGGACTAAGCTTTCCCCGACTCCCAAAGCGAATCACCCCTCTAGTCGGTGATATCTTCAGGAATACCAAGTCACCCACGGCGAACTCTAGAGTTCTTCTTGACGTGTCGGCCCAACTTTTCTGTCTGTCTTGAGCTGCCTTCATATGCTTCCTGATTGTATTCACCTTCTCGACTGTTTGTACCACCAAATCTGGTCCTAGTAACCTTCGTTCACCAACATCATCCCAACAAACCGGTGAACGGCACTTACGACCATACAATGCTTCAAACGGAGCCATCTGAATTGTCGCTTGGAAGCTATTGTTGTACGAAAACTCCACCAGGTGTAGATGATCCTCCCAAGAACCTTTGAAGTCTAACACGCAAGCCCTCAACATATCTTCAAGGGTCTGGATCGTTCTCTCCAATTTTCCATCAGTTTGAGGATGATAAGCTGTGCTAAACTTCAATCGAGTCCCCAAACTTTCTTGCAAACTCCTCCAGAAGTGCGACAAGAACCGAGTGTCCCGATCGGACACGATACTTACCGGTACTCCATGCAATCTCACAATCTCCTGCATGTACCGCTCTGCCAAAGTCTCTGTCGATTGACCAACTCGAAAAGGAATAAAGTGAGCTGCTTTGGTCAACCGATCGACAATCACCCATACTGCATTGTTGCCCTTTGGACTCCGCGGTAAAGCCGTCACGAAATCCATGGTTATATGTTCCCACTTCCACTGAGGAATCGGAAGTGGTTGCAACAAACCAGCAACCCTTTGGTGTTCAGCCTTGACTTGCTGACACACCAAGCACTTAGCCACGAAGCGAGCAATTTCCCGTTTCATACCTTCCCACCAGAAGTGCTGTCGAATATCTCGGTACATCTTTGTCCCTCCTGGATGTACAGAGTAAGCTGAACTGTGTGCCTCCTTCATAAGCTCTTCACGCACATCTCCTTTTGGCACACACACACGGCTACCATATCTCAACGAACCGTCTTCATGGATCAGTAAATCGGTTCGTAGTCCCGCTTCAACCTGCTCTCGAAACTTTTGCAGCCTAGGATCCTGCGATTGCGCCACTTTAATCTTCTCAACTAAGGACGACTGTACTTGCAACTGCATCAACTGTCCCGTAGCATGTGGTAGCACAACCTCCAAGTCAAATCTCCGAAAATCCGCAATGATCTCCCTCTGTGCAGTCAATATCTGAATTGCTGGTAACCGACTTAGCGCATCTGGCACGACGTTAACCTTTCCCGGATGGTACTTAAGGTCAAGGTCGTAGTCGGCCATCAGTTCCAACCATCTGCGTTGCCTCATGTTCAACTCCTTCTGAGTGAATACATACTTCAAACTCTTGTGATCTGTAAAGACTTCGACTCTCTCGCCCAAAAGGTAGTGTCTCCAAATTTTCAGGGCGAAGATCACGGCTGCCAGCTCCAAGTCATGAGTCGGATAATTCTTCTCATGTGTCTTCAGTTGTCTCGATGCGTAAGCGACGACTTTCCCATTCTGCATCAGAACACATCCCAATCCTTTTCCGGATGCGTCGCTGTGTATCACTAGTCCTCCTGAATTATCTGGTACGGTCAGGATCGGGGCGGTTATCAACTTTTGCTTCAACGTCTCGAAGGCCAATGCACAACCATCCGTCCAAACAAACGGTACTTCCTTGCGCGTGAGGTTGGTTAACGGCTCAGCTACACGAGCGAAGTTCTCCACAAATCTTCTGTAGTATCCGGCGCGTCCAAGAAAACTTCTTATCTCCGCAACATTCTTTGGAATAGACCAATCTCGAACTGCTGCTATCTTTTCGGGATCGACGGCGATTCCATTGCCCGACACGACATGCCCCAGAAACTTCACTTCTTCCAGCCAAAATTCGCACTTACTCATTTTCGCGAATAATTTCTCCTGTCTCAGCGTCTGTAGGACGATCTTTAAATGCTCAGCATGCTCCTCCGGACTCTTCGAGTACACCAGAATATCGTCAATGAATACCACAATAAACTGGTCCAAGAATGGTGAAAAGACCCTATTCATCAAGTCCATGAATATTGCCGGCGCATTCGTCACTCCGAAGGGCATTACTAGATACTCAAAATGTCCATATCGAGTTCGAAACGCCGTCTTGCAAATGTCTTCTGCTTTTACTCGGACCTGATGATATCCTGATCGCAAATCCAATTTCGAGAATACCCTCGCGCCACAAAGCTGCTCAAAAAGTTCTCCAATGCGAGGGATCGGGTACTTGTTCTTAATAGTCACCCAGTTCAATTCTCGATAATCAATGCACATCCTTCTCGTGCCATCCTTCTTCTTTACTAAAAGAACTAGAGCTCCCCAAGGTGAGTTGCTGCTTCGAATCCATCCCTTCTCGAGTAATTCACCAACTTGTTTCTTAACTTCTTCTAATTCCACCGGTGCCATCGGATAATAAGATTTTGATACTGGCGCTGCACCAGGAATAAGGTCAATCGCAAACTCCACATCTCGCTTCGGCGGTAAGCCTGATATATCTTCAAACACATCCATAAAGTCACGAACAACTGCCGGCTCTTCATTACTATCCACTACCATTGCTGCAAGAACACTGTTTGTCGGCCTAGCCCTAAACTCGACTGGCCCGACAGAACTGCTTCCCCCAGTGAAGGTAAACTCAGGGTGTCCGGGAATCTGGAAAATTACCTTCCTTGCCCTACAGTCAATATGGGCGTGGAAAGTGCCAAGGAAATCCATTCCCAAGACTACTTCATAACTGCCCGTATCAATCACCAAGAAATCTGCAAAAAGCTCCCGTCCGCAAACAACAACTGAACAATCTCTACATTCCTTACTAGCTATGATTTTCCCATTCCCAGTGTGTATGTCCCAGAAACTAGACAGGGTCGTACAGGTAATCGAGTGTGTAGTTATAAATTTGGATGACATAAAACAGTGGGATGCTCCGGAATCAAATAATGCCAATGCAGGAAAACCATGAACGAGCAAAGTACCTGAAACCACTTCTCCTGATGCCTTGGCTTCCTCAGCTGTCAACGTGAAAGCTCGAGCCTGATTTGGTCCTTGAGTCAGCTGTTTCTGCCCTTGGAACGGTCTCGGCGGAGGCTTCTGTATATCATCTCTCGTGCGAATCTTCGACGGACAAGCACCCACTGCGTGATCGGCTGCTCCACAAACCAGACAAAGTCCCAGTCTCCTTCGACACTCCTTCTGCACGTGCCCAGGTAATCGGCAGTAATCACAAATCACGCTCTTCCTTCTATCAACGATCACAGGCTTCTTCATTGGCGCTACGCCTCGACGGTCCACTGGAATACCTCTGCGCCCATGATCTCGGTTAGGTACAAATGCAGGCTTCCTGGCCGCAACTGCTGTCTGGTGAAGGTTCCCTTTCGATCCTGATAAACTTTGTTGCTCTCTGGCTGCCGTAAGAACCTGCGAGAAAGTGGTCAAACCCAGGGAGACAATCTGCCTCTGGATGTCCACATCCAAACTGCGCAAGAACCTTCGCGCCCTGTCTACCTCCTTGGCGACTAAGGGTCCAGCGAAACGGCTGAGTCTCGTCCATTCCGCTGCATGTACATCCACAGCTGCACCATTTTGTCTCAGCCCAATAAATTTCTCCTCCATTTCCTCTCGTGCAGTCCGCGGGAAGAACTTTTCCAAGAAACTTTTAGAGAACTCCGCCCAACTGATTGGCTTGGGCAAGCGGGTCTCCTCCACAAGCCACCACTCTCGGGTGTAATCCACCAGTTGAATGCGCACCACATCAACTCTCTTGTCGTCTGGGATTTGTGCCGCAATCAGTAAATTCTCCGTGTCTACTAGCCACTGCTCGGCTGGTAACGGCTCCTCCAGACCAGTGAAAGTAGTAGGACCCAATCGTCTGAAATCTGCCACGGTCCCTACTCGGTCAACTGGCTTCGCTACAGCGGTGTTTACAGACTGCTGAATAGCCTGCAAACTCTCCTGAAATGTATCCGCTTGCTGCTGGATCAGCTCAGTTTGCCTCTTCTGATTTTCCAACATCCCACGTATCACTCCTAACATGGCGGCTTCATCCACACGCCTCTGATACGTCTTGAAATTCTTATCTGACATGGTCCTGAAATCAAAACAAACAACATTAGCATGATGATAGATTCAATATATAAATCAAGGCTAGAACTCCAAGATACTTAAATAGAGTACTGCATTGTAGCTATGCCGCGGTATCATAGCCGCAATTACTTAACTCCACCCAAGTCACCTAAGTCCTAGAGATAACAAGAAGTTAGGTTTTCAGTTGACAAATGCAAAGTAAGTTTGCATGTCGACAAGATCCGGAAGAATGATTCAAGGATGGTAAAACGGTCAAGGTGGCAGGACATGTTTCCTAATCACGGGTATTATGATTCGTGTATCGGGTACAATACCCAACTACAAAAAGAATCAACCCGACTATCCTATGGCTCTGATACCAAAAGAACCATGTCACGCCCCGCTTCCCAGAGTACGCAAGATTGGGCACGTGACATAGCCAACCATGCTACCTATGGGTAGGAAATAGCCATCCACAGTCACATTACGGTTGTAAAGATATCAAGAACAAAATAATAAACTAATCTAATACATGTCCAAATCCATAATAACAAGAATCAATAAACAATAAACAATAAGTGCGGAAGCAAATGATCCAATACAATAAATAAACAGTACGTCCCATAATGCGGGCTCACATCTGGAAATGGAATGAAAATAAATAAACTAAACCCTAAGGAACTCACAGTTCAGCCTGCTGGCTGAAGTACTCCTGCTCGGTCGTCGATAGTGGTAAGGAATCTGGGCCATGCAAAACCCAGACGTCAGCGCGTCATGTCAACCAAATAATATGATATAAACATGGTAATAAGCAATGCAGGTATGAACATGAATAAAGCAGTACTAAGAAATAACAGAGCAGGGTAATGTGCAGTGGTGACTAAACTATCCTATCAGGTTTCTACTCTATAGTCTTTGAAATCAAATGATGAATCATCGATGTAACTCAATAGTATCCCGTGCGTGCCCGGGACCACGGTCAAGGTCCTCGGGGCTGAATCCGAGACGTGCCGCTAAGCAGTAAAAGGTAGCAAGATGGGCGAGTGATGTCAGCATCACCACTCCGGGGCTGGCCAAGCCCGTAAGACTGATCAGAACAAGTATCGAACTGTTGAGTTTCAAGTCGGTTTCACCTTTGATTTCCCCATACCCCCAAGCTATGTATGTCAGGTCAGGTATTCAGTAGTCAAGGACTAATGCCAACTCAAAATCCGGTAAAAGTAGGTCTGTCTGGATAGACAGCAGGAATGGTCAGGTTTGTCGGCATTAGGCATGAAATCAGGTAACAGGTCAGGTCACGTTTCAACAGGTTGAGTCGATATGTACAGGGTGTCATGTCCGGTGTATCAGTACATGTGTTAGGTGTATCAAGATCGGTCAATATGTAATGCAATCAAATGTATGCTGATAACAGGTATAGTAACGAATAAGGAACAACAGCAGGAACATCAAATAACAATATTATTCCATATAAACACAGTGATACTTTGTATTCTCTTATTAACAGGTTCAAGCACCCTTGGGGTGCAATAATCACAGTGTAGCGCAATATTAATAACAGCAGGCAATAAAGATATAAGTGTGCGACCATTATCCTCTAAATAGTAAAAAGATTAGCAGGTAGTTGTTATTAAGGTTACGGTGGCAAAATACGATTTAAGTGGCAGTATTATAATGTACATCATATTTCGTCCAATAAGATAAGTAGCAATACTAGTTAGTATAGCAAGTTTGTGAGTCCAACATTTAATTAGTTTAACGTAGCATGTAGCAAGAAATCTTGCCTCGACGGTTTCGCAAACCGGAAAGCACGGATGCAAAGTCGGCAGAAAACACGAGACGGGTGCACGGGCCACGGATCGAGTCCCAACAGCGAACAGCGGGACCACACGGACCAGGGTACTTCGCTGGAGCGTCGGGTCCAAACGACGGCACGGCCGGAATCCGGCAACAGTCAAAACAATGAAGTTAGCAAACACGATACATGCGGGCAAACGACTAGCGAGGTGGTTTTGCACCAAAGGAAAGTAAGGTGATGCTTACAGAGAAGAACCAGGGGCAAACCACGACGGGCCCGATGGCGATGGGCGCGCCGGCGGTGAACAGGAGATGCGGCGAGGGCGGCAGCCTTGGCTGAAAGGTTTCTGGTTCTGTTGCAGCCGCGACGAGGGATGTAGTGGTCTGGTCTGGGTGGCAGGAGAGAGAGGAGGTGTCGGCGGTGGCTCTGGCAATGACGGCGATGATCGACGGCGCGTTTCCCGGCGACCCGGGGATTGGTGCTAGGGTCGGGCTCGGGTCTGGTGGTGGTCCGGCGAGGGGAGGAGGAAGGCGACGACGAGGTCGGGACGAGGAGGAAGAGAGGGAGTCGCAGGCGTCGTCGGTGACGGGAGGCGGCGTCGACGGAGAGATCTGCGGCCGGGTGATGGCGTCGGGGTTGGGTGCAGGCGCGTGAAGAGACGGAGGAAGGAGGTAGGAGGGTGCGGCTAGGCTGAGGAGGCGATGACGGCGACGGCGAGGTCGCGGGGAGGTCGGCGGCGCAAGCACGAGTGGCTAGGGTTAGGGTTCGGAGGTTGTTCTCGTGATGGAGGAGGAGAATGGAGGGGAGGCACGTAATATAAAGGAAGAGAGAGAGAGAGATTGAGAGAAAGATTTTAGAGAGAGAGAGAGAAAAAGAATAGAGAGAGAGACAGAGAGAGACGGAGAGAGAGAGAGGGAAAGGGGGCCCACGAGGGTAAATCCTTCGTGATGATTGGCTGGGGAAAAATTTGGGTTAGGTAAAATAAAATTTAAAAGGATTTTAAAGAGATTTTAAGTAACGGAAATATATTATAGTTTTAAATATATTTAATCAAACGGGCACTTTTGGCGCTAAATGAAACATTTCCAAATCGCGCCCGGGTTGCGCCCAAATGCTCCAAATTCAAATTATAAGATTTTAAGCGAGTTCCAAATTTTGAAAAGAGGTGTTTAATGATTAAAATGTATGCCCCCAAGTCGGACACTTGTACGCGCGCGTAGTCGTCCAAACTTGCCCGTTTAGCCGAACGGGACGGAATCTCGACGTGCGGACGCTACCACGCGACTAGTGGCGACGAGTAGGCCAACATGGATATTTTTAATTTCATTTTAGGTGTTAAAATTTGTTATGTGCCAAAATGACTTAACAGTTTAAATTAGCAATAAACACCAAACAATCAGGATAATCGAAATGAGCACTGTATAATACTCAACTAGAACCAGAAATAGTATTATTGGGCTCGGGTGTTACAGAAGGGCTTCCCCCCTTAAGCCCTAGTTCTTCCCCAAAGTGGGGTTTCTGAAGATGGGTCTCCTTCTTCTTTCTTTTTTGGCCGGATCTTGAAGATCAAGAATTATGAGATTTTAAAAATCTCTCCTTTATGAGATCTGATGGCAGATCTGCGTTCCCCTTTGTGGGTTTTGTGGTGAAAAACTATTTTGTTTTATAAAAGGAAGTGTAAAACTCTTGATTTAATTCAAAAGAAAAAAGCAGGTTTTAGAACCTTGAGGAAGAAGAAGATCAGTGATCTGGATTTTTTGGAGAGAGAAAAAGTTATTGGGATATTTTCATTATCCTTGCCTTTATAGGCTATACACTTTATATATAGCCCCTTGGGCTCTACAAAAATGGCATTTTGCCCATCCCATGGCTCATGTGCCATTTCTTTTTGCACATAAGCCACGGGCTTTACAAAATGTGGCTTTATACCCATTTTCTTACATTTATTCATAAAATAAAAATACAAGAAATACAACAAAATTATTTATTACAAAATTTTTATTTTGGCATGGAGGGAGGCTGACCGCTTCATGTTCTGGCTCGCTCCGGGCGTTGGCCCACTTGACCTGGGCTTGGACCCACCTGGCTTGGGGTTGAGTTTGATTTTGAATTGGTCAACCGGGGTGTAAATTTTTACCCCAACAAATTGCCCCCCATCAATAAATGCACACCACACATGTGGGTGGTGTGCATGAAATTGATGGATCTTCTTTCACGTGAAGGCGACTTGATTTGGTTCCCGCTTTTGGGAAGCTGACACTGCCCTTTCTACGACATGGACGGTCGATTCTGTCCTTTTTGCGACTTGGACGGTCGATGCTGCCATTTTAGCGACGTGGACGGTCGGTGCTGCCCTTTTTCCGACTTGGACGGTCGGTGCTGCCCTTATTGCGACGTGGACGGTCGGTTCTGCCCTTTTTGCGACTTGGACGGTCGGTTCTGCCATTTTAGCGACATGGACGGTCGGTGCTGCCCTTTAGTGACTTGGACGGTCGGTGCTGCCCTTTTAGCGACGTGGACGGTCGATGCTGCCCTTTTCGCGACTTGGACGGTCGATGCTGCCCTTTTAGCGACTTGGACGGTCGGTGCTGCCCTTTTAGCGACTTGGATGGTCGATGCTTCCATTTTAGCGACTTGGACGGTCAATGCTGCCATTTTAGCGACGTGGACGGTCGGTTCTGCCCTTTTTGTGACGTGGACGGTCGGTGCAGCTTTTTTTGCGACTTGGACGGTCGGTGTTGGATTTGACTTTCTCCGCTTCTTGCGGTGTCGGGGATGAAGTTGACTTGTTTCCGAGGTGGAATTTGGTTCTGCCTGGGAGGTCATTGGTTGTTTTGCTGATTTGATGTGATTTGGATTGACATCAGCACCGCTACACTGGAATATGGTACCATAAGCGAATCATCATCTGTCATGACAAGATTTGGGGATTTTGGTTTTGGTTTGGCATCAGCAGCGCTACACTGGAATATGGTACCAGAAGCGAATCATCATTTGCCGTGAGGGAATATCCCTCGTTCCTAGTTTAACGACTTAGGGGTCATCTGTTCCCAGTTTAACGACTTAGAGGTCATCTATTCCCAGTTTAAAGACTTAAGGGGTCTATTGGATTGGAGTTTGGAGCTTTGGGGTTAGGGTAGGCATCAGCGTTGCTAACACTAAAGCACATGTGCCAGGAGCAATTCATCATTTGCCTTTTCTTGTTAGGGAGTGATGTCTTAGGAGACAGGTTTAAGTCCCTATCACCTAAGGCTTTTCAATTTTATGAGCTGTAAGGGTCCCATAAAAGCATTTTCTCCCTACGAGTCGAAAGGATCTCGTAGGTGCCCTTTCTCCTTAGGAGTCGTGGGAACTCCCAAGTGTGTTTTTACTTTATGAGTCGTAAGGATCCCACGAAGGTGTTTTCTTACGAGTCGTGAGGATCCCGTAAGTTGGTTCTCCTCATGTATCGTGAGGACACATGAGTGGGTCTTCCCAAATGGAGCATAAGTCCAAGGGCGGAGACCGGCAGCGTAACTGGTGATTGCGGTGGGGCATGGGTATGCTGAGAATTATTTGAGCCCGTGGATTGTATACGGAAATCAACTTGGGGACTAACCGTAGGGCCGGGAAAACTTTAAGAAATTGGATTTTGGTTGGCGTCTGCATCGCTACACTGGAATATGGTACCAGGAGCGACTCATCATTTTCCTCGGAAGGACTTGGGATTTGGGTTTTTGGTCGGCATCAGCACTGCTAACACTGAAGCGTAACGCCAGGAGCGACTCATCATTTGTCATTTGCCGTTGGGGAGCGGTGGCTTAGGAGACAGGTTTAGGTCCCTGTCACCTAAGACTTTTCAATTTTATGAGCCGTAAGGGTCTCATAGAAGCATTTTCTCCCTACGAGTCGAGAGGATCTCGCAGGTGTATATTCTCCTTAGGAATCGTGAGGATTCGTAAGTGTGTTGCTCCTTTGTGAGTCATAAGGATCTCATGCAGGGATTTTCTCCTCACAAGGTCGAGAAGACTTTGCGGGTGTATTTCATCTCTTTTCACGAGTTTGCGGCCTTTCGGGTTTTCACAAACTCGCCGGTAGTCCTGCAGTTTTTACTCAAGGAGCCCTTTCGGGTTTTCATCCGTGCCCGTTTTGCTTGTGGACATACCGTTTTTTGCCACTGGTGGGGCTTTAAAATTAGTCTCACCGGCAGGATTTGGAAGAGATAGGGGTCGTTTATGTCCATGGATTGTATACGGTTTTGCAGGATGTATGATCCAGACCGTAAGGCTGATGTGCTCAATTCACCTTCGACTTGGAGCATTTACGCGTAGTATTTCTTGAGATATCGGCCATTTATGGGTGGCATGGGTCTTTCTCCCTCGGCACTTATTAGTTGGTAGGATCCTCCGTCGAACACTTTCTCGATGATGTATGGTCCTTCCCAGTCTGGCTCGAATTTTCCCTTGGCATGTCGATTGGGGTTGATCGGTCTTTTGAGGACCAACACCAATTCACCTTTCTTGAAAGCACGGAGACGAGTTATCTTGTCATAGGCCCGTGACATTTGGGATTGGTATAGCTACAGATTTTGTTGCACAGCGAGCCTCTTTTCTTCGAGGGCGTCGAGCTCTTCAAGCCGAAGGAGCACGTTTTCCTCCTCCGTCAATTCGTGCTGAACGACCATTCTTAAGCTTGGAACTTCGACTTCGAGGGGGAGGACCGCCTCTACTACGAAGGGCAATGAGTATGGAGTGGACTGAGTTGGAGTACGGTGCGTGGTACGATATGCCCAAAACGCCTCGTGAAGCTTGAGATTCCAGTCTCTATTATTGGCTGAAGCATTTTTCCCCAGGAGCTTGCATAGAGTCTTATTGAAGGCTTCGGCTAGCCCATTGGTTCTTGGATTATAGATGGAGGAATATCTCCAGTCTATCTTGTGTTGAGTAGCGAACCTTGAGACTTTGAAGCTCTTGAAAGAAGGCCCGTTGTCAGAAATGATTCTTCTTGGTGTACCGAAGCGGTATAGAATATTATGCTGGAAGAATGTCAGAATATCTTTTGTCTTGACTTCTTTTAGCGGGACAGCTTCAGCCCATCTGGAGAAGTAGTATGTTGCGGCCAGTATGAACCGGTGGCCTTTGGATGACAGAGGATCAATTGGACCAACTATGTTGGTTCCCCAGACTTCGAAGGGCCAGGACGCTACCGTAGGATGCAACGGATTGGGGCGCTTGTGAATGAAATCACCGTGAATTGGGAAGATATAACATTTCTTTGCGTGCTCTCCGCAATCCCGTATCATGGTAGGCCAGTAATACCCAAGCCGTTTGATCTGAAGCCGCATTTTAGGGCCGGACTGGTGAGCCCCGCAGACGCCTGAGTGAACTTCTTTCATAACTTTTTGGGCTTCGGCCGACGACAGGCACCTGAGCCAGAGTTGGTCATATGACCTGCGGTATAGCGTGTCATTCACAAACACGTATCGGATAGCTCTCTTCTTCAGCTGAATCCTTACAGATTTTCCTTCGGGCAGCCTGTCGTATCGGAGGTACTCTATGAAGGGTCCTCTCCAATCGGGCTCGTCTTGGATGATAGAAGCTTCTTCGGCCGGACTGCTCTTCTGTTCCGCGCTTTCCTCTTTTCATAGAGAGACTGGGGGTAGAATTTTCCGGCTCCTGACTGTGATCAGAATTTCTTCCATGTCAGGATCAGCCAGCTCCTTCGCTAGGCGAGCGAGTATGTCGGCTTTTCCGTTCAACGCTTTGAGGACTCTCATTAGTTCAATGTGAGTGAACCGTTTCATGAGTTCCACAACCCGTCTTCCGTACCGAGCTAACTCGGGTGTGTATATCTTATAGTCGCCTCTTACTTGGTTGACGACAAGCTGAGAGTCACCGTAAACCCGTAGCCGAAGGATTTCCATTTCTATGGCGAGTTCCAAACCAGCTATCAGAGCTTCATACTCAGCTTCATTGTTTGTTCGAGGCTCGGTGAGAGCGAAAGAACACCATAGGGTTCCCATTGATGGCGTGATGAACACCAATCCTATCCCTGCTTTTATCTCCGCGACGCTTGATTTACTGAAGGTCCTTATTGATGAGGCTCCATCGAAGTAGAGCTCCCAACATGGCTCATCTTCCTCGAGGTGCAGCACTTGTTCGTCGGGTAACTCACAATTTAGCGCCGACCCTTCTGGTATAGGATGAGCGGTGAGGAAGTCTGCAAGAGCTTGCCCTTTCACTGCTTTTTGAGGAGTATAAACTATGTCAAACTCAAGTAGCATGACAGCCCATCTTGGCATTCTACCGGCTAGGCTTGCTTTGGTCATTAAGTATTTGAGCGGGTCGACCCTAGAGATCAGCATAACCCGATGAGCGAGCAGATAGTGTCTCAGCTTCTTTACAGCAAACATCAGAGCCAGGCATTGCTTTTCGATCGGGGAATAGTTGTGTTCTACCCCGACTAAAGTTCGACTGAGGTAGTAGAGGTCATTCTCTTTTCCCTCCTCGTTTTTCTGGGCAAGGAGCGCACCGAGTGACTCATCCAGCGCGGCAGTGTAGAGAATCAGCGGTTTATTTGGTGTAACAACCCTAATTTTCCTATACACTTTTCTATACAATTTTTTTTTTCAAAATCTATAAAAGAGTATTTTAACATGAGCACAATATATATGTAATTATTTTGTTTTTAAATAACTCCATTTTTTAGTGTACATAAAATTGTTTTAAAATTAAAGTATACTTAGGGTATTTAATAGTGTTGTTACCACTTTAAGTAATTATTTCACACCATTCGAGGGGCTTGTTTGACTGGCTTAGCATCAAGAGATATAGCCAGCTATGCATGGCCACTTCAGGGGAAAGGCCAGGCATTTCTTTGTATGTCCACGCGAAGCAGTTGACGAATTCATGCAGCAGGGCAATTATCCGCTCTTTCATTTCCTCCGACAAGAGTGAGCTGATGTAGGTCGGCCTTGGATCATCGGGCGTTCCTAAGTCAATCTCGGTTAGCTCGTCAAGGTTGCTTGTCCGCCATCTTCGAGCTCTTGAGGAGCTTCTTCTGGCTCGGCTAGCTCGTCTTCATCATTTGACACTTCGTTAGCTTCCCTAATATGGGTCATGTAGCATGTCTTAGAATCAGGCTGGATGAAACCTATGCCCCGCCTATCCGGAATTCGTCCATAGATGAGTGCTCGGACCTGAGGTGGATGCCATAGCCCTTCGTAAAATTTTTCTTCGGACTCCGTTTGATATAACCGGCATCCGCACTTTTTAAAGTATTCCCGCATCTCGGGCGCATAGTATCTGGGATTGAGGACGGCTCTTATGCCTCTCTCATATGGAAGGCACGCGATAGACAAATCGTCCGGGTGCACAACGGGGTTTGACCCATAAAACAGGATGCCTTTCTGTCCACTTTTCCTTCCGGGGACATAGAAAGTTTTCAGCTGGTCCACGGTGGAGACTGACAACGCATAGAGCTCTTTGCACATCTGCTCCGGTACCCTTGTGACGGCTAGGGACCCTTCTGCAATTTCGAAGGCCTCTCGTAGTTTCTCTTATTGCATGGGAGTCCAATCTGCACCGCTGTTGCACGGCAGGTCCTCTTCCTCCGACTCCTCAGTGTCGCTACCAAGATGAGGGCGGACTTTGCTGCTAGATGGGGCTTCAGTAACAGATTCGTCCGTATCTCTACCGAAATGAGGGCAAATTTTATGGAAGGACGGACTTCCAGTGTCGGACTCATCGGTGTCGCTACCGAAACAGGGGCGCACTTAGGCGTTTTTGCTTTTGAAAGTGACAGCCGGCTCAGATTTGCTTTTGAGTCTTGGGGCCGCTCTATCCTCAGTCAGTTGTGTCTTAGCATTTTGGTGGTTCATAAAGTACCAAGAATCTTCATATCGGACTTCATGCACACCGAACAACTGGATGTCTTCGTCAATGCGTCTTTCTTCGCCATTTTTAGTATACTTCATGCATTGATGGAGAGTTGACGGGACGATGCCGTAATCGTGGAGCCACGGCCGTCCCAAGAGAATCTTATAAGACGTGTCGGCGTCGATCACTTATATCTTAGCTTCAGTTTGCATATCCCCAAATTTGATTGGCAAAGCTATAGACCCCAGAACTTGCTGGCAGTTTTGGTTGAAGCCTTGAATGACAATCCTTTCCCTTGACAGGTGTCGGGCGTCCATTGACAAACTCTTCAGAGTTCGAAAGTTCATGATGTTTACCGAGGATCCCGGATCAATCAATATGCGATTAATCCGATCTCCGTCGCTGTACCCGGTCATGTAAAGAGGACGATTATGCTCAGTCGTTCCCAGTAGCAAGTCTTCATCCTTAAACGTGACTGCGGCGGCTTGCAAAGTGTACTGAGCTTCTTTCATATTAATTTCCGCAAAGCGAGCCTGATACCGCTCAGGATTTTGTAGAGCATGAATGAGAACATCTCTAAGCTCTTGAGATAGAACCAAGGCATCGTAGATGCTAAGGAGAGAAGGAAGCTTTCGGAGGTGAGCCAAGACATTATAATCTACTGGGGAAGGACTCGAATCTTCATGAGCAAGTTCTCTGCCATCTTCTTCATTAGCGAATTGTTTTTCCTTCCCTTTCGGGGCATTGCCCCGATTTGGCGGTAGAGCTCTGCCGCTTCTGAGCTGGATTTGGTTGGCCTTTGTGGCGAGCTCCTCGTCCTCTTCAGGAAAACAGAGCTCCCCCTCAGAGTCGCTGCCAAGATGGATGGCGTAGCAGGTTACTATTGGGATCTCTTCATTGGAGTCTTCTTCTGACTCCTCCAGAATTTCAGCCGCTTCTATAGGGAGGAACTCTTTCAATTGAATCAGAGTTCTTTCCTTCTGTTTATATTCTTCGAGGGAATCGATATATTTTTGAATGGTCGATCTCCCTGCAGACTCCTTTTCGCGCCGAGCTGCACTTTTCTTCTTCTTGAGCTTTTTGGATTTTGAGCCTGATGGAGCCGCATTGGCAGCTGGCATGGTAGGCTTCTTCTGCCCTTCCCATTCCGTCCTGGGTTCTTTCCGAAGTAGCTTTATCATCTTCTTCGTCTTATTAGATATGTGCGTACTCCATGGATGCTGTGGTGAGTCCGTTTTATTTATCAGGGTAGCGGGTTCGGCTGTCTGCTCCCAGAAAGCTTTAGCTTCTGTCTGTATAAAGTTGATGGTTGCAACTTGATTGTTCACCAACACGCTTTTGGACAGCTCGATCTCTACAGCCTTGTACTGCTTCTCGACCCATTCTTTGAAGATATAGCAATCCTCGATCGCATGGCTCACTACTCGGTGGTACGGGTAATACAGGGGGTTGTCGGTCATATTTTCTTCTTGAGATCTTTTCGACTCCGACAATTGTAGACCGTTGTTCAAGGCATCTTTAAATATCTTGCGGACCTTGTCCCTCCTTAAAGAGTAAACCTTGTTCTTTTTCTCCTCTAGGGAAGGCCCTTCTCCTCCCAGAACTGGCTTTCGAGACCGGTTGGTTTTGGATTCGCCCGCCCTTCGCTTTTCTTCATTGTCAGACGCATTGAAGACATTGATACTGCTGGAACTCCCGCTTCTACGGTTGTCGTCCCGCTTGCTTTTCCAAGTCTTGTCTCTCTGAGAGTCCGGGGTAGACTCTTGCTTCGAGCATTCCAGCATTTGGACTTTCTTGGTTAGCTCTTGAAACGTCTTAAGGCCCGCTGTACACAAGAATGGGACCTTCCAATTGCTGAGGTTCCTAACAAGAAGGCTGACAGACAGGTCCTGCTCCAGCGGCGGTTCGCACTTGACCGTGAGATTACGCCATCGGGAGATAAAGTCGGTGTTGCTTTCATTCTTCCCCGGCTTGGTCCTCACAAGGTCAGCAATGGAGATTTTATCACTGACACTCATGAACCTTTGCCGAAACAGAGACTCCATTTGGGCAAAGGTAATGACGGACCCGTCTGGTATACTCACGTACCAGTCGAAGGCGACACCGGCCAGGCTGTTGACAAACTGACAAAGAAGGAGCGCATCATTTCCCCCTGTATTTCCACACGATACTTTGAAGTGGGCGACGTGCTGATTTGCATTTCCCGTTCCGTCAAATCTTTCGAACTTAGAAATGACGTAGCCGCTCTGGAACTCGATCAGATCGTACTGTGCGGGATATGGCCGCCCACTACTGCCAACTTCTTTCTGAGCTTCAGCTTCGGCCACCAATGTTTTAACCTTGCTAGTGACCAAATCCATTATCCGATCTTGTGTTAGCGGGATAGTGCTATCTGGGGGAAAGGCGTCCCAAGAAGCGGAATGTGGCCGGCTTTCGTGCGGCTCGACCAGTCTTGGACCCAAAGGAACAGACATTGGTTGCTTCGGATTGTCATCACCCGGATGATGAGTAGCGACTTATGCTTGATTAGGAGGCGCTCGAGCAATTTGAGCCGTAAATGGCATCACAACATTCGTTAGGTCGTCAATTTTCGAATAGAGCTTGGACATCTCTTTAACTTTGCTCTTGAGCTGTTTTTGAAGCTCTTGAAGCAGCTCTTGCTCCGCGGTCTTGGGGCGGAAATTCGGCTCTTCCTCGCTGTCCAAGCTTGACTTTGCCTGGACCGAATGGTCTTTCTGCCTATCGTCCTCATCGAGAGGGTTTTCATCATCCAGTGGAGGCGGCTGTTCTTGGTAAGAGGCAACCACATTCAAGCCAGATTGGGCTTGGGATGTGGTGGCCCCATCCTTGCTCTTTCTGCCTATCGTCCTTATCAACGACTGATTTCTCGGATCGCTGTCTTGACCCTCCTGTTTTGGTAACGAGTAGTCGACTGAAGGCGGCTGGCCTGGCCGGATTCTTGAATGGTACTGGCACTTCCTTTTCGGTTTTGCCCCGCTGTTTTCGCGCAGCACAGAGCGCCTGATAGACTCTTGAAGAGACAGTGTCATACTTTTTCTGTTGGGGCCGGGACAAGTCTCTTTGTAGCATTGTTCTGACCGCTGTCTTCTTGATTCTGGTGGTCATGGAATTTTTCTGAACCCACTTCAGAGGTTCGAAGGAATTGCTGATTCTTACGGCCGACTCATCCGTCATCGCGGGGCGACTCTGCTCTTGGAACCTCACAAGATTCCACTTGGCCGGAGTCCTGGCCCTCTTGTTGCCTCGATACTTGAGCCGCTTCTGCCTTAATTTTTATTCTTTAAGCACTTGGCAGACTTTGGCTCTTCGGGAAGACGCCGTAGACCGGGCGATGGAGGATTTTGGAGATACGCTCGATTGTGCATTTGCTGGAGTCATAGCCTGATCTCATCCGCAACATTTGATGTCGCCCTTTGTACCGGAAGTCTTACCCCCAGCGGGAGCACCAGAGAGTCGTTCAGACACCGTCTTAAGTTTCGGTTGTGGTGCCCTGGAGATCACGGCATTCGTCCTCTTGCCCCTTGAGACTGGCTTGGCCACCTGCTTTGCCGGGATTTCTGCCAGATGAGCGCTTCCGATAGGGTAGATGATGACGGAGCCAAACTGGCGGGGCAGTTCCTCCCACTGTTGACTGAGTCTTGCGGGGAGAACCACACGAGCATTGACCTTGACCACGTACGGGATCAGGGTCGCATTGGAAGCTGAATTCGTCTTTAGAGACATTGTCGTCGAAAGTTGATTGCTGCAAGAAAAGAAAGCATCATTTTAGTATAGGCAATCGATATGTATATTGATTGAGTTCGCATGAACGTTTAGCCCGAAATATGGAAGGAGAGAAAGGTCCCACCAGGCGAGCCAGAATTTGTAGGGTGTTTTTCGTCACCCCATTGAGATGGGAATACGCGCGCGCTTGTCAGGCGTACTACAGATTCCCCCTGCCTGGGGTAGGCCGGGGTTTATTGATTGTGGGGATCCGAATCTCCGGCAGCCGCGGACTAAGCTGCCATTAATTACCCCTCGCCTTTGGAGCGAGGGAACCTCCGATTGACGGGTTAAACTGGCCATGCGAACTCAATGTGTAGTGTACGCGTGTTTTGTTTTGGAGGGGGCTTGGATGTATCGGGAGCCACGCAGAGTTTTTTACGGGAGTCAAGGGGGTTAGCAGCCCCCTTGCGGGGTGCGGGGAAGCGCCCCGGCCCAATTTTTTTTTAGAGGGATAGTTTTCTAAAGTATGTATGTATGTGTGTATGTATATATATACATATATATATATATATATATAAGGAAAAAGGGCATCCAAAGGATGCGTGGGAAAAAGCGCCAGCGCTTTGGGTGTTAGCACTTTGAGCATAAGGGCGCTAGCGCGCCATGTGCTAGGCACGTGGGGGCTAGCTCTTTGGGCGCTAGCGCTAGCGCCCCACGTGTCAGACATGTGGGTGCTCGGGCGCTAGCGCAAGAGCGCTAGCACTTTGAGCGCTACCGCCCCACATGTCGGACACGTGAGCACTCGGGCGCTAGCGGTTTGGGCGCTAGCGCAAGGGCGTTGGTACTCTGGGCGCGCTCAGAAGGCAAAAAGGGACTTGGTCCCTGCAATGGGAGTTGTACTCTCAGAAAGGAATACTTATTTTTGTGTGTGTGTGTGTGTGTGTGTGTATGAGGAGTTAAACTCCTATGATGTTTTGAAGCGGATGAAGGGCTTCTCCCCTTGAGCCCTAGTTCTTTCCTAAAGTGGGGTTTCTGAAGATGGGCCTCCTTCTTCTTTCTTTGTTGGCCGGATCTTGAAGATCAAGAAGTATGAGATTTTAAAAATCTCTCCTTTATGAGATCTGATGGCAGATCTGAGTTCCCTTTTGTTGGTTTTGTGGTGAAAAACTATTTTGTTTTATAAAAGGAAGAGTAAAACTCTTGATTTAATTCAAAAGAAAAAAGAAGGTTTTAGAACCTTGAGGAAGAAGAAGATCACAGATCTGGATTTTTTGGAGAGAGAAAAAGTTGTTGGGTTATTTTCATTATCCTTGCCTTTATAGGCTATACACTTTATATATAGCTCCTTGGGCTCTACAAAAATGGCATTTTATCCATCACATGGCTCATGTGCCATTTCTTTTTGCACAAAAGCCATGGGCTTTACAAAATTTGGTTTTATGCCCATTTTCTTACATTTATTCATAAAATAAAAATACAAGAAATACAACAAAATTATTTATTACAAAATTTTTATTTTGGCATGGGGGGAGGTCGGCCGCTTCATGTTCGGGCTCGCTCCGGACATTGGCCCACTTGACCTGGGCTTGGGCCCACCTGGTTTGGGGTTGACTTTGATTTTGATTTTGATTTGGTCAACCAGGGTGTAAATTTTTACCCCAACACTTCCACCATGCAATTTATGAACAGGTTTTCCCTTGTGCACCATTCCTATAGGTATATCTCATCTTCTTTGCAAATTCTATTCTGTTTAATATCTGTTTTAGTGTGCTAATATCTGTTTTAGTGTGCAAATATCAGGAAAATGGAAATTTTTTGATATTTGTAATGCTAAATTTGAATCTGGAACTATTAGGTTAATCCAATAGAAAAACTAATAATATGAGGATATACTGAGACCAATAGGAGATGGACCCTAAAGCCCGAGCCCTTATTTCCCTACTTCACCGGCGGTTCCCCCCATTTTCCCGTCGCTGACAGTCGTTCTGTGTACATGTGTTTTGGGTTTTTGTTAGTAGCTTAGGTTAGTGATAATTTAAGCTACTGTATTATTTGTTTTGTCCGATATTTCACATAGAGGAATCTGGGAATGTTCTAGTATTGTTTTATCTAGGTTTCCGACATTTTGATATAGCTTTTCATATTTCTGTACCGCGACTGAAATGTTAACGTTCGTACATTAATTTCAGGGGTATTTGTTCGTTTCTGGAGTAAGTAAGCTATAGGTTCTAACTTATGGGTGCTTAGCTCATTTTTTGTTTCGATATGATATTTACGCCGATAATTTATAACTACGATTGTAGGTACGATCGCGGAGGTATCCGAGATGGTGAGGATGGACATAGCAACATGGACTTCGACTAGCTCGACAAGGGTGAGTAGATTTATATCTACGGGGGAAGTCGGGTGGATGGCGTGTAGCACCCCCGTGACTATTTAACTAGGATAGTTATGCTATCTAGTTAGTTGTTAATGATATATTAGATAACTTAGCTAATGGTATTGATGTTATTTCGCATCTAGTTGGTTATTCATGTGCAAATATTTTAATATATGGTTATGGTGACATTCGTACGTGATGATAGATCTATACGACATGGATATGGTATTGGATGGGTATTATACGAGGGATCATACCATACTTGTGATAATGTGGATAGTGTACGAATACGTTCAAGTTTCTTTTGGTCTCGTGGAGTCATTAATATCCCGACTTGGGACGTTATGTTTGAGTGAGCTATACTCTTTTAAAAACCAACGATTCGTTTTCCATATTAAATGATAAATGACAAGGATGCAATACTATTTTCCAAAACGAATATCTATTTTAACTTAATGCATCTTCCTAATTTCAAAATAACGTTTCGTTCCACTATCAAAGATAACGGTATAGTTCATAGCAATTAGTTACGTTAATAATTACACGATACAATTACTGATTGAATATGTTATCTGTTATACGAACACACTGATAGAACACTACACACTTACCAATGAGTACTATGTTGCATGAGCACAGACGCATATGTTACACTACACCTCATTGGTACTACCATGACACTGTAGGACCGCTATACCACGTGATGTGTATGTAAATACCTATATGAGTTATTATGAATTACCTATATCCGGAAATTTGATTGTAATTATATGCTACGGATATGGGTATAATTACTTTCTGCTTTAAACACTTATGGAACACTTACACAAATACTAATGATTGACATGCTGCACGAGCACAGATGCGTATGTTACACTACACACCATTAGTATTTCCATGACACGGTAGAACTGTTACATTTGTTTGCATGTATTGACTATACTTACGTACTGTGTCTTTTGTACCTACTGAGTTATTGCGAATACCAGTAACATGGGTATTCGTATTCGATTCTTATGAGTTTTAAGATGTTTTTAGTTTCGATGATATATATCAGTGGTATGGGACGCTGGTATATATAGATATATATAATATATCATCAAAGTGATATATGCAATTATTCTCTTACTTGATATTTCTGGATACGATAAGTTGACGTTCACCATGAGTTTTATGTTTTCTGATTGGATTTTATTCCGAACTGAGTGGGGGGCTATACGGTTACGGACGTGTTACATATCTGGACTGAGTGGGGGGATATACAGTCGGAAACATGGTGGACCTGGATCGAGACCGAGGGATAGGAAAGCCATGATAGAGGCGGGGAGCCTAGCGAGAACACTCGATACCGGAGATAGAGATGAGCACGGTGGATATCCGGGGGATACTGATCGGGGCTAGGGATATCGAGGGGCGACCGATCTGTTGAGACAGTGTCGACGATGTTGGAGATAGTACCCTCAGAGTCAATTATTAGGTCACAAGTACGTGATTGCAATGATTGATGGAGGACCTATCCCGGTAGGACAGTCTTACTCGAGATGATAGTATGCTATCTGGTTTACCTTTATCATCGTGTAATGTTTTAGGTAACCTGACAAGTTGCTATTACACGTTGATAGAGCCCCTAGGATTCTTGCTTGACCACCAGCAGTATGAGGGCGATCATATAAGTGGGAGCTGGGGTCTATAAGCATATCCTTAAATGG
The DNA here is from genome assembly GCA_030015575.1 of Agapanthus africanus. Lineage (NCBI taxonomy): Eukaryota > Viridiplantae > Streptophyta > Magnoliopsida > Asparagales > Amaryllidaceae > Agapanthus > Agapanthus africanus. The sequence goes on along the minus strand of JASDDO010000024.1, from coordinate 135,821,611 downwards.
TCCCTAGTCGAGTGAGTTTCGAGACAGGGCATCGATACTCCAGAGTAGACTAGTGTGTACATTAGAGACCCCGACGAGGGGCGGTGGCCGGTCTCACAAGCCACTGGTGTCAGTTGGATCACCTAAGATGTATACAGGTGCTCATTGGGTTATGAGTACACCGGACAGGACTCGCCGGGAACATGCTAGTTGGTCATATACCAGACGTCAGATGGCAGTTCCCTGGTGACATGTGTGCAGGTTAGTTCATCGACCTGGGGATCGTCATTTTTCTCGTGTGAGTTCCCACTGTACTTTGATTACTACCCTACCACGGCTCAAAGGAGTCGTGCAAACAGGTTTTAGTTGGGTACAGTCCCGAGCCACATGGAGGCAGTGAGCGTATCTTCAGGGGTTCGTCTCTCCCGGTATTGGGGGTGAGGTCGTGCTGTGTCTAGGAGAGCCATTACACGAAGTCCTTGGCCAAGGCAAGGAGATTTACTGGTAAGTATCTCAGGGTGTTCTGGGCTACACTCCGACACGACTTGTACCGCTTTTGGGGGTCTGACTTTTACCAACCCCCTAGGCCCGCCATGCGATACTCATAGACGAACGGACCGGACTGTACGGATATAGTCACTGACAGGCTCAGTAGGGTTGTCGGGCTGAGTTCGCTCACAGACGTCCCTTTTAGTCAATACCTGGTAGCCCGTTACGTATTGGCTTATACCTCTGACGTGCTAGTGGTTAAATCCACAACCAAGGTGTTGACGAGTCTTTAGAGTCCCCCACATTCAGTTACTCAGCTTTCGGGCGAAAGGTTGTAGAGGCTGTATGGAGATATGGCAAGGTCCGATCAGATACGTGCGGTATCGCACGGATCAGGATCGGACAGTTTGTAATATAGGCCGTATGGATATATGGCAGGGTTCGATCAGATACTTGCGGTATTGCACGGATCAGGATCGAACGGATATTACTAGCCGGCTTTGGTTTAAGCCGGATCCTAGTATAGTACAGTGGAGATTTTGTCTCATTGCGATTGTATTTCGGTCGGAATACAAATGCAGGTGTGTATGCACAGTATCGGGGTTTTCCTGTAATTTATTACGGGACCAGTTTTCTGGAGTTGCCAGTTTGCTTTCCGTTTCGGCCAATTCCCTTTGTATCGTTCATTGGCCGAAGATTGGTGGAGGAAGGCTTATTTGCATTGTTGCAAATAGGCATTTGCGGAGGGTGTTCTTTGCATTTTCTTGTGTCATGATAGTTGCACCATTCTTTGATCACTTGACCTTGACTTCTTGACTTCATGATGGTTCATGATGGGTGGACCATACCTTGACTTTGTGTTGATGATGCTTGACTTTGGATATCATGATGGTTGAGGTGGAGTGTTGGTTTTGGCTTGTCATCATGCTTATGCATGATAGTCTTTTTTCCCTCTCTCTCTTGCATTATGTGATGGGTAATCTTTTGATATATTGACCTCCTCTCTCATTCCTCCCTCCTTGAAGTCTTGGCCGGCCACTTCCCTAGTGGGGGCTGTCCCAAATTTTTGGTGGGGTTTTTTGGCTCATTTCATGTTGCAAAAATCCCACAAGATCAATCCAAAAAGCTCCAAGTTCAATCCCTCCACCAAAAGGCAATTCCTACAACCCCAAAAATGAGACTTGCTCGCTAGATATTCTACAGCAAATCTTGGGCACGTCGACTAGCCAGCTTCATGCCCGAGTTTCCTCGGCATTGAGGTGGGAGCCCGTAAAAGAAGTAGGCGATATGGTGCACTTCCGGCGACGAGGAGGAGACGGGACATTCCGCAGGAGATCGGGACGACGAAGAGAAGACCGGAGGACTCGGATCTGTCGGTACATCTCTCTTCCCTTTCTTGTAGATAGCTAGGACTAGTTAGTGGTTCGATCCGGGTATTAGTGCGCGGCGGTTTGCCAGTTCAAGAAAAATTAAAGTTTATCACCTCTTCCGCATTTGGCCATCGGATTGACGGCCGGGGCGCCGCCGTGCACTTACAGTGGTATCAGAGCCTCGCCATTAACTTAGTCTAGCTTGGTATAATGTGTTTTGCATTTCCGATCGACCAAAATTCCAAAATCTACATTTTCACTAGCATCAGTTTCTGTTGAAAATTTTTGGTCTCGAAAAATTTTTCAGGTTGTAAAACATTGATGTACTGGAAAATCTAAGAGCTCTGTAAAAATTCGATGAAGTGACTCCACTGTGGGAGCGCGGAACCGCCGCAAACACCCCCTCCTCGCCGCGGTTCCGCCGCAAACACCCCCTCCTCGCCGCGGTTCCGCCGCACACTGTGGGGATCCCTGCACCAAATTTCTACAGTACCTTTCTGGGGTTAAAATTGGGGTTTTGGAATATTAATATTGGGCCCAGAATTTCCTGATCTGCTACAGTAGTACTTGGGGCCCACTTATTAAAATTTGATTGATCGGATATTTTAAACACATTATTTCACAGTATTTACATTATATCTGCGACCGTGAATGTCACTTGATCGGTAAATCCGGTCTAACTGCTATAGCCCGGTTAGACGGATTTGCGAACGTGACTTTCACGTTGATGTTCTGTTTTTCCTGTGATGTTGCGGATCGGTCGTGGGGGATAGCCTGGATGCAATGCTAGTACAGTTGTGGTGGTATTATGTACATTTGATATTGCGGGGCGAGCGTCCGACATGTGGACTGCCGTCACTGCCTGATTGTATTATTATTTTGGGGCACGACCTGGTTGCGGTCGATGTACCCGTTGTATGTATATTTTACTTTCTGTAATAGGATTACCCCGCGGAGGGGTGCACGGATAGCCGGGTTCTAGAGGGCAACAAGCCCGCATCTCATGGCATTGAGACGGAGGGGGCTTTACTTTAGGATTGGCGGGCTATTCGCCACACTCGTAGGGGGTACAGGTTGACCCAGGAGGGGTGCCCAAGTTACCGGATTCCGTGAAGTGCTGGGTGGTCCATTCACGGTGCTGAAGGGGGCTGCCTCGCTTCAGGTTTTGGCGGGTAACTTGCCGCGCCCGTAGGGGTCTAAGATTTCATTGCGCAGGCTATCCACACGACCAGGGGAACGTCGGGTTTCAGTAGTGGCTCTGTGAAACCCGGGGATCCCAGATATCTGTATTGTTTCTGTGATGCTGTTCATTCTCTGTGATGTTGCATTTTTTTATCACGCCTTGAGCGAATATAATATATTGGTATATATATTAGTAGATGTTGTATATGTTTTGCATCCGCGCTAGTCCAGTCCCCGCTCTGTCGTTAGTTAGCTAACCTAACGCGTAATGACGGGACCCAGTGGCGAATGCGGATGGCATATACGTACATCAGTATATTTTCGTTCTTTTTGGTGTGATCAATTGATGGGACTGCATTGATTCGGATCAATGCAAGTTAAAACAAACCTAATCTGATGTTGTTGGAACACTTTTCAAAAAGCTGTTATTGCAAGGACGTTCACTTTTGTTTTGCATCGTGGTATTCAGTTGGAATATCCTGCTCCTCAGTCGACGAGGCAAGGGCCGAGATCCCTTCACCGGGAGTGACCCCTTGGACAGAAGTTTGCGTCAGGGCATTAACTTCACTATAGCCGATTACTTTTGCTTTGCATCGCGGTATTCATTTGGAATATCCTGCACCCCATTCTACGGGGAAAGAGCCGAGATCCCTTCACCGGGAGTGACCTCTTTAGCAACGGTTTTCGTCACTATATTTTTAAAAATCTATCCATTCCTTCAACGATATCAAGTTCACTACGTTAAAGGTTTTCGCCAGAAACCATTCGTAGCCCTCCGTCGTTTCATATGGGTAGTCAATAGTATTCAAGCTGTGTTTGTTGGCCATAGTCAAGGCACAGTGTTTGGTAGCTGTTGGGTATTCATATGCTGCATAGATAGATGCGTTGGTTTGGGACAGTCGTATAGCCTTATTGGCCCTAGTCAAGGGCTTGTACGGGTGGGTTCAAATCAACCTGGACAATGACGGGTAGAACTTGACATGTGACTTATGATTTGTTGGCCTTAGTTAAGGTCATAATAGCATGGGGCAAAAATCCACATCGGGAGTTTCAAAAGAACTGAAACTTGCCAGATATGCGCATACCTTCTGGAGTGTGATGACGTGAGCGGATTCCGTCACGTTATCATGCAATGATGGTTGGATCCCGATTCCCACTGATGAGTTGGTTTACTCCTCGGGTGACCCCGACTAATTCTTCTTTCAGGTTTGGAGGAGAATTTGAGGTACAGTAAGAGGTTTCCAGATTAGATAAATTGGTAACCATTCTGATCTAGGATAGAGTGCACGCTGAGTGTTTCTTTTCTCTCTCTCTCTGGCAGCGACCATTGACCCGACCCTAAGACTATGACTCAGTGACCAAGTTGACCGAACCTTCTTAACACTGGCTTTTGGATTGTCAGAATTGCAGACCTCATTGCTACTCCTACTTTTACCCTTTTCTCCAGGACACCCCGTATTACTACGAACGTCCACTTCCATTGGACAAAACCATCGTATGGTTAGATACGAACTCGAAGGAATTCAAGGATGGTTTCCGGTTCTGAAGAAAACGGATAGGATTATTCAGTTGTCTTTTTCCTTTTACCTTCTCTCAAGTTGTGAGTACTCCTTAGTTTGAAAATCTCATTCCTTAACCTAGGGAAATTGAGAAAATGATAGTACACCTATTACGCAAATTGGATAATCTTCTTCCAAACCTTAGGCTGGTGCCGACCGGTAGGGAATGAAGAAAACCAATTAGCCTAAACGGTGCGCAGAAGGTATTAAGATTAAGACAAAGCAAGGGATTAGTAAGAGGGCAAAGTAAATTGCGACTGATATTCACGACCAAACCAAGTATTTCTTCGCCAATCCTAAATCACCTTTGTATTTCTCCAGGACACTCCGTATCACTACGAAGATCCACAGTTTATTGGATAATCCATCATATGGTTATATACGAACTCGAAAGGAACTTGTTCCAGTTCGGGGATGGATTCTGGTCCAGGAGAAATAGGAATAAGGTTTATTCGGTTGTCTTTTATCTTCACCTTCTCTCGCATTGCGAGTGCTCCTAGGACTAGGACAGTACGCCCATTATGCTTATTGGATAGTCTTCTTCCAAACCATAGGCTGGTGCCGAACGGTAGGGAAGGAAGAAAACCAATTGGCCTAAAGGGGTGTGCAGAAGGTAATGACTAAAGACATATAAAGGGATTTGGAGAGGTGGCAAAGAATTATACGGTTATAGTTGTGAATCTGGATAATGGTAGAGGCATTACTAGGAATACCAGGATACCCCATCGAAACATTTCAATGTTTCAGTTCAACTGTGTACTGTTAAAAGAAAACTGATTTCCCGATTAGACACTTGCTCCAGGGTATGTATTTACCAGGTTTGATTCTCACGTCTGTATGGTTTTACAGATGATGAGTGGGAGTAAGTTATTGGGAATAGGGTGATCATCCTCATTATATCGGGATTCGTTGTAATCGGTGATATTTGAGGAGATCACCTGGGCTGTTTGCCGGTCGGCAAATATTTGGTTTTGAATATCCGCTGTTGTGCACCAATTTCAAATTGATATATCTGTACGTCTATTTTTCATAGAGTGAGATATACCTTTTGATATTATGTCGATGACATTTACCTATATCAGTGGATGGTTAGGTAAGGAGCATTAAACAGCGGTGTAATTCTTCTTAACCATAAGTACAGTTTTCAACCTACGACACACAGTGAAAGAGTTGTTAGACTCAGCGGACTTATACAGAGTATTGTATGTTGTCCAGTATCCATTAGGACAGAGGGGTTGGTCCTCATACTATATTCTGTTTACTTTTAACTTCTCTAGTTCTTAGACATGTGTTTCGTAGAAACACAGAGTCTAAGTTTTGAGGAGTTATAGGTATTTGAATAGAGTAGAGAACCAGGTGTAGCAAGTATCGGGATTCTTCAAAGTGATCGAAGATGTAGATACTTGTATATGGTATTCAGTTGATAGTAATGATAAAGAGAAATTGCTTCTCTTTCAGGTTACTCATAATTGGAAGCATTCCTAAGTTGAGTAACGCTGATCGGCCTCTCTCCATTTAGTTGACATGCACTGGAGACAGCTGCATGATTTGAATCTGGTTAAATTAAATCAGTGCCTCTGGTTCTATATTGGATGTAGAACAGTTCATATCTTAACGTTGTTAAGGTACGGAGAGTTGTCCGGCTTATGATTAAAACCAGACACTGGACAACTCAAGGCACGTTTCTGTAATGGCTGTTTGTGGGTTGACCCAGGCTATGACGAGGGTTGACTTTCTACCATCTGGCAGATCAATAGAAATATTGTTCTAGACTCGCCACAGTTTTATTAAAAATGGATTTTTTTTCAAAAACAGTAGTGGGAGTATGGTAGAACTGGAAGTGATTCTAGAACCGCAAACGATTACCGAAGATTTGATAAGGAACCTAAAGATTCAATCTGATTTGACATTCCATTGGCCACTCCGCAGATAAGGTGGGTAACTTCAGGCACCCGAGAGGTACTCCGGTAGCCTCAAGGACGGTGACAGGGAAGTTCTTGTTTACCCACACTTGCCATTGTTGTTGTTCCAGGCTGCGAGACCCGGCAGGAGGATGAGTATAGCGTCGTTCTAAACTAGCTTTAGAAGTGCACGTCTATATGACTCTGCCAGAGGGTTGTCGTAGTCAGTGGGAGCAGCGGAAGCATTGGTGGACATCAGGCTTATGTCTATTTATAGACTAAAGCAGATATAGCGGAGATAGATCATCTATTTCTGATGTGACAGTCATAGGTTTGACGTCATCAGAATAGGGGATGGATCTGTTGAGAAGGTAGTAGGAAGTGATATTCCTATAGTACGATCGGTTATACTTTGGTCGTCACACAGTGGTTTCTCCACAAAGGATTTGGACATTATATCAGACATACTGGTTACTAGATCTATAGTTTTAGATCTAGATTTGGGTGGTTTCCCAATCAGGGTACTTTGACAGCATTCTAAGAGTATTTAGAATGGACGACTCCTGGCACGGTAGTGTACCTGCAGGTGATGGAGTCACCCTCTCTAAAGGTGTCTTATAGACTAAAGTAGAGAGGGATGTGCATGATTGGCAGATCACTTGCTTAGGCAATTGAGTCAATCATGAGATGTCAAGTACCACACCAGATGTTGTTCTTGCACTAGATGAAATAAGTTGATATTGATCCAATCCTGGAGGAACAGTCGGAAGCAGTTTTAGAACTTAAGAGAATGTTCTAGGGATATGATAACGGCTGCCTCCTTTGGGAGACAGTTATCATTCCAGGCTTCCAAGGTGACATGGACGACAAGGAGGTTGTCAGAGTTATAGGTTTCCTTCCGATGAGGGGCAGTATTTTGGACAGGTGGTCCAAGGCAATACTGAGGGAGGCATGGCGCAGGATACTGATTAAGTTCAGTTGACGATACAGTCTAAGAAGTTTGGATTTGGAGTTCATTCATGAGCTAGGTCCCATCAGACATCCAGACACATTCTAAGACAGGTATTGCTCATTTCGGGAGATGGCTTTCTCCGCGAACTTGAGATATAGAGAGACATAGAAAGAAACAACTGAGCGGATCCACTCACTGAGGCTATTCCTCGAATGCAATAGTTTCGCAAACGAGCTTTGTGAGACTGACTAGTAGAGGAGTTGGGTGTTCGGTATCACACGGGCTGTGAGTATGCGACATCGCAATAATTAGCCTTGAGTGCAAGTGGGAGATTGTTGGAGATAGTGCCCTCAGAGTCAATTATTAGGTCACAGGTACGTGATTGCAATGATTGATGGAGGACCTATCCCGGTAGGACAGTCTTACTCGAGATGATAGTATGCTATCTGGTTTACCTTTATCATCGTGTACTGTTTTAGGTAACCTGACAAGTTGCTATTACATGTTGATAGAGCCCCTAGAATTCTTGCTTGACCACCAGCAGTATGAAGGCGATCATATAAGTGGGAGCTGGGGTCTATAAGCATATCCTTAAATGGTCCCTAGTCGTGTGAGTTTCGAGACAGGGCATCGATACTCCAGAGTAGACTAGTGTGTACATTCGAGACCCCGACGAGGGGCGGTGGCCGGTCTCATAAGCCACTGGTGTCAGTTGGATCACCTAAGATGTATACAGGTGCTCATTGGGTTATGAGTACACCGGACAGGACTCGCCGGGAACATGCTAGTTGGTCATATACCAGACGTCAGATGGCAGTTCCCTGGTGACATGTGTGCAGGTTAGTTCATCGACCTGGGGATCGTCATTTTTCTCGTGTGAGTTCCCACTGTACTTTGATTACTACCCTACCACGGCTCAAAGGAGTCGTGCAAACAGGTTTTAGTTTGGTACAGTCCCGAGCCACATGGAGGCAGTGAGCGTATCTTCAGGGGTTCGTCTCTCCCGGTATTGGGGGTGAGGTCGTGCTGTGTCTAGGAGAGCCATTACACGAAGTCCTTGGCCAAGGCAAGGAGATTTACTGGTAGGTATTCCAGTAGTATCTCAGGGTGTTCTGGGATACACTCCGACACGACTTGTACCGCTTTTGGGGGTCTGACTTTTACCAACCCCCTAGGCCCGCCATGCGATACTCATAGACGAACGGACCGGACTGTACGGATATAGTCACTGACAGGCTCAGTAGGGTTGTCGGGCTGAGTTCGCTCACAGACGTCCCTTTTAGTCAATACCTGGTAGCCCGTTACGTATTGGCTTATACCTCTGACGTGCTAGTGGTTAAATCCACAACCAAGGTGTTGACGAGTCTTTAGAGTCCCCCACATTCAGTTACTCAGCTTTCGGGCGAAAGGTTGTAGAGGCTGTATGGAGATATGGCAAGGTCCGATCAGATACGTGCGGTATCGCACGGATCAGGATCGGACAGTTTGTAATATAGGCCGTATGGATATATGGCAGGGTTCGATCAGATACGTGCGGTATTGCACGGATCAGGATCGAACGGATATTACTAGCCGGCTTTGGTTTAAGCCGGATCCTAGTATAGTACAGTGGAGATTTTGTCTCATTGCGATTGTATTTCGGTCGGAATACAAATGCAGGTGTGTATGCACAGTATCGGGGTTTTCCTGTAATTTATTACGGGACCAGTTTTCTGGAGTTGCCAGTTTGCTTTCCGTTTCGGCCAATTCCCTTTGTATCGTTCATTGGCCGAAGATTGGTGGAGGAAGGCTTATTTGCATTGTTGCAAATAGGCATTTGCGGAGGGTGTTCTTTGCATTTTCTTGTGTCATGATAGTTGCACCATTCTTTGATCACTTGACCTTGACTTCTTGACTTCATGATGGTTCATGATGGGTGGACCATACCTTGACTTTGTGTTGATGATGCTTGACTTTGGATATCATGATGGTTGAGGTGGAGTGTTGGTTTTGGCTTGTCATCATGCTTATGCATGATAGTCTTTTTTCCCTCTCTCTCTTGCATTATGTGATGGGTAATCTTTTGATATATTGACCTCCTCTCTCATTCCTTCCTCCTTGAAGTCTTGGCCGGCCACTTCCCTAGTGGGGGCTGTCCCAAATTTTTGGTGGGGTTTTTTGGTTCATTTCATGTTGCAAAAATCCCACAAGATCAATCCAAAAAGCTCCATGTTCAATCCCTCCACCAAAAGGCAATTCCTACAACCCCAAAAATGAGACTTGCTCACTAGATATTCTACAGCAAATCTTGGGCACGTCGACTAGCCAGCTTCGTGCCCGAGTTTTCTCGGCATTGAGGTGGGAGCCCGTAAAAGAAGTAGGCGATGTGGTGCACTTCCGGCGACGAGGAGGAGACGGGACATTCCGCAGGAGATCGGGACGACGAAGAGAAGACCGGAGGACTCGGATCTGTCAGTATATCTCTCTTCCCTTTCTTGTAGATAGCTAGGACTAGTTAGTGGTTCGATCCGGGTATTAGTGCGCGGCGGTTTGCCAGTTCAAGAAAAATTAAAGTTTATCACCGCTTCCGCATTTGGCCGTCGGATTGACGGCCGAGGCGCCGCCGTGCACTTACAGACGATATCTTGATTTGCGTTTCAATGATAGACACGAGATATTTGATGACTTGCGTGTCAGTGATAAACACGAGAAATATGAGGATTTAGGGTGTCGATGCTAGACAACCATATATTGATGTGTTGCGTTCATTCGAAGTATACAGTTATAGTTTATGCGTTATAGTAGCCGACCAGGACTGAACCGGGGGACAATACCTGAATACCTTTTTACATGTTGATGTATATAAAATGGTTTCTAAACGAGCTATAGTCTCATTATTTTGACATGTCTAGAATGACATGGGGATATTTAAAACTGTAAACCTCTTAAAACTCTTTACTAAACAGTTAGACGTATATCTTAAATAAGATACCTATTATATTTTATACTATTACGTCTCCTTTTATGCCATGATATACGTATTCCATAACTATTTTAAGAAGAGGTTTTACATTCATATTTTCAGCTACCATATAGGTTTATACCTAGGTAGAGGTCATACATATATGAGATGTTACAGTTACGCGATCGATAGTGATGCATTTAATGTACTCATGCATTATATATATATATATTATAGGCTATGATAGTTCTATACTTATGACCTGGGATATCGTTGTGCATTTTGATTTCTACCTTATGATATACTTTTATTCACTGAGTTGGCAACTCACCCCCGTTGTGCCCCCGATTTCTTGCATGAGTTACCGCTCGGATCATCAGCGGCTTGCGGCACATACTTATTTTCGGTGATTGGTTTGGTAAGTGGGCTACTGTTGTATCGTACCCACGCTTGTATATTTATATTCTTTTGTATCTAGTAAAACTCTATCGACTTAGAACTTGTATATTGTGGACTTAGAAGCGAGACTTAGAGTTTGTGTGTTTGTGGGCGTCGCACTCGTTGGAATCGAATTTTTTTATACTCTTTAATCTTGTTTCGCTTTTATTTTCTTCGCCATTGGGCGTCGTATATTATCTGCATGGTTGCTCCGCCGTTTAGGCGTGGACGCTAGCTCCCGTTGGGATGTTTTTTATATTATTATACTTGTATCGGGTTTTTATTCAAAATTTACAAAGGAGGTGCTGCCGATTTTAAAACGTCATAGATGCTTCTCAAACATACCTATTTAGACTTAAATGTTCATTTTAAACCGATTCTATCTAATGACTATTTTAAACTTCACCTCCAATATTTTCGTAAAAAGGTTTAGATTCTGGGTTTTCTGCTTATTTGGACCGCGTCAACGTCTTCAGATGTCACATGATTTAAGTGCCGGTCACGTGCTACTTTCGGGTCATGACATTTATGCGCCGCCCTTTGAGGCCGAAGAAGTTGAACCGCCACCCCTTCTTCTTATTACATACGAGAATGCGACTATTCCACTTATTCCTTATCTTTCATATTCTCATTTTCATTCACTATCACTTTTTTGTCTCCGCCAACCGAGACGCAAAACATTTCTATTACACCTCTTATCTTCCCCCTACTTAATCTCTTATCGTTACTCTCATTTCTGTTTCTTCTACTCGAGACATGATATAACCTCCATTCTTATACAGTCTTGAGTCTTCTTCACGTCTATCCGTTACATGATCTTTTACCAACCATGGTGTTATCTTGATAAAATATTTGAATGGTTGATTTTAAATTTTGGTCTTTGTAAAGCTTTGTATAGACCAATAATATTTCTTTCCCCTCCCCCCGTCTTATGTTTAATTTCAATGAAAATACAGTTTTACTAAAGTTTGGGGGGAGAGAAGAAAAATATTGGCTCTTGAATAAAAGGAAATCTTTTTGCACGATTGTGAGCCAAAAACAAGTTTGGGAGAGGATTTCACTGTCATTAACTCTTGTCCCCATTTACTAATCTTTGAGAACTTATCCTCCCAAGTCTACAGGTTTCGAGCTTAAAAGACGACATCGGTGAGGACACTGCTGCAAACAGGTTTGGGGGGAGGTTTGTGCTTATTCACGTATCATTTTGCGCTATAAAAATAAAGCAATAAAATAAAGCACTATAAAAAAATTTGAAAATAAAAGTTAGAAAGTGAAAAATATATATGAAAGATAAGAAGAGACTTAAGAAATGCAAGAAAATTAGATATTTTAGAATGTAGCTAGTAATACGTAGTCATGAGCTGTTGTCACAAGGGTTGGTAAGATGAAAGAAATCACTAATCTGCGGATAGAAATAACTTTGAAAAATAGTCTCTATTCTTGAGTCCAAACTTCTGAGCGTTGATATCCTACTATACGCACTTGCACACATCCTGAAACTTGGGATAGTAAAGAATACCTTGAAATACTCTTGCCAGAAAACCTTAGTATAAAGAGAGAGAAAATATAAATTAATAAAATATAAATGACATATAAAATAAAATTTAACAGAAAAATGAACACTGGTTTTGTAATTACTTAAGACAGCATAAAAAAATATAGCGAGGGTGCCTTATCACCTAGTGCCTTAGACCAACTGGTTTGGGAGTCACTGCTAAGTCTTAGGTGTTGGAAGACTAGGATATTGCTAATTTGCCTTAATAAGTGAGCACATTTGGTAATCGTGTGGTTAGTGCCTCAAGAAGCATTAACGGTCGCATGAAGAATGTGTAAGCAAATCCATCTAAAATATCACTGACTAAAAAGTACTAAGGAATATGAACAAGGGTATGATAGCTTGACTTGAATTCTCCAAATGTATGGATGTTTTTTACACACACGTATGGGTATATGATCGATATTTGGAGGAAAAGTATGGAGGAAGACTAAAGACGATGTTTTATTGAGGGACGATGTGATTTCCGACATCTGTTCATGACCATTAAGATAGTGCTCATGACAACTTAAAAGATAGTGTAGTTTGAAACTCTTATTTTTAAGTTTTTCTTTTATATGTTCCTTATCTTTGCATGTAAATTTTGGCTCCTTTCTTTTATTTGGAGATTTTGTGGATGGTATCCGCTGAAACTCTCAGGAGACAACACTCCTTCTACTAGGGACACTTAGAGGTTTAAAGGCTTATTGCACGAGCTAAGTGCAATCGTGTTGCCTACAAAAGTGTGCTAGATTTTTCTTTTTCTTTTTAATAAATAGTTTACTCGGGACGATCAAAGATGAGTTTAGGGGTATTTAATCAGTCAAAACTTATTGCACATTTGTATAGATATTTTCCCTATTATTATTAATTACTAAAAGGTGTTATTTGTGAATTAAGTACATATGTGAGTTTATTTGTAAAAATATTATGATCATATGTTTCTTCATTTCTAATTAATATAATTAGGGAAATATATGCATATCATATTTAAATAAATTATCCATTATTAAAATATGCATATCATATTAAATATTCTTAACCAATATTTTTAAGATATCATATCAATTAATTGGTTAGAATAATATCTCAAATATAACAAATGATACTAACAATTTGATTTGAGATATTGTGCAAGTATTATAATAGATCAGCTCAGGTCTGAAAAATAAGTAGGAGATCCACTATAAATCGATTCAACAAACCAAATCTGCCGAATATTAGGAGCAAACTGAAGAATTTCGCAACGGCAGAAACTAAGAGCAATATTTCCAGAATATTTTTATCAGAAAGATCTCCAAATATCAAGAGAAGAAACCACGAGAAATCCGAAGTCATAACTCCACCATACGGCGGCGGATCCGTGGTCAAAGGGCTATAAAGGCGGCGGTTGCGCGGTCTTCTGGTGGCCGTAGGATGTAAAACATCAGGGGCTTGATCTTCTTTATACATACTTCAACATGATATCTAGGGTTTCACATTTCAGAACCAATATAAAGGACCGAGAGCTATCTATCTAAAAACATAGAATGACTCCATCGAAGAATCGATTAAGATCTAGCGAGTAAACTAGGGTTTTGTAAATTACTTTTTCAGTGAGAAACTTTTGTAATGTACTAGAAAATCAATAAAGGTAGTTCTTTCTTTTAAAATTTTATCGCATTTACTTTCCGCTTTACTTTTTGCATTTTAATTTCTGCATTACTTTCCGCATTACTTTCTGTATTTTTCTTACGGATTCATTCATTTTCAACCTTTGTTTTACTTCGTGCTTCCTAATGAGAGAGTAAATTCTTGTTTGGTAGGGTTTGTAAGATAGGGTAGAATAATGGATGAAAAAACCCCTTAATTTCTTTTGATACTTTAATTTTTATAAACTTTAGAAAAATGAATGTTAACCCTCTTACTGGGCGTGTTATCCATTCATGATAGTCATGACCATAATTTGAGATTCGTTAATACTCGCTTTGTTAAGGGCTTAAAACAAATAGGGATCAATGGAAGGATAAGGGTCAGTAGAGGGAAACCCTAATTCCCTCCAAGAACCCTAATCCACATTCATCACTATTTCTCTAGTATTAAATAATTAAAAGATAAAATGAATTATTTTAAATCTCCATCCATTAACTACTAAGTCCTATAAACCCTACAAGTCATTCTATTATAAAATTTTCAAACCTTCTTAGTAATAAACGATAACAATCCCACCTTTTTTCTATCAACTCGTCTAAAAAAAGCATTTTACCGTTTCTTTGTGGACGACCCGTACTCACTAGCGGCTAGCTATTGCGACACCGTTATTGATTGCGGTAATTTAGGAAACATATAGACACACTTTTCACGAACCAATCATTGGTACTCCGAGGGAGTCTCCCCGTGCTTTCGCATGGAACTAATTAAATAATCTCGTTTCCACAGGGGCATAACCCCGTTAATACCTTTCTTAGACACCTGCTGGATTAGCTAATTATAAAGTGGAAAACTATCCCAGGAGTAACGCTTACTCGCGGTGGGTATTGGGATCCAACTATCACATAAAAGGTATGCAATCTCATTGCAAATTTCAACACTTAAAATTCCCGATAATTATTTTTACCCCATCCGGTTTATGACCTTGACAAGGTCAACAAACCATAAATCGCAAGTCAAGTTCAACACGTCATTTCATGACCGATTTAGATCCACCCGCACGACCTTTGACAAGGTCAACAAAGTCGTACGACTGCCCTAACCAATCGCATCATCATGCGGAAGAAATACACTAATCAGCTACCGAACACTACGCCTCGACAAGGTCGACACACACAGCATAAATACTAAACAGTACCTATCTAAAATGACGGAGGGCTATGACTGGTTTTGAAGAAAACCTTTAATATAATGAACTTGATATCGTTGTAAAATCTAATGATTTGAAAAAGAGTGGTTTAAGCTTCGCTTTAAAAATCGAGTAGTTTTCAAAACAAACCGAGTGGGTATTAGCATATGCTAGTTTTGCTAAAGAGGTCATTCCCGGTGAAGGGATTTAGGCTCTTTCCTCATCAAATGAAGTGCTGGATATTCATAATGGAATACCGCTATAAAAAGTAAGAACTAGAGCTATCTTTTAAAAAAAATTGATTCTACAATATCTTTTAGGTTTCTTTTCTTTTCATTAATCTTATTAATGAAGTCCTATCAATTATGTTTCCTAAACATCATAGAAGAAATGAAAATAAAACACACATATATGCCATCCGCATTCGCCACAGGGACCCGGGTCTTCACCATAAGGTTACTTAACTAACGACAGGGTGGGGTCAGGACTAGCGCGGATGCATATATAGTGTCTACTAAAATATCATATATATAAGTAGCATTCGTGTTATGCAGTTATATGATCACATCACATCACAGAATAACAGAAACATGTATATGAAATATAGGATATATTAGGAGGTCTGTGTTTTAGATTAAGTCAGTAACGAAAAACACGGATTCCACGGTCGTGATGAATAGCCAAGCCCATATTCCTAGACCCCTACGAGAGCGGCAAGCAACCCTGTCAATTCTAGAGTTAGGCGACCGGTCTCGACACCTCGAGATGGCCTTCCACTGGAATCTAGAACCTGGTTACTTATGCTCTCTGCCTTGGGTCTATCCTAATGCGGTAAAGTAAACAATATATATCGAATGGAGACAAAAATCTCAACCTGGAAGTGTCCCAATAAAAGAACATTATATACAATTATTTACATGAATGAAAATTGAAAAAATCTCATCTCACATAAAAAACCCGGCCATTCAATCACGACGATCCAATATAACATATTGATAGCAACACAATAACATCATATGTCATCATCGCAAGTAAATATGCGTATCCCTAATGCCGTTGTCGTATAGCAACGAGATAGGGGATATGGCCACATATTACACTTACAGCCGCAGAAAAAAAATAAAAACTACAATAATTAGAATCTACATCTTTAGACATCATAAACCCGGATTATCACATATTCCGAATTTCAAGCCTTGTTATAAACTTTACATTTAAGCCTTGAATTAAAAACCCTTTTCAAAGATTAAACCGGGCAATTCAACAAGATTCCCGATTGATGATTCGAAGGCTCGTCGGGAACTTTAGTGGATGGCCGCACCCCTGAGGCCATCAACGAAGTGGACTTGGGTGAAACACCTTGGCCGCGAGCACCTAAGTGGATGCTCTTAGCCATAGGGTTCTCCTATTGTCACTTGGTCGGGGCAAAGGGGTGTGGCTGTCTACTAATGTCTTCCGGTGAGTATTCGCGTACGATACGAGATTACAACGGAGTTTCGATCCAAATCCAAACTCCGTGATAATCCATCATTTGAGATTAAAATGCGAGATTTACAAATCGACAACTAGTTTTCGCAAAACTAATCAATGTGGATTCCAAAAATTATATCACATAACCAATACAATATAGACGACGTTAACATTTCGATCGATGTTTCAAACAACAACAATTCATAGAGACCTCAACCACTTGAGCCTCATATAAAATATCCAGAAAATAATGTAGGAGAAAAGGAAGCAACACAAGAAAACTAGAGATCCAAGTCCACAAATGAACCGCGGAACAGTGGCTAGAGCATGGTCTAGACGGCGGTTCCACGGCCATTTGGTGGAACTAGTTTCTCGTCTTTCTTGAGACTCCATAAAATATATGCACGATTTTCTGAGAAATTTTTATCTTGAAAAAAATAAAGTTTGAAAAAATGGACAGAAACTTGCAAAGTTTGTGCTTAAAACGTCGATCAAACTCTTTAACTTCGTCTAATATATTTCTAAGCCTCTAGCTGGGCTCTGATACCATGAAAGTATGTCTCAGCACCTCTACTAGGGTTCTATGAGTATCAAGTATGCAATTTTAAAAAATCTATAGAGCTAAGTATACTAAACAAGAATCGAACTAGAGAATTAGGGTTTCAAAGTTAGCAAACAAGTTTCTAAGCTAAGTGAAGAGAGTCTACAACCTTTGTAGTTTAGTCCTTCACTTCAAAAGCTCCAAGTAGTAGTCCTACAACTCTTCTTTGACTCCACTCGAAGGTTGGAACGAGCTTTCTCGAAGTCTTCATCGTCGAAGATGATCCACCTTAAGGCAAATCACACTCAAGCTCACACTTCACTAATCAAGATATTAGCGAAGAGAACAACCTATACTAATATGCTAAAGTAGTGTAGGTTGATGAAATAGGAATTTTGCCCACAAAAAATCTTTCTTTTTTTTTCTTTTTCTTTTTCTCAACTTAGAAAAATCTAAAGAGGGGATGGAGAAGATAAACTTGAAAGTGAGTGTGAACCATTAGATTAGATGAGATGAAGAGATTGATGAATATTTATGAATAAAACAAGAATAAGAAAATGAGTTATGGCTTCTCTATGCTTCTCCAAGAACCCAAACAATGACTCATTTTTCTTTTCTTTAATTCATAAATTTTTCTCACACATCGTAGTGTATCATCAACAATGAAACAATATGAATATTTATATATATATATAAAGAAAAGAAAATCTTAAGTGAGCTTAATATTAGTTTATATATATATATATATCAAATATATAAATATATATCAAATATATAAATATATATCAAATTATTAAATCAACACTTGATTCAATAATCCGGTTATATCATATATAACCCGGCTAATATCAAATATTTATATATATATCAAATCATTAAATCAACACTTGATTCAATAACCCGGTTATATCATATATAACTGGATAATATTTAATATTAGTTTATATATATATATATCAAATTATGAAATCAACACTTGATTCAATAATCCGATTATATTATATATAACCCAGCTAATATCAAATATATGAATATATATATATATATCAAATCATTGAATCAACACTTAACTCAATAATCTGGTTGATATCAAAAAACGCTATATTAGAAAACGGTATCATATACTCATATTTAATCAAGCTCCCGCACATATCTCCATACGTGTCCTACTTCATTTCGCTTGAGTTAGGAAAGCTCTATGTAGGACTCTAAAGACTCGCCAATACGCTAGCAGTATATAATGATCACATCAAAGACCTACAAGCCTTAGCGGTACAAGCTGGACATAACAGCTACCCAGGTATTGAACGAATAGAAGATCAATAAGCAAACTTGTCCAAACTCCCGTAGAGCCTATAAGCAACACTTACCATACAGTCCGGTCTCTTCGTCTGATATGTCGCATATCGAGTCTTTAGGGTGGAATCGTCAGACCCCAATAACTTGATAATTCATGCCGATGTGTAGCCTATAATCTTTTGAGAAACTACTGATAACATTTATCAGTAAATCTCATCAGCCTTAGCCAAGGACTTACTGTTATAGCCAATCGAGCATAGCGCAATATCAACTCCCAATACCGGGAGAGACGAAACCCCTCCTACCGCTCACCACCTCCATGTGACTCGGGACTGTACCCAAAAAACCTCTGTTTGCACGACTCATTTGAGCCGTGGTAGGGAGGAAATCAAAGCACAGTGGGAACCACACAAGACACTATGACAATCTTAGGTCTACAGACTAACCTGTACAAGTGTCACCAGAGAACTACTATCTGACGTAAGTATGGTGCCATCTAGGAGTTCTCGGCGAGTCCTGTTCGGTGTACTCATTCTCTAATGAGCACCTGTGTACAATCTTTGATGTCAAACACCAATGGCTGCAGGATCAACCATCGCCCCATACAGGGTCAAGAAACGTACACACTAGTCTACTCTGGAATATCGATGCCCTATCTCGATACTCCTTCGAGTAGGAACTGTTAAGGATGTGCTTGTGGACTACACAGACCCCACTAATATGATCTGCATCATAGTCCTAGTAGTCAAGCCAACATCCTGAGGGCTTTATCAACATGTATCAATGAGATAGTAAACTAAAACGAGTGCACATGTTAAGATAAATAGGAACCGGATAGCATACTATCATGTTGAGAAAGAAAGTCCTATATATATATATATATCCAATTATCCACTATAATATACAATAATAGCCTCTAGGGCATACATATTTCTAACAGCAGCTTTCCATACCTTTTGTTTTTTCCTCTGAGTCATCATCCACATCTTCTCCGTTATTTTCCTGGATGTGTTTGATAAATTCCTCAAGAGTAACGGGCGAATGCACTTTCTGATTGTACTCTTCTATCACGTCAATATACTTTTGGATATTTGTACGGCTGTCGACACATTCGACTGGCTTTACATGCTTCTTTGCTTTCTTATTATTTTTCTTCTTGGAAGACTGGTTGACTTGGGAGCTTTTCCCTTTTTTAATAGCCTTCAGAGTGGGACATGGCTTCAACATCCTTTCTATGATCTCCGGTTCAAGCGAGCTTTTCCACCTGATCACAGGACATGCTTGGAGATCTTTTAACATTCTCTTTGTCTTCGGAGACAACATCACCTCCCATGGGGTTTCTTCGACAAACGAGCAGGATGCCCCCTGCGCGTTGGTTCCATTAGAGATATGCTTCTAAGGAGTGTTCACCTTCCATTTATCAGAGAGAATGAACTTGTCGTGGTTATACTGGTCCTCGACCCAGTTCTTGAAGACGTATTAGTCTTCAATCGGATGACTTACTACCCGATGATATGGGCAATAAATTAGACGGTTGACGTCATTGGCTTGGGTCGGTCGCCATGGCTCAGTCAAACTCAAAAATCTGCTCTTCATTGCAAGGTCGAATAACTTGCTTGTTTTATCACGAGGGAATGAATACTCCTGTCCCATCCTTTCTTCAAGAGTGGGTCCCGTACGGTTTTTATTTTGACAACCAGACACTTTAGGACCATTCAGTGGTTGTTGCGTGTTAGAGACAAACGCTGCCTTACCCTTGCCCTTAAGTTTCATGAATCTCCATTAGAAGAGGGAGGACCTTGGTTCATTGCATCCAGCTGAGCCAACTTATAGATGAGCTCTTGAAAAGTTGCTGGGCTGAGAAGGGCCAGATATGGAAATATTTGCGCCTTTTTATCGAGAGTGCTCATGAACATACTTATGGCCGGAGCTTCAGCGATTCTTTTTTCGCACTTAGACCAAAGATTTCTCCATCGCATCGCATACTGAACCCATGTCTCATTCGATCTGGACCTCTTGTTGACCAAGACGGTCACGGTAGTGCGCTCTCTCACACTAGCGAATCTTTGGCAAAAGTGGAGCTCCATCTCATCAAAGTTTTTGATCGAGTCGTTAGGAATCTCCATAAACCATTCGAAAGCCACTTCTGCCAGACTACTAACAAACTGTCGAATGAGTAATATGTTGTTTCTCCCAGTGTTGCCACACTTTGACCTGAACTGGGTGATATGCTGCTTCGGGTTTCTTATTCCTTTGTATATGGGGAGAGTCGGAATTGTATATCCTGGCGGATACTATATTTGATCGTAACACGCCGGGTAGGGTCAGCCAGTCTTTATCAACTTGCCGACAGCTTCACTGGCAAGGTGAGTTTTGAACTTCTGGGCGATATATTCATCCATCTGCGATTTTAAGATTACTTCCTCCTTTTCCGCTAATGAAACTTGGAGGGGATTGGAAGTCTCTCCTTTATCTTCAATGACGACCACCGACGGTTCATCTGCTGGTGATTCAGGGTGAACCGTCATCCTGATCATACTTTGGATTAAGTGGGCCATCTTATCCATTTTTTCCTCTATTTCTACAGCCTTTTCGTCCTTCTTCTGGAGAATGCGCTTCAGGAAGTCAGTATCATACTCATGCTTCGCTCTTTTCTCGAAAGCTTCGTCCTGATTTGCACCGGTCGGAAGACTCATAATTTCTGCCGCTTGAGCCATCAATTCTTGCAGCTTCTGTTGATATTTTGTTACAGACTGTGTGATTGGTCTGTGAGCGATGAAAGCCTTGCTTTCGTCCTTTTTTGAGTTCGCCATATAAACGGTATGAACTACCATACCCCCAGACTTAGGGCATTTGTTGTGTTGACTTTTGGAGTTTGCCTTGGGCCTTTGAATCTTCTCCGAACTCTCTCTTTTGTGAGAATCCGGTTTCGGAGGAACCATTTACGACCTCTCTCTTTTGTGAGAATCCGGTTTCGGAGGAACCATGCTAGCAGGAGCCTCCTTGGGTTGGTGGGAAGAGTGTTTGTCACGACTCTTCAGCTTCTTAGGCCGGAGAGAGTAATCCTTGTTGATTACTAACCCCTATACTTTTTTCCAGACCTTTTGGATGGTCGAGGAAAGTCGTTTCAAAGATAGGGCCGGTTTGGGCTCGCTTGATATCTCCGGAAGAGGTGGAGTCTTTTTTAGCTCAAGAGTTGGGGGTTGCGCTTCACCATTTTCAGCACCTCGAAGTTGTTCCTAGTTTGAACAGCAACTAAGATCATTAAAGCTGGCGGGGTTAGTCCAGATGGTGAACTGCCCCCGGCCTGCCTTATTCGGCGCCAGTATCAAAGTCGAGAATTTATGGAAGCAGGGCCCTTTTCGGCCTTAGGGGCTTCTTGTATCTGTCCCCTGCATTGGTCTTGACATTCAGCAGGCGCAAGTCATTTGAAGACTGACTGCTTCGGCAGAGTAGGAGATGTCAACCTGTGGAAGACAGAAGGCCTTAGAGGTGAAGCGCCTTTTGGCGCCTCGGGAGTAGCAGGGGCTGCAGGTGGCAGCCTTTTAGAGAAAGTGTTCCTAGGAATGGTCAGCATGGTTGAAGCGTCCGAAGTAGCAAAGCTCAGCCTCTTGAAGACTAATTTCTTCGGAATCATGGACCGAACCTTCAGACTTGGCAGGATTCTCAGAAGGGCCTGCGGAGGTGGTTGTCAGCCTGGTGAAGAACGACTCTTTCCGAGCTTCACCATTCGGCGTTAACGCACCGATGGTGGGTTTGGGGAGCATTACTTCAAATTGAAACCCATTGAGATCCTGCATGATTTGGGTAGTCGGGATGCAGAGTAATGGGCCATGGCCCCTGCAGAGAAGATCACCTTAGATGGGGTAGTGTTGGTGCTACAGTCGCAGTTGCATTTGCCGGAGGACGCCATTGTGTTCTGCACAGGGAGGAGAACACCGGTTTTAGTATCCCAAAACCCAAGGGCAACCATAAACATAATATACCGCGATCTTGTTCATGAAAGCACGACACACGAAGTGTGAAGTGGAAAGAGAAAAATGTCCTACAGGGTGTGCCAGAATCTGTTTACCGCTGAAAACTGGGAAGACAAACATCTTGCCTGAATTTGGGGGCAGATACTATATGGAATATATCCATCCACCTCTCCGAACATACCAAGTTGATTTATGGCACTGTCTATCAGAGGTTTGGATAGATGCGGCCGTTTTAACAGACTTATCAGATTCTTCCTCATTTGTGAGGGGTTTTTGATTGTCGAGACGCTTTTTCCTGCAGGCGTAAGCCCTTACAGTTAATTATGTTATCGCAATGCGATAATTAATTTCACATTCTCCATGTGCGTCACTTCGTGTCGTGTTATAATTTGTTTATTTTGGGGTTGCCCTTGAATTGTATACAGAGACTAATTTTGTCATCGCCCGTAGAACGCGGATTAGTCCAAATCCGTAAATCTTAGATTTGGAATGAACTTAGGTATTTTCTGCCATCAGTTCAAAGGTTTAAAGATCGTTAATCTTGTTCTAGATTAAGATCGACTTAAAATATAGTTAAGGACCGTTAATCTTGTTTTATATTAAGGTCAACTTAAAATATATAATCAGCCTGATTGATTTTTTTACAATCAAAGAAAATTAAAACTTCAGGGCCTTAGTCTATTCTTAGACTAAACATTAGGCTTTGTGTTACCCAACAGTGCTAAGTATTAGACCATACATTTTGTTTTGGGCTATACATAACCCAACAGTGCTAAGCACTGGGCCTGGAAGCTTAAGCTTCAACATATGATATAATATTCTTTCCGCTTCAGTGTTCATATGAATATCACGTGCGTACTCTAGTTTCATTGACGCTCATGTGCTTTTCACGTGAAGCTCTTCCTTTTGGTGTTCACGTGCCTTTCATGTAAGTACTGCTAAACACTCATTCGTACAGCGCTCACGTGATGCGCACTCTCTGTTTAGCTTCAGGACCTCACATGTTTTTCACGTGATGTGTACTCTCGTTTTAGCTTCAAGTGCTCACGTAGATATCGCGTGACGCGCATGTCTGTAGTTTCAAGCTCTTACGTGGACATCACGTGACGCACTTCTATTTACTTTTCTCCCCAGCACTCACGTGGATATCATGTGAGCCCCTGTCTCCATGGGCGCTCATGTGCTTTTCATATGAGACTTTAAGTCTCAGCGCTCACATGCCTTTCACGTGAGATTTTAAGTCTCGGATGGCTTCTTTTTTATCGCTCACGTGGATATCACGTGAGACGCTATCTTCATGGCTTCTTTTGAGCGCTCACGTGAATATCACATGAAACGCTATTTCTTTGGATGCTCACGTCGATATCACGTGAAACGTTGTTTCCTTGGGTTTTCATGTATCTTTTACGTGAGATATTGTTTTGTTGGATTCTCACTTGTCTTTCACGTGAGACATGTTTTCTTGGGTGTTCACATGTCTTCTACGTGAAACTCTTCCATATTCATTCAGAGATTAATTGAGTTAAACTCTAAAATCTCAAATTTTATTTTGCAGATCTTGTTTATGAAAGAACTAAGTTTCTTTTTGTATGTAAGAACTAAGTTCTAAGTTCATAGAATATAAATTTCATCTCTTTCTTTCTTTCATGTTCTTTTCTTTTATGTTCATATGGGGTAGCAAAATATCATAGTTTTCCTTTGGATCTCAAGTCTGAAGAACAAGATCTTCCCGATGAGAATTAAATTTTCTTTTTTATGGGAGATTTGCCTTGTGGATCTCAGATCCCGTGGAAAAACTAAGTTCTTTAAAAGGGTTAAACCCTTATATCATATATAAAATAGGCAGAAGGGAGATATTTTATCTCTGTTTTTACCTAGGTTTTGAAAATGGGGATGATCTTCTTCAAAGGAGAATTAAATTCTCGGTTGTTTTGTGGAAGCTCATGAACGGTATCGTCTATGTTGTTAGTGATATATGCCCTAGAGGCTATTATTGTATAGTACTTGATTGTATATTACATTTTGGAAGCTTGGGATATACACGGATATAATAACAGTCTTGCCCATTATGATAGTATGCTATCTGTTTTGATTCTATCTTAATATGTGTATATGTTTCTTTTAAACATATCGCTAATACATATTGATAGAGCCCTTAGGATCTTTGCTTGACTACCAGCGTTGTGATGACAGTCACACTAGTGGGGGCTTGGTAGTCTATAAGCACATCCTTATACTTGTCCTTAGTCGTAGGATTATCGTAACATGGTATCGATACTCCAGAGTAGACTAGTGTATACGCTTCTCATCCCAGTCAAAGAGATGGCCTGTCCTGCAGCTATTGGTATGCGATACCGGAGATAGTATACAGGTGCTTATTGGGTTATGAGTTACGCTGGATGGACTCGATGGGAATTGCTGGTTGGTATTATACCTATCATCAGTTAGCAGTTCCCGGGTGACATGAGTACGGATTAGTCCGTTGACTTGACATCACTATTCGTCTCGAGTGTGTTCCCACTGTATTTAGATTACTACCCTACCACGGCTCAAATGAGGCGTGCAAACAGATAGTGGTTGGGTACAGTCTCGAAGCACTTGGAGACAGTAGGGGTTAGATGGGATTCGTCTCTCCCAGTATTGGAAGTTGATATCGCGCTGTGTTCGGATAGCCAATACACAAAGTCCCTGGCCAGGGCAAGCGAGATTTATTGGTACGTACACCAATAGTTTCTCAGGGTGTATTGGGCTCTACACCGACACGACTTATTGTGCTATTAGGGGTCTGATGGTTACCACCCCCTAGGACCGATATACGATACTCTTAGATGAACATACCGGACTGTACGAAGATTTTCACAGACAGGCTCAGTAGGAGTTCAGATGAGTTTGCTCGTCGGCTTTCTTATCGACAGATACCTGGGTAGCCATTACGTACAGCTAGTGCCACTGACGGAATTATAGTTAAACCCGCTGCCAGCGTACTGTCGAGTCATTAGAGTCCCATACATAGGGTTTCCCTAGTTCATGCGAAACGATGTAGAGATCGTATGGTTTTACGTGCAGGGTTCCGATCATATACGTGTACTAGCTACACGGATGTTGTTCAAACGGATAATACTAGTGGGCTTTGGTTCAAACCGGATTCTAATATTATATTATTGGATTATTATTATCTCATTGTATTCGTATTTTTTGAAATACGAATACAAGTATGTATATACGGTGAGGGCATTCTTATAATTTTACAAGAGATGCTTCTAGAAGGGGACACCTCATTATTTGGATTTATCTATTTTTGCAAATAGATTAATGAGGTAGAAAATGGAGATATTTGTGGCACGGTGAAGCATGGCTTATTCCATTATTTTATGTGTTTGGTTTTACTATTGAAGCATGGTTATTATTTTCTCTTGAAAATAATCCATGTTTCATGTGAGATAGAGAATGAGCCATCCTTCACTAGCACAAGACTTAGTTCATTTGATATTTTCCTTTCTCTCTCCATTTTTACTCTCCTTCTTCCTCAAAACCCTAAACCCTCACATGTGTTATGAACCTTAGGATCCTTTGAGATAAAAACACTCCAATAAACACTCTACATATCCTAAGCTACCTAGTTTAGCGAACTAGGTATTTTAGTTATCTCGGTTTAGAGGTTGGAGCTTGAACCATAGACTCTCGGGTGGATCATCTTTGACATGAGGAGATCGACGATCAAGCACGATCCGGACCTTCGAAGAGCTCAAGGAGAGGAGAAGAAGACCCGAAAGACAAGTATCTAAGAGGTATAAAACTCTTACCGAATAGTTAGAACCTCCAAATAGTATAGCTAATTAAGGTTTCCGTAAAGATCTTGTATGATAGGTCGGTGTTGAAAGTCTTGAAATCGTTTTTTATAAATTCTGACTCCCCACAAGTGCGTGGGGTGTGCGATATCGACTTACAATGCTATCAAATCCTACTAAAACCTTAACTAGTTTGTTAGCAAGTAATTAGAGCTTCGATCGATGGAAAAATACCTGAAATTACATTTCCGATGCATGCTTGTTGTTCAATTTTTAAAACTGTTCAAAAATTTATTTCAGTGACCTTAAAAATATATGCAGGTTTTTCTAAGAACAAGAAAAAATTTCGACAACATAATCCATTAACTAGACCGCGAAACCGTGGCCAAAAAGGCCTTTTAGCCGCAGATCCGTGGCAAAATTATGGCCGATTTGCTCTTAATTTTTTCTGTGGTTCTAGTCTTTGGAAATATGATTTTTGGCATATTTGGTTTTTACCCAAATTTTTTTGTGTACTAGTTTGTTCATGGGGTAAACACGGATAGTTGTTATCGATCGAAATTCTAAGTTTTTGCTAATCAGTGTTTCTGTGTTTGTATATGTGTTGCTAAACATCTGCTAATTGCTATATTTCGATTAGTGGGGGTTGCGCATATCTATATCTTGTTGATGGTTTGTGTATATGGAGTATTGGATCGTCGTGAATGAATAGCCGGGAGGATGTGAGAAGAGTGTTCTTTTCTTTCATTCATGTATATTTGTAAATTGATGTAATATTCTTTTGTGGGGCACATCCGGGTTGACGTTATAGCCACCGTTATATTATTTCATTTATTTTTTCTTCCACCTAAGATAGACCCAACGAGGGGTGCATAAACTACCGGGTTCTTGAAGTGCCGAGTGGTCTACTCATTTCATTGAGAGAGGTTGCTTCATTTCGGAATTTCGATGGGTAGTTTTCCACACCCGTAGGGTCTAGGATGGGGTTTGGCTATTCATCACGACCATAGAATTCTTCTTTCGTTATAAGCTAAAGCGAAATACAGAAATCTTAGTGAAAGTGTGTCTTAGCACCACCACTGGGTTTATACAAGTATCAAGTATGCAATTTTAAAAAATCTAGAGTGCTAAACTACACTAACCTAGAATCTAACTAGAGAATTAGGGTTTACAAAGCAATAAAGCAAGTTCTATACTAAGTGAAGAGAGTTACAACCTTTGTAGACCAAGTCCTTCACTTCAATAGCTCCAAGTAGTAGTCCCTAAGCTCCAAGTAGTGATCCTTAGAACTCTTCTTGGCTCCACTTGAAGAAAGGATCAAGCTTGCTTCGTCGTCTTCGAGGCCGAAGATGATCCACCTTGAAATTTCTCTAACTCAGGCTACCTCTTCACTAATCAAGGAATTAGTGAAGCAAACAACCTAATCTTGTGGACTAGAGAGTAGTTTGATGAAGTAGGAATTTTGCTCACCTTAGAAATCTACTTCTCTTTTTATTTTCCAACTCTATAGAAAACTAGAGAGCTCAAAAGAAGGAAGAAGATGAACATGGGTGAAGAAATATCTCAAGTGATAAGTAGATAGAGTTAACCATAGGATAAAGATAATGGTTGGGTTATAAAATATCTAGAGTAAAACAAAATTAGTAGAATGAGTCATGCTTTCTACATGCTTCTACAAGAATCTAAGCCATGCTCATTTCCAACTCATTTCTAATTTTTCTCTTAATAAATAATCACCCAAATTATCTTTAGTTTTAGTTTAAATCTCATACACCCATGTTTTATGTATCATCAACCATGATACATAATCCAAATACATATATAAATATACACATATATATTAAATGTATTTCAAGAGAAGAAAATTATTAGTGAGCACAATATTAGTTAATTTATATTAATATATCAAATATAGAAACATATATCAAATTATTAAATCCATACTTGATTCAATAATCCGGTCATATCATATATAACCGACTAATATCTTATTTATATGTATATGACATTATTAAATCAACACTTGATTCAATAATCCGGTTATATCACATATAACCGTCTAATATTCAATACAAGTTAATATATATATATATATATATTAAATTATTAAATTAACACTTGATTCAATAATCCGGGTATATCAAATATAATCCGGCTAATATCAAATATACAAACATATATCAAATATATATTAACCACATATACATATACCATTGAATCAACACTTGATTCAATAATCCGGTTATATCTCATATAACCTAACCGATATCAAATATCGCGAGATTAGAATACGGTATCACATACTCGTATTTAATCAAGCTCCTGTACATATCATCATATGTGCTCTACTTCATTTCGCTAGAGCTAAGAAACATCTATGTGGGACTCTAAAGACTCGTCAATACGCTAGCAGTAGCTAATGATCACATCAATAATCCACAAGCCGTCAGCGGTACTAGCTAGACGTAACGGCTACCCAGGTATTGAGCGAATAGAAGATCAACAAGCAAGATTGTCCAAACTCCCGCAAAGCCTATAAGCAACACTTACCGTACAGTCCGGTCTCTTCTTCTGATATGTCACATATCAAGTCTAAGGGTGGAATCATCAGACCCCAGTAACTTGATAAGTCATGCCGATGTGTGGCCTATAACCGTTCAAGAAACAACTGATAACACTTACTAGTAAATCTCATCAGCCCTGGCCAGGGACTTGCTGTTATAGCCAATAGAGTATAGTGCAACATCAACTCCCTATACTGGGAGAGACGAAACCCCTCCTATCTCTCATTACCTCCATGTGACTCAGGAATGTACCCAAAATCCACCTGTTTGCACGACTCCTTTGAGCCGTGGTAAGGAGGAAATCAAAGCACAGTAGGAACCACACAAGACTCTATGACGATCTCGGGTCTACAGACAAACCTGTACAAGTGCTACCAGAGAACTGCTATCTGACGATAGGTATGGTACCAACTAGGAGTTCTCGGCGAGTGTGATTCGGTGTACCCATTCTCTAATGAGCCCATGTGTACAATCTTTGATGTCAGACACCAATGGATGTGGGATCAACCATCGCCCCATACAGGATCAAGAAACGTACACACTAGTCCACTTTGAAATATCGATGCCCTGTCTCGATATTCCCTCGACTAGAAACTGTTAAAGGATGTGCTTGTGAACTACACAAGCCCCACTAGTATGATCTGCATCATAGTCCTGATAGTCAAGCTAACATCCTAAGGGCTTTATTAACATGTATTAGAGAGACAGTATAACAATACAAGTGTACATGTTAAGATAAAGATCAACCAGATAGGATACTATCATATCGAGCAAGAAAGTCTTCTGTATATATGTCCAAGCATCCACTATATCATACAATAGTGGCCTCTAGGGCATACATATTCCTAAGAATCTCCCATTTGCACAAAGGCTGGTTGTTGTAGTATCTCATACCCAACATCCCAAAAAGTCTCTCAAATTGCACTGGGGAAAGCCTTTGTGAGTGGATCCGCTGTGTTATCCTTCGTGACAACTCTTCTGATCTCGATCTCCCAGCGATCAACTATCTCCCGGATCAGGTGATACCACATCAGAATATGTCTAGATCGCTGATGGGACCTGGGTTCCTTGGCCAAAACCGCAGCTCCATTTTTATCACAACACAAGGGTATTGGATGCTCAATGGATGGAACCACACCAAGTTCAGCAATGAACTTCTTCATCCAGACAGCTTCTTTTGTAGAATCGTTGGCAGCGATGTATTCAGCCTCCATCGTCGAGTCTACTATGGTATCTTGTTTGGAACTCTTCCAACATTCCGCCCCTCCATTGAGGGTGAAGACAAAACCCGAGACCGACTTATTGTCGTCGAAAGTGTCAGTTGTTCTTGAAAAAGAAAACTATTCGACTAAATGAATCGGTAAAGGACTTGTTCAGTTGATAAAACTACACATTTGTTATTATATTTTTCCTACCATTTTCATATTAAAAAAGATCTTTATTATAATATATCATACATATGAGGGTTTATCTGTAAAAATAATATTTTCCATGTGTTGATATATTATAATTAGCATTTGGTACGAAAATGTATGCAAATAATATCATTGACCAAATCCTAGTAGAACAAAGTCTACTAAATATTATTTGAGTTGTTGTGCAGAATTTTTCCAAGTTGTGCAGAATTTTTCAAGACTAAAATCAAGGAAATCAAGTTGTTAAAGAAAACTTACCTAATTAAGAAAGAAAAACTTGGAGATCAAGTCTGGCAGCAATCACGAGAAGATTTCCATGATACAAAGGTTCCAAGGATCGCCAAATGTCACATACAAGAAGACCCAGAAATTTGATCAATGGCTATGATTAAATGGCCGCGGATCCGCGGCCATACCCCCCCTTGGGCCACGGATCCGCGGCATGATTGATGAGTTAGGGGCTGCGCAAATTTTGGGTGAATCTTTACAGCTATTTCCTTAATTTGGAAGCAAAGGTTTCTGGCTTTGGACTATAAATAGGGACCGAGAGCCTCTTGAAAAAAGGATCAAGCCGACGAGATCACGAAGTCCAAGACGGCTCACGCATCCAGGCTGATCATCAACGGTTCATCTACCTCCTTAGAAGAGATCGAGAAGCAACTAGAAATTGTAATCATTTTCTAAGGATTCAAGTGTAATGAATATTGTTGATTAATAAAGGTAGATTTCTTTTTCTTATTCTATTTCTTCGTAGTTTAATTATGCAATTTCTTTCCATCTCTTTTTCTCCCAACATGCGCGAGTAATTCTCCTCTTGTTAGGGTTCGTAGGATTAGGGTATGCTAATGGATGATGAACATCCCTAAACCCTTTTTAAGTCCTATAAAGTTTATGAACTTTATCAAAAGAACCATTAACATCCTAATCGGGGCGCGCTACCAATTCTTTGTTAGTTCCGACCGCGATTAGAGATTAGATTAATGATTGTTTTGGTGAAAGCTAGATATGAACGGAGTTCCGTGTCAAGATAAGAGTAGGATTCCTTTTCCCTCCAGAAACCCTAATCTACACGCATCACCGTCGTTCTAGTTTTAAATCCAGTAAAGGATAAAAAGGGTAAATTTTAATTAATCGTCCATGACTACTAAATCCTAACGAACCCTACAAGCCCCCTTATTATATTAACTACATCCATAAATAATCTAGATCTATATTTTGCATCCGTGTTTAACGTAGATCTAGATCCTACAACCATTCTACAACATTCTTATTTCTTCCTCTCTCTTTCTCAACACGCCTAAAGTAAGAATAAAATATTCAACGTTTCTCAGAGGACGACCCGTACTCATCTCGGTCTAGCTATGCGCGACACCGTTATTGATTGCGGTTAACTACAAACACACTTTTTTCGAACCAATCAAATGGCGCCGTTGCCGGGGATCCGTGCGTAATTTTTTTATACTTACTATTTGTGTTGAATTCTTACTTGATCCATATCATAATTAACACAAAACTGCAAATTGCATATTTAACGATTTGTGCGTGAATTTTGCAAGGAGATCTGGAGTCACATAATTAAGGAAAACAGAAGACAGAGACATTCATCGAGATCCTGAGGAGTACAGAAGGCCAAAGAAAAATTTTCATCACCTGATCCTTCCACCCCGCAGCGGAACAGCGGCAAGAAGGGACTTTAGGCGGCGGAAACGCGGCTTAACTAAGGGATCTAGGGTTTAAACTTCTCTGGTATCTTTCTTAACTCCTTCTCTCTTCTCTCAAATCCAATAAAATCTATTTTCTGCAGGATTCTTTGCAAAATAGCGCCGCTCAAAAATCTTTTTGCAAAAGTTTTGTGATTGGTTTTGTTTTGCATATTTTAATACGGACTTTAAGGGGCAAAGACCAAGGTGGGGATTTCATCACCCTTCCTAAGCCCCACAAATCACAAACCGAGCATCTGCATCAACCCTACATTAATTTAAAAAATATCTAGACCAGACTCTAAGGACGGTCGCGCTCAT
The DNA here is from genome assembly GCA_030015575.1 of Agapanthus africanus. Taxonomy (NCBI): domain Eukaryota; kingdom Viridiplantae; phylum Streptophyta; class Magnoliopsida; order Asparagales; family Amaryllidaceae; genus Agapanthus; species Agapanthus africanus. The sequence continues at coordinate 135,789,373 of JASDDO010000024.1, read as the reverse complement.
TAAGGACAGAGGAAGGTCGTGGGTAATCTATTGTTTATCCGCATTACTTTTGTGGTGCCTAGGCAAGTGTGTCTAAGGCAAGTGGTTTACTTAATTAGGCCCGCTATTTTCGGTGATTCGTATAGCGGATACCTCCCACTTACCTGGCACTTACCTGGCCACAAGAGTAGTAAAGAGGTGGTAGAGGATTGATCCTGCGGCTTGTCCTTTAGAAGTCTAGGAGCGGTCTAGAGACTGGACCTAGGTAACCTTAGTTCTAGGGTTGCTTGTGCATCTTAGGGTGATTTGTCTTGAGCCCCACTTTTTCAAAACAGACCAATTTTAAATCACACACACGCTGTCACTTGCACTAAACCAGCTTAGTGCATGCTTGGCTGGACACGGGATTCTAGTGCCCGTCTTGTCCGCGTTCCTGCTATCGACGCCGAAGTCGGTACTTCTTCATCTTCTTTTCCCCCACCACACACGACCGGGATGGATGGCACTCCATCAGAATATAACACCACGTTGCCACCGCCCGTAGGTGCGCAGAATCTACCGCGCATCTCTCTCCAAGAGAGATGCTATCCTATCCGTGGTCCTCTTCCTACTTGTCTGTCTCTTCCACCACCTAACGGGGATAATTTCGAAATTAAACCCTACTACATTAATCTGCTGCCCAAATTTCACGGGCTTGAGTCGGAAGACGCGTACGTTTTCATCACCAAATTAGAAAACGTATGCGCAATGATGGGTACTTCACAGTTGACTGTCGATGCTATGCGCTTGCGTCTTCTCCCATTCACACTATGCGACTTGGAAGAAAATGGCTTTATAATACTGCCGCACACTCTATCACTAATTGGGATGAATTCGTCATAGCATTTCTTAAGAAGTTTTACCCAAACCATAAGACCGCCCGTGTTAGGAGCGAGATCAACCAGTTCACCCAGCTTCCCAATGAACCATTTTGGAAGTGCATTGAACGTTTCAAGGATCTGCTTGTCTAATGTCCTCATCATGGAATACAAAGATGGGATTTATATCGAATAATATATGGGGGCATTAATCCAGCGACAAAGCGGATGCTTGAAATAATGTGTCAATGCAATTTCATGTCTAAAGACGACGGTGAAGCTTGGAAATATCTGGAAGACCTTGCTGAACACACTTTGCAGTGGGAAAGTGTAAGACCACCTTCATTTAGGGGAGGTATTCACCAGCTCGATGTTTCCATCGCAGTGAAAGCCGAAATGACAGTGATGCAGATGAAACTCGATGCTATTGAGAACAAGTTCTCATCATTCTCCTAAAATCAGGTCACACTTCCTAAGACAGTCTGTGGTTGCTGTTCGGATCCTTCACACTTAACGGAAGAATGCCCTATGAATGCATCGTTTCAAGCTAATGCTGCTTTTCAGCAGTGACCTAGAACGATCCTTATTCTTCCACATACAATCAAGGATGGAGGAATCATCCTAACTTTGCTTGGAATCAAAACCAACAAAGCAATTATCAAAGACCTCCTCCACAGCAACCACAACCACAGAATCAGCTCCCCTTTCAGTCCCAAAATTTTCAAAATCGGCCAACACTCCTACACCACAAGTGGCCGGGTACTGACAACTCTTCACTCGCACAAACTTTGGATATGTTCATGAAACATTCCATGCATTTGTCGGCTGAGATGAGGTCTTCTATTGATACCATACAGAAAGACTCCGCCTCCCACGGCGAAAGTATTAAATCAATAGAAAACCAACTTGCACAGTTGAACGCCGCAATGAGTGCAAGAGAGAAAGGGAAACTCCAATCTCAACCCATACCTAATCCTGGCCACTCACAAAGTTATAATGTGGGTGCCGTCACTACGTTGAGATCGGGAAAAGTGCTGAATAAACGAGTAGGTGAGCAATGTGATGATAGTGACACCAATGATGCCCCAGCTTCTTCTTCTTCACCTAATTCGTCTAGTCTCCCACCTTCATCCGAGCCTATTCTCCATTTTCCCCAAGGCTCAAACATTTCGCCAAATCTATCTAAGTCGATTCCCACTCCAATTTTGGGATCGAATCCGTCCCCACAATCCTCTCCAATGTTGGACCAAACCCTTATTGATAAAGCACCTTATCCAAACAGGTTAAGGGGCAACAGACCTAGTCCACAAATGGAGAAGATTGTGGAAATTTTTAAGCAAGTTAACATAAACATTCCTCTCCTAGATGCTATTCAACAAGTTCCGTCATATGCGAAAATCCTAAAGAACTTGTGCACTAGGAAGAGAAAAGTTCAAGTACCTAAAAAAATTTTCCTTGCGAGTAATGTGAGCACTGCTTTTACAAAACAACTACCCAAGAAACGAAAAAACCCCGGAAGTCCTACAATTTCTATTTCCATTGGGGGTAAAAATATCAATCGTGCTCTACTCGATCTAGGTGCTAGTGTTAACTTGCTTCTGTATTCTGTTTATGAGCAATTAGGGATCGGAGAGTTAAAACCGGCGCATTGCACTTTTCAGATGGCCGATCGATCTATCACCCAACCTAGGGGTGAGCTAGAGGATGTGTTAATCAAAGTCGGGGAATTTATATTTCCCGTGGACTTTATCGTTATAGATACACAACCTGTAGCAAACCCACGCAATCAAATCCCGGTGATACTCGGTCGACCCTTTTTGGCCATTTCCAACGCAGTAATCAATTGTAGAAACAGCTCTATGACCCTATCCTTTGGAAAGAAGTCAATTAAGCTTAACATTTATAAGTTGGGAAGTGAACCCTCCGAACCCTATGCTAATGTGTGTTCTGTCGAATTAATGGATGTCGACAGCAGCGAATTTGATCAACCTCATGATACTGACTCTTTTCATATGTTGTTGCTTGACCCAACCATGTATTATACATACACGGACTCTTCCACCGAGTTGTCCGGGTCAACATCTAACGCTGATGAGGAACTTTTTATAGAGTCTGACGATCACTCTATTTTTCCTGATGACATTATTCTTCGGGATATTGTTCACACCATAATATTGTATTATTATATTCCCCATTCTTATTCTTTTTACAAATAAACAGGTGCTTTTGACGCATGTCTGCTACATATTACAGGTTACAGGTTCTTGGAGCGAAAACAGTGAAAAAGACAAAAGACGACACAAAAAAGGGACTTTGACCAACAAATAGAAGGATCTTAATCAAGCCTACACAAAAGATCAGTACAAGGCAACGCAAGGTCCAAGATTACAAAGCAAACGGTTAAAAGTCCACTGCAATTGTTCACTGGAGATCTGGAAGAAATAGAGAAGCCAAATTGAATAAAGATCCAAAGAAATAAAAAGCCCAAGAAGCCCAGAATCAGTTCCAAAATTTCCAGACATAAAATTTTACCAAAGCTTGGAAGTCTACTTTGATTAGGTCTTCCTAAGTATATTTTGGTAAATGTAGACATGTGAATCAATTGTAAACCTAGGGTTTCTATCTCCTATAAATAGAAGCCCAAGTCATTGTATTCCTTTTCATACCTCCCTATGCCTCTTTTTATGAATAAAATTTAGAATTCTTTTGGAGAGCATCGATGCCTCTTTTCATATCATCTATTCAGATCTGAAAACCCTGTGTAAATGTTTGGAGAGAGCCATCTGTAAAGTAAGTAGATTTATTTAATTGCCCTAGTTTAGATTTCAAATCTTGCCCTTGGTAATTTTCATTCTCTGCCCCTAGATAAATGTTTTTAATTCCCTAATGAGTGAGTAGTCTCCTCGCTTGTTAGAGTTAGATCTGGGGAAGGTTTGAGAGACGAAGATCTCTCATCCCCTTTCTTGCCCGTCATATATTTTCATAGGACTCTATGCATACATGCACATACCGCTCCCTATGGCGCCCTATCCATCGAGGTAGCGGTGATACCGTAGTATAAAGGCCCGGTTCTGATGATTTTCCATGGAGGTTAGGGTAAGGATTTCTAAAGGAAGGACAAGAACCTAGAGGAAGAAAACATCTTTCCAAATGGTTCTAATCCCTTTTATTAATAATTACCATAACACCTAATTAGATCTTCATATGGGTATAGAAAGCGGTGAGATTTATTGACTTTCCAAACTTAACCTAGACCTAACCCTAGCAAGATTTAGATATAGATTAATTCAGTTTTTAGATTTAATAATCAATCCGGCTCCCATCGGAATAACTCGTTTGAGCGAATAGGAAATTCACAACATCCCTGTGGACCGACCCGTACTCACCGGCTAGCTACCCAAGCGACGCCGTTCTTGATTGCGGTAAATTATTTTTGATCGACAAAATCTCTATAAATCAAATGGCGCCGTTGCCGGGGATGGCGTGTTAAATTCCTTTTTGCAATTTCGGGTTAATCAAAATTAAAAAATCAAAAAAATCAAAAAAATATAAAAATATATCATCTGTTATTTTTGGGAAGGGTATTTTTGTGTGAATTTTGCAGGATCTAAGAACAAATTCGGATCTGGAAATCTACAGAGATCAAAACAGCAAATATCAAATCCGAACAAACAGAGGAATATCACAATAGACAACAGAAGAAATTTGGAGGACCGAGTCAAATAAGAAGAATCGTGGTGCTCTGGTCCTAATAATTAAAAAAAAACAGTTGCGCCACTGCAAATCTTTGTGAGTTTTCTCTCTCCTTCTCTACAAATCTCCGATATATCTTCTGAAAAATCTCCTGCAAGATTCTTTGCGCTTAAAAAAATCTTTTCTTTTCCAAATAACAAATCTTTTGCAGGATTCGTTGCGCTATGCTTAAAATAATAATTGATTGCAAGTGATCTTTTCTGATTTGCACATCCTTAATCTTTTTGTTAAAAATATCTTTCCAAATAAAGCGTAGGAGAAAAAAGGAAAATTTTAATTAGAAAACTTGCAAACTTTGAAATTCACAAAAAAAAGATTTGATTGCAAGTGATTTACTGTTTTGCATATCTTTAATCGGATTTTAAGGGGCTTTTGACCAATTCAGATTGGGTGGGGATTTCATCACCCTTCCAGGACCCCAGAAATCACATAAGAGCATTTGCATTGACCAATCTTTAATTAAAAAATACTAGACTCAGCCCTAAGGGACTTCGAGCTCAATAGGACAGAGGACTAGTTATAGGCATCGACCGTTTATCCTAACCTGACTTTGCGGTGTCTAGGCAAGTGTGTCTAAGGCAAGTGGTTACTTAATTAGGACCGCTACTTGTAGCGGGGAGCCTCCCACTTACCTGGCACTTACCTGGCCGCAATTGGCGGTGAAGAGGCGGTTTGAGGTCCTATTTCTAACCCTTTGGAACAGTTGGGAGCTGTCTAGCTGACTGATTGAATGATTTTAGCGTGCTCACGCTTTCTAAAAGATAGATCAAAAATATTTGTAACCGCAATCAAGAACGGCGTCGCTTTGCAGCTAGCCAGTGAGTACGGGTCGGTCCACAGGGATGTTGTGAATTTCCGATTCGTGCTAACGAGTTAATTCCGAAGGGTGTTCGGAGTTATTATTAAATCTAAAAATTGAAGTTGTATGATACTAGGATTAGAAACTTGCTAGGATTAGGTTTAGGGAAAATTTGGTAAACAAAAATCTACATCACTTTCCATTGCCTTTAATTAAAGATATCATATTAGTGTTATGGTAAATCTTAACAAAGGGGATTAGGATGATTGGGATGATTGATTCTTCCTCTAGATCCTTGTCCTTCCTTTCTTAATCTTTACCCTAACCTCCATGGAAAACCTTAAAATCCGGGCCTTTATACTACGGTATCACTGCTACCTCGAGGGTAGAGTGCCGTAGGGAGCGGAATAAGAAGGTATGCATGGAGTTCTAATTTTCATAAAAGAATGGCAAAGAAAAGAGATGAGAGATCTTCGTCTCTCAAATCCTTCCCCATTCCTAACCCTAACAAGCGAGTAAACTACTCGCTCATTAAGGAATTGAAGAACATTTATCTAGGGCAGAGAATAAAAATTACCTAGGGCAAGAATTGAAATCTAAACTAGAGCAAGGAATTAAATCTACTTACAGATGCATCTCTCCAATCATCAACGTAGGGTTGTCAGATCTGAATTCATGAATTGAAAAGAAACACCGATGCTCTCCAAAAGAATTCTAAAATTTATTTATTAAAAGGAGGTATAAGAAATTACAATGATTAGAGTTCCTATTTATAGAGAATAGGAAACCCTAGGTTACATTTGATTCGCACATCTGCATTTACAAAAATGCCCTCTAAGAAAAGACCAAGTCAAAGATCTGCGCCGTCTCTGCATTATGGTAAATTTTAATTCTCCTTTGGGCTTCTTCAGGCCGCGGAACCGCGGCGGGAGTAGAGGTTGGGCCGCGGTTCCGCGGCCCAATAGAGAGATCTTTGGCTGTAATTTTTATGGATGCTTCTGGGCTTCTTGGGATTACTGTTTACATAGGTCCTTTCTCATATTTACTTCTGTTTCTTCTCCAGATCTTCACAGTGAATTGTAGTGAACTTTTAACCGTTCGCTTTGTATTTTTGGACCTTGAGTTGCCTTGTTAATTGTGAATTGTCTTTCGATGTAGGCTTGACTAAGATCTTCCCATTTGTTGGTCAAAAGTCCATATTTTCATAGTCTTTACATCGTTTTCACTGTTTCCTGTCCAAGAACCTGTAACCTGTAATATGTAGCAGACATGCGTCAAAAGCACCTGTTTTCATTGTAAAATGCATAAGAATGGAGAATAGAAAATGCAATATTATGGTATGAACAAATACCCCCAAACTTATCTTTTGCTCGTCCTCGAGCAAACTTATTGTTTTATTCTCTACAAAAAACCTAACCGCACTTTCGCAGGGAAACGCGATTGCACTGAGCTCGTGCAACAAGCCGTTAAACCTCTAGGTGTCCCTAGTAGGAGGAGTGTTGTCTCCTGAGGGTTTTCAGCGGATTACACCCACAAAATCCTATCAATTCGGCCCATTGACTTTTGTTCTCCAATTAGGTTTTCTAACAAGGAATTCTATTATCTTTTGACTCGCAAATTGTCCACCCATATTCTTCACACTTCCTCATCATTTAACTTAAGATTATATATGTTATGTAGATCTACATAGCTTTCGGCATTTCTTAAGTTTTCCTTCTAGGGTTCCATCTCCACTTAGGAATTTCTATCAACCCTTACTAAAAATACAAGTTCTATTCTTCATTCCTTTGTTTCATCTAAACTCCAATCACATATCCCCACGTGTGTGTATAAATCACCCCTACATTTGGAAATTCAAATCAAGCAATCGTACTCTCGTCCTTTGTCCAAAGCACTTCTTAGTAGGTGAATTTAAATGAAATTTGCTTACACATCCTTCATGCGACCGTTAATACTTCTTGAGGTACCAACGACCGATTACAAAATGCGTTTGCACTTTAAAGCATACTTCCTAGTCTTTGCAACACCCAAGGCTTTAGCAGTGACTCCCAAACCAGTTGGTCTAAGGCACTAGGTGATGAAGCACCCTCGCTAAGTATTTTTCTATTTTTGCAGCCTTAAGTAATCACAAAAACCAGTGTCCGTTTTTTTTTATTCATTCACACTTTTTCATACTAAGGACTTTAGACAAGAGCATTTCAAGGTCTCTTCTACTATTCCAAGTTTCAAGGTGCGTGATTGTGCATTTTGTAGGGTACATGTTTTCAGAATCTAGACTTAAGCTAGGAACTATTTTTCAAACTTATACTCTAATAAAAGTTTTAATACTTTTCCTTCGTTTCGACTTAGCCCAAGAAGTGAACCCAAAATTTGCCTATTTCTAAATAAACTACAAGGCATATACTTTCTACTGTTAAACTTTAAGGAATGTTATTTTTAGGGTTTTTAATTCACTAAGTCTAAGATCTAGTTGTTCCTAACCAGTTACCCTATTTGTCAAACTCAAGTCAATTAGCCAAAATTGAATACATTAATTTTTATAATTTTTGAAATTTTTCAAATTTTTATGGGTTTTCAAATAAACGTGCAAATGCAAAAATATGTACAAATGAATGCGAAGGAAGAAGACATACCGAGCATACCCCCAAACTTGAACTTGACAGTGTCCTCACTGTCATGCTAAACCAAGAGGGTCAAAATACCGATACTCCCCTGTTTATTTATTTATAAATTTTTTTTATATTTTTAATGTTTTGAATTTTTTTTTTATTTTTTATAGAAAAAGAAAACAAAAATATATATACATCTATACAAAGGTTCTCCCCCAAACTTAAGCTTGGCCTTACACAAGCCAAAGATTAGCACCAACCATTCAAAAATTCTATCGTGGTAATGGCAGAGTTGGTGAAAGAATGGAGTGGAGAGAAAAGAAATGAGAAGCACACGAGACCGTGTGGAGAGAAAGGGATAATATGGTCTCGGTGGAGGAGAATGGAGGAGGGGAAGAAGAAATGGTAGGGGTTCTACTTCTTCGAGTGGAGGTTGATTAATCACAAAATCCATATCACTTAAGAATGCGAGTTCGTCGGCGAAAATATCTTCGAAACTTTCCTCGAAGGTCCAATTGAAAATTATCGAACTCAAAATGTCGGATTGTGATTCATCAACACTCGATATCATTAAAGGAAGATTAGAAGAACCAAAGAAAGTGGGAATACGAATTTGAGGGTGTGGATGGAGCGTATAGATTAGCACAATTTGTAATGAACGATGTGTAAAAAGCGATTGTGCTAATCTATCAACCCGCGAAAAAATGAGATTAAATCCCTCAAGAGTCGTGAGCAAACATGGGTACGTCGAACTAGGTATTGGAGATGAAAGTGTAACGGTCTCTTGCGCAGTCGAAACGATAGGAAGGACGGAAGGAAGTGAGTGAGGAAGGGTATCAGTTAAGGATTTAGGAGGGTGTATTGGAAAATTCGACACATCAAACGAAAATGGTTCAACCTCAATATTATCCTCAGTACTATCCTCATAATTCTCCTCAATATTTTCCTTAAAAATTTGCTTATCCATGCCAATATCATCAAAATCAAGACGCATATGAGATTCGGGAGAAACATTTAATAACTCGGGATGATGATTTGAACATAAAATTTCAATTAAATTGACAGGTTCATCATCCGAAATATTCCAGGTGTCTATATCCTCAATCAAGTGAAAGTCAATTTCTTTAGACACCTCCTCAAAAGCATGGATGTTTATCAATGTAGGTTCTAGAGTGGAAGTGTAAAGGTCGAAAGGATTAGGTGCGGTTTCACTCGAAAGGGGTTCTTCAAAATCTGGCAAATCAAACACTACAAAATCACACAACTCATTTTTATTTTCAACTGGTGAATCATTTGGGACAATCGATGGAAAACTGGAGTTGTGGGCTTCAATTGGGTAAGGGTAGGTTTGATTTGAAAATCCTCTCTCATTCTCACTCTGTCCAACTGCCGCCTCATACATTGAAAAATTTGGAGCTAGCGGAAAACTAGCTACCGGTTCAGCAGGTTGCATAAGGGTGGCCACGGACGCTTCCACATTCCTAACCATTTTATTTGTTGCTGCGATATACGCCTCCAACGCCTCTTCCAAACTAGACTTGGGTGGTAAGGGAGTTTCGGTAAAAGATTCGAAATTGTTTGGATATGTGAAACTCCCTAATGGCTATGTAGAAGCAGTGTCTAGTGAAGGTGGAAAGGTCGGGTAGAACTGGTAGGAAGTGGGTGATTGGACTGGGGTAGGGTCAACATGTGGATAAAAAGGTGAATAGTCTTGTTGATCCCTAGAACTAGATATGTGGAGAGGGGTGAAAGATCGGCTACGAGATTGAGCAATATGCTCAGCAATGGACATCGGCCTAGGAGTGACAGAAGGACTTAAAGAAGTGGTGTCAACATATGTAGGTGGTGAAGGTTGACTTGGTTGACACAAAGTGGGTTGAAAAGTCAAACTATTTCTCCTAGACTCCTCTATGTGATCTTTCAAAGATTTTCTAGAACTAGATGTGTGGAGAGGGGTGAAAGATCGGCTACGAGATTGAGCAATATGCTCAGCAATAGACATCGGCCTAGGAGTGACAGAAGGACTTGAAGAAGTGGTATCAACATATGGAGGCGGTAAAGGTTGACTTGGTTGACACAAAGTGGGTTGAAAAGTCGAATTGTTTCTCCTAGACGCTTCTATTTGATCTTTCAACGATATTTTAGGCAAGGAAGGATCGTCTTTAAATTGATTGAACAAATTGCCGAACGACGCAAAATTAGGTTCGGGATACCAAAGTTCGGCAAGTGATTTATTATGTGGGGTACCCATGTTAGAAGAAGAAAGGTGACACAAAGGAAGGTTGGATGGTGCAAGGATTTATTTGGGGCTAAAGTTTGCAAGTTCTCTAATAAAAATTTTCCTTTTTCTTTGTTTGAAAATTTGTTGCAAAAAGATTTTTAATTAAAAATATGCAACCGAAAATATATTACCTGCAATCAGTTATTATCTTAAGCATATCACAAGAATCTTTATTTAGAAAAAAACTGTTGCAAAAAGATATTTGAGAAAAGATATGCAACAACAAAATATTTCTTGCAATCAATTTAGTTCAAGCGGGGCCCAAAAATCCTGCACAAGACTTGTTATATGGAAGGGATAATATTTTTAAGGCGCACAAAATCCTGCAGGAATATTTCGGAAAAGATATATCTAGATCTCCATAGAAAGACCAGAGAAGCTTACAGAGGAATTTTCACCTGACGACGTCACTGTGGAGCCGCCCTTCCGCGGCAAATCATGGTTCCCACCGCGGTTCCGCGGTGGGGTAGTCGGCGCGAGTCCCAAAAAAATTTCTGACGCTCTGATTTGACTAGATGGCCTCGTTTCCGCGGTCTAAGATGGGTATGCGCGGCGGAATCGCGGCGGGGTGGGGGCTTCAGGGTGCGGGAAAAATTCCACTGTTCTGTTTTGAAAATCCTTCTCTGTTCGGATCTCCTGATTTCTGTTTCGCCTTTTGGAAATTTCCAGATCGTCTTTGTAAATCCTGCAAAAATTCAACCACAAAGTATCCTTTCCAAAAATAACAGATTATATATTTTTATATTTTTTTGGATTTTTTAGATTTTTATGAATTTTTAAATTTTATGATTAACCCGAAATTGCGAAAAGAAAATTCTACGCCATCCCCGGCAACGGCACCATTTGATTGAATGATTTTAGCGTGCTCACGCTTTCTAAAAGATAGATCAAAAATATTTGTAACCGCAATCAAGAACGGCGTCGCTTTGCAGCTAGCCGATGAGTACGGGTCGGTCCACAGGGATGTTGTGAATTTCCGATTCGTGCTAACGAGTTAATTCCGAAGGGTGTTCGGAGTTATTATTAAATCTAAAAATTAAAGTTGTATGATACTAGGATTAGAAACTTGCTAGGATTAGGTTTAGAGAAAATTTGGTAAACAAAAATCTACATCACTTTCCATTGCCTTTAATTAAAGATATCATATTAGTGTTATGGTAAATCTTAACAAAGGGGATTAGGATGATTGGGAAGATTGATTCTTCCTCTAGATCCTTGTCCTTCCTTTCTTAATCTTTACCCTAACCTCCATGGAAAACCTTAAAATCCGGGCCTTTATACTACGGTATCACTGCTACCTCGAGGGTAGAGTGTCGTAGGGAGCGGAATAAGAAGGTATGCATGGAGTTCTAATTTTCATAAAAGATTGGCAAAGAAAAGAGATGAGAGATCTTCGTCTCTCAAATCCTTCCCCATTCCTAACCCTAACAAGCGAGTAAACTACTCGCTCATTAAGGAATTGAAGAACATTTATCTAGGGCAGAGAATAAAAATTACCTAGGGCAAGAATTGAAATCTAAACTAGAGCAAGGAATTAAATCTACTTACAGATGCATCTCTCCAATCATCAACGCAGGGTTGTCAGATCTGAATTCATGAATTGAAAAGAAACACCGATGCTCTCCAAAAGAATTCTAAAATTTATTTATTAAAAGGAGGCATAAGAAATTACAATGATTAGAATTCCTATTTATAGAGAATAGGAAACCCTAGGTTACATTTGATTCGCACATCTGCATTTACAAAAATGCCCTCTAAGAAAAGACCAAGTCAAAGATCTGCGCCGTCTCTGCATTATGGTAAATTTTAATTCTCCTTTGGGCTTCTTCAGGCCGCGGAACCGCGGCGGGAGTAGGGGTTGGGCCACGGTTCCGCGGCCCAATATAGAGATCTTTGGCTGTAATTTTTGTGGATGCTTCTGGGCTTCTTGGGATTACTGTTTACATAGGTCCTTTCTCATATTTACTTCTGTTTCTTCTCCAGATCTTCACAGTGAATTGTAGTGAACTTTTAACCGTTCGCTTTGTATTTTTGGACCTTGAGTTACCTTGTTAATTGTGAATTGTCTTTCGATATAGGCTTGACTAAGATCTTCCCATTTGTTGGTCAAAAGTCCATATTTTCATAGTCTTTACATCGTTTTCACTGTTTCCTGTCCAAGAACCTGTAACCTGTAATATATAGCAGAAATGCGTCAAAAGCACCTGTTTTCATTGTAAAATGCATAAGAATGGGGAATAGAAAATGCAATATTATGGTATGAACACTGACCTAGGTGACCCTAGATCTAGGCTTGATTGTGCATTTTTGGTTGATCAAAAGTGTTTCTTAGCTCTTTTCTCGAAAATCTTTTTGCAAACAGTTCTAAATAAAGAGAAAAAAGAAATTTTTTTATAAAAACTTGCAAAATTTTGTCGCAAATAAATCCTTGCACCACCACCCAACTCTCTTTCTTTCACCCTTTCTTCTAACATGGGTACCCCACATCATAAATCTCTTGCCGAACTTTGGTATCCCGAACCTAATTTTGCGTCGTTCGTCAATTTGTTCGTTCAATTTAAAGACGATCCTTCCATGCCTAAAATATCTTTGAAAGATCAAATAGAGACGTCTAGAAGAAACAATTCGACTTTTCAACCCACTTTGTGTCAACCAAGTCAACCTTTACCACCTCCATATGTTGATACCACTTTTTCAAGTCCTTCTGTCACTCCTAAGCCGATGTCCATTGCTGAGCATATTGCTCAATCTCGCAGCCGATCTTTCACCCCTCTCCACTCATCTAGTTCTAGGGATCCGCACGATTATTCACCGTTTTATCCACATGTTGACCCTACACATGCCCAACCACGCACTTCCTACCAGTCCTACCCGACCTTCCCACCTTCACTAGACACTGCTTCTACACAGCCTTTTGGGAGTTTCACATACCCAAACAATTTCGAATCTTTTGCCGAAACCCCCTTACCACCAAAGTCTAGTTTGTAAGAGTCGTTGGAAGCTTATATTGCTGCAACAAACAAAATGGTTAGGAATATGGAAGCGTCCGTGGCCGCCCTTATGCAACCTGCTGAACCGGTAGCTAGTTTCCAACTAGCTCCAAATTTTCCAATGTATGAGGAGGCGGTTGGACAGAGTGAGAATTTGAGAGGATTTCCAAATCAAACCTACCCATACCCAATTCCAGCCCACAACTCCGGTTTTCCATCGATTGTCCAAAATAGTTCACCAGTTGAAAATAAAAACAAGTTGTGTGAATTTGTAGTTCTTGATTTGCCAGATTGAGTGAAACCACACTTAATCCTTTCGATCTTTACACCTCCACTCTAGGACCTAAATCGATAAATATCCATGCTTTTGATGAGGTGTCAGAAAAAATTAATTTTCACTTGATTGAGGATGTAGACGCCGGGAATATTTTGGATGATGAACCCGTTGATTTAATTGAAATTTTATGTCTAATTCATCATCCCGAGACATTAAATGTTTTTCCCGAACTTCATATGCGTCTTGATTTTGATGATATTGGCATGGATAAGCAAATTTTTGAGGAAAATATTGAGGAGAATTATGAAGATAGTACTGAGGATAATATTGAGGTTGAACCATTTTCGTTTGATGTGTCGAATTTTCCAATACACCCTTCTGAATCCTTAACCGATACCCTTCCTCACTCACTTCCTTCCGTCCTTCCTATCGTTCCGACTGTGCAAGAGACCGTTACGCTTTCATCTCCAATACTAAGTTCGGCGTACCCATGCTTTCTTGCGGATCTTGAGGGATTTGATCCCATTTCTCGACGGGTTGATAGGTTAGCACAATCGCTTTTAACACATCAGTCCTCACAAATTGTGCTAATTTATTCACTCGATTTACACCCTCAAGATCGTACTCTACTTCTTTCTCTTTTCCGCCATTCTTCTCCCCCACCGAGACCGTATCCCGTTTCTACCTCCACACGGTCTCGTGTGCTTCTCATCTCTTTTCTTTCCACTCCATTCTTTCACCAACTCGACCATTACCACGATAAGATTTTTGAATGGTTGGTGCTAACTTTTGGCTTGTGTAAGGCCAAACTTAAGTTTGGGGGGAACCTTTGTATATATGTATATATTTTTATTTTTGTTTTCTTTTTCTATAAAAAAATTTAAAAAAATTCAAAACATTAAAAAATATATAAAAATTTATAAATAAATAAACAGGGGAGTGCCGGCATTTTGACCCTCTTGGTGTGGCATGACAGTGAGGACACTGTCAAGTTTAAGTTTGGGGGTACGCTCGGTATGTCTTCTTCCTTCGCATTCATATATATATTTTTGCATTTGCATACTTATTTTAAAACCCATAAAAATTGAAAATTTTGAAAAATTATAAAAATTAATGTATTCAATTTGGTCTAATTGATTTGAGTTTGACAAAAAGGTTAACTAGTTAGGAACAACTAGATTTTAGACTTAGTAAATTAAAAACCCTAAAAATAACCTTCCTTAAAAGTTTAACGGTAGAAAGTATATGTCTTTGTAGTTTATTTAGAAATAGGCAAATTTTGAGTTCACTTCTTGGGCTAAGTTAAAACAAAGGAAAAGTATTGATATTTTTATTAGAGTATAAGTTTGAAAAATAATTCCTAGCTTAAGTCTAGATTCTGAAAATGTATACCCTACAATTTGCACAATCACGCACCTTGAAACTTGGAATAGTAGAAGAGACCTTGAAATGCTCTTGTCTAAAGTCCTTAGTACGAAGAAAATAAAAGAAAAAAAAGTGAATAAAGAAAAAAAAATGAACACTGGTTTTTGTGATTACTTAAGGCTGTAAAAATAGAAAAATATTTAGCGAGGGTGCTTCATCACCTAGTGCCTTAGACCAACTGGTTTGGGAGTCACTGCTAAAGCCTTGGGTGTTACAAGACTAGGAAGTACGCTTTAAAGTGCAAACGCATCTTGTAATCGGTTGTTGGTACCTCAAGAAGTATTAACGGTCGCATGAAGGATGTGTATGCAAAATTCAATTAAAAATTCACCAATTAATAAGTGCTTTGGACAACGGACAAGGGTATGATTGCTTGATTTGAATTTCCAAGTGTAGGGGTGACTTATACACACACGTAGAGATATGTGATTGGAGTTTAGATGAGAGAAAGGAGTGAAGAATAGAACTTGTATCTTTAGTAGAGTTGATAGAAATTCCTAAGTGGAGATAAAACCCTAGAAGGAAAACTTAAGAGATGCCGAAAGCTAGGTAGGTCTGCAGAACATATATAATCTTAAGTTAAATGATGAGGAAATGTGAAGAATATGGGTGGATAATTTACGGGTCGACGATAATAGAATTCCTTGTTAGAAAACCCTAATTGGAGAATTAAACTTAATGGGCCGAATTGATAGGATTTTGTGGGTAGTATCCGCTAAAAACCCTCAGGAGACAACACTCCTCCTACTAGGGACACCTAGAGGTTTAACGGCTTGTTGCACGAGCTCAGTGTAATCGCGTTTCCCTGCGAAAGTGCGGTTAGGTTTTTTGTAGAGAATAAAAAGATAAGTTTGCTCGAGGACGAGCAAAAGATAAGTTTGGGGGTATTTGTTCACACCATAATATTGTATTATTATATTACCCATTCTTATTCTTTTTACAAATAAACAGGTGCTTTTGACGCATGTCTGCTACATATTACAGGTTACAGGTTCTTGGAGCGAAAACAGTGAAAAAGACAAAAGACGACACAAAAAAGGGACTTTGACCAACAAATAGAAGGATCTTAATCAAGCCTACACAAAAGATCAGTACAAGGCAATGCAAGGTCCAAGATTACAAAGCAAACGGTTCAAAGTCCACTGCAATTGTTCACTAGAGATCTGGAAGAAATAGAGAAGCCAAATTGAATAAAGATCCAAAGAAATAAAAAGCCCAAGAAGCCCAGAATCAGTTCCAAAATTTCCAGACATAAAATTTTACCAAAGCTTGGAAGTCTACTTTGACTAGGTCTTCCTAAGGATATTTTGGTAAATGTAGACATGCGAATCAATTGTAACCTAGGGTTTCTATCTCCTATAAATATAAGCCCAAATCATTGTATTCTTTTCATGCCTCCCTATGCCTCTTTTTATGAATAAAATTTAGAATTCTTTTGGAGAGCATCGATACCTCTTTTCATATCATCTATTCAGATCTGACAACCCTGTGTAAATGTTTGGAGAGAGCCATCTGTAAAGTAAGTAGATTTATTTAATTGCCCTAGTTTAGATTTCAATTCTTGCCCTAGGTAATTTTCATTCTCTGCCCTAGATAAATGTTTTTAAATTCCCTAATGAGTGAGTAGTCTCCTCGCTTGTTAGGGTTAGATCTGGGGAAGGATTGAGAGACGAAGATCTCTCATCCTCTTTCTTGCCCGTCATATATTTTCATAGGACTCTATGCATACATGCACATACTGCTCCCTATGGCGCCCTATCCATCGAGATAGCGGTGATACCGTAGTATAAAGGCCCGGTTGTGATGATTTTCCATGGAGGTTAGGGTAAGGATTTCTAAAGGAAGGACAAGAACCTAGAGGAAGAAAACATCTTTCCAAATGGTTCTAATCCCTTTTATTAATAATTACCATAACACCTAATTAGATCTTCATATGGGTATAGAAAGCGGTGAGATTTATTGACTTTCCAAACTTAACCTAGACCTAACCCTAGCAAGATTTAGATATAGATTAATTCAGTTTTTAGATTTAATAATCAATCCGGCTCCCATCGGAATTAACTCGTTTGAGCGAATAGGAAATTCACAACATCCCTATGGACCGACCCGTACTCACCGGCTAGCTACCAAGCGACGCCGTTCTTGATTGCGGTAAATATTTTTGATCGACAAAATCTCTTTAAATCAGGTATCGATGAAAGCTTTGAGGAAATTTTCGCTGATGAACTCGCATTTTTAAAAGATACGGGTGTTGAGATGAATCAACTCCAAGATAAAGAAATTGAATCTCCACCCCTTCTTCTGGACAATCACGATAATGCGAGTAATCCATCATCACTATCACTGTGTCGTCTTTCCAAATTGAGACGCAATCCTTTTCCATTACACCTCTTATCACCTCCACACTTCTTCTTATCGAAAGGTGACATGTTCTTCCATCAACCTTGGTACTTCATCGATAAAATTTTTGAATGGTTGGTGTTGACCTTCGGTCTTTGCAAAGCTTGGCATTAACCAATAACCTTGACCCCCTCGTGCGATTTTAAAAAGATTAAAATTGTTTAACTCAAGTTTAGGGGAGGTGGTATATTCTGGCTCTTGAAAGAAAATGATTTTTACAAAATTGTGAGCCAAAAATAATTTTGGGGGAGCATTTTCACTTTCATATATTCTGGCCCCCATTAATAATTTCCTCCCAAGTCTACAGGTTTTTGAGCTTAACGGATGGCATCAGTGAGGACACTGCTCTAAACAGGTTTGGGGGAGGTTTGTGCTTATTTACGCATCAATTTGCATCATACTTTGCATAAGCACAACATTTTCAAAAATTTTAATTTTTTTTTCATTTATAACAAAAGAGTAGAAAGTGAAAAATTACATCCAAAAGATTGGAATAGTTTAAGAAAACCTAGAAAATTAGAAGTTTTCTTAAACGAACTGGTAATAAGTAGTTATGAGCCGTTGTCCCAAGGGTTAGTAAGATGAAGGAAGTCACTAATCTGAGGATAAAAATAGTTCTGAAAAATAATTTCTATTCTGGAAGCCAAACATTTGAATGTTGATACCCTACTATATGCACTTGCACACGTCTTGAAACTCGGGATAGTAGAGGATACCTTGAAATGCTCTTGTCTAAAAGCCAAAGTATGAAGGAAAAAAAATGAAGAAAATATAAAAATGGTGAAATGAAAAAAATGAACACTGGTTTTGTTATCGCCAAGGCAGCAATAAAAAAAATATAGCGAGGGTGCTTCATCACCTAGTGCCCTAAGACCAACTGGTCTGGGAGTCACTGCTAAGCCTTAGGTGGTGCAAGACGAGGGAAATATTATCACCTAATTAGCAAGCACATAAGTAATCGGTCGGTTAGTACCTCAAGAAGTATTAACGGTCGCATGAAAATATGTGAGCAAATCTAAATATTCATCAAATTAAAAAGTACTGAGCTAGATGGACAAGAGTATGATAGCTTGAATTGAATTCTCCGAGTGTAGGGATGTTCTTTACACACACGTAGGGTTATATGATCAATGTTTGGATGAAAGGTAGGAATGAAGAATAAAGACGATGTTTTATTGAGGGATAATGTGATTTCTAACATCTTTTCATGACTATTAAGATAGGGCTTGATCAGTCGAAAATATTGCATATTTTAACCGGCAATTTCCTTATCATTTGCATCCATATAGAAGTGTACGGTATTCATAATTCACATATTAGCAAATTGGTCGCAAAATATCAGATTACATGTATTCGACCTTAAAACCGACATTTCTAGGGAAATTGACTGCATTTCATTACATGGCATATTTTCTATATCTTGCAACCCGTGTCTCGAAGTCTGTGCAGGAAAAGAGAAGCTTGCTCGATCATTACACCGCTCAAAAGATACGTCAACTCACTAAACTCAAATCTGGTATCAACACAGAAGGGAAAATACAAATCAAAACATCAGAGAAAAGCCCAAATGGCAGTACAAGACAGAACCTGAAATACCAAGGCCCAAGCCCATCAAGGAGCCGCGCATCCGCGGCCATAGCCTTCTTGTGCCGCGGAAGCGCGGCGCATTGGTGACATCATCTCCTAAATTTCAGTGCACAACTCCTACATCAGGGTCCACTGCTAAAAAATGCATGACATTTTCTAGAATACTCCAGATACTTCTACCAGATCAGCAAACACCTTAACTAGCCTAATCATTCTAGAACTTTCCCTAAACCCTAGCTTAAACCCTAAGCTAGTTCCTAACAAACTCTTTCAACAAACTTTGGGAGGGAAAGTTCCAATTCAAACCTAGACCTAGGGTTTGGGAGTTCTATAAATAGACCCTAAACTCAAGGATCAAGACATTATTAAACCTTGACAAAAGATTCAACCTTGGGAATTATTCATTCAATCTTTGGAAATCTATCCCCAATCTATCTCTTTCTTCATCCCCTCTTCCTCAAGTTTAGTAAGAGAGCTTGTAGGAAACTCTAACCCTAATCCAAGCCAACATCAAGAATCCCGAGTACCCATTAAGCAAGAAGCCCGACAACCTTTAGGAGCGGAGCCGATCTTCAACGGAGCAAGCGATCCGAGCCGATCCACGACTCATGAAGCCGAGCGACGCCCGATCAACAATCTAGATTCTTCTTCTTGTAGTTCTTGAAGCAAATGTAATCAAAATTGTTGAGATAAATAAAGGTGATATTCTTTTATCTTGTTTTCTTTAATTTCCGCATCATGATATCTTTACAATTTGTCAATCTTTTATGTGTGGTGATGTGTGAATAAAACTCCGCTTGTCGAGGAGTCGAGACGGTCAATAGAAAGATGATGTAACATAGCTTTAATCGATTCTTGATTCCTATAAGTTTTGTAAACCCTAGCAAGTTCAAGAACCGACAACCCATTTTGTTTCGATGCTTTCTTGATTGACATCGTTCAAAATAGGGGAGTTAGGATCGTTTCTTGAAATTGCTAGAGGCTAGAATGTGAATGATATCGACAACAGAACAAGGGATAAGATGAAACCCTAGTTTCACGAGAAAACCCTAACTCTTGTCGATGATCATCGATCTAGTATCAATCCTTCGAAGGACAAGAACACGATATCTTTAGATTACATCACGTCTATAGACTCGATCGATTCCTACGAGCCTCTTTTAGATTCTTGATTGTTGATTGGAAATATCATCGATACACCGATTCTTGACTGTTTATCTTTTTCTTGATTCTTGAATAGAATAGTGACACTTGAAAATCAAAACTCTTGAATCATGTTTTCTTTTATTGTTGCTTAACTTTTCATTTCAAACGTATCATAATACAAACGAATCGTGCAATCCCTGTGGACGATCCGCACTCACTATAAACTACATCCGACACCGTAGTTTGATTGCGGTCAATATAATTTTTTTTGATTCGATACGACACATCCGAAATTTTATAACAATCAGGGCTCATGACAACTGAAAAGCTAGTATTAGTTGGAAACTCTTATTTTCAAAGTATTTCTTTTATGGTTCTTATCTTTATATGTAAATTTCACCATCTCTCTTTTATTATAGGATTTTGTGGGTGTAATCCGCTGAAAACCCTCAGGAGACAACACTCCTCCTACTAGGGACACCTAGAGGTTTAACGGCTTGTTACACGTGCTCAGTGCAATCATGTCTGCCTACGAAAGTGTGCTTACTTTTCTCCTTTCTTTTTCTCCTCCTCTTGAATAAATTAGTTTGCTCAAGACGATCAAAGATAAGTTTAGGGGTATTTGTTCAGTTGATAAAACTGCACATTTGTTATTACATTTTTCCTACCATTTTCATATTAAAAAAGGTCTTTATTATAATATATCATACATATGAGGGTTTATCTGTAAAAATAATATTTTCCATGTGTTGATATATTATAATTAGCATTTGGTAAGAAAATGTATGCAAATAATATCATTGACCAAATCCTAGTAGAACAAAGTCTACTAAATATTATTTGAGTTGTTGTGCAGAATTTTTCCAAGTTGTGCAGAATTTTTCAAGACTAAAATCAAGGAAATCAAGTTGTTAAAGAAAACTTGCCTAATTAAGAAAGCAAAACTTGAAGATCAAGTCTGGCAGCAATCACGAGAAGATTTCCATGATACAAGGGTTCCAAGGATCGCCAAATATCACACACAAGAAGACCCAGAAATTTGATCAACGGCTATGATTAAATGGCCGCGGATCCGCGGCCATACCCCCCATGGGCCGCGGATCCGCGGCATGATTGATGAGTTAGGGGCTGCGTAAATTTTGGGTGAATCTTTACAACTATTTCCTTAATTTGGAAGCAAAGGTTTCTGGTTTTGGACTATAAATAGAGACCGAGAGCCTTTTGAAAAAATGATCAAGCCGACGAGATCACGAAGTCCAAGACGGCTCACGCATCCAGGCTGATCATCAACGGTTCATCTACCTCCTTAGAAGAGATCGAGAAGCAACTAGAAATTGTAATCATTTTCTAAGGATTCAAGTGTAATGAATATTGTTGATTAATAAAGGTAGCTTTCTTTTTCTTATTCTATTTCTTCGTAGTTTAATTATGCAATTTCTTTTCATCTCTTTTTCTCCCAACATGCGCGAGTAATTCTCCGCTTGTTAGGATTCGTAGGATTAGGGTAGGTTAATGGATGATGAATATCCCTAAACTCTTTTTAAGTCCTATAAAGTTTATGAACTTTATCAAAAGAACCATTAACATCCTAATCGGACGCGCTACCAATTCTTTGTTAGTTCCGACCGCAATTAGAGATTAGATTAATGATTGTTTTGGTAAAGGCTAGATATGAACGGAGTTCCGTGTCGAGATAGGGGTTAAGAGTGGGATTCCTTTTCCCTCCAGAAACCCTAATCTATACGCATCACCGTCGTTCTAGTTTTAAATCTATTAAAGGATAAAAAGGGTAACTTTTAATTAATCGTCCATAACTACTAAATCCTAACGAGCCCTACAAGCCCCCTTATTATATTAACTACATCCATAAATAATCTAGATCTATATTTTGCATCCGTGTTTAACGTAGATCTAGATCCTACAACCATTCTACAACATTCTTATTTCTTCCTCTCTCTTTCTCAACACGCCTAAAGTAAGAATAAAATATTCAACGTTTCCCAGAGGACGACCCGTACTCATCCCGGTCTAGCTATACGCGACACCGTTATTGATTACGGTTAACTACAAACACACATTTTTCGAACCAATCAGGACTCCACCTGGAGTTCTCCGTTACCATACACCAAGAACATCTCTTTAGTCCTTCTCAAGTACTTAAGAATGTTCTTCATACATGTCAAGTGCTTCTCCCCAAGATCTGATTGAAACTTACTTACCACTCTAAGTGCTTAAGCTACATCCGGTCTGGTACATAACACCGCGTACATGATTGACCCAACTACAGAAGTATAGGGTATCCCTTGCATGCGAGCCCTCTCCAAATTAGTCTCGGGAGACATCTCTTTGGAGAGAGTGATTCCTAAGCAAGCGGGTAAATTACCACGCTTAGAATCTTCCATACTAAACCTCTTTAGTATGGTGTCAATGTACCTGGATTGGGAAAATCGCAAAATCCTCTTAGATCTATCTCTATAGATCTTAATCCCCAGGATGTAGGAGGTATCATCCAGATCTTTCATGGAGAATTTTTGTGATAAGAAGATCTTGACCGAGTGTAGCATAGGAACATCATTTCCTATCAAGAGTATGTCATCTACGTACAATACGAGAAAGAAAACCTTAGTCTCTACAACCTTCTTGTATATACAAGATTCATCTACGTTTTTGATAAAGTCAAACTCTTTGACTACTATATCAAAACAGATGTTCCAGCTCTGCGATGCCTGCTTTAATCCGTAGATAGATTTAAACAGCTTGCACACCTTTCCGCTGCTCCCACTGTCTACGAAGCCCTCTGGCTGTTTCATGTACACGTTCTCTTCTAAATCACCATTTAGAAATGCGGTTTTGACTTCCATCTGCCAGATTTTGTAATCATGATATGCAGCAATAGCAAGTAGGATCCTCATGGACTTAAGCATAGCCACTGGAGAAAAGGTTTCATCATAGTCGACACTTGGTCGTTGACGAAAACCTTTTGCTACAAGTCTAGCTTTGAAGGTCTTAACATTTCCATCTACACCAATTTTCTTCTTAAAGATCCACTTGATCCCGATGGGTTTTACCCCTTCAGGAGCAACTTCCAAAGTCCATACTTTGTTGGTGTACATAGATTCTATCTCAGATCGCATAGCATCCAGCCATTTTACAGAGTCTCCACTTGTGATAGCCTGATCGAAACTAGTTGGGTCATCATCTTCCATGATGCAATCCTCGCTCCCACCGTCTATGAGAAAACCGTAGTATCTCTCAGGTGGATGAGGAACCCTACTAGATCTGCGG
Organism: Agapanthus africanus; assembly: GCA_030015575.1. Taxonomy (NCBI): domain Eukaryota; kingdom Viridiplantae; phylum Streptophyta; class Magnoliopsida; order Asparagales; family Amaryllidaceae; genus Agapanthus; species Agapanthus africanus. The sequence continues at coordinate 135,765,985 of JASDDO010000024.1, read as the reverse complement.
AGTGGCCGAGGTTCGTCGGAGACTATTGAATACTCCGGTTCTACCAAATCATCAGTTATAGTTTGTGCAGATGGAACTTCTTCCAATTCTACCTCATTACCACTAATTTCTATCACAAGAAATTCCTTTTCTAAAAAGGTGGTATTCCAAGAAACAAACACCTTTTGTTCCTCGGTGTGGTAGAAGATATACTCTTATGAATATTTGGGATATCCAACAAACTTACACATAAAAGACCTTGCCTCGAGCTTGTCCGGATTTTTCTTTTTAACATAAGCCGGACAACCCCATATCTTAATGAAATTAAGACCTGGTCTCTTCCTTTCCCATATCTCATATCGAGTGGTAGGCACCGATTTGGTCGGAACCCTATTCAATAGGTATGCAGCTGTCTTAAGTGCATAACCCCAAAAGGAAATAGGTAACTCAGCAATACTCATCATAGATCGCACCATATCTAATAGGGTGCGATTCCTCCGCTCCGAAACTCCATTGTGCTGTGGTGTATATGGAGGAGTAAGCTGAGAGAGAATCCCATTCTCTTTTAAATAGTCTCGAAATTCCGTGCTTAAGTATTCTCCTCCTCGATCAGATCGAAGGACTTTAATACTTTTACCCGTATAGTTCTCTACTTCGCACTTATATTCCTTGAATTTCTCAAAAGCTTCAGATTTGTGTTTCAACGGGAACACATGTCCGAATCTTGAGAGATCATCGGTGAATGTAATGAAGTACGAGAAACCATTCCTGGCATGTGTATACATAGGACCGCATACATCACTATGTATCAGTCCCAAGAGTTCAGTCGCTCTTTCTCCGTATCCCGTAAACGGAGTTTTGGTCATCTTTCCTTTGAGACATGACTGACAAGTTTCATAATATGTAAATTCAAACTGATTCAAATATCCATTTTTATGCAACTTAGTAAGTCTGGTCGTATTGATATGACCAAATCTACAATACCACAAGAAGTCTTCGTTCATTTCTGAACTTTTCCTCTTGTGTGTGCTTTGTATACTTAGAACTGTGTTTTGATTCAGAACATATATACCGTTACACAACATACCAAACCCAATCAACACTTGATTCAGGAAAATGTTCATAACATTTTTCTCTAGTGCAAAGTTATATCCATTTTTATCTAATAAATAAATGGATATGATGTTGCACATCATCGACGGTATGTAATAACAGTCATTCAAAATCAATGTATTACCATTTGGCAAAACAAGGTGATATTCGCCGACAGTTTCGGCAGCAACAATTACTCTGTTCCCTACTCTGAGGGACATATCAACCTTTCCCAGTTCTCTACTTCTTCTTAACCCTTGTAACTGATTATAAATATGGGATCCTGATCCGGTATCTAATACCCAGGACGTAGAGCAAACTAAGAAACAGTTCTCAATAACGAATACACCCGAAAAAGATGCATCATCATGCTCTTTGTTCGTTTGGGTAGCATGGGAATCCGTGCATTCCCCTATTCCTTGCTCAGACTTATGAAAGTCATAAGATAGAGTGGAACTAACGTTCCCCAGCCCAGTATAATAAGCGGGTTCGGTCAATACATCCATATTATTATCTTGATTAAGGCGTGTTATGGTCGCTACCTGGAGAGAGAGAGACAGAAGAAAACACTTTAGCGTGCGCTCATGTAAGATTAGATTGGTTATTATCTTATCTAATCAGGATGGCTTCCACTGTTTTTATCAAATCTTCCTTCAAATCCTAAAAGGTAATATAAGCCGGGATTAATTACACCCTACAAGTTCACCAATCGGTCAACCAGGCAGGTATTGGTACTCTGAGGAAGTCTCCCCATGCTTTCGCATGAAACTAATTAAATAACCTCGTTTCCACAGGGGCATAACCCCGTTAACACCTTTCTTAGACACCTACTGGATCAGCTAATTGTAAATTGGAAAACTCTCCCAGGAGTAACACTTACTCGTAGTGGGTATCAGAATTCAACTATCTCATAGAAGGTATGCAATCTCATTGCAAATTTCAAGACTTAAAATTCCCAATATCTGTTTTTACCCCTAACGACCTATGACCTTAATGAAGGCTAACAAACCATAGGCCGCTAGTCAAGTTCTACTCATCATTTCGTAATTGAATTAAACCTACCTGCACGACCCTTAACGGAGGCAAACAAAGCCGTACGACTATCCTAATCTAATCGCATCATATGCAGCAGATAAGAACTAATCAGCTACCGCACACTACGCCTTGACGGAGGCAAACAAAGTCGTACGACTATCCTAATCTAATCGCATCATATGCGGCAGATAAGCACTAATCAGCTACCGCACACTACGCCTTGACGGAGGCCAACAAACGCAGCATGAATACTGAATAGTCCTTATCTGAAATGATGGACTATGACTGGTTTTGAATAAAACCTTTAACGTAATGAACTTGATATCGTTGTAGAATCCAGTGATTTGAAAAGGAATGGTTTAAGCTCTGCTTTTTTAAAATCGAGTAGTTTTCAAAATAAACCGAGTGGGTTGTAGCATTTGCTAGTTTAGCTAAAGAGTTCACTCCCGGTGAAAGGATCTAGGCTCTTTTCTCATCGAATGAGGTGCTGGATATTTATAAAGGAATACCACTATGCAAAGCAATAACTAGAGCTACCTTTTGAAAAAAATTATTTTACAACATCTTTAGGTTTCTTTTCTTTTCATTAATTTCATTAATGGCATCCTGTCATTTATGTTTCCTAAATATCACAGAAGAAACGAAAATAGAACGTACTCTTATGCCATCCACATTCGCTATGGGGCCCCGCCATGCACCGTTAGGTTACTTAACTAACAACAGAGCGGGGGATGGACTAGCACGGGTGAAAAACATAAGCAACATTTATTATATATATCACATATATATATAGCATTCATCTCACGTAGTTATATGATCACATCACAGAACTCAGGAAGCAGAAACAAAAATATGAAATATTGGATATACTAGGAGGTCCGTGTTTTAAATTAAGCCAGTAATGAAAAACACGGATTCCACGGTCGTGATGAATAGCCAAACCCACATCCCTAGACCCCTACGAGAGAGGCAAGTAACCCTACCAATTCTAGAGTTAGGAGACCCGGTCTCGACTCCTCGAGATGGTCTCCCACTGGACTCTAGAACCCGGTTACTTGTGCTCCCCGCCTTGGGTCTATCCTAATGCGGAAAAGTAAATAATATACATCAATGGTAATATCATCCTCAACCCGGAAGTGTCCCAATAAAAGAATATTACATACAATATTTACATGAATGAAAATTGAAAAACTCTCATCTCACGGAAAACCCCCCGGCTATTCAATCACGAAAATCCAATATAACATATCACAGCATCACATAACATCACATGTCATCAACGTAAGTAAATAAGCGTATCCCGAATGTCGTTGACATATAGCAACGAGATTGAGGATACCCCACATATTATACTTACGGTAGCAGAAAAGAAATGAAAAACTACAATAATTAGAATCCGCATATACTGTAGACATCATAAACCCGGAATATCTTATACCTTGGATTTCATGCCTAACTCTTTAAATCTTGCATTTATGTCTCGATTTGAAAACACTTTTCAATATCAAGTTGGGTAATTCAACAAGATTCCTGATTAAATGATCGAATGCTTATCGGGAACTTTAGTAGATTGTTGCACACTCTATGCCGTTAACGAAGCGCACTTGGGCAGAACACCACGGCCACGAGCACCCGAGTGGATGCTTTTGGCTACGGTGTTCTCCTAAAGTCGCTTAGTCGGGGTTATGGGGCGTGGCTATCTAGTAGTATTTCCCGGCGACTATTCGCGTACAATACGAGATTGCGACGGAGTTTTGATCCGAATCGAAACTCCGTGGCAACGAATCAAATGAAACTAAAATGCTAGATTTACAAAACACAAACCAGTTTTCACAAAACTAATTAATGTGGATTCTAAATATTGTATCACTTATCATATATATCTAGACGATTTTAAACATTTCAATCGATATCTCAAACACCGACAAATCACAGAAACCTCAATAACTTGAGCCTCACTAAAAATACCCAGAATGTGTCAAATATCACTACGGAGCAGCACAAGAAAGAGGAGTCCCAAAATCACCAAACATGCAGTGGGACCGTGGCTAAACCTTAGGTTATGCCGCGGTTCCGCGGCAGTTTACTTGAGTTGGGCCCTCATATTTCTCTGGGCTCAAAATTTTCAACTTTTGAAAAATGGACAGAAACTTGTCAAAAACCGGGTTTCGAAACTCGATCAAACACTCTAATATCGTATAGACCTTACCTAATGCTCTAGCTTGGCTCTAATACCATGAAATTGTGTCTTAGCACTACCACTAGGTTTATACAAGTATCAAGTATGCAATTTTAAAAAAGCTAGAGTGTTAAGCTACACTAACCTAGAATCTAACTGGAGAATTAAGGTTTACAAAGAAATAGAGCAAGTTCTACACTAAGTGAAGAGGGTTACAACTTTTGTAGACCAAGTACTTCACTTCGATAGCTTCAAGTAGTAGTGCCTAAGCTCCAAGTAGTGGTCCCTAAAACTCTTCTTGGCTCCATCTGAAGAAAGGATCGAGCTTGCTTCGTTGTCTTCGAGGCCGAAGATGATCCACCTTAAGTTTCTCTAACTCAAACTATCTCTTCACTAATCAAGGAATTAGTGAAGCAAACAACCTGATCTTATGGGCTAGATGAGAGTAGGTTGATAAAGTAAGAATTTTGCTCACTTTATAAATATATTTCTCTTTTTCTTTTCCAACTCTAGAAAAAACTATAGAGCTCAAGAGAAAGAAGAAGATGAACTTGGGTGAAGAAATATCTCAAGTGATAAGTAGAGAGAGAGTTAACCATGGGCTAAAGATAATGGTTTGGTTATAAAATATTTAGAGTAAAACAAAATTAGTGGAATGATTCATGACTTCTACATGCATCTAAGCCATGCTCATTTCCAACTCATTTCTAATTTTTCTCTTAATAAATAATCACACAAATTATTTTTAGCTTTAGAGTAAATCTCATACACCCATGTTCTATATATCATCAACCATGATATATAATCCAAATACATATATAAATATATATCACATATATATTAAATGTATTTCAAAAGAATAAAATTATTAGTGAGCACAATATTAGTTAATATATATTAATATATCAAATATAGAAACATATATCAAATTATTAAATCAACACTTGATTCAATAATCCGGTCATATCATATATAACCGACTAATACCTTATTTATATGTATATCACATTATTAAATCAACACGTGATTCAATAATCCGGTTATATCACATATAACCGTCTAATATTCAATACTAGTTAATATATATATATATATTAAATTATTAAATCAACACTTGATTCAATAATTCGGGTATATCAAATATAATCCGACTAATATCAAATATACAAATATATATCAAATATAATCCGACTAATATCAAATATACAAATATATATCAAATATATATTAACCGCATATACATATACCATTGAATCAATACTTGATTCAATAATCCGGTTATATCTCATATAACCTAACTGATATCAAATATCGCGAGATTAGAATACGGTATCACATACTCGTATTAAATCAAGCTCCCGCACATATCATCATATGTGTCCTACTTCGTTTCGCTTGAGCTATGAAACCTCTGTGTGGGACTCTAAAGACTCGTCAATACACTAGCAGTAGATAATGATCACATCAGTCACTTACAAGCCGTCAGCGATACTAGCTGGACGTAACGACTACCTAGAAATTGAGCGAATAGAAGATCAACAAGCAAGCTTGTCCAAACTCCCGCAAAATTTATAAGCAACACTTACCGTACAGTCCGGTCTCTTCGTCTGTTATGTCGCATATCAAGTCTATGGGTGGAATCTTCAAAACCCAGTAACTTGATAAGTCATGCCGATGTGTGGTCTATAACCGTTCGAGAAATTACTGATAACACTTACCAATAAATCTCATCAGCCATAATCAGGGACTTGTTATTATAGTCAATCGAGCATAGCGCAACGTCAACTCCCTATACCGGGAGAGACAAAACCCTTCATATCGCTCATTGCCTCCATGTGACTCGGGACTGTACCCAAAATCCACCTGTTTACACAAATCCTTGTTCCCGCCAAAAATTTCTGCGCAAAAGAGTCCAAGGTATCAAATGGCAGCGATACGCTTAAGAAAATGCGAACCAGTATCTTCCGGCCTGTATTTTGATAAACTCCCCAATGAGAAACTGTTAAATTATGATGGTATTGAAAGCATCTCAAAAAACCTTCGATTTGATATATTATGGGCCTCATAATTCATCCGGGATCAAAAGTTATGAGCAAATGTCTATGCACATGTGATCTAAGGAAGAAGATGCGAACCAGTATTTTCCGAGCTGTATTTTGACAAACTCCGGAACGAAAAACAGCTAAATTCTGATGATATTGAAAGCATCTCGAAAAGACCTTCGATTTGATATATTATGGGCTTCATAATTCATCCGAGATCAAAAGTTATGAGCAAATGTGTTATACACGTGTAATCTAAAGTAATGCTCTACTACATGGGGAATGCATTTTTTAGTCCCACATCGGGAAAAGGAGAGATGGCTTCTCTACCACTCCCATATAAATAAGAGGGGATACCTCTTAGAAAGGTAGAGTTAAATCCTCAAAGGATTCAATACTCAAAGGAGCTTAGTTCTCCAAGATAGGAGCATGCTCCTCCCCATAATGCGCATATGCGTAAGCGCCATGTGCGCTACGTGCAACGCACGTGTGCCCGCCATGCGGCACCACGTGCAACGCACGTGCGCACCACATGAGAACATTTAATGATATTAAAAGGAGCCTGTTCTCCATATATAGAAGCCCTGCTTCTCCTCATAATGCGCATGTGCGCTACGTGCAACGCACGTGTGCTCGCCACGCGCGCACCACGTGCAACGCACGTGCGCACCACATGAGAACATTTAATAATATTAAAAGGAGCATGTTCTCCATATATAGAAGCCCTGCTTCTCCTCATAATGCGCATGTGCGCTACATGCGACGCACGTGTGCTCGCCACACGCGCACCACGTGCAACGCACGTGCGCACCACATGAGAACATTTAATAATATTAAAAGGAGCCTGTTCTCCATATATAGAAGCCCTGCTTCTCCTCATAATGCGCAAGTGCGCCACGTGCGACGCACGTGTGCTCGCCACGCGCGCACCACGTGCAACGCACGTACGCACCACATGAGAACATTTAATAATATTAAAAGGAGCTTGTTCTCCATATATAGAAGCTCTGCTTCTCCTCATAATGCGCATGTGCGCATGTGCCCGCCACGCGCAACGCACATGCGCCCGCCACGCACGCACCACGTGCAACGCACGTGCGCACCACATGAGAATATTCAATTAAAAGGAGACTCGTTCTCTATAGGAGCTTGCTCCCACCCATAATGCGCATATGCGCAAGATCCATGTGCGCTGCATGTAAATATGTGCGCCCAACACGTACGACGCACGTGCGCGAACGCAAAAAAGCCTTTTTCAGCAGTGAGAAGTTTAAGCTCCAGCCTGTTCTTCCCCCCTAATGAGTGAGACATGGTTCAAAGGGTACATCCATCCACACCTTCGATATATGGCGCAGTAATCTCTCGGTGTCGTCGGAGAGGTGGTGGGTCCCAACGACCAATGATCCTTCTTTCTAAAATAAAAAAAAAGAGAAGAAGAGATAACATTGACAGAGAAACAGAGAAAGAATTCAGAGAACTCCTAAAAAGAAAGTTTTCTGAAAAGATCAATGATCTAAGAACAAGATCAAGATTTTAAATGTTGAATTAAAACAAAATGCAATGCAGAGCCCAAACAAAACAAAATGCAATGCATTAAAAGGGCAGAGCCCAAACAAGATAGATGCTCTGCATCATTTATAAAAGGGCAGAGTCCAACCAAAACAAGAATAATGCAGTGCATTACTAAAAAGGGGAAAAGCCCTAGCACAAGCCAAAGACAAAAGATGTTGAAACTGGACTTAGCCCAATCATGGCCGTAAGTCCTCAAACTAAATTGACTGAGTACAGCTGCTCTCCTAAATCAATTTACATCCGGTTCGAGGGTATATCTCCGAACTCCTTTGTCACCTATCGTTGTAATTCCTCAACGACGTCAGAGAGGTGACGGGTCCCAACGACCACACATGAATATGGACCGAAACGTCCTTAAACTAATGTCGGACCGAAACGTCCTTAAACTAATGATGGACCGAAACGTCCTTAAACTAATATCGGACCGAGACGTCCTGAAACTAACATGGACCACCACGTCCCTAAACTGGAACATGGACCGAAACGTCCTTAAACTAATGATGGACCACCACGTCCTTAAACCGGCGATAGACCACCACGTCCCTAAACTGGAACATGGACCACCACGTCCCTAAACTGGCGATGGACCACCACGTCCACAAACTGGAACATGGACCACCACGTCCCTAAACTGGAACAATAGAGCCTCCAAATGCTCTTTTACCAGATCTAAACGGTCCCGTTTAAGTTGATCTTAACCCCAAATACGGCTAACGTATCCTTAGACATTTAAATGAACTATAAAACTCCAAATCAACCTTGGTTCAAGGGTACATCTCTGAACTCCTCTGACATCTGCCGTTGTAATCCTTCAACGACGTTAGAGAGGTGACGAGTCCCGGTGGCCAGATATTAAATCGATCATCACGTCAAGTTGATCTTAGTCCAAAACAGGACTAACGTATCATTGAAGAATGTTTAAGTTGATCTTAGTCGCAACGCGACTAATGCATCCTTAAATTAAAAACACCAAACCCAAATCTAAGTAAATACGGATTTGGACTAATCCACGCCCTACGGGCGACGGCATTACTCAGTCTCCGTATACAATCCACGGGCAACCACAAACAAAACAAACACACACGACACGAAGTGAAATTTTGGAGAAGGAGAAAGTTGTTACCGCGATGCGGTAGCGTAATTAACTGCAGGGGCTTGCGCCTGCAGGGAAGAGCGTCCCCACAATTAAAAACCCCTCACCCTGAGGGGGAATCTGACGAAGTCTGCTACATCGGCCGCATCCGTCTAAACCTCCGATACACGGTGCCATAAATCAACTTGGCATCTTCGGAGAGGTAGACGGATAAGACCAAATAGCATCTGCCCCGAATCTCAGCGTCAGGACCTCGCGGTCTTGTGCGCCGTCTTTCGGAGGGGAACATATTCTGGCACGCCTGGTGGGACCTTTTCCTCTTTCCACTCCACACTTCGTGTGTCGTCTTCTCGAACCAATCGCGGTTTGTTAATGGTTGCCTTCGGATTTCAAGTTACTAAGATTTGGTCTTTTTCCTGGCGCAGAACTCGAGATTCAATGGCCTTTAACTGCACCAACTGCTCGAAATGCCAATGCAACGGATGCTCCACCTCACCGGAAGGTGTAGCATATGGGACCCAAGCGGCTTCCTTCCTCGCTCTGCCGGTAGACCAGGTGACCCAGGCCACCACCGGCCTGTTTTTTCGGGACCATGGTCCCACCTACAAGCTTCTCCGTGCCGATACCTGCACCGGAAGTGAACAAAAAGTCGGTGTTCAACCAGCTCACTGCTACCACGGCCCCTGTCAACGGGTCGCCCACCACCAAGCCAACAGCCTCTGTCTTTGCGAGGCTGGATCAAAACTCTGAAGGGGCCGCTAAGAAGCCCAGGAACTCTAAAATGGCTGTCCCAAGGAAGGCAATGACTGCTGCTTCAGAAATCGTCAAGGCGGCTTCCCCTGTCAAAGAGTCAGTCTTTTCAAGACTGACGATTCCTGCTCCTATCCCTGCTCGAGGATCTGTCTTCGATAAGTTGGATATCACACCTCAGAAGACAACCTCAGTCTTTATGAGGTTAACACCGGCGGCACCTCATTCAGACAGGGGGCAAAAAGAAGTTATCTCTATCTCTGAGCCAATCCCAACGGCTCGTCGTGCTCGACGTCGCCATTGGCAACGAGTGAGGAAGGCAGGGGGCAACTCCCCCTCAGGGATAACTCCACCGGCTCCAGCGGTGAAAGTCAACGCTGTTGTTCCAACTGGGAACAGCTTTGAATTGCTGAGGAAGGTACGGAAGAACTCTCCAACTGCTACATTGAAAAGATCTCTCCCACCTGCGGAGAGAGTTCCGGAAACAAAACAGGAACAGCCCCCTCAACGGCTGTCCTCAAGAATTTATAAAGTTTGGCGAAAGGTTCAAGACTCCGTGATCGACACGGATCACTCCCGTCAACGAAAGAAGATGAAGGTGCAAAAAGAAAAAGACCGTCCAATTAAACAGCAGGGGACAGCAGCTGCTAGGATGCCTACTTAAACGGTTCCTTCAACCTCAACGGCCCACAAAAGAAGGAGGCCAGAGAAAACTCCCGTGTCAGCGGCAAAAGTTAAAAATGGTAAACCTAAACGCCCCAAGTCAGGGGGCATAACAATTCATACAGTTTACATGGCATCGGGAAAAGAAGATAGCCGCATGTCAACAGGTCATAGACCGCACACGAGGTCAGTGACCAAGGCTCAGGAGCAGCAGCAGAAGCTCCAAGAAATGATGAACGCTATGGCCGCACTTACAGGGCCAAAAGAAACCCCGGAAACATCCTCGGACGAGCGTCAAGAACAAGGAACGGACGCCGAATTCCTTCGGCGCGTACTAGAGAAGAAAGATAAAGAAGCTGCGGAGCAGGCAGCCAACATAAAAAAATGGCCCTCCTGTTCCAGGATATGGTAGGTATGATGATTCAACAAGATCCACCTGCTGAAGATCCCCCGATCATTCTTGAAGACGATAGGGGAGAGACGTTGAATCCTCCACCGGCTATATCCACAGCTAAAGAGGATACCATCTCAAAGGCTAATTTGGATGAATACATCGCCCAGCAAATACGGGTGCATCATGCGACCAAAGCGGGCGATCAGGTCGTAAAAACGGGGCGGCCATATCCAAGTTGGTACGATCAAATCAAGTACCCGCTAGGTTTTACAATTCCCAAGTTCCATGTCTACAAGGGGACGGGCAATCCTCATCAGCCTTTTGCCCAGTTCAGGGCACTCTGCGGCAATACCGGTGGTGATGACAAGCTTTTACTGTGCCAGTTTGTTGGAAGTTTATCGGATACGGCGTTTGAGTGGTACTCTGAACTCCTGAATGACTATATCAAAACCTTCGCGGAGATGGAGCTACTGTTTACTCAGCGTTTTGCAAGTGCCAGTGAGCGTACCCCGATGACGGCCCTGATTAACGCCAGGGTAAAACCCGGCGAGTCGTGGGTTCAGTACGCTATACGATGGCGGAATTTACGGTCAAAGTGTGAGCAGCGCATTGAAGAAGCTCCCGCAGTTGGTATGTTTCTGGGAACCCTCGATCCACAAGCAACCATCTCGCAGTTTATGATGTTTTTCAAGCCGACTACCTTCCAGGCCTTAATCGACAAATTAGCACAGATGGATCAGATGGGCCATAAACCTCCTCTTCCAAGGCCGGACTCCCGAAATGACAAAGGGAAGGGAAAAGCGATCGTTGTCGCTAATGCTCAACAACAACCAAGCGACCCGAAGCCAGTGGCTCGTCAAAATAATATGCGTCCGTACGTACCCCTTAAGGATAGGATGGGACGTCCTTATTCCTTTCCCCGCGATAAAACGAGGAGGTTATTCGAGCTGGCGTTGCGCAACAGACTCATAAATTTGCCGGATCCAAAACGTCCGTTGCAGCCAAGTGACGTCAACGAGCCTAATTACTGTCCTTATCATCGAGTACTGGGCCATCCGATTGAAGATTGCTACGTTTTCAAAAATTGGCTTGAAAACCAGTACCGACATGGCAAGTTCGCGTTATCTGACAAATGGAAAGTGAATCCCCCGCAGCCCCACACCGCTAAGGGGACGAATACGCCGGGGGCAACATGCTCCGTCATTGAAGAAGCTCCTTAGGAGGTTGTATTATCAGCCAAGACCAAGAAAATGCTAAACGATCTTCAGGTATGTCCAGCGATCAAGTGGAAGAACCCGTTGGAACCGCAGGTCATTGAGGGGATGTTGAAGCCACGTCCAACTCTGAAGACCGATGGTGGTAGCTCAAACACCCGCAACCAGCCGTCAAAATCTTCGAAAAAGAAGAAGAAGAAATCTAAGAAACCCGTGAAGCCTGGCGATAAGCGCACGGACTTACAAAAGCAAATTGACGAGCTAGATGAATACAACCAAAAGGCGCGGACTCCCATTACGTTCCAAGAGTTCCTCAATCACGTCTTTCAAGAGGAAGATGAGGGAGAAAGTTCATCGGATGAATCCGAGGAAAATGTAGCGAGCTGTCATATGATCTTCCATTCGATCACGAACGATGAAGAAACTTCTGGCACTAAAACGCTGGGGGCAGATACCGAATCAAGAATTCCGGAACTATCAGTCGAAATGATTGACGCGTTCCTTAACGAAGCTCGACTGAAAAGTAAAGCTGATCAAGAATGCGAAATGGCTATATTTGAAAGGGCCAAGTGCCAGCGACTTGATGAAAGAGCTGGGGCGATCCCGCTGGAGCAAAACACCTTCGCTACCGACAAAAGCCAATTCAAGATAAAGAAAAGGTTTGCTAAGGTCACATCAATGGGCATGAAGCTACCATCCTCTGAAGGAAAAATTACTGGTGAAATAGAAATGCACCCCTCCTTTTGCTTATATCATCAGAAGGTTTCGCACCCCACTCAAGAATGCAAAGCTTTCGATAAATGGTGGCAAGGATATGTTGCCCGTCAACAACGCTTCAAGCGGGAAAGGCGTAAAACTCGTCGAGAGCAAAGAAATACGACCGAAGAGCTTAAAAGAACTACCAGCGATTGTCGCATGGTTAACACTACCGGGTCACAAGTGCCTACATTCGGGAGCGATTCTGATGAAGAGCTGGAACCCGCCCCTCTCTTTAAAGAGTCAACTTCGGGAAAAGAAGAAGAACCAAAGGTTTGCGAAAATATCCAGCTACGCAATCGGACGTTACCTGAAAAGAATCTCGGACCCTTAAACAAGAAAGATAAAGGAAAAGAAAAGGTCTCTGAGGATATTACTCTAGATGACCAAGTTGCAGAAGAGCTAACCGCCAAGAATCCGCCGAAGAGAAATAAGGTGGATTACAATGTCTTGGCGCATCTGAGGAAGCTGCCCTCACAACTCAGCATTCTTGATGCCCTGTTACTATCAAAAGAGGCGAGAGATTCGTTGATTAAGGCGCTACAAGATCCGGACCAGTTCCACGCCTTCCTGGCCAAAGAAAAGATGAAGAATGAGTTGGAAGAGGTGCACACGGCCGACGTTGCTTTCGGTGATGAAGACCTTCTCCTTGGGACGTGGGAACACAATCGTCCCCTTTATGTCTCAGGATACTGCCATGACATAAAGATAGGAAAAATCCTGGTCGATAACGGATCATCTGTCAATCTACTTAATGTGCGGGTGTTAAAAGAAATTTGCATGAGCGTCCAACACCTCGCCCGAGACAAGATCACTATCTCCGGGTTCGACTCCCAATCGTCAAAGACTCTTGGATCTGTGATATTGACGTTACGCTTCGGGTTGCTCGTCACAGATATTAAATTCCATGTCATAGACGCCAAGACATGCTACAATGCTCTGCTCGGTCGACCGTGGTTACACGAGTACAACGCCATCCCTTCTACACAACATCAGTGTATGAAATACGCTAAGGATGGTCTCGAGTATACCATGGCGGGAGAACTAAATCCGTTTTCCATGAACGAAATCCGCAAATATGAAGATGCCAAGTACTTCTTACGGGATTTCGAAGACACGGAAAGGTGTCACAAGCCTGAGAACAAAACTAACGCCACCATCCCTGTCTTCGGCAGCGATACCGAGGAGGAAGAGGATATAACTTATTCGGGTCCGCCCCAATACACCAAGCTGGGACCATCCGTTCCTTCATTGATCTTCGGTAGTGATTCGGAGGATGAAGTTCATGCTGTATTCCCTGCTCAACTGTCAATACGAACTTCTGCTGATGAAGAGCGAAGTCTACAGATAGCCATGGTGCCGCCTAGACACCATAAAGAACTGGATGCACTTAATATCTACAGTGTAGAAGAGTTGCGGACATTCTATATCCCTCCCAGAAGAAAGAGAGAGAAAGCAATTCTGCTTTACCGCTCTGAAGAAAATAAAGTGGAGAAAGAAATCTGGTATGGAGCAGATCCAACGCTGGACAGGCTTCAACCCATTCGTCTACCTAGATATTATACAGAAGGCTTGAAACGACTGTTAAAGCGCCAAGGGATATCCTTCGAACAGACTGTTAGGAAGGCCAGATTCTATGACAGGGTTTAGAACGTCCCCGGAACTCAACACAAGCTACCTAATGGGAGGATGGAGACGATCGGGCTCGGATACATCCGGACAAAGAAACGAGAGCTATTGAACAGCTGCTATGTCGTGTATGACTTCGATGAAGAAGCGGATGCTCAATGGGAGGACGCTAATCCTAAGCCAATAAAAGTGCCAGATGCAAAGGAGCACAATCCGTCGTTCGAAGAACAAATGGACAAGCTTATAAGGGAAGCGGGTCAAAAAGTCCAAGATGACCATAACCATGAAATGGTCATCTACGAGAAAGCCAGAACGCAACGCCTTCTCCAACAAGCCGTGAAAGATGAAAAGGCTGCTCCCTGCCAACCTGTTATAAAGAAGGCTCGGCGCAAAAGCAGAAATAAGTCGAAAGGCCAAAAAGGCGCTCAACAACAAAGCAGGGCTAAGAAGCCACGCAAACGGGAGTCGAGCGTTATTGATCTATCCCTTATGAAGAAAATGGGGCGAGCATACTCGTTTCCTCGGGACAAGACGAAGAAGATACTTGGCCTTGCTCTAAAACATCAGATGCTTACACTGCCGGAGACTAAGCACCCCGAACGAGCAGGCGAAGTCTCACACCTGGACTATTGCTCTTACCATCGAGTAATAGGGCACCCTCTCGAAGATTGCTTCACCTTCAAGAATTGGGTCGAAGATCAGTACCAGCTTGGCAAATTCGCTCTGTCCGACAACTGGAGGGTAATGCCGCCACAAAAGCACGAGCCCAAGGTCACGAAAGAAAAACCAGTTCCACATTGGGATTGGAAGCGAATTCGCACCTGTCACATGATCACAATATTAAAAGAAGAGCCCGAGGACATAGATGAGCTCCCTTGGTGCTTCGAAAACAGCAGCGACGAGATAATCTCAGAATTCCCACCAGCGCCAAAAGAGCTGGAAGATGGAATCCATACCACTGCAGATAACCTCAAGAAGATTGAGTTGGGGACAGCAAACGATCCACGACCGACATTCATCAGCGAGTTACTATCTGAAGAAAGGGTAGCTGCGTTGAAGGATGTGCTTCTGCAGCATAGAGATTGCTTCGCGTGGAACTATTCCGAAATGCCGGGACTAGATCCAGAAATTGCTGTGCATAGATTGGCGATATCTCCGAACGTCAAACCAGTCAAACAGGCGCCGAGAAGAATGCGGCTCGAGCTTGAGATGAGTATCAATGCCGAGGTCAAGAAGCTGATCGACTCTGGTTTCATCCAGGAAGTTCAATACCCTGAATGGATCGCCAACATCGTCCCGGTGATGAAGAAAAATGGGACAGTGCGCATATGCGTGGACTTCCGGGATCTCAATAAAGCCTGCCTGAAAGACGATTTCCCAGTGCCAGTCACCGAACTGATGATAGACAACACGTCCACTCATGAGGTTTTCTCTTTTATGGACAGCTCGTCAGGGTATAACCAGATAAAGATGCATCCAGAAGACCATAAGCACACAGCCTTCAGGACCCCTTTAGGAATATTCTGTTACAAGGTGATGCCCTTCGGTTTAAAGAACGCCGGTGCCACCTACCAAAGGGCCATGACGAAGATCTTCGATGACCTTATACACGAAATCGTCGAATGCTATATCGACGATCTCGTGGTTAAAAGCAAATCATATGAGGAACATCTCGAACATCTGAAGACCGTATTTCAACGCCTTCGGCAATACAACTTGAAGATGAACCAGCTCAAGTGTGCATTCGGAGTTTCCTCAGGCAAATTCCTGGGATTCATTGTTCGACACCGAGGTATTGAAATAGATCCGTCAAAGATTAAAGCGATCATGGAAATGCCTCCGCCGAGAACTCTCAAACAGCTGCGGTCTCTCCAAGGGAAGCTCGCGTATATACGGCGATTTATAGCCAACCTTTCAGGAAAGTGCCGTCCTTACAGTCACCTGATGAAGAAGGGAACCCCATTCGTTTGGGATCAAAAATGCCAAAGCGCACTGGACGAGATCAAGCAATACCTGCAGAACCCGCCGGTGTTGGCTGCTCCGGTCAAGGGAAAGCCTCTCATTCTTTATACAACCGCCCTCGAAGGTTCTTTAGGCGCATTATGGGCACAAGAGAACGATCAAGGGAAAGAAAGAGCACTCTACTACTTAAGTCGAGTTCTACTGGGGGCAGAAAGCAACTACTCCCCCATTGAAAAACATTGCCTGGCGTTGATCTTCGCGATAACAAAGCTCAGACATTACGCTAAATACTTGATGTCAAAGGCCATACTGACGGGACGACTCGCTAAATGGGCCCTGCTTTTAATGGAGTTCTCGATAACCTATCAACCTCTCAAGGCAGTGAAAGGCCAGGCCATCGCCGACTTCCTCGCTGAGCATCCGATACCCGCCGATTCTCCTCTGAATTGCGATCTTCCAGACGAACATGCGTTTGATGCGATCAATGGTGATAATACCCGATGGGAGCTTTATTTCAAAGGAGCATCTTCCATGAAGAAGCGCAAACAAAGTACCCCTATAATTAAATCGGGGGTAGGACTCATCTTTATAACTCCACAAGGAGGGATAATGCGCTATGCGTTCTCCCTGACGGAGCCGAGGACAAACAACGAAGCCGAATACAAAGCTATGATAGCAGGCCTCGAGATCGCCATTCACATGGGAATTGAAGACCTCCTCATATACGGGGATTCTCAACTGGTCGTTAGTCAAGTAAATGGTGACTACCGAACGTGCAAACCGGAGTTAGTGAAATACGGTGAAAAGGTACAACAACTGTTGACCCAAATTCCCTCCTATACTTTGGAGAACATACCGCGCACGGAAAATAGCAAAGCAGACGCGTTAGCCAAACTTGCTAAAGAACTGGCTGATGAGAACCTCGATGACGTTAGAATCGTCGTACAAAGTCGTCGAGTGCTTGCCCCAGCAGAAATATCTCCGGAATCATCCGAAGAAAAAGGAGCGAACGAGCAGACAACCCTGCAAGTAAAAGATTGGGAAAATACCGAGGATTGGAGGGAAGTCTTCATAGATTACTTCAAGTCCCACCGAATGCCTGAAGAAGCATCCACAAGACATCAGCTCATGAAACGAGCTCTGTCTTTCGCCTTCGTCAACGACACTCTGTACAAGAGGTCGTTTAATTCTCTATGGCTAAGGTGTCTCGTACCTAACGAAGCGAAAAGAGTCATTCAGGAAGTTCACGACGGACTCTGCGGTTCTCACCAAGCGGGCCCAAAGATGAAATTGAAGATCAAGCGGATGGGCTACTACTGGCCCACGATGATCCAAGACTGTCTCGAATATGCGAAGCAATGTCACTCGTGTCAAATTCATGGGGATTTCATCTATCATCATCCAAATCCACTACATCCAACGGTGGCTAGCTGGCCATTCGAAATGTGGGGGACTGATATAGTCGGCCCCATCGAACCAGCATCGTCTAGAGGACATCGTTTCATCCTGGCGACGACTGACTACTTCTCCAAATGGGCAGAAGCAGTACCGTTAAGAGAAGTTAAGACGGAGAATATCCTCCATTTCTTCAAGACGCATGTCATATATCGATTTGGAACTCCGCGACGGATCATCTCCGATAACGGGCCAGCTACAGAAGCCACAAGATCAGTCGCTTCGCGCAACGGTATAATATAGACTGGAGATATTCCTCGGTTTATAATCCGTGAGCCAACGGACTGGCTGAAGCCTTCAACAAGACCTTGACAAAGATCATAAAGAAAACGGTGTCCCGAAATGAGAAAGACTGGCACGAAAGACTGCAAGAAACTCTTTGGGCATATTGAACTACGTTCAAGACGGCCACGAACACAACGCCGTACGCGTTGGTGTTCGGTACAGAAGCAGTACTCCCCCTCGAGATAGAGTTACCCTCTCTACGAGTGGCAGCCCACTACGAGCTAACGGACGAAGAAAATGCCCACCTTCGGCTTGAGGAGCTTGACGCCCTTGATGAAACCCGGCTCATAGCACAGCAAAATCTGGAAGCTTATAAAGCAAAGATGACGCGCTCATATGAAAGATTGATCCGGCCGAGGACATTCCACCAAGGCGAACTTGTGTTAGTGGTCAAAAGGCCTATGATCCCCAATCGCGCCAAGCGGGGAAAATTCGAGCCGAACTATGAAGGCCCGTACATTATAGACAAGGTCTACCATGGTGGAGCCTATCTACTCATGGATATGCACGGTGAAAGGCCTTTCAGGCCAATAAACGGTCGCTTCCTAAAGAAATACTACGCTTAATGAGCCACAGCCTAGGTCAACGATAGATGACGACGACTATGTCCGCTTGCTATCTTCCTAAGCTTAAGCTTTCTAAGCAGTGGCCAGCCTTCTCCATGACGGACCGAGACGTCCTTAAACTAGTGACGGACCGAAATGTCCTTAAACTAACAACAGACCGAAACGTCTTTAAACTAATACCGCAACATCCTTAGGCTAACGAGATAAAAAAAAATAAATAAAAAATATAATAAATAAAAACGGTATGTCCATAAGCAAAAAGGGCACGGATGAAAACCCGAAAGGGCTCCGTGAGTAAAAACAGCAGGGCTACCGGCGAATGTTCGTGAAAACCCGAAAGGGCGCGACCTCGTAAAAAAAAAAGAGAGAGAGAAAATGAAAATAAAAAGAATTAAAAAAACGGTATGTCCATAAGCAAAATGGGCACGGATGAAAACCCGAAAGGGCTCCGTGAGTAAAAAAAGCAGGGCAACCGGCGAGTGTTTGTGAAAACCTGAAAGGGCGCAACCTCGTTAAAGGACACTTATAGGGTCCTCTCGACCTTATAAGGAGAAACCACCCACGTGAGATCCTTACGACTCACAAGGGAGCAACAGACTTAGGGATCCCCACGATTCCTAAGGAGAAAATACACTTGCGAGATCCTCACGACTCGTAAGGAGAACTCTCTTATGGGACCCTCACGGCTCATAAGAGTTGAAAGTCTTAAGTTACAGAGACATAAACCTATGCTTAAGCAACCCCCACAATCTTCGATAATGCCCTACAAGTGGCTCAATACTGGCCCTTGTATACAATTCACAGGCGCGAATAAACATTTCTTTAACCAAGTCTCATCCGTGACTGGGGACATGTTCGCATGATCCTTGTAGGTCCTCTCGACTTACAGGGAGAAAACCCTAATGTTGGATCCTTACGACTTACAGAGGAACATACACTTAGGAATCCTCACGATTCTTAAGGAGAAAATACACCTACAAGATCCTTACGACTTGTAGGGAGAAATAACTTCGTGAGACCCTTACGGCTCATGAAATCAAAAGCCTTAGTCGACAGAACCCTAACCCTGGTCGCTAAGCCACCTTTGTTCGACATTGACAAAGGAAAATGATGATTCGCTCCTGGTAATATCTCAGTTATAGCGATGCTGATGCCGAAATCGGTTTACAGCGAAAAGCCAATAGGCCGCACATGCATACGAAATAGCCGAAATGATGGGGCAACTTGCAATAAAAAAAACAGCAAGTAAAGATATATGCATGCAAAATAGCCGAAATGATTGGGCAACTTGCAATAAAAAGCAGCAAGTAAAAATGTATGCATGCAAAATAGCCGAAATGATTGGGCAACTCGCAATAAAAAGCAGCGAGTAAAAATAAAATAAATAGCCGAAATGATTGGACACCGCGAAAAATAGCCGAAATGATTGGGCAATCGCGACCTTCGCGATATAAAAGCTGAAATGATAGAGCATCGCGGAGATAAAACAAAAAAAATGATGATAAAACTTTGGCCCTACAGTTAAGATCGCATCGATCCCTGTATACAACCTAAGGGCGTAAACAAAGAGGGAACCATACTTTCCCAACAGGCTCCTCCAGAAGACGAAGCCAAATCTCGACGGTTCAGTCCAACTCCGAAGAAACCACTGTCTTCAGCAAATTCCTCAACTCACGGATACAAACACTCCTTGACGAGAGCCTCCTGATCCGCGTCGACTCGCAGAGCAACCAGTGCCTCCGTGGGAAATTCTCGACTCGTTTCAAACCCCAAGGAAACAAATAATCCTTGGCGCTAGGGAAACAAATAATCTCTAGCAAATTCCTCGACTCACGGATACAAACACTCCTTGACGAGAGCCTCCTGATCCGCGTCGACTCGAAGAGCAACCAGTGCCTCCGTGGGAAATTTTCGACTCGTTTCAAACCCCAAGGAAACAAATAATCCTTGGCGCTAGGGAAACAAATAATCCCTAGCAAATTCCTCGACTCACGGATACAAACACTGCTTGACGAGAGCCTCCTGATCCGCGTCGACTCGCAGAGCCACCAGTGCCTCCGTGGGAAATTCTCGACTCGTTTCAAACCCCAAGGAAACAAATAATCCTTGGCGTTAGGGAAACAAATAATCCTTAGCGAATTCCTCGACTCACGGATACAAACACTCCTTGACGAGAGCCTCCTGATCCGCGTCGACTCGCAGAGCCACCAGTGCCTCCGTGGGAAATTCTTGACTCGTTTCAACCCCAAGGAAACAAATAATCCTTGGCGCGAGGGAAACAAATAATCCCTAGCAAATTCCTCGACTCACGGATACAAACACTGCTTGACGAGAGCCTCCTGATCCGCGTCGACTCGCAGAGCAACCAGTGCCTCCGTGGGAAATTCTCGACTCGTTTCAAACCCCAAGGAAACAAATAATCCTTGGCGCTAGGGAAACAAATAATCCTTAGCAAATTCCTCGACTCACGGATACAAACACTCCTTGACGAGAGCCTCCTGATCCGCGTCGACTCGCAGAGCCACCAGTGCCTCCGTGGGAAATTCTCGACTCGTTTCAAACCCCAAGGAAACAAATAATTCTTGGCGCTAGGGAAACAAATAATCCTTAGCAAATTCCTAGACTCACGGATACAAACACTCCTTGACGAGAGCCTCCTGATCCGCGTCGACTCGCAGAGCAACCAGTGCCTCTGTGGGAAATTCTCGACTCGTTTCAACCCCAAGGAAACAAATAATCCTTGGCGCTAGGGAAACAAATAATCCCTAGCAAATCCCTCGACTCACGGATACAAACAATCCTTGATGAGAGCCTCCTGATTCGCGTCAGCTCGCAGGGCAACCAGTGCCTCCGTGGGAAATTCCCGATTCGTCTCAACTTGTAAGATGAAGCCTCAGGCAGCAGGGACTAAAAAACTTGCTTCCTGAACAATGGGACCCTGCAAGTCGATCTAAACCGGTCTCTTGCATACTATTCACGGGTCTCACTCTCCGAAGTCGAGTTTCGACAAGGAAGGAAACAACCGCTTACGAGTCCTCTAGACTCGTAAGAGGGAAAAATTCTCTTACAGGATCCTTACGACCTATAAGAGAAAACACACTTAGGAATCCTCACGATTACTAAGGACAAAATACACCTACGAGATCCTCTCGATCCGTAGGGAGAAAAGTCTTTAAGAGAACCTCACGGCTCATAAAGTTGAAAAGTCTTAGGTGGCAGATCCTACCCCAGTCTTCTAAGCCATTACTGAGATGGACCATCTACGAGCCACACTTGCTAAAGGTACATGCCACTGAAATGGAGAAGTTACTCATGAGCGTATAAACTACTTCACACCAGAGTAAAACATAAAGAAATAGAAGGGTGCGGCTCATGGAATTGAGAGTTTGGAACTATATCTTTTAAGAGTCGAGATTTGAGTCAATGATAAATGACGACGCTTGTGTCCGCTCGTTATCTTCTCAGATCAAGATTCTGAAAGTTATATACCAACCCGAAACTGGTCATACGCTATGCATTACTCTGCACTACTTCACCCACATATATACTTTCGTGGGCAAAGTGGTGGGGGGCATTTGTTCTCGCCAAAAATTTCTGCGCAAAAGAGTCCAAGGTATCAAATGGCAGCGATACGCTTAAGAAAATGCGAACCAGTATCTTCCGGCCTGTATTTTGATAAACTCCCCAATGAGAAACTGTTAAATTATGATGGTATTGAAAGCATCTCAAAAAACCTTCGATTTGATATATTATGGTCCTCATAATTCATCCGGGATCAAAAGTTATGAGCAAATGTCTATGCACATGTGATCTAAGGAAAAAGATGCGAACCAGTATTTTCCGAGCTGTATTTTGACAAACTCCGGAACGAAAAACAGCTAAATTCTGATGATATTGAAAGCATCTCGAAAAGACCTTCGATTTGATATATTATGGGCTTCATAATTCATCCGAGATCAAAAGTTATGAGCAAATGTGTTATACACGTGTAATCTAAAGTAATGCTCTACTATATGGGGAATGCATTTTTTAGTCCCACATCGGGAAAAGGAGAGATGGCTTCTCTACCACTCCCATATAAATAAGAGGGGATACCTCTTAGAAAGGTAGAGTTAAATCCTCAAAGGATTCAATACTCAAAGGAGCTTAGTTCTCCAAGATAAGAGCATGCTCCTCCCCATAATGCGCATATACACAAGCGCCATGTGCGCTACGTGCAACGCACGTGTGCCCGCCATGCGGCACCACGTGCAACGCACGTGTGCACCACATGAGAACATTTAATAATATTAAAAGGAGCCTGTTCTCCATATATAGAAGCCCTGCTTCTCCTCATAATGCGCATGTGCGCTACGTGCAACGCACGTGTGCTCACCACGCGCGCACCACGTGCAACGCACGTGCGCACCACATGAGAACATTTAATAATATTAAAAGGAGCATGTTCTCCATATATAGAAGCCCTGCTTCTCCTCATAATGCGTATGTGCGCTACGTGCGACGCACGTGTGCTCGCCACACGCGCACCACGTGCAACGCACGTGCGCACCACATGAGAACATTTAATAATATTAAAAGGAGCTTGTTCTCCATATATAGAAGCCCTGCTTCTCCTCATAATGTGCATGTGCGCCACGTGTGCTCGCCACGCGCGCACCACGTGCAACGCACGTACGCACCACATGAGAACATTTAATAATATTAAAAGGAGCTTGTTCTCCATATATAGAAGCTCTGCTTCTCCTCATAATGCGCATGTGCGCATGTGCCCGCCACGCGCAACGCACATGTGCCCGCCACGCGTGCACCACGTGCAACGCACGTGCGCACCATATGAGAATATTCAATTAAAAGGAGACTCGTTCTCCATAGGAGCTTGCTCCCACCCATAATGCGCATATGCGCAAGATCCATGTGCGCTGCGTGTAAATATGAGCGCCCAACACGTGCGACGCACGTGCGCGAACGAAAAAAAGCCTTTTTCAGCGGTGAGAAGTTTAAGCTCCAGCCTGTTCTTCCCCCCTAATGAGTGAGACATGGTTCAAAGGGTACATCCCTCCACACCTTCGATATATGGCGCTGTAATCTCTCGGTGTCGTCGGAGAGGTGGTGGGTCCCAACGACCAATGATCCTTCTTTCTAAAATAAAAAAAAAAGAGAAGAAGAGATAACATTGACAGAGAAACAGAGAAAGAATTCAGAGAACTCCTAAAAAGAAAGTTTTCTGAAAAGATCAATGATCTAAGAACAAGATCAAGATTTTAAATGTTGAATTAAAACAAAATGCAATGCAGAGCCCAAACAAAACAAAATGCAATGCATTAAAAGGGCAGAGCCCAAACAAGATAGATGCTCTGCATCATTTATAAAAGGGCAGAGTCCAACCAAAACAAGAATAATGCAGTGCATTACTAAAAAGGGGAAAAGTCCTAGCACAAGCCAAAGAAAAAAGATGTTGAAACTGGACTTAGCCCAATCATGGCCGTAAGTCCTCAAACTAAATTGACTGAGTACAGCTGCTCTCCTAAATCAATTTACATCCGGTTCGAGGGTACATCTCCGAACTCCTTTGACACCTATCGTTGTAATTCCTCAACGACGTCAGAGAGGTGACGGGTCCCCACGACCACACATGAATATGGACCGAAACGTCCTTAAACTAATGTCGGACCGAAACGTCCTTAAACTAATGATGGACCGAAACGTCCTTAAACTAATATCGGACCGAGACGTCCTTAAACTAATATTGGACCGAGACGTCCTGAAACTAACATGGACCACCACGTCCTTAAACTGGAACATGGACCGAAACGTCCTTAAACTAATGATGGACCACCACGTCCCTAAACCGGCGATAGACCACCACGTCCCTAAACTGGAACATGGACCACCACGTCCCTAAACTGGCGATGGACCACCACGTCCCTAAACTGGCGATGGACCACCACGTCCACAAACTGGAACATGGACCACCACGTCCCTAAACTGGAACAATAGAGCCTCCAAATGCTCTTTTGCCAGATCTAAACGGTCCCGTTTAAGTTGATCTTAACCCTAAATACGGCTAACGTATCCTTAGACATTTAAATGAACTATAAAACTCCAAATCAACCTTGGTTCAAGGGTACATCTCTGAACTCCTCTGACATCTGCCGTTGTAATCCTTCAACGACGTTAGAGAGGTGACGAGTCCCGGTGGCCAGATATTAAATCGATCATCACGTCAAGTTGATCTTAGTCCAAAACAGGACTAACGTATCATTGACGAACGTTTAAGTTGATCTTAGTCGCAACGCGACTAATGCATCCTTAAATTAAAAACACCAAACCCAAATCTAAGTAAATACGGATTTGGACTAATCCACGCCCTACGGGCGACGGCATTACTCAGTCTCCGTATACAATCCACGGGCAACCACAAACAAAACAAACACACACGACACGAAGTGAAATTCTGGAGAAGGAGAAAGTTGTTACCGCGATGCGGTAGCGTAATTAACTGCAGGGGCTTGCGCCTGCAGGGAAGAGCGTCCCCACAATTAAAAACCCCTCACCCTGAGGGGGAATCAGACGAAGTCTGCTCCATCGGCCGCATCCGTCTAAACCTCCGATACACGGTGCCATAAATCAACTTGGCATCTTCGGAGAGATAGACGGATAAGACCAAATAGCATCTGCCCCGAATCTCAGCGTCAGGACCTCGCGGTCTTGTGCGCCGTCTTTCGGAGGGGAACAATCCTTTGAGATGTGGTAGGGAGGAAATCAAAGCATAGTGGAAACCACACAAAACTTTATGACGATCTCGGGTCAACAGACTAACTTGTACAAGTGTTACCAGAGAACTGTTATCTGACGATAGGTATGGTACCAACTAGGAGTTCTCGTGGAGTCCTGTTGGGTGTACCCATTCTCTAATGAGAACCTATGTACAATCTTTGATGTCAAACATCAATAGATGTGGGATTAACCATTGCCCCATACAGGGTCAATAAACGTACACACTAGTCTACTCTGAAATATCGATGCCCTGTCTCGATATTCCCTCGAGTAGGAACTGTTAAAGGATGTGCTTATGGACTACACAAGCCCCACTAGTATGATCTGCATCATAGTCCTGGTAGTCAAGCTAACATCTTAACGGTTTTATCAACATGTATCAGAGAGATAGTATAACAATACAAGTGTACATGTTAAGATAAAGTGCAACCAGATAGCATGCTATCATGTTAAGCAAGGAAGTCCTCTATATATATGTCCAAGCATCCACTATATCATACAATAATGGCCTCTAGGGCATACATATTCCTAACACCTAGTATATCCAATATATTCATCTGTGTTGTTGTCATCTGTGATCTGAAATGCTTATTATTGCGTGAGACGAATGGCTATATATTTATATATATATATAATAATAATAATAATAATAATAATAATAATAAACGCTGCCTATGTTTTGCACCCGCGCTAGTGCAATCCCCGCTCTGCCGTTAATTAAGTAACTTAATGGGGGATGACGGGGCCCCGTGGCGAATGCGGATAGCATAAGCATACGTTCTATTTTCGTTTTTTTCTACAATGATAGGGTTAAATGATGGGACCGCATTAATATTGATTAATGCAAAGAAAACAAACCAAAGTTAAATCGTTGGAACAATTTCAAAACCACTTGGTTTTCTTAAAAAACAACTTTTAAATGCGGAACCTAAACCACTCTTTTTAAAAGCTATCATGGTTCCTTCGACTATATCAAGTTCATTACGTTCACAGTTTTCGCCAAAATAGCCGTAGCCCTCCGTCATTTCAGATGGGTATTCAGTAGTTTTCAAGCTATGTATTTTGACCTTCGCCAAGGCATAGTGATTAGTAGCTACTAGGTATTCATCAGTAGTATAGATAAATGCATTAATTTGGGATAGGCGTACAGCTATTTTGGTCTTCGTCACGGGTTTCTACGAATGGGTTTAAATTAATCTGGACAATGATGGGTAGAAATTGACTTGCGTCTTATGATATGTTGACCTTCGTCAAGGTTATAAGCGCCTGAGGCAAAAATTCATATCGGGAGTTTCAAAAGAAAAACAAAATGCTAGTTTTGCATACCATCTGGAGTGTGATGATTTTGGTAGGATTCCTTCAAAGTTGTCACACAATGATATTTGGATCCCGATCCCACCGTAAGTTATGTTACTTCTCGGAAGATTTTTCACTTCACAATCAATGCTATACACCAAGTAGGTGCCTAGAACGGTGTTAGTGGGGCTACGCCTCCAGGGAAAAAAGGTTATGTAATTAAGGAACTTCGTGAAAGCGTTGGAAAACCTCTCTCAAAATACCGACACTCACCTGGAAGAAAGGTTAAGAAAGAATTGTAGGGTGAGATTAATCCTGACTAATTCTTCTTTTACGGTTTGAAGGAGGATTCGAGAAACAGTGGGAGCCATCCTGTTTAGATAAACTAATAACCAATCAAAACTTGCAAGAGTATCATGCTGAGTGTTTCTTCTCTCTCTCCTAACTGCAGCGACCAAAATGACTGGGCTTAAGTTACTGCTAGATAAAAATATATTGACACGGCCAAAATATAAAGATTGGCTAAGGAATGTTTAGATGGCCATTACCTATGACAAGCTGGGCTACCTCCTTACTACCAAAGCCCCCACCGTCCCAGGTCTAGATTCCACCGCCGCAGATGTTGAGATCCGTAAGACATGCGAAATAAACTGTGCGAGTGCCAAGTGCCTCATGTTGGCCTCAATGGATAATTAACACCAGAGGAAGCACGAAAAGATGGACTTAGCTTCCATCTTCCTCCATACCAAAGATTTATATGGAGAGCAATCTCGTATCGCAGGATACGAGACCTCGAAGAAATTGTTTCAGACGAGGTTGGCTGTCAGGTCATCTGTAAAGGACCACGTCCTTAAGATGATCAGCTATATTGAAGAGCTCGCGGACTTTGGGACCATGTTGGAGAACGGGTTATATACAGACTTGATTGTACAGTCCCTCCCCTCTACCTACGCCCAGTTTATCTTGAATTTCAATATTCAAGGGAAGGAAGTTACACTTCCAGAACTTCTCAATATGTTGAGGAGTGCAGAAGCCACCCTAAGGAATACCAGGGAGACACCCACTCTGCTTATTAGGGAACCTTCCTCCTCTAGATCCAAGGCGAAAGCCAAAAAGAAGAAGAAGAAGTCCCCCACCAAGCCGAAAGGCGGTGTCGGTAAGATAGAGGGAAAGGGCAGGGCAAAAGTTTCGGGGCCGACAGCAGGGAAGGGGGAATGTTTTTATTGTCACAGGAAAGGCCATTAGAAGAAGAACTGCAAAGCTTAGAGAGCCAGTAATCAGGATTCGAAGCACGTTGTGGTTTCGATTTCGGGTGTGTTTATGATTGAAAACTATCTGTTAATCAACTCTACTTCCTAGATATTGGATACCGGTTCAGGATCTCATATCTATAATTCATTGCAGGCGTTGAGAAACCGTAGAGTTATAAAGGCAGGTGATATGACTCTTAGGGTCGCTAACAGAACGAGCGTGGATGTTGTATCCATAGGGGAATATCACCTAGGATTGACAAGTGGAAACACTTTGATTTTGTGTAACTGTTTTTGTGTACCTAGTTTGACATGTAATATCATCTCTGTATCTTTACTATCTAAAAAAGGTTATGATTTTACATTTGTAAGCGGTGTCGTAAACATCCACCTTAATCATGGTTTGATTGGGTCAGGTACACTAGATAACAGTATATACGTATTAAATCAATACCAAGTTTTCAATGTCCAGAATACACTTAAAAGAATGTCTCCAAAATTAAATCAAGCTTTCTTATGGTATTGTAGACTGGGTCACATCAATGAAACACGGTTGACGAAATTACATAAAAAGGGATATTTAGATTCGTTTGAATATCCGTCTTATGAAACTTGTCAATCATGTCTCAAAGGAAATATGACAAAAACTCTGTTCACAGGATATGGGGTAAGAGCCAGCGAGCTCGTGGGACTCATACACAACGACGTGTGTGGTCCATGTCTGCACATGCAAGAAGTGGTTATTTCTACTTCATTATTTTTACGGATGATATTTCAATGTTTGGACATGTATTCTTGATGAAGCATAAATCCGAGGTCTTTGAGAAATTCCAAGAATATAAGAATGAAGTGAAAAAAAACAGGAAAAATTATCAAGACACTTAGATCTGATCGAGGTGGTGAATACTTAAGTGCCGAGTTCCTGGATTATTTAAAAGAGAATGGAATTCTCTCTCAGCTTACTCCTCCATACACACCTTAACACAACGGTGTATCGGAAAGACGGAACCACACCCTATTAGATATGGTACGTTCCATGATGAGTAACGCTGAGTTACTGCGATCCTTCTAAGGTTATGCACTGGAATCTGCTACATATCTTTTGAACAAGGTTCATACTAAGTCAGTGCCTACCACACCATATGAAATGTGGAGTGGGGAGAAACCCTATCTTAAGTATCTCAAGATATGGGGATGTCCAGCTTTTGTCAAAAAGCAGCATGCGGACAAGATCGATGCACGCTCAGTACTGTGTAAGTTTGTGGGATATCCAAAGAACTCCATAAGGTATCTTTTTTATTACGTGAAGGAACAAAAGGTCTTTGTTTCTCGGCATGCCCACTTTTTGGAAACACGATTTCTTGAAAAAGAAATAAGTGGGAGCGCAATAGAACTGGAGGAAATTCTAAAACCATAAATCTTTACTGAAAGAATAGTGGAACCAGAAGTTTTGAAAAAAACGGACGTCCCTGCGCCACTTCACAGATCTACTAGGCAGTCTCATCCGCCCAAGAGATATTACGGTTTTCTCATAGACGGGGATTGAGAGGATTGCATCATTGACGGTGATGAGCCAACTAGTTTCCAGTAGGCCATTACGAGCAGAGACTCGGTAAAGTGGATGGATGCAATGCAGACCGAAATGGAATCCATGTACGCTGACAAAGTATGGACTTTGGACATTGCACCAGAAGGGATAAAACCTGTAGGCTGTAAATGGATCTTCAGAAAGAAGATTGGTGCAGATGGACAGGTTGAAACCTATAAGGCTAGACTTATCGCAAAAGGTTTTCGTCAAAAACCTGGTTTGGACTATGATGAAACATTTTCTCCAGTGGCTATACTTAAATCCATTCGGATCCTTCTTGCCATTGCTGTCTTCCAAGATTATGAAATTTGGCAGATGAACGTGAAGACCGCTTTTCTGAATGGAAATTTGGAAGAGTGTGTTTATATAGATCAGCCAGAGAGTTTCATAGAGAGTGGGAGTAGCGGAAGAGTGTGCAAGTTACTTAAGTCCATTTATGGATTAAAACAGGTATCACGGAGTCGGAACATCTGTTTTGATGAGACGGTCAAAGAATTCGACTTTATCAAAAATCCAGATGAACCATACATTTATAGTAAGATTGTAGCGAGAACTGTG
The DNA here is from genome assembly GCA_030015575.1 of Agapanthus africanus. Classification (NCBI taxonomy): domain Eukaryota; kingdom Viridiplantae; phylum Streptophyta; class Magnoliopsida; order Asparagales; family Amaryllidaceae; genus Agapanthus; species Agapanthus africanus. Next base: position 135,735,850 of record JASDDO010000024.1, on the reverse strand, counting down.
GTATTACTCGTCTTGTACGTGGATGACATTCTCCTAATTGGAAATGACATTCTTATGCTACAATCAGTCAAAGGATTCTTGTCATAGAAATTCTCTATGAAAGACCTGAGTGATACCTCCTACATTCTGGGGATCCAGATATATCGTGATAGATCTAAGAGAATGTTGGGACTTTCACAGTTCAGTTACATCAACACCATACTGAAAACATTCAGTATGGAAGATTCCAAGTGTGGTAATCTACCGGCTTGTCACGGGATCACCCTCTCCAAAAAGATGTCTTCCAAGATTGATTTGGAAAGGGATCGCATGAGTATTATACCCTACGCTTCTGCGGTAGGCTCTATAATGTATGCGATGTTCTGTACAAGACCAGATGTTGCATACGCACTGAGCGTGGTAAGAAGATATCAGTCAAACACTGGGGAGAAGCACTGGATAGCAGTTAAGAACGTTCTCAAGTACCTGAGAAGGACTAATGATATGTTCTTGGTGTACGGGAGTAAAGACCTTCAGATCGAGGACTTCGCTGACTCCAGCTTCCAGAGTGACAAGGATGACTCCAAGTCCATGTCGGGTTATGTCTTTACCCTCAATGGAGGGGCGGTCTATTAAAAGAGCTCCAAGCAGGACATCATTGCCGACTCGATGATGGAAGCGAAGTATATAGCTACATGTGACGCCGCGAAAGAAGCGGTCTGGATGAGGAAGTTCATAACAGAACTTCAAGTGGTTCCGTCCATTGTTGATCCAATATCTTTGTATTGTGACAACATCGGGGCTATAGTTTTAGGAAAGGAACCAAGATCCCATCAGAAGTCTAGACATATCTTGAGACGGTATCACCTGATCTGGGAGATCGTGGATCGCCGGGAGATCGAGGTGCGGAGAGTAGACACGGAGGACAACACTGTAGATCCACTCACAAAAGCCATCTCTCAGATGCAGTTTGAGAGGCTATTCGAGATGATAAGTCTGCGATGTGCCAATACATGGCCTTAGTGCAAGTGGGAGATTGTTAGTGATATATTCCCTAGAGGTCGTTATTGTATAGTACTGGATTGTATATTACATTTTGGAAGCTTAGAATATACACGGATATAATAACAGTCTTTCTCAATATGATAGTATGCTATCTGGTTTGATTCTATCTTAATATGTGTATATGTTTCTTTTAAACATATCGCTAATACATATTGATAGAGCCCTTAGGATCTTTGCTTGACTGCCAGCGTTGTGATGGCAGTCACACTAGTGGAGACAGGGTAGTCTATAAGCACATTCTTATACTTGTCCCTAGTTATAGGATTATCAAGACAGGGAATCGATATACCAGAGTAGACTAGTGTATACGCTTCTCATCCCAGTCAGGGAGATGGCCTGTCCCGCAGCCATTGGTATACGATATCGGAGATAGTATACATGTGCCCATTGGGTTATGAGTTACGCTGGACGAACTCGATGGGAACTACTGGTTGGTATTATACCTATCGTCGGTTAGTAGTTCTCGGGTGACATGAGTACAGGTTAGTCCGTTGACTTGATATCACTATTCGTCTTGAGTATGTTCCTACTGTACTTAGATCACTACCCTACCACGGCTCAAATGATTCGTGTAAACAGGTAGTGGTTGGGTGCAGTCCCGAAGCACTTAGAAGCAATAGGGGTTAGATGGGATTCATCTCTCCCGGTATTGGGAGTTGATATCACGCTGTGTTCAGATAGCCAATACATAAAGTCTCTGGCCAGGGCAAGCGAGATTTACTGGTACGTACACCAGTAGTTTCTTAGGGTGTATTGGGCTCTACACCGACATGACTTATTATGCTATTAGGGGTTTGACGGTTACCACCCTCCTAGGCCCGATATGAGACACTCTTAGTCGAACAGACTGGACTGTATGGAGATTGTCACAGATAAGCTCAGTAGGAGTTCCGATGAGTTTGCTCATCGGTTTTCTTATCGACAGATATCTGGGTAGCCGTTACGTACAACTAGTGCCACTGACGTACTTATGGTTAAACCCGTTGCCAGCATACTGTCGAGTCTTTAGAGTCCCATACAGAGGGTTTCCCTGGTTCAGGCGAAACGATGTAAAGGTTGTATGGTTTTACATGCAGGGTTCCGATCATATACGTGTACTAGTTACATGGATGTTGTTCAAACAGATAATACTAGTGGGCTTTGGTTTAAGCCAGATTCTAGAATTATATTATTGGATTATTACTATCTCATTATATTCGTATTTTTTGGAGTACGAATACGGGTATGTATATACGGTGAAGGCATTCTTGTAATTTTACAATAGATGCTTCTAGAAGGGGCACCTCGTTATTTGGATTTATCTATTTTTGCAAATAGATTAATAAGGTGGAAAATGGAGATATTTGTGGTATGGTGAAGCATGGCTTATTCCATTATTTTATGTGTTTGGGTTTACTATTGAAGCATGGTTGTTATTTTCTATTAAAAATAATCCATGCTTCATGTGAGATAGAGAATGAGCCATCCTTCACTAGCATAAGACTTAGCTCATTTGATTTTTCCTTTCTCTCTCCATTTTTCCTCCCCTTCTTCCTCAAGACCCTAAACCCTCACATGTGTTGTGAACCCTAAGGTCTTTTGAGATAAAAACACTCCAATAAACACTCTACATCTTTTAAACTACCTAGTTTAGCGAACTAGGTACTTTAGTTACCTCGGTTTAGATGTTGGGGCTTGAACCATAGCCTCTCGGGTGGATCGTATTTGACATGAAGAGGCCGAAAATTAAGCGCGATCCAGACCTTCGAGGAGCTCAAGGAAAGGAGAAGAATACCCAAAGGGCAAGTATCTAGGAGGTATAAAACTCTTACCAAGTAGTTAAAAGCTCCAAGTAGTATAGCTAGTTAAGGTTTCCGTAAAGATCCTGTATGATAGGTCGGTGTTGCAAGTCTTGAAATCGTTTTGTTTGTAAATTCCGCATCCCCACAAGTGCGTGGGGTGTGCGAGATCGACTTACATATGTGAAACTTGAAGTCTCAGGTCCTTTATATAGGGCAGGAAAAACTATCAATTAGTTTGAGATAATCTCCCATTGAGAGATATCAATTGATTTAATTGATCTTAAAGATCATCTGGGGAATTTTATTCACCATTGGATCTTTGATCCAATCACTTTCTGTTTAACAGAAAAAATTTCTTGTTGATTTTAACAAGATTAGGAAAATATTTTCCTAACATCGAATTTAATTCTATCAGTTGATCTGATTGGTGATATTATAATCACCGTTTGATTTTAAATCCAAATGCTCTCTGTTTAATAGAGAAAATCTTTCTATATTAGAAAGATCAGGAGAAATATTTTTCATATAGAATTTAATTCTATCATATATAATTTAATTCTACTTGAAGTCAGTGCTTCAAGTTGATGCGCTGACGTGCATTTCATGTAAGTGCTGCCATATACATATATGGCCAGGGTACTCATGCTCCCCTTGTTATGTATGTGAGCATAGCACACGTCAATTCATGGATCGCACGGTCATCATCCAAGTTTAAGATGTATAATTTCCCTTTTTTTTCTTTTTGACCCGTAAGCCCTACTCTAAACACACAACACCACACTCATGGATCGAACGGTCATCATCCAAGTTTAAGAAGTATAATGTCCCTTTTTTTCTTTTTGGCCCATAAGCCCTACTCTAAACACACGACACCACACCCACGCACACCACACACAACACAAGTACGCAGAACACACACGCACCCAGGGGATCCACAAATTTGCCCCAAAAGCTTTAATGTATAGCCACTTCCTCTCTGGGATTCGAATCCCGCACTCTCCCCAAGAGAGGAAGTGCCCATACCAACTGAGCTAATGCTCATTGGTAAAAGTATAATTTCTTTTGGGTACTAGATATGTTTTTTTCCGGCATTGGTCTGTAAGCCCTATCTCATGCATACAAACACACACACCACATCCACACACACACACAACACACACGCACCTAGGTGACTCACGAATTTACTCCAAAAACGTTAATTTATGGCCTGATGATACTCGATACCGGGGTTTCCCCAGATCATAACACATGGCAAGTGACGTGTCCCAAAGCCTGCGAGAAAGGATCAAGAACGGTACATTGGAAGCATGCCCCGGGCTCTCGCCCGAGGATGTACCCGACCTTTGGTGGCTTCCCAAACCACTCCTATGCCCGCCTTACAAACAACCGCTGGCTCGCCTCCGAGCCTTCCCATACGCTGAGTTCCCTCAGCCTCCTAGCTCGCCTCTGAGCTATCACAGAACCAAGCTCGCTCGGCTTCCCGCTCGTTTCCGAGCCTCGCGCCTAGCTTAGCTTCCTCGTCTCATCGACCGACCCACAACACTGATCGCAGGCGTCCCCACCACGGCTCCACGAATCATGCCAGACGCGAGATACCCACCGCCCACGATCCCGTGTTCCACGCCATCGCGTTCCTCCATTAATGAGCGTATCTCGTCATCAGCGGGGAATCCCGCCTTTAACGCGGGCGTAACACCAGGGGCGTAACGGTCGGCATGAATCTCGCGCCGGCCAGCTCATGGCTGCCACTATATAAACCCCTCTCTCAGACGACTCAGGTAAGGCAATTTTACCCCCAATAGGGCACTACTCTGCCCATTTAGCCTATCTAACTTGATCGTCGGAGGGTCCTCGGTCGCACAACCATCCCGGGACTTCCTTGCAGGTAGCTCGGCTTCAACCATTTCAAGCCCATTGAGATCCACACGCTTCAGGAGGCAACCTCCCAACTCAATCTCAGTCGCTCGTCTCCACTCGCTGCAGATCAATGGAAGGTAACATCTGAAGGATATCCAGAGATCCATCAGTTGGCGCCGTCTGTGGAAAACGCTAGTTCCATTCAACGAAAGTTCACCTTCCGATCTCAACTTCATGACGAGCGATCACCGTGATGATCCAAGCACCAGCCATCACCACCCTCACAATAGAGACGCGGAAGGATCCCCTCCTTCCCCGAATGCCATTCACGCCATATCTGCTCGGATAGATCGGCTCGCGTTCGTCGTGGATGCGCTCGTCCTTGTCCAAATGGTCAGGCAAACTCCTCAGGTCGACGCTCCCCCACCTCGGGGCTGGGACCCCTACAGAGGGAGAGAAGATGCTGCCCACGTCGGCACGACCGAGCACCGCCTTCCTGTCTCCGGCGGACGCATATGCCCCGTAGCGACCAATTCAATGACCCGCTGGGCGCCACACAGCTCAACACCGAGGTCTCTCGCCAGAGCACCCCGCCCTGAGGCCCATCACGCTCCTGTCCCTCCCAAGGAGGTGTCGGTCAGCTCACCTGCACCCAGGCATGACCGGCACCCCCTCCCTCGACGGGGTCGTGTGGACGGGACTCACCACGGTGGCTCGAAGACAACCTCGCCAGGGGACCTAAGGAACCTCATCGAACGAAACCGAGGTCTTGGCTAGGCACAGGTCTCCAACAGCAGAAGCCATAAATCAGAGTATACCAAATCATCGGGATACCACGGCCGACTCGACGCCCTCGAGAAGAAGATCGAGGGCATACATCGGGAAAAACATCCTTGGGGCGACGGGGCTAGATATGCCGCCGACTCGCTCATGAAGCCTTTCACCAAAGAACTACTAGCTATCCGGGTCTCCTCCTGGAACAAGCCCCTAAAGGTCTCCCTCTTCAATGGGAAGTCCGACCTGAAAGAACATTTGGACTCGTTCACTGTCGGGATGAGTTTCCAGGACAACTCCGACGCCGCGCAATGCCGTGCTTTCCCCGCCACTCTCATCTGCTCTGGACAAGACTGGTTCCCAGGACTCATGCCACGCTCAATCTCTACCTTTGATGAGCTGGCCACCCTATTCCTCGGTCATTTCGTCGGGACAAAGACGGAAGAAGCGGGTCGTTGATTATATCTTCACCATAAAGAGCGGGGACAAAGAATCCTTCAAAGGATACGTCACCCGCTTCTACAATGCCCTCCTTGAGGTCCCAGAGCACCGGGATGAGACGGTTATTACGTCCCTTAGGTCGGGTCTTAGGCACAAGGAGTGGATATTTTCCTTTGCATTAGCGCAACCTAAGACCATGGCCGAAGTAAAGGCCTGGACCGAACGTGAGATCCAGCTTGAGTCCAAAGTGAACACCAACCTGTCCCGGACAGAGCAAGCAGATCAGAAGAAAAAGGCCAGGGGAGAGAAAAAGAAGATTGAGCGGCCAAAGGCCTACTCCCCAAAGTTTCAGGAGTACACCCCGCTCAACGTCTCCCAGACAGTACTATTGGAGGAGGCTAAGGGCGAGAGGTTCTTCAAACTCCCCATAGTCTCGAATAAGGTGGAAAAGCATACCCAGGGCCCCTGCTGTGCTCTCCATAGGTCACAGGGCCACCCCACCGAGAACTGCAAGCTGCTCCGAGACTACATCGAGGAGTTGATCCACTCGGGGCACCTAGCGAGGTACTTGCGAGACAAGTGGCAGGCCGACCGTGAGCAAGAGCACCATCCCCAGTAAAGAGTCAGAATCTACGCTAGCCACCGGAGCTCAAGCCTCAGTCGATGGAAAGCCCAACTCCATCCCTGATTAGATCCTTTACGTCGACGGGTCCTCAACCGAGGAAGGCTGTGGTGCCGGCGTCATCATTCGGGGCCCAAACATGGCGGAGATGGAGTATTCTCTGAAGCTTGGGTTCAAAGCTCAAATAACGCAGCGGGATACAAGGCTTTGTTGGCCGGACTGCGGATAGCCTCCGGAGTAGGACTGAAAACGATCCGGATCTGTAGTGACTCCACCCTAGTCGTTGGCCAAGTGACCGCCCGATTCGAGGCACGGGAGCCTCTGATGGTGAAGTATCTGGACGAGGTGAGAAAATTACGAAAAGGCTTCGACGAAGTCCAGGTGGAGCAGATCCCCAGACAACTAAATGCCCAGGCCGATGCCTTGAGTAAGCGACTTCATCTTATACGGCCAACAACAAGAGGAACATCCTCTTCGAGATCTTGCCGTGGCCCAGCGTAGAAGAGGGGCGACGCCATCTCAAGTGTACACATCCCGGGAAGAAGACCGGGATTGGAGGAAGCCCCTCATGGAATTACGGAGGGAAGGTACACTCCCAAAAGATCAAGGGGAAGCCCGTCGTCTCCGAGCCAAAGCTCGCCATTTCTTCTGGAGCAATGGGAAGCTCTACAAGAAATCCATCACTTAACCCCTACTCCGGTGCGTCGACCCCCACGAGGCCGACTATGTCCTCCGTGAGATTCACGAAGGGGTCAACGACGCGCACCAAGGGGACCGCAACTTAATCCAGAAGACATTGCTCCAAGGGTACTATTGGCCGACGATTCATCAGGACGCCCAAAAGCTCGTCAGGAGGTGCAAAAGCTGCCAACTCCATGGCAGCATACCTCGCCTTCCGGCCACCGAGCTAACAGCCCTAACCTCCCCCTGGTCGTTTGCCCAGTGGGGAATGGATGTGATAGGCCAGTTCCCTACCGGTACGGGCAGACACAAGTATGTCCTCGTCGCAGTGGACTACTTTACGATGTGGATCGAGGCCATCCCTATTAGGAAACCGGATGCCACCGCGACTATCAAGTTCCTGCAGAACAACGTAATATTCCGGTTCGATAACCCGAGGTGTATCATCACCGACCATGGGACAAATATTGAGAACGAAAAAGTTAAGGAATTCTGCAGCGAATACCATATCCTTATGAAGTTTGCCACGGTCACGCATCCCCAGTGCAACGGGCAGGCTGAGGTCGCTAACCGGGACGTCCTCCGAGGTCTTCGGACACGTCTAGAAGGACGCCAAGGCAGTTGGGTCTAGGAACTACCCCGGGTCTTATGGGCCTTGCGCACGTCGAAGAAGACCCCTTCCGGAGAGACCCCTTTCAGCCTCTGCTACGGCACTGAGGCAATGGTCCCAGCAGAGATCGGGCTGCCCAGCCACAGGGTCGAGCACTTCGAGGATGAAACCAACACCTCTGTCCTCCAGAATAATCTAGATGTGTTGTTAGAGGAACGGGACTGGGCTCAGATCAGAGCCGCTGCTTATCAACAGCAAACCGTCGGCTACTACAACACGCGAGTCAAGCGTCGCTTCTTCAAAACTGGAGATTTAGTCCTAAGGTGGAACGAATTCGTCGATCAAGGAAAGCTGCATAAGTTTTCCCCGAAATGGGACGGTCTCTTCCTCGTCTCCGAGGTCCTGCCCGGCGGAGCCTATCGTTTACAAGATGCGAATGGTCGTAAATTTCCACGGCCTTACAACGCCGAAAAGCTCAAGCTGTACCTCTGAAAAGAATATCTATGAATGTATATTTCTTCTTTTACAAAAGCGATGTAAATCTTTCTAAAGTTCTTTTTTAATAATAAGAGGGAAACGATAAAGTATCACAAAAAGGAGAATTTTATTTATTCAAAAGGTATTGTGGGCTCCTCAGCCTTACAGAAAAAGAAAAAGGAAAAATTAACAACAGAAGGGGAATGGGATCGAGGAAGTACTCCTGGTGATACTCAGAGTAGATTTCTGCCAACCGGGCCCAAGCCCCTGCAGCCCGTTCCCGTCGATGCTGCACATGAACCCGGGACACCATGGAAGCACCCGGCGCTCCACCCTCCGAGCCCTGGCTTATGATGTACCTCTTTTGGAAGCACTCCAAAATGAGGGCCAAGGATCGGTCATGCCTGGCCTTCGAGACAAGGCCGAGCATATAGATCGAGCGCACCTTATCGAGTGCCTCGTCCAGCAACTCCTCGGAGAGGGGGTAGTACAAACCCGAGGACCTCCTCCAAATTGCGTACATCGGCAAATGTAGGAGGGGCGACCGCCGAGAGAGAAGCCGGCCGACGTGGACCTCGAGGCACTGAACCACCCCCCCGGTACCTATCCTGAGCTAGGGACTGGTCGTACATGAAGACGTAGTCGAAGGTAATGATCTCTTCGATCGAATACTTGCGCCCAGTCATCTCAAAAAGCGACGCCAAAAAGTTGTCGTCTCCTTCTCTATTTATAACCCCAAAAAGCACCCCTAAAGGCCCAAATTCGCGCGCTCATGGGAGTGAATCCTGGGATACACCCAAATTACTCCAATACCTCACCGCCACGTGGCGGAACTGACGCGGCTCTTCGAAACGCTTTGCTTTCCCCATGCGTTACTAACACGTGTCGTCCGCGATGGTCACTCTTCTCGATGTTCGCACACCAAGGAAGGTTATACCGAAGCTCGCAAAGCCGAGCAGCAACCCTGCTCGGTCCATCCTTAGCAGGAAGCTCCTTGCCCTCCCGCGCTAAGGATCGAAGCCCTCATCAAGAGGCCACCGAGCAGCTTCCCTGCTCGGTCCATCCTTGGCTGGTAATCTCGTACCCAACGACGCCAAGGATCAAAGCCCTCATCAAGAGGCAACCGAGAAGCAACCCCGCTCGGTCCATCCTTGGCTGGTAATCTCTTACCCAACGACGCCAAGGATCAAAGCCCTCATCAAGAGGTAACCGAGTAGCAACCATGCTCGGTCCATCCTTAGCAGGAAACTCCTTTCCCTCCCGCGCTAAGGATCAAAGCCCTCATCAAGAGGCAACCGAGAAGCAACCCTGCTCGGTCCATCCTTAGCAGACAACTCCTTGCCCTCCCGCGCTAAAGATCGAAGCCCTCATCAAGAAGCAACCGAGCAGCAACCCTGCTTGGTCCATCCTTAGCAGGTAACTCCTTGCCCTCCCGTGCTAAGGATCAAAGCCCTCATCAAGAGGAAACCGAGAAGCAACCCTGCTCAGTCCATCCTTGGCTGGTAATCTCTTAACCAACGATGCCAAGGATCAAAGCCTTCATAAAGAGGCAACCGAGCAGCAACCCTGCTCGGTCCATCCTTAGCAGGCAACTCCTTTCCCTCCCGCGCTAAGGATCAAAGCCCTCATCAAGAGGCAACCGAGCAGCAACCCTGCTCGGTCCATCCTTAGCAGGAAACTCCTTACCCTCCCGCGCTAAGGATCGAAGCCCTCATCAAGAGGCAACTAAGCAGCAACCCTACTCGATCCATCCTTAGCAGGTAGCTCCTTGCCCTCCCGCGCTACGGATCGAAGCCCTCATCAAGAGGCCACCGAGCAGCTTCCTTGCTCGGTCCATCCTTGACTGGAAATCTCTTACCCAACGATGCCAAGGATCAAAGCCCTCATCAAGTAGCAACCGAGTAGCAACCCTGCTCGGTCCATCCTTGGCCGGTAATCTCTTATCCAACGATACCAAGGATCAAAGCCCTCATAAAGAGGCAACCGAGCAGCAACCCTGGTCGGTCCATCCTTAGCAGGCAACTCCTTGCCCTCCCGCGCTAAGGATCAGAGCCCTCATCAAGAGGCAACCGAGCAGCAACCCTGCTCGGTCCATCCTTAGCAGGAAACTCCTTGCCCTCCCGCGCTAAGGATCAAAGCCCTCATCAACATGGAACCGAGCAGCAACCCTGCTCGGTCAATTCTTAGCTGGCAACTCCTTGGCCTCCCGCGTAAAGGATTGAAGCTCTCATCAAGAGGCCACTGAGCAGCTTCCCTGCTCAGTCCATCGTTGGCCGGTAATCTCTTACCCAACGACACCAAGGATCAAAGCCATCATCAAGAGGCAACCGAGCAGCAACCCTGCTCGGTCCATCCTTGGCTGGTATTCTCCTACCCAACGACGCCAAGGATCAAAGCCCTCATCAAGAGGCCATCGCTTCCCTGCTCAATCCATCCTTAGAGGGTGACTTCCTACACATCTTTACTAAGCGATCCCCACCTCGACTTCGGGGCCATGGAGATACCGACCTTGCACCGGTCTTTGCACACTTGGCAAATGGTTGAGTTCAACTCGACGTGCGATCGCTAGATGAAAAACCGATCTCCGACCTAATGCATCATGAAAGTAGTACCGCGCAAATAGAGATTTTACCACAAATAAAGGGAAAATATGTACGCAAAGAACACTGCAAAAAGATTTCATTCACAAAAGTTAAAAGTCTTTACAGGGGTATTATGGGCTCCCCAGCCTTACAAAAACGCCCGGAGGATTACAAAATTTCAGCGCGAAAGAAAATAAGGAGGCGAGGAGATTCAGGCCTCGGGGCCGAGAAGAACCTCGATGAGCTCCGCTTCCACCACCATAACCGGGATGGCATCTTGAAGGTCGGCGCCCACCGCAGGAGCCTCGGCTCTGGGAGCTGGGGCGACCGACTTCTTCCCAACGCTCCCACCAGGGGCCTTTCCCCCGGAAGCGCTTCTGGGGGCATTCCCCTGCGCCTCACCCCCGAGGGGGTACTCACCCATAGAGCTCGCCGTCAGGAAACTCTGACATCAGGGCATTGACGGCGTCGAGGGCCACATGCCAAACGAGGGCAGGGGCTTCAGCGAGGTCAATGTAGTACTGGTCCGACTTCTTGTAGCTTTCCACCGCCTTCGACGCTCGGAGGTCGGAATGCCTCACTCCTTCCTTCACCGCCTCTATCTCCCTCCGGAGGGTGTTCGCTGTCTTCTTCAGGGTGGTGACAAGCACCCTGTAATCTTCCAACTTAGCCTCGGTGACTCGGAAGGCCTCTCGGCAATTGGCGATCTCCCGATCCCCGGCCGTCACCAGGTCTTCGAGGGCGGCGACCCTCTCTATTGCCGCTTGTAGCTCCGGCCTCGAGCTCTCCTCCCGCGAGGGGGCTCGCCCGCGATCTGCATCGCCGGGGCAATTTCCTCGTCATCCATGTTGACAACGAGGGCGCAGTGCTGGAGGACCTAAAGAAAACAAGGGAGGGGTTAAAAAGAGAAAGGGAGCACCCAATCTGGAGAACAAAAAGTACTGAATAAAAACCCGAGCGAGGTGGGAACATTGACCTGCACGGCCTCCTGGGCTATGGCCGCCATTTGGGCCCTGAGGGTCCCCTGAGGGATTCTGCCCCCGGCCGACCTTTCCATCCCTATGAGCAGGCTGTCGGTGACGGAAAGCCCCAAGGGCACCTAGAAGTGAAGCTCTTGTTCATCCACGATGATCGGGGAAGATGGGGTACGGGGCACCGTCCTATGGTGCCTCTTGAGGAGAGACGCAGGAGAACCAGTCTCGCCTCCCACCTCCAAAACCCGGGGCTCCTGCTCCCGAGCACGTTTTTGGCTCGGCGCATGGCTGGACTCCGGGGCCCGGGGCGTGCTCGAGCGCCTGGCCGGAGCGGCCTCTGGTGGAGCCGGACTCGACGACAAGCGGGAGGGGACGGCACCTCCGGCCTTCCTCCCCTTCTTCTGTTCGATCAGGGCTGCCCGAAATTTAGCTCGGTCCATGGTTCTGCATAAGAAGAAAATACAAAAAAAGAGTTAGTAATGCTTGAAAAAGTGGAAGAATACATGTCTAAACGGGTCTCCTAGAAACTCCTAACTTACCCGCAAACTGAGCGGGGCTGAGCTCGGCCAAACTGAGAGCCTGCTCAGACAGCAGCACATCGGCCCGGGGGAGGGGCTCCCACTCCGACACCGCCACCACGTCGGGATCATTCGACCGCCTCATCCGCGGGTAGTTGGCCCTATGCCACTGGATGGGCATAGTCCAATCCTCATCCTGAGGTAGCCCGACAAAAAAAAACTTCTTCTTCCATTCATGGATGGAAGAAGGTACTACGATGACCCCCGACCCGGCAGCGCCTCCCCGATGCTTTCTAAAAGAAATGTATACCTAGCTCGGCTCGTCCTTGTGAGTGTCGGGGTGGTTTTTGTAGCAGAGAGAGGAAAGAAGAAGGCTCAAACTGAAAGGGATCTCCCGCAATTTCAACCGGACCAGGAACCCAAGGAGAATCCTCCAAGAATTCGGTACTAACTGGCCTGGGGCTAACTGAAAACAATTCAACGCCGCACTCACCTCGGGGGAGAAGGGAAGGCGCAGTCCGGCCCAAAAGGTTTCCAGGTACAAGGCAATCTCCTTGCCCAGTATCTGGTATGCCCTCTCCCCCTCCCCGGCCAGACGAAGCGAGTAGCAGGGAGGAATGTGGAAGCGAGCCCGGATGGTGGCATGCTCGTCCGCATGGCTCAATATGGATGACGCGTCACGGACGCCCCTGACCTGCGCTTTGGGGACCGTCCTCGCCGCACGACCCCAGGAAGCGCAACTAACCCTAACCTCCCGGGAAGACTCCTACCCGGACGAAGAGGAGGAAGCTGCAGAAAACTCCCTAGACTCTACCCTAACTATCTCGACAAACTCCTCAGAGGAAGACATCTAACCTGAGCAGAGGAAGGGGACGTCCGAGAGAAGAACGCAGGAAATCCGACCTAGAGGGAAGAGCGCCAAGCTAACACACAGAAGGAAGAGGAAATTATAGCGAAGTGTGGACCCTCGGGGGGATCCCACCTCTATTTATAGCAATCGGTAAACACATCCAGCGGCGCCGATATTCTCCCGCCAAAATGACACTTCGCATTCAACGGCCATCGACGCTCCACCTGTCGCACGCGCATCGGGTGCGTCTTATCGGGGGCGAGAACACCAGCGACCCATCACGTCAGCCAACCAGCGTCAGACACGTGACCTGGTGCTCCAATGAACGTAAGCCCGAATCGGCGCATCCTTTTTAATGCGAGATCTCTTCCCTGATCTGCTGACGTCACCAAGAAAATACAATCAATTGCCCGGGAATACTCACCGACGACATCTTCAAATAAGGGCTTACCTCGGGTGATCGGTCAGACCACTCTCGACCCGACCCATTAATGGGTCGAGACAAGAGTGGGGAGCTAATGATGATACTCGATACCGCGGTTTCCCCAGATCATGACACGTGGCAAGTGACGTGTCCCAAAGCCTATGAGAAAGGATCAAGAACAGTACATTGGAAGTATGCCCAGGGCCCTTGCCCGTGGATGTACCCGACCTTTGGTGGCTTCCCAGACCACTCCCATACTCGCCTTACAAACAACCCCCGGCTCGCCTCCGAGCCATCCCACACGCTGAGTTCTCTCAACCTCCGAGCTATCACAGAACTAAGCTCGCTCGGCCTCCCGCTCGTTCCCGAGCCTCCCGCCAAGCTTAGCTTCTTCGGTCTCATCGACCGACCCACAGCACTGATCGCAGACATCTCCGCCACGGCTCCGTGAATCGCGCCAGACGTGAGATACCCGCCGCCCATGATCCCGCGTTCCACGCCATCGCGTTCCTCCATTAACGAGCGTATCTCGACATCAGCGGGGAATCCCGCCTTTCACGTGGGTGTAACACCAGGGGCGTAACGGCCGGCGTGAATCTCGTGCCCGCCAGCCCATGGCTACCACTATATAAACCCCTCTCTCAGACGACTCAGGTAAGGCAATTTTACCCCAATAGGCCGCTACTCTGCCCATTTAGCCCGTCTAACTTGATCGTCGGAAGGTCCTCGGGGGCACAACCATCCCGAGACTTCCTTGCAGGTAGCTCGTCTTCAACTTCAACCCCATTGAGATTCACACGCTTCAGGAGGCAACCTCCCAACTCAATCTCAGCCGCTCGTCTCCACTCGTTGCAGATCAACGGAAGGTAACATCTGAAGAAGATCCAGAGATCCATCATGGTCACTTTCTCTCTCGGGATTCCTGAAATTCAAATGACACTCTTTTTAAGAGAAGAAGTATCCATACCATCTGAGCTACTTGCTCGTTGGTACCAGATATGTGTTGGATCCAGTGATTGTGGAATGAAGAAGAAAATGTAGGGAAAAAAATGTTAAATGGGTGTCGCATTCAAATTTATAATGGATGGAACCAGCTGTTGTCATCTTTCAAATGATAGACCGCTAGATTTCCTAGATTTTCTACAATGCATGCATGTTATCCTTAATAGCCAGCTTTAAATCAGTTATAAATAACAAACAGACAATTAATGCCATATAATAATTTAATCAAAATACATGCATACATGTGTGATAACCACCTATAATATGTGTTCCTTGGTAAAATATATTAGTGCAAATTCAAAAAGTTTGCTCTACCTTATTTTATTTATGCAGGGTCGAACAAGATTCCTCCAATTCTTCGGTTTTAGTTTAATAAATAAATATAATTTTGTAAATAATATTGATAAAATTTGAAAGCTTGATTTTGAACAGAAAATAAATACATAAACAAAATCGATGGCCCTTTGAACCATTAGCTATCATATATTATAAATCCAAATTTATACAATGAGGCGACCTGGATCACGCCAAGATGTTACTTTCGTTGATCTGCTGATGGCGGCGATGGGTGGCTGAGATTGGATCTGGAGGTTGTCGCTCCTGAAGCGTGTGGATCTCAATGGTTTTGAGGTTGTGGTTGCCGAGCTACCTGCAAGGAAGTCCCGGGGTGGTTGTACCACCGAGGACCCTCCGACGGTTAAGTTAGACTAGAGATCCGAGCAGAGTAACGGCTTAGTGGAGTAAAAATGGCTTACTTGAACCGTCTGAAGAAGGGGTTTATATAGCGGTGGCAGCAGGCAGGGCAGGCGCGAGAATCACGCCGGCAGTTACGCTCCCGACGTCACGCACGCGTGATGAGCAGGATCTCCCATTAATGGCAAGACAGGCTCGTTAATGGGGGATCGTGATGGCGTGGAACGTGGGATGTGGCCGGCGGATATCTCGCGTATGGCGAGATTTGCGAGATGGCAGTTGCGCCTATGAGTGGTGCCGTTGGTCGGTCGATGAGACCGAGGAAGATGACCTCGGCGGGAGAGCTCGCGGACGAGCGGGAGAGCCGAGGTATCTTGGTTCTGTGGTAGCCCGAAGACGAGCTGGTAGGCCGAGGCAACCAATTGTGCAGGGGTTCGGAGGTGAGCCAGCGTTGGTCGGTAGGACGGGCATAGGAGTGTTCTGGTCGGCCACTGTAGGTCCTTCCTTGCATGCTCTGGGACACGTCATCTGCCACGTGTCACGATCTAAGAAATTACCGTTATCGAGCATCATCATTAGCCCCCCATTCCCGTTTCGATCTATTTGTGGGTCGGGTCGAGAGTGGACTGCCTGGTTCTTTCTGTGCGTCTTGGCGCTGGTAATTTCTCGTGGTGGATTGTTCGGAGACGACACGTGTAACACCCGAGCCCAATAATACTATTTCTGGTACTAGTTGAGTGTTATAAATTGCTCATTTCAATTATCCTGATTGTTTGGTGCGTATTGCTAGATTTTAACCGGTTAAGTCATTTTGGCATAACAAATTTTAACACCTAAAGTGAAATTAAAAATATTCATGTTGGCCTACTCGTCGCCACTAGTCGCGTGGTAGCGTCCGCGCGTCGAGATTTCGTCCCGTTCGGTGAAACGGGCAAGTTTGGACGACTACGCACGCGTGCAAGTGTCCGACTTGGGGGCATGCATTTTAATCATAAAACACCTCATTTCAAAATTTGGAACTCGCTTAAAATCCTATAATTTGAATTTGAAACATTTGGGCGCAACCCGGGCGCGATTTGGAAATATTTCATTTAGCGCCAAAATACCCATTTAATTAATTATACTAAACTATAATATATTCTACAGTTAACCAAGTAAATCTTTTAAATCCTTTTTTTATTTCCTTCTCAGAAATCTCGCAGCCAATTGCGAGGCCTAATCCCTCGTGGGCCCCGCCTCAATCTCTCTCTCTCTCCGTCTCTCTCTATCTATCTCTAATCCTACTCTCTTTCTCTCTTCCTCTATCTCTCTCTCTGTATCTTTAATTTATCTCTCTATCCTATATATTTTACGCAGCCCGCCTTCACCTCCCATCACGAGAACCCTCGAACCCAACCCTAGCTTCCTCGTGCCCTCGCCGTCGACCTCCCCGCGACCTCGCCGTCATCACCCTCGCCGGCCTCGCGGCCGCCTCACCTCACCAGGCCCTCTTCCTCCTTCTCTCCCACGTCCCCAGTGCAACCCCAGCGCCATAGCCACCTGTACCCGCCTCGTCGCCTTCGCCGCCGCCTCTCGTCGCCGACGGCGCCAACTTCCCCCTGCTCCCTCTTCCCGACCTCTCCACCTCCTCTCTCCTCCATCCCCGACACCCCTGCAGCAAACTCGAAACCCCCCTGCACACCCCGACCTCTTCTCACCCTGCGCCTCACCGCCGCCGCCCATCTTCCCGATCTCGACCCTCTCTGACACCATCTCCATCACCTCCTTCCTCCTTTTCCCGAGCCCTCCTTTTCCTTGCAAGAACCCCATCCTTCCCTGCACACCAACTCAAGAACCTGCACACACCTTGCTTCGCCGGAAAACCTCGTCTGAACCCTCACCTGAGCTCCGACCCCCGTCGTCCTCATCACCACCTTCGACCTCCGACATTACAACCACCACAACAGTAAGCCTCACTTCCCTTTCTTCTTCTTCTTCTTCTTTCTTTCCTTTTCTTTAGTTCTTGATTTTTGGTATTTCATGGTTCGCCGGAGCCGGGCTCGACGTCGACGATCCCGACGACCCAGCGAGTGTGCCTGACCCGTGCGATTACCTTGTGCGTTGCTTGGACCCGCTCCGTGTGCCGTACGTACGTCGCGACTTTGCCGACATCGGACACATCCGTTTCACGTTCCGTCCAGGCAAGTATTACTTGCTACATGCTATGTTATATTAATTAAGTGTGCTTGACTCATAAAACTTGCATTGTTAACTAAGTATAGTTACTTTTCTCGATTGGACGTAATATGATAAATATCATAATACTGCCATCTAAATCGTATTTTGCCACCATAACCTTAATAACAACTACCTGCTAATCATTTCACTATTTAGAGGATGATAGTCGTACACTTATATCTTCATTACCTGCTGTTACTAATATTGCGCTACACTGTGATCATTGCACCCCCAAGGGTGCTCGAACCTGCTAGTATAATACAACTGCATCATATTCATGTACCATTGTGATTAAATGACTATTATTGCTGTTTACTTTAAATTCTTGCTGCTGCTACTTATTCGATTGTATACCTGTTGAGAGCACATACTCGATTACATTACATATTGACCCGACCCTGCTACACTTGACATATACATACATACCGATGCACCGGACATGGTACCCTACATACCGACTCATTCTGTTGTACCATGACATGACTTGTTACCTGATCTCATGCCTAATGCCAACAAACCTGACTTGGGGTCCTCATGGACCATTCATGTTGTCTATCCAGACAAATCTGACCTGTTACCTGATCCCGTGTTGGCATTAGTCCTTGATTACTGAATACCTGACCTGACATACATAACTTGGGGGTATGGGGAAATCAAAGGTGAAACCGACTTGTAACTCAACAGTTCGATACCTGTTCTGATCAGTCTTACGGGCTTGGCCAGCCCCGGAGTGATGATGCTGACATCACTCGCCCATCCTGCTACTTATTACTGCCTAGCGGCACGTCTCGGATTCAGCCCCGAGAACCTTGACCGTGGTCCCGGGCACGCACGGGATACTATTGAGTTACATCGACGAGTCACCAATTGATTTCAAAGACTTTAGAGTAGGAACCTGATAGGACAGTTTAGTTACCACTGCACCTTACCTTGCACTGTTATTTCATATTACTGCTTATTCATGCTTACTCTCTGCTTTGCTTATTACCATGTTTATATTATATTATTGGTTGACATGACGCGCTGACGTCTGGGTTTTGCATGGCCCAGATTCTTTACCACTGTCGCCGACCGAGCAGGAGTACTTCAGCCAGCAGGCTGATTTGTGAGTTCTGTAGTGGTTAGTTTACTTATTGCATTTTATTTCCTGGTGCGATCCCGCATTACGGGACGTACCTTTCTATTATTGCATTGGATCACTTACTTCCGCACTTATTGTTTATTGACTCTTGTTATTATGGATTTGGACATGTGTTAGATTAGTTTATTTATCTTGTTCTTGATATCTCTACAACCGTAATGTGACTGTGGATGGATGCTTCCTACCCACAGGTAGCATGGTTGGCTATGTCACGTGCCCAATCTTGCGTACTCTAGGAAGCGGGGCGTGACATGGTTCTTTTGGTATCAGAGCCATAGGTTAATTGGGTTGATTCTTTTGTAGTTGGGTATTATACCCGATACACGAACCAGAATACCCGTGATTAGGAAACATGTCCTGCCACCTTGACCGTTTTACCATCCTTGAATCATTCTTCCGGATCATGTCGACATGCAAACTTACTTTGCATTTGTCAACTCGAAAACCTAATTGCTTGTTATCTCTAGGACTTAGGCGACTTGGGTGGAGTTAAGTAATTGCGGCTATGATACCGCGGCATAGCTACAATGCAGTACTCTATTTAAGTATCTTGGAGTTCTAGTCTTGATCCACATTCAGAATCTATCATCATGCTAATGTTGGGTGTTTTGAGTTCAGGACTATGACAGGTAAGAAGTTGAAGACGTACCGGAGGCGTGGGAACGAAGCCGCCATGCTTGGAGTGATAAGAGGAATGCTGGAAATCAAAGAAACAGACCGAGCTGAACCAGCAATAGCAGATTCGTTTCAGGAAGGTTTGCAGATCGTTCAGCAGTCTGTAAACAACAATGGAACTAGACCAGTCGAACGAGTAGGGACCGTAGCAGATTTCAGACTTTTGGGTCCGTCTACTTTCACTGGCCTGGAGGAGCCGTTGCCAGCCGAGCGGTGGCTAGTGACAAGGAGAACTTGCGGATTGCGATACAGATTCCAGAGGATACAGTAGTTGATGTGGTGCGCATTCAACTAGTGGATTACGCCGAGAGTGGTGGCTTGTGGGGGAGAACCGCTTGCTCAAGTCAAGCAGTTGGGCAGATTTCTCTAAGAGTTTCCTGGAGAAGTTCTTCCCGCGGACTGCACGGGAGGAAATGGAAGAGAAGTTCATCGGACTAAGGCAGAATGGAGCAACCGTAGACGTGCATGCAGCAGAATGGACGAGACTCAGTAGTCTCGCTGGACCTTTCGCGGCCAACGATGCAGACAGCAGTTGCGGTAAGGAAGCAGTTCTGTCGGGCCAGTCGAGTTTAGGGCTAAGCCGACAAACAGTGTTAGCGCAGCTATGGAAGTTGATGGTTGTGAAGAACCGGCGGTTGTTCGCGACTTTATGGACGTATTTGAAGATATATCGGGCTTACCGCCGAAGCGAGATGTGGAGTTCGCGATTGACCTTATTCCTGGTGCAGCGCCAGTATCAAAATCTTATTATCCGATGGCACCAGTGGAATTGGAAGGAGTTACGAAGCAAGTTGGTGAATTGCTTGAGAAGGTTTGGATTCGAAGCAGCAACTCGCCTTGGAGAGCTCCAGTTCTTCTAGTAAAGAAGAAGGATGGCACGAGAAGGATGTGCATCAACTATCGAGAATTAAACCGGGTGACTAGTAAGAACAAGTACCCGATCCCTCGCATTGGAGAACTTTTTGAGTAGCTTAGTGGCGCGAGAGTATTTTCGAAACTGGACTTGTGATCCGGATATCATCAGGTCCGAGTGAAAGCAGAAGACATTTGCAAGACGGCGTTTCGAACTCGATATGGACATTTTGAGTATCTGGTGATGCCCTTCGGAGTAACGAATGCGCCGGCAATATTCATGGATTTGATGAACAGGGTCTTTTCACCATTCTTGGACCAGTTTATTGTGGTATTCATTGACGATATTCTGGTGTACTCGAAGAGTCCGGAGGAGCATGCTGAGCATTTGAAGATCGCACTGCAGACGCTGAGACAGGGGAAATTGTATGCGAAGATGAGTAAGTGTGAATTCTGGCTGGAAGAAGTGAAATTTCTGGGACATGTCGTGTCGGGCAATGGAATCGCCGTTGATCCCGAGAAGATTGCAGCAGTTCGAGATTGGCCTATTCCAAGAAATGTGGCTGAGATAAGAAGTTTCCTTGGTTTGGCCGGATACTACAGGAGATTTGTGGAGAACTTCGCTCGTTTGGCAGAGCCGTTAACTAAGCTCACGCGCAAGGAGGTACCGTTTGTTTGGACGGATGGATGTGCATTGGCCTTCGAGACGTTGAAGCAGAAGTTGATAACCGCCCCTATCCTGACTGTACCAAATAATTCAGGAGGACTGGTGATTCACAGCGACGCATCTGGAAAAGGATTGGGATGTGTTTTGATGCAGAATGGAAAGGTCGTAGCTTACGCATCGAGACAACTGAAGACTCATGAGAAGAATTATCCGACTCACGACTTGGAGCTTGCAGCCGTGATCTTCGCCTTGAAGATTTGGAGACAATACCTTTTGGGCGAGAGAGTCGAAGTCTTTACAGATCATAAGAGTTTGAAGTATGTGTTCACTCAGAAGGAGTTGAACATGAGGCAACGCAGATGGTTGGAGCTGATGGCCGACTACGACCTTGATCTTAAGTACCATCCGGGAAAAGTTAACGTCGTGCCAGATGCGCTAAGTCGGTTACCAGCAATTCAGGTTTTGACCGCACAAAGGGAGATCATTGCGGATTTTCAGAGATTTGACTTGGAGGTTGTGCTACCACATGCTATGGGACAGTTGATGCAGTTGCAAGTACAGTCGTCCTTAGTTGAGAAGATTAAAGCGGCACAATTGCAGGATCCTAGACTACAAAAGTTTCGAGAGCAGGTTGAGGCCGGACTACGAACCGATTTACTGATCCACGAAGATGGTTCGTTGAGATATGGTAGCCGTGTGTGTGTGCCAAAAGGGGATGTGCGTGAAGAGCTTATGAAGGAGGCACACAGTTCAGCTTACTCTGTACATCCAGGAGGGACAAAGATGTACCGAGATGTTCGACAGCACTTCTGGTGGGAAGGTATGAAACGGGAGATTGCTCGCTTCATGGCTAAGTGCTTGGTGTGTCAGCAAGTCAAGGCCGAACACCAACGGGTTGCTGGTTTGTTGCAACCACTTCCGATCCCTCAGTGGAAGTGGGAACATATAACCATGGATTTCCTGACGGCTTTACCGCGGAGTCCAAAGGGCAACAATGCAGTATGGGTGTTTGTCGATCGGTTGACCAAGGCAGCTCACTTTATTCCTTTTCGGGTTGGTCAATCGACGGAGACTTTAGCAGAGCGATCCATGCAGGAGATTGTAAGATTGCATGGAGTACCGGTAAGCATCGTGTCCGATCGGGACACTCGGTTCTTGTCGCACTTCTGGAGGAATTTACAAGAAAGTTTGGGGACTCGATTGAAGTTTAGCACAGCTTATCATCCTCAGACTGATGGACAATCGGAGAGAACGATCCAGACCCTTGAAGATATGTTGAGGGCGTGCTTGTTGGACTTCAAAGGTTCGTGGGAGGATCATCTACACCTGGTGGAGTTTTCGTACAACAATAGCTTCCAAGCGACTATTCGGATGGCTCCGTTTGAAGCGTTGTATGGTCGTAAGTGCCGTTCACCCGTTTGTTGGGATGATGTTAGTGAACGAAGGTTATTAGAACCAGATTTGGTGGTACAGACAGTAGAGCAGGTGAATACAATCAGGAAGCACATGAAGGCAGCTCAAGACAGACAGAAAAGTTGGGCTGACACGTCAAGAAGACCTCTAGAGTTCGCCGTGGGTGTTTTAGTATTCCTGAAGATATCACCGACTAGAGGGGTGATTCGCTTTGGGAGTCGGGGAAAGCTTAGTCCTCGATTCGTGGGACCCTTCGAGATAGTGGAGCGTGTTGGAGAGGTAGCGTACCGTTGGCGTTACCACAGTCATTGGCAGGAGCGCACGATGTGTTTCATGTATCTCAACTACGTAGGTATGTCCGAGATGAGACTCACGTCTTGGATCATTCGGAGTTGACCGTACGGGAAGACCTAACTTTTGAGGAACGACCGGTTAAAATCAAGGATCGAAGAGACAAGGTTCTTAAGAACAAGGTTATCCCCCTCGTGCTAGTTTCTTGGGGTAATCGATTGCATGGAGAATCCACTTGGGAGCGAGAAGACGAGATCCGGCAGAAATTTCCTTACCTTTTCCTGTAGTTAGCTATCTTGTATTCTTGGAATTTCGAGGACGAAATTCTTTTGTAGTTGGGTATGATGTAACACCCGAGCCCAATAATACTATTTCTGGTACTAGTTGAGTGTTATAAATTGCTCATTTCAATTATCCTGATTGTTTGGTGCGTATTGCTAGATTTTAACCGGTTAAGTCATTTTGGCATAACAAATTTTAACACCTAAAGTGAAATTAAAAATATCCATGTTGGCCTACTCGTCGCCACTAGTCGCGTGGTAGCGTCCGCGCGTCGAGATTTCGTCCCGTTCGGTGAAACGGGCAAGTTTGGACGACTACGCGCGCGTGCAAGTGTCCGACTTGGGGGCATGCATTTTAATCATAAAACACCTCATTTTAAAATTTGGAACTCTCTTAAAATCCTATAATTTGAATTTGAAACATTTGGGCGCAACCCAGGCGCGATTTGGAAATGTTTCATTTAGCGCCAAAATACCCATTTAATTAATTATACTAAACTATAATATATTCTACAGTTAACCAAGTAAATCTTTTAAATCCTTTTTTTTATTTCCTTCTCAGAAATCTCGCAGCCAATCGTGAGGCCCAATCCCTCGTGGGCCCCGCCTCAATCTCTCTCTCTCTCCGTCTCTCTCTATCTCTCTCTAATCCTACTCTCTCTCTCTCTCTTCCTCTATCTCTCTCTCTGTATCTTTAATTTCTCTCTCTATCCTATATATTTTACGCAGCCCGCCTTCACCTCCCATCACGAGAACCCTCGAACCCAACCCTAGCTTCCTCGTGCCCTCGCCGTCGACCTCCCCGCGACCTCGCCGTCATCACCCTCGCCGGCCTCGCGGCCGCCTCACCTCACCAGGCCCTCTTCCTCCTCCTCTCCCACGTCCCCAGTGCAACCCCAGCGCCATAGCCACCTGTACCCGCCTCGTCGCCTTCGCCGCCGCCTCTCGTCGCCGACGGCGCCAACTTCCCCCTGCTCCCTCTTCCCAACCTCTCCACCTCCTCTCTCCTCCATCCCCGACACCCCTGCAGCAAACTCGAAACCCCCCTGCATACCCCGACCTCTTCTCACCCTGCGCCTCACCGCCGCCGCCCATCTTCCCGACCTCGACCCTCTCTGACACCATCTCCATCACCTCCTTCCTCCATTTCCCGAGCCCTCCTTTTCCTTGCAAGAACCCCATCCTTCCCTGCACACCAACTCAAGAACCTGCACACACCTTGCTTCGCCAGAAAACCTCGTCTGAACCCTCACCTGAGCTCCGACCCCCGTCGTCCTCATCACCACCTTCGACCTCCGACATTACAACCACCACAACAGTAAGCCTCACTTCCCTTTCTTCTTCTTCTTCTTTCTTTCCTTTTCTTTAGTTCTTGATTTTTGGTATTTCATGGTTCGCCGGAGCCGGGCTCGACGTCGACGATCCCGACGACCCAGCGAGTGTGCCTGACCCGTGCGATTACCTTGTGCGTTGCTTGGACCCGCTCCGTGTGCCGTACGTGCGTCGCGACTTTGCCGACATCGGACACATCCGTTTCACGTTCCGTCCAGGCAAGTATTACTTGCTACATGCTATGTTATATTAATTAAGTGTGCTTGACTCATAAAACTTGCATTGTTAACTAAGTATAGTTACTTTTCTCGATTGGACGTAATATGATAAATATCATAATACTGCCATCTAAATCGTATTTTGCCACCATAACCTTAATAACAACTACCTGCTAATCATTTCACTATTTAGAGGATGATAGTCGTACACTTATATCTTCATTACCTGCTGTTACTAATATTGCGCTACACTGTGATCATTGCACCCCCAAGGGTGCTCGAACCTGCTAGTATAATACAACTGCATCATATTCATGTACCATTGTGATTAAATGACTATTATTGCTGTTTACTTTAAATTCTTGCTGCTGCTACTTATTCGATTGTATACCTGTTGAGAGCACATACTCGATTACATTACATATTGACCCGACCCTGCTACACTTGACATATACATACATACCGATGCACCGGACATGGTACCCTACATACCGACTCATTCTGTTGTACCATGACATGACTTGTTACCTGATCTCATGCCTAATGCCAACAAACCTGACTTGGGGTCCTCATGGACCATTCCTGTTGTCTATCCAGACAAACCTGACCTGTTACCTGATCCCGTGTTGGCATTAGTCCTTGATTACTGAATACCTGACCTGACATACATAACTTGGGGGTATGGGGAAATCAAAGGTGAAACCGACTTGTAACTCAACAGTTCGATACTTGTTCTGATCAGTCTTACGGGCTTGGCCAGCCCCGGAGTGATGATGCTGACATCACTCGCCCATCCTGCTACCTATTACTGCCTAGCGGCACGTCTCGGATTCAGCCCCGAGAACCTTGACCGTGGTCCCGGGCACGCACGGGATACTATTGAGTTACATCGACGAGTCACCAATTGATTTCAAAGACTTTAGAGTAGGAACCTCCTAGGACAGTTTAGTTACCACTGCACCTTACCCTGCACTGTTATTTCATATTACTGCTTATTCATGCTTACTCTCTGCTTTGCTTATTACCATGTTCATATTATATTATTGGTTGACATGACGCGCTGACGTCTGGGTTTTGCATGGCCCAGATTCTTTACTACTGTCGCCGACCGAGCAGGAGTACTTCAGCCAGCAGGCTGATTTGTGAGTTCTGTAGTGGTTAGTTTACTTATTGCATTTTATTTCCTGGTGCGATCCCGCATTACGGGACATACCTTTCTATTATTGCATTGGATCATTTGCTTCCGCACTTATTGTTTATTGACTCTTGTTATTATGGATTTGGACATGTGTTAGATTAGTTTATTTATCTTGTTCTTGATATCTCTACAACCGTAATGCGACTGTGGATGGATGCTTCCTACCCACAGGTAGCATGGTTGGCTATGTCAAGTGCCCAATCTTGCATACTCTGGGAAGCGGGGCGTGACAACACGGCGTTCTTGTTGTCGCGCGTCGAGTATAAGTCGAACGAAGGACGAGTGTGGGAAGGTCGGTATCCTCCCTTTGCTGGAGTTGAGGCGCTGATCGCACGTTGAATGAGTTTATTCGGTGGGTCTTGGATCCGTGTCTTTGTAGGGTAGAAAGCTACCCGCTGTGGATGCGCCAAGCAGGAAGCTATTCAGCGGCCTCGCGAGGAGGGCTTTGGACCCACCGCGTTGATGGGCAGGAAGATACCCGCTAGGGATGCGTCGAGTAGGAAGGAACTCGGCGGCCTCACGATGAGGGCTTCAGATCCTCAGCATCTGATGGGCAGGAGGATGCCCACTAGGGATGCGGCGAGCAAGAAGGGACTCGGTGGTCTCGCGATGAGGGCTTCAGATCCTCAGCGTCTGATAGGCAGGAGGATGCCCGCTGGGGATGAGCCGAGCAGGAAGGGACTCGGCGGCCTCATGATGAGGACTTAAGATCCTTAGCGTCGGATGGGTAGGAGGTTTCCCGCTGGGGATGCGCCGAGCAAGATAGCTGCTCGGTGGCCTCGCGATGAGGGCTTCAGATTCTCAGCGTCTGATGGGCAGGAGGATGCCCGCTGGGGATGCACCGAGAAGGAAGGGATTCGGCGGCCTCGCGATGAGGACTTCAGATCCTCAGCGTCGGATGGGCAGGAGGTTGCCCGCTGGGGATGCGCCGAGCTGGGTAGCTGCTGGGTGGCCTCGCGATGAGGGCTTCGGATCCTCAGAGTCTGTTGGGCAGGATGATGCCCGCTGGGGATGCTCCGAGCAGGAAGGGACTCGGCGGCCTCACGATGAGGGCTTCAGATCCTCAGCGTCTGATGGGCAGGAGGATGCCCGCTGGGGATGCGTCGAGCAGGAAGAGACTCGGCGGCCTCACGATGAGGGCTTCAGATCCTCAGCGTTGAATGGGCAGGAGGTTGCCCTCTGGGGATGCGCCGAGCAGGGTAGCTGCTCGGTGGCCTCCTGGCGAGGGCTTTGATCTTTAGCGCGGAAGGGGCCATAAGAGACCTACTAAGGACGGGCCGAGCAGTGTTACTTCCCGGTGCCTCTTAGTGAGGGCTTTTGATCCCTGGCATCATAGGGTAGAGAGCTACCAGCCGGGGTTCTTTACGATTACAGCGTTATCATAAGCTTCATCGCGGAGTTCGCTTAGCTCATTTAATTGTAGATTCCGAAAGTTGCAAGCTTAGTTTAGGTCAAAGTTGATTTCCTTAATAGCCCACAATGCTTTATGCTCAATCTCGACAGGTAAGTGACATGCCTTCCCAAATACTATCCTATATGGAGACATCCCTAGGTCGGTTTTAAATGCAGTTCGGAATGCCCAAAGAGCATCCGTTAGTTTGGTCGACCAATCTTTTCTATTCTTAGCAACAGTCTTCTCCAAGATTTGTTTGATCTATCTATTTGAAATCTCAGCCTGCCCGCTCGTTTGGGGATGATAGGATGTAGAAAGTCTGTGATTGATTGCGTATTTCCGCATTAGAGTCTCGAAAGACCTGTTGCAGAAATGTGTCCCGTTATCGCTAATGATAGCGCGTGGGTGCCCAAATAGCGAAAAGATATTCTCTTTTAAGAACTTAATGACAACCTTCTTGTCATTAGTGCGACATGGAATGGCTTCAACCCACTTTGAGATATAATCAACCGCCAGCAGTATGTACAAATTCCCAAAGGAGTTAGGAAAGGGACCCATAAAGTCAATGCCCCAAACATCGAAAATTTCAACCACTAAGATGGGTTGCTGAGGCATTTCATTTCTCCGGTAAATTCTACCCGTGGACTGACACTGTGTACAGGTTTTGCAATGCTCAAATGCGTCCTTGAACAAGGTCGGCCAATAAAATCCGCATTGCAAAAACTTCTCCGCCGTCTTTTTAGGACCGAAATGACTTCCGCAAGTCTGATCATGACAGAAAGATAGAACACTCTTGAACTCCTCATTCGGGACACACCAGCGAATGATCTGATTAGGACAATACTTAAACAGATATGGATCATCCCAGTAAAAGTGTTTTATTTAGGATAGAAAACGGTATTTGTCCTGTTTTGACCAATCGCTGGGTATCAGTCCCGTGACAAGATAGTTCACAATATCCCTGAACCAAGGTTCATTGGATACGCTCAAGAGTTATTCGTCCGGAAACGAATCATTGATCGGCAGGGTTACGGGTGAAGAAGAGATGCGTGAAAGATGGTCGGCTACAACGTTTTCACATCCTTTCTTATCTTTGATAACAAGATCAAATTCTTGTAATAGAAGGATCCAACGTATTAGCCTACCTTTAGCATTCTTCTTCGCCAGAAGATGTTTTAAGGCGGAATGGTCAGTGTACACAACTATTGGAGAGCCAATCAAGTAAGGCCTGATTTTTTCTAATGCAAATACAACCGCCAAAAGTTCTTTTCGGTAGTTGTATAATTGGTTTGAGCATCATTCAGGGTCTTACTCGCATAATAGATCACGTGTGGCATCTTTTCAATGTGTTGTCCTAAGACTGTACCAACTGCAAAATCGGATGCATCACGCATCAGCTCAAAGGGGTAGTCCCAATTTGGAGACGATAGAACGGGGGCTGTAGTGGGGGTGTGTTTGAGTGAGTCGAATGCTGCCTCACAATCCGATTCAAAGTGGAAGGTCGTATCCTTGGCCAAGAGAAGAGTTAAGGGTCTAGCAATTTTTCTAAAATCCTTAATGAATCTCCTATAAAAGCCCGCATGGCCAAGAAATGATCGAATGTCCTTGACGCTTTTGGGATGAGGAATGTTTCGAATGACATCTATCTTAGCTCTGTCAACCTCAATGTCTTTCTCTAAAATAACATGTCCAAGCACAATTCCCTCTTGGACCATGAAATGGCATTTTTTCCAATTCAAGGTTAAGTTCTTCTCTTTGCAACAAGTAAGAACTGCGTCAAGATTCGATAGGCACTCAGAAAAAGAGTCTCCAAAAATCGAGAAATCGTCCATAAAAATATCCAAAAAAATCTCGACCATGTCAGAGAATATCCCCATCATACACCGCTGAAAGGTAGCGGGAGCATTGCATAACCCAAAGGGCATGCGTCTATAAGCAAAAGTACCAAAAGGACAAGTAAAAGTGGTTTTATCTTGATCATTTTTGTCTATGGGGACCTGATTATAGCCAGAGTATCCGTCCATAAAGCAATAATACTCTCGTCCAGCTAAGCGTTCCAGCATTTGATCAATGAAAGGTAGAGGAAAGTGGTCTTTGCTCGTGGCGGCATTGAGTTTTCTGTAATCAATATATACACGCCACCCAGTTTGGGCGCGTGTCTGAATCAACTCATTTGCCTCATTGGTAATAACAGTGATGCCGGATTTCTTAGGGACGACATATATAGGACTCACCCATTGGCTATCGGAGATTGGGTATATAATACCATTATCAAGGAATTTGACGATCTCTTTCATCACCGCTTCCTTCATGACGGGGTTCAACCGTCTATGTGGTTCTCGGGTTGGTCTGGCATCATCCATCACATGTATATGATGTTCTACTATCATGGGACTAATCCCTTTGATGTCCGCCATGGTCCAACCAAACGCCTCCCTATTAGATCTCAATACCGATAAAAGTGCATTCTCTTGCTCTGATGCTAGAGAAGCGGATATGATAACCGGTAAAGACTCATTCTCACCTAAATATGCATATTTAAGATGAGAAGGTAAAATTTTGAGATCTAATGCTGGCGGAGAAATAATAGAAGGTGTGATCATCGAGTGATTTTTGGAGTCACAAAGAAGCTCATAGCCTGTGAAAGATACAGACTCGGGTGGTGATAGGTCAGGAGTGTCGGACTCAAGTGTGGGAAAGGTGTCCTCACTAAGATCATGTGTAAGATCAAACAGTGATGTGGTAGTGTCGTCGAGATCTGTAAAGCAAAGTTCCTCAACTCCGCAACTTTCGGGAGCGATCTCATGGACAGAGCACACATCAAGAATATGAGCAGAGAGTTCTGATGGCTGACTTCCAACTTTGTAGATGTTTAGTTCAATGGTCATATTTCCAAAAGATAAGTTCATTGAACCATTTCTACAGTTAATAACAGCATTGGATGTGGCAAGGAATGGTCGACTCAAAATCACCGGAATTTGGCTCCGGGGGTTCGCTACAGGTTGTGTATTGAGTACAATGAAGTCTACAGGGAATACAAATTCCCCGACCTTTATCAACACATCCTCTAGTTCACCTCTAGGTTTGGTGATTGAACGGTCTGCCATTTTGGAGAGTGGAGTGAGCTGGTTTCAACTCTCCAATCCCTAACTGCTCATAGACAGAATATGGAAGTAGGTTAACACTTACGCCAAGATCTAAAAGATCATGATTTATGTTTTTACCCCCAATAGAAATCGATATCGTAGGACATCCTGGGTCCTTACGTTTCTTTGGTAGTTGTGGGATAAAAGCAGTGCTAATATTATTAGACATGAAGACCTTCTTCGGCACTTGAGTCTTCCTCTTCCTAGTGCACAAGTCCTTAAGAATTTTCGCATAAGCGGGGACTTGTTGAATAGCATCTAGGAGAGGGATGTTGATGTTAACCTGTTTGAATATTTCCATAATTTTCTCCATATGTGGACTTGATTTGTTACCCCTTAACCGATTCGGGTAAGGAGCTTTAGCAATAAACGCTGGGTCCATCATAGGAGAAGAAAGTGGGGGTAGACGTGATCCCAAAAGAGGACTGGGGATCGTCTGTGGAGAACTAGAAGAGATATACTGAGGTGTCGAGCCTAGTGGGAAATGGAGAATAGGCTCGCGAGAAGGCGGTGGGGTAGAAGAACAAGGATCAGAAGTAGAAGTGTGTGTGTGAGGAAAGGTCTCAGCCGGGGTGTTAATGATAGGATTTTCAATATCATCAATTCCTTCCCCAACATGGTTATTCAGCACTCTTCCTGATCTCAACGTTGTGACGGCATTTACAATGTAATGCCCAGGATTCGGTAGGGGTTGAGACGGAAGTTTCCCTTTTCTCTCGCACTCATTTCGGCTTTAAGTCGTGCAATTTCAGCTTCCATCGATCTGATACTCTCAGCTTGGGACGCTGAGTTTTTCTTTATCTCACTGACCGTGTTTTGAGATTGTTGTTGTTGGTTCCAAGAAAAATTCGGGTGATTCCTCCAACCCTGATTATACGTGGAAGAATATGGATCGTTTCTAGGTCTTTGAAATGCGGCATTGGTATGCTCGTGACCTTGAAATGGAGAGTTTAATAGACATTCTTCCGTTAAGTGAGAAGGATCAGAACATCACCCACATACAGTTTTGGGGAGCGACATTGGGTTTAGGGAGGCTGCTGAAAATTTGTGTTCCATAGCTTCGAGCTTCTTTTGCATTGCTGCCATCTCAGCTCGAACACCTATGGGCACATCAATTTGGTGTACGCCACCCCTATCCAATGATTGGGTTCCACTCTCCTACTGTAAGGATTTTTCAGCGAACTCTTCTAAAAATTTCCAAGCTTCCCCATCATCCTTGGTCATAAAAGTGCCTTGACACATGTTTTCAAGGTTCTGTTTAGTGTTTGGGTTAATGCCCTCATATATGATTCGGCAAAGATCCCATCTCGCGATGCCGTGATGAGGACATTGAACCAAAAGATCCTTGAATCGTTCAAAGCATTTTGAAAATGGTTCAGTCGGAAGCTGGGTGAATTGATTTAGTTCGCTACGGATTCGAGCTGTCTTTTGCATAGGGTAAAATTTCTTAAGGAATGCCGCAACGAATTCTTCCCAATTCGTAATGGAATGTGCAGTAGTGTTATATAGCCACTTCTCGGCTATATCGCACAAAGTAAATGGAAGAAGTCGTAGACGCATAGCATCCACTGAAAGTTGTGACGTACCCATCATTGCGCATACGTTTTCAAATTTAGTGATAAAAACGTATGCGTCTTCAGTCTCGAGACCGTGGAATTTGGGTAGAAGGTTGATATATTGGGGTTTAATCTCAAAATTATCCCCGTTGGCTGGTGGATTGGATAAGCAGGTCGAAAGAGGACCTCGCAAAGGATAGCGCCTCTCTTGGAGAGAGATGCGGGGTGGATTCTGCGCACCAACGGACGGCGGCAGAGTAGTGGTAAAGAAGTTCGATGGAGACGGATCCAACGATATGGGTGTGGTTGTGGGTAAAGAAGAAGTAAATGGAGAAATACCGACTTCGGAGTCGATCGGGGGTACGCGGACTAAACGGGTACTAGAATCCCGTGTCCAGCCTATCTTGCACTAAAAAAGGTTAGTACAAGTGGCAGCGCGACTTATAATTAGGGGAAATGAATGAATGCGGTGTTTGTTTTGACAAATGATACGACTTTTTTTGAAAAAATGATGCGATCACAACAAATGCAACAAGCAAAACCCTAATTCTAGGGGTCGCCTAGGTCAAATCTCTAGACCGCTCCTAACTGCTAAGAGACAAGACGCAGGATAAATCCTCCACTGCCTCTTTGTCTCTCCTGTGGCTAGGTAAGTGCCAGGTAAGTGGGAGGTTCTCCACTACGTAAATAGTAGGCCTAATTAAGTAACCACTAGCCTTCGATACACTTGCCTTAGACACCACAAAAGAAACGCGGATAAGCAATGAATTACCCACGGCCTTCTTCTGTCCTAAGTGAGCGCAACGGTCCTTAGAGTCATCTCTAGATATTTTTTAGTTAATGAGGGTAAATGCGGATGCAAGTTTGTGATTTTTGGGGCTTAGGAAGGGTAATGAACTCCCCACCTAATCTGGATTTGGCCGTGCCCCTTAATGTCCGTATTAATATGCAAACAACCACAAAACCAAAAACACGCACAATTTATTTTGCTTTTTGCGGCGCTGCGATTTTTGCAAAGAAGCCTGCAGAAATTTGTTAATTGGAGCAGACAGAGGAGGAGATAAGAAAGTAAGAGATCACCTGAGCAAATTTGGTGCAGTGAAGCCTTGAAGAGGCCGCGGAACCGCCGCAATAGGAGGCTAGGGCTGCGGAATCGCCGCAACGTGAACAGTAACCTGCACAAAATTTTTACAGGGAGCATCTGTTTACTCCCTCAGTCCTCTGGTATATTCTGAAGAAAAAAAATCACTTGCTCCACAGCTTCCAGATTTCCTCGTAATCAAATCACAACAACACGTTTAGATTTTGTGCGAATTTTGATCTCAAAATTGTAATGGAATAAATCTTTCAATTCAAATTTCAATAAAGAACAAATTAGCGCACGATCCTCGGCAACGGCGCCATTTGATTGATCTAATTTCTCGTTGTGTCGGTTTAGAAAATAAATAGAAATCACAATCAAAGAATTATTTGACCGCAATCAATAACGGTGTCGGTTTGTAGCGCGTTAGTAAGTGCGGATCTTCCACAGGGATTGTGCGATTCGTTCCTATTTTGTTTTGTTTGAATTGAAATTTAATAGAAAAGAAAAGCAAAACGATTCAAGATTTATATCGATGAATTTCAAGAATCAACTAAATCTGATCAAGAATCAAGAAAGCGTTAAACATCAAGAATCAAGAATTGATATAATTCCAATCGATTTAAGTTTCAAGATTTGAAGTAAAGCTCGTAGGAATCGATTAGATCATAGATGTGAAGAAGACTAACAAGTACTGTTTCTTATCTATTAACGAATTGATGCTAAATCGATGTAGATTTATCGAGGATTAAGGATCTTACGAAGGATTATGGTTTCTTCATCCTATCCTTTGTCCTTTCGATGAATCACATTCACAAGATAGCTTCTAGGAAATCGAATGATTGATCGTTGATCTCTAGATCGTGCGAAAATAATCAAGAACGCATTTCGCATCGATCTAGATCATCGATCATTCAATTTTCAAGAATTTACAATCGTTATAGGACTTAAGAAAACGTTTAAAGATTCGTCAACATCATCATTCTACCGATCATCTCGATTGCTCCACGAGCGGAGTTTTATTCAAGCATCATCACAAAGAATACATTCAAAAATTGAAGTTGAATCATAATGCTCGAATTGAAATATAAGCAAGTTAAAAGAATCTTCACCTTTATTTATTCAAAAACTTGTTACACATTGCTCAAGACTACAAGAATTTGAGAAGGAACAAGATTTTCGAATCTAGCGTTGCATTGGCTCCTTGAGTCGCGGATCGGCTTGGATCTCATGCTCCAATGAAGTTCGGCTTCGCTTCTAAAGGATGGTTGAAGGCTTGCTTTGCTAGAACTCAAAGGATCTTGAATTTGGTTTCTTGATTGGATTAGGGTTAGGGTTTGGAGGTGGCAAGAGTTGGTTTGAAGGGATGATAGAACAATAAAATGAACAACCCAATTGAGGAACAACCTTTTCTTGTGAGGCCTAGGGTCCTTTTTATAGGTTTAAGAATGAGTAGCTTCCTTAAGAAGCTTGGATTAGGTTAGCTTCCCTTGTAAGCTAGTTAGTTAGGTAGAAGCCTCTAGAACTAGTTAGTTAGGGTTTAGCTTCTACCTTAAGCTAGGAGGTTAGGGGAAGGTTCTAGGCTCTTGAGGTAGTTAGGGTGAAGCTTGCTTTGGAAGCTAGGACATCATTAGTTTTGAACCCAAGGGCTTGCTGATCTGGCAGAATGTTCAGGAGCTTTCTCGAAATTGCAGTGTCTTTCTGAGATGTAGGAACTGAGATAGGAGTTCTGCAGTTGAAATGGGGTGACGTGACAGTCACGTGACCGCGGATCCGCGGCACAAGCTGGCTTAGGCCGCGGTTCCGCGGTCCTTTGTGGGCCTTAGTGCTTGATACTTCAGGTAATGTCTTCCTATGTCTTCAGGTGTACTTTCTGATATGTTGATTCCCTGAATTCCTTCTAGATCATTTCCAGATTTCAAATCCTTGAGTTGGCGTATTGTAAATTTGACCATTCTTCTGGAATTTCCTGCACAGACTTCGAAACACAAGTTGCGCTACACAAGAATGATGTGATGCCATGAAACACAGTCAATTTCCCTGGAAATGTCAGTTTTAAAGTCTAACACATGCAATCTGATATTTTACGACTGTTTTGCTAATATGTGCTATATGAATGCCGAACACTTCTAGATGAGTGCAAATGATAGGGAAATTGCCGTGTTAAAAATGCAGTATTTTCGACTGATCAAATTCCCCCAAACTTATTTTCGGTCTTCTCGAGCGAACTGTTTTATTAGAAAGAGAAGGAGAAAATAAAGAAAGAGAAAAACTATCTAGCACACTTTTGTAGGCAACACGATTGCACTGAGCACGTGCAATAAGCCTTTTAACCTCTAGGTGTCCCTGGTAGGAGGAGTGTTGTCTCCTGAGGGTTTTCAGCGGATTGCACCCACAAAATCCAATAATAAAAAGAAGATCATGAATATTACATTTAAAGAAAAGAATTGTAAAAGAAAAGCATTGAAAATTAGGGTTTCCAACTAAGCTAGCTTTTCGGTTGTCATGAGCCCTATCTTAATAGTCATGAAAAGATGTCAGAAATCACGTTCTCCCTCAATAAAACATCGTCTTATTCTTCATTCCTATCTTTCTTCCAAACATCGATCATATAACCCTGTGTGTGTGTAAAGACATCCCTACACCCGGAGAATTCAATTCAAGCTATCATACTCTTGCCCATCAGCCTCAGTACTTTTTAATTAATGAATATTTAGACGAGATTGCTCACACACTTTCATGCGACCGTTAATACTTCTTGAGGTACTAACCGACCGATTACTCCTGTGTTTGCTTAATTGGTGTTTTTCCTCATCTTGCACCACCTAAGACTTAGCAGTGACTCCCAGACCAGTTGGCCTTCAGGGCACTAGGTGAAGAGGCACCCTCGCTATATTTTTTATTGCTGCCTTGGCGATAACAAAACCAGTGTCCATTTTTTTCACCGTTTTTATATTTTCTTTATTTTTTATTTCCTTCATACATCGGCTTTAAGACAAGAGCATTTCCAGGTATTCTCTACTATCCCGAGTTTCAAGACGTGTGTAAGTGCGAATAGCAGGGTATCAACGTTCAAAATGTTTGGCTTCCAGAATAGAAACTATTTTTCAGACTTATTTTTATCCTCAGATTAGTGACTTCTTTCATCTTACTAACCCTTGGGACAACGGCTCATAACTACTTATTACTAGTTCGTATAAGAAAACTTCTAATTTTCTTGGTTTTCTTAAATTTTTCTAATCTCATGGATGTAAGTTTTCACTATCTAATCTTTTATTATCTTATTTATGTACAAAAAATGTTAAATATTAGATATTTTTATATTTTAAATTTTTTTAAATTTTTATGGGTTTTGAAAACTTTTAAATTTTTATGGGTTTTAAAGAAATGTTTTTGTGCTTATGCAAATGATATGCAAATAATGCAAAAATAAGCACAAACCTCCCCCAAACTTGTTTTCAACAGAACTGTTGCCAACCGCTATATCAACAAAACCTGTAAGCCTGGGAGGAATTTATTAGTGGGGGCAAAATATATAAGTGAAGATTCTTCCCCAAACTTATTCTTTTCAATCACCTCCATTCAAAAAGATGATGCAGTGATTTACATGACATGGAGGTGAGACGGAGGAATTTTAATCAAGGTAAAATGGCTCATGTAAGAACAAGAGCTCCTCCGTGGGGTCGGTGGAAAAATACGGCTTTAATCTATGTCCATTCACTTTGAAAAATATGCCATTTTTAACATTTTCTACTTCTACTACCCCGTGCGGGTATACAGACCGCACAACAAAAAGTCCCTTCCACCGAGATCGAAGCTTACCCGCGTGAAGGTGTAGTCGTGAATCGTAAAGAAGGACATGCTGACCAGGCGTAAATGTTTTCCTCAAAATATTTTTATCGTGAAAAACCTTAGTCCTATTCTTTACGATTACAGCATTATCATAAGCTTCATCGCGGAGTTCGCTTAGCGCATTTAATTGCAGCTTCCGAAAGTTGCAGGCTTGGTTTAGGTCAAAATTGATTTCCTTAATAGCCCACAATGCTTTATGCTCAATCTCGACAGGTAAGTGACATGCCTTCCCAAACACTATCCTATATGGAGACATCCCTAGGTCGGTTTTAAATGCAGTTCGGAATGTCCAAAGAGCATCCGTCAGTTTGGTCAACCAATCTTTTCTATTCTTAGCAACATTCTTCTCCAAGATTTGTTTGATCTATCTATTTGAAATCTCAGCCTGCCAGCTCGTTTGGGGATGATAGGGTGTAGAAAGTCTGTGATTGATTGCGTATTTCCGCATCAGAGTCTCGAAAGACCAGTTGCAGAAATGTGTCCCGTTATCGCTAATGATAGCGCGTGGGTGTCCAAATCGCAAAAAGATATTCTCTTTTAAGAACTTAATGACAACCTTCTTGTCATTAGTACGACATGGAATGGCTTCAACCCACTTTGAGACATAATCAACCGCCAGCAGTATGTACAAATTCCCAAAGGAGTTGGGAAAGGGACCCATAAAGTCAATGCCCCAAACATCGAAAATTTCAACCACTAAAATGGGTTGCTGAGGCATTTCATTTCTCCGGTAAATTCTACCCGTGTACAGACACTGTGTACAGGTTTTGCAATGCTCAAATGCGTTCTTGAACAAGGTCGGCCAATAAAATCCGCATTGCAAAACCTTCTCCGCCGGCTTTTTAGGACCGAAGTGACCCCCGCAAGCCTGATCATGACAGAAAGATAGAAAACTCTTGAACTCCTCATTCGGGACGCACCAGCGAATGATCTGATCAGGACAATACTTAAACAGATATGGATCATCCCAGTAAAAGTGTTTTATTTGGGATAGAAAACGGTATTTGTCATGTTTTGACCAATCGCTGGGTATCAGTCCCATGACAAGATTGTTCATAATATCCCTGAACCAAGGTTCATTGGATACGCTCAAGAGTTGTTCGTCCGGAAACGAATCATTGATTGGCAGGGTCACGGGTGAAGAAGAGATGCGTGAAAGATGGTCGGCTACAACGTTTTCATATCCTTTCTTATCTTTGATAACAAGATCAAATTCTTGTAATAGAAGGATCCAACGTATTAGCCTACCTTTAGCATCCTTCTTCGCCAGAAGATGTTTTAAGGCGAGATGGTCAGTATACACAACTATTGGAGAGCCAATCAAGTAAGGCCTGAATTTTTCTAATGCAAATACAACCGCCAAAAGTTCTTTTTCGGTAGTTGTATAATTGATTTGAGCAACATTCAGGGTCTTACTCGCATAATAGATCACGTGTGGCATCTTTTCAATGTGTTGTCCTAAGACTTCACCAACTGCAAAATCGGATGCATCACACATCAGCTTAAAGGGGTAGTCCCAATTTGGAGACGATAGAACGGGGGCTGTAGTGAGGGAATGTTTGAGTGAGTCGATTGCTGCCTCACAATCCGAGTCAAAGTGGAAGGTCGTATCCTTAGCCAAGAGAAGAGTTAAGGGTCTAGCAATTTTGCTAAAATCCTTAATGAATCTCCTATAAAAGCCCGCATGGCCAAGAAATGATCGAATGTCCTTGACGCTTTTGGGATGAGGAAGGTTTTGAATGACATCTATCTTAGCTCTGTCAACCTCAATGCCTTTCTGTGAAATAACATGTCCAAGCACAATTCCCTCTTAGACCATGAAATGGCATTTTTCCCAATTCAAGGTTAAGTTCTTCTCTTTGCAACGAGTAAGAACTGCGTCAAGATTCGATAGGCACTCAGAAAAAGAGTCTCCAAAAATCGAGAAATTGTCCATAAAAATCTCCAAAAAATTCTCGACCATGTCCGAGAATATCCCCATCATACA
This sequence comes from Agapanthus africanus, assembly GCA_030015575.1. NCBI lineage: Eukaryota > Viridiplantae > Streptophyta > Magnoliopsida > Asparagales > Amaryllidaceae > Agapanthus > Agapanthus africanus. The sequence continues at coordinate 135,697,220 of JASDDO010000024.1, read as the reverse complement.
CCGCTGAAAGGTAGCGGGAGCATTGCATAACTCAAAGGGCATGCGTCTATAAGCAAAAGTACCAAAAGAACAAGTAAAAGTGGTTTTATCTTGATCCTTTTTGTCTATGGGGACCTGATTATAGCCAGAGTATCCGTCCATAAGCAATAATACTCTCGTCCATCTAAGCGTTCCAGCATTTGATCAATGAAAGGTAGAGGAAAGTGGTCTTTCCTCGTGGAGGCATTGAGTTTTCTGCAATCAATACATACACGCCACCCAGTTTGGGCGCGTGTCTGAATCAGCTCATTTGCCTCATTGGTAATAACAGTGATGCAGGATTTCTTACGGACGACATGTATAGGACTCACCCATTGGTTATCGGAGATTGGGTATATAATACCATTATCAAGGCATTTGACGATCTCTTTCATCACTGCTTCCTTCATGACGGGGTTCAACCGTTTCTGTTGTTCTCGGGTTGGTCTGGCGCCATCCATCACATGTATATGATGCTCTACTATCAAGGACTAATCCTTTTGATGTCCGCCATGGTCCAACCAAACGCCTCCCTATTAGATCTCAATACCGATAAAAGTACATTCTCTTGCTCTGATGCTAGAGAAGTGGATATGATAACCGGTAAAGACACGTTCTCACCTAAATATGCATATTTAAGATGAGAAGGTAAAATTTTGAGATCTAATGCTGGCGGAGAAATAATAGAAGGTGGGATCATCGAGTGATTTTTGGAGTCACAAAGAAGTTCATAGCCTGTGAAAGATACAGACTCGGGTGGTGATAGGTCAGGAGTGTCGGACTCAAGTGTGAGAAAGGTGTCCTCACTAAGATCATGTTGTTGGGGTAAAAATTTACACCCCGGTTGACCAAGTCAAAATCCAAGTCAACCCCAAGCCAAGTGGGCCCAAGCCCAGACCCAGTGGGCCTATGTCCGGGTCGAGCCCGAACATGAAGCGGCCGGCCTCCCCCACGCCAAGATAAAATTTTTGTAATAAATGATTTTGTTGCATTTTCTTTTATTTTATTTTATGGATAAATGTAAGAAAATGGGCATAAAGCCAAATTTTTGTAAAGCCCATGGCCTATGTGCAAAAAGAAATGGCACATGAGCCATGTGATAGGCAAAATGCCATTTTTTGAAGCCCAAGGGACTATGTGTAAAATGTATGGCCTATAAAGGCAAGGATAATGAAATATCCCAACAACTTTTTCTCTCTCCAAAAAAAGTTTCAGAGCTGAGCTCTTTCTTCCTTCTTCAAGGTTCCAAAACCTTCTTTTTTCTTTTGAATTAAATCAAGAGTTTTACTCTTCCTTTTTCAAAACTAAATAGTTTTTCACCACAAAACCCATCAAGGGGAACTCAGATCTTCCATCAGATCTCAAAAAGAAAAGATTTTGAAATCACACATCTCTTGATCTTCAAGATCCAGCTAACAGAGGAGGAAGAAGAAGAACATCTTTCACTAAACCCTCAAAAAAAGAAGAAAAACACATTCAGGAGTCCAACTCCTCTCTGATTTCTCTTCTGAGAAATTTTTTTCAGGCTAAAAGCCTCTTGTGCCTCTCCGACGCGCAGCGCAAGTGCGCAAGGCGCCAGCGTGCCGACACGTGGCGCGCGCGCTTGCGCACCTGCGCGCTTGCGCAAGTGCGCAAGGCGCCCGCGTGCCGACACGTGGCGCGCGCGCTTGCGCACCTGCGCGCTTGCGCAAGTGCGCAAGGCGCCCGCGCGCCGACACGTGGCGCGCGCGCTTGCGCACCTGCGCAAGTGCGTAAGGCGCCCGCGCGCCGACACGTGGCGCGCGCGCTTGCGCACCTGCGCAAGTGCGCAAGGCGCCCGTGTGCCGACACGTGGCCCCCACGCATCCCTTGGATGCCTTTTCCCTCTCTTTTTATGTACATATATATACACATACATATGTATACAAATTCACACATATACATACTCCGCCACATTCTCCCCCTCTAAAAAAATTTCGGGCCGGGGCGCTGCCCCGAACCCCGCAAGGGGGCTGCTAGCCCCATTGACCCCCAGCCCGCTATCCGGGTAGCGGGACCCCCGTAAAAAACTCTGCGTGGCTCCCGATATATCCAAAACCCCCTTTCAAAACACACGCACACTGCACATTGAGTTCGCATGACCAGTTTAACCCGTTAATCGGAGGTTCCCTCGTCCCAAAGGCGATGTGTAATTAACGGCAGCTTAGTCCGCGGCTGCCGGAGATTCGGATCCCCACAATCATTAAACCCCGGCCTACCCTAGGCAGGGGGAATCTGTAGTACGCCTGACAAGCGCGCGCGTATTCCCATCTCACTGGGGTGACGAAAAACACCCTACAGATTCTGGCACGCCCGGTGGGACCCTATCTCTCCTCCCATATTTCGGGTTAAACGTTCATGCGAACTCAATCAATATACATATCGATTGCCTATACTGAAATGATGTTCTTTTTTCCGTGCAGCAATCAACCTTCGACGACAATGTCTCCCCAGACGAATTCAGCTTCCAACGTGACCCCGATTCCGTACGTGGTCAAGATCAACGCTCGTGTGGTTCTCCCCGCAAGCCTCAGTCGACAATGGGAGGAGTCGCCCCGCCAGTTTGGCTCTGTCATCATCTACCCTGCCGGAAGCGCTCACCTGGCAGAGATCCCGGCGGAACAGGTGGCCAAGCCGGTCTCAAGGGGTAAGAGGCCGAATGTCGTGATCGCCAAGGCACCACAACCGAAACTTAAGATGATGTCTGAACGAGTCCCTGGCGCTCTAGCTGGGGGCAAGACTTCCGATGTGAAGGGCAACATCAAATGTCGCGGACGAGCTCAGGCGATGACTCTAACAAATGCACAATCGGGCGTATCTCCAAGGCCCTCCATCAACCGGTCTGCGGCATCTTCCCAAAAAGCCGAAGTCTGCCAGGTGCTTAGAACAGAAAAGTTAAGGCAGAAGCGGCTCAGGTATCGAGCCAACAAGAGGGCCAAGGCTTCGGCCAAATGGAATCATGTGAAGTTCCAAGTGCAGGGTCGCCCCGCGACGACGGCCGAGTCGGACGTAAGAATCAGCAATTCCTTCGAGCCTCTGAAGTGGGTTCAGAAAAACGCCATGACCGCCAGAATCAAGAAGACAGCGGTCCGAACAGTGCCACAAAGAGACGTGTCCCGGCCCTAACAGAAAAAGTATGACACTGTCTCTTCAAGAGTCTATCAAGCACTCTGTGCCGCGCGAAAGCAGCGGGGCAAACCCAGAAAAGAAGCGCCAGAACCATTTAATAACCCGGTTAGGCCAGCCGCCTTCAATCGACTACCAGCTACCGAAGCAAGGGGGTCAAGACAGCGATCCATGAAATCAGCCGCCAATGATAGAAAGAAGGTCGGATATATCATCCATACGGTCTATATGGCGGGCGGGCGCCCCAGCGACAACCTTCGCAGCAAAAGCAAAGACGGGGCCACTACATCCCAAGCCCAATCTAGCCTGAATGTGGTTGCCGCCGCCCAAGAACAGCCGCCCCTACTGGATGAAGAAAACCCTCTCGATGAGGATGATAGGCAGATAGACCCCTCGGTTCACGTAGAGTCAAGCTCGGACAGCGAGGAAGAGCCGACTTTCCGCCCCAGGACTGCGGAGCAGGAGCTGCTTCAAGAGCTTCGAAAACAGCTCAGGAGCAAAGATAAAGAGATGGCCAAGCTCTATTCGAAGATTGACGACTTAACGAACGTGGTGATGCAGCTTACGGCTCAAATTGCTTGAGCGCCTCCTAATCAAGCACAAGCCGCTACTAATCAGCCGGGTGATGACAATCCGAGGCAGCCAATGCCTGTTCCTTTGGGACCAAGACTGGTCGAGCCGAATGAAAGCCGGCTACATTCCGCTTCGGGGGACGCCTTGGCCCCAGATAGCACTATCCCGCTAACACAGGATCGGATAATGGATTTGGTCACCAGCAAGGTTAAAACATTGGTAGCCGAAGCTGAAGCTCAGAAAGAAATCGGCAGTAGTGGGCGGCCATATCCCGCGCAGTACGATCTGATTGAGTTCCCAAGCGGCTACGTCATTCCTAAGTTCGGAAGATTTGATGGAACGGGGAATGCAAACCAGCACGTCGCCCACTTCAAAGCATCGTGCGGAAATACAGGGGGCAACGATGCGCTCCTTCTTCGTCAGTTTGTCAACAGCCTGACCGGCGTCGCCTTCGACTGGTATGCGAGTATACCGGACGGGTCCGTCATTACCTTTGCCCAAATGGAGTCTCTGTTCCGGCAAAGGTTCATGAGCGTCAGTGATAAAATCTCTATAGCCGATCTTGTGAGGACCAAGCCGGGGAAGAATGAAAGCAACACCGACTTTATCGCCCGGTGGCGTAATCTCACAGTTAAGTGCGAACCGCCGCTGGAGCAGGACCAGTCCGTCAGCCTTCTCATTGGGAACTTCAGCAATTGGATGGTCCCCTTCTTGTGTACAGCGGGCCTCAAGACGTTTCAGGAGCTAACCAAGAAAGTCCAAATGCTGGAACGCTCGAAGCAAGAGTCCCCGCCAGACTCTCAGAGAGACAAAACCTGGAAAAGCAAGCGGGACGACAACCGTAGAAGCGGGAGTTCCAGCAGTACCAATGTCTTCAATGCCTCCGACAATGAAGAAAAGCGAAGGGCGGGCGAATCCAAAACCAACCGGTCTCGAAAGCCATTGCTGGGAGGAGATGGGCCTTCCCTAGAGGAGAAAAAGAACAAGGTTTACTCTTTCAGAAGGGACAAGGTCCGCAAGATATTTAAAGATGCCTTGAACAATGGCCTACAACTGCCGGAGTCGAAAAGACCCCAAGAAGCAAAAATGACCGACAATCCCCTGTATTGCCCGTACCACCGAGTAGTGAGCCATGCGATCGAGGATTGCTATATCTTCAAGGATTGGGTCGAGAAGCAGTACAAGGCTGGAGAGATCGAGCTGTCCAAAAGCGTGTTGGTGAACAATCAAGTTGCAACCGCCAACTTTATACAGACGGAAGCTGAAGCCTTCTGGGAGCAGACAGCCGAACCCGCTGCCCTGACAAACGAAACTGACTCATCGCGGCCTTCGTGGAGTACGCACATATCTAATAAGACGAAGAAGATGATAAAGCTACTTCGGAAAGAACCCAGGATGGAATGGGAAGGACAGAAGAAGCCTACCAGTCCAGCTGCCAATGCGGCTCCATCAGGCTCAAAATCTAAGAAGCTCAAGAAGAAGAAAAGTGCAGCTCGGCGCGAAAAAGAGTCTGCAGGGAGATCGACCATTCAAAAGTATATCGATTCCCTCGAAGAATATGAGCAAAAGGAAAGAACATTGATTCAATTGAAGGAGTTCTTCCCTGTACAAGCGGCTGAAATTCTGGAGGAGTTAGAAGAAGACTCCAACGAAGAAATTCCAGTAGTGACCTGCTACGCCATCCATCTTGGCAGCGACTCTGAGGATGATCTCTGTTTTCCGGAAGAGGACGAGGAGCTCACCACAAAGGCCAATCAAATCCAGCTCAGAAGCGGCAGGGCTCTACCGCAAAATCAGGGCAACGCCCCAAAAGGGAAGGAAAAACAAGTCGCTAATGAAGAAGATGGCAGAGAACCGGCTGACGAAAACATAAGTCCTTCCTCGGTGGACTATAATGTCTTGGCGCATCTCCGGAAGCTTCCGTCTCTCCTGAGCATCTACGACGCCTTGGTCCTATCTAAGGAGCTTAGAGATGTTCTCATCCACGCTCTGCAAAACCCCGAGCGGTATCAGGCTCACTTTGCGGAAATTAACATGAAAGAAGCCCAGCATGCTTTGTATGCCGCCGCAGTCACATTTAAGGATGAAGACTTGCTACTGGGAACGGCTGAGCATAATCGGCCGCTTTACGTGACCGGGTACAGCGACGGAGATCGAATTAATCGCATATTGATTGATCCGGGGTCCTCAGTGAACATCATGAACTTGCGAACTCTGAAGAGTTTGTCAATGGACGTCCGACACCTGTCAAGGGAAAGGATTGTCATTCAAGGCTTCAACCAAAATTTCCAGCAAGTTCTGGGGTCTATAGCTTTGCCAATCAAATTCGGGGATCTGCAAACTGAAGCTAAAATATACGTGATCGACGCCGACACGTCTTATAAGATTCTCTTAGGGCGGCCATGGCTCCACGATTACGGCATCATTCCGTCAACTCTCCATCAATGCATGAAGTATACTAAAAATGGCGAAGAAAGATGCATTGACGGAGACATCCAGCCGTTCGGTGTGCATGAAGTCCGATATGAAGATTCTCGGTACTTTATGAACTACCAAACTGATAAGCCACAACCGACTGAGGATAGACCGGCCCCAAGACTCAAAAGCAAATCTGCGCCGGCTATCACTTTCAAAAGCAAAAATACCCAAGTGCGCCCGCATTTCGGCAGCGACACTGATGAGTCCGACGCTGGAAGCCCGTCCTTCCGCCAAACTCGCCCTCATTTCGGCAGCGATACGAACGAATCTGTTACTGAAGGCCCATCTAGCAGCAAAGTCCGCCCTCATCTTGGCAGTGACACTGAAGAGTCAGAAGAAGAGGACCTGCCGTGCAACAGCTGTGCAGATCGGCCCCCCATGCAGCAAGCGAAACTACGAGAGACCTTCGAAGTCGCTGAAGGGTCCCTGGACATCACAAGGGTGCTGGAACGGATGTGCAAAGAGCTCGACGCATTGTCAGTCTCTACCGTGGACCAGCTGGAAACTTTCTACGTGCCCGGGAGGAAAAATGGACAGAAGGGCATCTTGTTTTACAGGTCAAACCCCGTTGTGCACCCGGACGACCTTTCTGTCGCGTGCCTTCCCTATTAGAGAGGCATAAGAGCCGTCCTCAATCCCCGATACTATGCGCCCGAGATGCGGGAATACTTTAAGAAGTGCGGATGCCGGTTATATCAAACGGAGTCCGAAGCAAAGTTTTACGAAGGGCTATGGTATCCGCCCCAGGTCCGAGCACTCATCGATGGACGAATTCCAGATAGACGGGGCATAGGCTACATTCAACCTGATTCCAAAGCGTGCTACATGATCCATGTTGGTGAGGCCAGCGAAAGATCAAATGATGATGACGAGATAGCCGAGCCAGAAGAAGCTCCTCAAGAGCTCGAAGATGGCGGACAAGCAACCTTTGATGAGCTAGCCGAGATTGACTTAGGAACGCCCGATAATCCAAGGCCGACCTACATCAGCTCACTCTTGTCGGAGGAAATGAAAGAGCAGATAATTGCCCTGCTGCGTGAGTTCGTCGACTGCTTCGCGTGGACGTACAAAGAAATGCCTGGCCTTTCCCCTGAGGTTGCCGTGCATAAGCTGGCTATATCTCCTGATGCTAAGCCAGTCAAACAAGCTCCTCGAAGAATGAGAAGGGAGTTGGAAGAAAAGGTCATCGAGGAAACCAAGAAACTCATCGAGGCCAGCTTCATCAGGGAAGAGAAATATGCAGACTGGATCTCATGCATAGTCCCAGTGAAGAAGAAAAATGGGCAGATCCGAGTTTGTGTCGATTTCAGGGACCTCAATAAGGCATGTCCTAAAGACGACTTCCCGCTACCGGTCATGGAAATGATGGTCGATGACACCTCAAATTACGAACTGTTCACCTTTATGGATGGCTCGTCTGGATATAATCAGATCAAGATGTCGCCTGAGGATGAGAAGCACACAGCATTTCGAACCCCGATCGGAATATATTGCTACAAGGTAATGCCATTCGGACTGAAGAACGCAGGTGCTACATATCAAAGGGCGATGACTAATATCTTTGATAATCTAATCCATAAAGTCGTCGAATGCTATGTTGATGATCTGGTCGTCAAGACTAAAGCCAAGGCCGATCATATCCAAGATCTCAGGACCGTTCTCACCAGACTGAGGGAATACGATCTGAAGATGAATCCTCTGAAGTGCGCTTTTGGCGTGTCATCGGGAAAATTCCTGGGCTTCATAGTCCGACATTGAGGGATCGAAGTTGACCCATCAAAGATAAAGGCCATCATGGAGATGCCCCCTCCGAAGAGTCTGACGCAGCTAAGATCTTTTCAAGGCAAGCTTGCTTATATACGGAGGTTTATCTCAAATTTATCAGGGAGATGTAGGCCCTTCTCAAAGCTCATGAAGAAAGGAGCTCCTTTTATCTGGGATGCCGAATGTCGAGCAGCGTTCGAAAGCATTAAACAATACTTGTTGCATCCTCCAGTGCTGGCCGCTCCCATTCCAAATAAACCGCTGATTCTCTACACTGCCGCGCTGGACGAGTCACTCGGTGCGCTCCTTGCCCAGAATAACGAGGAAGGAAAAGAAAATGCCCTCTACTACCTTAGTCGAACTCTAGTCGGGGCGGAACACAACTACTCCCCAATCGAAAAGCAATGCCTGGCTCTGATATTTGCTGTGAAGAAGCTGAGGCACTATCTGCTCGCTCATCGGGTTATGCTGATCTTCAAGGTCGACCCGCTCAAACACTTGATGACCAAAGCAAGCCTAGCCGGCAGAATGGCAAGATGGGCTGTCATGCTACTTGAGTTTGACATAGTTTACACTCCTCAGAAAGCAGTAAAAGGGCAAGCTCTTGCAGACTTTCTCGCTGCTCATCCCATACCAGAAGAGTCGCCACTAATTGTGAGTTACCCGACGAACAAGTGCTGCATCTCGAGAATGACGAGCCATGTTGGGAGCTCTACTTCGATGGGGCCTCATCGATAAGAACCTCCAGTAAATCAAGCGTCCCGGAGATAAAAGCAGGGATAGGATTGGTGTTCATCACACCATCAATGGGAACCCTACGGCGTTCTTTTGCTCTCACCGAGCCTCGGACAAACAATGAAGCTGAGTATGAAGCTCTGATAGCTGGTTTGGAGCTCGCCATAGAAATGGAAATCCGTCGGCTACGAGTTTACGGTGACTCCCAGCTCGTCGTCAACCAAGTAAGCGGCGACTATAAGATATACAAACCCGAGTTAGCTCGGTACAGAGGTCGAGTGGTGGAACTCATGAAACGGTTCACTCATATTGAACTAACGAGAGTCCCTAGAGCGTTGAACGGAAAGGCTGATGTACTCGCTCGCTTGGCCAAGGAGCTGGCTGATCCTGACATGGACGAAATTCTGATCACAGTCAGGAGCCGGCAAATCCTACCCCCTGTCTCTCTACGAGAAGGGGAAAGCGCGGAACAGAAGAGCAATCCCGCCGAAGAAGCTTCGATCGTCCAAGAAGAGCCCGATTGGAGAGAACCCTTCATAGAGTACCTCCGATATGACAAGCTGCCCGAAGAAAAATCTGCGAGGATTCAGCTGAAGAAAAGAGCTCTCCGATACGTGTTTGTAAATGACACGTTATACCGCAGGTCATATGACCAACTCTGGCTCAGGTGTCTGTCATTGGCCGAAGCCCAAAAGGTCATGAAAGATGTCCACTCAGGCGTTTGCGGTGCTCACCAATCTGGCCCCAAGATGCGACTTCAAATCAAACGGCTTGGGTATTACTGGCCCACCATGATACGGGATTGCGGAGAGCATGCAAAGAAATGTTATATCTGCCAAATTCACGGTGATTTTATTCACAAGCATCCCAACCCATTGCATCCTACAGTGGCGTCGTGGCCCTTCGAAGTTTGGGGCACCGACATTGTTGGCCCAATTGATCCTCCGTCATCTAAAGGCCACCGGTTCATACTGGCCACGACAGACTACTTCTCCAGGTGGGCTGAAGCTGTCCCGCTAAAAGAAGTCAAGACAAAGGATATTCTAACATTCTTCCAGCATAATATTCTATACCGCTTCGGTACACCAAGAAGAATCATTTCTGACAACGGGCCTTCTTTCAAGAGCTTCAATGTCTCAAGGTTCGCTACTCAGCACAAGATAGACTGGAGATATTCCTCCATTTATAATCCAAGAGCCAATGGGCTAGCCGAAGCCTTCAATAAGACTCTATGCAAGCTTCTGAGGAAAAATGCTTCAGCCAACAAGAGAGACTGGAATCTCAAGCTTCACGAGGCATTGTGGGCATATCGTACCACGCACCGTACTCCAACTCAATCCACTCCATACTCATTGCTCTTCGGAGTGGAGGCGGTCCTCCCCCTCGAAGTTGAAGTTCCGAGCTTAAGAATGGCCGTCCAACATGAGTTGACGGAGGAAGAAAACGTGCTCCTTCGACTTGAAGAACTCGATGCCCTCGAAGAAAAGAGGCTCGCGGTGCAACAAAATCTGGAGCTATACCGAGCCCAAATGTCACGGGCTTATGACAAGATAACCCGTCTCCGCGCATTCAAGAAAGGTGAATTGGTGTTGGTCCTCAAAAGACCGATTATCTCCAATCGACATGCCAAGGGAAAATTCGAGCCAAACTGGGAAGGACCATACGTCATCGAGAAAGTGTTTGACGGAGGATCCTACCAACTAATAAGTGCCGAGGGAGAAAGGCCCATGCCACCCATCAATGGCCGATATCTCAAGAAATACTACACGTGAATGCTCCAAGTCGCAGGCGAATTGAGCACATCAGCCCTACGGTCTGGATCAGTCATCCTGCAAAACCGTATACAATCCACGGGCGTAAATGACCCCTATTTTTCCCAAATCCTGCCGGTGAGACTACTTTAAAGTCCCACCAGCGGCAAAAAAAAAAAAAGAAAGAAAAAGAAAAAAAAGAAGAAGAAGAAATAAACGGTATGTCCACAAGCAAAATGGGCACGGATGAAAACCCGAAAGGGCTCCGTGAGTAAAAACAGCAGGACTACCGGCGAGTCTGTGAAAACCCGAAAGGGCGCAAACTCGTGAAAAGAGTTGAAATACACTCGCAAAGTCCTCTCGACCTTGTGAGGAGAAAACCCCTGCGTGAGATCCTTACGACTCACAAAGGAGCAACACACTTAGGAATCCTCACGATTCCTAAGGAGAAAATACACCTGCGGGATCCTTACGACTCGTAGGAAGAAAATGCTTTTATGGGACCCTCACGGCCCATAAAATTGAAAAGCCTTAGGTGGTAGGGACCCAAACCTATCTCCTAAGCCATCGTTCCCCAACGGGCAACGGCAAATGATGATTCGCTCCTGGCATTTCGCTTCAGTGTTAGCGGTGCTGATGCCGACCAAAAACCCAAATCCCAAGTCCTCCCGAGGCAAATGATGAGTTGCTCCTGGCATTATTCCAGTGCAGCAATGCTGATGCCAAACAAGATCCAAATTCCAAGTCCCCAAACGGCGAATGATGAGTCGCTCCTGGTACCACATTCCAGTGCAGCGATGCAGACGCCAACCAAAATCCAATTTCTCAAAATTATCACAGCCCTACGGTTGGTCCCCAAGTTGACTACCGTATACAATCCACGGGCTCAAATAATTCTCGTCATACCCATGCCCCACCACAATTACCAGTTACGCGGCTGGTCTCCGCCTTTGGAATTATGCTCCATTGAGAAGACCCACTCATGTGTCCTCACGATACATGAGGAGAACAAACCTTTGTGGGATCCTTACGACTCATAAAGGAAAAACACACTTAGGAGTCCTCACGACTCTTAAGGAGAAAATACACCTGCGAGATCCTTACGACTCGTAGGGAGAAAATGCTTTTATGGGACCCTCACGGTCCATAAAATTGAAAAGCCTTAGGCGATAGGGATCTAAACCTGTCTCCTAAGCCATCGCTCCCCAATCCCCAAACGGCGAATGATGAGTCGCTCCTGGTACCATATTCCAGTGCAGCGATGCAGACGCCAACCAAATTCCAAATCCCATACCCCAACGGCGAATGATGAGTCGCTCCTGGTACCATATTCTAGTGCAGCGATGCAGACGCCGACAAAGTCCCGAAATTTTTCTGGCCCTACGGTCTGGATCATACATCCTGCAAAACCGTATACAATCCACGGGCGTAAAACAATCCCAAATTCTCCCAAATCCTCTCGGGGCAAATGATGAGTTGCTCCTGGCATTATTCCAGTGCAGCAATGCAGATGCCAAACAAAAACCAAAATCCTAAAATCCTCTCCATGACAGATGATGATTCGCTCCTGGTACCATATTCCAGTATAGCGATGCTGATGTCAACCCAAATCAAAATCAACAAGTCAACTTCCACTCCGACGCCACAGAAAGCGGAGCGAGTCAGAATCCAATCTCGACACCGCAAGAAGCGGAGCAAGTCAAGTCTACCCCTGACACTGCAAGAAGCAGAGCAAGTCAAATTAAGCAACGACCGTCCATGTCGTAAAAAGGGCAGTGCCAGCTTCCCAAAAAGTGGGAACCAAATCAAGTCGCCTCCACGTGAAAGAAAATCCATCAATTTCATGCACACGACCCACATATGTGGTGTGCATTTATTGATGGGGGGCAATTTGTTGGGGTAAAAATTTACACCCCGGTTGACCAAGTCAAAATCCAAGTCAACCCCAAGCCAAGTGGGCCCAAGCCCAGACCCAGTGGGCCTATGTCCGGGTCGAGCCCGAACATGAAGCGGCCGGCCTCCCCCACGCCAAGATAAAATTTTTGTAATAAATGATTTTGTTGCATTTTCTTTTATTTTATTTTATGGATAAATGTAAGAAAATGGGCATAAAGCCAAATTTTTGTAAAGCCCATGGCTTATGTGCAAAAAGAAATGGCACATGAGCCATGGGATAGGCAAAATGCCATTTTTTGAAGCCCAAGGGGCTATGTGTAAAATGTATGGCCTATAAAGGCAAGGATAATGAAATATCCCAACAACTTTTTCTCTCTCCAAAAAAAGTTTCAGAGCTGAGCTCTTTCTTCCTTCTTCAAGGTTCCAAAACCTTCTTTTTTCTTTTGAATTAAATCAAGAGTTTTACTCTTCCTTTTTCAAAACTAAATAGTTTTTCACCACAAAACCCATCAAGGGGAACTCAGATCTTCCATCAGATTTCAAAAAGAAAAGATTTTGAAATTCCACATCTCTTGATCTTCAAGATCCAGCTAACAGAGGAGGAAGAAGAAGAACATCTTTCACTAAACCCTCAAAAAAAGAATAAAAACACATTCAGGAGTCCAACTCCTCTCTGATTTCTCTTCTGAGAAATTTTTTTCAGGCTAAAAGCCTCTTGTGCCTCTCCGGCGCGCAGCGCAAGTGCGCAAGGCGCCAGCGTGCCGACACGTGGCGCGCGCGCTTGCGCACCTGCGCGCTTGCGCAAGTGCGCAAGGCGCCCGGGTGCCGACACGTGGCGTGCGCGCTTGCGCACCTGCGCGCTTGCGCAAGGCGCCCGCGCGCCGACACGTGGCACGCGCTTGCGCACCTGCGCAAGTGCGTAAGGCGCCCGCGCGCCGACACGTGGCGCGCGCGCTTGCGCACCTGCGCAAGTGCGCAAGGCGCCCGCGTGCCGACACGTAGCCCCCACGCATCCCTTGGATGCCTTTTCCCTCTCTTTTTATGTACATACATATATACATACATATGTATACAAATTCACACATATACATACTCCGCCACATTCTCCCCCTCCAAAAAAATTTCGGGCCGGGGCGCTGCACCGAACCCCGCAAGGGGACCCCCGTAAAAAACTCTGCGTGGCTCCTGATATATCCAAAACCCCCTTTCAAAACACACGCACACTGCACATTGAGTTCGCATGACCAGTTTAACCCGTTAATCGGAGGTTCCCTCGTCCCAAAGACGATGGGTAATTAACGGCAGCTTAGTCCGCGGCTGCCGGAGATTCGGATCCCCACAATCATTAAACTCCGGCCTACCCTAGGCAGGGGGAATCTGTAGTACGCCTGACAAGCGCGCGCGTATTCCCATCTCACTGGGGTGACGAAAAACACCCTACACATGTGTAAGATCAAACAGTGATGTGGTAGTGTCGTCGAGATCTGTAAAGCAAAGTTCCTCAACTCTGCAACTTTTGGGAGCGATCTCGTGGATAGAGCACACATCAAGAATATGAGCAGAGGGTTCTGATGGCTGACTTCAAACTTTGTAGATGTTTAGTTCAATGGTCATATTTCCAAAAGATAAGTTCATTGAACCATTTCTATAGTTAATAACAGCATTGGAAGTGGCAAGGAATAGTCGACCCAAAATCACCGGAATTTGGCTCCGGGGGTTCGCTACAGGTTGTGTATCGAGTACAATGAAGTCTACAGGGAATACAAATTCCCCGACCTTTATCAACACATCCTCTAGTTCACCTCTAGGTTTGGTGATTGAACGGTCTGCCATTTGGAGAGTGCAGTGAGCTGGTTTCAACTCTCCAATCCCTAACTGCTCATAGACAGAATATGGAAGTAGATTAATACTTGCGCCAAGGTCTAAAAGAGCACGATTGATGTTTTTACCCCCAATGGAAATCGATATCGTAGGACATCCTGGGTCCTTACGTTTCTTTGGTAATTGTAGGATAAAAGCAGTGCTAATATTATTAAACATGAAGACCTCTTCAGCACTTGAGTCTTCCTCTTCCTAGTGCACAAGTCCTTAAGAATTTTCGCATAAGCGGGGACTTGTTGAATAGTATCTAGGAGAGGGATGTTGATGTTAACCTGTTTAACATTTCCATAATTTTCTCCATATGTGGACTCGATTTGTTACCCTTAACCGATTCGGGTAAGGAGCTTTAACAATAAGCGCTGGGTCCATCATAGGAGAAGGAAGTGGGGGTAGACGTGATCCCAAAAGAAGAGTGGGGATTGTCTGTGGAGAACTTGAAGAGCTATACTGAGGTGTCGAGCCTAGTGGGAAATGAAGAATAGGCTCGCGAGAAGGCGGTGGGGTAGAAGAACAAGGATCAAAAGTAGAAGTGTGTGTGTGAGGAAAGGTCTCAGCCGGGGTGTTAATGATAGGATTTTCAATATCATCAATTCCTTCCCCAACATGGTTATTCAGTACTCTTCCTGATCTCAACGTTGTGACGGCATTTACATTGTAATGCCCAGGATTCGGTAGGGGTTGAGACGGAAGTTTCCCTTTTTCTCTCGCACTCATTTAGGCTTTAAGTCGTGCAATTTCAGCTTCCATCGATCTGATACTCTCAGCTTGGGACGCTGAGTTTTTCTTTATCTCACTGACGGAAGATCTAACCTCAGCCGACATCTCTATGAAATTTGACAAGAGTGATTTCATGGTTTGAGTGAATTGAGAGAATTCGTCAGAACAGGTCATCTGCATAGGATTAGACGGTGTAGGAGTGTTGACCTGGTTTTGAAAATTTTGTGACTGGTAGGGGTGCTGAGTGAGTTGAAGTGGTTGCTGTTGTGGTGGAAGAGCCCTTTGGAAATTATTTTGGCTTGGAACCGTGTTTTGAGATTGTTGTTGTTGGTTCCAAGCAAAATTCGGGTGATTCCTCCAATCCTGATTGTACGTGGAAGAATATGGATCGTTTCTAGGTCTTTGAAATGCGGCATTGGTATGCTCGTGACCTTGAAACGGAGAGTTTAATGGACATTCTTCCGTTAAATGAGAAGGATCTGAACAGCACCCACATACAGTTTTGGGGAGCGACATTGGGTTTAGGGAGGCTGCTGAAAATTTGTGTTCTATAGCTTCGAGCTTCTTTTGCATTGCTGCCATCTCAGCTCGAACACCTATGGACACATCAATTTGGTGTACGCCACCCCTATTCAATGATTGGGTTCCACTCTCCTACTGTAAGGATTTTTCAGCGAACTCTTCTAAAAATTTCCAAGCTTCCCCATCATCCTTGGTCATAAAAGTGCCTTGACACATGTTTTCAAGGTTCTGTTTAGTGTTTGGGTTAATGCCCTCATATATGATTCGGCAAAGATCCCATCTCGGGATGCCGTGATGAGAACATTGAACCAAAAGATTCTTGAATCGTTCAAAGCATTTTGAAAATGGTTCAGTCGGAAGCTGGGTGAATTGATTTAGTTCGCTACGGATTCGAGCTGTCTTTTGCATAGGGTAGAATTTCTTAAGGAATGCCGCAACGAATTCTTCCCAATTCGTAATGGAATGTGCGGTAGTGTTATATAGCCACTTCTCGGCTATATCGCACAAAGTAAATGGAAGAAGTCGTAGACGCATAGCATCCACTGAAAGTTGTGACGTACCCATCATTGCGCATACGTTTTCAAATTTGGTGATAAAAACGTATGCGTCTTCAGTCTCGTGACCGTGGAATTTGGGTAGAAGGTTGATGTATTGGGGTTTAATCTCAAAATTATCCCTGTTGGCTGGTGGAATGGATAAGCAGGTCGAAAGAGGACCTCGCAAAGGATAGCGCCTCCCTTGGAGAGAGATGCGGGGTGGATCTGCGCACTAACGGACGGCGGCAGAGTAGTGGTAAAGAAGTTCGATGGAGACGGATCCATCGATGTGGGTGTGGTAGTGGGTAAAGAAGAAGTAAATAGAGAAATACCGACTTCGGAGTCGATCGGGGGTACGCGGACTAAACGGGCACTAGAATCCCGTGTCCAGCCTATCTTGCACTAAAAAGGGTTAGTACAAGTGGCAGCGCGACTTATAATTAGGGGAAATGAATGAATGCGGTGTTTGTTTTGACAAATGATACGGATTTTTTTGAAAAAATGATGCGATCACAACAAATGCAAAAAGCAAAACCCTAATTATAGGGGTCACCTAGGTCAAATCTCTAGACCGCTCCTAACTGCCAAAAGACAAGTCGCAGGATAAATCCTCCACTGCCTCTTTGTCTCTCCTGTGGCCAGGTAAGTGGGAGGTTCTCCACTATGTAAGTAGTAGGCCTAATTAAGTAACCCCTAGCCTTCGACATACTTGCCTTAGACACCACAAAAGAAACGCGGATAAGCAATGAATTACCCACGGCCTTCTTCTGTCCTAAGTGAGCACGACGGTCCTTAGAGTCATCTCTAGATATTTTTTAGTTAATGAAGGTAAATGCGGATGCAAGTTTGTGATTTTTGGGGGTTAGGAAGGGTAATGAACTCCCCACCTAATCTGGATTTGGCCGTGCCCCTTAATGTCCGTATTAATATGCAAACAACCACAAAACCAAAAACACGCACAATTTATTTTGCTTTTTGCGGCGCTGCGATTTTTGCAAAGAAGCCTGCAGAAATTTGTTAATTGGAGCAGACAAAGAAGGAGATAAGAAAGTAAGAGATCACCTGAGCAAATTTGGTGCAGTGAAGCCTTGAAGAGGCCGCGGAACCGCCGCAATAGGAGGCTAGGGCAGCAGAATCGCCGCAACGTGAACAGTAACCTGCACAAAATTTTTACAGGGAGCATCTGTTTACTCCCTCAGTCCTCTGGTATATTCTGAAAAAAAATTCACTTGCTCCACAGCTTCCAGATTTCCTCGTAATCAAATCACAACAACACGTTTAGATTTTGTGCGAATTTTGATCTCAAAATTGTAATGGAATAAATCTTTCAATTCAAATTTCAATAAAGAACGAATTAGCGCACGATCCCCGGCAACGGCGCCATTTGATTGATCTAATTTCTTGTTGTGTCGGTTTAGAAAATGAATAGAAATCACAATCAAAGAATTATTTGACCGCAATCAATAACGGTGTCGGCTTGTAGCGCGTTAGTAAGTGCGGATCGTCCACAGGGATTGTGCAATTCGTTCGTATTTTGTTTTGTTTGAATTGAAAATTTAATAGAAAGGAAAAGCAAAACGATTCAAGATTTATATCGATGAATTTCAAGAATCAACTAAATCTAATCAAGAATCAAGAAAGCGTTAAACATCAAGAATCAAGAATTGATATAATTCCAATCGATTTAAGTTTCAAGATTTGAAGTAAAGCTCGTAGGAATCGATTAGATCATAGATGTGAAGAAGACTAACAATTACCGTTTCTTATCTATTAACGAATTGATGCTAAATCGATGTAGATTTATCGAGGATTAAGGATCTTGCGAAGAATTAGGGTTTCTTCATCCTATCTTTTGTCCTTTCGATGAATCACATTCACAAGATAGCTTCTAGGAAATCGAATGATTGATCGTTGATCTCTAGATCGTGCGAAAATAATCAAGAACGCATTTCGCATCGATCTAGATCATCGATCATTCAATTTTCAAGAATTTACAATCGTTATAGGACTTAAGAAAACGTTTAAAGATTCGTCAACATCATCATTCTACCCATCATCTCGATTGCTCCACGAGCGGAGTTTTATTCAAGCATCATCACAAAGAATACATTCAAGAATTGAAGTTGAATCATAATGCCTGAATTGAAATATAAGCAAGTTAAAAGAATCTTCACCTTTATTTATTCAACAACTTGTTACAATTGCTCAAGACTACAAGAATTTGAAAAGGAACAAGATTGTCGAATCTAGCGTTGCATCGGCTCCGTGAGTCGCGGATCGGCTTGGATCTCATGCTCCAATGAAGTCCGGCTTCGCTTCTAAAGGATGGTTGAAGGCTTGCTTTGCTAGAACTCAAAGGATCTTGAATTTAGTTTCTTGATTGGATTAGGGTTAGGGTTTGGAGGTGGAAAGAGTTGGTTTGAAGGGATGATAGAACAACAAAATGAACAACCCAATTGAGGAACAACCTTTTCTTGTGAGGCCTGGGGTCCTTTTTATAGGTTTAAGAATGAGTAGCTTCCTTAAGAAGCTTGGATTAGGTTAGCTTCCCTTGTAAGCTAGTTAGTTTGGTAGAAGCCTCTAGAACTAGTTAGTTAGGGTTTAGCTTCTACCTTAAGCTAGGAGGTTAGGGGGAAGGTTCTAGGCTCTTGAGGTAGTTAGGGTGAAGCTTGCTTTGGAAGCTAGGACATCATTAGTTTTGAACCCAAGGGCTTGCTGATCTGGAAGAATGTTCAGGAGCTTTCTCGAAATTGCAGTGTCTTTCTGAGATGTAGGAACTGAGATAGGAGTTCTGCAGTTGAAATGGGGTGACGTGACAGTCACGTGACCGCGGATCCGCGGCACAAGCTGGCTTAGGCCGCGGTTCCGCGGTCCTTTGTGGGCCTTAGTGCTTGATACTTCAGGTAATGTCTTCCTATGTCTTCAGGTGTACTTTCTGATATGTTGATTCCCTGAATTCCTTCTAGATCATTTCCAGATTTCAAATCCTTGAGTTGGCGTATTCTTTAGCAGCACTGTTATGTAAATTTGACCATTCTTCTGGAATTTCCTGCACAGACTTCGAAACAGAAGTTGCGCTACACAAGAATGATGTGATGCCATGAAATACAGTCAATTTCCCTGGAAATGCCGGTTTTAAAGTCTAGCACATGCAATCTGATATTTTACGACTGTTTTGCTAATATGTGCTATATGAATGCCGAACACTTCTAGATGAGTGCAAATGATAGAGAAATTGCCGTGTTAAAAATGTAGTATTTTCGACTGATCAGGATGGCCGAGCAGGTTTGCTGCCTGCTGCCTCTTGGCGAGGGCTTTGATCCTTGGCGTTGTGGGGGTAGGGAAGCTACCAGCCATAGATAGCCGAGCAGGATAGTTGTAGGGCTGCCTCTTGGTGAAGGATTTGATCCCTGGCGTTGTGGGGTAGGGAAGCTGCCGGCCAGGGATAGCCGAGCACGGTAGCTGCAGGGCTGCCTCTTAGTGAGGGCTTCGATCCTTTGCACTGGAGGGGCCATGGGAGGCCTGCCAAGGATGAACCAAGCAGTGAAGCTGCTCGGTTGCCTCTTAGTGAGGGCTTAGATCCCTGACGTTGTAGGGTAGGCGAGGTACCGGCCAGGGATAACCGAGTAGGGTAGCTGCAGGGCTGCCTCTTGGTGAGGGCTTAGGTCCTTGGCGCAGGAGGGTCCGTGGGAGGCCTTCCAAGGATGAACCAAGTAGTGAAGCTGCTCGGTTGCCTCTTAGTAAGGTCTTCGATCCCTGGCGTTGTGGGTTAGGCGAGCTACCGGCCAGGGATAGCCAAGCAGGGTAGCTGCAGGGCTGCCTCTTGGTGAGGGCTTTGATCCCTGGCGTTGTGGCGTAGAGGAGCTACCAGCCAGGGATAGCCGAGCAGGGTAGCCGCTCGGCTGTCTCTTGGTGAGGGCTCAGGTCCTTGGCGCTAGAGGGGCTGTGGGAAGCCTGCCAAGGATGAACCAAGCAGTGAAGCTGCTCGGTTTCCTCTTAGTGAGGGCTTCGATCCCTGGCGTTGTAGGGTAGGCGAGCTACCGGTCAGGGATAGCCGAGCAAGGTAGCTGCAGGGCTGCCTCTTGGTGAGGGCTTTGATCTCTGGCATTATAGAGTAGGGGAGCTACCAGACAGGGATAGCCGAGCAGGGTAGCCGCTCGGCTACCTCTTGGTGAGGGATTAGATCCTTATCGCCGGAGGGGCCATGGGAGGCCTGCTAAGGATTGACCGAGCAGTGAAGCTGCTCAGTTGCTTCTTGGCGAGGGCTTTGATCCCTGGCGTTACGGGGTAGGGAGCTACCAGCCAGGGATAGCCGAACAGGGTAGTCGCTCGGCCGCCTCTTAGTGAGGGCTTTGATCCTTAACGCGGGAGGGGCCATGGGAGGCCTGCTAAGGATTGACCGAGCAGTGAAGCTGCTCAATTGCCTCTTGGCAAAGGCTTTGATCCCTGGCGTTGTGGGGTAGGGCGCTACCAGCCAGGGACAGCCGAGCAGGGTAGCCGCTCGGCCGCCTCTTGGTGAGGGATTTGATCCTTAGCGCTGGAGGGGCCATGGGAGGCCTGCTAAGGATTGACCGAGCAGTGAAGCTGCTCAGTTGCCTCTTGGTGAGGGTTTTGATCCCTGGCGTTGCGGGGTAGGGAGCTAACAGCCAGGGATAGCCGAGCAGGGTAGCCGCTCGGCTGCATCTTGGTGAGGGCTTTGATCCCTGACGTTGTGAGGAAGGGAGCTACCAGCCAGGGATAGCCGAGCCGGGTAGCCGCTCGGCTGCCTCTTGGTGAGGACTTTGACCCCTAGCGCCGGAGGGATGTAGGAGGTAACGAGGCGGTGGTCGGCTGAACCGACGCGAGCAGAGTCTTCTCTCCCTCTGTAGGGGTCCCGGTCCCAAGGCAGGGGAGCGGCGACCTGGGGATCTTGCCCTGCCGTTTAGATGTGGATCAGCGCCTCCACGAAGGACGCGAGTCGGTCTATTCGGCCGGCAAGGGTGCTAATGGCATTCGGCGGAAGAGGTTCGTCTGCGCCTCCGTTGAGGGGGAGGCGGCGGCTAGTGCTTGGATCTTCGTGATGATCGCTCGCCATTGGATTGAGATCGGAAAATGAACTTTTGTTTTTGTGGAATCAATGAGTTCCCACAAACGGCGCCAGCTGACGCGACCTGGATCGCGCCAAGATGTTACCTTCCGTTGATCTGTTGATGGCGGCGATGGGTGGCTGAGATTGGATCTGGAGGCTGTCGCTCCTGAAGCATGTGGATCTCAATAGGTTTGAGGTTGTGGTTGCCGAGCTGCCTGCAAGGAAGTCCTGGGGTGGTTGTACCACTGAGAACCCTCCGACAGTCAAGTTACACTAGAAATCCGAGCAGAATAACGGCTTGGTGGAGTAAAAATGGCTTATTTGAACCGTCTGAAGAAGGGGTTTATATAGCGGTGGCAGCAGGCAAGGCAGGCGCGAGAATCATGCCGGCAGTTACGCTCCCGACGTCTCGCCCGCGTGATGAGCGGGATCTCCCATTAATGGCGAGACAGACTCGTTAATAGGAGATCGTGATGGCGTGGAACGTGGGATGTGGCCGGCGGATATCTCGCTCATGGCGAGATTCGCGGGATGGCGGTTGCGCCTGTGAGCGGTGTCGTTGGTCGGTCGATGAGACCGAGGAAGATGATCTCGGCGGGAGAGCTCGCGGACGAGCGGGAGAGCCGAGATATCTTGGTTCTGTGGTAGCCCGAAGACGAGCTAGTAGGCCGAGGAGACCAATTGTGCAGGGGCTCGGAGGTGAACCAGCGTTGGTCAGTAGGACGGGCATAGGAGTGGTCTGGTCGGCAACTGTAGGTCCTTCCTTGCATGCTCTGGTACACGTCATCTGCCACGTGTCATGATCTAAGGAATTACCGTTATCGAGCATCATCATACAAGAAAAACAAAACCTTATCTATCCGTTTTTCGCTTGGGACTAAAGGGGTCGAACAATACTACTACCTCCGTTGCACAATGTAAGTCCTTTCGCAATACCAATAAAAAACTTTGATTACCAATACACTTTTAGTTCCACATTTACCATACTAACTCTATCATGATTTCTTTTCATGCATGTTTAGCTATCAATAATGATAGGGCTAAAATGGAAAATTTACCTTTAAATAATCAAGATTAAAAAAAATTCAATCTCCTCCTACTCTTAGAATGCGTACAAAAGCAAAATTGTAAAACAGAGGTAATAAATTAATATTAAAATATATACTAGCTTCTTTCAACAAACAAGTTGCTTGCTGCTCCAGTTGGCTCATGTAGTTTTGATTAGTAGTAGACTATTTACCAAATCAGATTATGATCTATAAGTTTTGTATTTGTATTTTTGTCTTTTAATACTTGTCCTACATTAATTTTCTTCCAATAGACAATTAATAAATGAGATTAATGGAGGAAAGAGGCCATAGGAGGGGATTTCCTCCTATGGCGTCGAAAAAACACCCCCTCCCTAGTTTTTTCCGACGATCGGCACCCACCATCTTCATCGTCATCATCTAAGATGTGGGCATACCAAATTTCTTGTGATTCTACATCCTTTTCACCGTTGATTTAGTGTGTTCAAAATTAACGGTTTACCGACAATAGAACTTTTTACATTGCTAAATCAACGGTGAAAAAGTTGTAGAATCACATAAAATTTGGTGTATCCACATCTTAGATGATGACGATGAAGATGATGGGTGCCGATCGTCGGAAAAAACTAGGGAGAGGGTATTTTTTCGACGCCATAGAAGGGAATTCCCTCCTATGGCATCTTTTCTCCATTATTCTCAAATGAGATTAAATATATGTTATATATAAAGTAAAACAAACTCTGGTGGGGGTTTTGGATTATTAATTTGTTCCTGCTCATTTTGCGTCGCACACTGGTCCGCGACTTATGGGACCCAATTGCATGCATGGTGTGGGCCCTACGACGTGGACAGGTCTATGAACCAAGATCCCACTGATTGGAGGGAAAAAAGGAAAGAAAGAAAAAAGAAGCCTGACAAGTGAAATTAAGTCCGACCCAACTTTCTCTTGCCCATCAACAACTTGGTCGTTACCCAACAAAATGTATGTAGTGTAAATTTTACTAAAATGGATTTTGATTTGAACTTTAAAAATACTATAAAAGCTCGTTAAAGAGTATTTTTATAAAAATGTTGAAAGGTATTTTTGTCAAAAATATCATATTCCGTTCGTTTTGAGTCTTACTATTCCATTAAGGCATTGCTTCTACGGCTACAGGAATCCGTAAGTCCCCATGGTTGTCCCTACGGTGCCCTACGTTTTAATTTAAAAATATTAAATCGTAATTTGTTGTTTGGCCTACGGAGCCGCAAACAAATGACTTACGGTTAAGTCCGTAGGGATATATATATGGGTTATTAATAAAAAAAAGGCACAGAAAAGCCCTCCCCGTTCCCAAAAATTCTCTCTCTCACTCTCCTGCGCGCCTCTCGTCGCACCTCGATCCCGCGCCTCATCGCCACCGCCCTCCGCCCGCCACCGCCCGCGACTCGTCGCCAATTGCGTCGTCGACCACTTCGGCTGAGGCTCCACATGCATCTCCTTCGGCTGCGGCTCCGCAAGCCGCTACCTTGGCTGCGGTTGCGCAGACTACAGCTCCACAACCCGCTCAGAATCTCGCAGCTGCGGCTCCGTAAGCCACTACCTCGGCTGCGGTGGCGCAGACCACTCCTACAGCTCCACAGCCCGCTCAGACTCCCGCACAGTACGCATTGCTCGAGATGTTGACTCAGGGTTTATCCGAGGAGCAGATGCGCTAGATTACGGCGATTATCAGAGGTGGAGCTAGACCGAGCTAAGGTAGCTTTTTGATTTTTATATTTTAAACATGCATTTACTTATATGATACATATTGTATATATTTTGGACCATATTGGTGGTGTTTGCGTGTTCATATTGATTTAGATTGATATCGTATTTTGCTTGTTGATTTCTTTTATATATTACGCGTGAGATGTTGATTATGAATACCGCAGTATATATTCTGCTTGTTGATTACATTCATATATGATGTATATATTATTGTGTACGGGGCGAGGAAAAAACAGACAACCCCTTTTTACAAAAAACCTGATAATATGTCCCCACACATGCTGCACCTACCGTTTAATACGAAGGTTACGAAGCAAGCTCGATTCGTTCTTCAAGTGGAGCCTAGAGGAGTCGTAGGGACTACTGTCCGGAGTTATAGAAGGGAAGGGATTGGTCTACAAAGGTTATAGTCTCTTTCTCTTAACATAAATCTTATTTTATATCATGTAAAACTCTAATACTCTTGTTAGATTCTAGGTTAGTGTAGCTTAGCACCCCGAAAATTATAAAATTGCATGCTTGATGCCGGTATAAACCTTGTGATGGTGCTAGGATACACTTTCAAAAGCAACGTGTCGAGATCCGCTGCATCGGTAGATAACCATTGGTTTCTCACCGCGGTGGTACGAATTGCCTTAAAGAAAACAAGATACCCATGCCTCAGTCGACGGCTTCACCAACCTCGATCATATTTATTTTTTGCTTGATTTTATTTTATGAACATTTATTGCGTTTTAAATAATTTGATTTATGTTTGGTTCGTATATTACCTAGGAACAACACATCTTATAGTTTTTATTTAAATTCTAAACATCTACACCTACTAATTAAAATATTAAAGAAAATTTGAGGAATACACGAAACTATGCAGTCTTCCAGATGAATTCTGCAATTTTTGGAACTCCTTTGTAATTTGTTTATCTCAACCTAGCTAGATACATAACTCTGATGTAATTGGACATTCTTTATTACTATTATTGATATTCTATTGAGATGAGCACAGGCATGTCAATGGGTCTGGGCGGACCCGAACTGACACGTTTCAGATTCAGATCCATTTATATTTAATGGATCCAGATCCTTATATTTATCTAATGAGTCTAAACTGAATGGATCTATATCCGAATCCATTATTAACCGGGTCCAATCCATTTGTTTATCCATATATGTTTAAATTGTTTTCATAATTAAAAAGAGTTAAGCTTAAACAAGAATTAGCAATGGAGACATCATAAAAAAAGAATGAAAATTCGATGGTAAAGTTATTTATAATCAGTTAAATATTTGTTGATATGATTTAGTCAACTAAACATATCTTTTCGATATAATTTAGTCTATTAAAAATTATATGATATCTAATTAAATAAATGAATCGGGTTAAGCGGGTCCGTGCAGAGCTTATCCAGACCCTTAATCCATTTATTAAGGCTTTTAATGTATCTGAATCAGGTCTGGGTAAGCGGGTCTGGAATCAATTCCAGACCCTATTTTTTGCATTGGGTCCGGGTCTAGACCTGACCCATTGACAAGCCTAACTGAGCATGCACACATCTTTGGAATTTGTAATGAAAATTATACATGATTGCTTCAACATTTAATATTTTATAGACGTTTTTAAAATAATTCTATTTTCTCTAATCTATTATCTGTTGTATCGTCGTGTGCTTAAAATCAAGTTGTTAATTTATTTCACACCAGAAAAGTAAAATAAATTAATAAGTCGACCTGTTATTGTTTTTGTGAATTCGGGTCCATTCTATTCTATTGTTTTGTCCATATTATTTTCCATATTATTAGATTCAACGGTAAACTGAGAGGGTAAAACATGAGGTACATGCATAGTTTTTGTCTTTGGTTTTCCGGATCCGTAATGTAATGTTTGGATTTAATAATAGCATGGAGTAATATATACCCCCATCCTCCCACACAATCTAGCTTCCTTCCGTATGTTCAAATACAATAACTTAAGGAGTTGTTAGGTTTTGTTAATAAATGTGCATGTAGTTCTTCTAGCTGCATGCATGTACGTAATTAAAATGACAATATAAATATTAAGTTTTGTGTGGATAGACGGGAGTGCTCTATTGCAAACCGGTCCACGTTTTTAAAAAACGGAAACTCTCGGTCTCCGACACATTTGAACGATCCGATCTGTTCAGGTTGATCACTTTATCATCAAATGTATGTGTGAAAAATCAAAAGATCAATAAAGATCTCTAACCAATACATCGGATGTAGTTTATGTTGCATCATATCGAAAGACGTTCATTTTTTACCCATCCGGTTCATTGGTTAGAAGTCTTAAAATCCTTTGATTTTTCATACACATACATTTGAGGGTAAGATTCAGATGGAGTTTATGTTGCATTATTGATCCCCTCTCTCTATCTTTTTCAGGATATATATATATATATATATATATATATATATATATATATATATATATATATATATATATATATATATATATATATATATCAGATGGAGTTTATGTTGCATTATTGATCCCCTCTCTCTATCTTTCTAAGTGTATATATATATATGTCCCAACATACAAACAAAAATCTGACACTGCGTGTACATCTAGTTCATCGATCTTTGATGAGAATTTGGTTGGAACGCAGAAAATAAAAAAACCACACGCTCTTCATTATCATGCATGACCTCAACTCAAGAATTTTCAAAATATAAGATAATAATCGTCAACATTCATTATAATTTCAGAATTTTGGTACAATTAATAGAGAAGACATTTCATATTGTATTAAAGCACGCAACGGGCAAGGTTCCATTTCTATTAGAAGCATGCTAAATACAGATTAATTTAAATAAAATTACTGCTGTGCAGAAACCTACGACTTGGTCTAAAGGGTTCTCACATGCTGGTACGTGTTAGAAAATAAAATAATAACTCTCAACTCGTATCTTATGCTTTTGGAGTCTTAATTACTACAGCTGAAGAAATGTTTGGTTACAGTTTCATGAGTGCTCTTTCTCATTAATTTCATGGAGAACAGAAATAAGAAAATTTCTTTAACCATTCAAGTGGTCACGTCAACCAAACCTCCCATTTGGTAATTTAAATCTGCCTAATATTGAAGCATACATCTACACGTGCATGATACGTGCAAACATCTAGTATGAGGATCAATGGAGAAGCATTACATACACGCATCCAACCCAAAAGAAAAAAATCAAAACTAAAATAGATATTAATATCAAAGTCTAGAGTCGGAAGTATTAAACAAAACATGTATTTTTCCACTGTTGAATGAGCTAGCTGGCTTTTTAGCATCTGCAGCTGTCTGGCTTTAATAAACATGTAGCTTTCGGCTATAAAAGCCACATCGGATGGCACACGTACGTGTGGGCTTTGACTGTGAAGGATACTGTGCAATGCATATCCCTATCCTTAGATTTTTGGTGGATCCCACATCGATCGATCTTTCACGTGCCAATTAAATTAAATTATATGATATATCCATGTCGGCTCGTTTGATTGCAAACGGAAACGATTACTTTTGAGAAGAAGAACATGCAAGGAATTGAAATATTTATGAGGGTTGTTGGATCAAAGTGGGCGAAAAGAACCCAAAGGGCTCTTGTCTCCTTTAATTTTGGATGTGCACATGTTCTGCTCTCATAAGCATTAAAGGTCGAAAAGTCGAAAGAAAGAGAAAATTCTATAAAGATTACTGGTGAAGATTCGAAAGTGAGTTTTGTCTCAAGAGTTTGAACGAGAGGGAGAAGAAAAGTTTGACTTCAGTTTTGGCCGACAACAGCTTAGATCGGTTGTTGGTTAGTCTCTCTCTCTCTCTCTTTCTTTTTTCAAATTAAAAGTTATTTTTTTTGGTGTTTTCTTTCTTAATTATCGATCAAATATTGATGTAACGTACGTCAATATATGAAGCATGAATTAATGAATGCGTGCATATGTTTGAAGTTCATGAAGAGGTTTTGCTTTCTACATTCATAATTGATATATGATCATGAGGAAGTAGCTACTGGAGTACTGGGGATCTATGTTGCTGTTGGCTCCTTGCGCTCGTGGGGGACGTTGTTGGTGGTTTTACGTGCATGGGCAGCATGCTTGGTCGGGATCCTCGTGGCCGATTTCAGTCCATAAACAAACAATTAGTCCATGCAATTAATCTTTGGCAAAAAGAAAATAAAAAAATAAGAAATTGATAACCTTTTTAAAACGAGTAGAAATCATTGGATAAGAATTTTTCAGTCATTCAGAGGCTATTTAAATAAGATAGGCTAAAGTGTTACAAAAAATTTAAGAACAGATGTCATTAGATTTTAAATATGGTTTTATGATATGGTTGTATTGTGGCTAATGTTTGAATTCATGATTGCTTAAAATCGAGTTGATTTTCTCTTTACTTAAGACAATTTTTGCAATATAGATTGCAAAAGGTATCCACAAGCCCGTGTTCCAAGATAATTCAAGCCCAAAGAAAACTCTATATGTTGAAATCAGCTTGACTTTCAACTTCATCACCAACACAAGATAATGAGAGGAAATTTGGAATGGAATCAGACTGAGGAGGTCTATTGTCTGCATCCTTTCCTGAAAAAAACTACATAGGCATAGAATGTAAATTTTTATTTAAATCCGTAACCCTTAGTCCAAATTCGTAATTAATCGTTTAGGTTCATTTTCAGAATGATATTTTTAATTGCAACTCGTAATTCAAAATTGTAAGATTATGACTCTTCATATTGTGTAGGAAAAGGTTGAACTCAAACTCGTCACGAGACTACAAATAAGGGTTGCCCCTATGGATTTATCCGTAGGAGCAAACCACTGCCCCTATGGATATATCCGTAGGGACAAGAAAATACCCTATAGGTACAAACGCCGTAGGTGCAAGTCGAAGCCTTGAACTTGCCCCTACGGACTAAAAATTACCCCTATGGAATTATGTGTAGTTCCAGTTTTCCCTACGGATTAGGCCGTAGGGACAAAAAAATTATTTTATTTACGGTTTTATAAAATAGATTAGGTGTACCTACAGATTTATCCGTAGGGCCAAATAGAGACCCCTACGGATAAGTGCGTAGGTATATATCCGTAGGGGCAAAATATCAGGATACCTGATATTTTGCCCCTACGGATACCTGTGTAGGGGCATTTGTTTGCCCCTACGGATATATCCGTAGGGGCAAGCTTAACCCCTGATACTGAGATCATAGGGGCAAAATAACAGGTATCCTGATATTTTGCCCCTATGGATAAATCTGTAGGTACATAGTTGGGCCATACGGATTAATCCGTAGGGGCAATTAAGGGCCCTACGGTTAAATCCGTAGGTACATATTATCAGGATTTTAAAAAAAAAAAAGGCTGTCTATTTTTTTCTCGCCCTGTGCACAATAATATATACATCAATCATATATAAAATTAATCACCACGCAGAACATATATTGCAGTATTCATAATCACATCTCACGCATAATATATAAAAGGAACCAACAAGCAAAATATGATATCAATATAAACACGCAAACACCACAATATCAATATCGTCCAAAATGTAGTACAATATGTATCATATAAATAAATACATGTTTAAAATATAAGAATCAAAAAGCTATCCTAGCTCGGTCTAGCTCCACCTCTGATAAACGCCAGAATCTCGCGCGCCTGCTCCTCGGTCAATAAATCATGCAATGCGGAGCGTGCGGGAGTCTGAGCAGGCTGTGGAGCTGGCGATGTGGTCTGCGCAGCCATCGTCGAGGTAGTGGCTTGCGGAGCCGCGGCTGCGGGAGTCTGAGCGGGCGGTGGAGCTATAGGAGCTGTCTGCGGAACCGCAGCCGATGTAGTGGCTTGCGGAGCCGCAGCCGAAGGAGATGCATGTGGAGACTCGGCCGATGTACCCTGTCGCGTCTGGACCTACGTGTGTAATAAGAGAGTAAGAACTGTGTATTATTCGAATTCGTATCATTATCAAGTTATTTCGAAACCCCAATCTATATATACTTAGGGACTTAGGCCTCGTTTGGATATCTAGTTTGGAAAACCGTAGTTTATTTTAATTAGATATGTATGTATGATTAATCAAAGCTAAGTCTACAACCAAATAATCTCAGGCTACGTACTAATATTGGATATGTTGCTATCTATAATATGACATAATATTTTACTATTAAGTAGTATACATACCAGCATCTCCTTCAACTCCTGAACGGTGGCCTTCAAGCTCTCCAGTTCCTGCTGGAAACGTCGCTCACCGGAGACGGAGGAAGTAACCGCCGGGGTGGAGTCCAACCTCATATGGGCCCTGCAAGGGCCCAGTCCCCGGCCTCTCTCCCAACCTCCGTGGTGCCCTCCGTGTGCGGCGTCCAGGACTGGGGTCAGCAGCATCGGATCGCTCTGTCCGGTAAAATCGATCCCCGATGCCTCGGCCTGCTCAACCACCCGCTCCTACACCCACATTAACCAGTAAAATATAAGTATATCATTTAAATTTGAACCTTCCAAAACTAAAATTTCAAATAGGGGTTGAATAAATTTTAACAGTTACGCAATACTCCTGAGTAGCGACGTCGGGGTATCGAAGCTCGTCCGTGGCGGGATCTGTCGAGGTGCCGTGGACGACAAGATATGCGGACAGCACGCTCGGTGTACCACCTTGCGCCAGGGTCTGAGCTGTCTGCAATATTAGAAAATAACTCTTAATATTAGATATATTAGAAAATAACTCTTAATATTGCATTATATCACAAAGGCTGGCCTATTGTAATTTACCGATAACTCCATGGCTCGAGTAATATTCCTCGAGCCACCTGTATAGGTGGGGCGACCCCTCTTCGCCTTCTATTCTCTATATTTTGAGCGGCCTGTTTCTGCACAACACATTCACATTTAGTTTTCTAATTAAGGAACACAAAAAAATAAATTATATACTAAATAATGAATTACATTTAAAATACATACCTGTTTGCGTTGAGAGTCGAAATATTTGCACAATAGAGGCCATGTCTCTACGTCGACTTTCGCAATGGCCGGAGTAGATAGGAGGGCCGCTCTCTCTGTCTCGGGGGTCGCCACCCACAAGGAGTAGCAGTCGGCCTTCAGCTCATTCCTGTTGTATCAGACCTTAGTCTGCATGTTCTTCATCAGGCCATTGTACAGAGCATGAAGGTCGAGCACCCTCCCAGGGTGATCAGGGTCGGGTACAGGCTGAAAATCGTAATCCAACTGAAAATACAAAAAAATATTGTTATTAGATTGCAAGTGTTAATAATAAATATATTGGATAAATCAAATGAAAATATATATTAATACCCGAACCTGATCAAAGAAGAGGGCGAATGAGCGCCGGTGCTGGTCGCCCCACTCAACGTGAAGTGGATAGTTCTTCACGAGCCGGCTCTCATCCCCCATATACCGACCGAACCTCTCGCTATGAGGACCGGTATAGCGATAATCAGGGGTAAAAAAGAGGGGGAATGCTGCCTCCCCCCTAGCTCTGTCAGGCCTCAACCTGTGGGACTAATTCGGGCCTCGAGTCCCCCTCTGGGGATGGGGAGGCCCTGCGTCTGCAAGAAATATCAAGACAATTAATATTAAAACAAAGTTGTATTAAGAAATCAAGGTTAAACGAAAATTGAAGTGTGATATATACCTCCGGTGACTAAAGCACGAGCCTGGGCCCGGGCAGCAGCACGAGCGGGACGATAGTTCCTCCGGTGAGGAACAGCCGGTGTCCCGGATGCGGACGCATCCCCTCCAACTAGAAAATAAAAATTGACGCTAAATTTCCATGAAGTTCATATTTATTCTATAGAGGATATGTAAAATGAATAAATATCTTATATTTATTCATACTAACCTGCAGACGACGCGGAGGGTACGGAAGTGGCAGGAGTGGCCCCTGCGGCAGATGTGGACGCACCACCTATAATTAGACAATTAAAAATAGATTATATAAGTAATTGCAAAAAGAATGTGTAGATCAATAATATAATATTCTAAATCAATATGTATGCACTATAGGATATATAAACATACCCGCAGGTGCGGTGGTGTCACCACCTACAACTAGACAATAATAAAAATTACTATCTAAGTAAGAGCAAAAGGAATGTGTGTATATTTATGGAATAGCATTCTAAATCAATATACATGCACTATATGATATATAAACATACCTGAAGGTGCGGGAGGGGCCTCTGTCCCTGATGTGGACGCATCACTAACAACTAGACAATCAAACATTGACAATATAAGTAATTTTGACATGAACATGCATGAATATCTATAATATTACATTCAAAATGGATATGCGTGCAATATACCTGGAGGTGTGGCAAATTCCACACGGAAGGAGGCATCCGAAGGGGTCTCCGATCTGGGTGCAAGACCGGCCCTCTGAAGCTCCCTACGCAGCTCTCCGGGCGGCAGAACCGCTCTGCCTCTGCCTCTGCCGGTGCCGCGGCTGGAGCTCCTGCCGCCCCTCGCTTCTCCCGTCGTCGTCATCAAATCTAGATAAACGGTTCGTGGACGCATTAGACAATCATTACAAGTATTGACTATATATGTATAGATCGTAAAATGTGAAGTAATAATATAACATTACTGATAACCTTTTTCGTTTCGTGGGCGCATTAAACATATCTACTTGGATTTCATCATCGATATTATTTCTAACCCACGTAACTGCTAGTTGTATGTATGCCCTAGAGGCCAGTATTGTACAGATGATGTATATTATATTGGATGCTTGGACATATATAGAGAGGACTTTCTTGCTCGATATGATAATATGCTATTTGGTTGCTCTTTACTTTAACATGTATACTTGTCTCTTTATACTGTCTTATAGTTACATGTTAGTAAAGCCCTTAGGATGTGTACTTGACTACCTGGACTATGATGCGGATCATACTAGTGGGGACATGGTAGTCCACAAGTACATCCTTCAAGGTCCCTAGTCTTGGGTGTATCGAGACGGGGCATCGATATACCAGAGTAGACTAGCGTATACGCTTCTCGACCCATGAGATGGGCGATGGATGATCCCATATCCATTGGTGTTTGACATCAGAGATGGTATACGGGTGCTCAGTGGAGACTGGGTACACTGGACGGACTCGCCGAGAACTCCCAGATGGTATTGTACCTCACGTCAGATGGCAGTTCTCTGGTAACACTTGTGCAGGTTAGTCTGTAGACCCGAGATCGTCATAGAGTCTTGTGTGATTCCCACTGTGCTTTAATTTCCACCTTACCACATCCATGAGGGCGTGCAAAACGGTGGTTTTTGGGTACAGTCCCGAGTCACATGGAGGCAATGAGCGATAGGAGGGGTTTCGTCTCTTCCGGTATTGGGGGTTGATGTTGCGCTGTGCTCGATTGGCCGTAACAGGGAAGTCCCTGGCCAGGGCTGATTTAGAGATTTACTGGTAAGTGTTACCAGTAGTTTCTCGACCCGTTATGAGCCTCACATCGGCACGACTTATTGGTTATTGGGGTCTGACGTTTACCACCCCTAGACTTGATATGCGACATATCAGACGAGGAGACCGGACTGTACGGGAAGTGTTACCGGCAGGCTTTTACAGGAGTTGGAGCGGGCTTGCTTGCTGATCTTCTGATCGCTCAATACCCGGGTAGCCGTTACGTCCAGCTAGTACCGCTGACGGCTTGTGGGTGCTTGATGTGATCATCACCTACTGCCGGCGTATTGACGAGTCTTTAGAGTCCTACATAGAGGTTTTACTGGCTCAAGAAAAACGAGATAGGAGCGCATATGTAATATGTGCGGGACCGAGAATAATGCATGTATGTGATACCGTATTCTATTCTTGCGACTTTCTGTATCGGTCGGTTATATATAGGATATAGCCGGGTTATCGAATCAAGTGTTGATTCGATAAGGCGATACATTGGATATTAGTCGGTTATATGTGATATGACCGGATTATTAAGTCAAGTGTTGATTTAATAATTTATTGTATAATTGTATATTTGATATACTAGTTTACATTAACTAACACTAGTTCACTTAGGGTTTTTTTCCTGTAGGGTTACTAGGCACACTAATAAGGCTCTACAAGGCATCGACCATGCCAAAATTAAATTTTTATGTGCCGAATAACACTAAGCAAGATCGTATACTAGAGTTTAGGCGAAACTAAAAGCAAGTAAACAACTTTACTCTAAAGGGATACGAAATACAACCTTTGTAGATCGGTCCTTCACTTTTTTAGCTCCTTGATGAAGTCCCTTCGCTGCGATCGTGGTTCTCCCGGACCCTTGCATGGCTTCACGAGGCGAAAGGTGCGACCTTGCTTGAAGTCTCCGAGGCCGAAGATGATTTACGTCGAGGGAAATCCGATTCAAGCTACTACTTCACTAATTTGATAATTAGTGAAGCAAACACCCTATACTAAAGTGCTAGTCTAGTAGATGATGGAGAAATAGGAAGTGGGTTCTCTTTGGATTTTTGTTTCTCACAATCTATCTCACTTTTTTCAAAACCCTAGCAAGCTTTTTCTCTTGCTCAATGAAGAAGAAGATGATGAACAAAAGAAAAGAAAATGAGGATAATGATTAAGTAAGAAGGCTAACCATGGTGGGTGAGTATCATATACTAACTCTTGTAGAGTCATAACCATAGCTAAGTGTGTGATGGTTAGGTTAAAATCCAAAGTAAAAACAAATCTAGTGGACTTTAGTCAATGCATCCACAAGCTTCCACAAGCTTCATGCATTTTCTAATTTTCCACTAATTTTGTAATTACTTTTAAACATTAAACCCAATCATAACAAATAGGATGGTGTATGTCTCATACACACATGAATGTTGTATCATCAACCATGATACAATAAGATAACACATTTTAACATATATCATATATATGTTAAAGTAGTGTATATGTGAGAAAAAAAACCCTAAGTGAACTAGTGTTAGTTAATGTAAACTAGTATATCAAATATACAATAAATTATTAAATCAACACTTGACTTAATAATCCGGTCATATCACATATAACCGACTAACATCCAATGTATCGCCTTATCGAATCAACACTTGATTCGATAACCCGGCTATATCCTATATATAACCGACCGATACAGAAAGTCGCGAGAATAGAATACGGTATCACATACACGCATTATTCTCGGTCCCGCACATATCACATATGCGCTCCTATCTCGTTTTGCTTGAGCCAGTAAAACCTCTATGTAGGACTCTAAAGACTCGTCAATACGCCGGCAGTAGGTGATGATCACATCAAGCACCCACAAGCCGTCAGCGGTACTAGCTGGACGTAACGGCTACCTAAGTCGTGCCGATGTGAGGCTCATAACGGGTCGAGAAACTACTGGTAACACTTACCAGTAAATCTTTAAATCAGCCCTGGCCAGGGACTTCCCTGTTACGGCCAATCGAGCACAGCGCAACATCAACCCCCAATACCGGGAGAGACGAAACCCCTCCTATCGCTCATTGCCTCCATGTGACTCGGGACTGTACCCAAAAACCACCGTTTTGCACGCCCTCATGGACGTGGTAAGGTGGAAATCAAAGCACAGTGGGAATCACACAAGACTCTATGACGATCTCGGGTCTACAGACTAACCTGCACAAGTGTCACCAGAGAACTGCCATCTGACGTGAGGTACAATACCATCTGGGAGTTCTCGGCGAGTCCGTCCAGTGTACCCAGTCTCCACTGAGCACCCGTATACCATCTCTGATGTCAAACACCAATGGATATGGGATCATCCATCGCCCATCTCATGGGTCGAGAAGCGTATACGCTAGTCTACTCTAGTATATCGATGCCCCGTCTCGATACACCCACGACTAGGGACCTTGAAGGATGTACTTGTGGACTACCATGTCCCCACTAGTATGATCTGTATCATAGTCCAGGTAGTCAAGTACACATCCTAAGGGCTTTACCAACATGTAACTATAAGACAGTATAAAGAGACAAGTATACATGTTAAAGTAAAGAGCAACTAGATAGCATACTATCATATCGAGCAAGAAAGTCCTCTCTATATATGTCCAAGCATCCAATATAATATACATCATCTGTACAATACTGGCCTCTAGGGCATACATACAACTAACAGTAACTTCATGATCGGCCGAAGACAACCCGTCTTTCGAAACAGACGGTCGGAGCACTCTAAGCCTTCTCTCTTCTTCATCCTCATCGCTGTCCTCGAATTCTGGGACATCGTAGACATCCCTACGTTTCCAACGGCATACGACACTCTATCCCGGATGCTTCAAACACTGTGAGTAGTATACTTGGAACGCTTGGTTCGGAAAGATAAACGGATCTTCCTGACCGTAAAATCGAAGTGTGTTCACACTGGTCAATCCATATTCATCTTTCCAAGTCCCAAGATTGCTTCTCCACTTATCCGTATCGGTTCGCGTATCGTACCAAGTACACTGGAATATATAAAAGGGTTCTGATCGTCCGGGATAGTGGATGCCGAGTATACAATATAAGTACCCATAATAAATCACACCGTCCGATCCTACCATCGCAATCCCACTATTCTGAGTGGTTCTAGATGTTTCTATGTTCTTAACTTCGAATTTGTATCCAAGGACACCGAATCCTTTATAATATGCAACCTCCATACTAGGAAATTGAGCTAAACATCTTGAATCACTCTCAAATGATGCAAACAAGTTCGGATCGTGGATCTAGCAAAACAAATTTTACGACAAATACATAACGATATAAGTTTAAATTAAAACTGATAGCAATAACATGTTATTCGAATAACTTACATGATCTGTGACCCAATCACAAAAATTATCCTGATGATATTTTTCCAACCGTTCTTCGTTCCAATCAGGATGCCCCTCACGTACCTCGTTAAAATGAATTCTGTTTTCAACAAATAATGGTGACATTAATATTATATTATTTCATACACATACAAACACAAATATAAAAATTAATCCAAAAAAACCTACTCTCTAATTTGTTCAAGACATGCGCAATTAAGCAAGATAAACCGGTATATCTTGTTGATAAACATAGTGTCTACCCTCTTATAATCGGCTTTACCATATGGCCCGTCTTGAATTCTTCGAGGCCGGTTAAGTCTCGTCTCAATGTTCTCGTCCGGATAGCGGGAACAAAATGTGGTTGCTTCATCAAGAAGATAACCTTGCATGATAGAACCTTCTGGTCGATTTTTATTGCGTATATATTTTTAAGAGTGTAGAGGTACCTAAAGAAAATATGTTGAATAAATAAATATGGGCATACAGGACAACAATAATTTTAAAAATTGCGCGAAACGAAAAATTACACGTACCTCTCGACGGGATACATCCATCGATATTGTACTGGTCCGGCTAACTTAGCCTCAGTTGCAAGATGAACCGTCAAGTGTATTATGATATCGAAGAATGACGGTGGGAAAATACGCTCAAACTTGCAAAGTATCAACGCAATAGAATTTTCTAGTTTATCCAGCGTCACAACCTCCAGTGTTTTAGCACACAACTCTCTGAAAAAACAACATAGGTCGTTGATTACTAGACCAACCGATTCGGGGAGAGAAGTCCTGAGGGCTAATGGAAGAAGGTGCTCCACGATAACATGGTGATCAGTCGAAAATACTGCATATTTTAACCGGCAATTTCCTTAACATCTGCATACATATAGGAGAGTACGGTATTCATAATTCACATATTAGCTAATTGGTCGCAAAATAGCAAAATACATGTATTCGACCTTTAAACCGGAAATTCTAGGGAAATTAACCGCATTGCATTACATAGCATATTTTCTATATCTTGCAACCCCTATTTTGAAGTCTATGCAGGAAACGAGATACTTGCTCGATCATTACATCGCTCGACCATTACAATTGCTCGTAAACTC
This sequence comes from Agapanthus africanus, assembly GCA_030015575.1. Lineage (NCBI taxonomy): Eukaryota > Viridiplantae > Streptophyta > Magnoliopsida > Asparagales > Amaryllidaceae > Agapanthus > Agapanthus africanus. The sequence goes on along the minus strand of JASDDO010000024.1, from coordinate 135,659,472 downwards.
ATTGAAAGTAAATCTGGTATCAACATAGAAGGGCTACTGCAATTCTAAACATTGAAGAATAACCCAAACAGTAGTAGCAAGCAACTGCAGAAAGCACAGTTCCCGAGGCCACCAAGGTGCGGCGGAAGCGCGGCCCAAAGCCACCTCACGCGGCGGATCCGCGGCTGAACCAGGGAATCAACTTCTCAAACTTCATCACAATTCCAGTGCTAGTACCTGCAGCTCAAAAACGCATACAGAAGTCCAGAATATTCCAGACACTTCCACCAGATCATCAAATTCCCAAACTATCCTAATACTTCTAGAACTTTCCTAAACCCTTGCTTAAACCCTAAGCTAAACCCCAACAACTTGTCAACAAACTTTGGGAGGGAAAGTCTAATTCAAACCTAGACCTAGTTCTATAAATAGGACCCTAGGCTCTCTCATTCATCATCTTTGGAAAATCTTAGAAATCTTGAAAAATCAAGAAACCCGAGAGAGAAAAAGATTCAACCCATTTTAGTTTAGCCATTCTCTTTCTCCATCTTCTTCTTCCTCAAGATTAGTGAGAAATCTTGTAGGAAACCCTAACCCTAATTCCACTCCAAATCCAACATCTTGAGTACCAAATCAAGCGAGAAATCTTCAACCTTTTGGGAGCCGAGCCGATCTTCCATCGGGCAAGTGATCCAAGCTGATCCGCGATCCACGGAGACGAGCGAAGCCAAGTCGACAATCGAGTTCCTCCTCTTGTAGTTTCTTGAGTGATTGTAACGGAATTGTTGATATAAATAAAAGGTGAAATTCGTTAATCTTGCTTTCTTTTAAAATTTCGCATCATGTTATCTTTACTGTTCTTGAATATTGTCTATGTGGTGATGCGCGAGTAAAACTCCGCTCGTTAAGGAGTCGAGAAGATCTTTAGTATGATGATGTAGCAAATTTGTAATCAATTCTTGAATCCCACGAGATTGTAAACCCTAGCTATTTCAAGAATTGACAACCCAATTCGATTCGATGCTTTCTTGATCAACATCGCTCGAGATTGGGGTGATCCGATCGATTCTTGAAATTACTAGAGGCTAGAATATAAATGGTATCCTCGAAAGAGTAAGGGTTAAGAGATGAAACTTTAATTTCATCAAGAAAACCCTAATTCTCGTCGATAACCATTGATCTAGTGTCAATTCCTCGAAGGACAAGAATATGAAATATTGTAGACTACAACACATATAAAGACCCTATCGATTCCTACGAGCCTCTTTTCTTGATTGTCATTTGGAAAATATCATTGAAACCGATTCTTGTTGTTTATAGTTCTTGATTCTTTAGAAAAGATTAGTGACACACGAATACAAATCAATCAATTGAATCGTGTTTTCTCTTATAGTTGATTAACATTTCATTTCAAACAAATAAAAGTAAAAACGAATCTCGAGATCCCTGAGGACGATCCGCACTCATTCATTAACTTCAACTGACACCGTTGTTTGATTGCGGTCAAATATTTTTGGTTGTGATTTCTTTACTATTTGATTCGATAAACACATCACGAAAATAATCAGAACAAAATGGCGCCGTTGCCGGGGATCGCGCGCTAATTCGTTACATTTTATAGTTTGAAGTGAAAGAATTATTACGTTTCATTTCTTGAATTCAAAATTCGTACAAACTCTTATACGTGTGTTGTGAATTGATTGCAAGGTGATCTGGAGCAATCTGAGCTGTGGAAAAATTATTTGGGATATACCAGAGAGCTGGAGATAGCAATATCAAGCAGCTGAAGAAAAATTGTACAGTGAAACCACCAACTAGCCGCGGAAGCGCGGCGGGAACATGGTTTGAGCGGCGGAAGCGCCGCAGGATTGAAGGATCTCTGTACCATCTTTCTTCAGGTGATTTCTCTCTCTCTCCTCTCTCCCTTTTTAGCTCCAACTAATCCTTTCTGCAGGATTCTTTGCAAACAATAGCTGCGCCGCAAAAGCAAATTAAAATTGTGCGTGATTTTTGTTTTCTTGGTTGTTTTGCATTGCTAATACGGAAAATTAAGGGACACGGCCAAATCCAAATTAGGTAGGGATTTCATTACCCTTCCTAGGCCCCGAAAACCACCAAACTTGCATCCGCATTTACCCCCATTAACTAAAAGAAATCTAGAGATGACTCTAAGGACTGTCGCGCTCATTTAGGACAAGAGAGGGCCGTGGGTAATTCATTGCTTATCCGCGTTTTTCTGTGGTGCCTAAGGCGAGTGTGTCTAAGGCTAGTGGTTATTAATTAGGTCCACTGTAGTGGTGGTTCCTTCCCACTTACCTGGCACTTATCCGGCCACAGGGGGACAAAGAGGCAGTGAAGGATTGATCCCGCGACTTGTCTTTTGGCAGTTAGGAGCGGTCTAGAGCCGGACCTAGGTGACCATTAGATTCTAGGGTTTGTGTTGCTGCATTTGGTTGTCGCATCATTTTTTTAAAATCCGTCCCTTTTCAAAAAGCAAACACCGCATTCATTTTACCCCTAATTATAAGCCAACGCTGCCACTTGTACTAACCCTTTTTAGTACAAGATAGGCTGGACACGGGATTCTAGTGCCCGTTTAGTCCGCGTACCTTTTATCGACTCCGAAGTCGATAATTCTTCATTTACCTTTTCTTTACCTACTACCACACCCACACCGATGGATCCGAATCCATCCAACTTCTTTAACCCAAATCTGCCACCGTCCGTTGGTGCGCAGAATTCTCCACACATTTCTCTTCAGGAAAGATGTTATCCACTTAGAGGTCCTCTTTCGACCTGCTTATCCACACCACCAGCGAACGGGGATAATTTTGAAATAAAGCCCCAGTATATCAACCTTCTACCTAAGTATCACGGACTCGAGACCGAGGACGCTTACGTTTTCATTACCAAATTTGAAAACGTATGCGCTATGATGGGTACGTCTCAACTTTCTGTGGATGCAATGCGTCTACGACTTCTTCCTTTTACCTTGTGCGATATAGCCGAGAAGTGGCTATATAACACAACCGCACACTCCATCACTAATTGGGAAGAATTCGTCGCAGCATTCCTAAAGAAATTTTACCCAGTCCAACGAACGGCTCGAATTCGTAGCGAATTGAACCAATTTGCCCAGCTCCCTACCGAACCATTTTCAAAGTACTTTGAACGTTTCAAGGATTTAATGGTTCAATGTCCTCATCACGGCATCCCGAGATGGGAGTTATGCCGAATCATCTATGAGGGCAGTAACCCTAGCACCAAACAAAGCCTTGAGAATATGTGTCAGGGTACATTTATGACTAAAGACGATGGGGAAGCCTGGCGATACTTAGAAGAATTCGCTGAAAAATCACTGATTTGGGAGAGTGGAACCCAACCACTGAATAGGGGTGGCGTACACCAAGTAGATGTGTCCATAGGTGTTCGAGCAGAAATGGCAGCAATGCAAAAGAAGCTCGACGCTATGGAACACAAATTTGCAGCAGCCTCCCTAAACCCGGTATCACTCCCCAAAACTATTTGTGGGTGCTGTTCTGATCCGTCACACTTAACGGAAGAATGTCCTTTAAACTCGGCGTTTCAAGGTCAAGAGCATTCTAATGCCGCATTTCAACGACCTCGAAACGATCCATATTCTTCCACGTACAATCAGGGTTGGAGGAACCACCCGAATTTTGCTTGGAACCAAAATCAATCTCAAAACACGGTTCCAAACACAAATAACTTTCAAAGGGCTCTTCCTCCACCACAACAGCAACCCCTTCAACTCACTCAGCACCCTTATCAGTCACAAAATTTCCAAAACCAGGGCAACACTCATGCACAGTCTAATCCTATGCAGTCCTGTTCTGACGATTTCTCTCAATTTACTCAAACCATGAAATCACTTTTATCCAATTTCATGGAGGTTTCAACTGAGGTTAGATCTTCCGTCAGCGAAATAAAGAAAAACTCAGCGTCACAAGCTGAGAGTATTAGAACGATGGAAGCTGAAATCGCACGCCTCAAAGCTGAAATGAGTGCGAGAGAAAAAGGGAAACTTCCCTCTCAACCCCTACAGAATCCTGGGCATTACAATGTAAATGCCATCACCACGTTGAGATCGGGAAGAGTGCTGAATAATAATGTCGGGGAAGATATTGATAATACTGAAAATCATGTCAAAACCCCGGCTGAGACCTTTCCACATACACACACTTCTCCTTCTGATCCTTCTTCTTCTACCAAACCACCTTCGCACGAGCCTATTCTCCAGTTCCCTTTAGGCTCAACACCTTCACCCAACCCTTATAGTTCTCCACAGACGGTCCCCACACCTCTTTTGGGATCTCGTCTACCCCCCTTTCCTTCTCCTATGATGGACCCTGCGCTTATTGCGAAAGCACCTTACCCGAACCGGCTAAGGGCTAACAGAACGAGTCCTCATATGGAGAAAATTTTAGAAATGTTCAAACAGGTTAACATCAATATCCCTCTCCTAAATGCGATTCAACAAGTCCCCGCTTATGCGAAAATTCTAAAGGACTTGTGCACTAGGAAGAGGAAGACTCAGGTGCCAAAGAAGATCTTTATGGCTAATAATATCAGCACTGCTTTTATTCCCCAGCTACCAAAGAAACGAAAGGACCCAGGATGTCCTACAATATCGATTTCGATTGGGGGTAAAAACATAAATCGTGCTCTTTTAGACCTTGGCGCGAGTGTTAACCTGTTACCTTATTCTGTCTATGAGCAACTAGGAATTGGAGAGCTGAAACCTGCTCATTGTACTCTCCAGATGGCGGACCGATCTATCACCAAACCAAGGGGTGAATTAGAGGATGTGTTAATAAAGGTCGGGGAATTTGTTTTCCCTGTAGACTTCATTGTGCTTGACACACATCCTGTAGCAAACCCCCGGGGCCAAATTCCGGTGATTTTAGGTCGTCCTTTCCTTGCCACTTCCAACGCTGTTATAAACTGTAGAAATGGTTCAATGAATTTATCATTTGGAAATATGACCATTGAACTAAATATCTACAGAGTTGGGAGTCAGCCATCAGAACCTAGTGCTCATATTTTAGATGTGTGTTCTGTCCATGAGATCGCTCCCGATAGTTGTGGAGCCGAGGAACTTTGCTTTAATGATCTCGATGACATTAGCACATCTCTGCTTGATCTTACACTTGATCTTAGTGAGGACACTACACTTACACTTGAGTCCTGCACTTCTGACTTTTCTCCACCCGAGTCTGTATCTTTCACAGGCTCTGAGCTTCTTTGTAAATCCAAAAATCATTCTATGATCCTTCCTTCGATTATTTCTCCGCCTGAATTAGATCTCAAGGTCTTACCTTCTCACCTAAAATATGCATATCTTGGTGAGAACGAGACTTTACCGGTTATAATTTCCACTTCTCTTGCATCAGAGCAAGAGAATGCACTTCTATCGGTATTAAGATCTAATAAAGAGGCGTTTGGTTGGAGCATGGCGGACATCAAAGGGATCAGTCCTTTGATTGTTGAACATCATATACATGTGATGGATGATGCCAGACCGACCCGAGAACCACAGAGACGGTTAAATCCCGTAATGAAGGAAGCTGTCATGAAAGAGATCGTCAAATGCTTAGATAGTGGTATTATATACCCGATCTCCGATAGCCAGTGGGTAAGTCCTATACACGTCGTTCCTAAGAAATCCGGCATCACTGTGATCACAAATGAAGCGAATGAGTTGATTCAGACACGCACCCAAACTGGGTGGCGTGTATGCATCGATTATAGAAAACTCAACGCTGCTACGAGGAAAGATCATTTTCCTCTACCATTTATTGATCAAATGCTGGAACGCTTAGCGGGACGACAATACTATTGTTTCATGGACGGTTACTCAGGCTATAATCAGGTCCCCATCGCCAAAAAGGATCAAGATAAAACCACTTTTACTTGTCCTTTTGGTACCTTTGCTTACAGTCGCATGCCTTTCGGGCTATGCAATGCTCCCGCTACCTTTCAGCGGTGTATGATGGGGATATTCTCTGATATGGTAGAGAATTTCCTGGAGATCTTTATGGACGACTTCTCGATTTTTGGAGACTCTTTTTCTGAATGCCTAGCGAATCTGGACGCTGTTCTTACTCGATGCAAAGAGAAGAACTTAACTTTAAACTGGGAAAAATGCCACTTTATGGTCCAAGAAGGAATAGTCCTTGGACATGTCATTTCACAGAAGGGCATTGAGGTTGACAGAGCTAAAATAGATGTCATTCAAAACCTCCCTCATCCCAAAAGCGTCAAAGATATTCGCTCTTTCCTTGGCCATGCTGGATTTTATAGGAGATTCATAAAGGACTTTAGCAAAATTGCTAGACCTTTAACACTACTCCTGGCCAAGGATACTACCTTCCACTTTGACTCGGATTGCGAGACAGCTTTCGACTCACTTAAACACTCACTCACTTCAGCCCCTGTTTTATCATCACCAAACTGGGACTACCCCTTTGAGCTGATGTGTGACGCATCTGATTTTGCAGTAGGTGCTGTCCTTGGACAACACATTGAAAAGATGCCACATGTGATTTACTATGCCAGTAAGACCTTGAATGATGCGCAAATCAATTATACAACCACAGAGAAAGAACTATTAGCGGTTGTATTCGCGTTAGAGAAATTCAGGCCTTACTTAATCGGCTCACCTATTGTTGTATATACTGATCATTCCGCTTTAAAACATTTGTTGGCGAAGAAAGATGCCAAAGGTCGACTAATACGTTGGATCCTTCTTTTACAAGAATTCGATCTTGTTATCAAAGATAAGAAAGGATGTGAAAACGTAGTAGCTGACCACCTTTCACGCATCGTTTCTTCCCCTGTGACCCTGCCGATCAATGACTCATTCCCTGACGAACAACTCTTGAGCGTATCATCTGAACCATGGTTCAGGGATATTGTGAACTATCATGCCACGGGATTGATACCGAACGATTGGTCTAAACAGGACAAATACCGCTTTCTTTCCCAAGTAAAACACTATTACTGGGACGAGCCTTATTTGTTTAAATACTGTCCTGATCAGATCATTCGCCGGTGCGTCCCGAATGAAGAGTTCAAGAGTATTCTTTCATTTTGTCATGATCAGGCCTGTGGGGGTCACTTTGGTCCAAGAAAAACAGCGGAAAAGGTTTTGCAATCTGGATTTTATTGGCCGACCTTATTCAAGGACGCATTTGAACATTGCAAAACCTGTACTCAATGTCAGTATACGGGTAGAATATCCCAAAGGAATGAAATGCCTCAGCAGCCCATTCTGGTTGTTGAAATGTTTGATGTTTGGGGCATAGATTTTATGGGTCCTTTTCCCAACTCCTTTGGGAATCTGTACATATTGCTGGCGGTTGATTATGTCTCTAAGTGGGTAGAAGCCATTCCAAGTCGCACTAATGACAGGAAAGTTGTCATTAAGTTCTTGAAAGAGAATATCTTCTCGCGATTTGGACACCCACGCGCTATTATTAGCGATAATGGGACACACTTCTGCAACAGATCTTTCGAGACTCTGATGCGGAAATATTCAATCAACCACCGTCTTTCTACACCCTATCACCCCCAAACAAGCGGACAGGCTGAGATCTCAAACAGACAAATCAAACTTATCCTGGAGAAAACTGTTGCTAAAAATAGAAAAGACTGGTCGACCAAATTGACGGATGCTCTTTGGGCATTCAGGACTGCATATAAGACCGACCTAGGAATGTCTCCATATAGGATAGTTTTTGGTAAAGCATGTCATCTACCTGTTGAGATAGAACATAAAGCATTGTGGGCTATAAAGGAAATTAATTTTGATCTAAACCTTGCTTGCAACTTTCGGAAGCTGCAACTAAACGAGCTAAGCGAACTCCGCGATGAAGCTTATGATAATGCTGTAATCACAAAGAATAGGACTAAGGTTTTTCACGATAAAAACATTGTAAGGAAAACATTTTTACCTGGTCAACAAGTCCTTCTTTATGATTCACGATTACACCTTCATGCGGGTAAGCTCCGATCTCGTTGGAAGGGACCTTTTGTTGTGCGGTCTGTATACCCGCACGGGGCAGTAGATATTGAAAATGTTAAAAACGGCACTGTTTTCAAAGTAAATGGACATAGATTAAAGCCGTATTTTTCCACTGACCCCACGGAGGAGCTCTTGTTCTTACAAGAGCCAGTTTATCTTGATTAAAATTCCTCCGTCTCACTTTCATGTCCAGTATATCATTACATCAATATTTTGAATGAAGGTGAGTAAATAAAACAAGTTTGGGGGAAGTTCTTCACTTATATATTTGCCCCCACTAATAATTCCTCCCAGATTTACAGATTTTTGTAGGTATAACTGTCGGCAACAGTGAGGACACTGTTGAAAACAAGTTTGGGGGAGGTTTGTGCTTATTTTCGCATCATTTGCATATCATCTGCATAAGCACAAAACATTTCTTTTAAAAATCTATAAAAATTGAAAATTTTTCAAAACCTATAAAAATTTTAAAAATTTAAAAAATATAAAAATAATTTTAATATTTACACTTTTTTTTGTATATAAATAAGATAATGAAAGTTTAGACAGTGAACAATTACATCCATGAGATTGGAAAAATTTAAGAAAACTAAGAAAATTAGAAGTTTTCTTATACGAACTAGTAATAAGTAGTTATGAGCCGTTGTCCCAAGGGTTAGTAAGATGAAAGACGTCACTAATCTGAGGATAAAAATAAGTCTGAAAAATAGTTTCTATTCTGGAAGCCAAACATTTTGAACGTTGCTACCCTGCTATTCGCACTTACACACATCTTAAAGCCTGGGATAGTAGAGGATACCTTGAAATGCTCTTGTCTTAAAGCCAAAAGTATGAAAAAAAAAAAAAAAAGAAAAATAGTATTTTTGAAAATGGTGAGAAAAATGGACACTGGTTTTGTTATCACCAAGGGTAAGAAAAATATATAGCAAAAGGGTGCTTCTTCACCTAGTGCCCCAAGGTCAACTGGTCTGGGAGTCACTGCTATGCCTGAGGTGGTGCAAGATTAGGAAAATACACCAAGTTAGCGAGCACATCAGTAATCGGTCGGTTAGTACCTCAAGAAGTATTAACGGTCGCATGAAAGTGTGTAAGCAATCTCGTTTGCCAAGTAGTACTGAGGTTGATGGGCAAGGGTATGATAGCTTGAATTGAATTCTCCGGGTGTAGGGATGTCTTTACACACACGCAGGGTGATATGATCGATGTTTGGAATAAAGATAGGAATGAAGAATAAGACGATGTTTTATTGAGGGAGGACGTGATTTCTGACATCTTTTCATGACCATTAAGATAGGGCTCATGACAACCGAAAAGCTAGCTTAGTTGGAAACCCTAATTTTCAAGGTCTTTCTTTTACAATTCTTATCTTTAAATGTAATGTTCATGATCTTGCTTTTATTTTTTGATTTTGTGGGTGCAATCCGCTGAAAACCCTCAGGAGACAACACTCCTCCTACTAGGGACACCTAGAGGTTTAAAGGCTTGTTGCACGTGCTCAGTGCAATCGTGTTGCCTACGAAAGTGTGCTAGTTAGTTTTTCTCTTTCTTTGTTTTCTCCTTCTCTTTTTAATAAAACATTCTCTCGAGACGATCGAAATTAAGTTTGGGGGTATTTGATCAGTCGAAAATACTGCATATTTTAACCGGCAATTTCCTTAACATCTGCATACATATAGGAGAGTACGGTATTCATAATTCACATATTAGCTAATTGGTCGCAAAATAGCAAAATACATGTATTCGACCTTTAAACCGGAAATTCTAGGGAAATTAACCGCATTGCATTACATAGCATATTTTCTATATCTTGCAACCCCTATTTTGAAGTCTATGCAGGAAACGAGATACTTGCTCGATCATTACATCGCTCGACCATTACAATTGCTCGTAAACTCATTGAAAGTAAATCTGGTATCAACATAGAAGGGCTACTGCAATTCTAAACATTGAAGAATAACCCAAACAGTAGTAGCAAGCAACTGCAGAAAGCACAGTTCCCGAGGCCACCAAGGTGCGGCGGAAGCGCGGCCCAAAGCCACCTCACGCGGCGGATCCGCGGCTGAACCAGGGAATCAACTTCTCAAACTTCATCACAATTCCAGTGCTAGTACCTGCAGCTCAAAAACGCATACAGAAGTCCAGAATATTCCAGACACTTCCACCAGATCATCAAATTCCCAAACTATCCTAATACTTCTAGAACTTTCCTAAACCCTTGCTTAAACCCTAAGCTAAACCCCAACAACTTGTCAACAAACTTTGGGAGGGAAAGTCTAATTCAAACCTAGACCTAGTTCTATAAATAGGACCCTAGGCTCTCTCATTCATCATCTTTGGAAAATCTTAGAAATCTTGAAAAATCAAGAAACCCGAGAGAGAAAAAGATTCAACCCATTTTAGTTTAGCCATTCTCTTTCTCCATCTTCTTCTTCCTCAAGATTAGTGAGAAATCTTGTAGGAAACCCTAACCCTAATTCCACTCCAAATCCAACATCTTGAGTACCAAATCAAGCGAGAAATCTTCAACCTTTTGGGAGCCGAGCCGATCTTCCATCGGGCAAGTGATCCAAGCTGATCCGCGATCCACGGAGACGAGCGAAGCCAAGTCGACAATCGAGTTCCTCCTCTTGTAGTTTCTTGAGTGATTGTAACGGAATTGTTGATATAAATAAAAGGTGAAATTCGTTAATCTTGCTTTCTTTTAAAATTTCGCATCATGTTATCTTTACTGTTCTTGAATATTGTCTATGTGGTGATGCGCGAGTAAAACTCCGCTCGTTAAGGAGTCGAGAAGATCTTTAGTATGATGATGTAGCAAATTTGTAATCAATTCTTGAATCCCACGAGATTGTAAACCCTAGCTATTTCAAGAATTGACAACCCAATTCGATTCGATGCTTTCTTGATCAACATCGCTCGAGATTGGGGTGATCCGATCGATTCTTGAAATTACTAGAGGCTAGAATATAAATGGTATCCTCGAAAGAGTAAGGGTTAAGAGATGAAACTTTAATTTCATCAAGAAAACCCTAATTCTCGTCGATAACCATTGATCTAGTGTCAATTCCTCGAAGGACAAGAATATGAAATATTGTAGACTACAACACATATAAAGACCCTATCGATTCCTACGAGCCTCTTTTCTTGATTGTCATTTGGAAAATATCATTGAAACCGATTCTTGTTGTTTATAGTTCTTGATTCTTTAGAAAAGATTAGTGACACACGAATACAAATCAATCAATTGAATCGTGTTTTCTCTTATAGTTGATTAACATTTCATTTCAAACAAATAAAAGTAAAAACGAATCTCGAGATCCCTGAGGACGATCCGCACTCATTCATTAACTTCAACTGACACCGTTGTTTGATTGCGGTCAAATATTTTTGGTTGTGATTTCTTTACTATTTGATTCGATAAACACATCACGAAAATAATCAGATCACATGGTGATCATGACTTTTCAGCCCATCGATCTTGCCTTTCACAATTTTTATTTTCTTGCTGAATGATCCTGAGAAAGCTGTGGGAACTTTCAAATCATGCAACACCTGCATGAATCTTTTCTTCTCCGGTTGTGACATATGATAAGCGGTATTGGGAAGTACAAACTTACCTGGTTTACCCGCTACCGGTCTAGGGTGCAATTCACTTCTTATTCCCCACTCCTGTAGATCCATCCGAGCATTCAGGTTGTCTTTCGATTTCCCGTCTTTACAAAGAGGCAAGTTGAGTATGTGCTCTGATACTCCCTTCTCTATATGCATGACGTCCAGACAATGACGCACTAAATTTGTTGACCAGTACAGAAGCTCGAAGTAAATGCTTAACTTTTTCCAAAATGGTGGTTTGACCTGTTTCGTCGGATCCATCCTGAAGGTCACATTATTGTAACCATCCCATTGAGCAGTCACGTCCTCTCCGGACAATGGGACTGGAGGTCCAAGAAGCTCCTGATGACCATCAAAGTGAACAACGTCTAACCTGTATGGGTGGTCTAGAGGCAGGAAACGTCGATGGCCGCAATAACAAACCTTCCTGCTAAAATTCAAGAATTTCGATGTTGTGTGTTGATGGCAATGAGGACATGCTTTGTGATCATGTACGGACCAACCTGATAGCATTCCATACGCAGGAAAGTCATTAATTGTACACGTTAAAGCCGCACGCAGTATGAAGGTTGTATTTTTTTTGCATCGTAAGTCTTTACACCATCAATGAACAAAGATTTTAACTCCTCGATCAGAGGTCGGAGATAGACGTCGATATTGTTTCCCGATGAGTTTGGTCCGTCGATAAGAAGAGGCATCATAAAGTATGATTGGTCTATAGCCAACCAAGGCGACATATTATAAATTATCATTACAACGGGCCATGTGCTGTGACTTCCAGCCATATAGTTGAATGGGCAGAAGCCATCACTAGCCAGTCCGAGGCGGACATTGCGAGGATCGCTACTAAATATTGCGTGCCTCCTATCGAAATCCTTCCATGCCGGTGAATCTCTTGGATGACTCATTTTTCCATCTTCACTTGGAGGAGCACGGTGATACCAAATCATTGTCTCGGCTGTTTTCTTACACCTGAATAGCCTCTGTAGCCTCTGTGTTATGGGAAAGTATCGTTCTATCTTGACAGGTATATCAGGTTTCTTATTAGAATCTTTCGGCTTATACCTGGCATCTCCGCATGTTGGACACTCTTTCAAATCTGAATTCTCTTTCCGGTACAACACGCAATTTTTAGGACATGCTTGAATCTTCTCGCACTTTAGACCCAAATCAGACATCATCTTCTTGGCTCCGTACCAGCTGTCGGGCACGTTATTTCCCGGGGATATAGAATCTTTCAAGAACGAAAGAAGTATTGTGAATGACTTGTTGCTCCATCCATTTAGGCACTTAATCTGGAAAAGTTGGACGAACCATGAAAGGGTGGAATACTTTGCATTCTCATAAATTGGTTTTCTAGCATCATTCATGAAATTTTTATATTTATCCGCACGCGGTCCTTGACCGGAAGGAATGTCATCTTCGGTACGAATAGATTCACCTAGAGCAGCCTCTACCATATCCTCCATTTCTTCTGATGGAAATAAATTACCGTCTTCTCCTTCTGCCGCATTACCGTCTTCTCCTTCTTCTCCTGCCACATTATCGTGTTCTCCTTCTTCTTCTGACGCATTACCGCGTTCTTCTCCTTCCCCGTGATATTTCCAAGTTGTATAAAGTCTAGTAAACCCATATTTTACGATATGTAGCTCTGCCAATTCTACCTTCTGCCAGTACTTATTGCCACATCTATCGCACAGGCAGAGAATTTTCTCTATCACGATCTTATTATGTGCGCGTGCAAATTCAATAAAAGCAGCAACTCCTGCGACAAACTTAGGTTGCATACGTTGTTGCCAATCCACATACATCCAGTCCTTAACTTTGACGTACTCATGGGCCATGTTAGACTGTATAACATATAAATTGTAGGTTATGGTGACTATATTGAGAAATCTAAGAACGAGATAGTTATTGACAAAGGATCACGTGAGGTATTGCCTCAGGGCTAAATCATTCTCATTTGTGGGGATCTTTTCAGGGGTCACATGGGGCACGTGACCCTAGCTCTTTGCATGCATGGAGATCTTTTAAGTCTCCTTATTTTATTTTGAGAATTAAATTCTCTGTAGGGTTAGACCCTGATCATGATTTGGAGGAATTAAATTCCTAAAAGAATTAAATTCTTATATAGGGTTAAATCCTAATTTTCTTTTAGAGGAATTAAATTCCCATATATATAAAAGAATTAAATTCTTGTAGAGGGTGAAACCCTAATTTCATTTTTTAAGAGGAATTAAATTCCTGTGAATTTGAGAGAATTAAATTCTCAATTAGGGTTAAACCCTAGTTCTGTCTTGAAGGAATTAAATTCCTGTAATTTTTGGAGAATTGAATTCTCATATAGGGTTAAACCCTAGTTTCATCTTGAAGAAATTAAATTCCTATAAGTTTGGGAGAATTAAATTCTCATATAGGGTTAAACCCTAACTTTGTTTTGGGAGAATTAAATTCTCTAAACTCAATTCCCCCTCTAAGTTTTGGATCTGCATGGCAGGATCTCAACCCGATGAGAATTAAATTCTCATCCTATGGGGAGATGTGCTCTGTGCAGATCTTCAACCAGAAGAAAAACTAAGTTCTTTTGTGCAGAAGAGTTAAACTCTTAGATTTGAGAATTAAATTCTCTGTTTGAAGTTTTGATTCCCCTTTCTTTTCTCACCTAAGGTTTTCCTACGAACTTTTAGCATCTTAAGCAAGATCCATTGTTTTCATGCTGTTTAATTCCCTCAAATATTGCAATGTTTTACTTGCGTATCAACTAGCCTCGAAGTCTACGGCTGAACTTCGAACCGTATAAGTTACTTAACGATATCTTACCTATTTATTAACTAGTTTAAAATTCTACAACTGAAAAATAAAATTATAATTGTTTGAAAATATAACTAAGTTATTCTATCTCATGTAACACCTCAAATAAAATTCTACAACTGAAAATATAACTTAAGAAAGATACATTGTTTTCAGCCCTAACCCTAACCCCAGCCCCAGCCGAACCCCAACCCTAACCCTAACCCCAACCCCAACCCCAACCGCAACCGCAGCCCCAGCCCCAACCCTAACCCCAACCCCAACCCTAGCCGAACCCAACCCCAACCGCAACCCTAGCTGAACCCCAACCGCAACCCCAACCCAACCCCTAAAATAATCAAATTACTTACCTGTTCGGTGGAGGAGACATTCGACAATCGGCGACGAGGAATAACGGCGACGAGATCGGGAACGAGAGAGAGAGAACGGCGACGAGATCGGTGAGATCGGCGACGAGATCGGCGAGATCGGCGACGCGGTGACGAGAAAAGGGGATTTGGAAGGTTTCGCGGGATCGAGCGAGGAGAGAGGATAATCAGCGCGTAGGGAAATTATGTGCTTTTTCTATTAAATCCATATTTAGATGCCTCTACGGATTTATCTGTAGGTCCTTGGTTTGCGGCTCCGTAGGGGCAAACACCAAATTAAGATTTAATATTTTTACTCTTGAACGTCTTGGACCGTAGGGGAAACCTGCTGGCCCTACGGATTAATCCGTAGGGCCAACATAAATCTGCCCCTACAGATTTCAATATCCGTAAGGGCAACCCCCTATTTTAGTAGTGGATCTCCACGACGATGCGCACGTGCGAAGTGCAAAGTGTGTCTAATAAGCGCCAAAAAAGCCTTTATGTTGTCACCCTTGCACACGTACAAGCATAGGATGCGTGCGATCTATCGCATCATACAAACTTGTTCACTTCTTTCTCAAAATACGAACAATTATATGTGTAACGACCCCGAAATCCATGTACAATTATAGCACAGTCAATGTATAGAAAGATGTATTTCAGCCTGACTAGAAGTTATAAATTAAATTTGTTTAATAAAAACAAGAAACAACTTATAGCTCATTGGTTAAGACTTTTCACTGCTGTTCTTTAGCCTACATGTTCCCATCCTGTCGGCCTTAATTATTTTTCTTTTTAACTTTTCGGAAG
The DNA here is from genome assembly GCA_030015575.1 of Agapanthus africanus. Lineage (NCBI taxonomy): Eukaryota > Viridiplantae > Streptophyta > Magnoliopsida > Asparagales > Amaryllidaceae > Agapanthus > Agapanthus africanus. The sequence continues at coordinate 135,643,863 of JASDDO010000024.1, read as the reverse complement.
TCCAAGAGTTGCACGTGCATTACATGGAGAAAAGAAAAGTTTCAGATAAAAAAAACTGGATATATGAGGAGTTAACACTGATTAAAACACATGACACAAATCTCGACACCAGAGCTCTCATCCCGGCCGCCCGTTTCCTCATTTCAGCCGCTACTGGCGGTTCGATCATGATCATCTGCCTCCGTGCTTCGCCCGTGCTCCTTTTTGACTCTCCTCTACTCCTTTTTCCTATTTATTTTTTCTGAATTTATCCAGAGAATCTGCAACCTTTCATCTAACTCATTTACCCCACTTTTTAATTCTCTTTAAATCACAAAACTCCCCTATCTTTTCCCCATAAATATATACTCTTCCATCTTTATTCTCATTTCTGAAAATCCCATCCAAATTACTCTCTAAAAAATTTCCAAGTCCAAGAGGAGTTAAGCTATTCAGGTGGAGTTGTCCAAGTCAAAACGACGTTCGATCGATCTTTACATATCACGTAGTTCCGGTTCTTCCAACTGAGTCCTTCTTCCTCTTATTTACGATCTCATAAAGATCCAGCGCAACTCATAAGTCTCTTCTTTTTTCCTTCCTCTTTTGATTCGTTTCATCTCCAACACCTTTAAAACAATATCGATAAAGGAGGAGTTAGTTTTTAATAATTTCTTTTAAATAATTTGTATCGCAATGATCATGCTAAATAAGTCACTCTAATCTTTCTAACATCACCTCAAAATATTATTCATCTCATTAATTTTGAATGTGTTTAAAATTCCGTGCTAAATAAATCATCATACATCGAAAATTACACAAAAATACCATGAACTTTGCATGCACCCTTTATCGCTGTTTTGACATATAGCTCTAGAAAATACATGGGGTAATGACCTACCCCGCTCACATACACAATAGTTTTCATAGCACGATATTATGGCTATATGTTTTATTCTAAAAGAAATAATTTCATTAAAATATCCCCGCTTTATAAAATTACGTTTTTAATCGCTATTTTAAAAAAAACCTTTGCAATTACGCCTCTATAACTCTCGTTAGGGGACCCGTTTGTGGATGGCGTGAGTTATCGCATGTCCTTAGAATAGTAGAGCGAGATGCATAACTCGTCACGGAGAATTCGGTCTCGAAAGGAATAAAATACGATTTTAACGAAATACGACTTTTAACACAAATTAAATCATTGGAAAATTATATAAATCATAAGTCAGTATTTTTTATGAAAACAAAATTTGAAAACTATATATTTAAAATGAAAGATTAAAATTATAAAAAAATACCATCAAGTTTCCAAAAGTGGCAGTCTTCATTAAAATATCATAAACTTTAAAAGTTAGATTTTTATCCTAAAATAACACAAAATATAAAATACGTTTATATAAAAATCTTGAGTTTTTAAACAATATATTTTATTAAAAACTTACTCGAGGCTTTAGGACGAATTAAAAAGCCTTGAAAATTTTAAATGACATTTTTACTAAAATACCCTAAAAATCAAAAGACTGGTCTAGTTTACGTATTTAAGTTGCAAATTGGTTTGAGTGGCATCGTTTCTTGTCAGTTGCCTCGGGGTTGCCGAAAACAATGATGCACCACTTGCCTCTCCCTAAATATTAATCGTAATCTTAAGGTGGAAATTATCAAATGATAATTGTCTTTAAAAAATACATAAATTCTGCCATCCACGTGCAGCAGTTATCGATATTTTTTAAACTCAAAAATTCACAAGATTAAATCTAGTAATATGATATGCCTAGAACATTAATACAAACTCGAACTAGATTTGAACTCGAACTCGAAACCAACCTTGAACTTGAACTTGAACACCTAACTTGACCCGACCCAGGATTGCAACTGACATGACTCGCATTCTACTCGACTTCATTCTTCACCTTTTGCAATCTGTGGTTTCGATCAAGATATGTTATAATCAACAAATCAAATCAACTAAGTCAATCTAACAGTTATAATCTATTATACTCGGGGTGTTTGAGATAGTTACAAGCGTGAATTCAACGGAACTTCATGGGTCCTGTATTAACCTACTCGAATTCTATTTATTCGAATCTTAGTCGGGTCGACTCCTCCACAGTTTGGAGTCCTTATGCTAACACATGAAATAGACCCGTGTTTCCTTACTTCTGGGGGTCCGCTCTTGAGCTCGTGAATTCTTCTACGGTTGCGTGGATATTCACACTTGAACTTAACGTTAATATAGTTACCATATAAAGATCTATAGGACATATACTCATGTTCACTTACACATACTTTTACTCATCATTTACTTTACTTCATTTTATGCTATATCTATCACCTTTCACATTTACCTTACCATTGGGACTTACCGAGCGCTAGTTCACTGACGGACATTCCGTCCACCTTTGTTTTTTTTGGAATGTTCGTCAGGTACTGTTGAGATGGAGGAAATGAACGTCATTGAGGAGGATTAGGGCCGGATAACTACTCAGGCTTGGCTTGGCTTATCTTTCTTTCGGTTTATGTATGCCACCTGTTTGGGTATTTCTGTTCTTATATTTCCTTTTCAGTTGAACTTATGTATTGTAAATGTTTCAACTTTGAATGTAAATAAAAAATTTTGTTGAAAAATTTTCCGTCTCTATTTATTTTTGCATTGTGTATTTTTGTTTCAATACGCTTAGCATATTTATTTAGGGAATGATCTTCTCTGAATAAATATGTCGCAGGCTTGCCATGTTTAGTATATTTATTTGGAGTGACCAATGCACCTGCCATTTTTATGAACCTGATGAACCAAGTTTTCTATGAGTACTTAGATAGGTTTGTTGTTATCTTCATTGACGATATCCTGGTGTATTCCAAGAATCAGAAAAAATACGCTGAGCACTTATGCATTTGTTGGATATGTATGCCCTAGAGGTATGTATTGTATATGATGTTAGGGATATGTATGTACAAGACAATCTTGCTCAGTTATATAATATACTATTTGTGTTTTTTTTATCTAGACATGTGTATTTATTTTTCTTGTTACTTTGTATTGCTTATACATGTTGATAAAGCCTCGATACAATAGTATACCATTTTGGTTTGTCTTTATCTTAACACGTGCATATATTTTACTTGTTATCACATATCGCTGATATATGTTGATAAAGTCTATAGGATTTTTCTTGACTACCAACGTTATGATGGCGATCATACTTGTAGGGGCTGGATAGTCCATAAGCACATCGTTAAATGTCCCAAGTTGTAGGAGTATCAAGATTGAGCATCGATATTCCAGAATAGACTTTTGTATACGTTTTTAGACCTCGAAAAGGGATGGTGGTTAGTTTACAGCTATTGGTGTAATCACCTAAGATTGTATATAGGTGCTCACTGGGGGGTGAGTACACTGGACGGACTCACCGAGAACTTCTAGATGGTATTATATCTATCGTCGGATAGTAGTTCTCAAATGACATGAGCACAAGTTAGTCTTTAGACCTGAGATCATCATTTGTCTCATGTGAGTTCACGCTATACTTAGAATACTACCCTACCACGGCTCTACTGAGTCATACAAACAGATTTTAGTTGGGTACAGTCCCGTGCCATATGGAAGCAGTAAGCGATTGTCAGGGATTCGACTCTCCCGATATTGGGAGTCGATGTCATATTGTGTTCGGTTGGCTAGCACCATAAGACCTAGGCCAAGGCAGATAGGATTTACTGATGGTTAGATCAGTAGTTTCTCGGATCGGTCATGAGTCACATTAACACGACTTATCGGATTATTAGGGGTTGGATGTTTTCCACCTCCTAGACTTGGTATGCGATACTCTTAGACGAAGAGACCGAACTGTACGGATATTGCCACGGATAGGCTCAGTAGGGGTTCAGATGAGTTTGCTCGTCGGTCTTCTTTTCGACAGGTGCCTGGGTAGCCGTTTCGTACAGCTAGTAAGCTGACGTGCTTGTTGTTAAACCCATTGTAAGCGTACTGTCGAGTCTTTAGAGTGTCACATAGAGAATTTCCCTGGTTCAGGAGAAATGACATAGTGGTCGTATTTTGATACGTGCAGGGTTCCGATTAAATGAGTGTGCTAGCTACACGGACTTTCGATCGGACGGTTGATTATACTAGCTAGCTTAGGATTAAGCCAGATTATTAAATCAAGTATTGATTTAATAATTTACATATATTTATATTTCATTATGTATATTCTAGTATTATGTTCATTGTTTTATTATATCTCTCAGGTATTCGTATTTATACGGATACGGGTATGTATATATGGTTGAATGTATTTTGTATTTTTTATAAAACACGTTCTAGAAGGAGAACATCTCATTTTAGGATTTTGCATTTATTGGAAAATAGAAATGAGGTGGAGAGGTGAGGTGTAAAGAGAGAATGGTAAGAATAATGGCTTGGTATTAGTTTATTTCATTTACTTCTACTATTGAAGCATGGTTGCAATTTTTCTATTTACAAAAATAGTTAACAAAATATACTAGCTATTTCAGTTTTTCATACACAAGTTTTCATTTCACCAATTGCTTTCTCTCTCTTCACTTAGCTCTCATTCTTCTTCATTCTTCTAATCCTCTCATATGTTGAGAATTCTAGGTGATTAAGAGATGGAAAAATACTAGGACAGATCACTACATCCCTAAACACCTTAGTTTAACAAGCTAGGATCTTTAGTTGCTTCACTTGGAGAATATAGAGCTTGAACCATAAACTCTCTGATGGATCATCTTTATTACGAGAAGGCCAATGACCAAGATCGATCTTGACGGACTAGGAGCTAAGGAAGAGGATCCCGAAGACCCGAAGGACACGAATCCTTTAGGTATAATATCTTTTTAAGTAGTTAACTCCTACCTTTTTGCTATTTTTAAGGTTATGGGTGATATTGTGGTTTATGTTGATTGTGTTTGCTCAAAATTTGATTTTTGTGCATTCCGCCTCTCTACTTTTATTATAGAGTGAGCACAATTAACTAATATGGTATCAGAGCCAATTCATATGCCTAAACTAGCTCGCATGACTCAAGAATTCATTAAAAAAATTTATTCAAAATCTGCAGTATTTGGACAGCCACTATATTCCGCTAAACTTTTGATTTCAAGCTTGTTTTCGATCCCCGGATCTCTCGTTTTAGAACGGGGATTTCTTAAGGGATTGTGGGTGACCTGTAGAGTCTCGGAAAGCTTTTGTTTCAAAACTATAGCGAGATTAGTGGCCGTTTTTTGAAACTTAAAACTGTTTTTTCATTGCTGTTGAAAAGAGCGACTAATTGGTTTCAAAACTGATATATCTTGCGTGCACTTGATACCCGGAGCTCTCTATTTGAACGGGGAATCCATAGGGTATTGAAGGTGACCCGAGAAGTCTTGAGGAGCCATTTTTTCAAAGTTATATCGAGTTTAGTCGCTGTTTTTTGAAGATTTAAATATGTTTTTGGCGGCTGTCCAAAACTGAATATTTTTGGCGAATTCCGATCCCCGGGGGCTCTTGGTTCGGACCAAGAACCCATGAAGGGGATCGAAGGGTACCCCGGGAAGTTCCCAAGCACTCTATTGGGCACTGGGGCATATTACGAGTCGTTTAGACTCTTGTTTTTTGCAAAAACATATGGAATTTTGGTTGTCGAAGTTCACTTGATTTCCATCGTTTGGAATTTCAAGCGTGAGCTTCGCAGGTGATAATTCTAAGGTCATGGTTTTCGTTATACATTCTATTATGATGTATATGTGTTGTGAACGTCATCTAATTGCTATATATCGATTAGACCGGGTTACACGTATCTTGCTACTGTGATGTTTATCTCTGTGACGGTTTATACGTATTGTCGTGTAGGATAGTCCCTCGTGCGATGTTGGTTGTACAATTGTGTCATTTGTTTATTCATTATTGCGGGGCGAGCGTCCGATATGTGGACTGCCGTTTCTGCTTGTTTGTATATTCTTTTATTGGGACACGGCCAGGTTGAGGTCGATGTCACCATTGTATATTTTTTCATTTATGTACTAGGATAAACCCATGGAGAAGTGCTCGAATAGCCGGGTTCTAGAGTGCTCTAGCTGGCTATCTCGCAGTAGTAAGTTTAAGTCGCCTCACACTAGAATCGACGGGCTATTCTCTGCACTTGTAGGGGTTTTAGGATGACCCATGGTGGAGTGCTCAAGTTACTGGATTCCATGAAGTGTCGTGTGGCCTACTCATGACCTAAAGTGCAAGTTGCCTCACTTTTGGAATTGGTGGGTAACTTGCCGTGCTCATAGGGGTCTTGGTTCAATATTGTACGGGTTATCTACATGACCAGAGAACATCGAGTTTCATTTGCGGCTCAAATGAAACGCAGGGCTCCTAGATTATCCGCTATTCCATATTGCTTATCACATACTTGTGATGTTTTGTATCATGCATGTGACGAATGGTTATATATATATATATATGTTGTATATGTTTTGCATCCGCGCTAACCCTGCCCATGCACTACCTTAAGTTAAGTAACCTTACGGTGAAGTCTCTGAACCCTATGGCGAATGCGGATGACATATACGTACATTCTATTTTCGTTCTTTTTTAGTGTGATAGCAATTAATTGATGGGACCGCATAATTTTGATTAATGCAAGGAAAAATAAACTTAATAAGATGCTGTAGGAACCAACTTTTTGAAAACTATAGCCATATTCTTTTGCTTTGTATTGCAGTATTCATTTTGGAATATCCTACACCTCATTCGAGGAGGCAAGAGCCTAGATCCCTTCATGAGAAGTGAACTCTTGAGCAAAAGTTTGCATTACTATTACCTACTCGGTTTTCTTCAAAACCAGCGTTTTTAAAAGCGGAGCCTAAGCCACTCCTTTTCAAAACTACTCGGCTGCTTCAATGATATCAAGTTCATTGCGTTAAAGTTTTTTCGCCAACAACCAGCCATAGCCCTCCGTTATTTCAGAAAAATGTCACCTAGTATTCATGTTACGCTTGTTGACTTCGTTAAAGCGCAGCGTACGGTAGCTAGGTGATGTTTTTCTGCCACATGGATATGTGATTAGTTGGGACAACCGCATAGCTTTGTTGACTTCGTTAAGGGCTTATGTGGGTGGATCTAATCTAATCTAGGATAATGACGAGTTGAACTTGACCAGCGAACTATAATTTGTTGACTTCGTTAAGATCATAAGCCGTTAGGGGTAAAACCTATATCAGAAGTTTCAAACATAAAAGAAAATTTCCATGTGTGTGTATACCTTCTGTGGTGTGGTGACTAGAGTGGCTTCCATTTAGGTTATCACGCGATAATAGTTGGGTCCCGATTCCCACTGATGAGTAGGATTACTCTTGGGAGATATTTTTCAGTTCACAATTAACAGACCTATTAGGTGTCTAGAAAAGTGTTAATGGGGTTATAACTTTATGAAAATGGGGTTATTTAATTAGGTGGGAACCTTTCTCGGAGTACCAACACCTACCTGGCTGAACGGTTAGTGAACTTGTAAGGTGTAAATGATCCCAACTAGTTCTCCTTTCAAGGTTTGAAGGAGAATTCGAGGAAACAGTGGGAGCCATCCTAATTAGATAAACTAATAACCAATCTAATCTTATAAGAGCGCACGTTGAGTGTTTCTTTTCTCTCTTTCTCCAGTTAGCAACCATGTCACGCCCTAATTAAGATAATAAAATGTATGACTTGACCAAACCAGCTTATTACACTGGGCTGGGGAACGTCGGTTTGGGTCTAACTTGTGACAACTGTTACGAGTATGGGTAAGGGAAAGAGGATTGCAAGGACTGCCACACAACCCTGATGAAGGAGAAGCATTCTAATGCATCTTCTTCGGGTGTGTTGTTTATTGAGAACTGTTTCTTAGTTTATTCTACTTCTTGGGTATTAGATACTGGTTCAAGATCCCACATATGTAATTTATTACAGGGATTAATGAGAAGTAGACCGCTGGAAAAGGGTGATATGTCACTCAGGATAGGGAACGAAGCATAAGTTGATGCTGCTGCCGTAGGAGAATATCACCTGGTGCTACCAAATGGCAACATTATGATTTTAAATGATAACTACAATGTATCATCCATACTTTACAACATTATATCAGTTTGTTTACTAAATAAAGAAGTAAAGAAGGATATAACTTTGTTCTAGATAGAAATATCATGAATATTTAACTTAATCAGGTATTGGTTGCAGAAGGAACATTATGTAATAGTATATACGTTCTTAATCAAAACACGGTTTTCAATATACAAAACACAAGCAATAGGAAGAGTTCAGATATGAACGAAGCCAACTTGTGGTATTGTAGACTTGGTCATATCAATGAGAAAAGACTATCTAAGTTACATAAATATGGATATTTGAATCCGTTCGAATTTTCATCTTATAAAACTTTTAGTTTTGTCTCAAAGGAAAGATGACCAAAATTTCATTTACGGGATACGGAGAAAGAGCTACACCGCTCTTGAGACTCATACACAGTGTGTGTATGGTCCAATGTCTATACATGCAAGAGGTGGATTCTCTTACTTCATTAAATTCACTGATGATCTCTCCAGGTTTGGATATGTATTTCTGATGAAATAAAGATCTGAAGCTTTTGAGAAATTCAAAGAATATAAGAGCGAATTAGAGAACCAGACAGGAAAAAATATCAAGATCTTTCGATCTGATCGAGGAGAGGAGTACTTGAGTACGGTTTTCCTAGACTACTTAAAAGAGAATTTAATTCTCTCTCAGTTTACTCTTCCATATACACCGCAGCACAACAGTGTATCGGAGCGGAGGAACCGTACCCTATTGGATATAGTTCGCTCCATGATGAGTACTGCTGAGTTACCTCTTTTCTTCTGGAGATATGCGCTTGAGGCAGCGGCATATCTATTAATTATGCTCCATTCAAATCCATGCCTAAGACCCCATATGCAATATGGAGTGGAAAGAGACCATATCTTAAACGGCTTAAGATATGGAGTTGTCCGTCTTATGTTAAAAAGCATAATCCAGACAAATTAGAGCCACGATCAGTTCTATGTAAGTTTGTGGGATATCCAAAGAAGTATATGGGATATCTATTCTACCACATGGAGGAACAAAAGGTGTTTGTTTCTCAGTATGCCAAGTTTTTAGAAAATAAATTTCTTACAAAACAAATTGATGGCGGTGCGGTTGAGCTGGAAGAAACTACAGAAACACAAATTACAACTAAGGATTTAGTGGAACCTCATAATTCGATAGTCCCCGACGGACCTCATCTGCCCAAGAGATACTACGGTTTTCTTATCTGCCCAAGAGATACTACGGTTTTCTCATATACGGGGATCGAGAAGATTACATCTTTGACGAAGATGATCCTACTAGTTTCGAGCATGCCATTACCAGTAGGGACTCTGTAAAATGGCTGGATGTTATGCGATCCGAAATGGAGTTCATGTACACCAATAAAATTTGGACTTTAGATGTCGCTCCTCCTAGGGTAAAACCCGTTGGATGCAAATGGATCTTCAACAAAAAGATTGGTGTAGATGGATCGGTGGAAAGCAATAAAGCTAGGCTTGTTGCAAAACGTTTTCGTCAAAAACCAGGTGTGGACTATAACGAAACCTTTTCTTCAGTGACTATGCTCAAATTCATTCGGATCCTACTTACCCTTGCTATCTTCCATGACTATGATATCTGGCAGATGAACGTAAAAACGACTTTTCTAAATGGAAGTTTAGAAGAGTGTGTTTATATGGATCAGCCAGAGGGATTCATAGACAATGGGAACAACGGAAAGGTGTGCAAGTTGCTTAAATCCATTTATGGATTAAAACATGCATCACAGAGCTGGAACATATGTTTTGATAAGACAGTCAAGAAATTTGAATTCATAAAAAATGAGGATGGATGTTCATATCATAATTTTGCATTATAATTTCCCCATTCTTAATCATTTTACAAATAAATAGGTGCTTTTGATCCATGTCTGCTAAATAGTTGCAGGTTACAGGTTCTCGGAACAATACAGTGAAAATGGTGAAAAGACGCTACAAAAGTGAGACTACGACCAACAAATAGAAGAATCTTTATCATGCCGCCTACAGTTTGAGGGACAAACGAAGATCAATGAACAATTTCACAAAGTACAAAGGCAGCGCAAGTTCAAGACTTCAACACGAAGCGAACGGTAAAAGTCCACAACATTCTGCACTGTGGAAATTTGGAAGAAACTAGAAGACATTCTGAGAAACCAAGTGAAGAAACCAGAAGCCAAATGCAACATGAAGCAGCCGTAGAAAAATGAGAAAAAGATTCCACTATATGGCCGCGGAACCGCGGCCAAACCATGCTTATGGCCGCGGATCCGCTGCCGTGCTGTGCAAGTGACGGTGCGTGTCGGTGCGTGTTGGTGGAGTCGGTGCGTTGACCCGGTTTTCTTAGGGTATTTTTGTAATTCTAGATATGGATCAGATGTAAACCCTAGGGTTTCTATTATCTATAAATAGGAACCCTACAGCTCTTTTTGGAGCGTGCCTCTTTTTGGATGCCTCTTTTGAGATGCCTCTTTTAATTTCTAGATCTTAGATTTTCAATTCTATGTAATCTGTCAAAGAGTGCATCAATGAAGAAGTAAGTTTTTTATCTTGAATTTCTTTTCTGCCGTAGTTATAAATTTTTTATCTGCCGTAGTTATAAATTTTTATCTGCCGTAGTTATAAATCTTTTTATCTGCCATAGTTATTAAATTAAAACCATAAAAAAATGAACTCGTTTATCAATTCCCTAATGAGTGAGTAGTTCCTCACTTGTTAGGGTTAGGTTTAGGGAAGGTTTGAGAGATGAAAATCTCTCATCCCTTTCTTGCCCGTTCATTTTAAAGTAGGACTCTATGCATACAAACACACACCGTTCACTACGACACCCTATCCCACGAGGTAGCGGTGATACCATAGTTAAAGACCGGTTGTGATTGTTTTCCATAGAGGTTAGGGATAAGAGTTAAAAAAGAACGGACAAGGACCAAAGGGAAGAAACCTAGTTTCTTTCCGATAGTGCTAATCCCCTTTGTTAACTATTACCTTAACACCTAAAAAGTTCTTAATTAGGGCAAAGAAAGCGGTGAGAATAATTGATTTTCCAAACTAACCTAATCTTAACCCTAGAAAGCTTTTTATAAACTTTTATCTCATTCTTAGATTTTAAAATAAAACCCAAAATCTTTTGGAGTTAACTCGTTAAAACATAAAGAAAAGGAATCCATCTCCCTGTGGACCGACCCGTACTCAACCGGCTAGCTACCAAGCGACACCGTTATTGATTGCGGTTAATTCTTTGATCTAAAAAACACATAAGCACTAAAAATCACATACAATCAATGGACCATATATCAACAAGAAGATTGTAGGGAGAACTGTCGTATTCTTCGTCTTGTATGTCGATGATATTCTCTTAATAGGAAACGATATTCCTATGCTATAATCAGTCAAGCTGTTCTTGTCACAAAAATTCTCCATGAAAGACCCGGTTGATGCCTCATACATTCTGGGGATTAAGATCTACAGAGATAGATCCAAGAGGTTATTGGGACTATCACAGTCCAGGTACATAGACACCATACTAAATAGATTTAGTACGGAAGATTCCAAGCACATTAATATACCCGCTTTGAATGGAACCACCCTCTCCAAAGAGATGTCTTCCAAGACTGATGAGGAGAGATCTTGCATGAGCATTATACCCTACGCTTCGGCGGTAGAATCTATAATATAGACGATGCATTGTACCAGAACAGATGTAGTTTACGCTCTTAGCGTGGTAAGCCGTAATCAGTCGAACCTAGGTTAGAATCATTGGATTGTTATGAAGAACATTCTGAAGTACCAGAGAAGGGCCAAGGAGATATTCTTGGTTTACGGTAATGGAGACCTCCAGGTCGAGTCTTTTACCGACCCAAGCTTCCAAAGTGACAAAGATGACGACAAGGTAACGGAGGAGTGGTCTGTTGGAAGAGTTCCAAACAGGATATCGTCGCAGACTCGACGATGGAGACTGAATACATTGCTGCCAACAATGCCGCAAAAGAAGCGGTCTGGATGAAGAAGTTCATTACCGAACTTGAGGTGGTTCCATCTATTGTTGATCTAATACCTTTGTATTGCGATAACAACGGGCCTATGATTTTAGAGAAGGAACTACAGTCCCATCATAAATCCAGACACATCTTGAGACAGTATTACCTGATTAGGGAGATCGTAGATTTCCAGGAGATGGAGATCCAGAGAGTAGATACGAAAGAGAACACGGCGGATCCATTCACAAAGGCCCTTTCTCAATCGCGGTTCGAGCGACTTTTCGAGATGTTGGGTACACGATACACCAACAGCTAGCCCTAGAGCAGACGTTGGGTATTCGGTATGCCAATTACAGGACTTAGTGCAAGTGGAATATTGTTGTATATGTATGCCCTAGAGACATGTATTGTATAGGATACCAGGGATATGTATGTACATGACAATCTTGCTCATTTATATAGTATAATATTTGGGTTGTCTTTATCTAAACATGTGTATTTATTATTCTTGTTGCTTTGTATTGCTTATACATGTTAATAAAGCCTCGATACAGCAGTATACCAGTTTGGTTTGTCTTTATCTTAACATGTGCATATGTTTTACTTGTTATCACATATCGTTGATACACGTTGATAAAGCCTATAGGATTTTGCTTGACTACCAGCGTTATGATGGAGATCATACTTGTGGGGGTTGGGTAGTCCATAAGTATATCGTTAAATTTCCCAAGTCGTAGAGGTATCGAGATAGGGCATCGATATTCCATAGTAGACTTGTGTATACGTTTCGAGACCCCAACGAGGGGCGGTGATTAGTCCCACAGCCATTGGTGTGATCACCTATGATTGTATATAGGTGCTTACTGGGGGTGAGTACACTGGATGGACTCACCGAGAACTTCTATATGGTATTATACCTATCGTCAGATAGCAGTTCTCAGGTGACATGAGTACAAGTTAGTCTTTAGATCTGAGATCATCATTTGTCTTGTGTGAGTTCTTACTGTACTTAGAATACTACCCTACCACGGTTCTACTAAGTCATGCAAATAGGTTTTAGTTGGGTACAGTCCCGTGCCACATGGAGGCAGTAAGCGATTTTTAGGGATTCGTTTCTCTCGGTATTGAGAGTCGATGTCGTACTGTATTCAGTTGGCCAGCACCATAAGACCTTGGCCAAGGCAGATGAGATTTGCTGATAGTTAGATTAGTAGTTTCTCGGATCGGTACTGAACCACATCGACACAACATATCGGGTTATTAAGGGTCTGACGTTTTCCACCCCCTGACCTGGTATGCGATACTCTTAGATGAAAAGACCGGACTGTACGGAGATTGTCACGGATAGGCTCGGTAGGGATTCAGATGAGTTTGCTCATCGGCCTTCTTTTCGAAAGGTACCTGGGTAGCCGTTACGTACAGCTAGTGCCGCTGACATGCTTGTGGTTAAACCCACTGTCAGTGTACTGTCGAGTTTTTAAAGTCCTACACAAAGGGTTTCCCTAGTTCAGGCGAAATGATGTAGTAGCCGTATTTTGATACGTGCAGGGTTCCGATCAAATGAGTATGCTGGCTACACAGAATTTCGATCGGACGGTTAATAATACTAGCCGGCTTAGGATTAAGCCGGATTATTAAATCAAGTATTGATTTAATAATTTTCATATATATATTTCGATATGTATATTCTAGTATTATGTTCATTATATTATTCTATCACTCGGGTATTCGTATTTATATGAATATGGGTATATATATACGGTTGAATGTATTTTGTATTTTTTACAAAACACATTCTATAAGAAATACACCTCATTTTAGGATTTTCTATTTATTAGAAAATAGAAATGAGATGGAGGGATGGGGTGTAAAGAGAGAATGGTGAGAGGAATGGCTTGGTATTAGTTTATTTCATCTGCTTCTTCTGCTATTGAAGCATGGTTGCAATTTTTCAATTTAGAAAAATAGTTTAAAAAATATACTATCCATTTCAATTTTTCATACACAAGTTTTCATTTCACTATTTGCTTTCTATCACTTCACTTAGCTCTCCTGCTTCATTCTCCTAACCCTCTCATGTATTGAGAATTCTAGAGGATTAAGAGATGGAAAAATACTAGAACACATCGCTACATCCCGAAGTATCTTAGTTTAGCAAGTTAGGGTCTTTAGTTACTTCACTTAGAGAAGCTAGAGCTTGAACCATAAACTCTCGGGTGTATCATCTTTAATACGAAGAGGCCAACGTCCAAGCTTGATTCCGACGGACTAGGAGCCAAAGAAAAGCATCTCGAACACTCGAAGGACACGAATCCATTTGGTATAACATCCTTTCATAATAGTTAACTCCTACTTGTTTGCTAGTTTTAGGGTTATGGTTGATATTTGGGTTTATGTTGATTGTGCTTGCTCAAAATTTGACATTTCGCTTCTCTACTTTCAATGTAGAGTGAGCAAAATTAACTAACAGTGTTGTCCTGGAGACACTACGACAGTATCGTCTTCCTGGAGACACTACGACAATATTGTCTCTACTTTAAGTACAACAAGTGTGAATTTTGGCTTAGACCAGGCCGCATTTCTCGGACACATCATTTCAGACGGAGGAATCTCTGTGGATCCAGCTAAAATGTCGGCTGTCAGTGAGTGGCCGACACCAAAGTCAGTCAAAAATATAAGAAACTTTTTGGGCTTAGCAGAATATTATAGACGCTTCATCGAAGGATTTTTAAAAATCACAGCACCCCTGACTAAGCTCACACGTAAAGACGAAGTATTCATGTGGTCAGAAGTATGTGAGAAGGCTTTCGTAGAACTCAAGTCGAGTTTTACCTCTGCACCTATTTTCATAATACCGGATCGATCTGACGGATTCGATGTACATTGCGATGCATTCGGTAAGGGATTAGGATGTGTTCTGCATCAGCATGAAAAGGTTGTGGCTTTTGCATCAAGACAATTAAAGATTCATAAGCGCAACTATCCAACATATGATCTAGAATTGGCTGCCGTTATTTTTGCACTCAAGATTTGGCGTCACTATCTTTTGGGAGAGTGAGTGGATATATACACCGACCACAAGAGTCTTAAGTATGTATTTACTCAGAAAAAACTCAACATGCGGCAGGGAAGATGGCTAGAACTCATGGCAAACTTCGATATCAATCTACAATATCATCTTGGAAAGGTGAAAGTAGTTTCAGATGCACAATATCATCTTGGAAATTTCCAGCCATTAGCAATGAATCTCGACGCTCAGTGGAAGCTACAACAAGAACTGCACGGACTCAAGATTGAAGTAGTTGTGTCAGGTAACGCATCATCCTTGATGAACTTACAAGTCCAGTCCACTCTTGTCAATTAGATCATGGCAGCTCAAGCAAATGATTCTAAATTACAAAAGATCCGAAAACAAGTAGAAAGTGTTCTTCAAACCGACTTCATCATCCACGAAGATGGATCCTTATGATATGGGAGCCGTTTATGCATGTCAACCGGCATCATTCAAGAAGAACTGATGAAAGAAGCCCACAGCTTTCCGTATTCTATACACCTCAGCGGCACGAAGATGTACAGGGATTTAAAGCAGCATTACTGGTGACATGGAATGAAGTGAGAAGTAGCAAGGAGCGTAGCTAAGTGCTTAATCTGTGAGCAAGTGAAGGCTGAATATCACAGAACTGCTGGCCTATTTCAATCGTTACCGATCCCATAATGGAAATGGCAGCATATTATCATTGACTTCGTAACTGCACTCCCTCACAACACGAAAGGTCACGACGCAATTTGGGTTATTGTGGATCGACTCACCAAGTCAGTTCACTTTATTCCATTCAGAGTTGGCCAATCGACCAAGATATTGGCAAGAAAGTATATGGAGGTGAGTAAAAAATCAAAAGAAAGATTTCAACCTTCAATATGTATTATACTTGTCTTGATACCCATAAAATCATGCAGGAGATTGTGAGATTACATAGGGTACATGTCTACATCGTCTCCGACCGAGATACAAAATTTCTATCCCAATTTTGACAGATTCTTCAAGCCAGCTTGGGAACGAGTCTGAATTTCAGCACGACGTATCATCCCCAAACAAATGAACAGTTTGAATGAACAATTAAGATCATATAAGATATGCCGAGAGCCTGTATGCTAGACTTCGGAGGTTCGTGGGAAGATCACTTACACCTTGTGGAGTTTTCATATAACAACAGTTAGCAGGAAAGCATTAAGATGGCACCATTCGTAGCATTTTACGGACATAAGTGTCATTCCCCGCTGAGTTGGGATGACGTTGGAGATCATGAACTCCTTGGGTCAGAGATGATTATGGCGACTGTCGATGTAGTTTGCACGATCAGGGACAAGATATGAATGCCTAGGACCGATAGAAGTATTGTGCAGACACAAAGCGTCGACACTTGGAGTTCCAACTTGGAGAGCATGTATTTATGAAGATCTCTCCACATAGAGAAGTGATATGATTTGGAAAATGGGGCAAACTTAGTCCAAGGTACATCGAACCGTTCGACATACTTGAATGAGTTGTAGAAGTGGCGTACCGCTTGGCACTACCACTCTTATTAGAAGAAGTGCACAATGTGTTCCATATATCCTAGCTACGATGATATAATGAGTGACCCCAGCCACATACTTGATCACTCGGAACTCACTGTTCAAACCGACTTATCTTGTGAGCAGTAACCAGTCAAGATATTAGATCAGAAAGAGAAGATATTGCGGAACAAAGTGGTCAAGCTAGTCCGGGTGATGTGGATAAGGGATTCGTCAGGAGAATCAACCTGGGAGAGAGAAGATGATATGCGTACACGATACTCTCATATGTTTGAAGATTAGTCTTTATGTAAATTTCGAGGATGAAATTTTTATAAGGAAGGTAGGATGTAACGACCCTGAAGTTCCTATATAATTGTAACATAGTCAATGTATAAAAAGGTGTATTTCAGCCTGACTAGGAGTTATAAGTTAAATTTGTTCAATAAAAGTAAGAAACAACTTGTAACTCACTGGTTAAAACTCTCCATTGATATTCTTTAGCCTGCAAGTTCGAATCCCATCATCCTGGATTATTTTTAATATTTTTCTTTTTAACATTTTGGAAGTCCAAGAGTTGCATGTGCATTATACGGAGAAACGAAAAGTTTCAGATAAAACAAACTGGATAAATGAGGAGTTAACACTGATTAAAACACATGACACAAATTTCGACACCAGAGCTCCTATCCTGGCTGCCCGTTTCCTCATTTCAGCCGCTTCTGGCGGTTTGATCATAGAAATCTGCCTCAGTGCTTCGCACATGCGTCCCTTTTACTCCCCTCTACTCCTTTTTCCTATTTATTTTCTCTGAATTTATCTAAATGCTCTGCAGCCTTTCATCTAACTCATTACCCCACTTTTTAATTCTTTTAATTCTTTTTAAATCACAAAATTCTCCCTATCTTTTCCCTATAAATACCCACTCTTCCATCTTCATCCTCAATTCTGAAAATCCCATCCAAAATACTCCCTAAGAAATTTCCAAGTACAAGAGGAGTTAAGCTATTCAGATGGAGTTGCCCAAGTAAAAGCGAGGTTCGATCGATCTTTTCACATCTTGTAGTCTCAGTTCTTCCAACCGAGGACTTCTTCCTCTTATCTACGATCCTGTAAAGATCTAATGCAACTAATAAGTCCCTTCTCTTTGCTCCCCTCTCTTGATTTGTTTCATCTCCAACGCCTTTAAAACGATATCAATAAAAGTGGAGTTGGTTTTTAACAATTTCTTTTAAATAATTATTATCGCAATGATCATGCTAAATAAGTCACTCTAATATTTCTAACATAACCTTAAAATATTATTCATCTCATTAATTTTGAATGTGTTTAAAATTCTGTGCTAAATAAATCATACATCGAAAATTACACAAAAATATTATGAAGTTTGCATACACCCTTTATCGCTATTTTGACATATAACTCTAGAAAACCTATGGGGTAACGACCTAACCAACTCACATACACAACGGTTTTCATAGCACGATATTTCGGTTATGTGTTTTATTCTAAAAGAAACAATTTCATTAAAATACCCTCGCTTTATAAAAATACATTTTTAATCGCTATTTTTTTAAAAAATCCTTTGCAATTACGCCTCTATAACTCTCATCAGGGGACCCATTTGTAGATGGTGCGAGTTAAAATACATCCTTGAAATAGTAGAGCAAGATGCAGAACTTCTCACGAAGAATTCGGTTTCGAAAAAAAATAAAAATACGATTTTAAAGAAATACGGCTTTTAAAACAAATTAAATCACTGGAAAATTATATTAATCATAAATTCCGTATTTTTTATGAAAACAAAATTTTAAAACCATACTTTTAAAATGAAAGATTAAAGCAACACAAAAATACCATCAAGTTTCCAAAGGTGGTAGTTTTCGTTAAAATATCATAAACTTTAAAAGTTAAATTTTTACCCTAAAATACCACAAAATATGAAATACGTTTTATAAAAAAAATCTTGACTTTTTAAATAACATACTTTTATTAAAAACTTACTTGAGGCTTTAGGACGAATTAAAAACCCTCAAGAATTTTAAATGACATTTTTACTAAAATACCCTAGAAATAAAAAGATTAGTCTAGATTACGTATTTAGGTTGCAGATTGGTTTGAGTGGTATCTTCTCTTATCAGTTGTGTCGGAGTTTTCGGAGACAATGATGCACCATTTGCCTCTCCCTAAATATCGATCATAACCTTAGGATGGAATTGTTAGTGTAATATGCCCTAGAGGCCATTATTGTATAGTACTAGTTTATACATTACATTTTGGAAGGTTGTGATATATACACGGATTTATGACAGTATTTCTCGATATGGTAGTATGCTACTTGGTTTGTATCTATCTTAATATGTGTATATGTTTCTTTTGACGTATCGCTAATACATATTGGTAGAGCCCTTAGGATCTTTGCTTGACTACCAACGTTGTGATGGCAGTCACACTAGTAGAGGCTGGCTAGTCTACAAGCACATCCTTATAATGATCCCTGGTCGTAGGATTATCGAGACAGGGCATCGATACTCCAGAGTAGACAAGTGTATACGCTTCTCATATCGGCAGGGTGTAAGTGCACGGCAGCGCCCCGGCCGTCATTCCGACGCCGGAATGCGGAAACGAAACTTTTACAAAACTTTTAAACCGGCACTACCGCGCACTATAAACCCGGATCGGGCCATTAACCTAATCCTAGCAAACAAGAGAAAGGGTAGAAAGCTATACCGAGCGATCTGTGTCCTTCGTTCTTCAGCCTCCACTCCGATCTCCTCGCGGAATCTCCGGTCTTCATCTCCTCGTCGGAACGGGCACCACATCACCGGGTTCTTTTATGGGATCCCACCTCTGGACCGAGGCAACTCGGGCACGAAGTTGGCGAACCGACGTGTCCAAGAATGCTATAGGCTAAATGTAGAATCACTTGTCTCGAGCGGGTATGAAGTTGCCATAATGATGGAGGTGAAGAATGAACTTTGGAGAGAGGTGAGGAATATTGTAGCAAGCAAAGAATGAGATGAAGAAATTTTCCCACACAAAATGAATCTCTCTCTCCCTTCCTTGTAGTGGCCGGCCTCTCTCAAAAATGGGAGTGGGAAAAAATCCATGAAGGGAGGTGAGTGTGGTAAAAGGAAATGGGTGATCATAAACCAAAAGTGAACCTCACATCCATAAACCAAATCAATCTCCTCACCATTAATGCAAGTAATGATGAAAGAAAAAAGCAAAGATGCTAGAACCATCATAATCCTCCATTTACAAATAAACCCTCCACAATTGCTAATTTGCATACTTGCAAATTAGCCCCTCCATCAGAAAAATCCGGCCAAGAAGGAACAAAGGAAAACTGGCCGAAACGGAATACAAACTGGCAACTTCAAAAAACTGATCCCGTAATAAATTACAGGAAAACCCCGCGACCGTATATACATACCCGCATTTGTATTCCGACCGAATACAAATGCAAAGAGATAAAATCTATACTGTACAATACTAGGATCCGGCTTAAACCAAAGCCCGCTAGTATTATCCATCCGATCATGATCCATGCAATACCGCACGTATCTGATCGAACCCTGCCATATCTCCATACGGCCTCTACAGCGTTTCACCCGAAACTTGAGAAACTGTCTGTGGGGGACTCTAAAGACTCATCAATACTTTGGCTGTGGATTTAACCACTAGCACGTCAGAGGTATTAGCCATACGTAACGGGCTGCCAAGTATTGACCAAAAGGGACGTCGATGAGTGAACTCATCCTGAAACCCTACTGAGCCTGTCAGTGACAATATCCGTACAGTCCGGTCCGTTCGTCTATGAGCATCGCATGGCGGGCCTAGGGGGTTGGTAAAAGTCAGACACCCAAAAGCGGTACAAGTCGTGTCGGAGTGTAGCCCAGAACACCCTTAGATACTACTGGAATACCTACCAGTAAATCTCCTGCCTTGGCCAAGGACTTCGTGTAATGGCTCTCCTAGACACATCGCGACCTCACCCCCAATACCGGGAGAGACGAACCCCTGCAGATCCGCTCACTGCCTCCATATGGCTCGGGACTGTACCCAACTAAAACCTGTTTGCACGACTTCTTTGAGCCGTGGTAGGGTAGTAATAAAAGCACAGTGGGAACTTAAACGAGACAAATGACGATCTCAGGTCGATGAACTAACCTGTACACATGTCACCAGGGAACTGCTATCTGACGTCAGGTATAAGACCAACTAGCATGTTCCCGGCGAGTCCTGTCCGGTGTACTCATAACCCAATGAGCACCTGTATACATCTTAGGTGAACCAACTGACACTAGTGGCTTGTGAGACCGGCCACCGCCCCTCATCGGGGTCTCGACTGTATACACTAGTCTACTCTGGAGTATCGATGCCCTGTCTCGAAAACTCCCATGACTAAGGACCTTTTAAGGATGTGCTTATAGACCCCAGCTCCCACGTATATGATCGCCCTCATACTGCTGGCAGTCATGCAAGAATCCTAGGGGCTCTATCAACGTGTAATAGCGACCTGTAAGGTCACCTAAAACAGTACACGATGATAAAGATAAACCAGATAGCATACTATCATCTTGAGTAGGACTGTCCTACCGGTATAGGTCCTCCCTCAATCATTGCAATCACGTGCCTGTGATCCAATAATTGACTCTGAGGGCACTATCTCCAACAATCTCCCACTTGCACTCAAGGCTAATTATTGCGATGTCGCATACTCACAGCCCGTGTGATACCGAACACCCAACTCCTCTACTAGTCAGTCTCACAAAGCTCGTTTGCTAAAATATTGCGTTCGAGGAATAGCCTCAGTGAGTGGATCCACTGTGATGTTTCTTTCTATGTCTCTCTTTATCTCAAGTTCGCGGAGAAACCCATCTCCCGAAATGAGCAATACATGTCTTAGAATATGTTTGGATATCTGATGGGACCTAGTTCATGAGTGAACTCCAAATCCAAACTTCTTAGACTGTATCGTCGATTGAACTTAATCAGTATCCTGCGCCATGCCTCCCTCAGTATCCGCCTGGACCACCTGTCCAAAATACTGCCCCTCGTCAGAGGGAAAACTATAACTCTGACAGCCACTCTGTCATCCAGGTCACCTTGGAAGCCTGGAATGATAACTGTCTCCCGAAGGAGGATGCCGTTATCATATCCCTCGAACATTCACTTATGTTCTAAAACTGCTTCCGAATGTTTCTCCAGGATTGGATCAATATCAACTTATTGCATCTACTGCAAAAACAACATCTGGTGTGGTACTTGACATCTCATGATTGACTCAATTGCCTAAGCAAGTGATCTGCCAATCATGCACATCCCTCTCCCCTTTAGTCTGTAAGATACCTTTACAGAGGGTGACTCCATTACCCGTAGGTACACCACCGTGCCAGGAGTCGTCCATTCTAAAACACTTTCAGAATGCTGTCTAAGTACCCAGATTGGAAAACTACCCAAATCTAGATCTAAAACCATAGATCTAGTAACCAGAATGTCTGATATGAAATCCATGTCCTTTGTGGAGAAACCACTGTGTGACAACCAAAGTATAACCGATCGTAGTATAGGAATTTCACTTCCTACTCTGTGTATGTCGTCAAATACCAGGACATCACACCCTACTACCTTCTTAACAGATCCATCCCCTATTCTGATGAAGTCAAACCTATGACTGTCACATCAGAAACAGATGATCTATCTCTTCTATTACCGCTTTAGTCTATAAATAGACATAAGCCTCTTGTCCACCAATGCTTCCGCTGCTCCCACTGACTATTACAACCCTCTGGCAGAGTCATATACACGTGCACTTCCAAATCTAGTTTAGAACGATGCTATACTCATCCTCCTGCTGGGTCTCATAGTCTGGAACAACAGCAATGGCAAGTCTGGGTAAACAAGAACCTCCCTGTCACCGTCCTTGAGGCTACCGGAGTACCTCTCGGGTGCCTGAGGTTACCCACCATATCGGCGGAGTGGCCAGTGGAATGTCAAACCAGATTGAATCTTTAGGTTCTTATCAAATTTTCAGTAATCGTTTGCGGTTCTGGAATCACTTCCAGTTCTACCATACTCCCACTTCTGTTTTCTGAAAAAATCCATTTTACTTAAAACTGTGGCGAGTCTAGAACAATATCACTATTGATCTCCCAGATGGTAGAAAGTCAACCCTCGTCATAGCCTGGGTCAACCCACAAACATCCATTACAGAAACGTGCCTGAGTTATCCAGAGTCTGGTTTTAAGCATAAGCCGGACAACTCCCCGTACCTTAACATCGTTAAGATATGAACCGTTCTATATCCAATATAGAAACAGAGGCACTGATTTAATTGGAACCAGATTTAAATCATGCAGCTGTCTCCAGTGCATGTCAACTAAATGGAGAGAGGCCGATCAGCATTACTCAACTTAGGAGTGCATCCAATTATGAGTAACCTGAAAGAGAAACAAGTTCTCTTAATCATTACTATCAACCGAATACCATTCACAAGTATCTACATCTTCGATCACCTTGAAGAATCCTAATACTTGGAATACCTGGTCCTCTACTTTATTCATATACCTATAACTTCTCAAAACTTGGACCTTGTGTTTCTACGAAACACTTGTCTAAAAACTAGAGAAGTCATAAGTAAACCGAATATAGTACGATGACCAACCCCTCTGTCCTAATGGACACTGGACAACATACAACACTCTGTATAAGTCCCCTGAGTCTAATAACTCATTCGCTGTGTGTCGTAGGTTGAAAACTGTACTTATGGTTAAGAAGAATTATACCGCTGTTTAATGCTCCTTACCTAACCATCCACTGATATAGGTAAACGTCATAGACATAATTTCAAAAAGGTATATCTCACTCTATAAAAATAGACGTACAGATATATCAATTTGAAATTGGTGCATAACAACGGATATTCAAAACCAAATATTTGCCGTCCGGCAAACAGCCCAGGCGATTTCCTCAAATATCACCAATTACAACGAATTCCGATATAATGAGGATGATCACCTAATTCCCAATAACTTACTCCCACTCATCATCTGTAAAACCATACAGATGTGAGAATCATAGCTGGTAAATACATACCCTGGAGCAAGGGCTAATTGGGAAATCAGTTTTCTTTTAACTGTACACAGTGAAACTGAAACATTGAAATGTTTCGTAGGGGCACCCGGGTATTCCTAGTAATGCCTCTTCCATTATCCAGATTCACAACCGTAACCGTATGTTTCTTTGCCATCTCTCCAAATCCCTTTATATGTCTTTAGTCATTACCTTCTGTACACCCCTTTAGGCTAAATGGTTTTCTTCCTTCCCTACCGTTCGGCACCAGCCTATGGTTTGGAAGAAGACTATCCAATAAGCATAATGAGTGTACTGTCCTAATCCTAGGAGCACTCGCAACCCGAGAGAAGGTAAAGATAAAAGACACCTGAATAAACCTTATTCCTATTTCTCCTAAATCAGAATCCATCTCCAAACTGGAACAAGTTCCTTTCGAGTTCGTATATAACCATACGATGGAGTATCCAAATAAACTGTGGATCTTCGTAGTGATACGGAGTGTTCTGGAGAAATACAAAGGTGATATAGGATTGGCGAAGAAATACTTGGTTTGGTCGTGAATAGCAGTCCCAGTTTACTTTGCCCTCTTACTAATCCCTTTATATGTCTTTACTTAATACTTTCAGCACACCTTCGTTAGGCTAATTGGTTTTCTTCATTCCCTACCGTTCGGCACCTGCCTATGGTTTGGAAGAAGACTATCTAATTTGCGTAATAGGTATACTGTCCTAGTCCAAGGAGCACTCGCAACCTGAGAGAAGGTAAAAGGAAAAGACAACTAAATAGTCCTATCCGTTTTCTCCAGAACCGGAAACCATCCTTGAATAAATTCCTTTGAGTTCGTATATAACCATACGATGGTTTTATCCAATGGAAGTGGACGTTTGTAGTAATACGGGGTGTCCTGGAGAAAAGGGTAAAAGTAGGAGTGGCAATGAGGTATGCAACTCTGACAATCCAAAAGCCAGTGTTATAAGAAAGTTCGGTCAACTTGGTCACTGAGTCATAGTCAAGGGTCAGGTCATGGTCGCTGCCAAAGAGAGAGAGAAAAGAAACACTCAGCGTGCACTCTAATCTAGATCAGAATGGTTATCAATTTATCTAATCAGGAAACCTCCCACTGTACCGTCAAATTCTCCACCAAACCTGAAAGAAGAATTAGTCGGGATCACCCGAGGAGTAAACCAACTCATCAGTGGGAATCGGGATCCAACTATCATCGCATGATAACATGACGGAATCCGCTCACGTTATCACACTCCAGAAGGTATGCGCATATCTGGAAAGTTTCAGTTTCTTTAGAAACTCCCGATGTGATTTTTACCCCATGCTCTTATGACCTTGACGAAGGCCAACATATCATAAGTCACATGTCAAGTTCTACCCGTCATTATCCAGGTTGATTTGAACCCACCCGTACCTATCCTTGACTTTGGCCAATAAGGCAGTACGACTGTCCCAAACCAACGCATCTATCTATGCTGCAGAAAAGTAACAAATAGCTACCATACACTATGCCTTGACGAAGGCCAACATACATAGCATGAATACTAAGTGCTACCTTTCTGAAATGACGGAGGGCTACGAATGGTTTTTGGCGAAAAACCTTTAACGTAATGAACTTGATATCGTTGAAGGAACCGGATAGCTTTTTATAAAAATATAGTGACGAAAACCTTTGCTAAAGAGGTCACTCCCGGTGAAGGGATCTCGGCTCTTTCCCCGTAGAATGAGGTGCAGGATATTCCAACTGAATACCACGATGCAAAGCAAAAGGCAATCGGCTATAGTGAAGTTATTGCCCTGACGCAAACTTCTGTCCAAGGGGTCACTCCCGGTGAAGGGATCTCGGCCCTTGCCTCGTCGACTAAGGTGCAGGATATTCCAACCGAATACCACCGTGCAAAACAAAAGAGAACGTCCTTGCAATAGCAACTTTTTGAAAATTGTTCCAACAACATCAGAATAGGTTCGTTTAGCTTGCATTGATCCGAATCAACGCGGTCCCATCAATTGATCACACCAATAAAGAACGAAAATACGATGTACGTATATGCCACCCGCATTCGCCACTGGGTCCCGTCATCACCCGTTAGGTTACTTAACTAACGACAGAGCGGGGACTGGACTAGCGCGGATGCAAAATATATACAACATCTACTAGTATATATATCAATATATAATATTCGCTCAAGGCGTGATAAAATGCAACATCACAGAAATGTAATAAGCATCACAGAACAATACAGATATCTGGGATCCCCGGGTTTCATAGAGCCGCTGCTGAAACCCGACGTTCCCCTGGTCGTGTGGATAGCCTGTGCAATGAAATCCTTGACCCCTACGGGCGCGGCAAGTTACCCGCCAAAACCTGAAGCGAGGCAGCCCCCTTCAACAACGTGAATGGACCACCCAGCACTTCATGGAATCCGATAACTTGAGCACCCCTCCTTGGGTCAACCTGTACCCCCTACGAGTGCGGCGAATAGCCTGCCAATTCTAGAGTGAAGCCTCCTCCGTCTCAAAGCCATGAGATGCGGGCTCGTTGCCCTCTAGAACTCGGCTATCCGTGCACCCCACCGCGTGGTAATCCTAGTACAGAAAGTAAAATATACAACGGGTACATCGACCTCAGCCCGGTCGTGCCCCAAAAGAATAATATACAAACAGGCAGTGACGGCAGTCCACATGTCGGACGCTCGCCCCGCAATATCAAATGTACATATACAACCAAACTGTGCTACCATTGCATCCAGGCTATCCACCACGACAAATCCGCAACATCACAGCACAACACAGAACATCAACGTGAATGTCACGTTCGCAAATCCGTCTAAAAGGGCTATAGCAGTTAGACAGGATTTACCGATCAAGTGACATTCACGATCGCAGATATAATGTAAATACTGTGAACTAACATGTTAAAAATTTTCGATCGACTAAAATTCCCGAAGTGGGCCCCAAGCATAACTGTAATACTCAAAATAAATCTGGGCCCAAACAGAACATACCAAAAACCCTATTTTCATGTCAGAAGCCCACTGTAAAATTTTAGTGCAGTAAGGAGTCAAAGTGGTGGCGGAACCGCGGCCATAGCATAGGTTTGGCCGCGGTTCCGCGGCTGAACAGTAAAATCAAGGCACCAAATTTTCACAGAAGTCATAAAAAACCCTGCACGTATTTTTACAATGTACCAAATAATTTTTAGAGCACTGGAAAAATTCAACAGAAACTTGACATGGAAACGCGGTTTTTTGAAAATCCGTTTGATCGAACTTGTAAACACGTTAGAGCAAGCTAGACTAGGTTAATGGCGTGCCTCTGATACTAATGTAAGTGCACGGCAGTGCCCCGGCCGTCATTCCGACACCGGAATGCGGAAACGAAACTTTTACAAAACTTTTAAGCCGGCACTACAGCGCACTATAAACCCGGATCGGGCCATTAACCTAATCTTAGCAAATATGAGAAAGGGTAGAAAGCTATACCGAGCGATCCGTGTCCTTCGGTCTTCGGCCTCCAATCCGATCTCCTCGCGGAATCTCCGGTCTTCATCTCCTCGTCGGAACGGGCACCACATCGCCGGGTTCTTTTACGGGCTCCCACCTCTGGACCGAGGCAACTCGAGCACGAAGTTGGCGAACCGACGTGTCCAAGAATGCTGTAGGCTAAATGTAGAATCACTTGTCTCGAGCGGGTATGAAGTTTCCATAATGATGGAGGTGAAGAATGAACTTTGGAGAGAGGTGAGGAATATTGTAGCAAGCAAAGAATGAGATGATGAAATTTTCCCACACAAAATGAATCTCTCTCTCCCTTCCTTGTAGTGGCCGGCCTCTCTCAAAAAATGGGAGTGGGAAAAAATCCATGAAGGGAGGTGAGTGTAGTAAAAGGAAATGGGTGATCATAAACCAAAAGTGAACCTTACATCCATATACCAAATCAATCTCCTCACCATTAATGCAAGTAATGATGAAAGAAAAAGCAAAGATTCTAGAACCATCATAATCCTCCATTTACAAATAAACCCTCCACAATTGCTAATTTGCATACTTGCAAATTAGCCCCTCCATCAGAAAAATCCGGCCAAGAAGGAACAAAGGAAAACTGGCCGAAACGGAATACAAACCGGCAACTTCAAAATACTGATCCCGTAATAAATTACAGGAAAACCCCGCGACCGTATATACATACCCGCATTTGTATTCCGACCGAATACAAATGCAAAGAAACAAAATCTACACTGTACAATACTAGGATCCGGCTTAAACCAAAGCCCGCTAGTATTATCCGTCCGATCATGATCCGTGCAATACCGCACGTATCTGATCGAACCCTGCCATATCTCCATACGACCTCTACAGCGTTTCGCCCGAAACTTGAGAAACCGTCTGTGGGGGGCTCTAAAGACTCGTCAATACTTTGGCTGTGGATTTAACCACTAGCACGTCAGAGGTACTAGCCATACGTAACGGGCTGCCAAGTATTGACCAAAAGGGACGTCGATGAGCGAACTCATCCTGACACCCTACTGAGCCTGTCAGTGACAATATCCGTACAGTCCGGTCCGTTCATCTATGAGCATCGCATGTCGGGCCTAGGGGGTTGGTAAAAGTCAGACCCCCAAAAGCGGTACAAGTCGTGTCGGTGTGCAGCCCAGAACACCCTGAGATACTACTGGAATACCTACCAGTAAATCTCCTGCCTTGGCCAAGGACTTTTCATGTTCTGGCTCTCCTAGACACAGCGCGACCTCACCCCCAATACCGGGAGAGACGAACCCCTGCAGATCCGCTCACTGCCTCCATGTGGCTCGGGACTGTACCCAATTAAAACCTGTTTGCACGACTCCTTTGAGCCGTGGTAGGGTAGTAATCAAAGCACAGTGGGAACTCACACGAGACAAATGACGATCTCAGGTCGATGAACGAACCTGTACACATGTCACCAGGGAACTGCTATCTGACGTCAGGTATAAGACCAACTAGCATGTTCCCGGCGAGTCCTGTCCGGTGTACTCATAACCCAATGAGCACCTGTATACATCTTAGGTGAACCAACTGACACCAGTGGGTTGTGAGACCGGCCACCGCCCCTCGTCGGGGTCTCGACTGTATAAACTAGTCTACTCTGGAGTATTGATGCCCTGTCTCGAAAACTCCCACGACTAGGGACCTTTTAAGGATGTGCTTATAGACCCCAGCTCCCACGTATATGATCGCCCTCATACTGCTGGCAGTCAAGCAAGAATCCTAGGGGCTCTATCAACGTGTAATAGCGACCTGTAAGGTCACCTAAAACAGTACACGATGATAAAGATAAACCAGATAGCATACTATCATCTTGAGTAAGACTGTCCTACCGGTATAGGTCCTCCCTCAATCATTGCAATCACGTGCCTGTGATCCAATAATTGACTCTGAGGGCACTATCTCCAACACAGGGGAGATGGTATGTCCTACAGCCATCAGTACGTCGTACTAGAGATAGTATGCAGGTGCTCATTGGGTTATGTGTTACACTGAACGGACTCGTAGGGAACTGCTGGTTGGTACTATACCTATCGTCAGATAGCAGTTCCCAGGTGACATGAGTACAGCATAATCCATTGACTTGACACTGCTACTTCGCCTCAAGTGTGTTCCCAATGTTCTTAGATTACTACCCTACCATGGCTCTATTGAGTCATGCAAATAGGTAGCAGTTGGGTGCAATCCCAATGCACTTGGAGGCATTGGCGGTTAGATAGGATTCGTCTCTCCCGGTATTGGGGGTTGATGTCGTGCTGTGATTCGGAAAGCCATTACACAAATTCCCTGGCCATGGCAAGTGAGATTTGTTGGTAGGGATTCTAGTAGTTTCTCAGGGTGTTTTTGACTGCACTCCGACACGACTTATTGCGCTATTAGGGGTCTAACGCTTGCGGCCCCTAGGCCCAATATGCGATACTCTTAGACGAATAGACCAAACTGTATAGAGATTGCCACAGATAGGCTCAGTAGGAGTACGGATGAGTTTTCTCGTCAGCCTTCTTATCGAAAGATACCTGGGTAGCCGTTACATGCAGCTAGTACCACTGACGTGCTTGTGGTTAAACCCACTGCCAGCGTACTGTCGAGTCTTTAGAGTCCCACACAGAGGGTTTCCCTGCTTCGGGCGAAACGTGTAGAGGTCGTATGGTTTTGCGACAGGGTTCGATCACATACGTGTACTTGTGCGCGTATGATGTTCGGGCGGACAATACTAATAGGCTTTGGTTTATTCCAGATCCTAGTATTTGATTATAGGATTAGTTTCGTCTCATTGTATTCGTGTTTCTCGGAATACGGATGCGGGTATGTATATACGGATGAGAGGGGAATTCTTGTAAATTCATCAAAATTGCTTCTAGAAGCGAGACACCTCATATTAGGTTTTTTTTATTTGTTTAAATCTTTTTGAGGTGGAGGATATGAGGTGGAGGGATACATTGAATCAAGGATGGCTACTTGGTTACTCATGAGATGAATACCACTTGAATTTATTGAACCATGCTAGATATTTTACAAGATATTTTCTAGTGTGAATTATTAGTTTGGTTCATTGTTTCAAATAGGCAACCACTCTTTTTTCAAGGAAACTCAAGAAAACATTCTCATTTTTCCTCAAGCTCTTTTCTAAACTCTCAAACCCTAATTGTCTCATGAGTTGAGAACCTTAGGGTTTTGTGAGACTACTAGACTCCTAATCACTCTTTACACATCCTACGCAACTTAGTTTAGCATACCAAGTGACCTAATTAACTCATCTTGGAGGTGAAAGCTCAAGGTTGGAACTCTCGGGTGGATCTTCTTCGACTTCGATAAGCCGACGAGGAGGCGCGATCCATTTTCACTCCAAGGAGCTCACGAAGAGGAAGAGGAAGCAAGAAGACTATAAGGACACGATACTATGAGTTATAACATTCATCCGAGTAGTTAAACCTCAAGTTGTTTGCTAGCTAGGGTTTTTGTTCGATCCTTGGTTCAAGTCGGTATTGCGAAGCCCGTAAAAATCATTTTTTGCAATTTCCTCCTCCCCACGAACACGTGGGGTGCGCGACATCGATTTAAAGTGGTATCAGAGCCACTCATAAACTTTAGATAGCTTGTAACTGTGGGGTGTTTTTCGTCACCCCATTGAGATGGGAATACGCGCGCGCTGGTCAGGCGCATTACAGATTCCCCCTGCCTAGGGTAGGCTGGGGTTTATTGATTGTGAGGATTCGAATCTCCGGCAGCCGCGGACTAAGCTGCCGTTAATTACCCCTCGCCTTTGGAGCGAGAGAACCTCCGATTAACGGGTCAAATAGGTCAGGCGAACTCAATGTGCAGTGTACGTGTGTTGTATTTTGAAAGGGGTTTTTGGATATATCGGCGGCCCCGCAGAGTTTTTTACAGGGGTCCCGCTACTCGGATAGCAGGCTAGGGATCAAGGGGCTTGCAGCCCCCTTGCGGCGTGCGGGGCAGCGCCCCGTTAGAATTTTTTTCTAACGGGAACAGTGTGGTGAAGTATGTGTATGTATATATATACATATATACATACATACATAAACATACACACACACACACACACACACACACACACACACACACATAAAGGGAAAGGGAATCCAAAGAATGCGTGGGAAAAAGCGTCAGCGCTTTGGGCGCTCGCGCCTCACGTGCCAGGCACGTGGGCGCTCGGGCGCTAGCACTTTGAGCGTAAGGGCGCTAGCGCCTCACGTGCCAGGCACTTGGGCGTTCGGATGCTAGCGCTTTGAGCTTTGGGCGCTAGCGCCTCACGTGCCAGGCATGTGGGCGCTCAGGCGCTAGCGCTTTGGGCGCTAGCGCTTTGAGCGCAAGGGCGCAAAAAAGGAATTGGTCCCTTTACTGGGAGTTGTACTCCCAGAAAGAATATACATGTTATTTTGTGTGTGTGTGTGTGTGTGTATTTTTTTTTGACGAGTTAAACTCCTAAGGTATTTTTGGAGCTAATGAAAGGCTTCTCCCTTGAGCCCTGGATCTTCCCCAAAGTGGGGTCTTTAGAGATGGGTCTCATTCTTCCTTCTCTGTTGGCCGGATCTTGAAGAACAAGAGTGGTGAGATTTTAAAAATCTCTCCTTTTTAAGATCTGTTGGAAGATCCAAGCTCCCCTTTGTGGGTTTCGTGGTGAAAAAGTATTTAGTTTTGGAAAAGGAAGAGTAAAACTCTTGATTTAATTCAAAAGGAAGAAGAAGGTTTTAGATCCTTGAGGAAGGAGAAAGATCACAGATCTGGATTCTTTTAGGGGGAGAGAAAAAAGTTGTTTAGATATTTTCATCATATTGCCTTATATAGGCTTACACATTTACATATAGCCCCTTGGGCTTTACAAAATGGCATTTTGCCCATCCCATGTCTTATGTGCTATTTCTTTTTGCACATAAGCAATGGGCTTTACAAAAATTTGGTTTTATGCCCATTTTCTTACATTTATTCATAAAATAAAATAAAAGAAATACACCAAAATTATTTATTACAAAATTTTTATTTTGGCATGGCGGAAGGCCGGACGCTTCGTGTTCGGGCTCGACCCGGGCATTGGCCCACTTGACCTGGGCTTGGGCCCACTTGGCTTGTGGTTGACTTTGATTTTGACTTGGTCAACCGGGGTGTAAATTTCGACCCCAACAAAGTGCCCCCCATCAATAAATGCACACCACACATGTGGGTC
This sequence comes from Agapanthus africanus, assembly GCA_030015575.1. NCBI lineage: Eukaryota > Viridiplantae > Streptophyta > Magnoliopsida > Asparagales > Amaryllidaceae > Agapanthus > Agapanthus africanus. Next base: position 135,611,482 of record JASDDO010000024.1, on the reverse strand, counting down.
GTGTGTATGAAATTGATGGATCTTCTTTCACGTGGCGGCGACTTGATTTGGTTCCCGCTTTTTGGGAAGCCGGCACTGCCCTTTTTACGACATGGACGGTCGATGCTTGACGTGTCTCCGAGATGGAGTGTCTGGTTGACTTGATTCCCAGGCGGAGTACAATTCCGACGAGGAGGTCGTTGCTGCCTTTTAGTGACGTGGGTGGTCGGTGCTGCCCTTTTAGCGACGTGGACGGTCGGTGCTACCCTTTTAGCGACGTGGACGGTCGGTGCTGCCTTTTTACCGACTTGGACGGCCGGTGCTACCCTTTTCGTGACTTGGACGGTCGGTGCTGCCCTTTTATCAACTTGGACTGTCGGTTCTGCCCTTTTTGCGACTTGGACGGTCGGTGCTGCCCTTTTAGCGACGTGGACAGTCGGTGCTGCCCTTTTAGCGACTTGGACCGTCGGTTCTGCCCTTTTTACGACTTGGACGATCGATGCTGCCCTTTTAGCGACTTGGACGGTCGGTGCTGCCATTTTAGCGACGTGGACGGTCGGTTCTGCTTTTTTTGCGACTTGGACGGTCGGTTCTGCCCATTTTGCGACATGGAAGGTCGATTCTGCCCTTTTAGCGACTTGGACGGTCGGTTCTGCCCTTTTTGCGACTTGGACGGTCGATTCTGCCCTTTTAGCGACTTGGACGGTCGGTTCTTCCCTTTTTGCGACTTAGACGGTCGATGACTTGATTTCCCTCGTTCCCAGTTTAACGACTTAGGGGTCATCTGTTCCCAGTTTAACGACTTATGGGTCGTTTACATTGGAGTTTGGAATTGGGGTTAGGGTAGGCATCAGCGTTGCTAACACTGAAGCATATGTTCCAGGAGCAATTCATCATTTGCCTTTTTCTGTTGGGGGTGATGGCTTAGGAGACAGGTTTAGATCCCTATCATCTAAGGCTTTTCAATTTTATGAGCCATAAGGGTCCCATAAAAGCATTTTCTCCCCATGAGTCGAAAGGATCTCGTAGGTGTACTTTCTCCTTAGGAGTCGTGAGGACTCCTAAGTGTGTTTTTCCTTTGTGAGTCGTAAGGATCCCACGAAGGTGTTTTCTTACGAGTCGTGAGGATCCCGTAAGGTTTGTTCTCCTCATGTATCGTGAGGACGCATGAGTGGGTCTTCCCAAATGGAGCATAATTCCAAGGGCGGAGACCGGTCGCTGGTCGGGTGATTGCAATGGGGCATGGGTATGATGAGAATTATTTGAGCCCGTTTATTGTATACGGTAGTCAATTTGGGGACTAACCGTAGGGCCGGGGGAATTTTGGAAAATTGGATTTTGGTTGGCGTCTGCATCGCTGCACTGGAATATGGTACTAGGAGCGACTCATCATTTGCCATTTGGGGACTTGGAATTTGGATCTTGTTTGGCATAAGCATTGCTGCACTGGAATAATGCCAGGAGAAACTCATCATTTGCCTTTTCCTGTTGGGGGGCGATGGCTTAGGAGACAGGTTTAGATCCCTATCATCTAAGGCTTTTCAATTTTATGAGCCGTAAGGGTCCCATAAAAGCTTTTTCTCCCCATGAATCGAAAGGATCTCATAGGTGTACTTTCTCCTTAGGAGTCGTGAGGACTCCTAAGTGTGTTTTTCCTTTGTGAATCGTAAGGATCCCACGAAGGTGTTTTCTTACGAGTTGTGAGGATCCCGTAAGGTTTGTTCTCCTCATGCATCGTGAGGACGCATGAGTGGGTCTTCCCAAATGGAGCATAATTCCAAGGGCGGAGACCGGCCGCTGGTCGGGTGATTGCAATAGGGCATGGGTATGATGAGAATTATTTGAGCCCGTGGATTGTATACGGTATTCAATTTGGGGACTAACCGTAGGGCCGGGGCAATTTTGGAAAATTAGATTTTGGTTGGCATCTGCATCGCTGCACTGGAATATGGTACCAGGAGCGACTCATCATTCGCTATTTGGGGACTTGGAATTTGGATCTTGTTTGGTATCAGCATTGCTGCACTGGAATAATGCCAGGAGCAACTCATCATTTGCCCCGGGGGGACTTGGGATTTGGTTTTTGGGTCGGAATCAACACCGCTAACACTGAAACGCAATGCCAGGAGCGACTCATCATTTGCCGTTTCCTATTGGGGAGCGATGGCTCAGGAGACAGGTTTAGATCCTTATTACCTAAGGCTTTTCAATTTTATGAGTCGTAAGGGTCTCATAAAAGCACTTTCTCCCTATGAGTCGAGAGGATCTCGCAGGTGTATGTTCTCCTTAGGAATCGTAGGGATCCCTAAGTGTGTTGCTCCTTTGTGAGTCGTAAGGATCTCACGCAGGGATTTTCTCCTCACAAGGTCGAGAAGACTTTGCGAGTGTATTTCATCTCTTTTCACGAGTTTGCGCCCTTTCGGGTTTTCACAAACTCGCTGGTAGTCCTGCTGGTTTTACTCATGGAGCCCTTTCCGGTTTTCATCCGTGCCCGTTTTGCTTATGGACATACCTTTTTTTTTGCTGCCGCTGGTGGGACTTTAAAAGTAGTCTCACCGGCAGGATTTGGGAGAGATAGGGGTTGTTTACGCCCGTGGATTGTATACGGTTTTGCAGGATGTATGATCCAGACGTAGGGCTGGTGTGCTCAATTCGCTTGCGACTTGGAGCATTCACGCGTAGTATTTCTTGAGATATCGGCCATTGATGGGTGGCTTGGGCCTTTCTCCTTCGGCACTTATTAGTTGGTAGGATCCTTCGTCGAATACTTTCTCGATGACGTATGGTCCTTCCCAGTTTGGCTCGAATTTTCCATTTACATGTCGATTTGGGATGACCGGTCTTTTGAGGACCAACACCAATTCTCCTTTCTTGAAAGCGCGAAGATGAGTCATCTTGTAATAGGCCCGTGACATTTGGGCTCGGTATAGCTCCAGATTTTACTGCACCGCGAGCCTCTTTTCTTCGAGTGCGTTAAGCTCTTCCATCCGAAAGAGCATGTTTTCCTCCTCCGTCAACTCGTGCTGAACGGCCGTTCTTAAGCTTGGAACTTCGACTTAGAGGGGGAGGACCGCCTCCACTCCGAAGAGCAATGAGTATGGAGTCAACTGAGTTGGAGTACGGTGTGTGGTACGATATGCCCACAATGCCTCGTGAAGTTTGAGATTCCAGTCTCTCTTGTTGGCTGAAGCATTTTTTCTCAAGGGCTTGCATAGAGTCTTATTGAAGGCTTCAGTTAGCCCTTTGGCTCTTGGATTATAGATGGAGGAATATCTCCAGTCTATCTTATGTTGAGTAGCGAACCTTGCGACTTTGAAGCTCTTGAAAGAAGGCCCGTTGTCAGATATGATTCTTCTTGGTGTACCGAAGCGGTATAGAATATTATGCTGGAAGAACGTTAGAATATCTTCTGTCTTGACTTCTTTTAGCGGGACAGCTTCATCCCATCTGGAGAAATATTCAGTTGCAACCAATATGAACCGGTGGCCTCTGGATGACGGAGGATCAATTGGGCCAACTATGTCGGCTCCCCAGACTTCGAAGGGCCACGACGCCACCGTATGATGCAACGGATTGGGATGCTTGTGAATGAAATCACCGTGAATTTGGAAGATATGAAATTTCTTTGCATACTCTCCGCAATCCCGTATCATGGTGGGCCAGTAATATTCCAGCCGTTTGATCTGAAGCCGCATCTTGGGGCCAGACTCGTGAGCACCGCAGACGCCTGAGTGAACTTCTTTCATAACCTTTTGGGCTTCGGCCAATGACAGACACCTGAGCCAGAGTTGGTCATATGACCTGCGGTATAGCATGTCATTTACAAACACGTATCGGAGAGCTCTCTTCTTCAGCTGAATCCTTGCAGATTTTCTTTCGGGCAGCTCGTCGTATCGGAGGTACTCTATGAAGGGTTCTCTCCAATCGGGCTTGTCTTGGATGATCAAAGCTTCTTCAGCAGGACTGCTCTTATCTTCCGCGCTTTCCTCTTCTCGTAGAGATACCGGGGGTAGAGTTTGCCGGCTTCTGACTGTGATCAGAATTTCATCTATGTCTGGATCAGCCAGCTCCTTGGCTAAGCGAGCGAGTACGTCAGCCTTTCCATTCAACGCTGTGGGGACTCTCATTAGTTCAATGTGAGTGAACCATTTCATGAGTTCCACCACTCGGCTTCTGTACCGTGCTAACTCGGGTTTGTATATCTTATAGTCGCCGCTTACTTGGTTGACGACAAGCTGGGAGTCACCGTAAACCCGTAGCCGAAGGATTTCCATTTCTATGGTGAGCTCCAGACCAGCTATCAGAGCTTCATACTCAGCTTCATTGTTTGTTTGAGGCTCGGTGAGAGCCAAAGAACGCCGTAGGGTTCCCATCGATGGCGTGATGAACACCAATCCTATCCCTGCTTTTATCTCCGGGATGCTTGATTTACTGGAGGTCCTTATTGATGAGGCCCCATCGAAGTAGAGCTCCCAACATGGCTCGCTATCCTCGAGGTGCAATATTTGTTCATCGGGTAACTCGCAATTGAGCGGTGACCCTTCTGGTATGGGATGAGCAGCGAGAAATTCTGCAAGAGCTTGCCCTTTTACTGCTTTCTGAGGAGTATAAACTATGTCAAACTCAAGTAGCATGACAGCCCATCTCGACATTCTACCGGCTAGGCTTGCTTTGGTCATTAAGTGTTTGAGTAGGTCAACCCTAGAGATCAACATAACCCGATGAGCGAGCAGATAGTGCCTCAGCTTCTTCGCAGCGAACATCAGAGCCAGGAATTGCTTTTCGATCGGGGAATAGTTGTGTTCCGCCCCGACTAAAGTTAGACTGAGGTAGTAGAGGGCATTCTCTTTTCCCTCCTCGTTGTTCTGGGCAAGGAGCGCACCGAATGACTCATCTAGCGCGGCAGTGTAGAGAATCAGCGGTTTATTTGGAATGGGAGCGGCCAACACTGGAGGGTGCAACAAGTACTATTTGATGCTTTCGAACGCTTCTTAACATTCGGCATCCCAGACAAAAGGAGCTCCTTTCTTCATGAGCTTTGCGAAGGGCCTACATCTCCCTGATAAATTTGAGATAAACCTTCGTATATAGGAAAGTTTGCCTTGAAAAGATCTTAGCCGCGTCAGACTCTTCGGAGGGGGCATCTCCATGATGGCCTTTATCTTGGATGGGTCAACTTCAATCCCTCGATGTCGGACTATAAAGCCCAGGAATTTTCCCGATGACACGCCAAAAGCGCACTTCAGAGGATTCATTTTCAGGTCGTACTCTCTCAGCCTGGTGAGAACGATCCTAAGATCTTGGACGTGATCGGCCTTGGCTTTAGTCTTGACGACCAGATCATCAACATAGCATTCGATGACTTTATGGATTAGGTCATCAAAGATATTGGTCATTGCCTTTTGATATGTAGCACCTGCGTTCTTCAGTCCGAACGGCATCACTTTGTAGCAGTATATTCCGATCGGGGTTCAAAATGCTGTGTGTTTCTCATCCTCAGGCGACATCTTGATCTGATTATATCCAGACGAGCCATCCATAAAGGTGAACAGTTCGTAATTTTAGGTGTCATCGACCATCATTTCCATGACCAGTAGCGGGAAGTCGTATTTAGGACATACCTTGTTGAGGTCCCTGAAATCGACACAAACTCGGATCTGCCCGTTTTTCTTCTTCACAGGTACTATGCATGCGATCCAGTCCGCATATCTCTCTTCCCTGATGAAGCCGACATCGATGAGCTTCTTGGTTTCCTCGATGACCTTTTCTTCTAGTTCCCTTCTCATTCTTCGAGGAGCTTGTTTGACTGACTTAGCATCAGGAGATATAGCCAGTTTATGCACGGCCACTTCAGGGGATAGGCCAGGCATTTCTCTGTATGTCCATACGAAGCAGTCAACGAACTCATGCAGCAGGGAAATTATTTGCTCTTTCATTTCCTCTGACAAGAGTGAGCTGATGTATGTCGGCCTTGGATTATCGGGCGTTCCTAAGTCAATCTCGGTTAGCTCGTCAAAGGTTGCTTGTCCACCATCTTCGAGCTCATGAGGAGCTTCTTCTGGCTCGGCTATCTCGTCATTATCATTTGATCTTTCGCTGGCCTCACCAACATGGATCATGTAGCATGCTTTGGAATCAGGTTGAATGAATCCTATGCCCCGTCTATCTGGAATTCTTCCATCGATGAGTGCTCGGACCTGGGGCGGATGCCATAGCCCTTCATAAAACTTTGCTTCGGACTCCGTTTGATATAACCGGCATCCGCACCTTTTGAAATATTCCCGCATCTCGGGTGTATAGTATCTGGGATTGAGGACGGCTCTTATGCCTCTCTCATAGGGAAGGCATGCGACAGAAAAATCGTCCGGGTGCACAACGGGGTTTGACCCATAAAACAGGATGCCCTTCTGTCCACTTTTCCTCCCGGGAACGTAGAAAGTTTTCAGCTGGTCCATGGTAGAGACTGACAATGCATCGAGCTCTTTTCACATCCATTTCGGTACCCTTGTGATGGCCAGGGACCCTTCTGCAATTTCGAAGGTCTCTCGTAGTTTCTCCTGCTGCATAGGGGTCCAATCTGCACAGCTGTTACACGGTAGGTCCTCTTCTTCCGACTCTTCAGTGTCGCTGCCAAGAGGGCGGACTTTGCTGCTAGATAGGCTTTCAGTAACAGATTCATCCGTATCGCTACCGAAAAGAGGGCGAGTTTTACGGAAGGACGGACTTCCAGCGTCGGACTCATCAGTGTCACTACCGAAACGCGGGCGCACTTGAGCGTTTTTGCTTTTGAAAGTGACAGCCGGCTCAGATTTGCTTTTGAGTCTTAGGGCCGCTCTATCCTCAGTCAGTTGTGGCTTAGCATTTTGGTGGTTCATAAAGTACCGAGAATCTTCATATCGGACTTCATGCATACCGAACGGCTGGATGTCTCCGTCAATGCGTCTTTCTTCGCCATTTCTAGTATACTTCATGCATTGATGGTGAGTTGACGGAACGATGCCGTAATCGTGAAGCCACGGTCGTCCCAAGAGAATTTTATAAGACGTGTCAGCGTCGATCATGTATATCTTAGCTTCAGTTTGCAGATCGCCAAATTTGATTGGCAAAGCTATAGACATCAGAACTTGCTGGCAGTTTTGATTGAAGCCTTGAATAACAATCCTTTCCCTTGACAGGTGTCGGACGTCCATTGAAAAACTCTTCAGAGTCCGCAAGTTCATGATGTTCACTGAGGACCCCGGATCAATCAATATGCGATTAATCCGATCTCCGTCGCTGTACCCGGTCACGTAAAGCAGCCGATTATGCTAAGCCGTTCCCCATAGTAAGTCTTCATCCTTAAACGTGACTGCGGTGGCATGCAGAGCGTACTGGGCTTCTTTTATATTAATTTCCGCAAAGCGAGCCTGATACTGCTCAGGGTTTTGTAGAGCATGAATGAGAACATCTCTAAGCTCTTGAGATAGAACCAAGGCATCGTAAATGCTAAGGAGAGACGGAAGCTTTCGGAGATGAGCCAAGAAATTATAGTCTACTGGGGAAGGACTCGAATCTTCATGAGCAAGTTCTCTGCCATCTTCTTCATTAGCCACATGTTTTTCCTTTCCTTTTGGGGCGTTTCCCTGATTTGGCAATAAAGCCCTGCGGCTTCTGAGCTGGATTTGGTTGGCCTTAGTGGCGAGCTCTTCGTCCTCTTCGGGAAAACATATATAACAACCGAGTTCAGTTATACCAATTTTTGTTCCGTATTTATTATATGTGGTATTTTACTGATTTATCTTGTTTGAGTGCGAATGGTAGTTTACACCTTTACTTTACATCCGACCCGACCCGCTTGCTTGAACTGGTTGATTTATATTTATAGACTACCCTGGCCTGTTAAATAAACGTGCATCTCATATATAATGCATATTAAAATTTCACCTAGCATCGCGTAAATTTTTTCATATAACTTTTAGATCACGTAAAATAATTAAAAATTGCATTTCATAGCCTGCTTGATACCCCTAACCCCGTGGTAGCGTCCGCGCATCGTGTTCTCGTCCCGTTCAGTGAAACGGACGTGTTTGGATAGCTACCCGCACGTACGTGCGTCCGTTCTTAGGGGTATGCTTTTTTGTTACCTAATCTTTCATTTTGAAATTTGGAAGCTGCATATAATTTTCGTATTTCAAATCCGAAATTTTGGACCCGACCCGGGCGCATTTTGAAATATTTTGTATCCCGCCAAAATTCTAATAATTTTTAAATTTCTTTAAATTCATTTATATATATATATTTAACAGCCTAAAGATTTCTTTTACAGCAAACGAAAATATTTTTTAACAATTAAAAATCCTTTTAGATTCTTTCCAACTCTTTCCTTATATCTCTATTCTCCTCTGGGCCAATCAGAGTCATTCCCTGTTCTGACGCCGGCCCCACACGCCTCTCTCTCTCCCTTCAAAATCTTTCTCTTCCTCCTTTTCTTTCTCTCCCCGAGCGCAACTCTCTCTCTCTCATCTCGCGTTTACTGTGCATTTCTCGAGTCGGGTCACCGCGCGAGCTTAGCGTCACCTCCCTCCTTCTAATTCTCTCCTTCTCTTTCTTTTAAACTCAAGCCCCCACGAGAACCCATGCAACTAAAATCCTAGCTCCTCAAACTCCAACCAACCGCCGTCAACCCCATCTCCTCGTCACCTCAAATCACCTTCCTCCTTCTCCTTCTTTCTTCTCCATCTCCCTCCTCTTCTTTTTCTTCTAAAAACTTTGCCTGCACACCCTCCGCGTCATCACAGAACCCATCATCGTCGCCTTTCCATCGCAGCCGACCATCTCTCATTGCCATCGCCATCGCCATCTCCTTCCTCTCCCTTTCCTCTGCACCCTCACCTCACAAATACCCCGGTACCAGCCCTGCACCCAAACCACAACAAACAAAACCCTAACCTTACCTCAATTAAAACAAACCTTAACCTCATCGCCGGAGCTTCGTCGATCATCACCGTCGACGCCATCGCCCCTCTGAAATCCAGTAGGTAAGCCCCCTCTTCTCAATCTTCTCTATCCTCCTTCTATGCTTCTTTTTTCTTTTCCATGCATTTTCTTTCTATTTGTTCACTGTTTTTTTTGTTTGCCGGATTCCGGTCGCGCCGTCGACGATCACGACGACCCAGCAAGCATCTTTGACCCGTGTGATCCCTTTGTGCGTTTTTTGGATTCGTTCCGTGTACCGTGCACGCGTCACGACTTCTCCCGCCGACGTGTGACGTTCCGTATAACCGTTTCTTGATCCGTCGAGGCAAGTGAAACTTGCTACATGCTATTCATAATATTTTTATACTTATTTGATTACATGTTAAACCTATAGAGTTAATCCAATGTCTCATGTTACCTTTTAACAATCGATGTCCATTTTATCATTTTAGATTCATAACTTGGAACATACCATGTTGCATTTTGATTTACTATACCCAGTACCCACATCCATATTTAAATCACATAATAACTATTTACATAGCCCATAGTACCCTTTTTAATAGTTTATAACCGTTCAAACACCCGTTTGCATCCATCTCGTTTAATATACATATTATTGCATCCATAGATCACTTGAATATATAATATTACAATATTAACATTCCACATTTGATATATTGTAGTTTAATTAGTATTGGAACTTTAACTTTATCCCTAATCATAACTGTGCATCTATATGCCTTAATCTGTACCTGACTGCATATCATATTACAATGTTACATTTTATCGTTCCATTAATATCCCATGCTTGTTTTGTATACCCATGCTTATGTTAGTTGACTATGAGCACCCACATGACATTTTGTGCACCCCTGACATGACTTGATACACCTATTACTTGACACGACGTGATACCGTGCACTTCCTGACTTGACATGATAACTATACACTACCTGACTTGACTTGAGGTACCATGGCTTTCGCTGTTACCTAATCTTGTTACTAATGCCAAAAAACCTGACCTGTTGTCCCTACGGACATGTCCTGTTGTCTATCCAGACAAACCTATACCTTCCTGATCCTGTGTTGGCATTAGTTCCAGATTATTTAATACTTGACTTGAACATATATAACTTGGGGGTATGGGAAAATCAGGATTGTAACCGAACGTAACTCAAAGGTCCATCCTATTGTTTGCCGTTTTTCCGGGCGTTACGGAATACCTATTGTTTGCCGTTTTTCCGGGTGTTACGGAATAATCACCGATGGGTTACGATGAGGATCACATTACTTGGTTTCGAAGACTTTAGAATAGATAACCCCGTAGCACAGTTTAGATATCTCTGCACGTCACTTATACTGACACACTCACCGTTATATATTCTTATTATATTCTTGCTCATACTCATACCTGCATGTCTTGCTACCCCTGTTTATATTATTGCTTGATATTATGACACACTGACGTCTGGGTTTTGCATGGCCCAGATTCCTTTCCTTTGCTGCAGTCCGAACAGGAGTACTTCAGTCAGCAGGCTGAGCAGTGAGGACTTGCTGGTAGTTAGTTCATTTTACTTTCAGTATTATTTCATTTCTGATGTGAGCCCGCATTATGGGACATACATTCCAGTTATTCTTGTATTCGATCTTTTGCTTCCGCATTATTTTTATTCTTGACTCGTTTTATTCTGGCTTATGGACATGTGTTAGATAGTTTATTATTGTTCTTGATATCTCTACAGCCGTAATATGACTGTGGATGGATATTTTCTATCCACAGGTAGCATGGTTGGCTATGTCACGTGCCCATCTTAGCGTACTCTGGGAAGCGGGGCGTGACATGGTTCTTTTGGTATCAGAGACATAGGATCTAGGTTAATCGGGTTTGATTCTTTTGTAGTTGAGTATTGGACCCAATACACGAATCAGAATACTCGTGATTAGGAAACATGTCCTGCCACCTTACTGTCTTACCATTTTTGAGTCTTAACCTCCTCCTGATTATACTTTTGCGATATGCAAACCTCCTTTGCATATCGGCTCGAAACCTGGTTTCCTTTTGTTATCTCTAGAACTTAGGCGACTTGGATGGAGTTATGTGATTGTAGCTATGATACCGCGGCATGGTTACAATGTGGTACTCTATTTAAGTAACTTGGAGTTCTAGCCTTGATACATATCCTTGATCTGTATGTTGAATCTGTTATCATGCTAATCCTTTGGGTGCTTTGATTTCAGGAACATGGCAGGAAAGAATCTAAAAACGTACCAAAGGCGTGTTGACGAAGCCGCGATGCTTGGAGTAATCCGTGGGATGTTGGAGAACCAAAAGCGACAGACCGAGCTGATCCAGCAGCAAGCTGAATCTTTTCAGGAAGGTTTGCGGACCGTTCAGCAGCCCGTGAGCAATGTTGTGGCCAGACCAGTGAATCGTGTGGGTACCGTGGCGGATTTCAGGAGACTGGGTCCGTCTGTCTTTACTGGCTTTGAGGAGCCATTGCCAGCGGAGCAGTGGATGGTGGATACGGAGAATTTACTCATTGCGGCACAGATCCTAGAAGATAAGAGAGTGGATGTGGTACGCATCCAGTTGGTAGACTACGCCCGTGAATGGTGGCTTGCGGAAGAGACCCGCTTGCCCAAGACAATCAGTTGGGCGGATTTTTCGAAGAGTTTCTTGGAGAAGTTCTTCCTGCGGACTGCACGGGAGGAAATGGAAGAAAATTTTGTCAGTTTGAAGCAGAACGGTGCACCTGTAGATGTACATGCAGCGGAGTGGACACGGCTCAGTAGATTCACTAGACCTTTGGTTGCCAACAATGCTGATAGGGTAAGGAGGTTCATGCGCAGTTTGGATGTGGACATCTAGAGGCAGATTGTCTCCCTGGGTTTGACCACTTTTTCACAAGTACTTACAGCAGCCCGAGAGCAGCAGAGTCTATCTATGAAGACCGGGAGTACATAGCATCCAGCAGTTACCGTAAGGAAGCCGGCATTTGCACCAAACCGAGCACATGGACGCAGAGGTATTCCGGTGGACAGGCGTGGCGTTGTACCAATGAAGAAGCCAGTTTTTCCCGAGCAAAATGGAAGGGTGTTGTCCGATTACTGCCAACGACCGGATCATTATCGAAGAGATTGTCGTAAGAGGCTTGGACTGTGTCTTATTTGCGGATCAGCTGATCACACCAATGATACTTGTCCGTCGAAGCTATAGTTGAAGGAAGATACTCAGAATCCACCGCAGAGACAGTTTCAGGAGCAGAAGCTGATAACTCAGGGACCCAATCAAGCTCGAGCCTTTACCCTGACGGCTGAAGAGGCTAAAGCTTCAGAGGAAGTCGTTTCAGGTACCCTACTTGTTCATGGTTTTCTCGCATTAGCGTTATTCAATTCTAGTGCATCCCATTGATTTATGTCGTCCAAGTTTATTAATATACACTCAATGACTTGCACGACCCTGTTTAGTTATTGGGACGTACACACTGGGAATGGGAAAATCATAACTAATAAAGGATGTAAGGACTGTTATGTTGTCGTTGGCGGATGGGAGTTATTTGCAGATTTCTTGGTGATTGTTACCAGCAGTTATGAAGTCGTCTTGGGAATGGATTTTTCGGCACTTTCCACGATCACATTGAGCGTAGAGCAAAGAAAGCGAATTTCCAGATTTCCCGGACACCCAGAGGTTGTCTGGAGGAAGCAGTTCTGTCGGGCCAGTCGAGTTTAGGGCTAGGCTGACAACTAATGTTCTTTCGTCGATGAAGGTTGTTAAAGATGAAGCGCCAGCTGTAGTTGGAGAGTTCATGGACGTGTTCGAGGACATCTCGGTTTACCGCTAAAACGAGATGTGGAGTTCGTGATCGATCATGTTCCTGGTGCAGCGCCAATCTCAAAGGCGTACTTTCCGATGGCACCAGTGGAGTTGGAAGAAGTAAAGATGCAGGTTGAGAAGGGTTGGATTCGCAGCAGTAACTCGCCTTGGGGAGCTCCAGTTCTCCTAATAAAGAAGAAAGATGGCACAAGGAGGATGTGCATCGATTATCGAGAAGTAAACCGGGTAACTATTAAGAACAAGTACCCGATCCCTCGCAATGGTCAATTATTTGAGCAGCTTTATGGCGCGAGAGTATTCTCGAAACTGGATTTACGATCCGGATATCATCAGGTCCGAGTTAAAACAGAAGATATTTGCAAGACGGCGTTCCGAACTCGGTATGGACATTACGAGTATTTAGTGATGTCCTTCGGAGTAACGAACGCACCGGAGATATTTATGGACATGATGAACCGAATCTTTTCACCATTCTTGGACCAGTTTATAGTGGTGTTTATTGATGATATTCTGGTCTACTCCAAGAGTATTGAAGGGCATGCAGAACATTTGAAGATCGCACTGCAAACGTTGAGGGAAGAAAATTTGTATGCAAAGATGAGCAAGTGCGAGTTTTAGGCTTAAAGAAGTGAAGTTTTTGGGACATGTCGTGTTTGGAGATGGAATCAACGTTGATCCCGAAAAGATTGCAGCAGTTTGAGATTGGCCGATTCCGAAGAACGTTGCAGAGATCAGAAGCTTTCTTGGACTTGCCAGGTAATACCGATATTCGTGAAGAACTTATGAAGGAGGCGCACAGTTCAGCATATCCCGTACATCCAGGAGGCATGAAGATGTACCGAGATTTACGACAGCATGTCTGGTGGGAAGGCATGAAATGGGAGATTGCCCGTTTTGTAGCAAAGTGCTTGGTGTGTTAGCAAGTTGAGGCTGGAAATCAAAGGGTTGCTGGTTTATTGAAACCACTTCCGATTCCTCAGTGGAAGTGGGAACATATAATCATGGATTTCGTGATGGCTTTACCGCGGAGTCCAAAGGGAAACAATGAAGGTTGGGTGATTGTTGATCGATTGACCAAGACAGCTCATTTCATACCTTTTCGAGTTGGTCAATCAACAGAAACTTCGGCAGAACGGTACATGCAGGAGAGTGTAAGATTGCATGGAGTACCGGTGAGCATCGTGTCCGACCGTGAAACTCGTTTCTTATCACACTTTTGGAGGAGCTTACAGGAAAGTTCGGAGACTCGATTGAAGTTTAGCACAACTTATCATCCTCAAACAGATGGCCAGTCGGAGAGAACGATCCAAACTCTTGAAGACATGTTGAGAGCTTGCATGTTAGACTTCAAGGGTTTATGAGAGGATCATCTACACTTGGTGGAGTTTTCTTACAACAACAGTTTTCAGGCGACTATTCAGATGGCTCCATTTGAAGCTTTATATGGTCGCAAGTGTCGTTCACCTGTTTGTTGGGACGATGTTGGAAAACGAAGATTGTTGGGACCAGATTGGTCGTGCAGACAGTTGTGAAGGTTAGTACTAACCGGAATCATATGAAAGCAGCACAAGACCGACAGAAGAGTTAGGAAGATACGTCGAGAAGACCTCTAGAGTTCACCATGGGTGATTTGGTATTCTTGAAGATATCACCGACTAGAGTAGTGATCCGTTTCGGAAGTCGAGGAAAGCTTAGTCCTCGATTCGTTGGACCTTTAAAGATCTTGGAACGTGTTGGAGAAGTGGCTTATCGTTTGACGTTACCGCAATCCTTGGCGAATGTTCATGATGTGTTTCACGTATCTCAACTCCGTAAGTATGTTCGAGATGAAACACACATGTTGGATCATTCGGAGCAGTCTGTACGGGAAGATTTGACTTTCGAGGAGCGACCGATGTCGATTATGGATCGAAGGGAAAAGGTTCTTACGAACAAAGTTATCCCTCTTGTACTTATTTCTTGGGGTAATCGCTTACATGGAGAGTCAACTTGGGAACGAGAAGATGAAATCCGACAGAAGTTTCCCCATCTATTCTTGTAGCGTGATTGATTATTTATTCTTTATTGTTCTTGGAATTTCAAGGACGAAATTCTCTTTGTAGTTGGGTATAATGTAACAACCGAGTTCAGTTATACCAATTTTTGTTCCGTATTTATTATATATGGTATTTTACTGATATATCTTGTTTGAGTGCGAATGGTAGTTTACACCTTTACTTTACATCCGACCCGACCCGCTTTCTTGAACTGGTTGATTTATATTTATAGACTACCCTGGCCTGTTAAATAAACGTGCATATCATATATACTGCATATTAACATTTCACCTAGCATCGCGTAAATTTTTTACATATAACTTTTAGATCACGTAAAATAAATTAAAATTGCATTTCATAGCCTGCATGATACCCCTAAGCCCGTGGTAGCGTCCGCGCATCGTGTTCTCGTCCCGTTCAGTGAAACAGACGTGTTTGGATAGCTACGCGCACGTACGTGCGTCCGTTCTTGGGGGGTATGCTTTTTTTTACCAAATCTTTCATTTTGAAATTTGGAAGCTGCATATAATTTTCGTATTTCAAATCCGAAATTTTGGACCCGACCCGGGCTCATTTTGAAATATTTTGTATCCCGCCAAAATTCTAATTATTTTTAAATTTCTTTAAATTCGTTTATATATATATATTTAACAGCCTAAAGATTTCTTTTACAGCTAACGAAAATATTTTTTAACAATTAAAAATCCTTTTAGATTCTTTCCAACTCTTTCCTTATATCTCTATTCTTCTCTGGGCCAATCAGAGTCATTCCTTGTTCTGACGTCGACCCCACACGCCTCTCTCTCCCCCATAAAAATCTTTCTCTTCCTCTTTTTCTCTCTCTCCCCGAGCGCAACTCTCTCTCTCTCTTTCTTCTTTCTCTCTCCTCTCGCACCTCTCTCTCTCATCTCGCGTTTACTGTGCATTTCTCGAGTCGGGTCACCGTGCGAGCTTAGCGTCACCTCCCTCCTTCTAATTCTCTCATTATCTTTCTTTTTAACTCGAGCCCCCACGAGAACCCATGCAACTAAAACCCCATCTCCTCAAACTCCAACCAACCGCCGTTAACCCCATCTCCTCGTCACCTCAAACCACCTTCCTCCTTCTCCTTCTTTCTTCTCCATCTCCCTCCTCTTCTTTTTCTTCTAAAAACTTTGCCTGCACACCCTCCGCGTCATCATAGAACCCATCACCGTCGCCTTTCCATCGCAGCCGACCATCTCTCATCGCCATCGCCATCTCCTTCCTCTCCTCTACCTTTCCTCTGCACCCTCACCTCACAAATACCCCGGCACCATCCCTGCACCCAAGCCACAGCAAACAAAATCCTAACCTTACCTCATTTAAAACAAACCCTAACCTCATCGCCGGAGCTTCGTCGATCATCACCGTCGACGCCATCGCCCCTATGAAATCCAGTGCGTAAGCCTCCTCTTCTCAATCTTCTCTATCCTCCTTCCACGCTTCTCTTTTCTTTTCCATGGATTTTCTTTCTATTTGTTCACTGTTGTTTTTGTTTGCCGGAATCCGGTCGCGCCGTCGACGATCACGACGACCCAGCAAGCATCTTTGACCCGTGTGATCCTTTTGTGCGTTGTTTGGATTCGTTCCGTGTACCGTGCACGCGTCACGACTTCTCCCGCCGACGTGTGACGTTCCGTATAACCGTTTCTTAATCCGTCGAGGCAAGTGAAACTTGCTACATGCTATTCATAATATTTTTATACTTATTTGATTATGAGCACCCACATGACATTTTGTGCACCCCTGACATGATTTGTTACACCTATTACTTGACACGACGTGATACCGTGCACTTCCTGACTTGACATGATAACTATACACTACCTGACTTGACTTGAGGTACCATGGCTTTCGTTGTTACCTGATCTTGTTACTAATGCCAACAAACTTGACCTGTTGTCCCTACGGACATGTCCTGTTGTCTATCCAGACAAACCTGTACCTGCCTGATCCTGTGTTGGCATTAGTTCCAGATTATTTAATACTTGACTTGAACATATATAACTTGGGGGTATGGGAAAATCAGGATTGTAACCGAACGTAACTCAAAAGGGCCATCCTATTGTTTGCCGTTTTTCCGGGCGTTACGGAATACCTATTGTTTGCCGTTTTTCCGGACGTTACGGAATACCTATTGTTTGCCGTTTTTCCGGGCGTTACGGAATAATCACCGATGGGTTACGATGAGGATCACATTACTTGGTTTCGAAGACTTTAGAATAGATAACCCCGTAGCACAGTTTAGATATCTCTGCACGTCACTTATACTGACACACTTACCGTTATATATTCTTATTATATTCTTTCTCATACTCATACATGTATGTCTTGCTACCCCTGTTTATATTATTGCTTGATATTATGACGCACTGACTTCTGGGTTTTGCATGGCCCAGATTCCTTACCTTTGCTGCAGTCCGAGCAGGAGTACTTCAGTCAGCAGGCTGAGCAGTGAGGACTTGCTGGTAGTTAGTTCATTTTACTTTCAGTATTATTTTATTTCTGATGCGAGTCCGCATTATGGGACATACATTCCAGTTATTTTTGTATTGGATCTTTTGCTTCCGCATTATTTTTATTCTTGACTCGTTTTATTCTGGCTTATAGACATGTGTTAGATAGTTTATTATTGTTCTTGATATCTCTACAGCCGTGACTGTGGATGGATATTTCCTATCTACAGGTATCATGGTTGGCTATGTCACGTGCCCATCTTAGCGTACTTTGGGAAGCGGGGCATGACAACAGAGCTCCTCCTCAGAGTCACTGCCCAGATGGATGGCGTAGCAGGTTACTATAGGGATCTCTTCATTGGAGTTTTCATCTAACTCCTCCAGAATCTCAGTCACTTCTACAGGGAAGAACTCTTTCAATTGAATTAGAGTTCTTTCCTTCTGTTCATAGTCTTCGAGGGAATCAATATATTTTTGAATGGTCGATCTCCCTGTAGACTCTTTTTCGCGTCAAGCTGCACTTCTCTTCTTCTTAAGCTTTTTAGATTTTGAGCCTGATGGAGCCGAATTGGCAGCTGGTACGGTATGCTTCTTCTGCCCTTCCCATTCCGTTCTGGGCTCTTTCTGAAGTAGCTTTAGCATCTTCTTCATCTTGTTAGATACGTGCTTACACCAAGGAGGCTGCGGTGAGTTGGTTTCATTTCTCAGGGCAGCGGGTTCGGCTGTCTGCTCCCAGAAGGCTTCATCTTCTGTCTGTATAAAGTTGGTGGTTGCAACTTGATTGTTCACCAACACACTTTTGGACAGCTCGATCTCTCCAGCCTTGTATTGCTTCTCTACCCAGTTTTTGAAGATATAGCAATCCTCGATCGCATGGCTCACTATTCGGTGATACGGTCAATACAGGGGATTGCCGGTCATTTTTGCTTCTTGAGGTCTTTTCGACTCCGGCAATTGTAGACCGTTGTTCAAGGCATCTTTAAATATCTTGCAGACCTTGTCCCTTCTGAAAGAGTAAACCTTGTTCTTTTTCTCCTCTAGGGAATGCCCATCTCCTCCTAACAATGGCTTTCGAGACCGGTTGGTTTTGGATTCATCCGCCCTTCGCTTTTCTTCATTGTCGGATGCATTGAAGACATTGGTACTACTGGAACTCCCGCTTCTACGATTGTCGTCCCGCTTGCTTTTCCAAGTTTTGTCTCTCTGAGAGTCTGGGGTAGACTCTTGCTTCGAGCGTTCCAGCATTTGGACTTTCTTGGTTAGCTCTTGAAACGTCTTGAGGCCTGCTGTACACAAGAAATGGACCATCCAATTGCTAAGGTTCCCAATAAGAAGGTTGATGGACTGGTCCTGCTCCAGTGGCGGTTCGCACTTGACTGTGAGATTACGCCATCGGACGATAAAGTCGGTGTTGCTTTCATTCTTCCCCGGCTTGGTCCTCACAAGGTCGGTAATGGAGATTTTATCACCGACACTGATGAACCTTTACCGAAACAGAGACTCCATTTGGGTAAAGGTAATGACGGACCCGTCTGGTATACTCGCGTACCAGTCAAAAGCGACACCAGTCAGGCTGTTGACAAACTGACGAAGAAGGAGCGCATCATTGCCCCCTGTATTTCCGCACGATTTTTTTAAAGTGGGCGACGTGCTGATTTGCATTTCCCGTCCCGTCAAATCTTCCGAATTTAGGAATGACGTAGCCGCTCGGGAACTCGATCAGATCGTACTGTGCGGGATATGGCCGCCCACTACTGCTGATTTCTTTCTGAGCTTCAGCTTCGCCCACCAATGTTTTAACCTTGCTGGTGACCAAATCCATTATTCGGTCTCGTGTTAGCGGGATAGTGTTATCTGGTGCCAAGGCATCCCCAGAAGCGGAATGTGGCCGGCTTTCGTGCGGCTCGACCAATCTTGGACCCAAAGGGACAGGTATCAGCCGCTTCGGATTGTCATCATCCGGCTCATGAGTAGCGACTTGTGCTTGATTGGGAGGCGCTCGAGCAATTTGAGCCGTAAGCTGCATCACAACGTTTGTTATGTCGTCAATTTTCGAAAAGAGCTTGGCCATTTCTTTATTTTTTCTCCTGAGCTGTTTTCGAAGCTCTTGAAGCAGCTTTTGCTCCGCGGTCTTGGGGAGGAAAGTCAGCTCTTCCTCGCTGTCCGAGCTTGACTCTTCCTGGACCGAAAGGTCCTTCTGCCTATCGTCCTCATCGAGAGGGTTTTCATCATCCAGCGGAGGCGGCTGCTCTTGGGAAGCGGCAACCACATTCAAGCCAGATTGGGCTTGGGATGTGGTGGCCCCATCCTTGCTTTTGCTGCGAAGGTTGTCGCTGGGGCGCCCGCCCGCCATATAGACCGTATGGATAATATATCCAGATGTCTTTTTATTATCGACGGCTAATTTCACGGATCGCTGTCTTGACCCCCCTGTTTCGGTAGCGGGCGGTCGATTGAAGGCGGCTGGCCTGGCCGGATTCTTGAATGGTGCTGACGCTTCCTTTTTGGTTTTGCCCCGCTATTTTCGCGCGGCACAGAGCGCCTGATAGACTATGGAAGAGACGGTGTCATGCTTTCTCTTTTGGGGTTGGGACACGTCCCTTCGTGGCATTGTTCGGACTGCTGTCTTCTTGATCCTGGCGGTCATGGCATTTCTATGAACCCACTTCAGAGGTTCGAAGGAATTGCTGATTTTTATGGCCGACTCAGCCGTCGTCGCAGGATGACTTTGCTCTTGGAACCTTACAAGATTCCACCTGGCCGGAGTCCTGGCCCTCTTGTTGGCTCTATACGTGAGCCGCTTCTGTCTCAGCCTTTCTGTGTTGAGCACTTGGCTGGCTATGGCTCTTCGGGAACCCGCCGTAGATCGGGCGATGGAGGACTTTGGAGATACGCCTGATTTTGCATTTGTTGGAGTCATCGCCTGAGCTCATCCGCAACATTTGATGTTTCCCTTTGTACTGGAAGTCTTGCCCCCAGCTGGAGCGCCAGAGAGTCGTTCACACACCAACTTAAGCTTCGGTTGTGGTGACTTAGCGATCATAACATTCAGCCTCTTGCCCCTTGAGACCGGCTTGGCTACCTGTTTTGCCGGGATTTCTGCCAGATGAGCGCTTCCGGCAGGGTAGATGATGATGGAACCAAACTGGCGGGGCTGTTCCTCCCACTATCGACTGAGGCTTGCGGAGAGAACCACACGAGCATTGATCTTGACCACGTACGAAATCGGGGTCGCATCAGAAGCTTGATCCATCTTAGGAGACATTGCCATTGAAGTTGATTGCTGCAAGAAAAAAAAACATTATTTCAGTACAAATATCGGCATATATGCTAAATGAGTTCGCATGAACGCTTGACCCGAGATATGGGAGGAGAGAATGGTCCCACCGTGCGTGCCAGAATCTGTGGGGTGTTTTTCATCACCCCATTGAGATGGGAATACGCGCGCGCTGGTCAGGCGCATTACAGATTCCCCCTGCCTAGGGTAGGCTGGGGTTTATTGATTGTGGGGATTCGAATCTTCGGCAGTCGCGGACTAAGCTGCCGTTAGTTACCTCTCGCCTTTAGAGCGAGGGAACCTCCGATTAACGGGTCAAACAGGTCAGGCGAACTCAATGTGCAGTGTACGTGTGTTGTGTTTTGAAAGGGATTTTTGAATATATCGGGGGCCCGACAGAGTTTTTTACGGGGGTCCCGCAACCCGGATAGCGGTCTGGGGGTCAAGGGGGCTAGCATCCCCCCTTGCGGGGTGTGGGACAGCGCCCCGTTAGAAATTTTTTCTAACGGGAACAGTGTGGTAAAGTATGTGTATGTACATACATATATACATACATACATATATATATATACATATATATACATACACACACACACACACAGATATATATATATATATATATATATATATATATATATATATATATATATATATATATATATATAAAGGGAAAGGGCATCCAAAGGATGCGTGGGAAAAAGCACCAGCGCTTTGAGTCTAGCGCCTCACGTGCCAAGCACGTGGGCGTTCTGGCGCTAGCGCTTTGTGCGCTAGCGCTTTGAGCGCAAGGGCACTAGCGCCTCACGTGCCAGGCACGTGGGCGCTCGGGCGCTAGCGCTTTGGGCGCTAGCGCCTCACGTGCCAGGAACGTGGGCGCTCGGGCGCTAGCGCTTTGGACGCTTGGGCCCAAAAAGGGAGTTGGTCCCTTCACTGGGAGTTGTACTCCCAGAAAGAATATACTTGTTATTTTATGTGTGTGTGTGTGTGTGTGTGTGTGTATTTTGAGGAGTTAAACTCCTAAGGTATTTTTGGAGCTGATGAAGGGGCTTCTCCCTTGAGTCCTGGATCTTCCCCAAAGTGGGGTCTTTGGAGATGGGTCTCCTTCTTCCTTCTCTGTTGGCCGGATCTTGAAGAACAAGAGGGGTGAGATTTTAAAAATCTCTCCTTTTTAAGATCTGATGGAAGATCCAAGCTTCCCTTTGTAGGTTTCGTGGTGAAAAACTATTTAGTTTTGGAAAAGGAAGAGTAAAACTCTTGATTTAATTCAAAAGGAAGAAGAAGGTTTTAGAACCTTGAGGAAGGAGAAAAATCACAGATCTGGATTCTTTTGGGGGGAGAGAAAAAAGTTGTTTAGATATTTTCATCATGTTGCCTTATATAGGCTTACACATTTACATATAGCCCCTTGGGCTTTACAAAATGGGATTTTGCCCATCCCATGTCTCCTGTGCTATTTCTTTTTGCACATCAGCCATGGGCTTTACAAAAATTTGGCTTTATGCCCATTTTCTTACATTTATTCATAAAATAAAATAAAAGAAATACACCAAAATTATTTATTACAAAATTTTTATTTTGGCATGGCGGAAGGCCGGACGCTTCGTGTCCGGGCTTGACCCGGGCATTGGCCCACTTGACCTGGGCTTGGGCCCACTTGGCTTGTGGTTGACTTTGATTTGGATGTAAATTTTGACCCCAACAGTAACGACGTTAGAAATCCGCCGTTTTTGTCGCGCAAAAACTGCCGAGAAAAATAGTTTCCAAAGATGATAGTTTAAGATGTTTGCACACCCCGCGGGCTCACAGTTTGAACTGAGAAGCTACAGGATGGTACATGGGCACTCAGGGGAACCCCCGAAGGGGACCGAACGGCTGGGCCCACTCCCTAAGACCACCACAAGGTGGTCTTGGCGGTGGGGACCCGAAACTGACCCACCTTAGGCAGTTTAGGGTCTACCTCACCCCCTAGCCACCTTATGGTGGCCTCAGGGGTGGGGTACCCCCCTTTAGGCCCCCCAAATTGAAGTTAATTTTGTTCTCTAATTCTCTGCGAAGGTTCGGGCGCGTTTCGTTTTGATTCGGACTTCCTCATTCGTGTTTCGGGCAAATGATGGTTTTAAGCCCGAACACGAATGAGGATGGCATAAGCGTTATATTTTCGTCTTTTTTGCAATGGTAGGTTAATTGATGGGACCGCATTACATTAATGCAAAGCAAACAAACCAAAGCTGAATCGTTGGAACAATTTTAAAACCACTCGGTTTTTTCGAAACAGTAAAACTTTTAAAATGCGGAGCTTAAACCACTCCTTTTAAAAGCTATCGGGTTCCTTCGATTATATCAAGTTCACTACGTTCACGGTTTCGCCAAAACCATTCGTAGCCCTCCGTCATTTCAGTTGGACATTCAGTAGTATTCAAGCTATGTATTTTGACCTTCGCCAAGGCATAGTGATTGGTAGCTGCTGAATATTCATCTGTAGCATATAAGATGTGTTGGTTTGGGACAGTCGTACTACTATTTTGGTCTTCTTCAAGAGTATGTACGGGTGGGTTCAAATTAACCTGGACAATGACGGGTAGAATTTGACATGTGACTTATGATATGTTGGCCTTCGTCAAGGTTATAAGAGCATGGGGCAGAAATCCACATCGGGAGTTTCTAAAGAAACTGAAACTTGCTAGTGTTGCATACCATTTGGAGTGCGATAAGTTTTGTAGGATTCCTTCAACTTTATCACATAATGATATTTAGATCCCGATCCTACTGTGAGTATATGCTACTCCTCGGGAGATTTTTTCACTTAACGATCAATGCTATAAACCAATTAGATATCTAGAACAGTGTTAACGGGGCTACGCCTCCAGGGAAATGAGGTTATTTAATTAAGGAACTTCGTGAAAGTATCGCAAAACCTCCCTCGAAGTACCGAAACTAGCCTGGTCAAAAGGTTAAGCAAGTATTGTACGGTGAGATCAATCCTGACTAATTCTTCTTTTATGGTTTGAGGAAGGATTCGAGAAATAGTGGGAGCTATCCTTTTTAGATAAACTAAAAACCAATCTAAACTTGCAAGAGCATCATGCTAAAGTGTTTCTTCTCTCTCTCCTAATTGCAGCAACCAAAGATAATGGGTCTTAAGTTACTATTAGATAAAAATATATTGAAAGGGCCAAACTATAAAGATTGGTTCAGGAATGTCAAGATGGCAATCACGTATGACAAATTGGGCTATGTACTTACTACTAAAGCCCCCGCTGTCCCAGTTCCAGACTCCAGTGTCGCGGATATTGAGATCCGTAAGACCTGGGAGATTGACCGCGTGAAGACCAAGTGCCTCGTGCTGGCCTCTATGGACAATGAGCACCAGAGGCACCACGGGAATATGGATCTTGAATCCATATTCCTCCATACCAAGGAATTATATGGAGAGAAATCTAGTATCGTAAGATACGATACCTCGAAGAAGCTATTTCAAGCGAGGTTGGCCGTTGGGTCATCTGTAGAGGAACACGTCCTTAAGATAATCGGCTATATTGAGGAGCTCGTGGACCTCGGGACCACGTTGGAGAATGAGCTGTATACAGACTTAATTCTGCAGTCCCTCCCTTCCACCTATGCCCATTTTATCCTGAATTTTAATATTCAAGGTAAAGAAGTTGAACTTCCGGAACTCCTCAACATGTTGAGGAGTGCTGAGGGCACCCTGTAGAAAGCCAGGGAAACACCCGCTCTACTTGTTGGTGGAGCTTTCTCTTCTAGATCCAAGACGAAAGCCAAAAAAAAGAAGAAGAAGGCCCCCACCAACCCGAGAGGCGGTGTTAGTAAGGTGGAAGCAAAGGGCAAGGCAAGGGTAGCGGGGACGACAGTAGGAAAGGAAGAATGCTTCTACTGTCATAAGAAGGGCCATTGGAAGAAAGATTGTAGGGCTTGGAAGGCCAAGAACCAGGACCCGAAACAAGTTGTGTCTTCGGCTTCAGGTGTGTTTGTAATTGAAAATTGTCTGTCAATCAACTCTACTTCCTGGGTATTGGATACTGGATCAGGATCTCATATCTGTAATTCTTTGCAGGCATTGAGAAGCCATAGAGTTCTGAAGACCGGTGATATGACCCTCAGAGTTGCTAACGGAGCGAGCGTGGATGCTGTGTCCGTAGGGGAATATCACTTAGGGTTGACAAGTGGACATATTTTGGTTTTGCGCAACTGTTTTTGTGTACCTAGTTTGACTTGTAATATCATTTTTGTATCTTTATTATCTAAAGAAGGTTATGATTTTACATTTATAAGCGATGTCATAAACATCCACCTTAATCATGGTCTGATTAGGTCAGGTACTCTAAATAACGGTATATACGTATTAAACCAATTGCAAATTTTCAATGTCCAGAACACACATAAAAGAAAGTCTCCAGAATTAAATCAAGCTTTCTTATGCATTATAGATTGGGTCACATCAACGAAACAAGGTTGACCAAATTACATAAAGAAAGATATTTGGATCCATTTGAATATCAATCTTATGCAACTTGTCAATCATATCTCAAAGGAAAGATGATAAAGACTCCATTCACTGGACACGGAGTAAGAGCGAGTGAGCTCTTAGGACTAATACATAGCGACGTGTGTGGTCCAATGTCTACACATGCAAGAAGTGGTTATTCCTATTTCATTACTTTTACGGATGATTTCTCTAGGTATGTGCATATTTTCTTGATGAAATATAAATCCGAGGCCTTTGAGAAATTCTGAGAATATAAGAATGAAGTGGAAAAACAAACCGGTAAAAGTATCAAGACACTGATATCTATTTGAGGTGGTGAATACTTGAGTGCCGAGTTCCTGGATTACCTAAAAGAGAATGGAATTCTCTCTCAGCTTACTCCTCCATATACACCACAACACAACGGTGTATCGGAGAGACGGAACCGAACCCTATTGGATATGGTACGATCCATGATGAGTAATGCCGAGTTACCGCGATCATTTTGTGGCTATGCACTAGAATCAGCTGCATATCTTTTGAACAAGGTTCCTACCAAGACTGTGCCTACCACACTATATCAGATGTGGAGTGGGAAAAAACCTTATCTTCAATATCTGAAGATATGGGGATGTCCAGCTTTTGTTAAAAAGCAGCATGCGGACAAAGGCACGCTCAGTACTGTGTAAGTTTGTGGGATACCCAAAGAACTCCAGGGGGTATCTTTTCTATTACGCAGATGAACAAAAGGTTTTTGTTTCTCGTCATGCCCACTTTTTGGAACATCAATTTTTAGAAAAAGAAACTAGTGGGAGCGCAATAGAACTGGAAGAAATTCCAGAACCATAAGCTATTACTGAAAGCTTGATAGAACCAGAAGTTTCAGAAGAACAAGACATTCCCGCGCCACTCCGCAGGAGTAGTAGGCTGTCTCATCCGCTCGAGAGATACTACGGTTTTCTCGAAGACGGGGATAGAGAAGATTGCATCATTGATAATGATGAGCCAACTAATTTCCAGCAAGCCATTCAGAGCACAGACTCGGTAAAATGGCTGGATGCAATGCGGACCGAGATGGAGTCCATGTACACCAACAAAGTATGGACTTTGGACATTGCTCCAGAAGGGGTAAAACCCGTAGGCTATAAATGGATCTTCAGAAAGAAGATTAGTGTAGATGGACATGTTGAAACCTATAAGGCTAGACTTGTTGCAAAAGGATTTCGTCAAAGACCTGCTTTGGACTATGAGGAAACCTTTTCTCCAGTGGCTATGCTCAAATCCATTCGGATACTTCTTTCCATTGCTGCCTTCTATGATTATGAGATTTGACAGATGAACGTAAAGACCTCTTTTCTAAATGAAAATTTGGAAGAGTGCGTCTATGTGGACCAGGCAGAGGGTTTCATTCATAGTGGCAGCAGAGAGAAAGTGTGCAAGTTGCTTAAGTCCATCTATGGACTAAAGTAGGCATCGCGGAGTTGGAACATCTGTTTTGATGAAACGGTCAAAGAATTCGACTTTATCAAAAATCCAAACGAGCCGTGCATTTATAGTAAGATTGTAGCAAGAACTATAGTATTTCTCATCTTGTATGTGGATAACATTATATTGATAGGAAATGACATTCCTATGCTACAATCTGTCAAAGGGTTCTTGTCACAAAGGTTCTCCATGAAAGACCTGGGTGATGCCTCTTACATTCTGAGGATCCTGATCTATCGTGATAGATCTAAGAGGATGTTGGGAATTTCACAGTTCAGGTATATTGACACCATACTGAAAAGATTCAGTATGGAAGATTTAAAGCACGGTAATCTACCGGCTGGTCACGAAATCACCCTCTCCAAAGAGATGTCTCCTAAGACTGATTTGGAAAGGGATCGCATGTCAACTATACCCTACGCTTTTACGGTAGGTGTTCAGACCATAATATTGCATTATTATATTTCCCATTCTTATTCTTTTTATAAATAAACAGGTGCTTTTGACGCATGTCTGCTATATGTTACAGGTTACAAGTTCTTGGAGCAAAAACAGTGAAAAACACAAAAGACGACACAAAAGAATGATTTTTGACCAACAAATAGGAAGATCTTAGTAAAGCCTAGAAGAAGAATAGTTCACAATCAATAAGTCAACGCAAGATCCAAAATGTCAAGGCAAACGGTTAAAAATCCATTGCAAAGTGTTCACTGAAGATCTGGAATCACTGTAGAAGCCCAAATGGAAAAATAACTGAAGAAATGAAAAGCCCAGAAGAACCTAAGACAGCCCAAGAAAAATCATCAGCCGATCTCAATAAAGGGCCGCGGAACCGCGGCCCAAGCGCGCCAATGCCGCGGTTCCGCGGCCTTATGAAGCCATCATTCAGTGAAAATTTTACCATAACGTCGTGGTGGCTTTGAAAGGATTTCCTGGGGGTATTTTTGTAAATGTAGACATGCGGATCAAAATGTAACCCTAGGGTTTCCTATTCTTTATAAATAGGAACTCTAATCATTGTAATTCTTTATGCCTCCTTTTAATAAAAATTCAGAAATCCTTTTTGGAGAGCATCGGTGTTTCTTCTCCATTCTGAAATTCAGATCTGACAACCCTGCATGGATGATTGGAGGGATGCATCTGTAAGTAATTTAATTTCTTGCCCTAGTGTAGATTTAAATTCCTTGCTCTAGGTAGATTTAATTTCATGTCCTAGGAACTTGTTTAGAGTTAGCTTTGGGGAAGGATTTTGAGAGATGAGATCTCTCATCCCTTTCTTACCCACTAAATATTTACAATAGGACTCCATGCATACATGCACATATCGCTCCCTACGGCACTCTATCCCTCGAGGTAGCGGTGATACCGTAGTATAAAGGCCCGGGTGTGATGTTTTCCATGGAGGTTAGGGTAAGGATCTCTAAAGGAAGGACAAGAACCTAGAGGAAGGAACACCTGCCCGAACGGATCTAATCCACTTTATTGATAATTACCATAACTCCTCATAGATCTTCATTCGGGTATTGAAAGCGGTGAGATTTAATTACATTTCCAAACCATCCCTAAACCTAGCCCTAGCAAGAATAGATCTAGATAATTGCCCTAGGTTAATTAGATTTTTAGATTTAATAATCAATCCGAACACCCTTCGGAATTAACTCGTAAGCGCGACTAGGAGATTCACAAAATCCCTGTGGACCGACCCGTACTCACCGGCTAGCTTCATGCGACGCTGTTCTTGATTGCGGTTACAAATATTTTTGATCTATCTTTTAGAAAGCGCAAGCACGCTAAATCAATTCAATCAAATGGCGCGGTTGCCGGAGATGGCGTAGAATTTTCTTTTCGCGATTTCGGGTTAATCATAAAATTAAAAAAATTCATAAAAATATGAAAAATCAAAAAAATATAAAAATATATATCATTTGTTATTTTTGGAAGGGTTACTTTATGGTTTTTTTTTGCAGGATATACAGAATCGAATCTGGAAAATTCCCGAAAGCGAAACAGAAAAAGGGGTATCGGAACAGAAGATATTTTAAACAACAGAACACTGGATTTTTTTTGAAGTAGTGAATCGCCCAAAGTGCCGCGATTCCGCGGCCAAAATCCACCTTAGGCCGCGGAACCGCGGCCGTCTAGTCGAATCAAAGCACCAAAATTTTTCTGGGGATCCAAAGCGTTCAGGGGACCGCGGAACCGCGGTGTTAGAGCAAATTTGCCGTGGAAACGCGGCTATCTCGAGGCTTCATCTGAGGAAAATTTTTCTGTAAGCCTCACTGTCTCTTTTCTGTATATTTTGAAATATATTTTCTGGAAATGCCTGCATGATTTTGTGCACTTTAGAAATATATTCCCTTCCAAATAACGATCTTGTGCAGGATTTTTGGGCCCCGCTTGAAATAAAATAGATTGCAAGTAATATTTTGCTGTTGCATATCTTTTCTATAAAATATTTTGCTGTTGCATATCTTTTCTCTAAAATCTTTTTGCAACAAAATTTTTCCAAATAGAAAGAAAAAAATAATCAATGAAAAATGAAAATAAAAAGGACAAATATTTTATAGAACTTGCAAAATTTTTTAGCCCCAAATAAAAATCCTTGCACCATCCAAACTTCCTTCTTGTCACCTTTCTTCTTCTAACATGGGTACCCCACACAATAAATCATTAGCCGAACTTTGGTATCCAGAACCTAATTTTGCGTCGTACGTTAATTTGTTCGGTCAATTTAAAAACGATCCTTCCTTGCCAAAAATTTCGTTGAAAGATCAAATAGAGGCGTCTAGGAAAAACAGTTTGACTTTTCAACCCACTTTGTGTCAACCAAGTCAACTTTCACTACCTTCGTATGTTGACACCACTTTTTCAAGTCCTGCTGTAACTCTTAAACCGATGTCCATTGCTGAGCATATTGCTCAATCTTGCAGTCGATCTTTCACCCCTCTCCACTCATCTAGTTCTAGGGATCCGCACGGCTATTCACCTTTTTATCAACATGTTGACCCTACCCCTGTCCAATCACCCACTTCCTACAAGTCATACCCGACTTTCCCACCGTCACTAGACCCTGTTTCTACACAGCCTTTTGGGAGTTTCACATATCCAAACAATTTCGAATCTTTTACCGAAATCCCCTCACCACCCAAGTCTAGTTTGGAAGAGTCGTTGGAGGCATATATTGCTGCAACAAATAAAATGATGAGGAATGTGGAAGCGTCCATGGCCGCCCTTATGCAACCTAGTGAACCGGTAGCTAGTTTCCCGCTAGCTCCAAATTTTTCAATGTATGAGGCGGCAGTTGGACAGAGTGAGAATGAGAGAGGATTTTCAAATCAAACCTACCCTTACCCAATTGAAGCCCACAACTCCTGTTTTCCATCGATTGCCCTAATTAGTTCACCTGTTGAAAATAAAAATGAGTTGTGTGATTTTGTAGTATTTGATTTGCCAGATTGTGAGGAACCCCTTTCGAGTGAAACCGCACCTAATCCTTTCGATCTTTACACCTCCACTCTAGAACCTAAATCGATAGATATCCATGCTTCTGATGAGGTGTCTAAAGAAATTGATTTTCACTTGATTGGGGATATAGACGCCGGGAATATTTCGGATGATGAACCTGTCGATTTGCTTGAAATTTTATGTTCAAATCATCATCCTGAGTTATTAAATGTTTCTCCCGAATCTCATATGCGTCTAGATTTTGATGATAATGGCATGGATGAGTTGAATATTGAGGATAGTATTGAGGAGAGTCTTGAGGATAATATTGAGATTGAATCATTTTTGTTTGATATGTCTGATTTTCCAATTCATCCTCCTGAACCTTTGACTGTTATATCACCCTCCCTCCTTCCCATCGTTCCGACCCCGCTTGAAGACTGTGAGCTTGAAACCTTTTCCTTTGAATCTGACACAATTCTCACAGCCGATAACACCTACGGGTGTTTCACTTTTTCGGACGATGTTGATGACTCACCGCCTGAGTTTGAGTCCTTTACATTTTCAGATGAGCTATCAGACTCGGTTGATTATAGTAGTTTCGAACCATTAATGGAATCTTTCAAGTTCGAAATAGTTTACTACGGTGAGAAAGATACTATCCTTAATTCACTCCCTTCCGTCTTTCCCATTGTTCCGACCGAACAAGAGACCGTTACGCTTTCATCTCCTATACCAAGTTCGGCGTACCCATGTTTTCTTGCGAATCTTGAGGGATTTGATCCCATTTCTCGACGAGTTGATAGGTTGGCGCAATCGCTTTTAACACATCGGTCATCACAAATTGCGCTAATTTATTCACTCGATTTACACCCTCAAGACCGTACTCCACTTCCTTCTTCTTTTCGCCATTCTTCTCCCCCACCGAGACCATATTCTACCATTCTTCTTTCCACACGGTCTCGCGTGCTTCTCATTTTCTTGCACCAACTATACCATTTCCACGATAAGATTTTTGAATGGTTGGTGCTAACTTTGGGCTTGTGCAAAGCCAAGCTTAAGTTTGGGGGGAGCCTTGTTGTATATATGTATATATTTTTTTGTTTTCTTTTTCTATAAAAAATAATTTTTTTTTTCAAAACATTAAAAACAAAAAAAAAACTGTAAATAAATAAACAGGGGAGTGCCGGTATTTTTACCCTCTTGGTTTAGCATGACAGTGAGGACACTGTCAAGTTCAAGTTTGGGGGTATGCTCTGTACGTCTTCTTCCTTCGCATTCATTTGTATATAATTTTGCATTTGTATAATTATTTGGAAAACCCATAAAAATTGAAAAATTTCAAAAATTATAAAAATTATTATATTCAATTTTGGTTTATTTGACTCGGATTTGACAAATAGGTTAACTGGCTAGGAACAACTAGATCTTAGACTTAGTGAATTAAAAACCCTAAAGATAACATTCCTTAAAGTTTAACGGTAGAAAGTATATGCCTTGTAGTTTATTTAGAAATAGCCAAATTTTGGGTTCACTTCTTGGGCTAAGTCAAAATAAGGGAAGAGTATTGATGTTCTTATTAGAGTATAAGTTTGAAAAATAGTTCCTAGCTTAAGTCTAGATTCTGAAAACATATACCCTACAATTTGCACAATCACGCACCTTGAAACTTGGAATAGTAGAAGAGACCTTGAAATGCTCTTGTCTAAAGTCCTTAGTACAATGAAAATAAAAGAAAAATTGTGAATAAAGAATAAAAAAAAATGAACACTGGTTTTTGTGATTACTTAAGGCTGTAAAAATAGAAAAATATTTAGCGAGGGTGCTTCATCACCTAGTGCCTTAGACCAACTGGTTTGGGAGTCACTGCTAAAAGCCTTGGGTGTTGCAAGACTAGGAATTACGCTTAAATGTGCAAACACATTTTGTAATCGGTCGTTGGTACCTCAAGAAGTATTAACGGTCGCATGAAGGATGTGTAAGCGAAATTCAATTAAAAATTCACTAATAAGTGCTTTGGACAACGGACGAGAGTATGATTTGCTTGATTTGAATTTCCAAGTGTAGGGATGATCTATACACACACGTAGGGGTATGTAATTGGAATTTAGATAAGAGAGAGGAATGAAGAATAGAACTTGTATCTTTAGTAGAGTTGATAGAAATTCCTAAGTGGAAATGGAACCCTAGAAGGAAAACTTAAGAAATCCCGAAAGCTAAGTAGGTCTACATAACATATATAATCTTAAGTTAAATAATGAGGAAGTGTGAAGAATATGGATGGATAATTTACGGGTCGACGATAATAGAATTGCTTGTTAGAAAACCTTATTGGAGAACAAAAGTCAATAGGCCGAATTGATAGGATTTTATGGGTAGTATCCGCTGAAAACCCTCAGGAGACAACACTCCTCCTACTAGGGACACCTAGAGGTTTAACGGCTTGTTGCACGTGCTCAGTGCAATCGCGTTTCCCTGCGAAAGTGCGGTTAGGATTTTAGTGAATAAAAATAAGTTTGCTCGAGGACGAGCAAAAGATAAGTTTGGGGGTATTTGTTCAGACCAGAATATTGCATTATTATATTTTCCATTCTTATTCTTTTTATAAATAAACAGGTGCTTTTGACGCATGTCTGCTATATGTTACAGGTTACAGGTTCTTGGAGCAAAAACAGTGAAAAACACAAAAGACGACACAAAAGAAGGATTTTTGATCAACAAATAGGAAGATCTTAATAAAGCCTAGAAGAAGAATAGTTCACAATCAATAAGGCAACGCAAGATCCAAAATGTTAAGGAAAACGGTTAAAAATCCATTGCAAAGTGTTCACTGAAGATCTGGAATCACTGTAGAAGCCCAAATGGAAAAATAACTGAAGAAATGAAAAGCCCAGAAGAACCTAAGACAGCCCAAGAAAAATCATCAGCCGATCTCACTAAAGGGCCGCGGAACCGCGGCCCAAGCGCGCCAATGCCGCGGTTCCACGGCCTTATGAAGCCATCAATCAGTGAAAATTTTACCATAACGTCGTGGTGGCTTTGAAAGGATTTCCTGGGGGTATTTTTGTAAATGTAGACATGCGGATCAAAATGTAACCCTAGGGTTTCCTATTCTTTATAAATAGGAACTCTAATCATTGTAATTCTTTATGCCTCCTTTTAATAAAAATTCAGAAATCCTTTTTGGAGAGCATCGGTGTTTCTTCTCCATTCTGAAATTCAGATCTGACAACCCTGCATGGACGATTGGAGGGATGCATCTGTAAGTAATTTAATTTCTTGCCCTAGTGTAGATTTAAATTCCTTGCCCTAGGTAGATTTAATTTCATGCCCTAGGAACTTGTTTAGAGTTAGCTTTGGGGAAGGATTTTGAGAGATGAGATCTCTCATCCCTTTCTTACCCACTAAATATTTACAATAGGACTCCATGCATACATGCACATACCGCTCCCTACGGCACTCTATCCCTCGAGGTAGCGGTGATACCGTAGTATAAAGGCCCGGGTGTGATGTTTTCCATGGAGGTTAGGGTAAGGATCTCTAAAGGAAGGACAAGAACCTAGAGGAAGAAACACCTTCCCGAATGGATCTAATCCACTTTATTGATAATTACCATAACTCCTCATAGATCTTCATTCGGGTATTGAAAGCGATGAGATTTAATTACATTTCCAAACCATCCCTAAACCTAGCCCTAGCAAGAATAGATCTAGATAATTGCCCTAGGTTAATTAGATTTTTAGATTTAATAATCAATCCGAACACCCTTCGGAATAAACTCGTAAGCGCGACTAGAAGATTCACAAAATCCCTGTGGACCGACCCGTACTCACCGGCTTGCTTCATGCGACGCCGTTCTTGATTGCGGTTACAAATATTTTTGATCTATCTTTTAGAAAGCGCAAGCACGCTAAATCAATTCAATCAGTAGGCTCTATAATGTATGCGATGTTGTGTACCAGACCAGATGTTGCTTACGCACTAAGCGTGGTAAGCCGATATCAGTCAAACCCTCGGGAGAAGCACTGGATAGCAGTAAAGAACATTCTCAAGTACCTGAGAAGGACTAAGGAAATGTTCTTGGTTTACGGCGAAAAATACCTCCAGATCGAGGCCTTTGCTAACTCCAGCTTCCAGAGTAACAAGGATGACTCCAAATCCATGTCGGGTTATATCTTTACCCTCAATGGAGGGGCGGTCTGTTGGAAAAGTTCCAAGAAAGACACCATTGCTAACTCGACGATGGAAGCGGAGTATATCGCAACTTCTGATGCCGCAAAAGAAGCAGTCTGGATGAGGAAGTTCTTAACAGAACTTCAGGTGGTTCCGTCCATTGTTGATCCAATACCTCTGTATTGTGAAAACAATGGGGCTATTGCTTTAGCAAAGGAACCCAGGTCCCGTCAGAAGTCTAGACACATCTTGAGGCGGTATCACCTGATCTGGGAGATCGTAGATCGCCGGGAGATCGAGGTACGGAGAGTTGCTACTGAGGACAACACTGCTGATCCATTCAAAAAGGCCATCTCTCAGACGCAGTTCGAGAGCCTATTCGAGATATTAGGTCTGCGATATGCCAACACATGGCCTTAGTGCAAGTGGGAGATTGTTAGTGTAATATGCCCTAGAGGCCATTATTATATAGTATTAGTTTGTATATTACATTTTGGAACCTTGAGATATATACACGGATTTATGACAGTCTTGCTCGATATGGTAGTATACTACTTGGTTTGTATCTATCTTAATATGTGTATATGTTTCTTTTGACGTATCGCTAATACATTTGGTAGAGCCTTATGATCTTTGCTTGACTACCAGCGTTGTGACGGCAGTCACACTAGTGGGGGCTGGGTAGTCTACAAGCACATCCTTATAATGGTCCCTGGTCGTAGGATTATCGAGACAGGACATCGATACTTTAGAGTAAACTAGTGTATACACTTCTCATCCCAGCAGGGGAGATGGTATGTCCTACAGCCATCAGTACGTCGTACTGGAGATAGTATGCAGGTGCTCATTGGGTTATGAGTTATACTGGACGGACTCGTAGGGAACTGCTGGTTGTACTATACCTATCATCAGGTAGCAGTTCCCAGGTGACATGATTACAACATAGTCCGTTGACTTGACACTGCTACTTCACCTCAAGTGTTTTTCCACTATTTTTAGATTACTACCCTACCACGGCTCTATTGAGTCATGCAAATAGGTAGTAGTTGGGTGCAGTCCCGAAGCACTTGGAGGCAGTGGCAGTTAGATAGGATTCGTCTCTCCCGGTATTGGGGGTTGATGTCGCGATGTGATTCGGAAAGCCATTACACAAAGTCCCTGGCCAGGGCAAGTGAAATTTGCTGGTAGGGATTCCAGTAGTTTTCAGGTTGTTTTTGGCTGCACTCCGACACGACTTATTGCGCTTTTAGGGGTCTGACGCTTGCCGCCCCTAGGCCCGATATGCGATACTCTTAGACGAACAGACTGGACTGTACAGAGATTGCCACAGACAGGCTCAGTAGGAGTATGGATGAGTTTACTCGTCGGCCTTCTTATCGACAGATACCTGGGTAGCCGTTATGTGCAGCTAGTACAGCTGACGTACTTGTGGATAAACCCACTGCCAGCGTACTGTCGAGTCTTTAGAGTCCCACACAGAGGGTTTCCCTGCTTCGGGCGTAACGTGTAGAGGTCGTATGGTTTTACGACAGGGTTCGATCACATACGTGTACTTGTGCGCGTATGATGTTCGGGCGGACAATACTAGTAGGCTTTGGTTTAAGCCGGATCCTAGTATTTGATTATAGGATTAGTTTCGTCTCATTGTATTCATGTTTCTCGGAATACGGATGCGGGTACGTATATACGGATGAGAGGGGCATTATTTAAATTCATCAAGATTTCTTTTAGAAGTGAGACACCTCATATTAGGGTGTTTCTAATTGTTTAAATCTTTTTGAGGTAGAGGATATGAGGTGGAGGGATACATTGAATCAAGGATGGCTACTTGGTGACTCATGAGATGAATCACCACTTGAATTTATTGAACCATGCTAGATATTTTAAAAGATATTTTCTAGTGTGAATAATTAGTTTGGTTCATTGTTTCAAATAGGAAGCCACTCTTTTTTCAAGGAAACTCAAGAAAACATTCTCATTTTTCCTCAAGCTCTCTTCTAAACTCTCAAACCCTGATTGTCTCATGAGTTGAGAACCCTAGGGTTTTGTGAGACAACTAGACTCCTAATCACTCTCTACACATCCTAGGCTACTTAGTTTAGCACACCAAGTGACCTAGTTAACTCATCTTGGAGGTTAAAGCTCAAGGTTGGAACTCTCGGGTGGATCTTCTTCGACTTCGAGAAGCCGACGAAGAGGCGCGATCCATTTTCACTCCAAGGAGCTCACGAAGAGGAAGAGGACAACAAAAAGACTATAAGAACACGATACTATAAGGTATAACATTCATCCGAGTAGTTAAACCTCAAGTTGTTTGCTAGCTAGGGTTTGTGTTTGATCCTTGGTTCAAGTCGGTGTTGCGAAGCCCGTAAAAATCATTTTTTGCAATTTCCTCCTCCCCGCGAACACGTGGGGTGCGCGACATCGACTTAAAGGAAATTATTAAATGATAATCGTCTTTAAAAAAGACATAAATCCTGCTGTCCATGTGCAGCGGTTATCGATATTTTCTAAACTCAAGAATTCACAAGATTAAATCTAGTAATATAATATGCCTAGAACATTAATACAAACTCGAACTTTATTTGAACTCGAACTTGAAACTAAACTCAAACCTAACCTTGAACTTGAACTTGAACACCTAACTTGACTCGACCCAGAATTGCAACTGACATGACTCACATTCTACTCGACTTACTCGACTTCATTCTTCATCTTTTGCAATCTATGGTTTTGATCAAGACATGTTATAATCAACCAATCAATTCAACTAAGTCACTCTAACAGTTATAATCTATTATACTCAGGGTGCTTGAGATAGTTACAAGTGTGAATCCAACGGAACTTCAAAAGTCCCGTATTAACCTACTCAAATTCTATTTACTCGACTCTTAGTCAGGTCGACTCTTCCACGGCTTGGAGTCCCGATACTAACACATAAAATGAGTATGTGTTTCCTTGCTCTTGGGACCCCACTCTTGAGCACGTGAATACTTCTTTGGTTGCGTTGACATTCACACTTAGACTTAAAATTAACATAGTTACCATATAAAGACCTATAGGAAATATACCCATGTTCACTTCCACATACTTTTACTCGTCATTTATTTTACTTTATT
Source organism: Agapanthus africanus (assembly GCA_030015575.1). Classification (NCBI taxonomy): domain Eukaryota; kingdom Viridiplantae; phylum Streptophyta; class Magnoliopsida; order Asparagales; family Amaryllidaceae; genus Agapanthus; species Agapanthus africanus. The sequence continues at coordinate 135,574,216 of JASDDO010000024.1, read as the reverse complement.
TTATGCTAAACCTATCACCTTTCATATTTACCTTACCGTTGGGACTTACCGAGCGCTATTTTGCTGACTGGCATTCTACCGACCTTTGTTTTCTTGGAATGTTCATCAGGTACTGTTGAAATGGAGGAAATGGACGCCACTGAGAAGGATTATGACCAGATCACTACTCAGCTTATCTTATCTTATCTTTCTTTAAGTTTTTGTATACCACATGTTTAGACAATTCTGTTCTTGTATTTACTTTTCAGTTGAATTTATGTATTGTAACTGTTTCAAGTTTGAACGTAAATAAAGAAGTTTGTTGAAAAAATTTCAGTCTCCATTTATTCTTGCATCGTGTATTTTTGTTTCAATATGCTTAGCTATTTGTTTAGGGAATGACCTTATCTGGATAAATATGTCGTGGGCTTGCCACGTCGCCGTTCCCGTTTACTGGAAAACGAGACGTGACAATATGCAAACAATATTTTAATATATGACATACCATGCGCATGTTCGTGATTTTCCGATGTGAGACTAATTCTTAATAATAAAAAAATAGAACACATAGGTAAATTCTCATAATTTAGAAAATCCTAAAATATTCTAATAATACTTGTACTCTCAGACGTTTTTTTCTAGTCATTATTTCCCCTTTCATACTTGGTACGAAATGTATAACTATTCTAAAATCCGAGACATCGTCAATGAGAAATTTCTGATTTAATACATCTAACGAAGCTTGATGGAGTCACTACTCCATACTGTGCATATTAGAGACCATTTTATACGGTCTCTAATACTTAAGGAACGATCTCTAATGTGTAATAGCGACAGTTCATGTTTTAAACGGTTGCTAATACACAGTTGATAGAGATTTTATTAGTCACTAAAATTTAATAGCAAGTATACAGTCGTGCAATTGTAATATTTGAGGATCGATCCACATGAAGGCGTTGAATCTTAATTAATTCTAAAACAAGTACAAAAATAGTTAATGTTAAACAAAAGATTAAATTGCAAATAAAAGTGAAAGTGTGTTTTAAATAATAAAGCAAACCTAGAGAGCCGAATTATCTTTACTATCATGGTTGGTTTATATGATTCTATGTTTTTCAAAATCATATGTTTAAATTCATTACCATCAATTATATAAAAATATAGAGTAATCTAGTTATGCAATGAAACATCAATCAATAAAAGAATAAATCATACGTTTAAATATCTACCTTATCAATCACACCACATATGTTGGATATAGTGCCCTCAAGGAAATTATTGTAATTGCAAGTAGGCGATTATGATAATTGAGGTAGGATCAATACAGGTATAACAGTCGAGATGATAGTATGCTATCTGGTTTACCTTCATCATTGATGAAGCTTATAGGATTGTTGCTTGACAACCAGTATTATGATGGAGATCATATATATGGGAGCTGGGTTGTCCATAAGCACATCCTTAAATGTACCAAGTTGTGGGAGTATCGAGATTGCGCATCGATATTCCGGAGTTGACTAGTGTATATGTTTCTAGACCCCGACGAGGGACGGTGGTCGGTCTCACAAGCCATTGGTGTTGTGTCCCCTATGATAGAATACAGGTGCTCACTGGAGGTGAGTATACCGGACGAACTCGCCGAGAACTTTTAGATAGTATTATATCTATCGCCAGATGGAATTTCTCAGGTGGCATGAGTACAAGTTAGTCCTTTTACCTGAAATTGTCATTTTTCTCGTATGAGTTCTTACTATATTTTGATTACTACCCTACCACGTCTCAAAGGAGTCGTACAAACAGGTTTTAGTTGGGTACAGTCTCGAACCACACGGAGGCAGTGGTCGATTGTCAGGGATTCGTTTATCCTGGTATTAGGAGTCGATATCATGCTATGTTCAGTTAGCCATTGTTTACCGCCGAAAACGTGGACGAACCGCGTAAGTCGTCTTGCCTGAATTTGGGGGCAGATGCTATTTGGATTTATCCGTCCACCTCTCCGAAGATGCCAAGTTGATTTATGGCACCGTATATCGAAACTTTGGACTGATGTGGCCGTTGTAGCAGACTTCGTCAGATTCCCCCTCGTTTGCGAGGGGTTTTTGATTGTGGGGACGCTTTTCCTTGCAGGAGCAAGCCCCTACAGTTAATTACGTTACCGCATCGCGATAACCACTTTCTCCTGCTCCAGAAGTTCATCTCGTGTCGTGTGTGTTTGTTTTATTTTTGGTTTCCCGTGGATTGTATACGGAGACTAATTTGTGTCGTCGCCCGTAGGGCTTGGATAAGTCCAAATTCATATATCTTAGATTTGAGTTTGGGTTGATTTAAGGATCGTTGATCTATTTTGAGATCAAGATCGACTTAAATGTATACGAGCAATTGGGAGCTCGATTGGTTTTCTGTTAAGGATACGCTAGTCCAATTTGACACTAAGATCTACTTAACAGGGTCTCAGGATCATTTTTTATTCAGATCTAACAAGAGAGCACTTGGGCTATGTTGTTTTAGTTTTAAGGACGTTTCGGTCCCTTATCGCCATTTTGGAGATGAAGTTGTTGTTTGAGGACATTTCGGTCTGTTGATCACCATTTGGTGGTGGTGGTGAGATTTTAGTTTAAGGACGTTGCGGTCCATTGTTGCCATTTTCGGGGCAACAGTTAGTTTAAGAACGTTTCGGTCCGTTGTTAGTTTAGGGACATCTCGGTCCATTGTCCATCTTGCATACACGTGTGTTTGTTACGTGACGGGATGAGCAATGATGATATGGAATGCATGGGATGTGGCTTAATCTGGGTTGTGCACATCAGTTTGAGGAGTGCACCAAAAAGCAGTTGGCCGTCGGGACCCGCCACGTCTCTGAAGACGTTGAGGAATTACAACATGTATCAAAGGTGCAGAGAGATGTACCCTTGAACCAATTCCCATATTTGAGGGAAAAGGGATTGCTGGTAAACCTATAAATCATTAGTCATATTTTGAGACTAAGATTTCCTCACGGGAATGTGGGACGAATATCGTTTTGGGGACATCATCAGTTGGAAGATTGATAGTCGTCTTTGGAACTGAGATCAGTTTAGGAAATAATAAACCCATGGGCTCGTCTGATCTGGGTTAGGGACCTAGCCCTCTTGGGCTTGGTTCACTCAGTTTTCTTTTGAAAAGAAGTGCTAAGCACTTGTTTGGGCACAGTCCTCTTTTTGTTCAAAAATTGCCGTGCACTTATGTGAGTTTTGACGCTCACACATAACCATGTGGGGTTTTCAGTCATGGGGATTTTCCCAATATGTGTTAAACACTTTTACCCCTTCCTTTTTTGTCTCTTTATGGAGGGCTGAGCATTCTTTATGGCACCCACATGCAAAGCACGTGAAGCGCTAGGCGCAAGGCGCTGCTCAGTGAATGTCAGGCACTTTTTATTCTGTGGTGCCCACGTGAGGGACACGTGAGGCGCTGGGTGCTGAGCGCCAGCCATTGAGCGCTAAGCACTCCTTTATTTTATAGCGCCCACGTGAGAGGCACATGGGGCGCTGGGCGCCAGTCACTGAGTGATAAGCACTCATTTATTTTGTAGCGCCCACGTGAGAGCCATGTGGGACGCTGGGCGCTGAGCGCCAGTCACTGGGTGCTAAGCACTCCCTTTTTTTTGTAGCGCCCACGTGAAAGGCATGTGGGGCGCTGGGCGCTAGTCACTGGGTGCTAAGCATTCCCTTTTTTTTGTAGCGCCCACGTGAGAGGCACGTGGGGCGCTGGGCGCCAGTCACTGAGTGCTAAGCACTCCTTTATTTTTATTTACCTAATTTTCCAAGAAGAGAGTTCTTCTTCCTCAAAAGTTTAATTCTCTGTTCTTTCTGAAGCTTATGGTTTTTTTTTCTATATCAGAATTGAAGTCTTGGGTCCTTTATATAGTAGAGGTAAGTTTGTTGATTTGTTGAAGAAATCTCTCATTAAGAGATCCTGGTTGATTTTGGGGGTTTTACCCACCGTTGGATCTTTGATCCAAGGACTTCTGTTTTACAGAAGGTATTTTCTTGTTTTTAACAAGATTGGAGAAATATTTACCCATACAGAATTTATTCTGTAGATCGGTGATTTTTTTTATCACCATTGGATTTTTAATCCAACAACACTCTGTTTTACAGAAGGCAATTTTTCTTGTTTCGAAATATTTGAGGAATATTTCCTCTAAACAGAATTTAATTCCGCATTCTGATGATTTATCGTCTCCGTTGGATCTTTGATCTATCGGCTCTGTTTAACAGAGCGTAGAATTTAATTCTACTAGGCACCGGCGCTCACGTGCTGTGCACATGGGCGCTACTCGTATAAGAGTTTTAATTCCTTCATGTGCTTTGCACATTGGTGCCCACGTGAGGAGCGCATGCGGCGCCAATAAGAGTTTTTAACTCTGGCGCTGGCACCCTCGTGGAAGGCACGTGAGGTGTGCTTAAGATTTTTGTGAGCTTTGCACACGTGCGCTACTCATATAAGAGTTTTTAACTCTGGCGCTGGCGCCATCGGAGAAAGCACGTGAGGTGCTGTCTCTTATGTTTTGAACAGAGCTTTGCTCTTCTTTTGGGGGAAACAAATGCCCCCCATCGTTGTGCTCACGTGGCTAACACTTGAGTGTGGCGGTGGCATCTTTTCCACCATTGGATCTTCTTGGAAATTGAATCGTCTTTCTTTTCATATAAGTAGGGCCTTTTGCCCTTGAGATGACTACTGTTCATCTTCCATAATCTTCTTCTTTCTTTGAGAATTTAATTCTCTTTCCATAGCTTAGATCTCTGTCCAAAGAAATTCTTTTAGAGTCAGAACTCTGTCAAAAAAATTGGTAAGGATTATGACCAAACTGAAGGAATCTCCTCATGTTCTAGGGTTTTAACCCATTAACAGAGCTTCGCTATTCTTTTGTAGATCTTAAAAAATATGTTTTAGGATTTCTTAACCCATTAATCAGAGCTCTGCTCTTCTTTCATAAAGTTCTCTTAGAGTTCTAAGATTTTTCTTGTAGATCTTAAAGATCTTAGGATTTAGTTTTACTTTTGAAGGTTCTGGGATGTTATCTCATTGTTCTACAGAGCTTGGCTCTAAAAATCTTTGGGAATTTTATTCCCTTCTTAATTTTCTTGATAGATGTGAAATCTGTTTGCAGAGCACAGCTCTCGAGGGAGTTTAACTCCTCAATCTAATGATGTTTTCTCATTAAATGAGAATCCTTTGGATTCTATGAGTGACTGCCCCATCATTGATGGGGCGTTACCTTAATTTTGTGGGGCCCCCTTGTCCCTTTCTTTTGAACTGCGGTGCGGTACAATTTTTAAGCACAAAAGAGTGTTAGAGTCCTGAATGTAGTGTCGATAGCTAACCCTTCTCTTTTTGTGCAGGTACTGTGGCTTTTGATTCCTCCTTTCCTTTCGTATGTTCAAAGAGCGCTTTTGCCGACGCGCCCGTGGATCGGGAAATCTTTGCGCTTATTAAAGATCATGACCCAGAAAAAAAATCTCTTCACCTGTGGGGGTCATGGTATAATCAGATTATCCGGGGTCGGCACAGTTTTTCTTGTGCAGCGCCTTCAGAGCCAATTTCAGCGATTCATTACGCTGATCCGCCTCAAGTGACTTATGCCGTAGAAGTGGTCAGTTGGACCTCGGAAGGTCGTCTTCAGCCTTCTACAACATCAATACCCGTACAGCCACTGATGGCCATGGACATTTTGGGGCGGCTCATATGCCAAGGTAAGTCGTGCACTTGGGGGAAAGTTTATATGATATGATTGACTCATCGTCATTCAGCCGGCTACCTATAGTAGGCTCGGTATATCCTGTCAGCCAAGAAGTCGCTGCTGTAGAAGCTTGGGCTGTATCCTGCAATCTACGCGTCTCTTTTTCATTATCCCGCGCCTTATGTATGGTGGGTCAAGGCCTTTCTGGAACAATGGAACATCTCAACCCACTCATTTCTTTTATCGGATTGGGAGGTTTTAATTTCCTTGGAGGAGTTTGCGGAAATTTCCGGCTTACCCGTTAGAGGAGAACATTACGAGGAGATACTTCCCCCTGATAAGTATATCTTTGCCACCAAATCAGTGGTGATGGGTCTCACTCCAGAGAATACCGTTCAACACCGGTTCCCGAGCCTAATCAAGGTGTTGAACATGTAAGAGAGTTTGTTCTTGGATTCTGTAGGGCACAAAGTCGGATTTGCAGATTTTATCGCCCGCTTTCTTCGCCTAGAAGTCTTGTCGAAACAAGCTGCGAAATTCTCCAAACTTGATGACCCGTTCGGGTTTGGTTTGGAAAACTTGCCAACGGAGGAGGCGGATTTAAAGACTTTCTTCATTCCAGACACTCCGGTCATCCCTTTTGCAGGGATCACTGCCTCAGATGTCGACGAAGAGACGTTCTTTCTGGGGTTCATCGGCCTGTGGTTGAGTTGGTTTGTACTTCTGACGCACCCCCGCTATATGAGGTCATTTGTCTTTTATCCGGCCCATCGCATTGTCGCAGGGACGGGTGTGGCCGTTGGGATCGTAGGGTTAGCTCATCTATAAGATGGCCTGAGCTTAGCGGCCGACACTGCTCAGCCGGGGGTAAAGCCCGTGTATCTCCTATTGTACTACTTCACGTCATGGATCGAGATGCACGTGCCGGGTGCTTTCGGTGTTCACAAATGACCTAGCTTCTATGAAAGCTACAACTTCCCCTGGGTTATGTATCTGGTTGACGCTTCTGCGTTGGACCCGTCACAGCGAGAGGCTCGACGACTGCTCCTTCGTCCACGCATGGTTGGGGACAGTATGACCTTTGTCGATAAAGTCTTGACTATCGGCAAAGAATCTACTAAGGTGGTGTAACCGTTGCGTGACACTTTCAAAGACGGGGCTTCCACGTTGAGGGCTCAGGAAGTCTTGAACTTGTATTCTATCAGGCCGGGCTTTCTAGTATTTAGACAGAATACGTCGGTACTGTTTATAAGGTACAACCCGCACCGCTTCGTTCAATTGTCAGGCTATAATCAGGGCGTCCCCCATGAGGCGTTCTTGGCCGAACCTGTTGCTACGGAGGAGGGTATTCGCAGCGCGCTGCACCATTTTATGCGATTAAATATGGGGTCTTATTTCCTCGTCAGCGAGCCGAGATATGTGTCAAAAGCTTCGAACGCTTATATGGTGTGGTACCAGCATGCAACAGGCGCTGTTATCAGGGAAGAAAGGCAGCTGTTACTCGATCACAAGGATTCCGTCCCGACCGGAAATCCAGTGGTCCCTCTGAAGCGACGGACAACCGTTCATCCTTCTTTAAGAGAAATCAATATAGCCATGGTCTAACGATCTTTCCCTGAGAAGCTTCAACCGGATGTTCCCGTAACTGCGGTAGCCGTGGCGTCCCTGGGATCAGGCATTGGTTCGGAGATCGGGACCCGCCGTCCGAAGATGCCTATCAAGTGAAAGCTTTTACCGTCGGCTGTTGGTATCCTTTCGCAGAAGAAGAAGAAATCTCTATTCTCTGCTGATGTTGTATTCGGCCAGGAGCCCCATGCCCCCTATAATGAGGGCTTGTACGAATATGGCACCATTGAGGGTTTGTTTGACACGCCTGCAACTGACACTGATCTTCAGGCTGCACTCGCAGCTTCCGAGTGACTGGCTCGCGAGGAAGGGGCGTTGATCTCTATTGCGGAGTCATGTATACTTCATTTACATTCTTCTGCATTTATTCCTTCTCCCCTTATTATATTTTAGTAACGCTATCTTCTTTAACAGGTATTTCTGCCGAAGAGGCTCTCGCGGCTTCCCTCAAGACGTTTGAGGAGGGAAAGAGGCTCCGCGCTTCTTTTGGCCTTGGTATAATTCGTTTCATTACACCTTTACTCTTTTTATCCATGATCTGACCATTTTCTTCACCTTATTGCAGGAACTAACACAACCCAAGTTGTTTCAAGTGTAGTGCCAATCCCAAGCGATGATGCAGCAAAGCTTCCAGAGCTACCGATCACGGCCGCGGCCATCCTAAAGTCACCACAGGAGGCGTTGCTGAAGCAGCCGATGATGGACGCCGTAGCGGCTATGGAGGCAGAGATCGGTTCGGACGATGACGTCCCCCTGTTGGAAGTGTTAAGGAGGTCGGTTCACACGGTCCAGGCCGATAGGAAGCGTAGAAAGCACACCGCAAGGGAACGCGAAGCTGTCTTAGCTGCGGGTGCAGGTTCAAGCAATGTCTCATCTTCTAACATCCCCCTGGTAGACGCCCCTTCTACTCTGTCTACCGCCCATAGACAGCTTGCGCGTGCAGCTCGGGAGGAAGCTAAAAAGCTACTTCAAGGTTACATAACGCCTTGTCCCTTATTAGAACTTAGTCCTCGAATCATGACATACACATTTTCTTTTAAGCAGGGCCGAGTCCTGACGGTGGCATAGCAGGTGAAACGCCGATGATTACAGGGCCTGAAGTGGCCACTCTTTCTAGGGAATCTGGGACTGTCCAGACTGCTGCTCTTTTTCCTTGTGGATCCTTGGTATCGGCGGGTATCGCAAGCATTACAACGGCCCTTTTCGAGTCAGGGGATGAAGCCATGGGTGCGGATTCTACTCCCCAGAGGGAGAATGAGGAAGCCACTATACTTGGTGACGCTTTCGGCCCGGTTTCGGTCTCTGACCTATCAGGTACTCCTTGGGTTGTTATATTTGAGTTTTTAATCCTGTTAAGCCCCTCTAATGATATTTCGTTTGTCTTGAGCACAGGCGCGGTAAACCCTGAAGCTGTGCCGGCTGAAGAAATATCGCCGGCCGCCACTTTGACGATCGTGGTTCCTTCGCTTTCTTCTGTGCCTTCTCAAATTTTGGAAGGTATGGGTTTCTTACTTTGTTGCTTTGCTGTGGATATAATCCTCTTTGTATTGACTGTATGTTGTAGCGACTCTGCAGGAGTACTTTTCGACCATTTATACCAGGTGCTAAACCCATATTTTTCCTTTCAATCGGAAGTAGTTCCACCTTCCGGTATTGGTCAGTATATTCTTCACCTAGTGTTTCTCTTTTTTATGAGTATACTTCTTGTTGCTAAGCCTTCCTTATATTGATCACAGTATCACGGCTCGGAGGAGGAAGCGAAAGAATAGCCATGCCTCCGGTGCTCCCTGTTTTGCCACCTTCAACAGCCGGTACGGTAGATTCCGTCCCTCGGCGTTTTTCTTTGTCTTTCGAGTTGAAATCTGACCGTGATTTATTTTGCAGCGATTACACCGTCTTCAGCTCCTTTTAAGTCCCGCATTCCTACGCCCACGGGGCCCTTCGCTAAACGTCTATCTTCCAGGGACGCAGTGAATAGCCGACGAATGTTAAGAGATTTTATTGAAGATCTCGACGCCGAGGCTCTCAACTCGCTATGGATTTTGCCGACGAAGTCAATCCAATGCTGGCGACGCTCGTGAACTTCCATAATGAAGATCTCGTCGGTTCTTGGGTTAATTATTGCAGGAAGATTGAGGCTTTCCTGCATGAGATTGAGGTTAAGCGTCTTGCTCCCGAGGTATTGACTTTGAACTCTCAGCGGGCTGAGTGGGTCGAGCAGAGTGTCTCTTTCATTCGATATTTTGAACAAGAGGTGGCTCTGAAGCAAAAGGAGCATGAGGCGGCTTCCGGCTAATCCGTCCAATTGCGTGCCCAGGTTGAAGTGAATGCTGCGCAGCTGAAAGCTATTTTTGAAAACCTCCAACAATGTATTTCGGATGGGGTGGCGCTCAGGCAGAAACTTGACTTCACTGAGCGGGTCACACAGGATTGCAAAACTGCCAAGCAGGAAATTGATGAGAAGCTTTCATCCTGTTTGCAACAACGGGCTCAAATCGAATCTGAGTTGGCCGTCGTAGCTGATCGCGAGGAGGAGTTGAGGGGAGCGCGCGAGCAGTTTGTCAGTTTGTTGAAAATGCCTCCTCCTTAATAAGTGTCATTGTACCCCCTTCTTGTACTGATTGTATTCCTAAAATTTCTGATGCATGAATAACATGTATTCATTTTAATTCCTGAATGGAATGTATCTTGTATTCACTTAAACTCATGAATAAAAGACATATTTTATTTCATACCGGTGCTTTTCTTTCTTCCGCTGTCTCGACTTGGCATATAAAGTAGTTTATATACTCATTGCGCAGTTTTTAGTTTATTTACTCATTCTGGAATCTCTAGTTTATGAACTCGTTTGGGAGCTTATAGTTTATTCACTCATTACTAAGTCTCTAGTTTATGAACTCATTTAGGAGCTTGTAGTTTATTCACTCATTCCGGAGTCACCAGTTTCTGAACTCATTTCGGGGCTTGTGGTTTATTCACTCATTCCGGAGTCTCTAGTTTATGGACTCATTTTGGAGTTTGTTTAGTTTGCCTCCCTTGGGCTTGTAAGAAAACTTGTCCTAACATTACAGTTAACCCCTGCTCTTTACGACAGAGGTCCGTTAGGGTCTGTGGTACTATGGTTTTTGTCCGTCGTACCGTAGCGTTGGCTGATGCATTCCCCGATATGCAGACTTTACGCTGCTGTTCGAGTAGCCCCGCGACTGTCGTGTCTCTGATCCCTTCGGGGGATGGACAAGACGTCTTCAATTAATCTCCTTAGGAAGTTTGACCGTCGGGAGAGAAAGCGTTAGGAATTTTGCCATGTCACTTTTTACTTGAGTTTAGGCTCAGTTCGAGAGCCCCGGTGAGTCATAACCACTCCGTACTGGTGTGGGATGATCTCCGATAATCTTTCGGGCTTTATTTGAGTTGTCGCTAAGAACCTAAAGCCAGGAATTTGGCCTTCGCTTCCTATGTCAACACTGCGTCTGCTGTAACGAGACGAATGTCTAAGTGATCTCTAGGTTTTTTTGTAAACCGTCTAGACTTGGAACTAGGGACTTTGCCATGGCTCCGTTTTGCTTTGACCCCGGGCTCTTTTGTTAACGTCGTGTCTGCATCCTGCTGGAGTGAGAAGAAACGTCATTGTCAGCACTGCGTTTGCTGTAATGAGACGAGTGTCGAGGTGGTCTCTAGGTTGTTTGTGAACCGTCGAGACTTGGAACTAGGGACTTTTCCATGGCTCCGTTTGTTTCGACCCTGGGGACTTTGTTGACGTCGCTTCTGCATCCTGCTGGAGTGAGAAGAAACGCCGCTGTTGACACTATGTCTGCTGTAACGAGACGAGTGTCGAGGTGATCTTTAGGTTATCTGTGAACCTTCGGGACCTGGAATTAGAGACCTTGTCATGGCTCCGTTTTATTTTGACCATGAGTTCGTTTGTTGACGTTGTGTCTGCATCCTGCTAGAGTGAGAAGAAACACCATTGTTGGCACTGCGTCTGCTGTAACGAGACGAGTGTCGAGGTGGTATCTAGGTTATTTTTGAACCGTGACTTGGAACTAGGGACTTTCCCATGGCTCCGTTTGTTTCGACCCTGGGGTCTTTGTTGACGTCGCGTCTGCATCCTGCTGGAGTAAGAAGAAACGCCGCTGTTGACACTATGTCTGCTGTAACGAGACGAGTGTCGAGGTGATATCTAGGTTATCTGTGAAACGTCGGGACCTGGAACTAGGGACTTTGCCATGGCTCCGTTTTGTTTTAACCCTGAGGTCTTTTGTTGACGTTGCATCTGCATCCTGCTGGAGTGAGAAGAAACATCATTGTTGACTTCTCGACTGTGGTCGTCACCGTCGAGATTTGGCTCTCACTTTAACAGGGCCTGGTGGGAAAATATGGTTCCCTTTTTCATTTGTGCCCATGGATTGTATACAGGGGTCGGTGTAGACTCACCTGTAGGGAAAAAGTTTCATTTTCATTCATTTTTTTGTTTCTTTCTACGATGCTCTATCATTTCAGTTATCGCGAAAGTCACGATTACCCAATCATTTCAGCTTTTTATCGCGGTGCCCAATCATTTCGGCTATGTATATTTTTTACTAGCTGCTTTTTATTACGAGTTGCCCAATCATTTTGGCTATATATATATATATGCATATATTTTGCTCACTGATTTTTATTACGAGTTGCCCCATCATTTCGGCTATTTCATATGCATATTTTGCTCGCAGATTTTTGTAGCGAGTATGGAACTTGAGATCTGATACCAATTCTGGCATCAGCATCGCTGCGACTGGAATATTGCCAGGAGCGAATCATCATTTGCCGCGAAAGGACTTGAAAATTGACACCTGTTCAGGCATCAGCATCGCTACGAATGGAATGTTGCCAGTAGCGAATCATCATTTGCCGTGAAAGGACTTGAAAATTGACACCTGTTCAGACATCAGCATCGCTACGACTAGAATGTTGCCAGGAGCGAATCGTCATTTACCGTGAAAAGACTTAAAAATTTGATACCGATTTAGGCATCAGCATTGCTACCATTGGGATGTTGCCAGGAGCGAATCATCATTTGCCTTTATAGATTTGAACAACGGTGGCTTAGCAAACAGGGTTAAGGTCCTGTCGACTAAGGCTTTTTGACTCTATGAGCCGTAAGGGTCTCATAAAGTGTTTTCTCCCTACGAGTCGAGAGGATCCCGTAGGTGTAGATTCTCTCTAGAAATTGTGAGGACTCCTAAGTGATATTTTCTCTTGCAAATCGTAAGGATCTTACAAGAGTGTTTTCTCCTTACAAGTCGAGAGGACCTATAAGTGTCGTTCACCATTTGAGGACATTCCTCATGATTGGTGGAACCTGGTGGGGGAAATCATTTATTTATGCCCGTGGATTGCATACAAGGGCCAGTATTGTACCGCCTGTAGGGAAACTTGGAGGATACGACGGCTTAAGAACAGGTCCAGGTCCCTATAGCTTATGCTTTGAATCCTATGAGCCGTGAGGGTATCACAGGGGGAGTTCTCTTTACGAGTCCAGAGGATCTCGCAAGTGAAAATTTTACGAGATTGCGTCCTTTCGGGTTTTCACAAGCTCGCCGGTAGCCCTGCTATTTTTACTCACGGCGCCATTTTGGGTTTTCATCTGTGTCCATTTTGCTTGTGGACATACCGTTTTTTTAACGAGATTGCGCCCTTTCGGATTTTCATAAGCTCTCCGGTAGCCCTGCTATTTTTACTCACGACGCCCTGATTGATTCTTTATTTCTCGTTGTCGGTTTAGAAAATGAATAGAATCACAACCAAAAATATTTGACCGCAATCAATAACGGTGTCGGTTTGTAGCGCATTAGTGAGTGCGGATCGTCCACAGGGATTGCGCGATTCGTTCGTTTTTTTGTTTTGTTTGAATCGAAAATTTAATAGAAAAATAAAAGAAAACGATTCAAGTTTTTTATCGATGAATTTCAAGAATCAATTATTCTAATCAAGAATCAAGAAAATGATAAACATCAAGAATAAAGTATCGATAGAATTCCAATCAATTTAGGTTTCAAGATTTGAAGTAAAGCTCGTAGGAATCGAGTAGATTGTAGATGTGAAGAAGATTCAAGAATACGATTTCTTATCCATTAACAAGTTGATGCTAAATCGATGCAGATTCATCGAGGATCAAGGATCTTGCGAAGAATTAGGGTTCCTCATCCTATCCTTTGTCCTTTCGATGAATCACGTTCATTAGATAGCTTCTTGAAAGTCGGATGATCGATCGTTGATCTCTAGATCGTGCGAAAGGAATCAAGAACGCATTCGCATCAATCTAGATCATCGATCATTCGATTTTCAAGAATTTACAAATGTTATAAGACTTAAGAAAACGTTTTAAGATTCGTCAACATCATCATTCTACAATCGTTTCGATTCCTCCACGAGCGGAGTTTTATTCAAGCATCATCACAAAGAATATATTTAAGAATCGAAATATAAGCATAATGCTCGAATTGAAATATAAGCAAGTTTAAAGAATCTTCACCTTTATTACATCAACAAGTAGTTACAACTCTCAAGAATTACAAGAGGAAGGAACTTCGCTCGTCGAATCTAGCATCGCTCGGCCCCTTGAGTCGTGGATCAGCTTGGATCTCGTGCTCCGTTGAAGTCCGGCTTCGCTTCAAAGGATCGTTGAAGACCTGCTTTGCTTGCATTCAAAGGATCTTGAGGTTTCTTGATTTTGGATTGGATTAGGGTTAGGGTTTTGAGGTGGTAGTTGTTGGGTTGAAGATGAAGAACAACCACAACAATTGAATTGAGCAACTAAAGATTAGCCAAAGATTGAACAACCTCTTCTAGTGAGCCTTGGGGTCTTTTTATAGGTTTCCCAAACCCTAGCTCTAGGAATTTGAATTTTGAATTTCCCTCCAAAAGTTAGTTATAGGGAGAGGCTTCTAGAAGCAGTTAGTTAGGGCTTAGCTTCTACCCTAAGTTAGGAGGTTAGGGAGAAGGTTCTAGGCTCTTAATGGAGTTTAGGTGAAGCTTGTTGAAGAAGTTTGGAGTGTTTAGTTTTAGAACCTTAGGTTTGCTGAACTGGCAGAAGCTTCGAGATCCCTCTGGAAAATGTAGTGTCTTTCTGAAGTGTAGGAGCTGAAATGAGAGTTATGAAGCTGAATTGAGGTGGTGACGTGGACAAGCCGCCGCGGAACCGCGGCGCAAGGCTGCTCCGGCCGCGGTTCGCGGCCATGTTGCTGGCTTGGGGCTTCATACTTCATGTGTTGGCTTCTTATGACTTCAGATGTACTTTATGATATGTTGAATCTCTTAATTCCTTTTAGATAATTGCCAGATTCCAAATCCTTGAGTTGGCGTATTCTTAAGCAGTCCGTTATGTAATTTTGACTGATCTTCTGTAATTTCCTGCATAGACTTCGAAACACAAGTTGCGATATGCAAGAATGATGCGATGCTATGAAATACAGTCAATTTCCCTTATAGTGCCGGTTTTAAAGTCTAACACATGCAATCTGATATTTGACGACTGTTTTGCTAATATGTGCTATATGAATGCCGAACACTTCTAGATGAGTGCAAATGATAGGGTAATTGCCGGTTTAAAGATGCAGTATTTTCGACTGATCAAATTCCCCCAAACTTATTTTCGATCGTCTCGAGCGAACTTTATTAAAAAGAAAGGAGAAAATAAATAAAGAGAAAAACTAACTAGCACACTTTCGTAGGCAACACGATTGCACTGAGCACGTGCAACAAGTCTTTAAACCTCTAGGTGTCCCTAGTAGGAGGAGTGTTGTCTCCTGAGGGTTTTCAGCGGATTGCACCCACAAAATCCAATAATAAAAGGAAGATCATGAAATTTACATTTAAAGATAAGAATTGTAAAAGAAAAACTTTGAAAATTAGGGTTTCCAACTAAGCTAGCTTTTCGGTTGTCATGAGCCCTATCTTAATAGTCATGAAAAATGTCAGAAATCACATCCTCCCTCAATAAAACATCGTCTTATTCTTCATTCCTATCTTTATTCCAAACATCGATCATATAACCCTACGTGTGTGTAAAGAACATCCCTACACCCGGAGAATTCAATTCAAGCTATCATACTCTTGTCCATCAGCCTCAGTACTTTTTAATTAATGAATATTTAGATGAAATTTTGCTCACACACTTTCATGCGACCGTTAATACTTCTTGAGTTACAAAACGACCGATTACTCATGTGCTTGCTTATTTGGTGTATTTTCTTCGTTTTGCACCACCTAAGGCTTAGCAGTGACTCCCAGACCAGTTGGCCTTAGGGCACTAGGTGAAGAGGCACCCTCGCTATATTTTTTTATTGCCGCCTTGGCGATAACAAAACCAGTGTGTTCATTTTTTTCACCATTTTATATTTTCTTCATTTTTTTTATTTCCTTCATACTTTGGCTTTTAGACAAGAGCATTTCAAGGTATCCTCTACTATCCCGGGCTTCAAGACGTGTGTAAGTGCGAATAGCAGGGTATCAACGTTCAAAATGTTTGGCTTTCAGAATAGGAACTATTTTTCAGACTTATTTTTATCCTCAGATTAGTGACTTCTTTCATCTTACTAACCCTTGTAACAATGGCTCATAACTACTTATTACTAGTTCGTTTAAGAAAACTTCTAATTTTCTTGGTTTTCATAAAATTTTCAAATCTCATGGATGTAATTTTTCACTATCTAATATTTTGTTATCTTATTTATGTACAAAAAATATTTTTATTTTTGAAAATTTTTAAATTTTTATAGGTTTTGAAAATGTTTTGTGCTTATGCAAAGTATGATGCAAATGATGCAAAAATAAGCACAAACCTCCCCCAAACTTGTTTTCAACAGTGTCCTCACTGTTGCCATCTGCTAAATCTCGAAAAACCTGTAAGCCTGGGAGGAATTTATTAGCGGGGGCAAAATATATAAGTGAAGAACCTCCCCCAAACTTACTCTTTTCACTCACCTCCATTCAAAAGATGATGCAATGATATGCATGATATGATGGTGAGATGGAGGAATTTTAATCCAAATAAAATGGCTCCTGTAAGAACAGGAGCTCCTCCGTGGGGTCAGTGGAAAAATACGGCTTTAGTCTATGTCCATTCCTTTGAAAAACGTGCCGTTTTTAATATTTTCTACTTCTACTGTCCCGTGCGGGTATACAGACCGCACTACAAAAGGTCCCTTCCACCGAGATCGAAGCTTACCTGCATGAAGGTGTAGTCGTGAATCATAAAGAAGGACTTGTTGGCCTGGTGAAAATGTTTTCCTCAAAATATTTTTATCATGAAAAACCTTAGTCCTATTCTTTACGATTACAGCGTTATCATAAGCTTCATCGCGGAGTTCGCTTAGCTCATTTATTTGCAGCTTCCGAAAGTTGCAGGCTTGGTGTAGGTCAAAGTTGATTTCCTTAATAGCCCACAATGCTTTATGCTCAATCTCGACAGGTAAGTGACATGCCTTCCCAAACACTATCCTATATGGAGACATCCCTAGGTCGGTTTTAAATGCAGTTCGGAATGCCCAAAGAGCATCCGTCAGTTTGGTCGACCAGTCTTTTCTATTCTTAGCAACAGTCTTCTCCAGGATTAGTTTGATCTATCTGTTTGAGATCTCAGCCTGCCCGCTCGTTTGGGGATGATAGGGTGTAGAAAGTCGGTGGTTGATTGCGTATTTCCGCATCAGAGTCTCGAAAGACCTGTTGCAGAAATGTGTCCCATTATCGCTAATGATAGCGCGTGGGTGTCCAAATCGCGAAAAGATATTCTCTTTCAAGAACATAATGACAACTTTCTTGTCATTAGTGCGACATGGAATGGCTTCAACCCACTTTGAGACGTAATCAACCACCAGCAGTATGTACAAATTCCTAAAGGAGTTGGGAAAGGGACCCATAAAATCAATGCCCCAAACATCGAAAATTTCAACAACTAAGATGGGTTGCTGAGGCATTTCATTTCCCCGGGAAATTCTACCCGTGTACTGACATTGTGTACAGGTTTTGCAATGCTCAAATGCGTCCTTGAATAAGGTCGGCCAATAAAATCCACATTGTAAAACCTTCTCCGCCGTCTTTTTAGGACCGAAGTGACCTCCGCAAGCCTGATCATGACAAAAAGAAAGAACACTCTTGAACTCTTCTTTCGGGACACACCGGCGAATGATCTGATCAGGACAATATTTAAACAAACATGGATCATCCCAGTAAAAGTGTTTTACTTGGGATAGAAAACGGTATTTGTCCTGTTTTGACCAATCGCTGGGTTTAAGTCCCGTGACAAGATAGTTCACAATATCCCTGAACCAAGGTTCATTGGATACGCTCAAGAGTTGTTCGTCAGGAAACGGATCATTGATCGGCAAGGTCACAGGGGAAGAAGAGATGCGTGAAAGATGGTCGGCTACCACGTTTTCACATCCTTTCTTATCTTTGATAACAAGATCAAATTCTTGTAACAGAAGGATCCAACGTATTAGCCGACCTTTTGCATCTTTCTTCGCCAGAAGATGTTTTAAGGCGGAATGGTCAGTGTACACAACTATAGGAGAGCCAATCAAGTAAGGCCTGAATTTTTCTAATGCAAATACAACTGCCAAAAGTTATTTTTCGGTAGTTGTATAGTTGATTTGAGCATCATTCAGGGTCTTACTCGCATAGTAGATCACGTGTGGCATCTTTTCAATGTGTTGTCCTAAGACTGCACCTACTGCAAAGTCAGATGCATCACACATCAGCTCAAAGGGTAGTCCCAATTTGGAGACGATAGAACGGGGGTTGTAGTGAGGGAGTGTTTAAGTGAGTCTAAAGCTGCCTCACAGTCCGAGTCAAAGTGGAAGGTCGTATTCTTGGCCAGGAAAAGAGTTAAAGGTCTAGCAATTTTGCTAAAATCCTTAATGAATCTCCTATAAAAGCCCGCATGGCCAAGGAAAGATCGAATGTCCTTGACGCTTTTGGGATGATGAAGGTTTTGAATGACATCTATCTTAGCTCTGTCAACCTCAATGCCTTTCTGTGAAATAACATGTCCAAGTACAATTCTCTCTTGGACCATGAAATAACATTTTTCCCAGTTCAAAGTTAAGTTCTTCTCTTTGCAACGAGTAAGAACCGCGTCAAGATTCGATAGGAAATCAGAAAAAGAGTCTCCAAAAATCGAGAAATCGTCCATAAAGATCTCCAGAAAATTCTCTACCATGTCAGAGAATATCCCCATCATACACCGCTGAAAGGTAGCGGGAGCATTGCATAACCCAAAGGGCATGCGACTATAAGCAAAGGTACCAAAAGGACAAGTAAAAGTGGTTTTATCTTGATCCTTTTTAGCGATGGGGACTTGATTATAGCCTGAGTATCCGTCCATAAAGCAATAATACTCTCGTCCAGCTAAGTGTTCCAGCATTTGATCAATGAAAGGTAGAGGAAAGTGGTCTTTCCTCGTGGCGGCATTGAGTTTTCTATAATCAATACATACACGCCATCCAGTTTGGGCGCGTGTCTGAATCAACTCATTTTCCTCGTTGGTAATAACAGTGATGCCGGATTTCTTAGGGACGACATGTATAGGACTCACCCACTGGCTATCGGAGACAGGGTATATAATACCATTATCTAGGCATTTGACGATCTCTTTCATCACTGCTTCCTTCATGATGGTATTCAACCGTCTCTGTGGTTCTCGGGTTGGTCTGGCATCATCCATCACATGTATATGATGTTCAACAATCAAGGGACTAATCCCTTTGATGTACACCATAGTCCAACCAAATGCCTCTCTATTAGATCTCAATACCGATAAAAGTGCATTCTCTTGCTCTGATGCTGGAGAAGCGAATATTATAACCGGTAAAGACTCGTTCTCACCTAAATAAGCATATTTAAGATGAGAAGGTAAAATTTTGAGATCTAATTCGGGCGGAGAAATGATAGAAGGTGGGATCATCGAGTGATTTTTGGAGTTACAAAGAAGCTCAGAGCCTGTGAAAGATACAGACTCGGGTGGAAAAAAGTCAGGAGTGTAGGACTCAAGTGTAGGAAAAGTGTCCTCACTAAGATCATGTGTAAGATCAAACAGAGATGTGGTAATGTCGTCGAGATCTGTAAAGAAAAGTTCCTCAGCTCCGCAACTATCGGGAGCGATCTCGTGGACATAGCACACATCGAGAATATGAGCAGAGGGCTCTGATGGCTGACTTCCAACTTTGTAGATGTTTAGTTCAATGGTCATATTTCCAAACGATAAGTTTATTGAACCATTTCTACAGTTAATAACAGCGTTGGAAGTGGCAAGGAAAGGACGACCCAAAATCACTGGAATTTGGCCCCAGGGGTTTGCTACAGGTTGTGTATCAAGTACAATGAAGTCTACAGGGAATACAAATTCCCCGACCTTTATCAACACATCCTCTAGTTCAGCCCTTGGTTTGGTGATTGAATGGTCTGCCATTTGGAGAGTGCAGTGAGCAGGTTTCAACTCTCCAATCCCTAGCTGCTCATAGACAGAATATGGAAGTGGGTTAACACTTGCGCCAAGGTCTAAAAGAGCACGATTTATGTTTTTAACCCCAATAGAAATCGATATTGTAGGACATCCTGGGTCCTTACGTTTCTTTGGTAGCTGGGGGATAAAAGCAGTGCTAATATTATTAGACATGAAGACCTTCTTCGGCACTTGAGTCATCCTCTTCTTAGTGCACAAGTCCTTAAGAATTTTCGCATAAGCGGGGACTTGTTGAATCGCATCTAGGAGAGGGATGTTGATGTTAACCTGTTTGAACATTTCCATAATTTTCTCCATATGAGGATTCGTTTTGTTACCCCTTAACCGATTCGGGTAAGGAGCTTTCGCAATAAGCGCTGGGTCCATCATAGGAGAAGGAAGTGGGGGTAAACGTGATCCCAAAAGAGGAGTGGGGACCGTCTGTGGAGAACTAGAAGGGCTATACTGAAGTGTCGAGCCTAGTGGGAAATGGAGAATAGGATCGCGAGAAGGCGGTGGGGTAGAAGAACAAGGATCAGAAGTAGAAGTGTGTGTGTGAGGAAAGGTCTCAGCAGGGGTGTTATTGATAGGATTTTCAATATCATCAATTCCTTCCCTGACATGGTTATTCAGCACTCTTCCTGATCTCAACGTTGTGACGGCATTTACATTATAATGCCCAGGATTCGGTAGGGGTTGAGACGGAAGTTTCCCTTTTTCTCTCGCACTCATTTCGGCTTTAAGTCGTGCGATTTCAGCTTCCATCGATCTGATACTCTCAGCTTGGGACGCTGAGTTTTTCTATATCTCACCGACGGAAGATCTAACCTCAGCCGAAACCTCTATGAAATTTGAAAAGAGTGATTTCATGGTTTGAGTGAATTGAGAGAGTTCGTCAGAACCGGTCAACTGCATAGGATTAGACTGTGCAGGAGTGTTGACCTGGTTTTGGAAATTTTGTGACTAGTAGGGGTGCCGAGTGAGTTGAAGTGGTTGCTGTTGTGGTGGAAGAGCCCTTTGGAAATTATTTTGGCTTGGAACCGTGTTTTGATGAGATTGTTGTTGTTGATTCCAAGCAAAATTCGGGTGAATCCTCCAACCCTGATTGTAAGTGGAAGAATAAGGATCGTTTCTAGGTCTTTGAAATGCGGCATTTGTATGCTCGTGACCTTGAAACGCAGAGTTTAATGGACATTCTTCCGTTAAGTGAGACGGATCAGAACAGCACCCACATACAGTTTTGGGGAGCGACATTGGGTTTAGGGAGGCTGCTGAAAATTTGTGTTCCATAGCTTTGAGCTTCTTTTGCATTGCTGCCATCTCAGCTCGAACACTTATGGACACATCTATTTGGTGTCCGCCACCCCTATTCAATGATTGGTTTCCACTCTTCCACTGTAGTGATTTTTCAGCGAACTCTTCTAAAAATTTCCAAGCTTCCCCATCATCTTTGGTCATAAAAGTGCCTTGACACATGTTTTCAAGGTTCTGTTTAGTGTTTGGGTTAATGCCCTCATATATTATTCGGCAAAGATCCCATCTCGGGATGCCGTGATGAGGACACTGAACCAAAAGATCCTTGAAACGTTCAAAGCATTTAGAGAATGGTTCAGTCGGAAGCTGGGTAAATTGATTCAGTTCGCTACAGATTCGAGCTGTCTTTTGCATTGGGTAAAATTTCTTAAGGAATGCCGCGACAAATTCTTCCTAATTCGTAATGGAGTGTGCGGTAGTGTTATATAGCCACTTCTCGGCTATATCGCACAAAGTAAATGGAAGAATACGTAGACGCATAGTATCCACTGAAAGTTGTGACGTACCCATCATTGCGCATATGTTTTCAAATTTGGTAATAAAAACGTATGCGTCCTCAGTCTCGAGTCCGTGGAATTTGGGTAAAAGGTTAATGTATTGGGGTTTAATTTCAAAATTATCCCCGTTGGCTGGTGGAATGGATAAGCAGGTCGAAAGAGGACCTCGCAAAGGATAGCACCTCTCTTGGAGAGAGATGCGGGGTGGATTCTGCGCACCAACGGATGGCGGCAGATTAGTGGTAAAGAAGTTCGATGGAGGCGGATCCATCGATGTGGGTGTGGTAGTGGGTAAAGAAGAAGTAAATGGAGAAATACCGACTTCGGAGTCGATAAAGGGTACGTGGACTAAACGGGCACTAGAATCCCGTGTCCAGCCTATCTTGCACTAAAAAGGGTTAGTACAAGTGGCAGCGTGGCTTATAATTAGGGGTAATGAATGAATGAATGAATGCGGTGTTTGTTTTGAAAAGTGGACGGATTTTTGAAAATATTATGCAACACAACAAATGCAACACAGAAAACCCTAATTCTAGGGGTCACCTAGGTCAAATCTCTAGACCGCTCCTAACTGCCAAAAGACAAGTCGCAGGATAAATCCTCCACTGCATCTTTGTCTCTCCTGTGGCCAGGTAAGTGCCAGGTAAGTGGGAGGTTCTCCACTACGTAAGTAGTGGGCCTAATTAAGTAACCACTAGCCTTCGACACACTTGCCTTAGACACCAAAAGAGAAACGCGGATAAGCAATGAATTACCCACGGCCTTCTTCTGTCCTAAGTGAGCGCGACGGTCCTTAAAGTCATCTCTAGATTCTTTTAGTTAATGAGGGTAAATGCGGATGCAATTTTGCGATTTTCGGGGCTTAGGATGGGTAATGAACTCCCTACATAATCTGGATTTGGTCTTTGCCCCTTAATGTCCGTATTAATTATGCAAACAACCACAAAAATCAAAACAAGCACAATTTAATTTTGCTTTTTGCGGCGCTGCGATTTTTGTAAAGAAGCCTGCAGAAAAATGTTATTTGGAGCATATTTAGGAAGGAGATAAGAAAGATAGAGCTCACTGTGAAAAATTTGTATAGAGGGGCTTCCACAGACGCGCGGAATCGCCGCAAATGCTGGCTCGGACCGCGGAAGGGCGGCCGTAGGTGCTATTCAGTGCACCAAAATTCTACAGTGAACTGCTGTTCACTCCTTGAGCTCTCTGGAAATGCCTGAATTTTTTTTACTTTCTCCACAGCTTCCAGAATTCCTCGCAATCAAATCACAACACACGTTTAGATTTTGCGCAAATTTTGATCACAAAATTACAATGGAATAAATCTTTCAATTCAAATTTCAAATAAAGAACGAATCAGCGCGCGATCCCCGGCAACAGCGCCATTTGATTGATTCTTTATTTCTCGTTGTCGGTTTAGAAAATGAATAGAATCACAACCAAAAATATTTGACCGCAATCAATAACGGTGTCAGTTTGTAGCGCATTAGTGAGTGCGGATCGTCCACAGGGATTGCGCGATTCGTTCGTTTTTTTGTTTTGTTTGAATCGAAAATTTAATAGAAAAAGAAAAGAAAACGATTCAAGATTTTTATCGATGAATTTCAAGAATCAATTATTCTGATCAAGAATCAAGAAAATGATAAACATCAAGAATCAAGTATCTATAGAATTCCAATCAATTTAGGTTTAAAGATTTGAAGTAAAGCTCGTAGGAATCGAGTAGATTGTAGATGTGAAGAAGATTCAAGAATACGATTTCTTATCCATTAACAAGTTGATGCTAAATCGATGTAGATTCATCGAGGATCAAGGATCTTGCGAAGAATTAGGGTTCCTCATCCTATCCTTTGTCCTTTCGATGAATCACATTCACTAGATAGCTTCTTGAAAGTCGGATGATCGATCGTTGATCTCTAGATCGTGCGAAAGGAATCAAGAACGCATTCGCATCAATCTAGATCATCGATCATTCGATTTTCAAGAATTTACAATTGTTATAAGACTTAAGAAAACGTTTTAAGATTCGTCAACATCATCATTCTACAATCGTTTCGATTCCTCCACAAGCGGAGTTTTATTCAAGCATCATCACAAAGAATATATTTAAGAATCGAAATATAAGCATAATGCTCGAATTGAAATATAAGCAAGTTTAAAGAATCTTCACCTTTATTACATCAACAAGTAGTTACAACTCTCAAGAATTACAAGAAGAAGGAACTTCGCTCGTCGAATCTAGCATCGCTCGGCTCCTTGAGTCGTGGATCAGCTTGGATCTCGTGCTCCGTTGAAGTCCGGCTTCGCTTCAAAGGATCGTTGAAGACTTGCTTTGCTTGCACTCAAAGGATCTTGAGGTTTCTTGATTTTGGATTGGATTAGGGTTAGGGTTTTGAGCTGGTAGTTATTGGGTTGAAGATGAAGAACAACCACAACAATTGAATTGAGCAACTAAAGATTAGCCAAAGATCGAACAACCTCTTCTAGTGAGCCTTGGGGTCTTTTTATAGGTTTCCCAAACCCTAGCTCTAGGAATTTGAATTTTGAATTTCCCTCCAAAAGTTAGTTATAGGGAGAGGCTTCTAGAAGTAGTTAGTTAGGGCTTAGCTTCTACCCTAAGCTAGTAGGTTAGGGAGAAGGTTCTAGGCTCTTAATGGAGTTTAGGTGGAGCTTGTTGAAGAAGCTTGGAGTGTTTAGTTTTAGAACCTTAGGTTTGCTGAACTGGCAGAAGATTCGAGATCCCTCTGGAAAATGTAGTGTCTTTCTGAAGTGTAGGAGCTGAAATGAGAGTTATGAAGCTGAATTGAGGTGGTGACGTGGACAAGCCGCCGCGGAACCGCGGCGCAAGGCTGCTCCGGCCGCGGTTCCTCGGCCATGTTGCTGGCTTGGGGCTTCATACTTCATGTGTTGGCTTCTTATGACTTCAGATGAACTTTATGATATGTTGAATCTCTTAATTCCTTTTATATAATTGCCAGATTCCAAATCCTTGAGTTGGCGTATTCTTTAGCAGTCTGTTATGTAATTTTGACTGATCTTCTGTAATTTCCTGCACAGACTTCGAAACACAAGTTGCGATATGCAAGAATGATGCGATGCTATGAAATACAGTCAATTTCCCTTATAGTGCCGGTTTTAAAGTCTAACACATGCAATCTGATATTTGACGACAGTTTTGCTAATATGTGCTATATGAATACCGAACACTTCTAGATGAGTGCAAATGATAGGGAAATTGCCAGTTTAAGGATGCAGTATTTTCGACTGATCACGCCCTTTCGGGTTTTCATCCATGCCCATTTTGCTTGTGGACATACCGTTTTTTTGTTTTTTTTAGAAAATGGGGCTTGGGTTGCAGTCTTCGCCGTTGGAGCCTTGATTGCAACATAGTTCCCAAGAGAAGTTATCGCTGTATTTGTGGCGATGCGCCATGTTTGAGGTGGAGTACTAGTTTAAGGACATTTCAGTCCAATGCCAGTTTAAGGACGTAGTGGTTCATTATCACCATTTTTGAGATGACGCTTTAGTTTACGGACATTACGGTCCGCTACCAGTTTAAGGACGTAGTGGTCCATTGTTAGTTTAGGGACATCTCGGTCCATTATCACCATTTTTGGGATGACGCTTTTCCGAATACTATTTAGAGTTTTGACTCAGGAAGATAGTGAGCAGACACGAGCGTCGTCATCTATCATCGACCTAAGTCGTGACTCATCAAGCGTGGTATTTCTTAAGGAACCGACCGTTAATTGGCCGGAAAAGTCTTTCGCCATGCATATCCATGAGCAAACAGGCCCCACCTTTGTAGACCTTGTCTATGATGTACGGGCCTTCATAGTTCGGCTCGAATTCCCCTCGTTTTGGACGATTAGGGATCATAGGTCTTTTGACGACTAGAATGAGTTCGCCTTGGCGGAATGTTCTTGGCCCGGTTAGTCTTTCGTATGAGCGCGTCATCCTTACTTTGTAAGCTTCCATGTTTTGCTGCGCCACGAGACGAGTTTCATTGAGGGCATCGAGCTCCTCAAGCCAAAGATGGGCATTTTCTTCATCCGTCAACTCATATCGAACTGCCACTCGTAGTGAGGGTAGCTCTATCTCCAAAGGAAGGCCTGCTTCAGTGCCGAATACCAACACGTATGGGGTTGTATTCATGGTTGTCTTGAATGTCGCCTGGTACGCCCAGAGAGCTTCATGCAATCTCTCATGCCAGTCCTTTTTGTTTCTGGACACCATTTTATTTATGATCTTCGTCAAGGTCTTGTTGAAAGCCTCAGCTAGACCGTTAGCTCAGGGATTATAGACTGAAGAGTATCTCTAGTCTATATTATGCTATTGTGCGAAACGGCTGATCTTATGGCTTCTGTAGGCCGGCCTGTTATCCAAGATTATCCGTCGCGGAGTGCCGAACCGGTAGATGACATGTGTCTTGAAGAAGTAGAGGATGTTCTCCGTCTTTACTTTCCTCAGCGGTACTGCTTCTGCCCACTTAGATAAGTAATCAGGCATTGCCAGTATGAACCGGTGTCCTTTGGATGACGCTGGTTCGATGGGACCAATTATGTCAGTTCCCCACATTTTGAATGGCCAGCTGGCTACCGTTGGATGGAGCGGATTTGGATGTTGGTGGATGAAGTCCCCGTGAATTTGTCATGAGTGACACTGCTCCACATATTCAAGGTAGTTCTGAATCATTGTGGGCCAGTAGTAACCCATTCTTTTGATCTTCAGCTTCATCTTTGGTCCGGCTTGATGAGAACCGTAGAGTCCGTCGTGGGTTTCTTAGATGACTCTCTTTGCTTCTTCTGGTCCCAAGCATCTCAACCACAGAGAGTTGAATGATCTCTTATATAGAGTATCATTGACAAAGGCGAAAGATAGAGCTCGCTTCATGAGCTGATGTCTTGATGACGCATCTTCGGGTGTTCGGTGGGATTTGAATTAATCTATGAAGACTTCCTTCCAATCCTCGACCTTTTCTTCGTCTTTTATTTGGAAGACAGCTTGTTTGGTAATTTCTTTTTCTTTAGATGGCTCACTCGAATCCTCTGAAGGTATTCCTGCTGACGTGAGAACCTGACGGATTTGCACAACAATCCTTACGTCATCGAGATCTTCGTCAGCTAGCTCCTTAGCAAGCTTGGCTAATGCATCCGCCTTGCTATTTTCCGCATGCGGTATGCTCTCCAGAGTATGGGAGCGGATTTGTGTCAGCAGCTGCTGCACTCTCCTACCATATCTTATCAACTTCGGATTGCATGTCTGATAGTTGCCGTTTACTTGGCTAACGACCAGCTGGGAATCTCCATAAATGAAGAGGTTTTCGACTCCTATGTCGACAGCGATCTCGAGACCCGCTATCAAAGCTTCATACTCAGCCTCATTGTTTGTTCTTAGCTCCGTTAAGGAGAGGGCGAAACACATTATTCCTCCTTTCAGAGTCACGAAGATGAGGCCCGCCCCGGCTTTGATTACAGGGGTGTTATGCTTCCGCTTCTTCAAGGAAGATTCTCCATCGAGGTATAGTTCCCATTGGACATTATTTTCTTCCTTTTCCCCTTCGATTGTATCGAACGCGTGTTTGTCTGGCAATTCGCACTTTAAGGGAGAATCAGCTGGTATCGGATGCTCAGCGAGAAAGTCGGCGATGGCCTGGCCTTTCACAACTTTGAGAGGTCGATACGTTATTGAGAACTCCATCAAGAGGAGGGCCCATTTGGCTAGACTTCCTGTTAGTATGGCTCTTGACATCATATATTTGAGAGGATCCACCTTTGATATGAGATGGATCTCGTGTGCCAAGGCATAGTGCCTGAGCTTCGTTATCGTGAAGATCAGTGCCAGACAATGCTTTTCGATGGGGGAGTAGTTGTTTTCTGCCCCTAGGAGAACTTGACTCAAATAGTAGAGAGTTGTATCCTATCCCTGATCGTTCTCCTGTGCCCATAGCGAGCCTAAAGAACCTTCAAGGGCTGTTGTGTACTGGATGAGGGGCTTTCCCTTGACCGGAGCGGTCAGCACAGGCGGATTCTACACGTATTGCTTGATCTCATCCAGTGCACTTTGGAATTTATGATCCCGAACGAACGGGGTTCCCTTCTTCATCAGATGGCTGTAGGGACGGCATTTTCCAGAGAGGATGGCTATGAACCGCCGGATATACGTGAGCTTTCCTTGGAGAGACCGCAATTGTTTGAGAGTTCTTGGCGTGGGCATTTCCATAATCGCCTTGATCTTTGATGGGTCTATTTCGATGCCTCGGTGTCGTATGATGAATCCCAGGAATTTGCCTGAGGAGACTCCAAACGCGCATTTCAAAGGATTCATCTTTAAATTGTATTTCCGAAGATGCTGGAACACTATGTTCAGATGTTCCCAATGCTCCTCGTATGATTTGCTTTTCACCACAAGGTCGTCAATATAGCACTCGACAACCTCATGTATGAGGTCATCGAAGATCTTCGTCATGGCCCTCTGGTAAGTAGCGCCTGCGTTCTTCAAGCCGAAGGGCATCACCTTGTAGCAAAATATACCCAACGGAGTCTGGAAGGTGGTATGCTTTTGATCCTCAGGATGCATCTTTATTTGGTTGTATCCTGAGGATCCATCCATGAAGGAGAAGACCTCATAAGTGGACGTGTTATCGATCATCAGCTCAGTAACAGGTACTGGAAAGTCATCCTTCAGGCAAGCCTTGTTGAGGTCCCGAAAGTCCACGCATATGCGTACTGTCCCATTCTTCTTCATCACTGGAACAGTGATGGCAATCCAGTCGGGATACTGAACTTCTTGGATAAAGCCGGAGTCAATAAGTTTCTTTACTTCGGCATTGATACTTATCTCGAGTTCGAGCCGCATTCTTCTTGGCGCTTGCTTGACTGGCTTAACGTCTAGCGATATAGCCAGTTTATGTACCGCTATTTCTGGATCTAGTCCCGGCATCTCGGAATAGGTCCATGCGAAGCAGTCTTTATAATACATAAGCACGTCCTTTAGTGTGGCCACCTGTTTTTTAGAAAACAACTCGCTGACGAACGTTGGCCTTGGATCGTTTTTCGTACCCAAGTCGATTTTCCTTAGAGTATGCGCTGTGGTTTTTCCCCTCCGAAAGGCGGCGAACGAGACCGCGAGGTCCTGACGCTGGATTCGGGGTAGATGCTATTTGGTGCTATTCGTCCACCTCTCCGAAGATGCCAAGTTGATTTATGGCACCGTGTATCGGAGATTTAGATGGATGCGGCCGATGTAGCAGACTTCGTCAGATTCCCCCTCGCTTGAGAGGTTTTTTGATTGTGGAGACGCTCTTCCCTGCAGGCGCAAGCCCCTGCAGTTAATTACGCTAACGCATCGCGGCAACAACTTTCTCCTTCTCCAGAATTTCACTTCGTGTCGTGTGTGTTTGTTTTGTTTGTGGTTGCCCGTGGATTGTATACGGAGACTGAGTAATGCCGTCACCCGTAGGACGTGGATTAGTCCAAATCCGTATTTACTTAGATTTGGGTTTGGTGTTTTTAGTTTAAGGATGCATTAGCCGTATTGAGGCTAAGATCGACTTAAACGTTCGTCAAGGATACGTTAGTCCTGTTTGAGACTAAGATCAACTTAACGCGATAATTTATTTAATATCTGGCCATCAGGACTCGTCACCTCTCTAACGTCGTTGAAAGATTACAACGGCAGATGTCAGAGGAGTTCAGAGATGTACCCTTGAACCAAGGTTGATTTGGAGTTTTATAGTCCGTTTGAATGTTTAAGGATACGTTAGCCGTGTTTGGGGCTAAGATCAACTTAAACAGTACCGTTTAGATCCGGCAAAAGAGCATTTGGATGCTCCATTGTTCCAGTTTAGGGACATGGTGGTCCATCGCCAGTTTAAGGATGTGGTGGTCCATATTCCAGTTTAAGAACGTGGTGGTCCATATTCCAGTTTAGGAACATGGTGGTCCATTATTAGTTTAGGGACGTTTCGGTTCGGCATTAGTTTAGGGACGTTTCGGTCCGGCATTAGTTTAAGGACGTTTCGGTCCGGTATTAGTTTATGGACGTTTCGGTCCGATATTAGTTTAAGGACGTTTCGGTCCACGAGTTTAAGGACCCCGCAGTCCATGTTGATATGCGGTTGTCGGGACCCGTCACCTCTCTGACGTCGTTGAAGGATTACAACGGCATGTGTCAGAGGAGTTCGGAGATATACCCTCGAACCGGTCGTAAATTGATTTAAGAGAGCAATCTTGCTCAGTCAATTTTATTTAAGGACTTACGGTCAAAATTGGGCTAAGTCCAGTTGAAAATGTTCACATTTTGTTTAGATTTGGCCTGTTAGGCCACTATTTGGGCTTTCCCCTTTTTAGAATGATGCATAGCCTTACTTCAGGCTATTTATACCTATTTTGACTGGGCTCTGCCCTTTTTATTATAATGCAGAGCATTTGTTTTGGTTCTTTGGACCTCTCAATTGGGTTCTGCCCCTTTACATAATGCATAGCATTATTTTTAGTCTGTTTAGACATTTTAATTGGGCTCTGACTTTTTAAAATATTGTGCAGCACTTTTATTTGGTCCCTTGGACCGTTGATTGGGCTCTGCCCTTTAATATTGCATTGCATTAGATACCTTGACAGTGTCCCACATGGCTTGTCAGGTACTTTGCGCAATTAATGAGCGCAAGCGCTCGTGGAGGTGACACGTGTCACGTTCTGGTGAGCGCAAGCGCAACAGCGCAGTGTGCTGCGTTAGTTTAGGGACGTTTCGGTCCGATATTAGTTTAGGGACGTTTCGGTCCGATATTAGTTTAAGGACGTTTCGGTCCAATATTAGTTTAAGGACGTTTCGGTCCACGAGTTTAAGGACCCCGCAGTCCATATCGATGTGTGGTCGTTGGGACCCGTCACCTCTTTGACGTCGTTGAGAGATTACAACGACGGATGTCAAAGGAGTTCGGAGATGTACCCTCGAACCGGATGTAAATTGATTTAGAAGAGCAATTTTGCTCAGTCAATTTAATTTAAGGACTTATGGCCAAAATTGGGCTAAGTCCAGTTGAAATATTCAACATTTTATTTGCTTTTGCATTACATTTCTTTTTTTATTTTTATTTGGGCCTTGCCCAGAAAGGATGCAGAGCATCAATTTGTTTTGGGCTCTGCCCTTTTAGGAATGATGCAAGGCATCAATTTTATTTGGGCTCTGCCCTTGTATAAAGGATGCAAAGCATCAATTTATTTGGGCTCTGCCCATTTATTGCCTTGCAATTTATTTTGGCCTGTCAGGTCATTTTGATTTGGGCCTGGCCCTTCAAATAGTGCAAAGCACCTAGAATCTTTTGGATTCAAGAAAATGAGTGCAGAGCATTTTTTAATGATCTAAATTTAGATCAAAGAAGAGAAAAGAAAATCTTTTCTTTCTTTCTGTCTCAGAGAACCAGAGGTTCATAGCAAGTGCAAGGCACTATTTTTATTTATTTATTTATCTGAGAACCAGAGGTTCATAGCAAGTGCAAGGCACTATTTTTATTTATCTGAGAACCAGAGGTTCATAGCAAGTGCAAGGCACTATTTTTATTTATCTGAGAACCAGAGGTTCATAGCAAGTGCAAGGCACTATCTGTTGTGCGCACGTGCGTTGCACGTGGTGCCGCATGGCGGGCATACGTGCGTTGCACGTGGCGCACATGCGCATTATGAGGAGAAGCAAAGCTTCTATATATGGAGAACAAGCTCCTTTTAATATTATTAAATATTCTCATGTGGTGCGCACGTGCGTTGCACGTAGTGCCGCATGGCAGGCACACGTGCGTTGCAACTAGCGCACATGGCGCTTGCGCATATGCGCATTATGGAGGAGCATGCTCCTATCTTGGAGAACTAAGCTCCTTTGGAGAACTAAGCTCCTTTGAGTATTGAATCCTTTGAGGATTTTTACTCTACCTTTCCAAGAGGTATGCCCTCTTATTTATATGGGAGTGGTAGAGAAGCCATCTCTCCTTTTCCCGATGTGGGACTAAAAAATGCATTCCCCATGTAGTAGAGCATTACTTTAGATT
Organism: Agapanthus africanus; assembly: GCA_030015575.1. NCBI lineage: Eukaryota > Viridiplantae > Streptophyta > Magnoliopsida > Asparagales > Amaryllidaceae > Agapanthus > Agapanthus africanus. Next base: position 135,542,555 of record JASDDO010000024.1, on the reverse strand, counting down.
ACACGTGTATAACACATTTGCTCATAACTTTTGATCTCGGATGAATTATGAGGCCCATAATATATCAAATCGAAGGTCTTTTCGAGATGCTTTCAATATCATCAGAATTTAGCTGTTTTTCGTTCCGGAGTTTGTCAAAATACAGCTCGGAAAATACTGGTTCGCATCTTCTTCCTTAAATCACATGTGCATAGACATTTGCTCATAACTTTTGATCCCGGATGAATTATGAAGCCCATAATATATCAAATCGAAGGGTTTTTCGAGACGCTTTCAATAAAATCAGAATTTATCCGTTTCTCCTTCGGGAGTTTGTCAAAAAACAGCCCGGAAGATACTGGTTCGTATTTCCTTAAGCGTATCGCTGCCATTTGATACCTTGGACTCTTTTGCGCAGAAATTTTTGGCGGGAACAAATGCCCCCCACTACTTTGCCCACGTAAGTATGTACGTGGGTGAAGTAGTGCAGAGTTATGCAGAGTTATGCATGGCGTATGACCAGTTTTGGGTTGATGTATCACTTTCAGAATCTTGATATGAGAAGATAACGAGCGGACACAAGCGTCGTCATTTATCATTGACTCAAATCTCAACTCTTAAGGGATATAGTTCCAACCCTTAACTCCATGAGCCGCATCCTTCTATTTCCTTTTTTTGTCTCACTCTGGCGTGTAGTAGTTCATACGCTTATGAGTAAGTTCTCCATTTCAGTGGCATGTAGCTTTGGCAAGTGTGGCCCATAGATGGTCGGCCCATCTTGACTTCTTTGCAGGGCAGTGATGGCTTAGGAGACAGGGGTAGGATCTGCCACCTAAGGCTTTTCAACTTTACGAGCCGTGAGGGTCTCATAAAGACTTTTCTCCCTACGAGTCGTGAGGATCTCGTAGGTGTATTTTCTCCTTGGGAATCGTGAGGATTCCTAAGTGTGTTTTCTCTTATAAGTCGTAAGGATCCTATAAGAGAGTTTTCCCTCTTACGAGTCGAGAGGACCCGTAAGCGGTTGTTTCCCTCCTTATCGAGATTCGACTTTGGAGAGTGTGACCCGTGGATAGTATGCAAGAGACCGTTTTGGGCCGACTTGCAGGGTCCCAGTGCTTAGGAAATAGGTTTTTTAATCCCTACTGCCTAAGGCTTTATCTCACGAGTCGAGACGCATCGAGAAAATCTCGCAAAGACATCAATTTCCTCACGAGTCGAAACGGATCGAGCAGATCTCGCAAGAACATCTTAACGTCGCATTTAACCTCTGCTCTTTACGACAGAAGCCCGTTAAGGTTGGTGGTACTTAGGGTTTTGGCCATCGTACCGTCGCATAAGCTGATATAGTCCTCGATAGGCAATCGTGCTGTTCGAGTAGCCCTGCGACTGCCGTGTCTCTGATCCCTTCGGGGGCTGGACAAGACGTCTTCAAGCAATCCTCCTTGGCAGTTTGACCGTCAGAAGAGCAAGCGCTAGGAATTTGCCATGCCGCTTTTTACTTGAGGTTAGGCTCATTTTGGAGAGCCCCGATGAGTCATAACTACTCCGCGCTGGTGTGGGGATGATCTCCGATAGTCTTTCGGGCTTTATATGAGTTGCCGTTAAGACCCTGAAGCTAGGAATTTGGCCTTTGCTTCGTTTGCTGGCATTGCGTCTGCTGTATCGAGACGAATGTTGCGGTGGGAACTAGGGATTTTGCCGTGGCTCCGTTTGTTTGATGACGTTACGTCTGCTGTGTCGAGACGAACGTTGGGGTGACATCTCGTCTGCTGTATCGAGACGGACGTCGAAGTGGTGACCACTCCACACTGGTGCGAGATGATCTCCGATTGTCTTTCCGGTTTTATATGACTTGCCGTTAAGACCCTGAAGCTAGGAATTTTAGCCTTCGCTTCGTTTGCTGGCATTGCGTCCTCTGTATCGAGACGAATGTCGTGGTTGTCTTTAGGTTACTGGTGAACCGCCGAGGTTTGGAACTAGGGATTTTGCCGTGGCTCCGTTTGTTTGATGACGTTACGTCTGTTGTGTCGAGACGAACGTTGGGGTGACATCTCGTCTGCTGTATCGAGACGGACGTCGAAGTGGTGACCACTCCACACTGGTGCGAGATGATCTCCGATTGTCTTTCCGGTTTTATATGACTTGCCGTTAAGACCCTGAAGCTAGGAATTTAGCCTTCGCTTCGTTTGCTGGCATTGCGTCCTCTGTATCGAGACGAATGTCGCGGTGGGAACTAGGGATTTTGTCGTGGCTCCGTTTGTTTGATGACGTTGCGTCTGCTGTGTCGATACGAACGTTGGGGAGACATCTCATCTGCTGTATCGAGACGGACGTCGAGGTGGTGACCACTCTGTGCTGGTGCAAAATGATCTCCGGTTGTCTTTCCGGTTTTATATGAGTTACCGTCAAGACGTCGAAGCTAGGGATGTGGCTTTCTCTTCGTTTTCTTTGGTGTGTCCAAATCCTGTTGGAGGACGAACGCTGGGGTTAACATTTCGTCTGCTGTATCGAGACGAATGTCAAGGTGGTGACCACTCTGTGCTGATGCGAGATGATCTCCGATTTCCTTTACGGTTTTATGTGAGTTACCGTAAAGACGTTGAAGCTAGGAATGTGGCCTTCGCTTCATTTGCCTTGTCATGTCTGAATCCCTGCTGGAGGAAAAACGCTGGGGTCGACATCTCGTCTGCTGTATCGAGACGGACGTCGAGGTGGTGACCACTCTGTGCTGGTGCGAGATGATCTCCGGTTGTCTTTCTGGTTTTATATGAGTTACCGTAAAGACGTTGAAGCTAGGAATGTGGCCTTCGCTTCATTTTCTTTATCATGTTTGAATCCCTGCTGGAGGAAGAACGCTGAGGTTGACATTTCGTCTACTGTATCGAGACGAACGTCAAGGAGGTGACCACTTCATGTGAGATGGTCTCCGATTGTCTTTCCGGTTTTATGTAAGTTACCGTAAAGACGTTGAAGCTAGGAATGTGTCCTTCGCTTCATTTGCTTACACTGCGTCTGGTGTATTGAGACGAATGCTGAGGTGGAGCTGGGATTTTGCCATCACTCCGCTTTGTTTCGACCGTGAGGTCTTTTGTTGACGTTGCATCTGCCTCCAGCTGGACTGCGGAGGAACGCTGTTGTTGACATTTCGTCTACTGTATCGAGACGAATGCTAAGGTGGAGTTGGGATTTTGCCGTTACTCCGCTTTGTTTCGACCGTGAGGTCTTTTGTTGACGTCATGTTTGCATCTAGTTGGAGTGAGGAGAAACGCCGTTGGTGATCTTTAAGTTGTCGATATTGACGTCGAGACCCTGAAGTTAGGGACCTTCCTTTGCTTCATTTGTTGACATTATGTCTGGGATATTGCGACAGATGTCGAGGTTGTCTTTGGGCTGTCTATGAACCGTCGAGATTTGGCTTCGCTTTCTGGCGGAGATTGTTGAGAAGGTATGGTTCCCTCTTTGTTTGTGCCCCTGGATTGTATACAGGGATCGATGTGATCTCACCTGTAGGACAAAAGTTTCATTCATTTTCATATTATTATTTTATTTCCGCGATGCTCTATCATTTCAGCTTTTATATCGCGAAGGTCGCGATTGTCCAATCATTTCAGCTATTTTTCGCGGTGCCCAATTATTTCGGCTATTTATTTTATTTTTACTCGCTGTTTTTTTTTTTTTTGCGAGTTGCCCAATCATTTCGGCTATTTACTTTATTTTTACTCGCTGCTTTTTATTGCGAGTTGCCCAATCATTTCGGCTGTTTATTTTATTTTTACTCGCTGTTTTTTATTGCGAGTTGCCCAATCATTTCGGCTATTTCGTATGCATACATTTTTACTTGCTGATTCTGTTTGCAAGTTGCCCCATCATTTCGGCTATTTTGTATACATTTTTTTTTTGAGTAGGGGATTTGGGATCTGATACCAATCTTGGCATCAGCATCGCTGCGACTGGAATATTGCCAGGAGCGAATCATCATTTGCCGTGAAAGGACTTGGAATTTTATACAGGTTTAGGCATCAGCATCGCTGCAACTGGGATATTGCCAGGAGAGAATCATCATTTTCCTCTGTCGATGTTGAACAAAGGTGGCTTAGTTAACAGGGTTAAGGGTCCTGTCGGCTAAGGCTTTTGACTTCATGAGCCGTAAGGGTCTCACAAAGGTATTTCTCCCTACAAGTCGTGAGGATCTTGTAGGTGTGTTTTCTCCTTGGGAATCGTGAGGATTCCTAAGTGCATGTTCTCTTGTAAGTCGTAAGGATCTTACAAAAGGGTTTTCTCCTTATAAGTCGAGAGGACTTACAAGTGTTGTTTGCTATACAAGCATATCCCTAGTCACGGATGGGACTTTGTTAGGGAAATATTTATTTGCGCCCGTGGATTGTATACAAGGGCCAATATTGGACCACTTGTAGGGCAATGTCGAAAGTTGTGGGGGTTGCTTAAGCACAGGTTTAGGTCTCTATAACTTAAGACTTTCAAATCTCATGGGCCGTGAGGGTCCCATAAGAGAGTTCTCCTTACGAGTCGTGAGGATCTCGCAAGTGTATTTTCTCCTTAGGAATCGTGGGGATCCCTAAGTGTGTTGCTCCCTTGTGAGTCGTAAGGATCTCACGCGGGTGGTTTCTCCTTACAAGGTCGAGAGGATCTTGTAAGTGTTCTTTAACAAGGTTGCGCCCTTTCAGGTTTTCACAAACACTCGCCGGTAGTCCTGCTGTTTTTACTCACGGAGCCCTTTCGGGTTTTCATCCGTGCCCATTTTGCTTATGGACATACCGTTTTTTTTTATTCTTTTTATTTATTTATTTATTTATTTTTTACGAGGTCGCGCCCTTTCGGGTTTTCACGAACACTCGCCGGTAGCCCTGCTATTTTTACTCACGGAGCCCCTTCGGGTTTTCATCCGTGCCCATTTTGCTTGTGGACATACCGTTATATTTTTTTATTTTTTATTTTTTTTATTTTTAACGTCAGCCTGAAGATGCTGCGAGTTGGAAGTAGTTTAATGACGTTTCGGTCATTTGCAAGTTTTAGGACATTGCGGTCCGCCGATAGTTTAAGGACGTTTCGGTCCGTTGTTAGTTTAAGGACGTTTCGGTCCGTTATCCAGTTTTAGGACGTAGTGGTCCGTCGTTAGTTTAACGATGTTTCGGTCTATGGGGCTTTCCCTATGAATGAGCATGATGCCCCCGGCATATTCATCTTTCTCGGAGCGTGTGGTTGTGGCGGGCTCACCTTCCAGTTTTCGGACAGCGCGAGTTTGCCTTGTTGGTATTGGTCTTCAATCCATCCCTTAAAGACGAAGCAATCTTCGATTGGATGGCTTACCGCTTGGTGGTAAGGGCAGTAATTTGGATCGTTGACATCGCCTGACTGCAACGGACGTTTCGGACTCGGCAGGTTGATGAGTCTGTTGCGTACTGCCAGCTCGAACAATCTCCTCATTTTATTCTGAGGAAACGAGTAAGGACGTCCTAGTCTCTCCTCGAGGGATGGGCGTGGACACACGTTGTTTTGGCGAACAACCGGCTTTAAGTTGCTCGGCCGTTGCTGAGTATTGGCAATGAAAGTTGCTTTCTCTTTGCCCTTTTCATTCCAAGGCTCTGTCTTTGAAGAGGAAGGCCTATGGCCCATCTGGTCCATTTGGGCCAGCTTGTCAATCAAGGCCTGGAAGGTGGTCGGCTTGAAAAACATCATGAACTGGGAGATGGCCGCTTGAGGGTCAAGAGTGCCCACGAACATGCCTACTGCAGGAGCCTCTTCTATGCGTTGTTCGCATTTCGACCATAGGTTCCGCCATCGTGTTGCGTATTGGACCCACGTTTCGCCTGGCCTTATCCTGGCATTAATCAGTGCTGTTATCGGGGTGCGTTCACTAGCACTCACGAATCTTTGCGTGAACAGTAACTCCATCTCCGCAAATGTTTTGACAGAGTTGTTAGGTAGCTCCGAATACCATTCAAAAGCTGTTTCTGCTAAGCTGCCGACGAATTGACGTAGCAACAATTTGTCATCGCCTCCAGTATTGCCGCATAAGGCCCTGAATTGAGCGACATGCTGATGCGGATTCCCTGTCCCTTTATATACGTGGAATTTAGGGATCGTATATCCTGGCGGGTAACTGATTTGGTCATACCAGCTCGGATACGGTTGTCCGGTTCTAACAATTTGCCCAGCCGCTTCATTCACCTGATGAACCCAGATCTGCTGGGCTATATATTCGTCTAGGTCAACTTTGGAGATTGCCTCCTCCTTGGCTGTTGATAGAGCCGGCGGAGGATTTGACGTTTCTCCCCTGTCGTCTTCAAGGACGATCGGAGGATCTTCAGCAGGAGGGTCCGGCTGTAACATCATCCCTACCATATCTTTGAAGAGGAGCGCCATCTGCTTTATGTTAGCCGCCTGCTCTGCAGCTTCTTTGTCCCTCTTTTCGGGAACTCTGCGTAAAAAGTCAGCGTCGGTTTCTTGTTCTTGACGCTCATCCGAAGACGTTTCAGAGCTTTCTTTTGGCTCAGTGAGTGCAGCCATTGTATTCATCATTTCCTGAAGCTTTTGTTGTTGCTCCTGGGCTTTCGTCACGGATCGGGTGAGCGGTCGGTGGCCCGTAGAAGTGCGGCTTTCCTCCTTTCCAGAAGCCATATAAACAGTGTGCACCACCATGCCCCCAGACTTGGGGCGTTTGTGTTCGGTGTCTTTGCGATTTGCCGAAGACACAGGGGCTTTTTGCGGCCTCCTTTTTTGAGTGATTGGAGTTAAGGGAACCGTTGTAGTGGGCACCCGAGTAGCTTTTGTTTCTTGTGGATTGACAGAGTAATCCTTCCCCTGCCGAACCTTCATCTTTTTCTGTCGTCGGAGGCAGTCTTGATCGATCACTGACTCTTGGACCTGTCGCCAGACTTTGTAAATTTTAGAGGACAGCCGTTGAAGGGGCTGCTCTAACTTCTTCTCTGGAATATTCTTCACAGATGAATGAGTTCGCTTTAGCACCGCAGTAGGAGAGTTTCTGCGCACCGAGTTCAGCAACTCAAAGCTGTTCCTGGTTGGAACAGCAGTATCGATCTCCACCATTAGAGTTGGAGGAGTAAGTCCAGAGGGGGAGTTGCCCCCAGCCTTCCTCACTCGGCGCCAGTAGCGACGTCGGGCATGTCGTGCTGATGGAGTTGTTTCAGCTATAGGGGTGACCTCCTCATGCCCCCTGTGTTGGTCAGAATATACTGGTACCAGCTTTTTAGAGATCGACGTCCGTTGAACGGGGACGGCCAACTTGTCAGAAGCGGACTTCTGAACATGGTAAGCAACCTTGGTGATTTTGCCAGGAACGGGAGTTGGGATGGCTATCCGCTTCGGGATAACGCCTTCTGGTATGGCAGGCTTCTTCATGGGCCCGATGGAGCTCTGGCCTAATCCATTAAAACCTGAAGCAGTGGAGTTGGGTGACCTGTTGAGAGGGGTCACGGCGTTGGTGAGTCGATCGAAGACCGACTTCTTTGGAGATTCTTGCAATGTCATTGGGGCGTTGAAGCTCATTGGTGGGAGCATGGTCCCAAAAAATAGTCCAGTGGTGGCTTGAGCCATCTGCTCCACCGACATTTTGAAAAGGGAGGCCGCTTGGGGCCCATAAGTCACTCCTCCAGCAACGGCGGAGCGAGAGTTATCGCTGCGGACGATGCAGTTCGAAGCCATTGATCTTCTGTTTTCTGCACGGATCAAGACACCAAATCTTAGTACCTTGAATCCACAGGCAATCACAGCAAACCGCGATTTGTTCGCGAACACGACACACTAAGTGTGGAGTGGAAAGAGGAAGAGGTCCCACCGGGCGTGCCAGAATCTGTTCCCCTCCGAACGGCGGCCGAGACGTTAGGACGTCCGTGCCTGAGGTTCAGGGCAGATGCTATTTGGTTTTATCCGTCTATCTCTCCGAAGATGCCAAGTTGATTTATGGCACCGTGTATCGGAGGTTTAGACGGATGCGGCCGATGTAGCAGACTTCGTCAGATTCCCCCTCAGGGTGAGGGGTTTTTGATTGTGGGGACGCTCTTCCCTGCAGGCGCAAGCCCCTGCAGTTAATTACGCTACCGCATCGCGGTAACAACTTTCTCCTTCTCCAGAATTTCACTTCGTGTCGTGTGTGTTTGTTTTGTTTGTGGTTGCCCGTGGATTGTATACGGAGACTGAGTAATGCCGTCGCCCGTAGGACGTGGATTAGTCCAAATCCGTATTTACTTAGATTTGGGTTTGGTGTTTTTAGTTTAAGGATATGTTAGTCGCGTTGCGGCTAAGATCGACTTAAACGTTCGTTAAGGATACGTTAGTCCTGTTTGAGACTAAGATCAACTTAACGTGATCGTTTAGATCCGACAAAAGAGCGTTTGGGCTCTATTGTTCCAGTTTGGGAGATTCATAGTCCAATTTGGGACTAAAGTCTGTTTGGAGGATACGTTAGCCATTTTTGAAGCTAAGATCGACTCAAACGTTTGTTAAGGATACGTTAGTCCAGTTTGAGACTAAGATCAACTTAACGGGACCGTTTAGATCCGACAAAAGAGCATCTGGGCTCTATTGTGCCAGTTTAGGGACGTGGTGGTCCATATTCCAGTTTAGAGACGTGGTGGTCCGATATTAGTTTAGGGGCGTTTCGGTCCGTCGCCAGTTTAAGGACGTAGTGGTCTATCGTCAGTTTAAGGACGTTTCGGTCCGATATTAGTTTAGGGACGTTTCGGTCCGATATTAGTTTAGGGACGTTTCGGTCCGATATTAGTTTAGGGACGTTTCGGTCCGATATTAGTTTAAGGACGTTTCGGTCCGATATTAGTTTAAGGACGTTTCGGTCCACGAGTTTAAGGACCCCGCAGTCCATATCGATGTGTGGTCGTTGGGACCCGTCACCTCTTTGACGTCGTTGAGAGATTACAACGACGGATGTCAAAGGAGTTCGGAGATGTACCCTCGAACCGGATGTAAATTGATTTAGAAGAGCAATTTTGCTCAGTCAATTTAATTTAAGGACTTATGGCCAAAATTGGGCTAAGTCCAGTTGAAATATTCAACATTTTATTTGCTTTTGCATTACATTTCTTTTTTTATTTTTATTTGGGCCTTGCCCAGAAAGGATGCAGAGCATCAATTTGTTTTGGGCTCTGCCCTTTTAGGAATGATGCAAGGCATCAATTTTATTTGGGCCCTGCCCTTGTATAAAGGATGCAAAGCATCAATTTATTTGGGCTCTGCCCATTTATTGCCTTGCAATTTATTTTGGCCTGTCAGGTCATTTTGATTTGGGCCTGGCCCTTCAAATAGTGCAAAGCACCTAGAATCTTTTGGATTCAAGAAAATGAGTGCAGAGCACTTTTTAATGATCTAAATTTAGATCAAAGAAGAGAAAAGAAAATCTTTTCTTTCTTTCTGTCTCAGAGAACCAGAGGTTCATAGCAAGTGCAAGGCACTATTTTTATTTATTTATTTATCTGAGAACCAGAGGTTCATAGCAAGTGCAAGGCACTATTTTTATTTATCTGAGAACCAGAGGTTCATAGCAAGTGCAATGCACTATTTTTATTTATCTGAGAACCAGAGGTTCATAGCAAGTGCAAGGCACTATCTGTTGTGCGCACGTGCGTTGCACGTGGTGCCGCATGGCGGGTATACGTGCGTTGCACGTGGCGCACATGTGCATTATGAGGAGAAGCAAAGCTTCTATATATGGAGAACAAGCTCCTTTTAATATTATTAAATATTCTCATGTGGTGCGCACGTGCGTTGCACGTAGTGCCGCATGGCAGGCACACGTGCGTTGCAAGTAGCGCACATGGCGCTTGCGCATATGCGCATTATGGAGGAGCATGCTCCTATCTTGGAGAACTAAGCTCCTTTGGAGAACTAAGCTCCTTTGAGTATTGAATCCTTTGAGGATTTTTACTCTACCTTTCCAAGAGGTATGCCCTCTTATTTATATGGGAGTGGTAGAGAAGCCATCTCTCCTTTTCCCGATGTGGGACTAAAAAATGCATTCCCCATGTAGTAGAGCATTACTTTAGATTACACGTGTATAACACATTTGCTCATAACTTTTGATCTCGGATGAATTATGAGGCCCATAATATATCAAATCGAAGGTCTTTTCGAGATGCTTTCAATATCATCAGAATTTAGCTGTTTTTCGTTCCGGAGTTTGTCAAAATACAGCTCGGAAAATACTGGTTCGCATCTTCTTCCTTAAATCACATGTGCATAGACATTTGCTCATAACTTTTGATCCCGGATGAATTATGAAGCCCATAATATATCAAATCGAAGGGTTTTTCGAGACGCTTTCAATACAATCAGAATTTATCCGTTTCTCCTTCGGGAGTTTGTCAAAAAACAGCCCGGAAGATACTGTTCGTATTTCCTTAAGCGTATCTCTGCCATTTGATACCTTGGACTCTTTTGCGCAGAAATTTTTGGCGGGAACAACATTTTATTCCTCATTGCATTATATTGTTTTGCTTAATCAGTTTTTCTAATAATTCTATTGATCCTCTTTCACAGGAACAATGGACGCCCACATGTATGCTCTTAACGAGATCATCTCTTACGGGGACATCCGACGACTTGGCCGCTCTCAAAATCGAGAGTTCATGAACGAGGAGTGCGCTGAAATAATGAGTCGCTTCGACGCGTAAAATGGTCCACTGCTCCCCCGACGTTCCTCCCTCCTTAAGCTTATCGTGGGAGCCATCTGGGAAGCGCTTCCCCTCTTCTATTCTGGCGTGCCACTTAGTGCGTTGGATGCTGCTGAGGATAAGGTGCACTCGGTGTACCTGTTGTACTTTATCTCGAAAAGACGATGAGACAGTCTTATCGATCTCTTGCACGAGGTCTTTCAACAGTCTGCCATACTTGCTGCTTATCGGAGGGTGGAAGACATCAGGGGGGACCCTGACGCTTGTGCTCGCGAAAGAAAGCATACTAGGATGGTCCGCGAGGCCTGGAAAGTCATAGATAGGGTGGCTTTCCAGTTCCTCAATCCATGTCCTGGGTTCGAGGTTATTCCCTTGTAATGATGTTTTTCGTTTATTGCTTTTATGATTGTAAGAACTATTGGCCATATTAATGGAAATTTTTTATCCCAGCTTGTCTTTATTTTTCGTTCTGAGTCTTTTGCTTGTGCATGAATGAGTGTGTCTCGAATGCTCGATCAAACGTAAATCGGATGCTCCTTCTGTAGCTTTCTTCTTTCTCTTACTATCGGCATGCTATCTTGATAAACATGGTTGACAGATAATAGAGTAGGCATCTTGACTTTCTTAAGAATCAGCGATGGCTTAGGCCGCAGGTTCAGATCTGCTGCTTAAGACTTTTCAACTCCATGAGCCGTGAGGGTCTCATAGAGACTTTTCTCCCTACGGATCGAGAGGATCTCGTAGGTGGTTTTTTCTCCTTAGGAATCGTGAGGATTCCTAAATGTGGTTTTTTCTTATAAGTCGTAAGGATCCTATAAGAGAATTTTCCCTCTTACGAGTCGAGAGGACTCGTAAGCGGTTGTTTCCCTCCTTGTCGAAACTCGACTTTGGAGAGTGAGACCCGTGAATAGTATGCAAGAGACCATTTTAGATCGACTTGCAGGGTCCCATTGTTCAGGAAGCAAGTTTTTCAATCCCGACTGCCTGAGGCTTCATCTTGCAAGTTGAGATGAATCGGGAATCTTCCCACGGAGACACTGGTTTCTCTGCGAGCCAACGCGAATCAAGAGGCTCTCGTCAAGGAGTGTTTGTATCCGTGAGTCGAGGAATTTGCTAAGGATTATTTGTTTCCCTAGCGCCAAGGATTATTTTTTTCCTTGGGGTTTGAAACGAGTCGAGAATTTCCCACGGAGACACTGGTTGCTCTGCGAGTCGACGCGGGTCAGGAGGCTCTCGTCAAGGAGTGTTTGTATCCGTGAGTCGAGGAATTTGCTAGGGATTATTTGTTTCCCAAGAGCCAAGAATTATTTGTTTCCTTGGGGTTTGAAACGAGTCGAGGATTTCCCACGGAGGCACTGGTGGCTCTGCGAGTCGACGCGGATCAGGAGGCTCTCGTCAAGGAGTGTTTGTATCCGTGAGTCGAGGAGTTTGCTACGGATTATTTGTTTCCCAAGCGCCAAGGATTATTTGTTTCCTTGGGGTTTGAAAAGAGTCGAGGATTTCCCACGAAGGCACTGGTGGCTCTGCGAGTCGACGCGGATCAGGAGGCTCTCGTCAAGGAGTGTTTGTATCCGTGAGTCGAGGAGTTTGCTAGGGATTATTTGTTTCCCAAGCGCCAAGGATTATTTGATTCCTTGGGGTTTGAAACGAGTCGAGGATATCCCACGGAGGCACTGGTTGCTCTGCGAGTCGATGCGGATCAGGAGGCTCTCGTCAAGGAGTGTTTGTATCCGTGAGTCGAGGAGTTTGCTACGGATTATTTGTTTCCCAAGCGCCAAGGATTATTTGTGTCCTTGGGGTTTGAAACGAGTCGAGGATTTCCCATGGAGGCACTGGTTGCTCTGCGAGTCGACGCGGATCAGGGGGCTCTCGTCAAGGAGTGTTTGTATCCGTGAGTCGAGGAATTTGCTAGGGATCATTTGTTTCCCTAGCGCCAAGGATTATTTGTTTCCTTGGGGTTTGAAACGAGTCAAGAATTTCCCACGGAGGCACTGGTTGCTCTGCGAGTCGACGCGGATCAGGGAGCTCTCGTCAAGGAGTGTTTGTATCCGTGAGTCGAGGAATTTGCTAGGGATCATTTGTTTCCCTAGCGCCAAGGATTATTTGTTTTCTTGGGGTTTGAAACGAGTTGAGAATTTCCCACGGAGGCACTGGTTGCTCTACGAGTCGACGCGGATCAGGGGGCTCTCGTCAAGGAGTGTTTGTATCCGTGAGTCGAGGAATTTGCTAGGGATTATTTGTTTCCCAAGCGCCAAGGATTATTTGTTTCCTTAGGGTTTGAAACGAGTCGAGGATTTCCCACGGAGGCACTGGTGGCTCTGCGAGTCGACGCGGATCAGGAGGCTCTCGTCAAAGAGTGTTTGTATCCGTGAGTCGAGGAGTTTGCTGAAGGCACTGGTTTCTTCAGAGTTGGACTGAACCGTCGAAATTTGGCTTCGTCTTCTGGCGGAGCCTGTTGGGAAAGTATGGTTCCATCTTTGTTTATGCCTTTGGATTGTATACAGGGATCGATGTGATCTTAACTGTAGGGCCAAAGTTTTATCATTTCTTCTTTTATTTTTATTTTATTTCCGCGATACTCTATCATTTCAGCTTTTATATCGCGAAGGTCGCGATTGCCCAATCATTTCGGCTATTTCTCACGGTGCCCAATCATTTCGGCTGTTTATTTTGTTTTCACTCGCTGCTTTTTATTGCGAGTTGCCTAATCATTTCGGCTATTTTGCATGCATACATTTTACTTGCTGTTTTTTATTGCAAGTTGCCCCATCATTTCGGCTATTTCGTATGCATGTGCGGCATACTGGCTTTCCGCCGTAAACCTAGAATTAGACACCGATTTCGGCATCAGCACCGCTACAACTGGGATATTGCCAGGAGCGAATCATCATTTGCCTCCGTCGATGTCGAACAAAGGTGGCTTAGCGAACAGGGTTAAGGCGTTGTTGACTAAGGCTTTTAACTTCATGAGCCGTAAAGGTCTCACAAAGGTATTTCTCCCTACAAGTCGTGAGGATCTTGTAGGTGTATTTTCTCCTTAGGAATCGTGAGGATTCCTAAGTGCATGTTCCTCTGTAAGTCGTAAGGATCCTACAGGAGGGTTTTCTCCTTGTAAATCGAGAGGATTTACAAGGGTCGTTCACCATATGAACATATCCCCAATCACGGATGAAACTTGGTTCGGGAAATGTTTATTCGCGCCCGTGGATTGTATACAAGAGTCAGTATTGAATCACTTGTAGGGCAATATCGAAAGTTGTGGGGGGGGGGGTTTGCTTAAGCACAGGTTTAGGTCTCCGTAACTTAAGACTTTCAAATCTTATGAGCCGTGAGGGTCCCATAAGAGAGTTCTTCTTACGAGTCATGAGGATCTCGCAAGTGTATTTTCTCCTTAGGAATCGTGGGGATCCCTAAGTGTGCTGCTCCCTTGTGAGTCGTAAGGATCTCACGCAGGTGGTTTCTCCTTACAAGGTCGAGAGGACCCTATAAGTGTCTTTTAACGAGGTTGCGCCCTTTCAGGTTTTCACAAACACTCGCCGGTAGTCCTGCTGTTTTTACTCACGGAGCCCTTTCGGGTTTTCATCCGTGCCCTTTTTGCTTATGGACATACCGTTTTTCTTTATTCTTTTTTATTTTTCTTTTCCTTTTTTTTACGAGGTCGTGCCCTTTCTGGTTTTCACGAACACTCGCCGGTAGCCCTGCTGTTTTTACTCACGGAGCCCTTTCGGGTTTTCACGAACACTCGCCGGTAGCCCTGTTGTTTTTACTCACGGAGCCCTTTCGAGTTTTCATCCGTGCCCTTTTTTCTTATGGATATACCGTTTATATATATATATATATATTTATATATATATATATATATATTTTATCTCGTCAGCCTAAGGATGCTGCGACAGTAGTTTAAAGACGTTTCAGTCTGCTATTAGTTTAAGGACATTTCGGTCCAACATTGAGAGGCTGGCTACTGCTTATAAACTTGGGCTTAGGAAGATAGCGAGCGGACATGGTCGTCGTCACCTATCATTGACCTTGGCTGTGGCTCATTAAGCGTAGTATTTCTTTAGGAAGCGACCGTTTATCGGCCTGAAAGGCCTTTCACCGTGCATGTCTATGAGTAGATAGGCCCCACCCTGGTAGACCTTATCTATGATGTACGGGCCTTCATAATTTGGCTCGAATTTTCCCCGCTTGGCGCGATTGGGGATCATAGGCCTTTTGACCACTAACACGAGTTCGCCTTGGCGGAATGTCCTCGGTCGGGTCAATCTTTCATATGAGCGCGTCATCTTTGCTTTATAGGCTTCTAGATTTTGTTGCGCTGTGAGCCGGGTTTCATCAAGAGTGTCAATCTCCTCAAGCCGAAGGTGAGCATTTTCTTCGTCCGTCAGCTCGTAGTGGACTGCCACTCGTAGAGAGGGTAACTCTATCTCGAGGGGGAGTACCGCTTCCGTCCCAAATACCAACGTGTATGGCATTGTGTTTGTGGCCGTCTTAAATGTAGTTCGATACGCCCAAAGAGCTTCTTGCAGTCTTTCGTGCCAGTCCTTCTTATTTCGGGACACCGTCTTTTTCATGATTTTCGTCAAGGTCTTGTTGAAGGCCTCGGCTAGACCGTTAGCTCGCGGATTATAAACCGAGGAATATCTCCAGTCTATATTGTGCTGCTGTGCAAAGCGACTGATCTTGTGGATTCTGTAGGCTGGCCCGTTATCGGAGATGATCCGTCGCGGAGTTCCAAACCGATATATGACGTGCGTCTTGAAGAAGTGGAGGATATTCTGCATCTTTACTTCCCTCAGCGGTACTGCCTCTGCCCATTTGGAGAAGTAGTCAGTCGTTGCCAGGATGAAACGATGTCCCCTAGACGATGCTGGTTCAATGGGGCCGACTATATCAGTCCCCCACATTTCGAATGGACAGCTAGCCACCGTTGAATGTAGTGGATTTGGATGCTGGTGGATGAAGTCCCCATGAATTTGGAATGAGTGGCATTGCTTCGCATATTCGAGGCAGTCTTGAATCATCGTGGGCCAGTAGTAGCCCATCCGTTTTATCTTCAACTTCATCTTTGGGTCCGCTTGGTGAGAACCGCAGAGTCCGTCGTGAACTTCCTGGACGACCCTTTTCGCTTCGTCAGGTCCTAAGCATCTCAGCCACAGAGAATTAAATGACCTCTTGTACAGAGTATCGTTGACGAAGGCGAAAGACAGAGCTCGTTTCATGAGCTGATGTCTTGCAGACGCTTCTTCAGGCATTCGGTGGGATTTAAAGTAATCTATGAAGACTTCCCTCCAATCCTCGGTATTTTCCTGATCTTTTACTTGCAGGGTTGTCTGCTCGTTCGCTCCTTTTTCTTCGGATGATTCCGGAGATATTTCTGCTGGGGCAAGCACTCGACGGCTTTGTACCACGATTCTAACGTCATCGAGGTTCTCGTCAGCCAGTTCTTTAGCAAGTTTGGCTAATGCGTCCGCTTTGCTGTTTTCCGCGCGTGGTATGTTCTCCAAAGTATAAGAGGGAATTTGGGTCAACAGTTGTTGCACCTTTTCACCGTATTTCACCAATTCCGGTTTGCACGTTTGGTAGTCGCCGTTTACTTGACTAACAACCAGTTGAGAATCCCCGTATATGAGGAGGTTTTCAATTCCCATGTCAATGGCGATCTCGAGGCCCGCTATCAGAGATTCGTATTCGGCTTCATTGTTTGTCCTTGGCTCTGTTAAGGAGAAAGCGAAACGCATTATCCCTCCTTGTGGAGTCACGAAGATGAGGCCTACCCCCGATTTGATTATAGGGGTACTTTGTTTGCGCTTCTTCACGGTAGATGCTCCGTCGAAATAAAGCTCCCATCGGGTATCATCACCGTCGATCGCATCAAACGCATGTTCGTCTGGAAGATCGCAATTCAGAAGAGAATCGGCGGGTATCGGATGCTCAGCGAGGAAGTCGGCGATGGCCTGGCCTTTCACTGTCTTGAGAGGTTGATATATTATCGAGAACTCCATCAAGAGCAGGGCCCATTTAGCGAGTCGTCCCGTCAGTATGGCCTTTGACATCAAGTATTTAAGGGGGTCCACCTTTGAAATAAGACGGACTTCATGCGCCAACGCATAGTGCCTGAGCTTTGTTATTGCAAAGATCAACGCCAAGCAGTGTTTCTCAATGGGGGAGTAGTTGCTTTTTGCCCCCAGCAGAACTCGACTTAAGTAGTAGAGTGCTCTTTCTTTCCCTTGATCGTTCTCTTGTGCCCATAATGCGCCTACGGAACCTTCGAGGGCGGTTGTATAAAGAATGAGGGGCTTTCCCTTGACCGGAGTAGCCAACACCGGCGGGTTCTGCAGGTATTGCTTGATCTCATCTAGCGCGCTTTGGCATTTTTGGTCCCAGACGAATGGGGTCCCCTTCTTCATCAGGTGGCTGTAGGGACGTCACTTGCCTGAAAGATTGGCTATAAATCGCTGTATGTATGCGAGCTTCCCTTAGAGAGATCGCAACTGTTTGAGAGTTCTCGGCGGAGGCATTTCCATGATCGCTTTAATCTTTGACGGATCTATTTCAATACCTCGGTGTCGAACAATGAATCCCAGGAATTTGCCTGAGGAAACTCCAAATGCACACTTGAGCGGGTTCATCTTCAAGTTGTATTGCCGAAGGCGTTGAAATACAGTCTTCAAATGCTCGAGATGTTTTTCGTATGATTTGCTTTTAACCACGAGATCGTCGATATAGCATTCGACGATTTCGTGTATAAGGTCATCGAAGATCTTTGTCATGGCCCTTTGGTAGGTGGCACCGGCATTCTTTAAACCGAAGGGCATCACCTTGTAGCAGAATATACCCAGAGGAGTCCTGAAGGCGGTGTGCTTCTGGTCTTCTGGATGCATCTTTATCTGGTTATACCCTGATGAGCCATCCATGAAGGAGAAAACCTCATGAGTGGACGTGTTGTCTATCATCAGTTCGGTGACTGGCACTGGAAAATCGTCTTTCGGGCAAGCTTTGTTGAGATCCCGGAAGTCCACGCATATGCGTACTGTCCCATTTTTCTTCATCACCAGGACGATGTTGGTGATCCATTCAGGGTATTGAACTTCCTGGATGAAGCCAGAGTCGATCAGCTTTTTGACTTCAGCATTGATACTCATCTCAAGCTCGAGCCGCATTCTCCTCGGCGCCTGTTTGACCGGCTTGACGTCCGGAGATATCGCCAATCCGTGTACAGTAATTTCTGGATCTAGTCCCGGTATTTCGGAATAGTTCCACGCGAAGCAATCTCTATGCTGCAGAAGCACATCCTTTAACGCAGCTACCCTTTCTTCAGATAGTAACTCGCTGATGAATGTCGGTCGTGGATCGTTTGCCGTCCCTAACTCAATCTTCTTGAGGTTATCTGCAGTGGTATGGATTCCATCTTCCAGCTCTTTTGGCGCTGGTGGGAATTCTGAGATTATCTCGTCGCTGCTGTTTTCGAAGCACCAAGGGAGCTCATCTATGTCCTCGGGCTCTTCTTTTAATATTGTAATCATGTGACAGGTGCGAATTCGCTTCCAATCCCAATATGGAACCGGTTCTTCTTTCGTGGCCTTGGGCTCGTGCTTCTGTGGCGGCGCTACCCTCCAGTTGTCAGACAGAGTGAATTTGCCAAGCTGATACTGACCTTCGACCCAATTCTTGAAGGTGAAGCAATCTTCAAGAGGATGCCCTATTACTCGATGGTAAGAGCAATAGTCCGGGTGTGAGACTTCGCCCGCTCGTTCGGGATGTTTAGACTCCGGCAATGTAAGCATTTGATGTTTTAGAGCAAGATCAAGTATCTTCTTCGCCTTCTCCCGAGGAAACGAGTACGCTCGACCCATTTTCTTCATAAGGGATAGATCAATAACACTTGACTCCCGTTTGCGTGGCTTCTTAGCCCTGCTTTGTTGCTGTTGAGCGCCTTTTCGGCCTTTCGACTTATTTCTGCTTTTGCGTTGAACCTTCTTTAAAATAGGTTGACTAGGAGCGGCATTTTCATCCTTCACGGCCTGTTGGAGAAGGCGTTGCGTTCTAGCTTTCTCGTAGATGTCCATTTCGCGGTTATGATCGTCTTGGGCTTTTTGACCCGCTTCCCTTATAAGCTTGTCCATTTGTTCCTCGAACGACGGACTGGGCTCTTTTGCATCTGGAACTTTCACTGGCTTAGGATTAGCGTCCTCCCATTGAGCATCCGCTTCTTCATCGAATTCATACACGACATAGCAGCTGTTTAGTAGCTCCCGTTTCTTTGACCGGACGTATCCAAGCCCAATTGTTTCCATTCTCCCATTAGGCAGTTTGCGTTGAGTCCCGGGAACGTTCCAGACTTTGTCATATAACTTGGTTTTTCGAACGGTCTGCTTGAAGGATATCCCCTGGTGTTTCAGCAGCTTTTTCAAACCCTCTGTATAATATCTGGGAAGACGGATAGGCTAAAACCTGTCGAGCGTAGAATCCGCGCCATGCCAGATTTCTTTTTCTACCTTTGTTTCTTCAGAGCGGTAAAACAGAATTACTTTTTCGCTTTCTCGCCTGGGAGGGATATAGAATGTCCGAAACTCTTCTACACTGTAGATATTAAGTGCATCCAGTTCTTTATGGTGTTTAAGCGGCACCATGGCGACTTGTAGACTTTGTTCTTCGTCAGCGGACGTTCGTATGGAAGGTTGAGCAGAGAATATAACACGGATCTCATCTTCCGAGTCGCTACCAAAGATCAACGTAGGAGTGGACGGTCCTGGCTTGCTGTGTTGGGGCAGACCCGAATACACTATCTCCTCTTCCTCCTCGGTATCACTGCCGAAGACAGGGATGGTGGTGTTATCTTTGTTCTCCGGCTTGTGACACTTCTCCGTGTCTTCGAAATCTGGCAAGAAGTATTTGGCATCTTCGTATTTGCGGACCTCATTCACAGAGAACGGGTTCAGCTCTCCCGTCATGGTATACTCGAAACCATCCTTAAAATACTTCATACACTGATGTTGTGTAGAAGGGATGATGTTGTACTCGTTTAACCATGGTCGGCCGAGCAAAGCGTTGTAGCATGTCTTGGCATCTATGACGTGGAACTTAATGTCCATGACGAGTAGCCCGAAGCGTAGCGTCAGTATCACAGATCCAAGAGTCTTTGACGATTGGGAGTCGAACCCAGAGATGGTGATCTTGTCCCGAGCAAGGTGCTGAACGCTCATGCAGATTTCCTTCAACACCCGCACGTTGAGTAGGTTAACAGACGACCCGTTATCGATCAGGATTTTGCCTATCTTTATATCATGGCAGTATCCCGAGACATAGAGAGGGCGATTGTGTTCGCACGTCCCAAGTAGAAGGTCTTCATCGCCAAAAGTAACATCGGCCGTGTGCACTTCCTCCAATTCATCCTTCATCTTTTCCTCGGCCAGGCATGCTTGGAATTGTTCTGGGTCTTGTAATGCCTTGATTAACGAATCTCTCGCCTCCTTTGATAGCAAAAGGGCGTCGAGAATGCTGTGTTGTGAGGGTAGTTCCCTCAGGTGCGCTAGGACGTTGTAATCAACCTTATTCTTCTTCAGCGGGTTGTTGGCGCATAGCTCCTCCAGAACTTGGTCATCTAAGACGATATATTCAGAGACCTTTTCTTTCCCTTTATCTTTTCTGTTTGAGGGTCCGAGATTCTTTTCAGGCAGCGTCCGATTCCGCAGCCGGATATTTTCGCAGACCTTCGGCTCTTCTTCTTTTCCCGAAGTGGATTCTTTAAAGAGAGGGGAAAGTTCTAGCTCTTCATTAGAATCGCTCCCGAATGTAGGCACTTGTGACCCGCCAGTGTTAACCATGCGACAATTGCCGGTAGTTCTTTTAATCCCTTCGGTCGTATTTCCTTGCTCTCGATGAGTTTTGCGCTTCTCCCGCTTAAAGCGTTGTCGATGAGCAACATATCCTTGCCACCATCTATCGAAAGCTTTGCACTCTTCAGTGGGGTGTGAAATCTTCCGATAATATAAGCAATAAGAGGGATGCATTTCCGCTTTACCAGTAATTTTTCCTTCGGAGGATGGTAGCTTCATGCCCATTGATATGGCCTTAGCAAACTTTTTCCTTATCTTGAATTGGCTTTTGTCGGTAGCGGAGGTGTTTAGCTCCAACGGGATCGTCTCAGCTCCTTTATCAAGCCGCTGGTGCTTGGCCCTTTCAAATATAGCCGCCTCGCGTTCCCGATCAGCTTTACTTTTCAACCGGGCTTCATTACGGAATGCGTCAATTACTTTATCTGATGGCCCTAGAACTTTTGGTTCAGGATCTGCCCCCAGCTTTTCGGTGCAAGGAGTCTCCTCATCGTTCGTGAACGAACGGGAAATCACATGACAGCTCGCCACACATTCTTCAGATTCATCAGATGAACTTTCTCCCTCATATTCCTCTTGAAAAACATGATTGAGGAACTCTTGGAGTGTAATGGGGGTCCGTGCCTTCTGGTTGTATTCTTCCAGCGCGTCAATTTGTTTTTGCAAGTCCATGCGCTTGTCGCCAGACTTCACGGGCTTCTTAGATTTCTTCTTCTTCTTTTTCGAAGATTTTGACGGCTGGCTGCAAGTGCTTGAACCACCACCATCGGTCTTTGGAGTTGGACGTGGCTTCAACATCCTTTCAATGACCTGCGGTTCCAACGAGTTCTTCTACTTGATCGCTGGACATGTCTGAAGATCGTTTAACATCCTCTTTGTCTTGGCTGATAATACAACCTCCCAAGGAGCTTCTTCAATGACGGAGCATGTTTCCCCCGGCGTATTCGTCCCCTTAGAGGTGTGGGGCTGCGGGGGATTCACCTTCCATTTGTCAGATAACGCGAACTTGCCCTGTCGGTACTTGTTTTCAAGCCAATTCTTGAAAACGTAGCAATCTTCGATCGGATGGCCTAATACTCGATGATAAGGACAGTAGTTAGGCTCGTTGACGTCACTTGGTTGCAACGGACGTTTTGGATCCGGCAGATTTATGAGTCTGTTGCGCAACGCCAGCTCAAATAACCTCCTCGTTTTACCGTGGGGAAAGGAATAAGGACATCCCATCCTATCCTCAAGGGGTACGTACGGGCGCATATTATTTTGACGAGCAACCAGCTTCGAGTCGCTCGGTTGTTGTTGAGCATTAGCGACGATGATTGCTTTTCCCTTCCTTTTGTCATTTCGGGAGTCCGGCTTTGGAAGAGGAGGTTTATGGCCCATCTGATCCATCTGTGCTAGCTTGTCAATCAAGGCCTGGAAGGTAGTCGGCTTGAAAAACATCATAAATTGCGAGATGGTTGCTTGCGGATCAAGGGTTCCCACAAACATACCCACTGCGGGAGCTTCTTCAATGCGCTTCTCGCACTTCGACCATAAGTTCCGCCATTGTATAGCGTACTGAACCCACGTCTCGCCTGGCTTTACCCTGGCGTTAATCAGTGCCGTCATCGGGGTACGTTCACTGGCGCTTGCAAAACGCTGAGTAAACAGCAGCTCCATCTCCGCAAAGGTTTTGATAGAGTCGTTCGGGAGCTCAGAGTACCACTCGAACGCCGTATCTGATAATCTTCCAACAAACTGGCGAAGCAATAGCTTTTCGTCACCGCCGGTGTTGCCGCAGAGTGCCCTGAACTGGGCAACATGCTGATGAGGATTGCCCGTCCCCTTGTAGACATGGAACTTGGGAATTGTATAACCTGGCGGGTACTTGATTTGATCATACCAACTTGGATATGGCCGTCCCGTTTTTACGACCTGGCCGGCTGCTTCGGTCGCATGATGAACCCGTATTTGTTGGGCGATGTATTCATCCAAATCAGCTTTGGAGATTCTATCCTCCTTAGCCATCGACAGAGCTGGTGGAGGATTTGATGTCTCTCCCCTATCATCCCCAAGGACGATCGGGGGCTCTTCGGTCGGAGGATCTTGTTGTATCATCATCCCTATCATGTCTTGGAAGAGGAGGCCCATACGTTGTATGTTGCCTGCTTGTTCAACAGCCTCTTTGTCCTTCTTCTACAATAACCGACGAAGGAATTCAGCATCGGTTTCTTCCTCCTGGCGTTCATCCGAGGAGGTTTCAGGATTTTCTTTTGGCCCTGTAAGTGCGGCCATAGCGTTCATCATTTCTTGGAGCTTTTGCTGTTGCTCCTGCGCCTTGGTCACTGATCGGGTAAGCGGTCGATGACCTGTTGATATGCGGCTATCTTCTTTACTAGATGCCACGTAGACAGTATGAACTACAATGCCCCCTAACTTAGGGCGTTTGGATGCACCACCTCTGATATTTATCGTTGGCGCAGGGGTTTTCTCCGGCCTCCTTCTTTTGTGGGCCGTTGAAGTTGAAGGGGCCATTGCAGTGGGCACCCTGGTGACTGTCATCTTTTCCTGTTTGATCGGACGGTCTTTTTCTTTTTTCACCTTCGTCTTCTTTTGTTGACGAGAGTGATCTGGGTTGATCACGGAGTCTTGAACCCTCCGCCAAACTTTATAAACTCTTGAGGACAGCCGTTGAGGGGGTTGTTCTTGCCTCGTTTCTGGAACTCTCTCCGCAGGTGGAGGAGATCTTTTCAGTGTAGCGGTTGGAGAGTTCTTACGTACCCTCCTCAGCAGTTCAAAGCTGTTCCCAGTTGGAACAGCAGCGTTGACTTCCACCACTGGAGCCGGTGGAGTTTGCCCTAAGGGGGAGTTGCCCCCTGCCTTCCTCACTCGTTACCAATGGCGACGTCGAGCATGACGAGCCGTTGGGACTGGCTCGGAAATTGAGACATCTTCTTCTTGCCCCCTGTCTGAATGAGGCGTCGCTGGTGTTAACCTCTTAAAGACTGAGGTTGTCTTTTGAGGGGTGATATTCAACCTGTCGAAGACGGATCCTCGAGCACGGGCAGGAGCATGAGTCGCCAGTCTAGAAAAGACTGACTCTCTGACAGGGGAAGCCGCCTTGACGACTTCTGGAGCAGCAATTATTGCCTTCCTTGGGACAACTAATTTAGAGCTCTGATCCAGCCTGGCGAAAACAGAGGCTGTTGGTTTGGCATTGGGCGACCCGTTGACAGGGGCCGTCGTAGCAGTGAGCCGGTCGAAGACCGACTTTTTGTTCACTTCCGGTGCAGGTATTGGCGTAAGAAAGGTTGTAGGTGGGATCATGGTCCCGAAGAACAGGCCAGTGGTGGCTTGGGTCACCTGATCTACCGGCAGAGCGAGGAAGGAAGCCGCTTGGGGCCCATATGCTACACCTCCCGGTGAGGTGGAGCGTTCGTCGCAGTGGCATTTCGAGCAGTTGGTGCAGTTAAAGGCCATTGAATCTTGAGTTCTGCGCCAGACAAAAGACCAAATCTTAGTAACTTGAAATCCGAAGGCAACCATTAACAAACCGCGATTGGTTCGCGAAGACGACACACGAAGTGTGGAGTGGAAAGAGGAAAAGGTCCCACCGGGCGTGCAGAATCTGTTCCCCTCCGAAAGTCGGCGAACGAGACCGCGAGGTCTTGACGCTGGGATTCGGGGTAGATGCTATTTGGTGCTATTCGTCCACCTCTTCGAAGATGCCAAGTTGATTTATGGCACCGTGTATCGGAGATTTAGACGGATGCGGCTGATATAGCAGACTTCGTCAGATTCCCCCTCGCTTGAGGGGTTTTTTGATTGTGGGGACGCTCTTCTCTGCAGGCGCAAGCCCCTGCAGTTAATTACGCTACCGCATCGCGGCAACAACTTTCTCCTTCTCCAGAATTTCAGTTCGTGTCGTGTGTGTTTGTTTTGTTTGTGGTTGCTCGTGGATTGTATACGGAGACTGAGTAATGTCGTCGCCCGTAGGACGTGGATTAGTCCAAATCCGTATTTACTTAGATTTGGGTTTGGTGTTTTTAGTTTAAGGATGCATTAGCCGTATTGAGGCTAAGATCGACTTAAACGTTCGTCAAGGATACGTTAGTCCTGTTTGAGACTAAGATCAACTTAACGTGACAATTTATTTAATATCTGGCCATCGGGACTCGTCACCTCTCTAACGTCGTTGAAGGATTACAACGGCAGATGTCAGAGGAGTTCAGAGATGTACCCTTGAACCAAGGTTGATTTGGAGTTTTATAGTCCGTTTGAATGTTTAAGGATACGTCAGCCGTGTTTTGGGTTAAGATCAACTTAAACGGGACCGTTTAGATCCGGCAAAAGAGCATTTAGATGCTCCATTGTTCCAGTTTAGGGACATGGTGGTCCATCGCCAGTTTAGGGACGTGGTGGTCCATATTCCAGTTTAAGGACGTGGTGGTCCATATCCCAGTTTAGAAACATGGTGGTCCATTATTAGTTTAGGGACGTTTCGGTCCGGCATTAGTTTAGGGACGTTTCGGTCCGACATTAGTTTAAGGACGTTTCGGTCCGGCAATAGTTTACGGACGTTTCGGTCCGGTATTAGTTTAAGGACGTTTCGGTCCGGTATTAGTTTAAGGACGTTTCGGTCCGGTATTAGTTTAAGGACGTTTCGGTCCACGAGTTTAAGGACCCCGCAGTCCATGTTGATATGCGGTTGTCGGGACCCGTCACCTCTCTGACGTCGTTGAAGGATTACAACAGCATGTGTCAGAGGAGTTCGGAGATGTACCCTCGAACCGGTCGTAAATTGATTTAAGAGAGCAATCTTGCTCAGTCAATTTTATTTAAGGACTTACGGCCAAAATTGGGCTAAGTCCAGCTGAAAATGTTCACATTTTGTTTACATTTGGCCTGTTATGCCACTATTTGGGCTTTCCCCTTTTTAGAATGATGCATAGCATTACTTCAGGCTATTTATGCCTATTTTGACTGGGCTCTGCCCTTTTTATTATAATGCAGAGCATTTGTTTTGGTTCTTTGGATCTCTCAATTGGGCTCTGCCCCTTTACATAATGCATAGCATTATTTTTGGTCTGTTTAGACTTTTTAATTGGGCTCTGCCTTTTTAAAATAATGTGCAGCACTTTTATTTGGTCCTTTGGACCTTTGATTGGGCTCTGCCTTTTAATAATGCATTGCATTAGATACCTTGACAGTGTCCCACATAGCTTGTCAGGTAATTTGCGCAATTAATGAGCGCAAGCGCTCGTGGAGGTGACACGTGTCACGTTCTGGTGAGCGCAGCGCAACAGCGCAGTGCGCTGCGTTAGTGCGCTGCGCTGCTGCACTGCTGACACGTGGCGCTTCCTAGCGGCTTGCGCAATAGCGCAGTTTTGGCAAGTGCTGGGCACTGTTCTTATTCTTTTGGATCAATTTCAGATCAGAAAAAACAAGTTTTTTCTTGTTTTCTAAAGAACCAGTGGTTCATATAAGGTGCAAGGCACTGTGATCTTGAGAATCTTTTAGATTCAGAACCAATGGTTCATAAAAAGAAGTGCAAGGCACTGCTTATTATTTATTCTTTTCTTTTCTTTTCATTAGAGATCTTAGATCTTGTTCTCAGATCAATGATCTGTTCATAAGAGAATTTTCTCTTTTTCTAAAGGTTTTTACCTTTTTCTTTGTTCTTGAGGATTTCTCTCCAATTCTTCAGAGTCTTCTCTGTTTTATTTTCCACAAAAATCTTCCTTTTTTGAATTGAGGTCTAGGGTCCTTTTTATAGTGCCCATAAATTAGTTAAATTTGTTTAAGAGATCTTCCTTTTAGTGATTTGGGGAATTTTCCCCACCGTTGGATCTTTGATCCAAGGGCTCCTGTTTTACAGAAGAAAATCTTCTTGTTTTAACAAGAACAGAAAAGATTTCTTTAGAATTTTAATTCTGTTTGGCGCAGATGCCCCAGCACGTGACACGTGTCACGCAGCGCACAGCGCAGCGCAACCGCGCAAGCGCATCTGCGCTGACACGTGTCGCGCAGCGTGTCGCGCAGCGCAACCGCGCTAGCGCATCTGCGCTGACACGTGTCGCGTAGCGCACAGCGCAGCACAACTGAAGCGTTGCTTCATTTAGTTTTGTTTAAAACAGAGCTTTGCTCTGATTTGGTGCGCTGCCATGGGCGCTGCGCTGATGCATCTGCTCCTGACATGTGGTGCCCTGCGCTCAGCGCAGATGATCTGAAGCGTTGCTTCATTTATTAAAACTTAGATTTTGGGAAAATCGGAAGTGTCACTTCGCCTGAGATATCTTTTTATCTCCTTTTTTCAAGTCAAACTTGTATTTCCAAAATTCTGATTTCCCGAGCCTTGGAAACGATTTCATTGTGCACAAAATTTTCTGTGCTTGGGTCTATATATATAACTCGAGGCTGAGCGTTTTCTTCTCTCATTTTCAGAGAACCTCTTCGATCATGGCTTGCAACCGCCCTCATGCCCGCCGACAACCATGGGAGGTTCCGATTCGGGACATCGTTCCCCGTTTTGCTGCGCGCCTGGTGGACCCTTCTCTCTCGGACGAGCAATGCGATGCCGCAATGCACGAGCTTTTGACTCGTGTGGGGTCTCCTCTCCCTCCGAATTCCATTTGGCTTCGGATGATCCTTGCCTCGATGCTTGCCGACATCCCCCTTCCTCCAGCAGAGATGTTATCGGCGATGCTGGATGCCGTCGAGGATAAGATTGAGTGCTTTCTCGAAGCGCACTTGATTACCAAAGACCTGAGGGACTTCTTCCACTTGCTGAGCCAGATACGGGCTCGTCGGGTTGTCATCGCTACTTTTTCTCAGGAGTCCGGCATCGACCGTTGGATGGCTACCCCTCGGGAGGATCGTCGTTTCGACATGATGGAGAAGACGAAGAGGGAGCTGAATAATCTTCTTTTTCTTTTTGCAAACCCTTGTCTTTCCGATCCCGTATTCGGTGATCTTTTTTAAATGTAATAACAATAATAATGAACAAGCATTTTCCTTTTTAATAGAATATTTCATTATCTGTTAAAGGTTCTTTTATTTTAGTTCTCTATTATGTTTGTACATCGTATGATTTTAGTCTACTATTACTAAATGTATGTGATCCTTAAAAGGATGAATTGTCTTTGGTGTTTGGCCTCTTTCTTTTATGAAACGGTGCATCTGCGCTAGCACATCTGCGCTGACACGTGTCGCGTAGTTCAAAGCGTGGCGCGACTGCGCTAGCGCATCTATGCCGACGCGTGTCGCGCGGCGCACAGCGCAGCACAACTGCGCAAGCGCATCTGCGCCGACACGCGTCGCATAGCGCAACACTTGTGTAGCTGAAGCGTTGCTTCCTTTAACAGAGCTTTGCTCTGATCGAGTGCGCCTTTTTGGACGCCGCGCTAATGCATCTGCGCCAGACACGTGGTGCGTTGCGCGCAGCGCAAAGGATCTGAAGCGCTGCTTCATTTATTGAAGTTTAAATTTTCAAAGCGAAGCTTTGCTTCTGATTGGGGGAAGATAAAGCGTTGCTTCATCTCCCACCTCGGAATTCGAACAGAGCTTTACTCTGATTGGGGTAAACAGTGGTGTGTATCCCATCCTCCCGCTCTTTTGGCGTTGGTGGAAACTCTGAGATCACCTCCTCCTCATTATCATTTGCGAAGCACTGAGAGAGGTCATCCATAATCTCATGCTCTCCCTCCTTTGAGAGTGTGATCATGTGGCAGGTACGAGTTCATTTCCAAGCTCGATGTTGATCTGGACTTACCCTCGCAATATAGGTTGCTTTTAGCTCATGCTTTCATGGTGGGGTTAACTTCCAACTGTCGGATAGAGAAAACCTGTCTTGCTGATACCAGTCTTCGACCCAGTATTTGAAGGTGAAGCAGTCTTCAAGAGGATGTCCTATTGCTCGGTGGTAGGAGCAATAAGCCGGGTGATGGACTGCGTTTATTTGTTCGGGGTGCCGAGACTCCGTAAGCATCATCATTTGATGCTTCATGACAAGGTTGAATATTTTTCTTGTCATGTCTTGAGGGAAAGAGTATTCCCGACCCATCTTCTTCATCAGCGATGGATTCCAGCTGACTTTTTCTTGATCACGTAGCTTCTGGGATCTGTTTCGCTGTTTTCGAACGTCATTCTTGTTCTTCACCTTTTTTTTGCCTCTACATCGGGCTTTTTCCTTGCCACGAGAGCGCACAGCGGGCTGAGGGTGAAGGGCATCGTAGTCTTTTCTTTCCGCAGACTACTGAGTAAGACGCTGCGTCCTGGCTTTTTCGTAAATGGCCATTTCACAGTTGTGGTCGTTCCGAACCTTTTGACCGGCTTCTCTTATTAACTTGTCAATTTGTTCTTCGAACGATGGACTTGATGCTCTTTCGGTGGGATTTTTCTTCGTTCCAATGCCACAGCTATCCAAAAAAGCATTCCTCTATACATAGGAGCTATTTATAGCGCGGCAGCTATGGAATCGCTCCTATTTCTTGGGCCGGACATATCCGAGCCCGGTTGTTTCCATTTTCCCATTGGGCATTCTTCGCTGAGTCCTGGGGACGTCCCAAATCTTATTGTAGAACTGGGCTTGTCGACCGGTTTGTTTGAAGGGTACGCCTTGGTATCTTAATAGTATTTTCAATCCCTCTGCATAATATTTGGGTAGAAGGATTGGCTAAAGCCTGTCAAGCGCAAGTTCGGCACCATTCCAGACTTCTTTTTCCACTTTGGTCTCTGTAGATTAGTAGAAGAGGATTGCCTTTTCACCTCTTCGCCTAAGAGGGACGTAGAAGGTCTGCAGCTCTTGCACGCCGTATGTATCGAGCGCATCAAGTTTCCTATAATGCCGCTGCGGAACCATGGTAATTTGTAAACTTTGATCAGCTCCAGTGAAGGTTTGTGCTGACGGGCGGACAGAGAACACTGCGTTGGTCTCGTCCTTAGAGTCACTGCCGAAGACCAACATAGGGGTAGATGGTCCAGGCCCGTTGCCTTAGGGTTGCCCCTAGTAAACTACCGATATTTCTCCCAAAGATCGAGATAGTGGCGACGGCCTTTTTTTTATTCTCCGGCTTATGACATCTTTCCATGTCTTTGAAGTCCGGTAGAAAATACTTTGCGTCTTCATATTTTCGGACTTCGTTTACCGAGAATGGGTTTAGCTCCCCCGTAACGGTGTACTCGAGGCCGTCTTTGAAATACTTCATACATTGATGTTGTGTAGAAGGGATAACGTTGTACTCGTGTAACCAAGGCCGGCCGAGCAGGGCATTGTAGCAAGTCTTGGCGTCAATGACATGAAATTTGATGTCAGTGACGAGAAGCCCAAAGCGTAATGTTAATATTACGGACCTAGCATCTGTGATGACTGTGAGTCGAACCCAGAGATGGTAATTTTGTCCCGGGCCAAGTGCTAAACGTTCATACAGATCTCTTTCAGCACCTTCACATTGAGAAGGTTGACGGAGGACCCGTTGTCGACCAGGATCTTCTCTATTTTGATGTCGTGGCAGTACCCGGTGACATATAGAGGATGGTTGTGTTCGCACGTTCCGAGGAGAAGATCTTCATCGCTGAATGTGATGTCAGCTGTATGAACCTTTTCCAGCTCGTCCTTATCATTTCTTCTGAAAGGAAAGCTTGGAACTGATCGGGCTCTTGTAATGCCCTGATCAGAGAATCTCTTGCTTCTTTAGACAGGAGGAGAGCATCCAGAATGCTCATTTGTGAGGTTAACTTCCTCAAATATGCCAGGACATTGTAATCCACCTTATTTTTCTTAGGCGGGTCCTTGGCTGCGAGCTCTTTGACGAATCTATCATTAAGGGAAATTCCCTCAGGGACTTTTTCCTTCCCCTCTTCTCTTTTGCTCGAACCTTTGTTTGTAGGACCGAGGTTCTTTTCACGCAGGATACGGTTACGCAGCTCAATGTTCTCGCAGTTCTTCTCATGTTCTTCTTTTCCGGAGGTGGATTCTTTGAAGAGAGGGCCGAGGGTTATTCTTCGTCAGAATCGCTCCCGAATGTAAGAACTTGAGATTTTTCTTTTGTCGAACTGGTATCAACCATATAAAAGTTTCCAGCCGTTCCTTCACGCTCATCCGTCGTGCTTCTCTGCTACCGACGAGCTTTAAGCTTCATTCGCTTGAAGTGTTGCCGGTGAGCAACGTATCCTTGCCACCACTTCTTGAAGGCATGCACTCTTTGGTGGGGTGTGTGATCCTCCGATGGTATAAGCAGTAGTTCTAATGCACATCCACTTCGTAGAGGCGTGTAATCCCGGGAGTGTTTTCCATGAGAGGGGGCAGCTTCATTCCCATTGACAAGGCTTTGGCGAACCGCTTCTCTGCTTTGATCCTGCTTTTGTTTGTAGCAGGGGTGCTTTGGCTTGGATGCAGTACTTTATGCTCATCCTTACCGTAACATCTTCAGCTTGACACCGACGCTTGTCCTTTTCGTATATGGCCGTTTCGCGCTCTCGGTCAGTTTTGCTCTTTTGAAAAGCTTCGTTTAGCATCCTGTCAATCGGGTCTCCTGGCATCTCTGGGGATTTTGGCACCGGTCCTACCCCCAGTTCCTCTGTGTTGCTTCTCGACGCTGAGGGAGTTTCTTCGTCATTTAACGACGAATGAGAAACCATGTGGCAGCTTGCTACATAGTCTTGGGTTTCTCCCGATGAGCCATTTCCCTCATCATCATGACTATCTCCGTTCTCAAGTATATGGTTGGGAAACTCTTCGAGTGTGACTGGGGTACGCGCCTTCTGGTTGTATTCCTCCAGTGTGTCGATGTATTTTTGCAGGTCCGTGCGCTTTTCGTCAGGCTGCACGGGCTTCTTAGTCTTCTTCTTTCCCTTCGACGACTTTGAAGGCTTGACCTGAGTGCTTTGCCCATCATTAGTAGTTTTCGGTGTTGGGCGCGGTTTAAGCATCCCCTCAATGATCTTGGGCCCCAGCGGGCTTTTCCATTTGATTGTCGGACATGCTTGGAGGTCCTTCAGCATTCTTTTAGTTTTAGTTGAAAGGACCACTTCCCAAGAAGCTTCTTCCACAAATGAGCCTGATGCCCTCGGTGTGTCTACCTTTTTAGGAGTGTACCTCTGTGGCGGGTTCACCCTCCAACTTTCGGACAGCGCAAAATTTCCTTGACGGTACTGGTCCTCAACCCAGTTCTTGAAGATGTAGTAGCAATCCTCAATTGGGTGGCTCACTACTCTGTAACAGGAGCAGTAGTTGGGATTATTGACGTCACCGGGCTGCAGTGGACGTCTCGGATCCTGCAGTGTGATGAGTTTTTTGCGCATCACCAGTTCGAACAGTCTCCTCATTTTATCATGGGGAAACGAATAAGCATGTCCTAGCTTCACTTCGAGGGATTGGTGCGGGCGCGCGTTGCTTTGGCGAGCAACCGGTTTCAGGTCGCTTGGTTGTTGTTGAGTGTTGGCAACGAAAGCCACTTTCCCTTTACCCTTTGCATTCCGAGGGTCCATTTTTGAAGAGGACGGCCCGTGGCCCATCTGGTCCATTTGGGCCAGCTTGTCGATCAAGTCCTGGAAGGTGGTCGGCTTGAAGAACATCATAAACTAGGATACAGTCACCTGAGGATTATGGGTCCCTACGAACATGCCCACAGCAGGAGCTTCTTCTATGCGTTGTTCGCATTTTTACCATAGGTTCCGCCAGCGGATTGCTTATTGAACCTAAGTCTCTCCCGGCTTTACCCTGGCATTGATCAACGCCGTGATCGGGGTGCTCTTGCTTGCGCTGGCGAACCTCTGTGTGAATAATAGCTCTATTTCTGTGAATGTTTTGACAGAGCCATTTGGGAGCTACGAGTACCATTCAAACGTCGTCTCTCATAAGTTTCCTACGAACTGGCGAAGTAGCAATTAGTCGCCTCTGTGTGAATAATAGCTCTATTTCTGTGAATGTTTTGACAGAGCCATTTGGGAGCTACGAGTACCATTCAAACGTCGTCTCTCATAAGTTTCCTACGAACTGGCGAAGTAGCAATTAGTCGCCTCTAGTATTTCCGCATAATGCTCTGAACTAGGCGACGTGCTGATGCGGGTTTCCTGTCCCCTTGTATACGTGGAACTTGGGGATCGTATATCTCGGCGGGTACTTGATTTGATTGTACCAGCTTGGGTAAGTTCGCCCCATTCTGACGACTTAGCTAGCTGGTTCGCTTGCCTGATAAGCTCGTATTTGCTGAGCTATGTAGTCATTGAGGGAAGCTTTGGGGATCGTTTCCTCCCTGGCTGCTGATAAAGCCGGAAGAGGATTTGATGTTTCCCCTCTGTCGTCCTCGATGCTATCTGTGGGACTTCAGCTGGAGGTTCTGGCTGGATCATCAATCCAACCAAGTCTTAGAACTGGAGCGCCATCTGTTTTATATTAGCCACTTGTTCCGCGGCCTCCTTATCCTTTCTTTCTAGCACCCTTTGCAGGAACTTCGTATCGGTCTCCTGCTCTTGACGTTGTTCAGATGCTGCTTCCGGGCTTTCTTTTTGTCCGGTGAGTGCTGCCATTTTCGTTAGCATATCCTAGAGATTTTGTTGTTTCTCCTGAGCCTTTGTTAACGACCGAGTTTGCGGTCGATGACCCACGGAAGCACGGCTTTTCTCTTTTCTGGAAGCCATGTAAACCGTGTGAACGATCATACCCCCAGACTTGGAGCGCTTGGATCCATCACCCTTGGGATTTGCTGTCGGTGGTGGGAGATTCTCCGGCCTTCTCTTTTTGTGAGAAGTCAAAGTCGAAGGAGCCATTATAACATGTGCCTGCATGAAAGAAGTCCCTCGTTGCATGGTGGAGGGATGGTTTTCCTCTCGTCGAACCTTCGTTTTCTTCGGTTAACGAGACTAGTTCTTGTTGATTACGGAATCTTGGACTTTCCGCCATACCCTGTGGATTTGGGAGGATAGCCGCTGAGGGGGCTGCTCCGGCTTTGCCTGCTTCATACTTTCAGCAGGTGGGGGAGATTTCTTCAGCACTGTTGTTGGGGAGTTCTTCCACACCCTCCTAAGCGGTTCAAAGCTGTTCCCGGTTGGAACAGCAGCGTCAGCTTCCACCATTGGAGCTGGTGGAGTAAGTCCAGAGGGGGAGTTGCCCCCAGCTTTCCTCACTCGGCGCCAGTGGCGACGTCGAGCATGTCTTGCAGATGGGATTGCCTCAGTTTTAGCAATGGCTTCGTCATGCCCCCTGCTTTGGTGAAGGGCTACTGCCGATGCCAGCCTGTCGAATACCGACGTCCGTTGAGATGGAACGACCAATCTTTCGAAGGCTGACTTTCTGGTAGGGGAAGCTCTTTTGATGACTTCACCCATAGCAGGAGTTGGAACGGCCAATCTTGCGAAGAACGATCCTTTAGTAGGAGAATCCCCTTTGACGACATCATATGTCGGAGCTGGAACGGCTATCCATTTCGGGATAAACCCTTCAGGTATTGCGAGCCTCTTTGCGGGCCCACTTGAGCTTTGTCTCAGCCTGTTGAAGACTGAGGTGGCAGACTTGGACGACCCGTTGAGAGGGGCCGTGGTGGTTGCAAGTCAATCGAAGAACGACTTCTTTGGAGCTTCCTGTGATAGCACTGAGGCGCTGAAGCTTGCTGGCGGGGGCATGGTCCCGAAGAACAATCCAGTGATGGCCTGAGTCATCTGTTCCACTGGCATTGAAAAGATGCAGGCCTCATTTGGCCCGTATGTCACTCCTCCAGCGGGGACGGAACAGGAGTTGCTGTTGCAGGTACACTTGGAAGCCATTGATCTTCTTTTCTCAGCATAGGAGCAAGACACCAAAACTTAGTACCTCGAACCCAGGGGTAACCACAGTAAACCGTGATTTGTTCGCGAACACGACACATGAAGTGTGGAGTGAAAAGAGGAAAAGGCCCGACTGGGCGTGCTAGAATCTGTTTACCGCCGAAAATAGGGATAAACCGCATAAGTCGTCTTGCCTGAATTTAGGGGCAGATGCTATTTGGATTTATCCGTCCACCTCTCCGAAGATGCCAAGTTTATTTATGGCACCATATATCGGAGCTTTAGACGATG
Source organism: Agapanthus africanus (assembly GCA_030015575.1). Classification (NCBI taxonomy): domain Eukaryota; kingdom Viridiplantae; phylum Streptophyta; class Magnoliopsida; order Asparagales; family Amaryllidaceae; genus Agapanthus; species Agapanthus africanus. The sequence goes on along the minus strand of JASDDO010000024.1, from coordinate 135,508,045 downwards.
CGGCCATTGTAGTTGACTTCGTCAGATTCCCCCTCGTTTGCGAGGTTTTTTTTATGTGGGGACGCTCTTCCCTGCAGGCGCAAGCCCCTACAGTTAATTATGTTACCGCATCGCGATAACCACTTTCTTCTGCTCCAGAAGTTCACTTCGTGTCGTGTGTGTTTGTTTTATTTTTGGTTGCCCATGGATTGTATACAGAGACTAATTTGTGTCGTCGCCCGTAGGGCGTGGATTAGTCTAAATCCGTATATCTTAGATTTGGATTTGGGTTGATTTAAGGATCGTTGATCTATTTTGAGATCAAGATCGACTTAAATGTATACGAGCAATTGGGGGCTCGATTGGTTTTTTGTTAAGGATACGTTAATCCAATTTGAGACTAAGATCTACTTAACAGGGTTTCAAGATCATTTTTGATTCAGATCCAAAAAGAGAGCACTTGGGTTCTGTTGTTTTAGTTTTAAGGACGTTTCGGTCCCTTATCGCCATTTTGGAGATGAAGTTGTAGTTTGAGGACTTTTCGGTCTGTTGACCACCATTCGGGGTTGAGATTTTAGTTTGAAGACGTTGCGGTCCATTGTTGCCATTTTGGGGGCAACAGTTAGTATAAAAACGTTTCGGTCCGTTGTTAGTTTAGGGACATCTTGGTCCATTGTCCATCTTGCGTACACGTGTATTTGTTATGTGACGGGATGAGCAATGATGATATAGGATGCATCCAGTTTGGTATGTGATTCGATATAGGTTGTGCACGTCAGTTTGAGGAGTGCACCAAAAAGCAGTTGGCCGTTGGGAACCGCCTCCTCTATGAAAACGTTAAGAAATTACAACGACATGTGTCAGAGGTGTAGAGAGAAGTACCCTTGAACCAATTCCCGTGTTTGAGGGAAAAGGGATTGATGGTAAACCCAGAAATCATTAGTCGTATTTTGAGACTAAGATTTCTTCAGGGGAATGTGGGACGAATATCGTTTTGGGGATATCATCAGTTGGAAGATCGATAGTCGTCTTTGGAACTGAGATCCATTTGGGAAATATTGAACCCATGGGCTCGTCTGATCTGGGTTAGGTACCTAGCCCACTTGGGCTTGGTCCACTCAGTTTTCTTTTGAAAAGAAGTGCTAAGCACTTGTTTGGGCTCAGTCCTCTTTTAGTGCAAAAAGTGCTGTGCACTTATGTGAGTTTTGATGCTCATACATAACCATGTGGGGTTTTCAGTCATGGGGATTTGCCCAATAAGTGTTAAACACTTTTACCCCTTCTTTTTTGTCTCTTTATAGAGTGCTGAGTATTCTTTATGGCGTCCATGTGCAAAGCACGTGAGGCGCTAGGCTCCAGGCACTGCTTAGTGAATGTCAGGCACTTTTTATTCTGTGCGCCCACGTGAGGGACACGTGAGGCGCTGAGTGCTAAGCACTCCTTTATTTTCTAGCACCCATGTGAGAGGCTTGTGGGGTGCTGGACGCTGAGTGCCAGTCACTGAGTGCTAAGCACTCCTTTTTTTGTAGCACCCACGTTAGAGGCAGGTAGGGCGCTGTGCGCTGAGCACCAGTCACTGAGTGCTAAGCACTCCTTTATTTTTATTTACCTAATTTTCTAATAAGAGATTTCTTCTTCCTCGAGAGTTTAATTCTCTGTTCTTTCTTAAGCTAATGGTTTTTTTCTATATCAGACTTGAAGTCTTGGGTCCTTTATATAGTAGAGGCAAGTTTGTTGATTAGTTGAAAAAATCTCTCATTAAGAGATCCTAGTTGATTTTGGGTGTTTTACCCACCGTTAGATCTTTGATCCAAGGACTTCTGTTTTACAGAAGGTATTTTTTATTTTTAACAAGATTGGGGAAAGATTTACCCATGCAGAATTTATTCTGTAGATCGGTGATTTTTATCACCATTGGATTTTTAATCCAACGGCACTCTGTTTTACAGAGGGAAATCTTTCTTGTTTAGAAAGATTTGAGGAATATTTCCTCTAAATAGAATTTAATTCTGCATTTGGATGATTTATCGTCTCCGTTTGATCTTTGATCCGACAGCTCTGTTTAACAGAGAGTAAAATTCAATTCTACTAGACGCCGGCGCTCACGTGTTGTGCACGTAGGCGCTACTCATATAAGAGTTTTAATTCCTTTATGTGCTTTGCACATTGGCGCCCACGTGAGGAGCACATGCGGCGCCAATAAGAGTTTTTAATTCTGGCGCTGGCGCCCTCGTGGAAGGCACGTGAGGCGCTTCTTAAGATTTTTGTGTGCTTTGCACACGGACGCTGCTCATATAAGAGTTTTTAATTCTGGCTCTAGCGCCCTCGTAGAAGGCACGTGAGGCACTGCTTCTTGAGTTTTGAACAGAGCTTTGCTCTTCTTTTGGGGGAAATAACCATCGTTATAAATCCATGTCCATGGTGGATGAGATTTACTGATGGATGATCAGTAGTATCTCTGTTGGTGATGAGCTTGATTTAGACACGACTTATCGGGTTAGTAGGGGTTTGACGTTATCCACCCCCTAGATCCGACATGCGATACTCTTTGACTACGAGACCGGACTGTACGGAGATTGTCACATTTAGGATCAGTAAGGCAATGACATACTTGATTGTCGAACCCCCTTTCGAACAGTATGTGGGTAACCGTTACGTACAACTAGTGCCGCTGACGTGCTTGTGGTTAAACCCACTGCCAGCGTATTGTCGAGTCTTTAGAGTCCCATACAGTGGATTTTCCCGGTTCAGGTGATAGATGTAGGAGTTGTACGTTAGTACGTGCAGGGATCCGATTAAATACGTGTATAGGATATATGGACTTTAATCGGACAGTTGATAATACTAGCCGGCTTAGGATTAAGCCATATTATTAAATCATGTTTTGATTTAATAATTTATATACGCATTTTGATACATATATTTTATTATTATCGTTCACTATTCATTTTCTCTTTTTGGTGCTATCTGTATTTTTATACGGATACGCGTATGTATAGCGATACATTACCGGGTGAAGTATTCCGTATTTATACGGAAATTCTTCTAGAAGAAGGACACCTCATATTTGATTTTCTTTTTAGAAAATTGAATGGTAAATTGAGGTGGAGGTATGGTGGCATGAGGCATGTAGTGAGGTTTGGTTCTAGCATTTATTGTTGATCATTCATGGTGCACTATTGATTCATGGTGGCTTATATATAGACATTCTCTTTTCTTTTGAGAGAGGATGATTTTTCTTGATCTTGTGACCTTCATGCTTCATGGTTACAAGTGTTAGCAACCATCATTTTCACCTCTTCTCTTTCTTCTTTCTCTTGCTCACTTGAGCTTGAGAATATGAAAGAAAATTTTAGTGCAATATTCCTACATCACCGACCATCCACACCTACAAAGGTTAGATCATCGGTTAGAGCCTCCTTCGGTTTCCCTCACGTAGATCGTTTTCGGCGAGGGTGGTCGATTTTCAAGCCTGTTCCCGGCATCTACGAGCTTAGAAGGGTCTTCCATAATTGGGTGGACACACGGTGAAGGTTGTACTTTCTCAACCCTTTCATTTCTAGTTAGCTAGTTTAGGTTTTTGGATCATATCCTGGGTTTTACGGGTGTTTGGTTCTCATGTAAATTATTGTTTTCGCTTCTGTCTCGGCTGCAGGAACCAAAACCCAACATGGTATCAGAGCCACTCCATAAACCTTAACTAGCTAGTTTGCACTAGTTTAGAGTTTCGATCGACGGAATTTTCCGATTTGCATTTCTATTTCATTGCTTGCTGTTCGAATTTTAAAGTTGTTCAAAAAATTGTTCATGCTGTATTAAAATTATGTGCAGGAAAAACTAGAGGCCAGAAAGAAATTTGGGCACATGAGCCCAAAATTTGGCCGCAGAACTGCCGCCAAACATTCCAGTTGGCCGCGGTTCCACGGTCCAATTTTGGCCGTCGTATTGCAAATTTTTTCTGGTGCTCTAGGTTATGGAAATGTGATTTTTGGAATATTTGGTTTTGGCCCAGATTTGTTTAAGTACTGGTTTGTACTTGGGGCCAATGCGGAAAGTCTTTTAATCGATCGAAATTTTGAATTCATTGAATTCATTGTTTTCTGTGCGTTTGTTAGTTTCTGTGACTGTGAATATCACAGCGCGGTATAATCCGTATGGTTACTATATGTACGATCAGACGGGTTTACGAACATGATATTCGCGTTGATATTCTGTGTTGCACTGATGTTATGGATGGATTATCGTGATGGATAGCCTTGTGTGCGATATTAGATGTACAGTTCAGATTCATTTGTAGATTCATTTATGCGGGGTGAGCATCTGACATGTGGACTGCCGTTTTTTCCAGTTTGTATATTCTTTTATTGGGGCACGACGAGGTTGAGATCGATGTCACCGTTGTATATATTTTTTCTTTTCTGTTCTAGGATTACCCTGCAGAGGAGTGCTTGAATAGACAGGTTTAAAGGGTAACGAGCCCGCATCTCATGGCATTGAGACCGGGAGGGATTATTCTAGAATTGGCGGTTTTTTCGCCGCACTCGTAGGGGGTATAGGTTGACCCACGAAGGTGTGCTCAAGTTACCGGATTTCGTGAAGTGCTAGGTAGCCCATTCACTTTGTTGATTGGGGTTGTCTCACTTCGGGGATTGGCGGGTAAGTTTCCGCACTCATAAGGGTCTAGGTTCTTCATTGCACTGGCTATCCACACGACCGGAGAACATCGAGTCTTATTTATGGCTCAAATGAAACGCGGGGCTCCTAAATTATCCTCTATTCCATATTGTTGTCCGCATGCTTATAATGATTTTTATCTTCCTGTGATGACTATTATCTACCTGCGATGTTGATATATATATATATATATTATATATATATGTATATATATATATTATATTTAGTAGATGCTTATATATTTTTTGCATCCGCGCTAGTTCTGTCCCCGCTCTGCTGTTAGTTAAGTAACCTAACGGTGCATGACGGGGCCCCATGGCGAATATAGATGGCAAATAAATAGCATGTTATTTTGGTTGTTTCTTTTGTGGCTTGGAAATTTAAAATGATGGGAACACATTATCTGAATAATGCAAGGAAAATAAACCTAAATGATGTTGTCGGAACCAATTTTAAAACTACTCGGTTTTCTTCAAAACTCATGGTCGTATTCTTTTGCTTTACATAGAGGTATTCGGTTAGGAATATCCCGCACCTCATTCTATGAGGGATGAGCTTTGATCTCTTCACTGGGAGTTCGCTCTTAAACAAAGGTTTATGTTACTAGTTTTAAAAAGGCAGAGCTTAAACCACTCCATTTCAAAGCCAATCGAGTTCCTTCAACAATATCAAGTTCATTACGTTAAAGGTATTTCGCCAAAAACCAGCTGTAGCCCTCCGTCATTTCAGATTAGTATTGCTTAGTATTTGTGCTACGTTTGTCGTTTTCATTCGCCGAGGCGTAGTGTGCGGTAGCTCTGCGATACTTTTCTATTGCATGGATATGCGATTATTTAGGACAGTCACACGGTCATGTTAACCTCTGTCAAGGGTTTGTGCGGGTGGGTCTAAATTAATCCAGGATAATGACGGGTTGAACTTGATTTGAGACTTATGATATGTTGACCTCTGTCAAGGTCATAAGCCGCTTAGGGCAAAAACCATATCGGGGGTTTCAAACATACGAGAAACTTGCCAGGCATGTGCATACCTTCTGGAGTGTGGTGACTTGAGTGGATTCCGTCAAGTTATCACATGATGATAGTTGGGTCCCGATTCCCACTGATGAGTATGTATTACTCTTTGGGAGATTTTTCACTTCACAATTAGATAACCTATTAGGTGTCTAGAAAGTGTTAACGAGATTACACCTCTGTGGAAACGAGGTTATTAATTGGGTCCGTGCGAAGGGGACTTCACTCGGAGTACCAACACTGGACTGGCTGAATGGTTTGCGAACTTGTAAAGTGTAAATGATCTCGACTAGTTCTCCTTTTAGAATTTGAAGAAGGATTTGAGGATACAGTGGGAGCCATCCTGATTAGATAAAGTGATAACCAATCTAATCTTGATAGAGTGCACACTGAGTGTTTCTTTTCTCTCTCTCTGGTACAACGACCCATGACTTACCTTAAACCGTAAAAATTCATGAACCAAGTTAACCGAACCTTGTTACACACTTGGGCTTCGGATTTTCATGATTCACGACAATGTCGCACATATTCCTGCCACTCCTTCTTTACCCTTTGTATTTATTCAGAAAATTTCATATCACTACGATGATCCATATCGCTTGGAACGGCCATAGTATAGTTACATACGAACTCGAAAAAATTACTTCAGATGAGAATGGCCATAGATTCTGGAGAAATTGAATAGGGTTATTCGGTTGTCTCTTCCCTTTACCTTCTCTTAGGTAGCGAGAGCTCCTTGCATTAGGAGATTATAACTGTTACGCTTATTGGACAGTCTTCTTGCAAACCTCAGGCTAGTACTGAAAGGTAAGGAAGGAAGAAAATCAATTAGCCTAAGTGCGGTATACAGAAGGTAAGATATAGAGGCGTATAAAGAGATTGAAGTGAGGGCAATGGAAATTGCGACTACTATCATGAATCTGGATAATGGAAAAGGTATTACTAGGAATATCTGACCACCCCCTATGAAACATTTTCATATTTCAGTATTTCTGTGTACTTGTAAAAGAAAACTGTTTTCCCAATCAATTCTGACTCCAGGGTATGTATTTATCAGATTTGGATCTCATATCTGTACGGTGTTATAGATGATGATTAGGAGTAGTACATTGGGAAATGGGCGATTTGATCATCAATATCGGAATTCATTGCAATCGGTGATATTGGATTAAATCTTCTGGCTTTGCTTAACGACAAATATTTGGTTTCGAATAACCGTTGTTGTGCACCAAATTTTAAAATGAAATATCTGTACCTTTATTTTATAAAGTGGGATATGTATTTTGAAAATTGTGTTATAAATATTTACCTTTATCAATTGAGGATAAGGTAAGGTGTATTGAATAACGGTGTAAGACATTCTCGACCAAAATACAGTTTTCAATTTACAAAACACAGAATTTGAGTTAGTATACTCTTGGGACTTATACATGGAAATGTATGTTGTCCAGTGTCCTTCGGGAAAAGGGGTTGGTATTCTTATTTCATTCAGGTTTACCTATGAGTTATCTGGTTTTAGACACGCATTCGTTGTAATGCAAGGTCCAAAGATTTTGAGAAGTTTATAGGTATAAGAATAAAGTAGAAAACCATACGTTGGAAGTATCAGGATTCTTCGAGGTGGTCGAATATGTAGATACTTATGCTAAGTATTCTATTATAGTATTGAGAACTTGATTCTCTCGCAGGTTACTCGTCCGTAGGTGCGCTCCCTGATGAGTAATGCTATATTGGCCTTTTTCATTAGGTGATATGCACTGGAAACAATTGCATGCCATTTGGATCTGCTTCCATCTAAATTAGTGCCTTGATTCTATATGGACAAGAATGGTTACATATCTTGAGCTTGTTAAGATATGGAGTTATCCGGTTTTTGTTTAAAAATAGAATCCGGACAAATTCAAGGCACGCTTCGGTAATGGCGGTTTGTGGATTATCCTAAGCATTCACTAGGATTTTGTTTTCTACCATTTTCAAGATCATTAGTTACATTGTTCTTGACTCGCCACCATTTTATAAAAGGAATTGATTAGTCTAAAATATTGCACATTTGAATTAACATTTTTCCTATTATTATTAAGTACTAAAAGGTGTTTATTGTAATTATAGAACATATGAGGGTTTAAGTGTGAAAAGTTTATTATCACATGTTTCTAAATTATATTTAACATAATGAGGGAAAATACATGCATATAATATTTATATGAAATATCAGTAATTAAAATATGCATATCATATCAAATATTTCTAATCAATATTCTTAACATACAATATCATATAAAATGGTTTGGATAATATCTCAAAAATACCAAATACTATTAACACTTTGATTTGATATATTGTGCAGATATTAGCTCGGGTTTGGAATCCAAGAGATTCGGGATAAATCAAGATGCCGGAATCAAATCTACCAAAATATTGAAGCAAATCGTAAGATTTAGCAACGGCAGAGACTCATAGCATTATTTTCAGAATCTGGATATCAAGAGGATCTCTAAATATCAATACAAAACACCACAAAAAGTCTCAAAATCCCATACCACTAAATCGCGGCGGAACCGCGGCCAAACAAGCCAATATGCGGCGGTTCCGCGCAGGTCTAGGGCCGTAGGATCTGAGATTTTTGTGGTTTGATGATATCTGCATATATTATTATGTGGAATTTAGGATTTCTAGTTTCTGTGACTATATATAGGACTGAGAGCTTCACATTAAAAATTATTACCGAAGAGATCAAGAGGTCCAAACGATCCACGCATCCGAGTGATCATCAACTAGTCATCTACTTCCAATAAGATAAATATCGAGAGCAAAAACTAGGGTTCTTGTACTTTACTTTCAAAGGATTTGTAAATGCAAATAGTTGATTGATAAAGCTAGTGTTTTTATTATTCTTTTTGCAATTAATTTCTGCACGTGCTTTCTGCATTTAATTTCTGTATCTTAATCATATTTTCATTCTTCATACTTTCTTCTAAATCTCAAATCATGAGAGAGTAATTCCTAGCATGCTAGGATTTGTAGGCAAGGGTAGATCAATGGATGAGAAAATCATTTAACTTCCTTTATACATTTTAAAGTCTATAAACTTTAGCAAAACAAATGTTAACATCCTTATCGGGCGCGCTACCAATTTATTGATAGTCACGATCAAGATTTGAGATCTGTTTTACACTTGTTTTGTTAAGGGCTAGACATGAATAGAGATCAATGCAAGGACAAGGGTTAATAGTGGGGAAACCCTAGTCTCTTCCAAAAACCCTAATCTACATTCATCACTATCGATCTAGTTTTAAACTATTAAAAGATAAAAGAAGTCATTTTTAATTATTCATCCACTACTACCAAGTCCTATGAACCCTACAATCCTTTTCTTTATAAATTCTATATCTGTTTCAGATTATAACGAAAACAATCAACCAATCTTTCACCAACTCTTCTAAAGCAAGAAAAAGGTTCGCGTTTCCCTGCGGATGACCCGTACTCATCACGGCTAGCTACTAGCGACACCGTCTTGATTGCGGTTACTTTACGAACACACTTTTTAAACGACAAATCAAATGGCGACGTTGCCGGGGAAACGGTCGTAATTTTTTTTCTTGTTATTCGGATTGATTTCTTAAAAAATCCAGCGAACATAAAATAAAATAAACAAAACCGCATCTTGTGTATTTAACGATTATTGTGCGAGTTTTGCAAAAGAATCTGTAGTAACTGGAGCAAGAAAAAAGAGATTCAGAAACTTTCAACGTAGCCCAGAGGAGCAGAGGGGAGCACCGAAGAAAACTTGGCAACTGACCCTACCAACTTGCGGCGGAACCGCGGCGGAAGTAAGGGTTTGGTCGCGGAACCGCGGCGTGTTGAAGGAGTTTAGGCCACAAAATCCTCTTGTATCTTTATAAAATCGTTCTCTATCCTTTAAGGTTCAATACTCTGATCTTTACTGCAGAATTCTTTGCAAATATCGCCGCTCAAATTTTTTTTACGTGTTTTGAGATCGGTTTGTTTGTGCATATTTAAACCGGATATTAAGGGGCAATAATCCAAATCCAGATTATGTGGGGATTTCATCACCCTTCGTGGCCCCAAAAATCACAAAATGAGCATACTCTCACCCTACATTAATTAAAAAATATCTAGACCAAGTCTCTAAGGACCGTTGCGCTCAATTATGACAGAGAAGGGTCGTGGGTAATCTATCGCTTATCCGCATTTCTCTTGTGGTGTCTAGGCAAGTGTGACTAAGAAAAATGGTTACTTAATTAAGCCCGCTATTTCGGTAATTCGTATAGCGGATACCTCCCACTTACCTGGCATTTACCTGGCTACAAGAGTGATAAAGAGGTGGTAGAGAATTGATCCAGCGACTTGTCCTTTGGAAATTTAGGAGCGGTCTACTGACTTGACCTAGGTGACCCTAGTTCTAGGGATTGATTGTGCATTTTGTGATTTATTGAGTCAAGCCTCATGTCCGAGACTTTTTCAAAACAAACCTTCTAAAAATCATTCTCACACACGTTGCCACGTGCACTAAACCCGCTTATGCATCATCGGCTGGACACGAGATTTTAGTGCCCGTCTTGTCCACGTTTTTTCTATCGACTCCGAACTCGGTACTTCTTCATCTTCTATTTCCCCTCCACCCACCACATCTTCCTAAATGGACGAATCTCCATCATTATTTAACGATACCACCCTTCCACCACCCGTAGGTGCACAGAATCCACCGCGCATCTCTCTCCAAGAAAGATGCTAGCCCGTGCGTGGACCCCTACCTACTTGTCTGTCTCTTCCACCGGCCAATGGGGATAATTTCGAAATTAAACCCCACTTCATCAAATTGTTTCCCAAATTTCACAGGCTTGAATCCGAAAACACAGACGTTTTCATAACCAAATTCGAGAACATATGTGCAATGATGAGCACTACCTAACTATCAGGGGATGCTATGCGATTACGTCTTCTCCCTTTTACCTTGTACGACCTAGTAGAAAAATGGGTTTACAATACTTCCGCACATTCTCTCTCCAAATGGGATGAATTCATTATAGCATTCCTTAAGAAATTTTATCCCAATCACAAAACCGCCCGTGTTCGAAGCGAGATTAACCAGTTTACCCAACTTCCCAACGAACCATTCTGGAAATACTTTGAACGGTTTAAGGATCTTCTTGTAAAATGCCCCATCACGGAATTGATAGATGGCAAGTTTACCGAATTGCTTGAAACAAATGCTTAAAACCATTTGTCAATGCCATTTCATGTCACAAGATGATGGCGAAGCTTGACAATTCCTGGAAGATCTCACCGAACAAACTTTACAATGGGAGAGCACTAGACCAACATCGTATCGCTCAGCCATAGACCTCCCGTTATTGGATCTAATCCTCCACGAAAACTCAAAAAATCTGTGTATTTCCTAGTTATATCGCGAATCTTTTAGATAAGCTCTTCATCTAGGGAAGATATCCATCAGCTCGATGTTTCCATCGCAGTGAAAGCCGAAATAGCCGCGATGCAAAAGAAACTCGACGCTATCGAAAATAAATTCTCGTCTGCCTTCCTAAACCAAGTTACGCTCCCTAAAACCATGTGTGGTTTCTGTTTTGACCCATCATATTTAACGGAAGAATGTCCTTTGAATCCTCCTTCTCAAAGTCATGAACAAACCAATAGTGTTTTTCAGCAACAACCTAGAAATGACCCTTATTCATCCACATATAATCTGGGATGGAGGAATCATCTTAATTTCACTTGGAACCAAAACCAGTCTCAAAATCAAAATCAGTTCCCAAGCAAAAATAATTATCAAAGGCTTCCTCCAGAGCAACAGCTGCCACCACAACAAAGTCAGCATCCCTTTCAACCGCAATCTTTTCAAAATCAAGCCAACAACTTTGCACCTTATAATAATATTTCAACGGCCGGTACTGATAAAACCTCTGCACTCAAACGAAACTTAGAAACTTTCATTAAACAATCCACGCAAACAACGGCTAATTTAGCGTCTCCTATCCAAACGTTAATGCAACATACTGCTTCCGACGGTGAAAGCATAAAATCGATAGAAACACAACTTGCACAGTTAAATACCACAATGAGTGAGAGAGAGAAAGTGAGACTTCCATCTCAACCTCTACCAAATCCCGGCCACTCACAAAGTGCAAATCTCATCCTTCAAAATCATAACATGAGTGTCGTAAGTACGTTGAGATCGGGAAGAGTGCTGAATAATAATGTTGGTAAACAAGTTGATGATGATTCAGATGAAACCCCGACTACTACTTTTAATCCTACTTCGTCTAGTCCACCATCTTCTTCCGAGCCTATTCTCCGTTTCCTACTAGGCTCAAAATCTCAGCTCATTTTCTTAAAGGAATTACCAGCTATGATCATCCAAAATCCAATTTTGGGATCCATTCCATCCCTTCTTCTCAAAAGTTGGACCCGAACCTTATTGATAAAGCTCCTTTTCCAAAAAATTTAAGGGCTAACAGACCAAGTCCCCAAATGGAGATGATTGTAGACATTTCAAGTTAACATAAATATTCCTCTCCTAGACGCTATCAAACAAATTCCGTCATACGGGAAAATTTTAAATGACTTGTGCACTAGGAAGAGGAAAACTCAAGTACCTAAAAGCGTTTTCTTAGCGAGTAATATGAGCAATTTTCTTACCCAATTGGTGCCCACGAAACGTAAGGACCTCAGTTGTCCTACAATATCTATAACTATTGGGGGTAAAAATATCAATCGTGCTTTACTCGATTTAGGTGCTAGTGTTAACTTGCTTCCGTATACGTTTTATGAGCAATTAGGCATAGGAGAGTTGAAACCTGCGCATTGCGCTTTCCAGATGGCTGATTGATCTATCACCCAACCTAGGGTTGAGCTAGAGGACGTGTTAATCAAATTCGAGAAATTTATATTCCCCGTGGACTTTATTGTTTTAGATACGCAGCCTGTGACGTACCCACGAAACCAAATTCTGATGATTCTTGGTTCGCCTTTTCTAGCAACCTCTAACACAATAATCAAATATCGTAACGGTTCAATGAACCTGTCCTTTGGGAAAATGACAATTGAGCTTAACATCTACAAGCTAGGAAGTCAACCCTCCGAACCCTATGCTCATATAGTTGATGTATGTTCTGTCGAAAAGATAGATTCCGACAGTTACGAAATTGAGGAGCTTTACGACACTGATCTCAATGCCACTAGTGTGTTATTTTTTGATCCAGCTATTTTTTATACACGTGAAGACCCTTCTGTCGACAAGTCCATACCTAAGTCTAAACCCTTTGACTTGTCGAATGATTTAGTCGAGCTATCCGAGTATCATAACTTCCTTTTTGATGAGACTATCATTCGGAATATTGATGGAAGTTTTGAAGACATTTTTGCTGAAAAAACTCGCATTCCTAGAAGACTTAAGAGTTGTGATGAATCAACCCCCACCCAAAGAAGTTGAACAACAACCCCTTCTTCTTATCAAGAACAAGAATGAGAGTAGTGCACTATCACTGTTTCGTCTTTACCAACCGAGACGAAAACCCGATCGATTACGCCTCTTATCTCCCTACTACTTCACATCTATGATTTTCTACCAACTATATTGTTACATCGATAAAATATTCGAATGGTTGGTGTTGACTTTTGGTCTTTGTAAAGTTTTGCATAGAACAATAACTTTACCCTCCCCCCCCCCCATTTTTTTTATAATTTTAAAATGCTTAATACTGTCTTACACAAGTTTGGCAGGGGGGGAGAAAAAGATTTTAGCTCCTGAAAAAAAAATTACAAAATTATGAGCCAAAAACAAGTTTGGGGGAGGATTTCACTGTCATTAACGTTTTGTCCCCTTCTGCTAATAATTGAGAACTTTTCCTCCCAAGTCTATAGGTTTTGAGCTTAAAAGATGATATCAGTGAGAACACTGCTGGAAATAGGTTTAGGGGAGCTTTGTGCTTATTTACGCATCATTTTTGCATTATACTAAAGAAAAGCACGAAAAAAATTTGATAATAAAAGTTAGGACGTGAAAAATACATATAAAAGATAGGAAGAGATTCAAGAAAAGCTAGAAAATTAGATGTTTTAGAATGAAGCTTGTAATAGGTAGTCATGAGCTATTGTCCCAAGAGTTAGTAAGATGAAAGGAATCGCTAATTTGAGAATAGAAATAAGTCAGAAAAATAGTCCCTATTCTTAAGTCCAAATATCTGAACGTTGATACCTTACTATACGCACTTACACACATCTTTGTTTACCACCGAAAACGGGAGACGGAACCGCGTAGGTCATCTTGTCTGAATTTGGGGACAGATGCTATTTGGTTTTATCCATCCACCTCTCCGAAGATGCCAAGTTTATTTATGGCACCGTATATCGGAGGTTTGGACGGATGCGGCCATTGTAGCAGACTTCGTCAGATTCGCCCTCGTTTATGAGGGTTTTTTTATTGTGGGGACGCTCTTCCCTGCAGGCGCAAGCCCCTGCAGTTAATTACGTTACCGCGTAGCGATAACCACTTTCTCCTGCTCCAGAAGGTCACTTCGTGTCGTGTGCGTTCGTTTTATTTTTGGTTGCCCGTGGATTGTATACGGAGACTAATTTATGTTGTCGTCCGTTGGGCGTGGATTAGTCCAAATCCGTATATTCTTAGATTTGGGTTTGGTTTGATTTAAGGATCGTTGATCTCGTTCGGGATTAAGATCAACTTAAATGTTTGTTAAGGATACGTTAGTCCAATTTTAGACTAAGATCTACTTAACGAGATTTTATTATCATTCAGATCCGACAAAAGATCATTTGGGCTCGATTGTTTTAGTTTAAGGACGTTACGGTCCATTGTGGTTTGGGAGTGCACCAAAGAGTTGTTGGTTGTCGGGAATCGCCACCTTTCTGAAGACGTTGAAGAATTACAACGACATATATCAGTGGTGTGAGGAGATGTACCCTTGAACCAATTTCTAGATTGAAGAGAGATGCAGGATGAAGATCCGTCGGAAGGTCATTAGTCATGTTTGGGACTAAGACCAATTTGGAAAATGATGAGCACATGAGCTCGGTTGATCTAAATTAGGGATTTGGTCAACTTGGGTTCAACCCACTTAGTCTTTGCCATTTCATTTGAATAAAGTGTTAAACACTTGCTTGGGCTCAGTCCTTTTTCTGTGCAAACAATACTGAGCAGTTATATGGGTTCTGACGCTAATACTTTACTTTACTTTCCCCTCTCCTTTTTTATGGAGTGTTAAACAGTCTTTATGGCGCTCACGTGCAGAGCACGTGAGGTGCATGGCGCTGAATGCCAAACATTGAGTGCTAAGCACTCTTTATTGGACAGCGCCCATGTGAGGGACACGTGAGGCGCTCGGCGCTGATCACCAACCATTGAGTGCTAGGCAGTCTTTATTGAGCAGCGCCTATGTGAGGGACACGTGAGGCGCTTGGCGCTGAGCGCTAACCATTGAGTGCTAAGCACTCTTTATTGTGTAGCTCTCACATGAGTGGCACGTGAGGCGCTCGGCACCGGGTTTTCTTCGTATATTCTGTTCTGAAGAGTTCAATTCTCTATTCTTTTCTGGATCTTTAATCCACAAGAATAAGTTCATCCCTATGAGAATTAAATTCTCATTTGTGGGAGATTTGTCTCATGGATCTCAGATCCAAAGAAAGAACTAAGTTCTTTTATAAGGGTTAAACCCTTGGATATGCAGAGGAGATGCTCTGATTTCTATTATTTTTATTTACCTCGAAAAGAGGTATTCTTCTTTCTTCCCTTTTAAAGCTTTCTTCTTGCTTGCTCTCTTTTTTCAAGTTTGAAGCTTATGGGGGGGGGGGGGTTCCTCTTTACAAGACTTGAAGTCTTGGGTCCTTTATATAGTAGAAGCAAGTTTGTTGATTTAGTTAAAAAAATCTCTCGTTGAGAGATCCTGATTGATTTGAGGATTTTATCCACCGTTGGATCTTTGATCCAAGGACTTCAGTTTTACAGAAGATATTTTTCTTGTTTTTAACAAGATTAGGAAAACATTTTCCCATACAGAATTTTTCTGTATATAGGTGATTTTTAATCACCATTGGATTTTTTTAATCCAACGGTATTCTGTTTTACAGAGAGTAATCTTTCTTGTTTAGAAAGATTTGAGAAATATTTTCTCAACAGAATTTAATTCCGTATTTTGATGATTTATTATCTCTGTTGGATCTTTGATCCAATGGCTCTGTTTAACAGAGAGATTTTAATTCTGGCGTCGGTGCCCTCATGCGAGGCACGTGAGGCGCTGCCTCAGAGTTTTTAACTCTTAACGCTGCCTTTCAAATTTTGACTAGAGCTTTGCTCTTTTATTGGAGAAACAAATGCCCCCACCGTTGCGCTCATGTGGCTCACACGTGAGTGCAGCGGTGGTAGCTTTTCCACCGTTGGATCTTCTTGGAAGTTGAATCGACTTCCTGTGCCAATAAGTAGGGCCTTTGGCCCTTGAGATGACTGTTGTTCATCTTCTCTTGTTATTCTTTGAGAATTAAATTCTCCTTTCAGAGCTCAGATCTCTGCCCAAAGAAATCCTTTCTAGAGTTAGAACTCTGCTCCAAAATTTGGTAAGAATTACAATCGAACCCAAAAACAGAGCTTTGCTCTTCTGAGATCGTAGATCTTAAAGTGTATTTTAGGGTTGCTTAACCCATTAATCAGAGCATCGCTCATCTTCCATGAAGAACTCTTAGGGTTTTTAGGATTTTTCTTTCAGATTTTAAAGATCTTAGTGTTTTGCCCTGTTAAAAAGCTTTGCTCTCAAGAGTTTTGGTAGATTATCCCATTGTTCCTACAGAGCATAGCTCTCAGAATTTTTTGGGGAATTTTATTCCCCTCTTAATTAAAGTTGACAGATGTGAAATCTGTTTGCAGAGCACAGCTCTCGAGAGAGTTTAACTCCTCAGCCAAATGAGGTTTCTCATTAAATGAGAATCCTTTTAGGATTCCATCCTTAATGAGTGACTGCCCCATCAATGATGAGGCGTCACCTTAATTTTTTGGGTCCCCCTTTGTCCCTTTCTTCTTCATTGCAGTGCGGTACAATTTTTTTTAAGTACCAAGTGCCAGAGTTCAGAACATAGCGTTGATAACTAACCCTCGTCTCTCTTTGTGTAGGTACTATGGCTTCCGACTCTTCTTTCCCTTTTGTACGGTCAGAGAGTGCCTTTGCCGACGCGCCCATGGATCGGGAAGTCTTCACGCTTATTAAAGATCATAACCCGGAGCAGAAATCTCTTCACCTATGGGGGTCATGGTATAATCAGATTATCCAGGGTCGGTGCAGTTTTTCTTGTGCAACGCCCTCTGAGCCCATTTCAGCAATTCATTACGCGGATTCGCCTCAAGTGAATTATGTTGTAGAAGAGGTCAACTGGACTTCTGAGGGTCGCCTTCAGCCTTCCATGGCATCGATACCCATACAGCCGCCGATGGCTTTGGATATTTTGGGGCGGGACATATGTCAAGGCGAGTCGAGCCCTTGGGGACAAGTCTATATGATAGGGTTAACTCCTCGCCAATCAGCCGGCTACCTGCAGTGGGCCCGGTATATCTTGTCGTCCATGAAGTCGCTGCTGCTAAAGCTTGGGCTATATCCTGCCATATATGCTTCCCTCTTCCAATATCCCACGCCTCATGTGTGGTGGGTTAAGGCTTTTCTGGAACAGTGGAACATCCCAACCCACACATTTCTTCTATCGGACCAGGAAGTCTCAATTTCCTTGGAGGAGTTTGTAGAAATTTCAGGTCTACTAGTCAGAGGGGAACATTACGAGGAGATACTTCCCCCTGATGAGTACATATTTGCTACCAAATCAGTAGTGATGGGTCTCACTCCGGAGAATGCCATTCAACATCGGTTTTCGAGCCTAATCAAGATGTTGAACATTTATGAGAGTGTTTTTAGAGTCTAGAGGGCACGGAGTCGGCTTTGCAGATATCATCGCCCTCTTTCTCCGCCCAGAAGTCTTGTCAAAACAAGCCACAAAATTCTCCAAGCTTGACGACCCATTTGGTTTCGGTTTGGATAACCAGCCGGCGGCGGAAGCGGATCTAAAAAATTTCTTTATTCCAGACACTCCGGTCGTCCCTTTTGCAGAACTTGCTGCTTCAGACGTTGATGAAGAGACGTTCTTCCTGGGGTTCATCGGCTTGTGGTTGAGCTGGTTTGTGCTTCCAACGCATCCTCGCTACATGAGGTCATCTGTCTTTTATCCGACCACCGCATTGTCATAGGGACGCATGTAGCCGTTGGGATTGCATGGCTAGCTCATCTATATCACGTCCTGAGCTTAGCGGCAGATACTACTCAGCCAGGGGTAAAACCTGTACATCTTCCGTTGCACTACTTCACATCCTGGGTCGTGATGCACGTGCTGGGTGCTCTCGGTGTTCATAAACGACCCAATTTCTATGACAGCTACAACTTTCCTCGGGTCATGTTTCTAGTTGACGCTTCTGCGTTAGATCCATCGCAGCGAGAGGCTCGACGTTTAGTCCTTCGCCCGCGTATAGTCGGGGATAGTATGAATTTTTTCGAAAGAGTCTTAACTATCGGCAGGGAATCTATCAAGACAGTGCAACCGCTGCGTGATACTTTCAAAGACGAGGCTCCTACGTTGAAGGCTCGGGAAATCCTGCACTTGTATTCTATTAGGCCGGGATTTTTAGTGTTCAGGCAAAACGCCTCGGCACTGTTCATGAGGTATAAACCGCACCGCTTCGCTCAAAAGTCGGGCTACAATCAGGGTGTTCCTCTTGAGGCATTCTTAGCCTAGCCGGTCGCTACAGAAAAGGGTATTCGCAGCGCGCTGCACCGCTTTATGCGACTAAATACAGAGTCCAATTTTCTCATCAGCGAGCCGAGCTACGTGCCGAAAGCTTCGAACGCTTACGTGGCGTGGTACCAGCATGCGACGGGTGCTATTATCAGGGAAGAGAGGCGGTTATTACTTAATCATAAGGATGCTTTCCCAGCTGGTAACCCAGCAGTCCTTTTGAAGCGACGGACCGCCATTCGTCCCTCCTTAAGAGAAGTCACTACGGTTGTGGTCCCACGCGCCTTCCTTGAGAAGACTCAACCCAGTGTTCATGTAATTGCGGTAGCCGTGGCGTCCCCAGAATCTGGCGCTGGTACAAAAATTGGTACCCGCACGCCCAAAAATGCCTGCCAAGCGCAAGCTCTTGTCATCGGCCGCTGGTGTCCGTTCGCAGAAAAAGAAGAAGTATCTATTTTCTGCCGACATCGTATTCGGCCAGGAGCCCCATGCTCCCGATAGCGAGGGCTTGTGCGAATATGGCACCAACGACGGTTTGTTCAACACGCCTGCGATCGACACCGATCTACAGGCTACCCTCGCGGCTTCTGAGCGACTGGCTCGCGAGGAAGCGGCGTTGATCTCTATCGCAAAATCAGGTATACTGTAGTTATATTGTTCTGCGTCTATCCATTTCTCATAATTATTCTTTTACTGACGCTTTCTTCTTCAATAGGTATTTCTGCCAAAGAGGCTCTCGCGGCTTCCCTCGGGACGTTTGAGGAGGAAGAGAGGCTCCGCGCTTCTTTGGGTCTTGGTATAAGTTGCTTCATTACACTTTTATTCTTTTTATTCATGCTCTGACCCTCTCTTTTGCTTTATTGGAGGGACTACCTCAACTCAGGTTATTCCAAGTGCAATGCCAATCCCAAGTGGCGATGCAGCAAAACTTCTAGAGCCAGCTACTATAGCCACGGCCATCCCAAAGTCACCACAGGATGGTTTGCTGAAGCAGCCAGTGATGGACACCAGAGCTGATCCGGAGGCAGAGCAGGGTTCGGACGACGACGTCCCCCTGTCGGAAGTCTTAAGGAGGTCAGTTCTCACTGCTCAGACTGACAAGAAGCGCAGGGAGTGCGCGGCGAGGGAGCGCAATGTCGTTTTGGCCGCAGGTGCAGGCTCAAGCTGTATTCTTCTTGCTGATACTCCTTCGGCGGATGCTCCCTCTGCCCTGTCTACCGCCCATAGACAGGTTGCATGCGCGGCTCGGGAAGGAGCTGAAAAGCTACTCCAAGGTAACGTAACGCCCAGAATTTTATTAGAACTCGGTCCTCAAATTCTGACATATACATTTTCTTTTATGCAGGGCCAAGTTCTGGCGATGGTATGGCAGATGAAATGTTGACGATTACAGAGCCCGAAGTGGCTACTCTTTCTCAAGAATCTGGGACTGTCCAGACCGCTGCTCTTTCTCCCTGTGGCTCCTTGGTATCGGCGGGCGTCTCAAGTGTTACGACCACCCTCGTAGAGTCAGGGGATGAAGCTATGGGCGCGGAATCTATTCCTCCGAGAGAGTGAAGAAGCCGTTACACCTAATGACGCCTCCGTCACGGTTTTGGTCCATGATCTATCAGGTAGTCCTTGGGTCACAGTTTTCGAGTTTTTCAATCATGTTCAGCCCTTCTGATGATATTTTGTTTTTCTTGAGCATAGGCGCAGTGAACCCTGAGGCTACGCCATCTGAAGAAGTGTCGCCGGTCGCTGCTCTGACGGTCGATGTCCCCTCGTCTTCTTCTGTGCCCCCTCAAATCTTTGAAGGTATGGGTTTCTTACTTATTTATTTCACTGTGGATACAATCCTCCTTGTATTGACTATATATTATCGCAACTCTGCAGGAGTCCATTTTGACCATTTATACCAGGTGTTGAACCCGCATTTTTCCTTTCAGTCGGAAATCGTTCCACCTTCTGGTATTGGTTAGTATATTCTTCAACTAATGTCCCCCATTCTTTTATGAATAGACTTATTATTGCTAATTCTTCCTTATATTATTCACAGTGTCACGGGTCGGAGGAGGAGACGAGAGAATAGCCGCGTCTCCGGTACTCCCCATTCTTCCGCTTGCCACAGCAGGTATAATATACTCCATCCCTTATGTGTTTTCTTTATCACCCGAGCTAAAATTTGACCGTAATTCATTTTCCAGCAATTGCACCGGCTCCAGCTCCTTTTGAGTCTCGCATTCCAATGCCCATAGGGCCCTTCGCTAAATGCATATATTCTAGGGGCGCCACAAATAGCCGGCGAATGTTAACCGAGTTTATCGAAGATCTCAATGCTGAGGCCCTTACTTCTGCTACGGATTTTTCCATTGAAGTTAATTCAATACTGGAGACACTCGTGAACTTCCATGATGAAGATCTCGTTGGCTCTTGGGTTGATTACTGTAGAAAGATCGAGGCTTGCCTGTACGAGATTGAGCTCAAGCGTCTCACTCCTGAGGTGTTGGCTTCGAACTCCCAGCGGGCTTCGTGGGTCGAGCACAGTGTTCCTTTCATTCGTCATTTGTAACAAGAGGCGACCCTGAGACGAAAGGAACATGAGGTGGCTTCCAGCGAATCTGTCCGATTATGCGCCCAGGTTGAAGCGAATACTGCGCAGTAAAAAGCTGTTTTCGACAACCTCCAGCGATGTATTTCGAATGGGTTAACACTGAGATAGACGCTTGACTTCACCGAGCGGGTCATGCAGGACTGCAAAGCTGCCATGCTAGAAACCGATGAAAATATTTCGTCTTGTTTGCGGTAACGGACTCAAGTTGAAGCGGAGTTGGCCGCGGTAGCTGACCGTGAGAAAGGATTTAGAGGAGCGCGCAAGCGGCTTGCTAATTTGTTGAAGATGCCTCCTCCTTAATAACCGTCTTTTTACCTTTTTTGTACCGACTGTAAACTTGTGATTTATGAATAACATGTATTCATTTTGATTCCTTTATGAAATGTATCTTGTATTCACTTGAATTCATGAATAAAAGACATATTTTATTTCATATTGGCATGTAACTCTGGCAAATGTGGCCCGTAGATAGTCCAACTTGATCTCCTTGTAGGGCAGCGATGGCTTAGGAAACAGGTTCGGATCTGCCGTCTAAGACTTTTCAACTTTATGAGCCGTGAGGGTCTCATAAAGACTTTTCTCCCTACGAGTATAGAGGATCCCGTAGGTGTATTTTCTCCTTAGGAATCGTGAGGACTCCTAAGGGAGTTTTCTCTTGAGAGTCGTAAGGATCTCACAAGAGAATTTCCCCCCTTACAAGTCGAGAGGACTCATAGGTGGTTTTTACCCTCCTTGTCGATATTCGACTTTGGAGAGTGTGGCCCGTGGATAATATACAATAGTCCATCTTGGACCTACTAGCAGGGCCCCAGTGCTTAGGAAACAGGTTGATATCCCCGTTGCCTAAGGCTTTTTCCTTACAAGAACAATGTTTTCCCTACGAGTCGAGACGAATAGAGAAGTTCTCGCAAGAAGGTCCTGTCGTCACAGTTAACCCCCGCTCTTTACGACAGAGGTCCGTTAGGGTCAGTAGTACTAGGGTTTTTGTCTGTCGTACTGTCGCGTGGGATGATGCATTCCTCGATACGCAATCTTGTTGTTCGAGTAGCCCCACGACTGTCGTGTCTCTGATCCCTTCGGAGGCTGGACAAGACATCTTCAAGTAATCTTCCAGGTGATATTACCGTCGGAAGAGCAATCATTAGGGATCTTTGATTCGCGGCGCACTTTCTCGCGTCGTATTTTAAAGTTCTAAAGTTAACCTCAATTTGGATGGCGTCGCGTGTAGCTAGCCGCGATGAGTACGGGTCGTCCACAGGGAGACGGTGCATTTTAAGTTCTTATGATCACGAGTTAATGCGCGGTTCGAAATGGTTCGATTCTAACATATGTGTATATATGCAAAGTATACGTTTGTTAGGGTTAGATAAGATAGAGTAAGTTAGTGAAGTCCATACTCAATCCTTTGTGTCGAACATGACCATTGAAGATAAAGCAATCGGCAACAACGTGGATTAGGGTACTTAAGCACGGCATTAGTGAAATCCGACTTATTGACCATTGTCCGTCCGTTCTTGTCTCTTGGCTTTTGCCTCCGGCCAAACCGAACGCAACCGATCACGGTTAGGGATCACCGATATCTTGGTAGGATAGGGTGCCTAACAGAGCGCTTGCGTAAGGTTTGGACGGAGTTCAATTGGAAAATGTCGGGCAAAGGAAATGAGAAAAGAAGCCTTAACTTACAACACCATTCTTTTTCCTAACAACACCAAAATTTACAAACCATCACAACAACAAAGAAAAAGAGCAAAGAAATGATACAAAGAAAATAGTAAAACAACAAGCAAGTAAGTAAATGGCATGAAAATAAAGGAGCAAGTAAATGGCAAGAATGAAAATTGCAAGTAAGGAAAGCAAGAGAAATAAAATACTAAGAACCCAAAGTGCAAAAATAAAAGCTTTATTATTTCCAAGTGAAACATACTTTGAGTTCAATAACCAAAACTTAAACTTGCAAGCTCATTGAAGAGGTTGCAAGATCAAGAGAAGGCAAGGAGCTTAAGAGAAACTAGCTATGTACAAGAACTAAAATGAAAGAGAAACAAAAAGAATATGAAGTTTTGGACAATATGAGACTATGTATGACCCCACTCCCTTGCTCATTGATCTGCCTTTTATAGGCACCAAATAAGATTAAACAAGTAATACAATTAAGTTGATATGAGAGCAAGAGAAAGCCAGAACAAAAATGGGACTCATTGGGCATGGTGGGGCCGGCGATATCGGGTTTCTTGAGCATGTCGCCGGGTCAATTCCGAGCAATTGGGCTCGTGCTTGTTGTGTGATGTTGTGTTCTCTCGACAATACCACTGGTATTGCTTGATTTCTTTATAGAATCCTGGATTGTTCTCAGTGGATTGGAAGGAAACATGATGCTTTATATCACATCACACCTTATTGCATTTTGCATTCTTGTCCCCTACTTGCACAATTCATCATATCATGTATGCCAAGCCAGACCCACCATGGTCCATGCCAAAGAGTTGTGTGTACACTTTTATTGTTTTGGACCAAAATTGTGTACACATTATTTGTTGCAAAATAACTCTTTGGATATCGATCGGTTTGCAGTACCGTTTCCAGTGTTGGATCATAAATGTTATATCCATGATTTTGAGTGTGTTTCCAGTATTATGTCACGGATACCTGTAATCTGTATTTACTGAGCAGACACTGGTTAATAGTACCGATATATACAAAAAATAGATAATGAATGAGTGGTATTAAAATGCAGTTTTCTGAGATGAACAATCATCCATGCCGCTTTTTGCTTGAGGTTAGGGTCAGTTTGGGGAGCCTCGATGAATCATGACCACTCCGCTCTGGTGTGGGATAAAATCCGACAGTCTTTCAGGTTTTATTTGAGTTGCCGTTAAGACCCTGAAGCTAAGGATCTTCCTTTGCTTCTGTAACACCCTAGTTCATTTATACAAGTTCTAGTTCGAGTATTTATTTATTTATGGTATTTTCCTGATTTATTGTGTTTTGGGTGCGAATAGTGTATTTGACATTTGTATTTGCATCCGACCCGACCCGCTTGCTGGAAACCCATCTTAATTCCTGTTTATGATTTATCCCGGCTTGTTACGTGGAACCATGCACTTTCATATTGTTTATACTGCATACTGGCATTATATCTAGCATCTGCATATTTTTATATAACATATAAAGTCAAATAAAATATTTTAAAAATATCTAGCATGGCCTGTATGATACCCCTAACCCTGTCGTGGCATCCACGCACCTTGTTCTCGTCCCGTTCAGTATAACGGACCTGTTTGGATGGCTACGTGCACGTGCGTTCTTGGGGGTATACTTTTTCGTTACCCGGATATCCTATTTTGGTTTTGGTTGACACGTAAATTTTCCGTAATTTAAAACTGGATTTTTAGACCCGACCCACTCGAGGAACAGGCCAATGTACCTTTCGGGGCGTGTTTTGGACTATTTTTGTATTAGCCAAAATATCTAAGTTTTTAATATTATACCTTAACTGAACGTGTAAATTTTAACAAAGAGATTTTAGAAAAGATTTTTAAAATTCTTTTAACATCATTCTCTCTCTCTCCTCCTCTTTCTTTCACCTCTCGCATTCACTATTCACCCGATATCCCGTCACCTTCCTTCTCACGTTACTCTCACCTCCCTTCTTCACTACTTTTTCTTATTAAAACCCATGCACGTTCTCTCTCTCTCTCTCGTCGTCATCTTCTTCGTTTCTTTTTCCCGAACCTTCGATCGTCGCCGTCGACCTCGACACCTTCGCTTTCACCACCATCGTCTTTTCACCCTCATCCACCTCCTCTTCTCCTCCTTCATCCCCGACCAAGCCTGCAACCATCACCGAACCCACTGAAACCCACACCCAAGAACCCACGCCCTCGCATCCTCTCACCGCGCCATCACCACCTCATCACCGTCTCCCCACACCCTCGTCTCTACCTCCTCTTCCTCCTCCACTTTCCTTCTAGACCCGACAACCCTGCAAGAACCTAACCCATAACCCTAGCCTCCCCGGCACACACTTCGCCTCGCCGTCGTCCCCTCGTACCCGAAGACCTCACTTCGTCGTCGCCTCTTTATTCTCCTCTTCTCCTTATCTCCTTCCTCCCCTCTCTTCTTTCCCTGCAACTCAAACCTAATCGCCCGACTTCAAAAACCCTAGTACCCATTGCCTTGCCGTCGATCCTTACCGGTGATCCCTTGCCGTCACCTCACACCTTCACAACCACCTCCTCGCCTTCTCCCAAACCCCGAGCACCCTCCTTCTTCTTCTTCTTTCTTCTTTCTTTCTTGATCTCGGTTCTTTTTCCGTTGATCACCAGCCGGAGCCATGCTCATCGCTGCCGATCCAGGCGATCCAGTGAACATCCTTTGCCTGCGTGACTACCTTCTTTCCTTGCCTGGACCCATTCTGCGTGCCGTGTGTACGTTTCGACGATTACCCGACGTCGGACGTGACGTACAGACCCGTCGTGTGTTCCGTTCAGGAAAGTTCATCTTACTACATGCTATGTATCCTATTATACATCCATATGAGTAAAATGTTACTTGTTTATTATATTATGCATCCATATTAAAGTTTTACCGTGTTAGGATACCGGTATTCATCCATACCATTAATTATATATCAATTTACATGCCATGTCACATTGTTTCATATTATTGTTATATTAGTACCTCATGCGTGATAATGTGCATCTTACATAGTCATGGAGCTACAATTGTAACCCCTGATAGATAATTGAGCATCCATGTTTTATTGTGTGCCCATACCATTAATTCTTTATATCTAGTTGCTTGCCATGTCGTATTAATTCATAATATTGTTACAATAACACCCCATGCTTGATAATGTGCATCCTACATATTCTTGATGTAACCCCTGATAAATATTTGTGCATCCATGCTTTTATCGTGCATCGTGTGATGTTATGTTCTCTTGACAATCCCATTG
This sequence comes from Agapanthus africanus, assembly GCA_030015575.1. Classification (NCBI taxonomy): domain Eukaryota; kingdom Viridiplantae; phylum Streptophyta; class Magnoliopsida; order Asparagales; family Amaryllidaceae; genus Agapanthus; species Agapanthus africanus. The sequence goes on along the minus strand of JASDDO010000024.1, from coordinate 135,482,013 downwards.
GTATTGCTTGATTTCTCTATAGAAGCCTGGGTTGTACTCAGTAGATTGGAGAGAAACATGATGCTTTATATCACATCACACCTTTTTGCATTTAACATTCTTGTCCCCTATTTGCACAATTCATCATATCATGTGTGCCAAGGCAGCCCCACCACGGTCCATGCCAAAGAGTTGTGTGTACACTTGTATTGTGTTGGACCAAAATTGTGTACACATTATTTGTTGCAAAATAACTCTTTGGATATCAATCGGTTTTGCAGTTCCGTTTGCAGTGTCGGGTCACAAACGTTATATCTATGATTTTGAGTGTGTTTCCAGTATTATGTCATGGATACCTGTAATCTGTATTTACTGAGCAGACACTGGTTAATAGTACCGATATATACACAATATAGATAATGAATGAGTGGTATTAAATTGCAGTTTTCTTAGATGAACAAATACTCCCCAAACTTATCTTTTGCTCGTCCTGAGAAAAAAAAAACCTAGCCTCACTTTCGCTAGGAACATGATTGCACTGAGCTCGTGCAACAAGCCGTTAAACCTCTAAGTGTCCTTAGTAGGAGGAGTGTTGTCTCCTGAGGGTTTTCAGTTGATTACACCCACAAAATCCCGTCAAGCTAGTTTCATAAGTTAACGTTGATTCTACTCCTACAGTTTGGTATCTAGATTAGAAATTCTATCATCCTAAATTAGAAATATTCAACCCTTATGTTTCTCGTCTCTAATTTATTCAACCTTAGATCCTATACGTTTTTACAGTTTAAAAAGATCTCGGTTTCTTTTGAGTTTTCTTTCTAAAGTGCGGTCTCCAATTAGGGATTTTTATCATCTTTACGGAAAACATAAGTCTTATTCTTTATTCTTATATTTCCTCCAAACATCGATCGTATACCCCTACGTGTGTGTAAAATTTCACCCTTACACTTAAGAATTCAATTCAAGCTATAGTACCCTTGACCTAATACCTAATACTAATTCTTTTCGTTAATGATAGACGGTTTTGCAAACACATCTTTCATGCCACTATTAATGCTTCTTGAGGCACTAACAGCCGATTACTAAATGAGTGAGCTTAAAGCGTAAATAGCAGTTTCCAGGTCTTGACTTTATTTATTTTTTCTTATTTTTTCTTTATTTTTCTTTTTTAAGACCAGATATATTTTTCAATGATACTCTTTTGGTGGTTAGCTTTAAATACCGTTTTTTCTTTCATACTAGGTTTTCAGGCAAGAGTATTTCTAGGTATCCTCTACTATCCCAAGTTTCAAGGTACGTGTATGTGCAGTTTACTGGGTATATACTTTCTAAATTTGGATTTAAGAATAGAAACTATTTTTCAGACTTATCCTTCAGTAAAACTTTCAATACTTTCCCTTCATCTTGACTTAACTCAAGAACTGAACTCAAGATTACCTACTCCTATAAAAAAATGTAAGGACGTATAATTACTAAGGTTAAACAGAATGAGAGTTATTTTTAGGGTTTTCAATTCCTAAGCCTAAGATTTATTATTTCTCACGTATCAACTAAACTTTCGGAATCAAAATCTAGGTTACCCTATTAGCTAAATTAACGACAAAGTTTTTATAATTTTGTAAATTTTTTCGATTTTTATGGGTTTTAAAATAAGTATGCAAATGCAAAATATACACATGAATGCGAACGAAGAAAGCTTACCGAGCACACCCCAAAGTTAAACTTGACAGTGCCCTCACTGTCAGGCTATACTAAGAGGGTAAAAATTGTCGGCACTCCCATATTTTTTTTCTATATACATAAAATAAAAAGCAAACCAAAAATATATATACACAAAAAGGTCCCCCCCAAACTTATCTGAAACAGTGTGTCCACTGTTTAAGCGGTGAAGTTCAGGATTAGGGGGGAGAGAACAGTAACAATCTATACAAGGCCTTACACAGACCAAAACATAACACCAACCATTCAAAAATTTTATCGGGATAAGTCCCGGGATGGTGAAAGAATGCGGCGAGGAAAAAAATGGAGAATACACGAGACCGTATGGGGATAGAAGTGGTATACGGTCTCGGTGGAGGAGAAGAATGGCGGAGGGGGGAACGAAATGTAATACGAAATTGAGAGTGGAAATGGAGTGAATAAATTAATATAATTTGTAATGACCGATGTGTAAAAAGCGATTGTACTAATCTATCAACCTATTGAGAAATGGGGTCAAACCTCTCAAGATTCATGAAAAAACATGGGTAGACCGAACTTGGTGAACCAGACATAGGAAATGAAAGTGATACGGTGTCTTGTAAGGTCAGAACAATGGAAAGGATGGAGGGGAGTGATTGAGGAATGGTATTGGTTAAAGATTCAGGAGGGTGTACACAGTCAATGAAAGGTATAGGATGAATTGGAAAATCCGACCCATCAAGTAAAACCGATTCATCCTCAATGCTATCCTCAAAATTTTCCTCAAAAACCAGCTCATCCATGCACTTATCATCAATGCCAAGACGTATATGGAGTTCGGGAACAATAGTTAATGACACGGGATGATGTCCACACGGAAGTGAAATGACATGATGAATTGGTGAGAAACGCTCATTGATTGTTAGAGTTTTAGTTAACCGCAATCAAGACGGTGTCGCTTTGCAGCTAGCCGGTTGAGCACGGGTCGATCCACAGGGAGACGGAGCGTTCTACGTTCTTGTCGTTACGAGTTAATGGGCGTGGGTGGAATTGTTCTTATCTACCCTATGTGTTATATGTACAAGTAAAGTTGTTAGGAAAAGATACGAAAGTGTAAGCTAAGGAAATCCGTAATCAAAACCTTTGAGCCGAGTCTTGACCAATTGAAGGTAGAGCAATCGGCAATAACGTGGATTAGGGAATTTAACCACGGTATTAGTGGAATCCGGTTTATTGACCCTTGTCCTTCCGTTCTTGTCTCTTGCTTTCACTTCCGGCCAAACCGAACGCAACCGGTCGCGGTTAGGAATCACTATTACCTTGGTAGGGTAGGGTGCCTAACGGAGCGCTTGCGTAACGTTTGGGCGGAGTTCAAAGGAAAATAACGGGAAAAGGAAATGAGGAACGAAACGTTAACTTACAATATCGTATTTATTCCTAACAACACCATATTAACAACCATTCACAAAACAAAACAAAAAGAGCAAAAGAAAAGACAAACAGAGAAAAGAAAAGATTAAAAGTAAGTAAGTGCATGGAATTTAAAGTGCAAGAAAGTAGAGCAAGGTAATAAAAAGCAAGAAAGAAATAAGCAAGAAAATAACAATAAGAACCACAGAACCAAATACAAGACATGGGTTCAATAACCAAATCTTAAACTTGCAAGCTCAATTAAGAGGTTGCAAGATCAAGAAGAGGCAAAGAACTCATGGTGAATGAAGCACAAAAGAGAAGACTTTATTGATTCCAAGATGATACAACCCTTGAGATCAATAACCAACCTTTAAACCTTCAAGATCAATGAAGAGGTTGAAAGATCAAGAGAAGGCAAGGATCTCAAGAGGAAGCTAAGCAAAAGAATGATAAAATGTATTGCAAAATTGGACTTCTTCTCACTTACCCAATGGTTTCCTTTTATAGGAAAATCAAGACCTTTCCTTTAATTTGAATTTGAATGCACCCAAACTTTGGAGGGAACTTTGAATCTTTGAATTTTTGAATCATATCAACACTTTATGCATTGAATGCACCATACCCACTCGTACTCTGTGCTTTCCCCTCTCGTGCTTTGTGCTTGTCTCGTGCTTTGTGCTTGTCCCTCTCGTGCTTTATGCTTGTTCGAGACACGAATGACCCATGTCATATGTCTTGTCTCTGGAGCTGGTACGCGGCACTGGACAGATACGGATGACTGGAACCCGGCTTTTATCTGTCTGTGACAGATGTTCTGAATATTGTCATAACTATAGAGAATTTTTCTGATTTGTATTATTTTAGACTGGGAACCTGTAACCTGTAAATATGTAGCAAACATGGATTAAAAGCACCTATCTATAAACAAACGAGCATAAGAATGGGCGGTATAAAATGCAGTTTTCTGTGATGAACAAATACCCCCAAACTTATCTTTTGCTCGTCCCGAGCAAAACCATTTATTCACAAAAGAGAATCCTAACCGCACTTTCGCAGGGGATGCGATTGCACTGAGCGTGTGCAACAAGCCGTTAAACCTCTAGGTGTCCCTAGTAGGAGGAGTGTTGTCTCCTGAGGGTTTTCAGCGGATACTACCCACAAAATCCCGTCAACTTAGTTTCATAAGTTAACATCGATTCTACTCCAACAGTTTAGTATCTAGGTTAAAAATTCTATCATCCTAAGTTAGAAATATCGAACCCTAATGCTTCACACCTCCTTTCTATTTAACCCTAGATTATATACGTTCCAAAAAAAAGTTTAGAAAGATCTCGGTATCTCCTGAGTTTCCCTTCTAAAGTGCGGTCTCAAATCAGGGATTTTTATCAACTTACAGAAAACATAAGTCTTATTCTTTATTTCTATATTTCCTCCAAATATCGATTATATACCCCTACGTGTATGTAAATTTGCACCCCTACACTTAAGAATTCAATTCAAGCTATAGTACCCTTGCCCTAATACCTAATACTACTTGTTTTCATTAAGGATGGACGGTGTTGCTCACACACCTTTCATGCGACTATTAATGCTTCTTGAGGCACTAACAGCCGATTACTGAATATGTAATCTTAAAGCGTAATTAGCAGTTTCCAGGTCTTTACTTTATTTATTTTTTCTTTTATTTTTCTTTTTCTTTTCAAGATCGGATATATTTTTCAATGATGCCCTTTAAGGTGTTTACCATTAAATACCGTTTTTCCTTTCATACCAGGTTTTCAGGCAAGAGTATTTCTAGGTATCCTCTACTATCCTAAGTTTCAAGGTGCGTGTAAGTGCAGTTTGTAGGGTATATACTTTCTAAATTTGAACTCAAGAATAGAAACTATTTTTCAGACTTATCCTTCGGTAAATGTTCAATACTTTCCCCTCATCTTGACTTAACTCAAGAACTGAACTCAAGATTATCTATTTCTCAAAAAAAACTGTAAGGACGTATACTTACCAAAGTTAAACAGAATGAGGGTTATTTTTAGGGTTTTCAATTTCTAAGTCTAGGATTTAGTTATTTCTAACGTATCAACTAAGCTTTCGGAATAAAAATCTAAGTTACCCTATTAGCTAACTTGACGACAAAGTTTTTATGTTTTTGAGAAAATTTTCGAATTTTTTGGGTTTTGAATAAGGTATGCAAATGCAGAATATACAAATGAATGCGAAGGAAGAAAGCTTACCGAGCATACCCCCAAACTTAAACTTGACAGTGCCCTCACTGTCAGGCTACACCAAGAGGGTCAAAATTGTCGGCGCTTCCTAAAAGAAAATTATATACAGATCAAAAAAAACCAAAAATATATACACAAAAAGGTCCCCCTAAACTTAAATAAAACAGTGTTTCCACTGTTAAGCGTTGAAGTTCAGGATCAGGGGGAAAGAACAATATCAATCTATACAAGGCCTTACAAAAGCCAAAAGTTAACACCAACCATTCAAAAATTCTATCTCTGTAGTGTGCTGGTTGGTGAAAGAATACGGTGAGGAAAGAAATGGAGAATACGCGAGACCGTATGGAGATAGAAGCGGGATACGGTCTCGGTATATGAGAAGAAGAATGGCGGAAGGGAAAAAGAAGTGGAGTACGAACTTGAGGATGAAAATGGAGTGAATAGATTAGCACAATTTGTGATGACCGATATGTAAAAAGCGATTGTGCTAATCTTTCAACCCGTCGAGAAATGGGGTCAAATCCCTCAAGATTCGTGAGAAACCATGGGTAAGCCGAACTTGGTAAACCAGACAATAGAAATGGAAGTGATACGGTTACTTGCAAGGTCGGAACGATGGAAAGAATAGAGGGAAGGGTTTGAGGAAGGGTATCAGGTAAAGGTTCAGGAGGGTGTACACAGTCAATGACAGGGACAAGATGAATTGGAAAATCCGACTCATCAAGCAAAACTGGTTCATCCTCAAAAATATCCTCAAAATTTTCCTCAAAATTCAGCACATCCATGCATTTATCCTCAAAATCCAGACGCATATAGGGTTCGGGAAAAACATTTAATGACTCAGGATGATGAATTGGAGAGAAAAGTTCAACCAAATCTATGGGTTCATCATCCAAAATATTCCCAGCGTCAATATCCTTAATTAAGTGAAAATCAATATTCTCAGACACCTCATCAAAAGCATGGATTTCAATCAATTCTGGTTCTAAGATGGAGGTGTAGAGATCAAAAGATTTGGGATCGGTTTCACTTGGCAAGGTCCCTTCAGAATCGGGTAAATCAAACACTACAAAGTCACATAACTCATTAACCCTTCTATCTTCAATCGGTGAATCGTTTGGAACATTAGATAGACATTCAAAACCGGAGTTGTGGGATTCAATTTGTGGCGGGTAGGTTTGACTTGGAAGGGGGTACAGTTCACTCTCACCACTCAAATTCTCAACCTGTCCTACCACCTTATCATACATTGGAAAATTAGGAGCTAGTTGGAAACTAGATACCGGTTCACTAGGTTGTATGAGGGCAGCCATGGACGCATTCAAATCCATCATCTGTTGGTATGACGCTACTCTAAAGTCTTCCAATGAATGTTCTAAGCTAGACAAGGGTTGCGAAGGGGTTTCAATACAAGATTCAAAGTTGTTAGGATACTGAAAATTCCCAAACGGCTGTGTAGAAGCAATGTCTAGGGAAGTTGCAAAAGTTGGGTAGGACTGGTAGGAATTGAATGGTTGAACAGGGGTAGGATCAACATTTGGATAAGAAGGTGAATGAAATTGTTGATCCCAAGAATTTGAAGTGGTGACAGGAGTGAAAGATCGGTTACGGGATTGTTCAATACGTTCTGCAATAGACATAGGTCTTGGAGGTACAACAGGACTTGAAAAGGGGGTATCAACGTAAGAAGGTGGTGAAGGTTGTAATGGTTGATACAAAGTGGATTGCGGAGTCCAATTGGTAGTCCTAGACGCGTCTATCCGATCTTTCAAAGAGATTTTAGACATGGAGGGGTCGTTCGAAGTTCGGCCAAAGTAAGAACCGTAAGAAGTGATGTCTGGTTATGGGTACCAAAATTCGACAAGAGTTTTGCGAGGTGGGGTACCCATGATATGAAGAGAGAAAGAAAGGAAGAGAAAAGGAGGGAAAAAAGAATGTGATTTTTTTTTATAAATTTTTTTTAAATATTTTTTTAGTTAGTTATTAACAAAAGAATGAAATATTCATACAAAAAGAATCTGGACAAAAAACAATCATGACACAAAAATACCACACACCTAATCGGTCTAGGGTTCACCTAGGTCAACTAGACCTGCTCAAGAACTTGATTGGCGAAGTAAAACTGTGTCGAGAAACGGGCTCAAGATATACTGATCACGAGGCCAGGTAAGTGCAGAGATAAGGGGAGGTTTTCTGACGCTTTCGCGAAGGTCCTTAATTAAATAACCCTTTCTCTTTTGGCGGTTTCGCCGTTAACACTTTCCTAGACATCCCGTAAACAATATACTGTTAAGCGGTGTTCTAAACACAATTAACTTCTCCTAGTGAGCGCGAAGTCCTTAAGGCTTAAAATCTAGTTTCTTTTAAAAATTTGTGTGGGTAAACGTTATGCTCAATTCGTGATTTGTGGGCCACGAAAAATGGGATCAAATCCTTTACCGTATATTGTGGGGTTCGCTTGCCCTTAAGTCCGTATTAATGAATGCAATGTGCAATTCAAAAAAATTTTGTTCAAAGAATCAAACAATCGTTTTTTACTTTAAGCACGGCACTGCAACAAATACGGGTTAGTCAAGTTTAGCGTTTGCTAGCGAACTTGCAAAGAATCCTGCAAAAAATAGTCTATTGGATACGTCGGATTTGAGAAGAAGGTGTTTGTAAAGTACGTACCGTTAAGTTTTGGGGTTAGGAAACCCCCGTTGAATCAAATCCGGAAAGCTTGAAAACTTCGCTTGCGAGGGTCAAACTACCCGGATGTTTGGCACTGTACTTTGCAATCATCTTACCCTTAAATGTACACTTTGCTCCCCACGCTCGCAGTTCGCAAATCCGTAAAATCTGAAAATGTCGGAAAAACGGATATTAGTGTGAAAAAGCGATACGGATGCCCAAATACCTGCACACTAAAAATTATAAAAAAACAAACAATAACAATAAGACAAAAACAGAACACTGGAGCATAGGGAAAAACTTAGAGACAAGATGATGAGGTACGGCCGGCGACGCCGGAATTGGAGGGTGTGTCGCCGGATTTCCTTGGGATTTGGGGCTCCAAATTTCAACAGCAATCACAGTGTTCTACTAATGCCACACTGGTATTGTTTATCTTTTCCGATGAGTTACAGAGTGTAAGCATGTCAAATTCCAGAGAACAAAAAGATGTTAGTTTGTGTTAGTTTTTGTATTGGTTTTGGGTTTTTTTTTTGAAATTTTTAGTTGATTTTGAAAATAGTGTTAGAAGTATAACTGAGATGTACAATGATTAACCCGAAATAACAAAAACTAAAAATGTTACCGTCTCCCCGGCAACAGCGCCATTTGATTGTTAGAGTTTTAGTTAACCGCAATCAAGACGGTGTCGCTTTGCAGCTAGCCGGTTGAGTACGGGTCGATCCACAATGAGACGGAGGGTTCTACGTTCTTGTCGTTACGAGTTAATGTGCGTGGGTGGAATTGTTCTTATCTACCCTATGTGTTATATGCACAAGTAAAGTTGTTAGGAAAAGATACGAAATTGTAAGCTAAGGAAATCCGTAATCAAAACCTTTGAGCCGAGTCTTGACCAATTGAAGCTAGAGTAATCGGCAGCAACGTGGATCAGGGGATTTAAGCACGGTGTTAGTGGAATCCGGCTTATTGACCCTTGTCCTTCCGTTCTTGTCTCTTGCTTTCACCTCCGGCCAAATCGAACGCAACCGGTCATGGTTAGGAATCACCGTTACCTTGGTAGGGTAGGGTGCCTAACGTAGTGCTTGCGTAACGTTTGGATGGAGTTCAAAGGAAAATAATAGGAAAAGGAAATGAGGAACGAAACGTTAACTTACAATATCGTATTTATTCCTAACAACACCATATTAACAACCATTCACAAAACAAACCAAAAAGAGCAAAAGAAAAGACAAACAGAGAAAAGAAAAGATTACAAGTAAGTAAGTGCATGGAATTTAAAGTGCAAGAAAGTAGAGCACGGTAATAAAAAGCAAGAAAGAAATAAGCAAGAAAATAACAATAAGAACCATAGAACCAAATACAAGACATGGGTTCAATAACCAAATCTTAAACTTGCAAGCTCAATTAAGAGGTTTGCAAGATCAAGAAGCGGCAAAGAACTCATGGTGAATGAAGCACAGAAGAGAAGACTTTATTGATTCCAAGATGATACAACCCTTGAGATCAATAACCAACCCTTAAACCTTCAAGATCAATGAAGAGGTTGAAAGATCAAGAGAAGGCAAGGATCTCAAGGGGAAGCTAAGCAAAAGAATGATACAATGTATGGCAAAATTGGACTTCTTCTCACTTACCCAATGGTTTCCTTTTATAGGCAAAACAAGACCTTTCCTTTAATTTGAATTTGAATGCACACAAAGTTTGGAGGGAAGTTTGAATCTTTGAATTTTTGAATCACATCAACACTTTATGCATTGAATGCACCATACCCACTCGTGCTTTGTGCTTGTCCCTCTCGTGCTTTGTGCTTGTCTCGTGATTTGTGCTTGTCCCTCTCGAGCTTTATGCTTGTCCGAGATACGAATGACCACTGTCATATGTCTTGTCTCTGGAGCTGGTACGCGGCACTGGACAGATACGGATGACTGGAACCCGGCTTTTATCTGTCTGTGACAGATGTTCTGGATATTGGCATAACTGTAGAGATTTTATCTGATTTTTATTATTTTAGACCGGGAACCTGTAACCTGTAAATATGTATCAAACATGGATTAAAAGCACCTATCTATAAACAAACGAGCATAAGAATGGGCGGTATAAAATGCAGTTTTCTGTGATGAACACTCATCCAAAACTGCGGGTTCATCATCCAAAATATTCCCAGCATCAATATCCTCAATCAAGTGAAAATCAATATTCTCAGACACCTCATCAAAAGCATGGATTTCAATCAATTCAGGTTCTAGAGTGGAGGTGTAGAGATCAAAGAGATTGGGTGTGGTTTCATTTGACAGGGTCCCTTCACAGTTGGGTAAATCAAACACTACAAAGTCACACAACTCATTAAACATTCTATCTTTAATTGGTGAATCAGTTGGAATATTTGATAGACTTTCAAAACTGGAGTTGTGGAATTCAATTTGCAACGGATAGGTTTGATTTGGAAGGGTGTACTGCTCATTCTCACAACTCAAATTCTCTGTCCTATCGCCTTATCATACATTGAAAATTTGGAGCTATTTGGAAACTAGCTGCCAGTTCGTTAGGTTGTATGTGGGCGGCCATGGACGCATTCAAATCCAACATCTGTTGGTATGATACTACCCGAAAGTCTTCCAATAACTGTTCAAGACTAGACATGGGTTGTGAAGGGTTTCAGTAAAAGATTCAAACTCGTTTGGATACTGGAAACTCCCAAAAGGCTGTTCAGAAGCAATGTCTAGGGAAGGTGTAAAAATCGGGTAGGATTGATAAGAATCGAATGGTTGGACAGGAGTAAGATCAACGTTATGATAAGGAGGTGATTGGAATTGTTGATCAAAAGAATTGGAAGTGGTGAAAGGAGTGAAAGATCGGCTACGGGATTGTTCAATACATTCAGCAATAAACATAGGTCGTAGAGTTACAATAGGACTCTCAAAAGGGGTATCAACGTAAGAAGGTGGGGGTGGTTGAAACGGTTGATACAAGGTGGATTGCGGAGTCCAATTGTTTGTCCTAGACGTGTCTATCCGATCTTTCAAGGAAATTTTGGGCATGGAGGGCTAGTTCGAAGTTCGACCAAAGCAAGAACCGTAAGAAGTAATGTCTAGTTGTGGGTACCAAAGTTCGGCAAGAGTTTGTCTATATGGGGTACCCACGATATGAAGAGAAGGAGAGGAAGAAGAATGTGATTTTTTAAAAAAGTTTTTATGTTAGTTATTAACAAAATAATGAAATATAAATACAAAAAATAATCACGACACAAAATACCACACACCTAATCGGTCTAGGGTTCACCTAGGTTAACTAGACCTTCTCAAGAACTTGATTGTTGAAGTAAAACTGTGTCGAGAAACGGGCTCAAGATATACTGATCACGAGGCCAGGTAAGTGCAGAGATAAGGGGAGGTTTTCCAACGTTTTCGCAAAGGTCCTTAATTAGATAACTCTTTCTCTTTTGGCGGTTTCGCCGTGAACACTTTTCTAGACACCCCGGGAACGATATACCGTTAAGCGGTGTTCTAAACACAGTTAACTTCTTCTAATGAGTGCGAATTCCTTAAAAGCATAAAGTCTAGATTCTTTTAAACTTTATGCTCAATTTCGTGATTTGTGGGCCACGGAAAAGGTGACGAAATCCTTTATCCTATGTTGTGGGGTTCGCTTGCCCTTAAGTCCGTATTAATGGATGAAATGAAAAAAAATCAATGAAAAAGGTTGTTAAAAACCTTAAAAAATCGATTTTTATGTTTAAGCACGGCACTGCAACAAATACGGGTTAGTCAATTTTAGCATTTGATAGCGAACTTGCAAAGAATCCTGCAAAGATAGTATATTGGATGCGTCGGATTTGAGAAGAAGGTGTTAGTAAAGTACGTACCGATAAATTTTCGGGTTAAGAAACCCTCGTTGAATTGAATCCGACTAGCTTGAAAGGTTCGCTTGCGCGGGTCAAACTACCCGGATTATTGGCACTGTACTTTGCAATCACCTTAGCTTTGAATGTACACTTTGCTCCACACTATCGCAGTTCGCAAATCCGTCTAAATTTACAAATGTCGGAATAATGGATTTTTAGTGTGAAAAAGCGATATGAATGCCCAAACTCCTGCACACCTGAAATTATAAAAATCAAGTAATAAAATTAGGACAAAATTAGAACACTGGAGCACAGGGAAAAATTAGGGAGCAAAAGAAGAAGATTGGGCCGGCGGCGCCGAAAAATTTGATGAAGTCGCCGGGCTTCCCAGTGAATTTGGGCTCCAAATTTCAACAAATATCTCAGTTTTCTATTAGTGTCTCAATGTTATTACTTAACTTTTTTAATTAGTCCTAGAGTGCTTGCAGGTCAAAAATCCAGAGAACCAAAAAGTTAGATATGTTAATTTTTCTTTTGGTTTTTGAAATTTTTGATTTTTTAGTTTGTTTTGTTTTTAAAATCGTGTTAGTGATATAAAAATGATTTACCCGAAATAACAAAAATAAAAACGTTACCGTCTCCCCGGCAACAGCGCTATTTGATTCGCGGCGCGCTTTAGCGCATCGTATTTTAAAGTTCTAAAGTTAACCGCAATCAGGACGGCGTCGCGTGTAGCTAGCCTCGATGAGTACGGGTCGTCCGCAGGGAGACGATGCGTTTTAAGTTCTTGTGATCACGAGTTAATGCGCGGTTCAGAATGGTTCGATTCTAACCTATGTGTATATATGCAAAGTATACATTTGTTAGGGTTAGATATGATAGTGTAAGTTAGTGAAGTCCGTACTCAATCCATTGTGCCGAACATGACCATTGAAGCTAGAGCAATCGGCAACAACGTGGATTAGGGTACTTAAGCACGGTATTAGTGAAATCCGGCTTATTGATCCTTGTCCGTCCGTTCTTGTCTCTTGGGTTTTGCCTCCGACCAAACCGAACGCAACCGGTCGCAGTTAGGGATCACCGATACCTTGGTAGGGTAGGGTTTCTAACAGAGCGCTTGTGTAAGGTTTGGGCGAAGTTCAATTGGAAAATATCGGGCAAAGGAAATGAGAAAAGAAATCTTAACTTACTGTTAGTGTATATGCCCTAGAGGCCATTACTGTATCATACTGGATTGTATATTACTTGATGGAAGCTTGGGATATTCACCTTGTATTGACATTCTTGCTCAAAATGGTAGTATGCTACTTGGTTTGTTTCTGCTTTAATGTGTGCATGTGTTTCTTTTAGCATATCGCCTTTACACATTAGTGGAGCCCTTAGGATCTTTGCTTGATTACCAGCGTTGTGATGGCAGTCACACTCGTGGGGGCTGGGTAATCCATAAGCACATCCTTATGCAGGTCCCTAGTCGCAGGACTATCGAGACAGGGCATCGATACTCCGGAGTAGACTAGCGTATGCGCTTCTTATCCCAGCTTGGGAGACGGTCTGTCCCACAGCCGTCAGTACGTCGTACTTAGGATAGTATGCGGGTGCTTGTTAGGTTACGAGTACACTGGACAGGACTCATCGGGAACTGTTGGTTGGTATTATACCTATCGTCAGTTATCAGTTCCCAGGTGACATGAGTACAGCTTAGTCCGTTGACTTGACACTGTCACTTCGCCTCGAGTGTGTTCCCACTGTACTTTGATTACTACCCTACCACGGCTCAAAAGAGTCGTGCAAACAGGTAGTTTTTGGGTGCAGTCCCGAAGCACTTGGAGGCAGTGACGGTTAGACAGGATTCGTCTCTCCCAGTATTGGGGGTTTATATCGCGCTGTGTCTAGGAGATCCATTACACAAAATCCCTGGCCACGGCAAGCGAGATAGACTGGTAGGTTTCTAGTGTTATCTCAGGTGTTCTGGGCTACACTCCGACACGACTTGTACCGCTAGTAGGGGACTGACGTTTACCGCCCCCTAGGCCCGCCATGCGATGTTCTTAGACGAACAGACTGGACTGTACGGAGACTGTCACATTCAGGCTCAGTAGGAGTTCAGATGGGTTTATCTCGTCAGTCTTCTTATCGGCATCTACCTGGGGACCGTTACGTACAGCTAGTGCCGCTTGCGGTCTGTGGTTAAACCCACTGCCAACGTAGTGTCGAGTGTTTAGAGTCCCACACATAGGGTTATTCGCCTTTAGGCAAAATGAGTAGAGGTCGCATGGTTTTGCGACAGGGTTCGTTCACATCCGCGCACTTGTGCACGTTTGGTATCCGGACAGCTTATACTAGCAGGCTTTGGTTTAAGCCGGATCCTAGTATATGATTTGGGATTGGTTTTATCTCATTGTATTCGTGTTCCTCGGAACACGGATACGGGTGTGTATGCACAGTTGACTGAGACAGAGGCAGAGGACTTTTATTAGGGTTGATGACCATTGTCATTTTCTTAACCCTAATGTTTATGTGTGAATTATGATTTATTAATATTAGTTAATTATAATTGTGCATGGTTAGGGTTGTTGACCATTTGACTATACTTGATTTGTTGACCTAGGTTGACAAGTTGACCATCATCATTCCATATGAAAGATGCTCTTTGATCCTTGCAAAAGCATTTAATGTGAAATGATAATGGTCATTTCTTGATTAACCATGACAATTATCTTTAGCTAATTATCTATTTTTCAAAAATCACATATATGTGAGAAGGTTGCATTATTCTTCTCACTTGATCATTTTCATTCTCTCTTCTCCTCTTCCTCTCTCTCTAGCTCTTCACTCTCATGAGTTGAGAACCATTTGAGCTTGAGATAATCCCTTAAAAAATACTCTCTACTCTTTCTAAGGTCCTAGGTTTAGCACACCAAGCACCTTAGTTACTTCTAGTTTGAAGTTGGAGCCAAAGGTAGAGGCCCTCGGGTGGATCTTTCTTCGGCAAGAGAAGGCGACGAGACGATCCTTTCTTTCACTCCAAGGAGCAAGAAGAGAAGGACTTGAAGACCTAGGTATAACCCCTTTTCCGAGTAGCTAAACTCTTTTAGCTTGTTGTTAGTTTTTGTTTAGCAAAGATCCCTCCTTTAGCATAGTCCATGTTGCCTAGTGTTGTAAAAATCCGATTTTTCATAACGTTTCCGCTTCCCCGTAAGCACTGGGGTGGGAAACGTGGACTTAAAGTGGTATCAGAGCCTAGCTAAACACAAACTAACTAGTTAGCAAAGTATTTAGAATTTCGATCGAAAAAAATCGCAAAACACATTTTCAAAAACCCTAGGTTCTGCCGATTTTCATTTCTGCTTTAAAAATAATAAATCATACATGTAAAATCGGCTCAGGGTTTTCTAAAGACACACACCAAAAACGATCCACTGAACCGGTCAAAGCACCGCGGTTCCGCGGAAAGAACATGCTTCTTGCCGCGGATCCGCGGCCGAGTTGACTCGGCCGTGGACCGAGTTTGGTGCAGTGTACTTATTTGGAGGTTTTGGGATTTTTAATATAGTTTGTTTCTGCCCAGATTTTCCAGAGAACAAGTTGGTTTTTGGGGTGGTCACAAATCCGTATTTTGATCGAATTTCTTTATACTTTGGCTAATGGGTTATATCTGTGATGTGATATATGTATTGAACGTCTACTAATCGCTATACGTCGATTAGTGGGGGTTATACATATCTGTGATCTGTAATGTTGATGGTTTGTGTATATGAATTCGTTGGATTGTCGCGGATGAATAGCCGGGGGGTTGTGAGATGAGAGTTTTCTTATTCTTTCAATTCTTGTAATATGTAAATTTGATGTAATATTATTTGTATGGCCGCACAACCGGGTCGGGGTTGTAGCCCTCATTGTATAATTTTTTTTTACTGTTTTTGCTCCTAAGATAGACCCAAGGTGGGGTGCACAAACTACCGGGTATCTCGAAGTGCCGAGTGGCCTACTCACGGTGTTGAGGGAGGTTGCTTCACTTCGGGTACTTGGCGGGTAGTTTGCCGCACCCGTAGGGGTCTAGGGTGGGGTTTTGGCTATTCATCGCGACCGTGTAATCCGTTCTTCGTTACAGGCTCGTACGAATTGCGGATTCCTAGTATATCCAATATATTCATCTGTGATATGGAATGGCTATCATTGCATGTGACGAATGTTTATATATATCTATATGATATCTATTTAGGCGTTGCTTATGTTTTGCATCCGCGCTAGTCCAGCCCCCGCTCTGTCGTTAGTTAAGTAACCTAATGGGTGATGACGGGACCCCGTGGCGAATGCGGATGGCATAAGCGTACGTCATATTTTCGTTTTTTTCTGCAATGGTAGGATTAAATGATGGGACGCATTGGAATTAATGCAAGAAATAAATAAACCAAGTAAAAGTCGTTGGAACACTTTCAAAACCACTCGGTTCTTTTCAAAACAAAATTTTAAATGCGGAGCTTGAGCCACTCCTTTTTGAAAGCTATCTCGTTCCTTCGATTATATCAAGTTCACTACGTTCAAGGTTTCGCCAAAACCATTCGTAGCCCTCCGTCGTTTCACATGAATGGTCAATAAGTATTCAAGTTATGTATGTTGGCCAAAGTCAAGGCATAGTGATTGGTAGCTATTGGGTATTCATGTGCAGCATAGATAGATGTGTTGGTTTGGGGCAGTCGTTCTACCATGTTGGCCAAAGTCAAGGGTATGTGCGGGTGGGATCAAATTAACCTGGAGAATGACGGGTAGAACTTGACATGTGACTTATGATATTTTGGCCAAAGTCAAGGTCATAAGAGCATGGGGCAAAAATCCACATCGGGAGTTTCAAAAGAACTGAAACTTGCTAGCGCTGCATACCATTTGGAGTGTGATGATTCTGGTAGGATTCCTTCAGTTTTTTCACGCGATGATATTTGGATCCCGATCCTACTGTGAGTACATGCTACTCCTCCGGAACTTTCTCACTTAACGATCAATGCCATAAACCAAATAGGTGTCTAGAAAGGTGTTAGCGGGGCTACGCCCACAGGGAAAAGAGGTTACTTAATTAAGGAACTTCGTGAAAGCGTTGGAAAACCTCCCTCGAAGTACCGACACTGGCCTGGCTGAACGGTTAAGCAAGTATTGTACGGTGAGATTGATCCCGACTAGTTCTTCCTTTATGGTTTGAGGAGGGATTCGAGAGACAGTGGGAGCCATCCTGTTTAGACAAATTAAAAACCACTCTAAACTTGCAAGAGCATCATGCTAAAGTGTTTCTTCTCTCTCTCCTAATTGCAGCGACCAATTATCATGAATGGACTTAAGTTACTCCTAGATAAAAACATACTGACAGGGCCAAACTACAAAGATTGGCTCAGGAATGTCAAAATGGCAATTACTTATGACAAGTTGGGGTATCTTCTTACCACCAAAGCTCCCCCTGTCCCAGGTCCCAAAACCAGCGTCGTGGATAGGGAAATCCGTAAGACCTGGGAAATCGACTGCGCGAAGGCCAGGTGCCTCGTGCTTGCCTCTATGGACAATGAACATCAGAGGAGGCACGAGAATATGGACCTCGAATCCATATTTCTCTATACAAAAGAACTGTATGGAGAGCAATCCCGTATCGCCAGATACGAAGTGTCGAAGAAGCTGTTTTCGGCGAGATTGGCCGTCGGATCATCGGTAGCGGAACACGTGCTTAAGATGATTGGCTACATAGAGGAGCTCGCGGACCTTGGGACCACGTTAAAGAATGAGATCTATACGGACTTGATTCTTCAGTCCCTTCCTTCCACTTACGCCCAGTTCATCCTGAACTTCAACTTGCAGGAAAAGGAGGTTGTACTTTCAGAGCTCCTCAACATGCTGAGGAGTGCAGAGGGCACCCTACAGAAAGGTAGGAAAACATCCACTTTGTTTGTAGGAGGATCTTCCTCTTCTAGGTCCAGGGCAAAAGCCAAGGGAAAGAAGAAGAAAACCCCCGCCAAACAAAGGGGCGGTGTTAGTAAAGTGGATACGAAGGAAAAGGCAAAAGCAACAAAGGTAGTGGGGAAGCTTGTGGATAAGGAAGAGTGCTTTTACTGTCACAAGAGTGGATACTGGAAGAAAGATTGCAGGGCTTGAAAGGCCAGAACACAGGATCTGAAGCAAGTTGCGGCTTCAGCTTCAGGTGTGTATGTTATTGAAAATTGTCTATCAATAAACTCTACGTCCTAGGTATTGGATACCGGGTCAGGATCTCATATCTGTAATTCTTTGCAGGCATTGAGAAAGCGTTGGTTTTTGAAAGCAGGTGAAATGACCCTCAAAGTTGCAAATGGAGCTAGTATGGATGCTGAGGCCGTGGGGGACTATCACCTGGGAATGTCAGATGGACATATTTTGGTTTTACCTAATTGCTTTTTTGTACCCAATGCAACTTGTAATGTCATTTCTGTATCTTTAGTTTCTAAAGAAGGTTATGAATTTGTGTTTGTAAGTAATGTTGTAAACATTCACCTTAATCAAGTTCTGATTGGGTCAGGTACATTGAGCAATGGTATATACGTATTAAACCAACCACAGATTTTCAATGTCCAGAATACACACAAAAGAAAGTCTCCGGAAACAAATCAGACTTTCTTATGGCATTGTAGACTAGGTCACATCAATGAGAGAAGGTTGACGAAGTTACATACAGAAGGATATTTGGATCTGTTCGAATATCAATCATATGCAACTTGTCAATCCTGTCTCAAAGGAAAGATGACAAAGACTCCGTTCACTGGACACGGAGTAAGAGCGAGCGAGCTTTTGGGACTCGTACACAGCGACGTGTGCGGTCCAATGTCTATGCATGTACGAAGTGGTTATTCTTACTTCATTACTTTTACGGATGACTTTTCAAGGTACGGTTATGTCTTCTTAATGAAACATAAATCCGAAGCCTTTGGAAAATTCCAGGAATATAAGAATGAAGTAGAAAAACAAACCGGCAAAAGTATCAAGACACTGAGATCTGATCGAGGTGGTGAATACTTGAGTGCCGAGTTCCTGGATTACCTAAAAAAGAATGGAATTCTCTCTCAGCTTACTCCTCCATACACTCCGCAACATAACGGTGTATCGGAGAGACGGAACCGGACCTTATTGAATATGGTACATTCCATGATGAGTAACGCTGAGTTACCGCGATCATTCTGGGGATATACACTAGAATCAGCTGCATACCTTTTGAACCGAGTTCCAACTAAGACTGTGCCTACTACACCATATCGGATGTGGTGTGGGAAGAGACCCTATCTTAATCACATTAAGACATGGGGATGTCCAGCTTTTATCAAAAAGCAGCATGCGGACAAGCTCGAGGCACGCTCAGTACAGTGCAAGTTTGTGGGATATCCAAAGAACTCCAAGGAATATTTCTTCTATTGTGAAGAGGAACAAAAGGTTTTTGTTTCTCGTCATGCCCACTTCTTGGAAACTCAGTTTTTGGAAAAACAGATAAGTGGGAGCACAATAGAACTGGAAGAAATTCCAGAACCATGAGCTATTACTGAAATCTTAGAAGAACCAGAGGGTTCGAAAGATCAGGACATTCCTACGCCACTGTGCAGAAGTAGTAGGCAGTCTCATCCGCCCGAGAGATACTACGGTTTTCTCATAGACGGTGATAGAGAGGATTGCATCATTGATAGTGATGAGCCGACTAGCTTCCAGCAGGCCATTCAGAGCGTTGACTCGGTAAAATGGCTGGATGCAATGCGGACCGAAATGGAGTCCATGTACACCAACAAAGTATGGACGTTGTACATTGCTCCAGATGGGGTAAAACCCGTAGGATGCAAGTGGATCTTCAAAAGGAAGATTGGTGTATATGGACAGGTTGAGACCTATAAGGCTAGACTTGTTGCAAAGGGTTTCCGTCAAAGACCTGGCTTGGACTGTGACGAAACCTTTTCTCCAGTGGCTATGCTGAAATCCATTCGGATCCTTCTTGCCTTTGTTGCCTTCCACGATTATGAGATCTGGCAGATGGACGTAAAGACCGCTTTTCTAAATGGAAATTTAGAGGAGTGTGTCTATATGGACCAGCCAGAGGGTTTCATTCAGAGTGGGAGCAGCGGAAAGGTGTGCAAGTTGCTTAAGTCCATCTATGGACTAAAGCAGGCATTGCGGAGTTGGAACATCTGTTTTGATGAGACGGTCAAAGAATTTGGCTTTATCAAAAATCCAGATGAACCATGCATCTATAGTAGATTTGTAGAAAGAACTGTTGTATTCCTCGTATTATACGTGGATGACATTCTCTTGATAGGAAATGACATTCCTATGCTACAATCTGTCAAAGGGTTCTTGTCATACAGGTTCTCCATGAAAGACCTGGGTGATGCCTCATACATTCTGGGGATCCGGTTATATCGTGACAGATCCAAGAGGATATTAGGACTCTCACAGTCCTGATACATCGACACCATACTGAAAAGGTTCAGTATGGAAGATTCCAAGCGCGGTAATCTACCGGCTTGTCACGGGATCACCCTCTCCAAAGAGATGTCTCCCAAGACTGATTTGGAAAGGGATCGCATGTCTATTATACCCTACGCTTCTGCGGTAGGCTCTATAATGTATGCGATATTGTGTACCAGACCAGATGTAGCTTATGCACTGAGTGGGGTAAGCCGGTATCAGTCAAACCCTGGGGAGAAACACTGGATAGCGGTAAAGAACATTCTCAAGTACTTGAAAGGACTAAGGAGATGTTCTTAGTGTATGGCGGAAAAGACCTCCAGATCGAGGCCTTTGCTGACTCCAGCTTCCAGAGCGACGAGGATGATTTCAAGTCCATGTCGGGTTATGTCTTTACCCTCTATGGAGGGGCAGTGTGTTGGAAGAGTTCCAAACAGGAAACCGTTGCTGACTCGACGATGGAAGCGGAATATATCGCTGCTGCAGATGCCGCAAAAGAAGCCGTCTGGATAAGGAAGTTCCTAACAGAACTTCAGGTGGTTCCGTCCATTGTTGATCCAGTACCTCTGTATTGCGACAACAACGGGGCTATAGCTTTAGCGAAGGAACCCAGGTCCCATCAGAAGTCCAGGCACATCTTGAGGCGGTATCACCTGATCAGGGAGATCGTGGGTCGCCAAGAGATCGAGGTTCGGAGAGTTGCTACGGAAGATAACACTGCTAATCCATTCACCAAGGCCTTACCCCAGACTCAGTTCGAGCGGCTGATCGAGATGATAGGTCTTCGATACGCCAGTACATGGCCTTAGTGCAAGTGGGAGATTGTTAGTGTATATGCCTTAGAGGCCATTACTGTATCATACTGGATTGTATATTACTTGATGGAAGCTTGGGATATTCACCTTGTATTGACATTCTTGCTCAAAATGGTAGTATGCTACTTGGTTTGTTTCTGCTTTAATGTGTGCATGTGTTTCTTTTAGCATATCGCCTTTACACATTAGTGGAGCCCTTAGGATCTTTGCTTGATTACCAGCGTTGTGATGGCAGTCACACTCGTGGGGGATGCGTAATCCATAAGCACATCCTTATGCAGGTCCCTAGTCGCAGGACTATCGAAACAGGGAATCGATACTCCGGAGTAGACTAGCGTATGCGCTTCTTATCCCAGCTTGGAAGACGGTCTGTCCTACAGCCGTCAATACGTCGTACTTGGGATAGTATGCTGGTGCTCGTTAGGTTACGAGTACACTGGACAGGACTCGTCGGGAACTGTTGGTTGGTATTATACCTATCGTCAGTTATCAGTTCCCAGGTGACATGAGTACAGCTTAGTCCGTTGACTTGACACTGTCACTTCGCCTCGAGTGTGTTCCCACTGTACTTTGATTACTACCCTACCACGGCACAAAGGAGTCGTGCAAACAGGTAGTTTTTGGGTGCAGTCCCAAAGCACTTGGAGGCAGTGACGGTTAGACAGGATTCGTCTCTCCCGGTATTTGGGGTTGATATCGCGCTGTGTCCCATTACACAAAGTCCCTGGCCACGGCAAGCGAGATAGACTGGTAGGTTTCCAGTGTTATCTCAGGTGTTCTGGGCTACACTCCGACACGACTTGTACCGCTAGTAGGGGACTGACGTTTACCGGCCCCCTAGGCCCGCCATGCGATGTTCTTAGACGAACAGACCGGACTGTACGGAGACTGTCATATTCAGGCTCAGTAGGAGTTCAGATGGGTTTATCTCGTCATTCTTCTTATCGGCATCTACCTGGGGACCGTTACGTACAGCTAGTGCCGCTTGCGGTCTGTGGTTAAACCCACTGCCAGCGTAGTGTCGAGTCTTAAGAGTCCCACACAGAGGATTATTCTCCTTTAGGCAAAATGAGTAGAGGTCGCATGGTTTTGCGACAGGGTTCGTTCACATCCGTGCACTTGTGCACGTTTGGTGTCCGGACAGCTTATACTAGCAGGCTTTGGTTTAAGCCGGATCCTAGTATATGATTTGGGATTGGTTTTATCTCATTGTATTCGTGTTCCTCGGAACACGGATACGGGTGTGTATGCACAGTTGACTGAGACAGAGGTAGAGGACTTTTATTAGGGTTGATGACCATTGTCATTTTCTTAACCCTAATGTTTATGCGTGAATTATGATTTATTAATATTAGTTAATTATAATTGTGCATGATTAGGGTTGTTGACCATTTGACTATACTTGACTTGTTGACCTAGGTTGACAAGTTGACCATCATCATTCCATATGAAAGATGCTCTTTGATCCTTCCAAAAGTATTTAATGTGAAATGATAATGGTCATTTCTTGATTAACCATGACAATTATCTTTAGCTAATTATCTATTTTTCATAAATCACATATATGTGAGAAGGTTGCATTATTGTTCTCACTTGATCATTTTCATTCTCTCTCCTCCTTTTCCTCTCTCTCTAGCTCTCCCCTCTCATGAGTTGAGAACCACTTGAGCTTGAGATAATCCCTTCAAAAATACTCTCTACTCTTTCTAAGGTCCTAGGTTTAGCACACAAGCACCTTAGTTACTTCTAGTTTGAAGTTGGAGCCAAAAGTAGAGGCCCTCGGGTGGATCTTTCTTCGGCAAGAGAAGGCGACGAGACGATCCGTTCTTTCACTCCAAGGAGCAAGAAGAGAAGGACTTGAAGACCTAGGTATAGCCCCCTTTCCGAGTAGCTAAACTCTTTTAGCTTGTTGTTAGTTTTTGTTTAGCAAAGATCCCTCCTTTAGCATAGTCCATGTTGCCTAGTGTTGTAAAAATCCGATTTTTCATAACGTTTCCGCCTCCCCCTAAGCCCCGGGGTGGGCAACGTGGACTTACACATACAACAACATTCTTTTTCCCAACAACACCAATATTTACAAACCATCACAACAATAAAGAAAAAGAGAAAAGAAATTATACAAAGAAAATAGTAAAACAACAAGCAAGTAAGTAAATGGCATGGAAATAAAAGAGCAAGTAAGTAAATGGCAAGAATGAAAATTGCAAGTAAGGAAAGCAATAGAAATAAAATACTAAGAACCCAAAGTTCAAAAATAAAAGCTTTATTATGTCCAAGTGATACAAACCTTGAGTTCAATAACCAAAACTTAAATTGCAAGCTCAATGAAGAGGTTGCAAGATCAAGAGAAGGCAATGATCTCATGGGAAACTAGCTATGTACAAGAACTAAAATGAAAAAGAAACAAAAAGAGTATGAAGTCTTGGACAATATGAGACTATGTATGACACCTCTCCCTTGCTCACTGATCTGCCTTTTATAGGCACCAAATAAGATTAAACAAGTAATAAAATTAAGTTGATGTGACAGCAAGGGAAAGCAAGAACAAAAATGGGACTCATTAGGCATGGCGGGGCTGGCGAGATCGGGTTTCTTGAGCATGTCGCCTGGTCAATTCTGAGCAATTGGGCCCGTGCTTGTTGTGTGATGTTGTGTTCTCTTGACAATACCACCGGTATTGCTTGATTTCTTTATAGAAGCCTGGATTGTACTCAGTGGATTGGAAGGAAACATGATGCTTTATATCACATCACAACTTATTGCATTTTGCATTCTTGTCCCCCACTTGCACAATTCATCATATCATGTATGCCAAGCCAGACCCACCATGGTCCATGCCAAAGAGTTGTGTGTACACTTGTATTGTTTTGGACCAAAATTGTGTACACATTATTTGTTGCAAAATAACTCTTTGGATATCGATCGGTTTGCAGTTCCGTTTCCAGTGTTGGATCATAAATGTCATATCCGTGATTTTGAGTGTGTTTCCAGTATTATGTCACGGATACCTGTAATCTGTATTTACAGAGCAGACACTGGTTAATAGTACCGATATATACAAAAAATAAATAATGAATGAGTGGTATTAAAATGCAGTTTTCTGAGATAAACAATCTTCAATGCCGCTTTTTGCTTGAGGTTAGGCTCAGTTTGGGGAGCCCCGATGAATCATGACCACTTCGCGCTGGTGTGGGATGATCTCCGACAATCTTTCAGGTTTTATTTGAGTTGCCGTCAAGACCCTGAAGCTAAAGATCTTCCTTTGCTTCTGTAACACCCTAGTTCATTTATACCAGTTCTAGTTCGAGTATTTATTTATTTATGGTATTTTGGGTGCGAATAGTGTATTTGACATTTGTATTTGCATCCGACCCGACCCGCTTGCTGGAAACCCGTCTTAATTCCTGTTTATGATTTATCCCGGCTTGTTACGTGGATCCGTGCACTTTCATATTGTTTATACCGCATAATGGCATTATATCTAGCATCTGCATATTTTTTATATAACATATAAAGTCAAATAAAATATTTTAAAAATATCTAGTATGGCCTGTATGATACCCCTAACCCTGTCGTGGCATCCGCGCACCTTGTTCTCGTCCCGTTCAGTATAACGGACCTGTTTGGATGGCTACGTGCACCTGCGTGCATCCGTTCTTGGGGGTATACTTTTTCGTTACCCGGATATCCTATTTTAGTTTTGGTTGACACGTATATTTTTCGTATTTTAAAACTGGATTTTTAAACCCGACCCGGGTGTGTTTTGGACTATTTTTGTATTATCCAAAATATCAATTTTTTTAATATTATACTTTAACTGAACGTGTAAATTTTAACAAAGAGATTTTAGAAAAGATTTTTAAAATACTTTTAACAGCATTCTCTCTCTCTCATCCTCCTCTTTCTTTCACTTCTTGCATTCACTATTCACCCGAGATCCCGTCACCTTCCTTCTCATGTTACTCTCACCTCCCTTCTTCATTTTTTTTTCTTATTAAAACCTATGCACGTTCTCTCTCTCTCTCTCATCATCGTCTTCTTCGTTTCTTTTTCCCGAGCCTTCGATCGTCGCCGTCGACCTCGACACCTTCGCTTTCACCACCATCGTCTCTTCACCCTCATCCACCTCCTCTTCTCCTCCTTCATCCCCGACCAAGCCTGCAACCATCACCCAACCCACTGAAACCCACACCCAAGAACCCACGACCTCGCATCTGCTCTCGCCATGCCATCACCACCTCATCACCGTCGCCCCATACCCTCGTCTCTACCTCCTCTTCCTCTTCCACTTTCCTTCTAGACCCGACAACCCTGCAAGAACCTAACCCATAACCCTAGCCTCCCCTGCACACACTTTACCTTGCCGTCGTCCCCTCGTCCCCGATGACCTCACTTCGTCGTCGCCTCTTTCTTCTCATCTTCTCCTTATCTCCTTCCTCCCGTCTCTTCTTTCCCTGTAATTCAAACCCAATCGCCCGACTTCAAGAACCCGAGTACCCACTGCCTTGTCGTCGATCCTTGCCGATGATCCCTTGCCGTCACCTCACACCTTCGAAACCACCTCCTCGCCTTCTCCCAAACCTAGAGCACCCTCCTCCTTCTTCTTCTTTCTTCTTTCTTTCTTGATCTCGGTTCTTTTTCCGGTGATCACCAGCCGGAGACGTGCTCATCGCTGCCGTTCCAGGCGATCCAGTGAACATCCCTTACCTGCGTGACTACCTTCTTGCCTTTCCTGGGCCCGTCCCGCGTGCCGTGTGTGCGTTTCGACGATTACCCGACATCGGACGTGTCGTACGCACCCGTCGTGTGTTCCGTTCAGGCAAGTTCATCTTACTACATGCTATGTATCCTATTATACATCCATATGAGTAAAATGTTACTTGTTTATTATATTATGCATCCATATTAAGGTTTTACCGTGTTAGGATACCCGTATTCATCCATACCATTAATTATATATCAATTTGCATGCCATGTCACATTGTTTCATATTATTGTTATATTAGTACCCCATGAGTGATAATGTGCATCTTACATAGTCATGGAGCTATAGTTGTAACCCCTGATAGATAATTGAGCATCCATGTTTTATTGTGTACCCATACCATAAATTCTTTATATCTAGTTGCTTGCCATATCGTATTAATTCATAATATTGTTACAATAACACCCCATGCTTGATAATGTGCATCCTACATAGTCTTGATGTAACCCCTGATTAATATTTGTGCATCCATGCTTTTATCGTGCATCCGTACTTGCTACAGTTTTATTATGAGCATCCGCTTGATACCTGTGCACTACCTATCATAACCTGATGCATCACTGCTTGACTTGATACCTGATCATGTTACTAATGCCGACAATCATGACCTGTTGTCCCGGCGGACATATCCTGTTGTCTGTATAGACAAACATGTACCTGCTTGATCCTGTGTTGGCATTAACTCCAGATTATCAATACCTGACTTGAACACATAACCATGGGGGTATGGGGAAATCAAAGGTGTAACCGAGTGTAACTTAAAAGGGTATTACTTGATCTGTGGTCCCGGGGGGTAACGGGACAGAGCCATTCGTGACTCTTACATCTTGATCCGTGGTCCCAGGAGTAACAGGATAGAACCATTCTTGGTTCACATATTCCTGATCCGTGGTCCCCGGGGTAACGGGACATATTCTTTGAGTTACATGAGAAGTACATCAATTGATTTCGAATAACTTTAGAATAGGTAACCTAGTAGCACAGTTTAGATTATTTACCGCACTTCACCCGCACGTATACACTTCACTGTTACATACGCGTGTTACTTGATATACACTTGTTACTATTTATAACTCATGCCTGCATATCTCATTACATCCTGGTTGGTTGTATTATTGTTGATATTATGACGTACTGACGTCTGGGTTTTGCATGGTCCAAATCCTTTATCTCTGTCGCAGGCTGTCCGGGAGTATTTTAACCAACAGGCCGAGCAGTGAGGATCCTGTTAGTACGTAGTTAGTTTAGTTTTATTTCTGTACTTTCATTTCCTGATGTGAGCCCGTATTTGGGACGTATTTTCAGATATTATTGTTTATTGGATCTATTGCTTCCGCATATTATTTCTTGACTCAATTATTCTGGCATAGGGACATGTACTAGATAGTTTATTTTTATTTTCCTGTTCTTGATATCTTGTAGACAGCCGTAATGTGACTGTGGAGGGATGTTTTCTAGCCACAGGTAGCATGGTTGGCTCTGTCACGTACCGATCTTAGCGCACTCTGGGAAGCGGGGCGTGACAGGGTTTGTTTGGTATCAGAGCCGTAGAATTTAGGTTAATCGGGTTTGATTCTTTTGTAGTTGGGTATTGGACCTAATACACGAATCGGAAAATCCGTGATTAGGAACATGTCCTGCCACTTGGTTATCGTGATTCTTGAATCATATCTTTCTCTTGACCCCTGTCTTGACGTTGTGCAAACAACTTTTCATCTCGGCTTGAAACCTTTTGATTCCCTATCGTTTCTCCCGTCCTATTCCTTTGATTCTAATACTAGGATTTGGGTGACTTGGACGGAGTTATGTGATTGTAACTATGAACTGCAGCATGGTTACAATGCGGTACCCTATTTAAGTAACTTGGAGTCCGAGTCTTGATTCACTTCCTTGATTTATGGCCGTGTTATTTTTGCTTCTCTCGGTTTCATTGCTTACCAGTTTATGTTTTATCGCAAGCTTGAATCATGGTGCTAATCTTCTTCAGTTTCTTGGCTTTAGATGAAGTCGTTTCTTGTATATTACTTGTTCATGGTTTTTCCGCATTAGCACTATTTGATTTGGGTGCATCCCATTGCTGTATGTCGTCCAAGTTTATTGCTGCACACTCGATTTCTTGCACGACCCTGTCCAGTTGTTGGGACATACACCCTGGGAATGGGAAGATCATAGCTAGTAGCGAGTGCAAGGATTGTTCTGTTGTTATTTGCGGACGAGAGTTATTTGTAGATTTCTTGGTGATCGATACCGGCAGTTATGATGTTGTCTTGGGAATGTACTTTCTCGGCACTTTCCACGCTCACGTTGATTGTAGGGCAAAGAAAGTGATTTTCCAGATTCCCAGACATCCGGAGTTTGTTTTTACTGGAGGTAGCACTTCTGTCGGGGCAGTCGAGTTTAGGGCTAGGACGACAAACAATGTTCTTTCGTCGATGGAAGTTGATAAGGAGGAAGCGCCAGCTGTAGTTCGAGAGTTCATGTACGTGTTCGAGGACATCTCGCGTTTACCACCAAAACGAGATGTGGAGTTCGTGATCGATCTTGTTCCTGGTGCAGCACCAATCTCAAAGGCGTACTATCCGATGGCACCATTGGAGTTGGAAGAAATCAAGAAACAGGTTACTGAATTGCTAGAGAAGGGTTGGATTCGAAGCAGTAATTCACCTTGGGGAGCTCCAGTTCTTCTAGTCAAGAAGAAAGATGGCACAAAGAGGATGTGCATCGACTATCGAGAATTAAACCCAGTGACTATTAAGAAAAAGTACCAGATCCCTCGCATTGGCGAATTATTCGAGCAACTCAGTGGCGCGAGGGTATTCTCAAAGCTGGATTTGCGATCCGGATATCATCAGGTCCGGGTTAAATCAGAGGTTATTTGCAAGACCGCGTTCTGAACTTGATATGGACATTACGAGTATTTAGTGATGCCATTGGGAGTCACGAATACACCGGCGATATTTATGGACTTGATGAACCGAATCTTTTCACTGTTCTTGGACCAGTTTATAGTAGTGTTCATCGATGATATTCTGGTCTACTCGAGGAGCCTAGAAGAGCGTGCTGAACACTTGAAGATCGCATTGCAGACATTGAGGCATGAAAGATTGTATGCAAAGATGAGCAAGTGCGAGTTTTGGCTTGAAGAAGTGAAGTTTTGGGGGCATGTCTTATCCAGAGATGGAATCGCCGTTGACCCTGAGAAGATTGCAGCCGTTCAAGATTGGCCGATTCCGAAGAACATAGAAGAAATCAGAAGTTTTCTTGGACTTGCCGGATATTACAGAAGGTTCGTGGAGAATTGTGCTCGATTGGCTGAGCCTTTGACCAAGCTTACACGGAAGGAGGTACCGTTCGTATCGACGGATGGTTGTGCGTTAGCTTTTGATGCGTTGAAGTAAAGATTGATAACCGCTCCTATTTTGACCGTACCAGACGGTTCCGGAGGATTGGTGATTCACAACGACGCATCTGGGAAAGGTTTGGGATGTATTTTGATGCAGCATGGGAAAGTTATAGCTTACGCATCGAGACAGTTGAAGACCCATGAGAAGAATTACCCAACTCATGATTTGGAGCTAGCAGCAGTGATTTTCGCTTTGAAGATTTGGAGACACTACTTATTGGGCGAAAGGGTCGAAGTATTCACCGATCACAAAAGCCTAAAGCACGTGTTCACGCAGAAAGAGCTCAACATGAGACAGCGCAGATGGTTGGAGCTGATGGCTGACTATGATCTTGATCTCAACTACCATCTGAGAAAAGTTAGTGTAGTGCCAGATGCGCTTAGTCGGTTGCCAGCAATTCAGATGTTGACTGCACAGAATGAGCTTTTCGAAGATTTTCGGAGATTCGAATTGGAGATCGTACTACCGCATTCTTCGGGACAGTTGATGCAGCTGCAAGTACAGTCGTCGTTGATCGATATCATTAAAGCAGCGCAGTCACAGGACCCAAGATTGAAAAAGGTTTCGAGAACAGGTTGAAGCGGGACTTCGAACGGCCTTGTTGATTCATGAAGATGGTTCGTTGCGTTATGGTAACCGTTTGTGTGTGCCGAAAGGAGACATTCACAAAGAAGTTATGAAGGAGGCGCACAGTTCTGCGTATTCCGTACATCCAGGAGGCACGAAGATGTACTGTGATCTACGACAGCATTTCTGGTAGGAAGGCATGAAAAGGGAGATCGCACGCTTTGTAGCGAAGTGCTTGGTGTGTCAGCAAGTTAAGGCTGAACATCAAAGGGTAGCTGGTTTATTGCAACCACTTCCGATTCGTCAATGGAAGTGGGAACATATAACCATGGATTTCGTGACAGCTTTACCGCGGAGTCCAAAGGGAAACAATGCAGTTTGGGTGATTGTTGATCGATTGACCAAGGCAGCTCATTTCATTCCGTTTCGAGTTGGTCAGTCAACGGAAGCGTTAGCAGAACGGTACATGCAGGAGATTGTGAGATTGCATGGTGTACCTGTGAGCATCGTTTCCGACCATGATACCCGATTCTTATCACACTTCTAGAGGAGTTTACAGGAATGTTTGGGGACGCGATTGACGTTTAGTACCGGTTATCATCCTCAGACAGAAGACCAGTTGAAGAGAACGATCCAAACTCTTGAAGATAAGTTGAGAGCTTGTATCTTAGACTTCAAGGGTTCGTGGGAGGATCATCTACACTTGGTGGAGTTTTCTTACAATAACAGCTTTCAGGCGACTATTCGGATGGCTCCATTCGAAGCATTGTATGGTCACAATTGTCGCTCACCCGTTTGTTGGGACGATGTTGGAGAAAGAAAATCGTAGGGACCGGATTTGATCGTGCAAACAGTAGAGAATGTCAATACTATCCGGAATCACATGAAGGCAGCACAAGATCGGCAGAAGGATTGGGCCAATATATCGAGAAGACCTCTAGAGTTTGCGGTCGGTGATATGGTATTCTTGAAGATATCACCGACTTGAGGAGTGATTCGTTTTGGGAGTCGAGGCAAGCTTAGTCCTCGATACGTGGGGCCTTTCGAGATTATGGAACGTGTTGGAGAAGTGGCTTATCGATTGGCTTTACCACAATTTTTGGCGAGTATTCATGACGTGTTTCATGTATCTCAACTCCATAAGTATGTTCGAGATGAAACACACGTGCTAGATCCTTCAGAGCTGACTATAAGGGAGGATTTAACCTTTGAGGAACGACCGATGTCGATTGTTGACCGAAAAGAAAAGGTCCTTAAGAACAAGGTTATCCCTCTCGTACTTGTTTCATGGGGGAATCACTTGCATGGAGAATCGACTTGGGAACGAGAAGACGAGATTCGACAGAATTTTCCACACCGATTCTTGTAGATTCATGTTTGTTTATCTTTTCTTGTTTTGGGAATTTCGAGGAAGAAATTCTTTTTGTAGTTGGGTATAATGTAACACCCTTGTTCATTTATACCAGTTCTAGTTCGAGTATTTCTTTATTGATAGTATTTTCCTGATTTATTGTGTTTTGGGTGCGAATAGTGTATTTGACATTTGTATTTGCATCCGACCCGACCCGCTTGATAGAAACCCATCTTGATTCCTGTTTATGATTTATCCCGGCTTGTTACGTGGATCCGTACACTTTCATATTGTTTATACTGCATACTGGTATTATATCTAGCATCTGCATATTTTTTATATAACATATAAAATCAAATAAAATATTTTAAAAATATCTAGCATGGCCCGTATGATACCCCTAACCATGTCGTGGCATCCGCGCACCTTGTTCTCGTCATGTTCAGTATAACGGACCTGTTTGGATGGCTACGTGCACGTGTGTGCATCCGTTTTTGGGGGTATGCTTTTTCGTTACCCGGATATCCTGTTTTAGTTTTTGTTGACACGTATATTTTCCGTATTTTAAAACTGGATTTTTAGACCCGACCCGGGTGTGTTTTGGACTATTTTTGTATTAGCCAAAATATCAAATTTTTTAATATTATACTTTAACTGAACGTGTAAATTTTAATAGAGAGATTTTAGAAAAGATTTTTAAAATTCTTTTAACAGCATTCTCTCTCTCTCCTCCTCTTTCTCTCACCTCTCGCATTCACTATTCATCGGAGATCCCGTCACCTTCCTTCTCACGTTACTCTCACCTCCATTCTTCATTTCTTTTTCTTATTAAAACCCATGCACGTTCTCTCTCACTCTCTCGTCATCGTCTTCTTCGTTTCTTTTTCCCGAGCCTTCGATCGTCGCCGTCAACCTCGACACCTTCGCTTTCAGCACTATCGTCTCTTCACCCTCATCCGCCTCCTCTTCTCCTCCTTCATCCCCGACCAAGCCTGCAACCATCACCCAACCCACTGCAACCCACACCCAAGAACCCACGCCCTCGCCTCTGCTCTGGCCGCGCCATCACCACCTCATCACCATCGCCCCACACCCTCGTCTCCACCTTCTCTTCCTCCTCAACTTTCCTTCTAGACCCTACAACCCTGCAAGAACCTAACCCATAACCCTAGCCTCCCCTGCACACACTTCGCCTCGCCGTCGTCCGCTCGTCCCCGACGACCTCACTTCGTCGTCGCCTCTTTCTTCTTCTCTTCTCCTTATCTCCTTCCTCCCCTCTCTTCTTTCCCTGCAACTCAAACCCAATCGCCCAACTTCAAGAACCCTAGTACCCACTATCTTGCCGGCGATCCCTTGCCGTCATCTCACACCTTCGCAACCACCTCCTCTCCTTCTCCCAAACCCCGAGCACCCTCCTTCTTCTTCTTCTTTCTTTCTTGATCTCGGTTCTTTTTTCAGTGATCACCCGCCGGAGCCGTGCTCGTCGCTGCCGATCCAGGCGATCCAGTGAATGTCCATTGCCTGCGTGACTACCCTCTTGCCTTGCCTGGACCCATCCCGCGTGTCGTGTGTGCGTTTCGACGATTACCCGACGTTGGATGTACCGTACGCACCCGTCGTGTGATCCGTTCAGATAAGTTCATCTTGTTACATGCTGTAAGTCGACGTTGTACACCCCACGACTTGCGGGGAGGCGGAAATATGAAAACCAATCATTTTGTTTGAAGCAACATCGACTAACCGAAAGGATCATTGCTAAACTATAACTAACACTAACATAGGAGTTGTTAACTACTATGACAAGAGATTATACCTAATGAACCTAGTCCTTCGTCTTCTCGTTATCCACTTCCTCGTCGGCCTCCTCTATGTAATAGACGATCCACCCGAGAGCTTCTACTCCAAGGTTTGCCTCTAATCTGGAGGTAACTAGGTTTCTTTAGTTGCTAATCAAAGTCACCTAGATGATATAGAGTATGGTTATGGATTAAATAGTCTAGCTAATTCTTGATCTCAACACATGAGAGGGTAGGTTTAGGGTTTGAAGAGAGAGAGAGCTTGAGGAGAGAGAAGGTGAGCAAGATTCTTATGAAAATGTTTCTCACTTCTAATATATCATGAAGCATAAAGAAAATCAAATAAATAAATCTAAATGATTTATCATCATGCTTCATTAAATATATGCAATGAATCAGCAAGTGAGTCATTAAGCAATAAATGCTTCATTAACTCACTTAAATGATTCATCTAATGAGTCACAAATGCATTTAATGTAAATGCCACCTAAACCCTCAAGTCACCATACTTCTAGAAGCTTCCCGCCAAATTACGAGAACGCCCCTCCTATCCGTGAAAAAACGGAAAAACTTTAGACTGTATAAATCCAATAATCCGATACTAGAACCTGGCTTAAACCAAAACCGGCTAGTAAAAACTGTCCGAACATCTTACTTACGATTAAACACGTATGCGTCCGAACCCTTGTCGTAAAACCATACGACCTCTATATCGTTTCGCCTGGAGCAGGGAAACTCTCTGTGTGGGACTCTAAAGAATCGACTACTACGCTGGCAGTTGGTTTAACCACAGACCCAAGCGGCACTAGCTGTACGTAACGGTCCCCAGGTAGATGTCGATAAGAAGGACGATGAGGAAACCCATCCGAACTCCTACTAAGCCTGATGTGACAATCTCCGTACAGTCCGGTCTGTTTGTCTAGGACTATCGCATATCGGGCCTAGGGGGCGGCAAGCGTCAGTCCCCTAAAAGCGGTATAAGTCGTGTCGGAGTGAAGCCTATTACACCTTGAGAAACTACTGGAACCTACCAGTAAATCTCGCTTGCCCTGGCCAGGGACTTTACGTAATGGCTCTCTGACACAGCGCGATATCAACTCCCAATACCGGGAGAGACGAATCCTGTCTAACCGCCACTGCCTCCAAGTGCTCGGGACTGCACTCAACTACTACCTGTTTGCACGACTCCTTTGAGCCGTGGTAGGGTAGCAATCTAAGAACAGTGGGACACACTCGAGGCGAAGTAGCAGTGTCAAGTCTGCGGATTATGCTGTACTCATGTCACCTGGGAACTGTTAACTGACGACGGGTATAATACCAACCAACAGTTTCCTGCGAGTCCTATCCGGTGTACCCGTAACCCAACAAGCACCTGTATACTATCTCCAGTACGGCGTACTGATGGCGATGGGACAGACCATCTCCCCAACTGGGATGAGAAGCGTACACACTAGTCTACTCCGGAGTATCGATGCCCTATCTCGATAATCCTACGACTAGGGACCTGAAAAAGGATGTGCTTGTAGACTACCCATCCCCCACTAGTGTGACTACCATCACAACGCTGGTAGTCAAGCAAGATCCTAAAGGCTCTATCAATACGTACACACATATTAAGATAGATAAAACCAAGTAGCATACTATCATATTTAGCAAGACTGTTATATAACTGTGAATATCCCAAGCTTCCATTAAGTAATATACAAGCTAGTATGATACAATAATTACTCATAGGCCATATACACTAACAATCTCCCACTTGCACTAGGGCCATGTACTGGCATATCGAAGACCGATCATCTCGAGTAGCCTCTCGAACTGAATCTGAGGTAAGGCCTTTGTGAATGGATCAGCAATGTTCTCCTCTGTAGCAACTCTCCGGACCTCGATCTCCCGGTGATCAATGATCTCCCTGATCAGGTGATACCGCCTTAAGATGTGTCTGGACTTCTGATGGGACCTTGGTTCCTTTGCTAAATCTATAGCTCCATTGTTGTCGCAATACAGAGGTATTGGATCAACAATGGTAGGAACCACCTGAAGTTCTGTTAGGAACTTCTTCATCCAGACCGCTTCTTTTGCGGTATCGTAAGCAGCAATATACTCCGCTTCGATCATCGAGTCAGCAACGGTGTCCTGCTTGGAACTCTTCCAGCATACCGCCCCTCCATTGAGGGTAAAGACATAACCTGACATGGACTTGGAATCGTTCCTATCACTCTGGAAGCCGGAATCAGCAAAGGCCTCGATCTTGAGGTCTTTTCCGCCGTAAACCAAGAACATCTCCTTAGTCCTTCTCAGGTACTTGAGAATGTTCTTCACTGCTATCTAGTGATTCTCCCCTGGGTCTGACTAATACCGGCTTACCACGCTCAGTGCGTAAGCTACATCTGGTCTGGTGCACAACATTGCATACATTATAGAGCCTATCGCAGAAGCGTAGGGTATAATAGACATGTGTTCCCTTTCCAAATCAGTCTTGGGAGACATCTCTTTGGAGAGGCTGATTCCGTGACAAGCCGGTAGATTACCGCGCTTTGAATCTTCCATACTGAATCTTTTCAGTGTAGTGTTGATATACCTGGACTGCGAAAGTCCCAACATCCTCTTGGATCTATCACGATAGATCCGGATCCCCAGAATGTAAGAGGCATCACCCAGGTCTTTCATGGAGAACCTGTGTGACAAGAATCCTTTGACAGATTGTAGCATAGGAATGTCATTTCCTATCAATAGAATGTCATCCACGTACAAGACGAGGAATACGACAGTTCGTGCTACAACTTTACTATATATACATGGTTCATCTGGATTTTTGATAAAGGCATATTCTTTGACCGTTTCATCAAAACAGATGTTCCAACTCTGCGATGCCTGCTTTAGTCCATAAATGGACTTAAGCAACTTGCACACTTTCCCGCTGCTCCCACTCTGATTGAAGCCTTCTGGCCGATCCATATAGACGCACTCTTCCAAATTACCATTTAGAAAAGCCGTCTTTACGTCCATCTGCCAGATCTCATAATCATGGAAGGAGGAAATAGCAAGAAGGATCCGAATGGATTTGAGCATAGCCACTGGAGAAAAAGTCTCGTCATAGTCCAAACCGGGTCTTTGACGAAAAACCTTTGCAACAAGTCTAGCCATATAGGTTTCCACCTGTCCATCTACACCAATCTTTTTCTTGAAGATCTATTTGCATCTTATGGGTTTTACCCCATCTGGAGCAAAGTCCAAAGTCCATACTTTGTTGGTGTACATGGACTCCATTTCGGTCCGCATTGCATCTAGCCATCGTACCGAGTCACCGCTCTGGATGGCCTGCTGGAAGCTAGTAGGTTCATCATCATCAATGACGCAATCCTCTCTATCCCCATCTATGAGAAAACCGTAGTATCTCTCAGACGGATGAGACAGCCTACTACTCCTGTGGAGGGGTATAGGAATGTCCTGTTCTTCTTGAACTACTGGTCTTACCAAACTTTCAGTAGTAGTTTGTGGTTCTGGAATTTCTTCCAGTTCTATTTCGCTCCCACTTATTTCTTTTTCTAAAAACTGATATTCTAGAAAATGGGCATTACGAGAAACAAAAACCTTTTGTTCCTCTTCATAATAGAATAGATACCCCTTGGAGTTCTTTGGATATCCCACAAACTTACACTTTACTGATCATGCCTCGAGCTTGTCCACATGCTGCTTTTTAACAAAAGCTGGACACCCCCAAATCTTTAGATACTGAAGATAGGGTTTCTTCCCACTCCACATCTGATATGGTGTGGTAGGCACAGTCTTGGTAGGAACCATGTTCAAAAGATATGCCGCTAATTCTAGCGCATATCCCCAGAAAGATCGCGGTAACTCAGTATTACTCATCATGGAACGTACCATATCCAATAGGGTTCGATTTTGTCTCTCCGATACACCGTTATGTTGTGGAGTGTATGGAGGAGTAAGCTGAGAGAGAATTCCTTTCTCTTTTAGGTAACCTAGGAACTCGGCACTTAAGTATTCACCACCTCGATCAGATCTCAGTGTCTTGATACTTTTGCCGGTTTGGTTTTCTACGTCATTCTTATACTCTTGGAATTTCTCAAAAGCCTTGGATTTATGTTTCATCAGAAAAATGAATCCGTACCTAGAGTAATCATCTGTAAAAGTAATGAAAATAGGAAAAACCATCTATTGCATGTGTAGACATTGGACCACATATATCGCTGTGTATAAGTCCTAAGAGCTCGCTCGCTCTTACTCCGTGTCCAGTGAATGGAGTCTTTGTCATCTTTCCTTTGAGACATGATTGACAAGTGGAATAAGTTTGATATTCGAATGAGTCCAAATATCCTTCTCTATGTAACTTAGTTAACCTTGTCTCATTGATGTGACCCAGTCTACAATGCCATAAAAAAGCCTTATTTATATCTGGAGACTTTCTTTTTAGTGTGTTCTGGACATTGAAAATCTGTAATTGGTTTAAGACATATATACCGTTATCCAGTGTACCGGACCCAATCAAACCATGATTAAGGTGGATGTTAACAACATCGCTTACAAACGTGAAATCATAACCTTTATTTGATAACAAGGAAACTGATATGATATTACACGTTAAACTAGGTACACAAAAACAGTTATGTAAAACCAAAATATGTCCACTCGTCAATCCCAGGTGATAATCCCCTACGGACACAGCTCCCACGCTAGCTCCGTTAGCAACCATCAGGATCATATCACCAACCTTCAGCACTCTACGGTTTCTCAGTGCTTGCAATGAATTGCATATATGAGATCCTGATCCGGTATCCAATACCCAGGAAGTAGAGTTAATTGAAAGACAATTCTCAATTACAAACACACCTGAAGTCGAAGCCACAGCTTGCTTCGGTTCCTGGTTCTTGGCGTTCCACACCTTGCAATCTTTCCTCCAGTGCCCTTTCCTATGACAATGGAAGCACTCATCTTTGGCCACTACTGGCACTGCAATCTTTTTCTTTCCCTTCGCTCCCACCTTACTAACACCTCCTCTAGGTTTGGTGGCGGCCTTATTCTTCCTTCCTTTGGCCTTAGCCTTGGACCCGGAAGAAGAAGCACCGCGAACAAACATAGTGTGTGTTTCCCTTGCCTTCTGCAAGGTGCCCTCTGCACTCCTCAACATGTTAAGGAGTTCTGAAAGTTCAGCTTCTTTTCTTTGAATGTTGAAATTCAGAATAAACTGGGCGTAGGTGGAAGGGAGGGACTGGAGAATCAGGTCTGTATAGAGCTCATTATCCAAAGTCGTCCCAAGGTCTGCGAGCTCTTCTATATAGCCAATCATCTTTAGGACATGTTCTCCTACCGATGATCCGACGGCCAATCTCGCTTGAAACAAGTTCTTTGAGGTCTCGTATTTTGCTATACGAGATTGCTCTCCATAAAGTTCCTTTGTATGGAGAAATATGGCATCAAGATCCATATCCTCGTGCCTCCTCTGATGTTCATTATTCATCGAGGCAAGCACGATGCACTTGGCCTTCGCGCAATCTAACTCCTAGGTTTTGTGGATTTCTTTATCCGCATTACTGGATTTGGGACCTGGGACTGCAGGTGCCTTAGCGGTGAGGAAATACCCCAATCTGTCATAGGTCAAAGCTATTTTGACATTCCGCAGCCAATCTTTATAGTTTGGCCCTGTCAGTATATTTTTTTCTAATAATAACTTAAGTCCAGTCATTATCTGGGTCACTGCAATTAGGGGAGAGAGAGAGAACACTTTAGCATGATGCTCTTGCAAGTTTAGAGTGGTTTTTAGTTTATCTAAACTGGATGGCTCCCACTGTTTCTCGAATCCCTCCTCAAGCCAGAAAGGAAGAACTAGCCAGGACTATTATCACTGTACAATACTTGATTAACCGTTCAGCCAGGCCGGTGTCGATACTTCGAGGGAGGTTTTCCAACGCTTTCGCGAAGTTCCTTAATTAAATAACCTCTTTTCTATGGGGGCGTAGCCCCGCTGACACCATTCTCGACACCTACTTGGTTTATAGCATTGATCGTTAAGTGACGAATCTCCTGATGAGTAGCATATACTCACAGTAGGATCGGGATCCAAATATCATCGTATGATAATGCTGAAGGAATCCAACCAACATTCATCAAACTCCAAATGGTATGCATCTTTTTGCAAATTTCAGTTTCTTTAGAAATTCCCGATATAAATTTTTGCCCCATGCTCTTATGACCTTGGCGTTGGTCAAAATGTTATAAGTCACATGTCAAGTTCTACCCATCATTATCTTGTTAATTTGAACCCATCCGTACATATTCTTGACGTTGGCCAAAATGATAATACGACTGTCCCAAACTAACTCATCTAACTATGCAACAAATGAATACCCAGCAGCTACCAAACACTATGCCTTGGCGTTGGTCAAAATACATAGCTTGAATACTACTGAATACCCAAATGAAATGACAGAGGGCTACGAATCGTTTTAGCGAAATCGTGAACGTAGTGAACTTGATATGACCGAAGGAACCTGATAGCTTTTAAAAGGAGTGGTTAAAGATCCGAAATTAAAAAATATCTTCTGTTTTAAAAATAACCGAGTGGTTTCTTTTAAACTGTTCCAACAATTCAACTTTGGTTCATTTTCTTTGCATTAATAATAATGCGTCCTATCATTAACCTATCATTGCAGAAAACAACGAAAATACAACGTCCTCTTATGCCATCCGTATTCCCCACTGGGTCCCGTCATTACTCGTTAGATTACTTAACTAACGACAGAGCGGGGGCTGGGCTAGCGCGGGTGTAAAACATAAGTGACGTCTAAATAGCTATCATATATAGATATTGTACATTCGCCTGACGCAATAATAGGCATTCCAGATCACAGATGAACATTATTGGATATACAAGCAATCCGCGTTTCTTTTGAGCCTGCAACGAAAGACGGATTACACAGTTGTGATGAATAGCCATTACCCCATCCTAGACCCTTACGGGTACGGCAAACTATCCGCCAAGTACCCGAAGTGAAGCGGTCTCCCTCAACAACGTGAGTAGGCCACTAAACATTTCAAAATACCCGGTAGTTTGTGCACCCCACCTTGGGTCTATCCTAGGAGCAAAAATAGTAAAATGAAATAATACAACGGTGGCTACAACCGCAACCTGGATGTGCCCCGCAAAATAATATTACAACATTTTACAATTACATCGAATGAATGAATATTAAAACACATCTCAAACCCCGGTTAATCATCACAACAATCCAATCAAGTTCATAATCACAAACAGTAAAAACATTACAGAAATGCGCAACCCCCTGCCAACCGACATACTAGCAGTTAGGGGAGGTTTACGAACACATTATACAGTTCACAGATATAATCCAATTAGCAAACATCGTATAATTTCGATCGAGCAAACACTTTAGATTCTACTCCAAAAACTTCTCTGTGCACCTGAGACTTGAGCAGAAAATAAACATTCCAGAAAATACAAAATATTCACAGAAGAGTTACTGAGGAAAATTGGGCTGAATCGGTTTCAACTCGGCCGCGGTTCCGTGGCTGTTTGGCCGATTCATGCACCCAATTTTTTCCAGTATTCATATATTTCCCTGCTTGTATTTTTAGAGGTCCCTGAAATATTTTTAGACCTCGTTTTAAATTCGACAGAAACTTGGTGAATACGATATTTTTTCGGTTCGTTTTGCGTTCGAAATGCTTACGACTTTGCTAATAAGTTAGTTATTGTTTAGCGAGGTTCTGATACCATTGTAAGTCGACGTTGTATACCCTACGACTTGCGGGGAGGCAGAAATATGAAGAACAATCATTTTGTTTGAAGCAACATCGACTAACCGAAAGGATCTTTGCTAAACTACAACTAACACTAACATAGGAGTTGTTAACTACTATGACAAGAGATTATACCTAATGAACCTAGTCCTTCGTCTTCTCGTTATCCACTTCCTCATCGGCCTCCTCTATGTAATAGACGATCCACCCGAGAGCTTCTACTCCAAGCTTTGCCTCTAATCTTGAGGTAACTAGGTTTCTTTAGTTGCTAATCAAAGTCACCTAGATGATATAGAGACTGGTTATGGATTAAATAGTCTAGCTAATCCTTTATCTCAACACATGAGAGGGTAGAATTAGGGTTTGAAGAGAGAGAGAGCTTGAGGAGAGAGAAGGTGAGAAAGATTATTATGAAAATGTTTCTCACTTCTAATATATCATGAAGCATAAAGAAAATCAAATAAATAAATCTAAATGATTTATCATCATGCTTCATTAAATATATGCAATGAATCATCAAATGAGTCATTAAGCAATAAATGCTTCATTAACTCACTTGAAAGATTCATCTAATGAGTCACAAATGCATTTAATGTAAATGCCACCTAAACCCTCAAGTCACCATACTTCTAGAAGCTTCCCGCCAAATTACGAGAACGCCCCTCCTATCCGTGAAAACACGGAAAAACTTTAGACTGTATAAATCCAATAATCCGATACTAGAACCTGGCTTAAACGAAAGCCGGCTAGTAAAAACTGTCCGAACATCGTACGTGCGTTTAAACACGTATGCGTCCGAACCCTTGTCGTAAAACCATACGACCTCTATATCGTTTCGCCTGGAGCAGGGAAACTCTCTGTGTGGGACTCTAAAGACTCGACTACTACGCTGGCAGTGGGTTTAACCACAGACCGCAAGCGGCACTAGCTGTACGTAACGGTCCCCAGGTAGATGTCGATAAGAAGGCCGATGAGGAAACACATCCGAACTCCTACTGAGCCTGATGTGACAATCTTTGTACAGTCCGGTCTGTTCGTCTAGGACTATCGCATATCGGGCCTATGGGGCGGCAAGCGTCAGTCCCCTAAAAGCGGTATAAGTCGTGTCGGAGTGAAGCCCATTACACCTTGAAAAACTACTGTAACCTACCAGTAAATCTCGCTTGCCCTGGCCAGGGACTTTGCGTAATAGCTCTCTGACACAGCGCGATATCAACTCCCAATACCGGGAGAGACGAATCCTGTCTAACCGCCACTGCCTCCAAGTGCTCGGGACTGCACCCAACTGCTACTTGTTTGCATGACTCCTTTGAGCCGTGGTAGGGTAGCAATCTAAGAACAGTGGGACACACTCGAGGCGAAGTAGCAGTGTCAAGTCTGCGGACTATGCTGTACTCATGTCACCTGAGAACTGTTAACTGACGATGGGTATAATACCAACCAACAGTTCCCTGCGAGTCCTGTCCGGTGTACCCAGAACCCAATAAGCACCTGTATACTATCTCCAGTACGGCGTACTGATGGCTGTGGGACAGGCCATCTCCCCAACTGGGATGAGAAGCGTACACACTAGTCTACTCAGGAGTATCGATGCCCTGTCTCGATAATCCTACGACTAGGGACCTGAAAAAGGATGTGCTTGTAGACTACCCAGCCCCCACTAGTGTGACTGCCATCACAACGCTGGTAGTCAAGCAAGATCCTAAGGGCTCTATCAATACGTACACACATATTAAGATTGATAAAACCAAGTAGCATACTACCATGTTTAGCCAGACTGTTATATAACTGTGAATATCCCAAGCTTCCATTAAGTAATATACAAGCTAGTATGATACAATAATGGCTCATAGGGCATATACACTAACACATGCTATGTATCCTATTATACATCCATATGAGTAAAATGTTACTTGTTTATTATATTATGCATCCATATTAAGGTTACCGTGTTAGGATACCCGTATTCATCCATACCATTAATTATATATCAATTTGCATGCCATGTCACATTGTTTCATATTATTGTTATATTAGTACCCCATGCGTGATAATGTGCATCCTATATAGTCAACGAGCTATAGTTGTAACCCCTGATAGATAATTGAGCATCCATGTTTTATTGTTTACCCATACCATTAATTCTTTATATCTAGTTTCTTGCCATGTCGTATTAATTCATAATATTGTTACAATAACACCACATGCTTGATATTGTGCATCCTACATAGTCTTGATGTAACTCCTGATAAATATTTGTGCATCCATGCTTTTATCGTGCATCCGTACTTGCTACAGTTTTATTTTGAACATCCGCTTGATACATGTGCATTACCTGTCATAACCTGATGCATCACTACTTTACTTGATACCTGATCCTGTTACTAATGCCGGCAATCCTGACCTGTTGTCCCGGCGGACATATCCTGTTGTCTGTATAGACAAACTTGTACCTGCTTGATTCTGTGTTGGCATTAGCTCCGGATTATCAATACCTGACTTGAACACATAACCTTG
This sequence comes from Agapanthus africanus, assembly GCA_030015575.1. NCBI lineage: Eukaryota > Viridiplantae > Streptophyta > Magnoliopsida > Asparagales > Amaryllidaceae > Agapanthus > Agapanthus africanus. Next base: position 135,438,751 of record JASDDO010000024.1, on the reverse strand, counting down.
GGGGTATGGGGAAATCAAAGGTGTAACCAAGTGTAACTTAAAAGGGTATTACTTGATCCGTGGTCCCGGGGGGTAACGGGACAGAGCCATTCTTGACTCTTACATCTTGATCCGTGGTCCCGGAGGGGTAACGGGACAGAACCATTCTTGGTTCACATATTCCTGATCCGTGGTCCCGGGGTGTAACGGGACATATTCTTTGAGTTACATGAGGAGTGCATCAATTGATTTCGAATAACTTTAGAATAGGTAACCTAGTAGCACAGTTTAGATTATTTACCGCACTTCACCCGCACGTATACACTTCACTGTTACATACCCGTGTTACTTGATATACACTTGTTACTATTTATAATTCATGCCTGCATATCTCATTACATCCCGGTTGCTTGTATTATTGTTGATATTATGACTCACTGAAGGCTGCGTTTTGCATGGCCCGGATCCTTTATCTCTGTCGCAGGCTGTCTAGGAGTATTTTAACCAACAGGCTGAGCAGTGAGGATCCTGTTTGTACCTAGTTAGTTTAGTTTTATTTCCGTACATTCATTTCCCGATGTGAGCCCGTATTTGGGACGTATTTCCAGATATTATTGTTTATTGGATTTATTGCTTCCGCATATTATTTCTTGACTCAGTTATTCTGGCATAGGGACATGTACTAGATAGTTTATTTTTATTTTCCTGTTCTTGATATCTTCTAGACAGTCGTAATGTGACTGTGGAGGGATGTTTCCTAGCTACAGGTAGCATGGTTGGCTCTGTCACATACCGATCTCAGCGCACTCTGGGAAGCGGGGCGTGACAGGGTCTGTTTGGTATCAGAGCTATAGGATTTAGGTTAATCCGGTTTGATTCTTTTGTAGTTGGGTATTGGACCCAATACACGAATCGGAAAATCCGTGATTAGGAACATGTCCTGCCACTTGGTTATCGTGATTCTTGAATCATATCTTTCTCTTGAACCCTGTCTTTATGTTGTGCAAACAACTTTGCATCTCGGCTTGAAACCTTTTGATTCCCTATTGTTTCTCCTGTTCTATTCCTTTGATTCTGATACTAGGATTTGGGCGACTTGGACGGAGTTATATGATTGTAACTATGAACTGCAGCATGGTTACAATGTGGTACTCTATTTAAGTAACTTAGAGTCCTAGTCTTGATTCACTTCCTTGATTTATGGCCGTGATATTATCTTGCTTCTCTCGGTTTCATTGCTTACCAGTTTATGTTTTATCGCAAGCTTGAATCCTGTTTACCGTGCTAATCTTCTTCGGTGTCTTGGCTTTAGATGAAGTCGTTTCTTGTATCCTACTTGTTCATGGTTTTTCCGCATATGCATCTTTAAATAATGTTGGCCAATAAAAGCCACATTGCAAAACTTTCTCCGCCCTTTCTCGAGGACCAAAGTGACCGCCGCATGCCTGATCATGACAAAATGGCAACCCAATCTTGAATTCATCGTTAGGGACACATCTGCGAATGATTTGATCGGAACAATACTTAAACAAATAAGGTTCATCTCAGTAAAAGTGTTTTACTCGGGATAGAAATCGAAGTTTGTCTTGTTTCGACCAATTGCTAGGAATAAGTCCCGTCACTAGATAATTCATAATATCCACGAACCAAGGTTCGCAGGTTACGGTCAATAGCTGTTCGTCAAGAAATGAGTCATTTATAGGCACGGTCAACGTTGGTGAAGAAGAGATGCGTGAAAGATGGTCAGATGCTACGTTTTCACATCCACTCTTGTCTCGAATGAAAAAGATCAAATTCTTGTAACAAGAGGATCCAACGTATTAGCCTGGCCTTACCATCCTTCTTCGATAAAAGGTATAGGGCAGAGTGATCAGTGTAAACCATTATTGGCGAGCCAATCAAGTTGGGCCTGAATTTTTCTAATGCAAATACAACTGCCAAGAGTTCTTTCTCGGTAGTTGTGTAATTAATTTGTGCATCGTTCAAGGTCCCACTTGCATAGTAAATTACATGTAGCATCATATCAATGTGTTGTCCTAAGACCGCACCAATAGCAAAATCTGATGCATCATACATAAGCTCGAACGGGTGGTTCCAATCCGGAGATGATAGAACGGGGGTTGTAGTGAGAGATCTTTTAAGCGATTCAAAAGCAGCCTCACAATCCGAATCGAAGTGAAATGTAGTATACTTGGCCAAGAGAAGAGTTCAGGGTCTAGCAGTTTTGTTAAGGTCCTTAATGAATCTCCTATAAAATCATGCATGACCAAGGAAGGATCGTATATCTTTGACGCATTTGGAACGAGGAAGGTTATGGATGACATCTATTTTAGCTCTGTCTACCTCAATGCCTTTTTGTGAAATTATACGTCCAAGGACAATACCTTCTTGCACCATAAAATGGCATTTTTCCCAATTCAAAATTAAGTTCTTATCCTTACAGCGGGTAAGAACCGCGTCAAGATGACGAAGGCAGTCATCAAAGGAGTCCCCAAATAAAGAGAAATCGTTCATAAATATCTCCAAAAAATTCTCAACCATGTCTGAGAATATCCCCATCATATACCGCTGAAATGTAGCAGGAGCGTTGCATAACCCAAAGGGCATGCGTCTATAAGCAAAAGTACCGAAAGGACAAGTAAATGTGTTTTTATCTTGATTCTTTTCGGCGATGGGGACCTGATTATAGCCAGAGTATCCGTCCAAGAAACAATAGTATTCGTGTCCAGCTAATCGTTCCAACATTTGGTCAATGAAAGGTAGAGGGAAGTGATCTTTCGTCGTTGCGGCATTGAGTTTCCTATAATCAATACATACGCGCCACCCGGTTTGGGTGCGTGTTTGGATCAACTCATTAGCCTCATTAGCTATGACCGTGATGCCAGACTTTTTAGGGACCACGTGAATAGGACTTACCCATTGGCTATCAGATATCGGGTAAATTATACCACTATCAAGGCACTTGACGATTTCTTTCTTTACCGTCTCCTTCATAACGGGATTTAACCATCTTTGTGGGTCTCTGGTTGGTTTGGCATCATCCATCAGATGTATATAATGTTGAACAATTAAGGGACTAATCCCTTTGATGTCAGCCATTGTCCAACCAAATGCTTGCCGATTTGATCTCAATATCGCCAAAAGTGCGTTCTCTTGCTCTAAAGCTAGAGAAGCGGATATGATCACGGGAAAAGACTCATTCTCACCTAAATACGCATATTTAAGATGAGTAGGTAGTGGTTTGAGATTTAGTGTCGGCGGAGAGACGATAGAAGGTGGGGTGAGGGAATGATACTCGGACTCCCTAAGAGTTTCATAACTTGCGTAGGATATTGACTCGGAAAGTGATACTTACTTTTGCAATAATTCAACGGATTCAAACTCGGGATGGACTCATCAAAGATATTCTCACTATTAGAATTTTCCAGATCAAACAATGTCGCACTAGTGTTGTCGAGATCATCATAGCAAAGTGCTTCTGCTTCACAGCTGTCGGAAGCAATCTCGTCGACGGAACATACATCAATTAAATGAGCAGACGGTTCAGATGGTTGACTTCCTAGATTGTAAATATTAAGCTCAATTGTCATCTTCCTGAAGGATAAGTTCATAGAACCGTTATGACAATTAATGACAGTGTTGGAAGTTGCTAGGAAAGGTCGACCGAGTATCACCGGGATTTGGTTGCGTGGGTTCTCCACAGGTTGTGTATCCAAAACAATAAAGTCCACAGGGAATATGAATTCCCCGACTTTGATTAACACATTCTCTAATTCACCCCTAGGTTAGACGATAGATCGGTCTGCCATCTAGAGAGTGCAGTGGGCAAATTTCAACTCTCCTAAAGCTAGCTGCTCATAAACTGAATATGGAAGCAAGTTAACACTAGCGCCGAGGTCAAGTTGAGAACGATTGATTTTTTTACCCCCAATAGAAATAGAGATGGTAGGACAGCCAGGGTCCTTACGTTTCTTTGGTAATTCCTGGGTAAAAGCTGTGCTAACATTACTCGTCTTGAAAACTTTTTTCGGCACTTGAGTTTTTCTTTTCCTAGTGCACAAGTCTTTAAGGATTCTTGCATAAGAAGAGACTTGTTGAATAGCATCTAGGAGAGGGATATTTATGTTAACTTGCTTAAACATTTCCACAACCTTCTCCATTTGTGCATTAGATTTGTTGGCCCTCAACCTGTTTGGAAATGGAGCTTTATCAATAAGTTTTCGGTCCAACATTTATGGAGAAGTTTGTGGGGATGGAATCGATCCCAGAATTGGAGTGGGGATCGTTTTAGGTAGATTCGAGGAAGTGGGCGAAGTGTTCGAGCCTTGGGAAAAACGGAGAATAGGCTCGGAAGAAGGTGGGAGACTAGACGAATTAGGGGAAGAAGTAGCAACCGGGGTATCATTGGTATCACTAACGTCATCAACTTGTTCACCCACTCGGTTATCCAGCACTCTTCCCAATCTTAAAGTAGTAACAGCACTCACATTATGATTTTGTGATGGCCGTGATTTGGTAGGGGTTGAGATGGGTGCTTCCCTTTTTCTCTCGCACTCATCGCGGAATTCAACTGTGCAATTTGGGCTTCTATTGATTTAATACTCTCACTGTGGGAGGCGGAGTCTTTCTTTATGATATCAATAGAAGACCTCATATCAGCCGACATTTGGATGAGATGTTTCATAAACAAATCCAAAGTTTGTGCGAGTGAGGAGGAGTTATCGGTACCAGTCGTTTGGAAAGAATTATTAGAAGGTACAGAATTGTTGACTGGATTTTGAAAATTTTGTGACTGAAAGGGATACTGAGTCTGTTGTGGTGGTTGCTATTGCTGTGGAGGAGGCCTTTGGTAATTGCTTTGGAACTGGTTTTGATTTTGGTTTTGGTTTTGGTTCCAAGTAAAGTTTGGATGATTCCTCCATCCCTGATTGTACGTGGAAGAATAAGGATCGTTTCTAGGTCGCTGCTGAAAAGTAGCATTAGTTTGCTCGTGACCTTGAAACGGTGCATTCATAGGACATTCTTCCGTCAAGTATAATGGATCGGAATATCAACCACACACGGTCTTGGGGAGCGTTACCTGGTTTAGGGAGACTGATGAGAATTTGTTCTGAATAACGTCGAGTTTCTTTTGCATCGCTGCCATTTCAGCTTTTACTGCGATGGAAATATCGAGCTGATAAATACCTTCCCTAGATGAAGTTGGTCTAACGCTTTCCCACTCCAATGTGTTTTCAGCGAGATCTTCCAGATATTTCCAGGATTCACCATCGTCTTTGGACATGAAATTGCATTGACACATGGTTTAAAGCATCTGCTTTTCGCTGGATTAATGCCTTCATATATAATTCAGCACAGATCCTATCTATGTATTCCATGATGAGGACATTGGACAAGCAGATCCTTGAAACGTTCAAAGCACTTCTAAAATGGTTCATTGGGAAGCTGGGTAAACTGGTTGATTTCGCTTCGAACACAGGCAGTCTTATGATTTGGGTAAAATTTCTTAAGGAATGCTATCACGAATTCATCCCAATTGGTAATAGAGTGTGCGGCAGTATTATAAAGCCATTTTTCTGCCAAGTCGCACAAAGTGAATGGGAGAAGACGCAAGCGCATGGCATCCACAGACAGTTCTGAAGTACCCATCATTGCGCATGTGTTTTCGAATTTAGTGATAAAAACGTATGCGTCTTCAGACTCAAGCCCGTGAAATTTAGGCAACAGGTTGATGTAGTGGGGTTTAATTTCAAAATTATCCCCGTTGGCTGGTGGGATAGATAAACAGGTAGGAAGTGGACCGCGTATAAGATAACATCTTTCTTGGAGAGAGATGCGCGGTGGATTCTGCTCACCTACAGGTGGTGGCAGGGTGGTATTATAATTTGATGGAGTACCGTCCATCTCGATCGATATGGTGGGTGGAGGGGAAAAAGAAGATGAAGAAGCACCGACTTCGGAGTCGATAGCAGGAACGCGGAAAAGAAGGGCACTAGAATCCCGTGTCCAGCCAAGCATGCACTAAGCGGGTTCAGCGCAAGTGGCAGCGTGTGTGTTTTTAAAATTGGTTTGTTTTGAAAAGTGTCGGACTTGAGACAAATCACACAAAAATGCACAAACAACCCTAGAACTAAGGTTACCTAGTTCAAGTGTCTAGACCGCTCCTAGACTTCTAAAGGACATGCCGCAGGATCAATCCTCTAACACCTCTTTACTACTCTTGTGGCCAGGTAAGTACCAGGTAAGTGGGAGGTATCCGTTATAAAATCACCGAAAATAGCGGGCCTAATTAAATAACCACTTGCCTTAGACACACTTGCCTAGGCACCATAAAAGTAATGCGGATAAGTGATAGATTACCCGCGACCTTCCTCTGTCCTTATTGAGTGTGACAGTCCTTAGAGTCTTGTCTAGATATTTTTTTAATTAATGTAGGGTTGATGCGGATGCTCGTTTTGTGATTTGCGGGGTCTAGGAAGGGTGATAAATCCCCACCTAATCTGAATTTGGTCTTTACCCCTTAAAATCCATATTAAAATATGAATAAACAAACCAATTACAAAACTTTGCAAAAAGATTTTTGAGCGGAAATATTTTGTAAAGAATCCTGTAGAAAAGATATTTATTGAATTTCAGAGGAGAGAGAAAGATATAGAAAAGATACCAGAGAAGTTTTCAAACCCTAAATCCCCTAGAAAGCCACGGTTCCGCCACCAATGTACTCTTATTGCCGCACTTCCGCCGCCGACTTGAGAGATCTGGTGGAGATTTTTGCTATGTGGCTTCCTTTGCTCCTCTGGATCTTGATGAATGTCTCTGGCTCTCTGTTTCCTCAATTCTGTGGCTCCAGATCCCTTTGCAAAATTCACACAATAATTGTTAAATATACAATTTGCAATTTTATTTATTTTTATGATATAGATCGAATAAGAATTCAACACAAATAGTAAGAAAAAAAAATTACGCACGTATCCGCGGCAACGACGCCATTTGATTGCTCTTTTGTTTTAGAGAAGTGTTTGTAGAATAACCGCAATCAATAACGGTGTCGCGTGTAGCTAGACCGAGATGAGTACGGGTCATCCTCAGGGAAACGTTGAATCTTTTAATCTTACTTTAGGCGCGTTGATTAGGAAAGGAGGAAGAATAAAGAATGGTTGTAGATTTTAGATCTACGTCAAACATGGATGCAGGATATAGATCTAGATTAACTACGAATGTAGGTTTTTGTATTATAAGGGGGCTTGTAGGGTTCGTTAAGATTTAGTAGTGATTAATTAAAGATTACTCATTTTATCCTTTAATAGATTTAAAACTAGATCGACAGTGATGCATGTAGATTAGGGTTTCTGGGGGGAATAGGGTTCCCACTCTTAACCCTTATCTTGACATGGATCTCCGTTCATGTCTAGCCTTTACCAAAACAATTATTAATCTAATCTCTAATCGTAGTCATGACTATCAATGAATTGATAGCGCGCCCAATTAGGATGTTAACTATTCTTTTGGTAAATTTTATAAACTTTATAGGACGTAAAAAGAGTTTAAGGATCTTCATCATCCATTAATCTACTCTAATCCTACGAACCCTAACAAGCGGAGAATTATTCGCGCATGTTGGGAAAAGAAAAGATAGAAAGGGAAATCATATTTAAAACTACAGAAAATAAAATGATATAAGAAAACAACTACCTTTATTAATTAACAAGATCAAGTACACTTTGTTCCTTTTGAAAATGATTACAAAACTCTAGTTTGCTTCTCGATCTCTTCTATGGAGGTAGATGAACTGTTGATGATCAACCAGGATTCTTGAGCCGTCGTGGACTTCGTGATCACGTCGGTGTGATGATTTTTCCAAGAGGCTCTCGGTCTTTATTTATAATCACAGAGCCAGAACCCTAGTTTCCTAATATGGTAACTAGTTGTTAGGATCCCAACCATAAAATCCAGAGCCCTAACTCCTCAATATTGCGGCGGAACCGCTTCCATTTAGTGGGTTTGGCCGCGGATCCGCGATGGGTTAGGGGGTTCATTGCTTCAAAAATCTTGTGGCCACTTCTGGTGACGCATGTAGACTATTTTGATATCTGGAATCTGAAAATCTTCTTTAAGTCTCTGCCAGAATTGATTTCTTCGATCGACTTTAAGATTTTGGCAGATTTGATCTCGATAACTCGGATTTCCTTGATTCCAGTCCTGATATAATTTCTGCACAATTATCTTAATAAATAATGTTAGTAGAATTTGTTTTTATTGAGATATTATCTTAACCGTTTTACATGATATTATAGTTTTAAGAGAATTGGTCAAAGATATTTAATAAGGTAAGCATATTTAAATGGACCAAACATTATATGGAAATTATATGCTTACATTTTCCTTCATAATGTTAATTATAATATATAAACACATGAAAATAGTATTTTTACGGATAAACCCTCATATGTGTCATATTTTTAATAAGCACCTTTTATTATATAAAAACAGTAAGGAAAATGTCATATCAAATGCGCAATATTTTCAATTGAACATTAACATTGTGTCTGCTATATTGCGACGAATGTCATGGTTGCCTCTAGGTCGGCTGTGAACTGTGGAGGCTCAAAACTAGGGACTTTTCCATGGCTTCGTTTTTTGACCCTGGGGTCGTTTTTTGACGTCGCATTTTCATCTTTCTGGAGTGAGAAGGAACGCCGTTGTTGATTTCTAGGCTGTCGATGTTGCCGTAGAGACCTGGCTTTCCCTTTGACGAAGCCTGGTGGGACAATATGGCTCCCTTTTCGTTTGTGCACATGGATTCTATACAGGGGTTGATGTGGACTCACCTGCAGGGCAGAAGTTTCATTTTTTTATTTCTTCCCGCGAAGCTCTATCATTTCATCTTTTTATATCGCGAAAGTCGCGATTTCCCAATCATTTCGGCTATTTTATCGCGATGCCCAATCATTTCGGCTATTCTTTTCTTTTTTAATCGCTATTTTTTTTATTGCGAGTTGCCCAAATATTTCGGCTATTTTCATATGCATATATTTTGCTTTCTGATTTTTTTTGCGAGTTGCCCCATCATTTCGGCTATTTCATATGCATTTTTTTGCTCGCTGATTTTTGTTGCGAGTATGGGATTTTAGATTTGATACCAATTTTGGCATCAACATCGCTGCCACTGGAATGTGGCCAGGTGCGAATCATCATTTGCCTTTGCTGATTTGAACAAAGGTAGCTTAGCAAACAGGGTTAGGATCCTGCTGACTAAGGCTTTTTGACTTCATGAGCCGTAAGGATCTCATAAAGGTATTTCTTCCTACGAATCGTGAGGATCTCTTAGGTGTATTTTCTCCTTAGGATTCGTGAGGATTCCTAAGTGTGTTTCTCCTTTTATGAGTCATAAGGATCTCACGCAATTATTTTCTCCTTGCAAGTCGAGAGGACCTACAAGTGTTGTTCACCAAATGGGGAAATTTCACGCCATTGGTGGAACTAGGTGAGGGAACGTTTATTTGTGCCCGTGGATTGTATACAAGGGCTAATATTGAACCGTCTGTAGGGAAACATGGGGGATATGACGGCTTATGACCAGGTTCAAGTCCTTGTATCTTAAGGCTTTGAATCCTATGAGCTGTGAGGGTCTCATAGAGGGGAAATTCTCCTTACGAGTCGTGAGGATCTCGTAAGTGTAATTTCTCCTTAGGAATCATGGGGATCCCTAAGTGTGTTGCTCCCTTGTGAGTCGTAAGGATCTCACACAGGTGTTTTCTCCTCGCAAGGTCGAGAGGACCATGCAGGTGTTTTTATTTTAACGAGATTGCGCCCTTTCGAGTTTTCACAAACTCGCCGGTAGCCCTGTTGTTTTTACTCACGGAACCCTTTCGGGTTTTCAACCGTGCCCATTTCGCTTGTGGGCATACCGTTTTTTTTACAGCGAGATTGCGCCCTTTCACGTTTTCATAAGCTCGCCGGTAGCCCTGCTGTTTTTACTCACGGAGCCCTTTCGGATTTTCATCCATGCCCATTTCACTTGTGGGAGTATCGTCTTTTTTTTTCCAATGGCACTTAGTGAGGATTTCACCACCGGAGCAGCTGTGCGGCCAACGGGACTTGAGTTGCAGTCTATGCCGTTAGGACTTGTGTACTTGAATTCCACCATTGCCGTATTTGAGGCGACATATTTAGTTTAAAGACATTACGACCCATTGTTAGCTTAGGGAAATCTCGGTCCAGTGTTAGTTTAGGGACATCTCGGTCCATTGCTGCCATTCTGGAGGAAACGTTTAGTTTAAGGACATTTCGGTCCATTGTTAGTTTAAGGACGTCTCGGTCCATGGCCAGCTTCGAGGCGAAGTTTTGCCGGATACTACTTATAGAGTCTTGTCTCAGGAAGATAGCGAGCGGACACGAGCGTCGTCATCTATCATTAACCTGATTTGAGACTTGTCAAGCATAGTATTTCTTAAGGAACTGGCCGTTTATTGGCCGGAAGGGTCTTTCACCATGCATATCCATGAGAAAATAGACCCCACCTTGGTAGACCTTGTCTATGATGTACGGACCCTTATAGTTCGGCTCGAATTTCCCCCGCTTTGCACGGTTGGGGATCATAGGTCTTTTGACAACTATCACGAGTTTGCCTTGGCGGAATGTTCTTGGCCTGGTTAGTCTTTCGTATGAACGCGTCATCTTTGCTTTTTAAGCTTCCAGGTTTCGCTGCGCCATGAGACGAGTTTCATCGAGGGCATCGAGCTCCTCAAGCCGAAGATGGGCATTTTCTTCATCTGTCAGCTCGTATCGAACTGCTACTCATAGAGAGGGTAACTCTATCTCTAAGGGAAGTACCGCTTCCATGCCGAATACCAACGCGAATGGAGTAGTATTAGTGGCCATTTTGAACGTGGTTCGATACACCAGAGAGCTTCATGTAGTCTCTCGTGCCAGTCTCTTTTATTTCTGGACACCGTTTTCTTTATGATCTTCATCAAGATGTTGTTGAAAGCCTCAGCTAGACCATTAGCTCGAGGATTATAGACTGAAGAGTATATCCAATCTATATTATGCTGCTATGCGAAGCGGATGATCTTATGGCTTCTGTAGGATGGTCCGTTATCGGAGATAATCCGTCGCGGGGTGTCGAACCGATAAATGACGTGAGTTTTGAAGAAATGGAGGATGTTCTCCGTCTTCACCTCACTTAGTGGTACTGCCTCTGCCCACTTAGAGAAGTAATCGGTTGTTGCCAGTATGAACCGATGTCCCCTGGACGATGCTGGCTTGATTGGCCCGATTATATCGGTTCCCCATATTTCGAACGGCCAGCTAGCCAACGTCGGGTGTAGCGGATTTGGATGCTGGTGGATGAAGTCCCCGTGAATCTGGCACGAGTGACACTGCTTTGCATATTCGAGGCAGTCCTAAATCATTGCGGGCCAATAGTAGCCCATCGTTTTGATCTTCAGCTTCATCTTTGGCCCGGCCTGATGGGAACCGCAGAGTATCATTGACGAAGGCGAAGGATAGAGCTCGTTTCATGAGCTGATGTCTTGACGACGCGTCTTCGGGTGTTTGATGGGATTTGAAGTAGTCTACGAATACTTCTTTCCAATCCTTAATCTTTTCTTCGTCTTCTATTTGGCAGGCTGCTTGTTTGTCCGCTTCCTTTTCTTCAGACGACTCCGAAGATATTTCTGCTGGTGCGAGAATCCGGCGGCTTTGCACAATGATCCTTACGTCATCGAGGTTTTCGTCGGCCAGTTCCTTAGCAAGCTTGGCTAATGAATCCACTTTACTATTTTCTGCACGCGGTATGCTTTCCAGGCTGTAGAAGGGGATTTAAGTCAGCAATTGCTGCACTTTTTCGCCATATTTTACCAACTCTGGCTTGCACGTCTAATAGTCACCATTTACTTGGCTAACGACCAGCTGGGAGTCTCCATATATGAGGAGGTTTTCGATCCCCATGTCGACAGCGATCTCAAGACCTGCTATCAAAGCTTCATATTCCGTTTCGTTTTTTGTTCTTGGCTCCGTTAAGGAAAGGGCTGTTAGTTATATTTATGCCCTAGAGGCCATTACTGTACATACGATGTATATTGTAGTAGATGCTTGGACATATATAGGGATGACTTTCTTGCTCGACATGATAGTATGCTATCTGGTTGCTCTTTATCTTAACATGTACACTGATTGTCTCTATATTACAAGTTGATAAAGCCCTTAGGATGAGTACTTGACTACCAGGACTATGGTACAGATCATACTAATGGGGACAGAGTAGTCGATAAGTACATCTTTCAAATGTTCCTAGTCGAGGGTATATAGAAACAGGGCATCGATATACCAGAGTAGACTAGCATATACCTTCTCGACCCATGTAGATGGGCGATGGATGATCCCATATCCATTGGTGTTTGACATCAGAGATGATATACGGGTGCTCAGTGCAGACTGGGTACACTGGACGGACTCGCCGAGAACTCCCAGATGGTATTATACCTCACGTCAGATGGCAGTTCTCTGGTGACACTGGTACAGGTTAGTTTGTAGACCCAATATCGTTATAGAGTCTTGTGTGATTCCCTGTGTGCTTTGATTTCCACCTTACCACGTTCAAAAGAACGTGCAAAACGGTGGCTTTTGGATACAGCCCCGAGTCACATGGAGGAAATGAGCGATAGGAAGGATTTCGTCTCTCCCAGTATTGGGAGTTGATGTTGCGCTGTGCTCGATTGGCTATAACAGGAAGTTCTTGGCCAAGGCTGCTTCTGAGATATACTGGTAAGTGTTGTTAGTAGTTTCTCGACCCGTTATGAGCCTCATATCGACACGACTTATCGAGTTACTGGGGTCTGACGTTTACCATCCCTAGACGAGATATGCGACATATCAGATGAAGAGACCGGACTGTACAGTAGTGTTACTGATTGGATTTGCAGGAGTGTGAGCAGGCTTGCTTGTTGATCTTCTGATCGCTCAATACCCGGGTGGCCGTTATGTTTAGCAGACCGCTTGCGGCTTGTGGGTGTTTGATATGATCATCACCTACTGCCGGCGTATTAACGAGTCTTTAGAGTCCTACACAGGGGTTTCCTGACTCAAGCGAAACGGAGTAGGAGCACATATGTGATATGTGCGGGACCGAGATTGATACGATATGAGATACCGTATTCTATTCTCGCGATATAAGATATCGGTCGGTTATATATGATATAGCCGGGTTATCGGATCAAGTGTTGATTCGATAAATTGATTCATATGATATTAGTCGGTTATAGGTGATATAGCCGGATTATTAAATCAAGAATTGATTTGATAATCTAATGTATATTTATATATTTGATATATTACATTACATTAACTAGTATTAGCTCACTTATGATTTCTTTTCTCACTTTGGATACATTGATGTATATGTGATATATGTTAAATGTATCATGCTAGGTTACAAGTGCAATTAGGGTTAATGAGGGTTAAACCTTGCTAGGGTTAAGATTAGGGTTTCAATTTTATCATTAAGTAATTCAAATATTATGGATAATTGTCATGGTTGATATTTGTTGAAAGCTTGTAGAAGCTTGTAAGCATCTTTGACTTTGTCCATTTTCTTTGTCTAGCTTAAGATATTTTTTGACCTAACCTTTAACCCTAGCTCATGGTTAACTATCTACAAGGGTTAAGCATGACATGAATAACCCTTGGTTGCATTTCTAACCTTACAAATAATTCATATGATGACTTCTTTCTTCTTCTTCTTTTCCTCAAAGCTTTCTAGCTTCAATGGAGGTTTGAGAAAATGTGTGAGAAAATCAAATCTAAAGTGAGCCAACTTCCTACCTCATCATCCTCTACTACTTTCCATTTAGTATAGGGTGTTTGCTTCACTAATTCCAAAGTTAGTGAAGAGATAGCTTGAGTTAGTGTCTCCTCGACGCAGATCATCTTCGGCCTCGAAAACATCGAAGCAAGCTTGTTCTATTCTTCTTGTGGAGCCTCTCTAGAGCCAGGAGTTCATGATCGCAACAAAGGGACGTGTACACGGAGCTAATGAAGTGAAGGACCGGTCTACAAAGGTTGTATTCCTTGCTCACTTAGGTTGCAACGTGTTTTCATTTATGTTTCCGTCGATTTATAGTAAACGATTCTTAGTTAGGGTTAGCTAAAATGGCCAAAATTTGTATTCGGCATGGACGATGCCTCCCGAAACCTTACTGACGTGTTAGGTAACCCTGCAAGGGAAAAACGCATTATCTCTCTTTGTGGAGTCACGAAGATGAGGCCTACACCAGATTTGATTATGGGGGTATTATGCTTTCGCTTCTTCATGGAAGATGCTCCATCGAAGTAGAGTTCCCATCGGGCATCACTCCCGTCTTTATCCCTGTAGATTGTGTCAAACGCGTGTTTGTCTGGTAATTCGCAATTTAAGGGAGAATCGGCGGGTACTGGATGTTCAGCAAGAAAGTCGGCGATGGCCTGGCCTTTCACTGCCTTAAGGGGTCGATAGATTATCGAGAATTCCATCAAGAAGAGGGTCAATTTGGCAATCCTTCCCATTAGTACGGCTCTTAACATTAAATATTTGAGACGATCCACCTATGATATGAGATGGACCTCATGTGCCAGGGCATAATGCCGAAGCTTCATTATCGCGAAGATTAATGCCAGACAATGCTTTTCTATGGGGGAGTAGTTGTTTTCTGCCCTCAGAAGGACTCGACTCAAATAGTAGGAAGCTCTCTCTTTTCCCTAATCGTTCTCCTGTGCCCACAGCACGCCTAAAGAACCTTCAAGGGCTGTTGTGTACAGGATGATGGGCATTCCCTTGACCGGAAGCGGTCAGTACCGGTGGGTTCTACAGATATTTCTTGATTTCGTCCAGTGCATTTTGGCATTTACGATCCCAAACGAACGGGGTCCCCTTCTTCATTAGATGGCTGTAGGGGCGGCATTTTCCGGAGAGATTGGCTATGATCCGTCGGATATACGCGAACTTCTCTTGGAGAGACCGCAGTTGTTTGAGAGTTCTTGGCCTGGGCATTTCCATAATCTCCTTGATCTTTGATGGGTCTATCTGTTAGTTATATGTATGCCCTAGAGGCCATTACTGTACATACGATGTATATTGTAATGGATGCTTGGACATATATAGGGAGGACTTTCTTGCTCGACATGATAGTATGCTATCTGGTTGTACTTTATCTTAACATGTACTCTGACTGTCTCTATGTTACATGTTGATAAAGACCTTAGTATATGTACTCGACTACTGGGACTATGATGAGATCATACTAGTGGGGCTACGGTAGTCGATGAGTACATCCTATAACTGTTCCTAGTCGAGGGTGTATCGAGACAGGGCATCGATACACAAGAGTAGACTAGCGTATATGCATCTTAACCCATATGATGGGGGATGGATGATCCCATATCCATCGGTGTTTGATATCAAGGATGGTTTACGGGTGCTCTATAGAGACTGGGTACACTGGAAGGACTCGCCGAGAACTCCCAGATAGTATTATACCTCACGTCAGATGCCAGTTCTCCGGTGACACCGGTACAGAGTAGTCTGTTGACTCGAAATCGTCATAGAGTCTTGTGTGATTCCCACTGTGCTTTGATTTCTATCATACCACGTCCAAGAAGGCGTACAAAAAGGTGGCTTTTGGGTACAGTCCCGAATCACATGGAGGCAATGAGCGATAGGAAGGGATTCGTCTCTCCCGATATATGGAGTTGAAGTTGTGATGTGTTCGATTGGTTATAACTGGAAATCCCTGGCCAGGGTTGCTGAGATTTACTGCTAAGTGTTATCAGTAGTTTCTCTAAGTGTTATAGACCTTATATCGACACGACTTATCGAGCTACTGAGGTCTGACGTTTACCACCCCTAGGCGAGATATGCGACATATCAGACGACGAGACCGGACTGTACGGGAGTGTTACTGATTGGATTCACAGGAGAATGTACAGGCTTGCTTGTTGATCTTCTGAGCGCTCAATACCTGGGTGGCTGTTACGTTTAGCTGACCACTTGCAGCTTGTAGGTGTTTGATATGATCATCACCTACTGCCGGCGTATTGACGATTCTTTAGAGTCCTACACAGAGGTTTCTTAGCTCAGGAAAAACGGAGTAGGAGCGCATATGTGATATGTGCGGGACCGAGGATAATGCGGTTTGTGATACCGTATTGGATTCTCACGATATGAGATATCGGCCGGGTATATGTGATATAGCCGGGTCATCGTATTAGTCGGTTATATGCGATATAGCCGGATTGTCGGATCAAGTGTTGATTTGATAATTTAATGTATAATAATATATATGATATATTAAATTACATTAACTAATATTAGCTCACTAAAAGAATCTTTTTCTCACTCGGGTAATACATTGATATATATGCGATATATGTTAAATGTATTATTTTATTTTGTTACAATAAATATTATATATGTGATATATAATACTGTAACATGATATGATTACTAATGCAACATGATTAGTGGAGTTTAAACATGGTTAGGGTTTGGGTTAGGGTTATGACTTCTAGTAGATTCTAGAAGCTTTTCTTTTGTCTTGGAAAAGATATTATGCTTGATATTTTCAAGTGGCTCACTTTTAACCCAACCCAAATCCTAGCCCTAGTTAATTCTCTACATGGGATTAGTTGACCATGGTTGCATTATTCATCATATTTATCTTTTCATTATTCATCACAAAAGGAGAACAATGATTATTCATCTTCTTCTTCCTTCTTTCTTTCATGGAAAAAGCTTTCTAGCTTTTTTCCAAGTGATGAAAATGAGTGAGAATAAGAAAATAAAAGAGAGCAAAAATCCTACTTCATCATTCTCATCTATCCTTGCCCTTTAGATGAGAGTGTTCACTTCATTTAGTGAGTGTTAGCTTGTGTTGATGAAACTTTAAGGTAGATCATCTTTGTTATCGAAGATCAGAAGTAAGACTGCATCTTTCTCTTCCTAAAGCCTCTCGAGAGTCCGAAACACGATGATCGCAGCGAAGGGACCTCAACACGGAGCTTATAAAGTGAAGGACCGGATCTACAAAGGTTGTAATCCCTCTCACTTAGTGTTAAAGTGTTTAACATGCTTGTTTTCACATAAACTGTAGTTTAAAGATCCGGCTTTGGGTTGTTCGACACGGCTAAAATTTTAATCGGGCATGGTTGATGCCTCGTAGACCCTTGTGAGCGTGCCCAGCAACCCTACAGTGGTATCCGAGCCAAGCTAGAGCTTTAGGAGAAGTCTAGACGAAGATTAAAGTCCGATGGAACACCGAATCCCTAATTTGAACCCCTCTCTGGATATTTTTCAAAAATATGATTTTTTATGAATTAAAAATGCTCAGAAAATTAAGCAGGAAAAACTAAAAATTACTGTGAAGTACGGACCTGTAATTCGATGATTTGACAGCGGAACCGCACCAAACCAAGGGTTCGGCGGCGGTTCCACGGCCAAAATTTTGAATTAGTCCCTGGAACTTCATATATTTATTCTTAGGTCCTTTCTTGTCATTTTTTTCTGGGAATTTGTTAATTCCACTCAAGTGTTGAGTTTTCTTGGGTTGTATTGGGGACTCGTTGATTTGATCGGATAATTAAACTTCGTTTAGTTTTGTCCGGGTAATTTTATAGAACGTGTTAAAAAGTTCGAACGGATATCAATAACCTACTTTTTCCCCTGCCGGAAAATTTCTAAGCGTTGGATTTTTCCGTAGTTTAAGAACGTTCTAAGTCATGCAAGTAACGCGGTGGACCTCTAGAAGACAACAAACCTTAACTTCATTATGTGACCGTCTTGAACTGCCTCTAAACCTTAGGGTTTGTGGCAGTACGGCGTGCCACATGTGAGGCGTTGACTTGACCCTTCTACGGCTGGACCATTGGTACTGTGGCATGTGATGGATGTTTTTAAACTAATTTCAAGTGTTGAGAACTATTTGGGAAAACTTGGATGTTTGATTATTCGATCGGAAAGTTTAACATTGTCTATTTATCTGGAATGTGATACAATATTTGGAATCCACATGTAGTTATGAGATAACTAATTTGAATGTTGTAAATCTAGCAGTTCACTCTCAGATGATCGGTTGCCACGAGATTTTGATGCGATCAAAAGTCCGTCGCAATCACGTAGCGTACGAGGATTCTCGCAGGGTAAACTTAATAGATAGCCACGCCCCATAGCCCCGACCAAGTGACTGTAGGAGAACCCCGTCGCCGAAAGCATCCGTTCGGATGCTCGCGGCAGCGGTGTTCCTCCTTAGTGCACTTCATCGACGACATCTGGGGGTGAAGCCGTCTACTAAAGTTTGCGACGAGCATTCGATCAGGATGTCGGGAATCCTGTTGAATTGCCCAACTTGATATTGAAAAGAGTTTTCGATAATGAGACTAAAATGAGGGGTTTATAATTGTTAGGCATGCGATGTCTAAGGAATTTATTTGGTTAGGCATGCGATGTCTAAGAAGGTTGCGGATTCCAATTGTTGTAGTTTTACACTTTCTTTTCTGTGACCGTAAGCGTAGTATGTTGTGTATCGCCGGCTTCGTTGCTATACAACAACGACAATCGGGATACGCATACTTGCTTACGTTGATGATATGAGATATTATGTGTTGTTGTGATATGTTATATTGGATCGTCGCGTTCTGAATAGCCGGGGGTTTTATGTGAGATGAGAGTTTTTCTTTTTCATTCATGTAAAATTCATTTGTATGTAATATTCTTTTATTGGGGCACTTCCGGGCTGAGGATGATGTCACCATTGTTTATTATTTACTTTTCCGCATTAGGTAGACCCAAGTCGGGGAGCACAAGCAACCGGGTTCTAGGGTCCAGTGGGAGACCATCTCGAGGAGTCGAGACCGGGTCTCCTAACTCTAGAATTGGCAGTGTTGCTTGCCACTCTCGTAGGGGTCTAGGGATGTGGGTTTGGCTATTCATCATGACCGTGGAATCCGTGTTTTATACAGGCTCATATTGAAAACACGGACGTCCTAGTATATCCAATATTTCATATATGTTCTTCTGCTGCAATGTTCTATGATGAGATCATATTACTCCCTAAGACGAATGTTTATATCATATATATGAGATATATGTTATATGGCAGATTTCGTTTCAAATGTGATGCTTGTGAAGCATAATAAAAAGGGACTTCATTAATGAGATTAATGAAATAAAAGAAACCTAAGATGTTGTAGAAAGTTGTTTAAAAACTGGTAGCTCTAGTTCTTGCTTTACATAGCGGTGTTCCTTGTAGAACATCCAGCACGTTATTTGATAAGGAAAGAGCCGAGATCCTTTCACCGGGAGTGACCTCTTTAGTGAAACTAGCAGATGCTACAAACTCGGTTTGTCTTTTGATTGCTTCTGTGGTTCTTTCTTTGCACAGCGATATTTGTGAAATATCTTGCACCTTATTCGATGAGGAAAGGGCCAACGATCCTTTCACCGGGAGTGACCCCTTTAGCAAAAGTAGAAAAGCCTCAAAAACACTCGATTCTACAACGATATCAAGTTCATTACGCAAAAGGTTTTCTTAAAAACCTGTCGTAGCCCTCCGTCATTTCAGATAAGTACTGGTTAGTATTCGTGCTGCGTTTGTTGACCTTAGACAAGGCGTAGTGTGCGGTAGCTGATTAGTGCTTATCTGTATAAGCATATGATGCGATTGAGTTAGGGTAGTCGTGCGACTTTGTTGACCTTAGCCAAGGGTCGTGCTGGTGGGTTTAATTCAATCTGGAAATGACGGGTTGAACTTGGCTAGCACTTATGATTTGTTGACCTTAGCCAAGGTCATAAGTTACTAGGGGCAAAATATTATTGGGAATTTCAAGTGTTGAAATTTGCAATGAGATTGCATACCTTCTATGAGATAGTTGGATCCCGATACCCGCTGCGAGTAAGAGTTACTCCTGGGAGAGTTTTACACATTGCAATTAGCCGATCAAGTAGGTGTCTAGAAAGGTGTTAAAGGGGTTACGTCCCTGGGAAAACGAGGTTTACTTTAATTAGGTTCGTGCGAAAGCACGGGGGACCTCCCTCAAAGTACCGACACTGGCCTGGCTGAAAGATTAGCGAACTTATAGCGTGTAATTAATCCCGGCTAGTCTTTCCTTTTAGGGTTTGAAGGAAGATTTGACTAAAACAGTGGGAGATGTTCATATCAGATTTTTGCATTTTTATACCGCCCAATTTTTATCACATTGCTTATCGGTAGGTACTCTTGAGCCGTGTTTGCTAGTCAATTGCAGGATACATGTTCTCGGCTCTAAACGGTGAAATTCATGGAAAAGCACGACAAAATCCGGATTACTGCCAACCACAGATAAAACACGGGTCTCCGCTCTCTATCCGTATGTTGCCGCACACCAGTTTAAGAGACAAAATGGCAAATCAATGTCGTTTTCATGCACAAGGCTCAATGGAAACACAAGATCCAACATATCTACGCGGAGCTCGAGGAAATCATGACAAAAAGATCCACATCAAATCACCTTTTGGTCTGCTGGAATTCTGGAAAAATTGTGAACAATTTCAGAGAAAAAACATATACCAAACAGCAGACAACATCAGACCAGGGGACCCCACCAAATACGAGGAGCCAACTCCTCTACATGGCCGCGGAACCGCGGCATAAGCATGCTTAGCCACGGAACCGCGGCCGTACGGCCTCCGCAGAAGATCATACTTTGGGGGCATGTTGGTAATTTCATATATAGGCAGATTGTTGTCCTAGGTTTCCAGTCCCCTGCCTATAAATAGTCCAGAACTTGCCAAAGCCAAGGGTCCATAATCTTGTATTTAGAATTTAGAATACATCTGTTGTTCTTCTTCCTCTTCTCATCTCTTCTTCATTAAAAACTTGTAGTGAGCTTTTGTGAGTGAAGAATGAATAAAAGAGTTCTCTTTGTTATCATGCTTGTCTTGTTCTTTTTATAATTGCTTGTAATTTTCTTTTGCTAATCTAGTTGTTGTTATTTATTGTTTGTTTCTTTCTTGTTCTCTTTTCCTTTATCCTTAAACAACCATGATGCTTACGCTTGATCCTTGCCGAGGTGAGATCGCAAATAGCTAGTTGTAATCTTCTAACCTCTTTCTTTCTATCTTTCTCCTTTTTTTTTATTTTCTTTTCCTTATATTGGGTGAGTAGTTTTCATACTTGTTAGGGTAGGATAAGGAAAGTTTGAGAGAAGGAAATCTCTCTCACTCTTTTCTTGCCCAACATCTTGATTCGGACTCCCGTTAATTGAACCACAATCCGCTCCCTACGGCACCCTATCCTACATGATAGCGGTGATTCCTTAGTGAGACCGGTTGTGGTTGAATTAACCGGAGGTTAAGGCTAAGAGCCAAGAACGGACGGACAAGCACCAAAAGGAAGAACTTATGCGTTGGAAAGCCTAGCTTATACTCGTAAGTTCCTTCCTAGTCGTGCTAATCCCCGTTGTTGCCGATTACCGTAACACCGACATTAATAGTGGCAACGAAAGAAGTGAACGACTCCTAACTCAAACTAACCTAATCCTAACCCTAACAAGCTCTCTTTATATACCATTTTAGCACAAAGTTAATCTAAAAACAAAACCTGGACATTTGGACGTAACTCGTCAAAGCACATAGAAAAAGATTCCCATCTCCCTGCGGACGACCCGTACTCAACCGGCTAGCTATAAGCGAAACCGTCTTGATTGCGGTAACAAACTTAGCACGCAAAAACTCTACCAATCAAATGGCGCCGTTGCCGGGGAGACGGTAGTTTATTTCTTTGTGTAATTTCGGGTTAATTTGTGAATATAACCGGAAAAAAAATACATTGTAAAAAAATCATCTTGTTATTTTTGATTAGCTTTTGTGCAAGTGTGCAGGATAAAACAAAGTTCGAGTTCAGTACCAAAGACGTGGGAAGTTAGACCCATATCTCGCGGCTACACCGCGACGGATCAAGACGGAGCCAACGGTCTACTGTAAAAATCTGGAGCAGATACAGGGAGCAAATCAAGATTCAGCAAATCCAGACAAGCAGAGGACACCGAAAGACGCACAGACCAGCAAACTGGAGCTCCAATTCCCCAACATAGCCGCGGAACCGCGGCATTAGAGCTCTACTTCCGCGGAACCGCGGCCATCTGTGGCCGTCGATTCCTAAAACTCCCTGTAAGTGTTCCTTATCTCTTTCCCACTCCTCTGAACTCCACTAAACTGTGTTTTCTGCAGCATTCTTTGCGCAAATTCTCTTCCCCCTTCCAATAAATTGTTTTTGTGCAGGATTCTTTGCGCCGCGCTAAAATAAAAATTGTTTGCAGTTGATTGTTATTGCTTTGCATATATTAATACGGACTTTAAGGGGCTTGAAACCAATTCAGATTGGGTGGGGATTTCATCACCCTTCCCAGGACCCCAGAAATCACAAAAAGCATATGCATTGACCATTGCTAAAATTAAAAAATACTAGACTCAGCCCTAAGGACTTCGCGCTCAATAGGACAGAGGACTAGTTACAGGCATCGGTCGTTTATCCTATCCTGACTTTTGCGGTGTCTAGGCAAGTGTGTCTAAGGCAAGTGGTTACTTAATTAGGACCACTACTTACGTAGTGGGGAGTCTCCCACTTACCTGGCACTTACCTGGCCGCAATTGTTGGAGAAGAGGCGGTTTGAGGTCCTATTTCTAGCCCTTTGGAACAGTTAGGAGCTGTCTAGCTGACCTAGGTGACCCTAGATCTAGGTGTGATTGTGCATATCTTGTTTGTGATTGCTTGAAGCCGTAAACCCGTACATATTTCTGTAAAGCTCTTTCTAAAAAAAAAGAAAAAAAAACACAAAACGAAAAACTTTTATAAAAACTTGCCCTTTGTCGCCAGAATCTATTTTTTCACCCACCACCCATCGTATTTCTCCATTGACGTTTTCTTACCCTCACCTTCTCCGCTTTGACTATACTAAACTCGTTTAGTGTATGTCCGCTTGGACTCCGGACACTAGCGCCCGCCTAGTCCGCGTTACGTTAGTCGCTACCGACTACGCGATCGACTCAGACGTCGAAACTCCGTCCACGCCTCTTTCACCCTTACCTTTGCCGGCCAACTCCGACGTTGATCGGAATTCTGTTCATACATCTTCACCTTCACCATCACCAACCTCTTCTTCCGTGATGTCAGGATTTAATCCAAACATCTCTTTGACTACCCCAGGATTGACTCCACCTCCTATGGAGGTAACTAACCCACCACCACCGCCTGTTGTAGCGCCGCAGCGAATCGCGCTCCAGGATCGTTTCTATCCCACCCGTTCTGCACTTCCCACCTGTCTTTCTCTTCCACCGGCCAATGGGGATAACTTTGAAATTAAGCCCCACTTCATTAACATGCTTCCGCGATTTCATGGGCTTGAATCTGAAGATGCCTATATCTTCATCAACAAGTTCCAAAATGTTTGTGCCATGATGAAAACCACCCAGCTGTCGGACGATGCTATACGGCTACGGGTCATTCCGTTCACTTTATGCGATCTTGCTGAAAAGTGGCTGTATAGCACCGCTTCCCACTCCATAACCAGTTGGGATGAGTTTGTGAAAGCGTTTCTCAAGAAATTTTATCCGAATCATAAAACCGCAAGGATCCGTAACGAAATCAACCAATTCTCTCAGCTTCCTTCTGAACCCTTCTGGAAGTGCTTTGACCGGTATAAAGACCTTCTTGTTCAGTGTCCTCACCATGGTATCGAGAAATGGCAACTTTGCCAAACCTTATACGAGGGCCTGAACCCAGCAACCAAGCAGTTGTTGGAAACCATTTATCAGGGCCACTTCCTATCGAAATCTGATGAGGAAGCGTGGCAATTCTTCGACGACCTTACGGAACAAACGCTTCAATGGGAGAGCACCCGACCAACTTCTTCTTCTTCTTCGTCCACTTCTACTGGTCAGTCTAGGGTAGGAATTCACCAACTCGATGTCTCTATTGCGATGAAAGCTGAAATGGCTGTAATAACGAGAAAACTTGAAGCGATAGAAAGCAAATTTTCATCTCCTGCTCCTGCCCCTGTTCTTCCCCTTCGTACCATTTGTGCTTGGTGTTCCGATCCTTCTCACTTAACCGAAGAGTGTCCTTACAATTCACCATCCTAAGGACAGGATCAGGTTAATGCTGCATTTCAGCAAAGACCGAGGAATGATCCATACTCTTCCACCTACAATCCCGGTTGGAGGAACCACCCCAATTTCTCCTGGAATCAGAATCAGCAACAATTCCAAGGCAACAATTTCCAGAGGCCCCCTCCTCCGCAACAACAAGCGCAACAACAAACTCAACAACAGTTTCAGCAGCCCTTCCAACCCCAACCTTTTCAAAATCAGACGAACAACTTTGTACCCAACAATTCTTTTCCACAAAACAACTTTGTTCCGTCAAACAACGATTAGGTTTCCTCGCTAGAACGAAGTCTGGAGGCGTTCGTTAAACAATCGACACAATCCACCGCCACCATCCAGTCGTCTATTCATTCTTTGGTGCAACACACTGCTGCACACGGGCAAAGTATCAAGACCATCGAAGCCCAGATTGCACAGCTGAATGCGGCGTTAAGCGAGCGAGAAAAGGGGAAGCTTCCATCTCGACCACTCCCAAATCCCGGTCACCCACATAATGTACATGTTGCTCTTGAACAACAGAACCATAATGTGAGTGCCGTGACTACATTGAGATCGGGAAGGATGCTGCACAACAACATCGGCACAACAATTGAGGATAATGACACCCCGGCCGCTTCTTCTTCTTCTTCTTCTTCTTCTTCGTCTTCTGAGCCTATTCTCCATTCGTCAAAAGGCTCTTCTTCTTCTTCTTCTTCTTCTTCTTCTGCTCTGAACGGACCCACTTCTCACTCCACGAAAACACCAGCTCTGGGATCCATTCCAGCTCCACAATCTCCTCCACAAGCATTGGACTCAACCAATTTTAAAAACGTTCCATTTTCAAACCGGATGAGGTCCAATAAACAAAATCCACAAATGGAGAAGATTCTGGAGTTGTTTAAGCAGGTTAACATTAACATTCCCCTTTTAGATGTTGTCCAATAAGTCCCGTCCTACGCGAAAATCTTAAAGGACTTGTGCACGAAAAAGAGGAAGTCTCAGGTACCCAAGAAAGTTTTCTTGGCTAGTGCTATGAGTGATGCTCTTACCCAATCTTTACCACAAAAATGGAAGGACCCTGGCTTTCCTACGATTTCTATTAACATTGGGGATAAAAACATCAACCGCGCACTATTAGATCTTGGTGCCATTGTTAACCTGCTTCCGTACTCAGTATACGAGCAATTAGGTGTAGAAGAGCTGAAACCCACACACTGTACTCTCCAAATGGCCGACCGATCAATCACCCATCCTAGGGGTGAGCTAGAGAATGTGTTAATCAAGGTTGGGGACTTCATATTCCCCGTTGACTTCATTGTATTAGACACACAGCCTGTAGCTAACCCCCGTAATCAAATTCCGGTGATACTCGGTCGCCCATTCCTTGCAACCTCAAATGCTGTGATCAATTGTCGCAATGGTTCGATGAACCTATCTTTTGGAAACATGACAATTGAACTCAACATTTTTAGGTTGGGGAATCAGCCCTCCGAACCTAATGCTCATATACTAGACGTTTGCTCAATCCAGGAGATCACCCCTGAAGAGTGTGAATTCGAGGAGTTTTTGTTCGATCACGATAACCTTAACGCCACTAGTGCGTTCCTCTTCGAACCTGCTGCTGTTTCTGCGCCCGACAATAACTACGAGTGTTTCACGTTCTCGAACGATCTTAGCCGCTCACCACCCGAGTTTGAATCCTTCGAATTTCCGGATGAGTCACCTGAACCATCCAACTCGGTCGCTTACACTCGTTTTGAACCTTTGCTGGAATCCTTTGAGTTCGAGACCTTTTCACCAATCTTTCCTTCAATCGTTTCACCTCCAACGCTCGAACTCAAGCCTTTGCCGTCTCACCTTAAGTACGCTTACTTGGGTGAGAACGAGACCCTCCCTGTTATCATCTCGGCTTCTCTAGCTCCAGAGCAAGAGAAAGCCCTTCTTGCGGTCTTGCACAGCAATAGGCAAGCTTTTGGCTGGTCCATGGCGTACATCAAGGGGATTAGTCCCCTGATCGTTGAACATCACATTCATCTGATGGATGATGCCAAACCAGCCAGAGATCCTCAAAGGTGACTCAACCCAGTCATGAAGGAGGCTGTGAAAAAGGAAATCGTGAAGTGTCTGGATAGTGGTATCATTTACCCTATCTCTGATAGCCAGTGGGTTAGCCCCATTCACGTTGTCCCCAAGAAGTCAGGCATAACGGTCATTACTAACGAGACGAATGAGTTAATCCCTACTCGCACCCAAACTGGGTGGCGAGTCTGCATCGATTACAGAAAACACAACGCCGCAACGCGGAAAGACCACTTTCCGCTACCTTTCATTGACCAAATTCTTGAACGATTGGCCGGACACGAGTACTACTGCTTTCTTGATGGCTACTCCGGCTATAATCAAATTCCCATCGCCGAAAAAGACCAGGACAAGACCACATTCACTTGTCCTTTCGGCACGTTCTCATATCGTCGCATGCCCTTTGGGTTATGCAATGCGCCCGCTACCTTCCAGCGGTGTATGATGGGAATCTTCTCAGACATGGTGGAGAAATTCCTGGAGATCTTCATGGACGATTTCTCCATATTCAGCGATTCCTTCAACGAGTGTTTGCTGCATCTTGACGCTGTCCTTACCCGATGTAAGGACAAGAACCTCACTTTGAATTGGGAGAAGTGCCACTTCATGGTGCGCGAAGGTATTGTCTTAGGACATATCATTTCGCAAAATGGCATAGAGGTTGACAAAGCGAAGATTGAGGTCATTTCCAATCTCCCTCCTCCCAGATGCGTCAGAGACATCCGAGCCTTCCTTGGCCATGCCGGTTTTTATAGACGGTTCATCAAGGACTTTAGCAAGATTGCTAGGCCCTTGACTCTTCTACTGGCCAAGGACACGCCATTCGACTTCAACTCGAGCCGTGCGACTGCATTCGAGTCATTAAAAAGCTCACTCACTTTCTGCTCCCGTTCTTTCTTCACCTGACTGGACGCACCCATTTGAGATTATGTGCGATGCATCCGACTTTGCCATTGGTGCTGTCCTTGGAAAACACATCAACAAGATGCCGCACGTAATCTATTATGCTAGCCGAACCCTGAACGACGCCCAACTTAATTATACAACAACTGAGAAGGAATTCTTAGCTGTTGTATTTGCTTTAGAAAAGTTCAGGCCCTACCTCATAGGCTCTCCAGTCATTGTCTACACAGACCATTCTGCTCTGCGCCATCTTTTTGCGAAGAAAGATGCAAAATCTCGGCTAATACATTGGATCCTCTTGCTTCAAGAGTTTGGCCTTGTCATCAAGGACAAAAGAGGATGTGAAAACATAGTCGCCGACCATCTCTCACGACTTCCTTCTTCGCCATCGCCTCAACTTCCGATCAACGAAGTTTTTTCGGATGAACAGCTCTTGACAGTATCTCGCGAACCCTGGTTCGCAGATATTGTGAACTATTTGGCCATAGGGCTACTACCGACTGAATGGTCAAGTCAGGACAGACTTCGATTCTTATCCCAAGTAAAACACTTTTACTGGGACGAACCCTATCTGTTCAAGTACTGTCCCGACCAGATTATTCGTCGGTGTGTCCCTGACAATGAATTCAAGAGTGTGCTGTCATTTTGCCACGATCAAGCATGTGGCGGGCATTTTGGCCCCAGAAAGACAGCTGAGAAGATCTTGCAATGTTGTTTCTACTGGCCACAACTCTTCAAAGACGCTCATGACTATTGCAAGACTTGCTCCCGGTGCCAACACTTGGGCCGGATATCCCGGAGGAACGAGATGCCGCTCCAACCAATCTTGGTTGTGGAGATTTTCGACGTTTGGGGGATAGATTTCATGGGGCCGTTTCCCAGCTCTTTTGGGAACCTGTACATCCTTCTCGCTGTTGATTACGTCTCTAAGCGAGTCGAGGCTGTGCCCAGCCGGACTAACGACAAGGTTTCTTAAAGAAAACATTTTTTCCCGGTTTGGGCACCCCCGAGCGATCATTAGCGACAATGGAACTCATTTCTGCAATAAGACTTTCGAGACCTTGATGCGGAAATATTCCATTAATCATAAGCTATCTACGCCCTACCATCCCCAAACCTGTGGGCAAGCCAAAGTTTCAAATCGGCAAATCAAGCTGGTACTGGAGAAGACGGTTTCCAAAAACCGAAAGGATTGGTCTTTGAAACTCACTGATGCCCTTTGGGCATTTCGAACCACTTATAAGACCGATCTTGGCATGTCTCCCTATCGGCTTGTGTACGGAAAGGCTTGCCACCTACCTGTCGAAATAGAGCATCACGCATTTTGGGCGATAAAAGAACTGAATCTGTCTCTCGAAGATGCGGGCAGCCATCGGAAGCTGCAGTTGAACTAATTGAGCGAGCTTAGGGATGAGGCTTACGATAACGCGGTTGTCGTTAAGAACCGAACGAAGGTGTTTCATGATAAACACCTTTTGCGCAAAACCTTCGTACCTGGTCAGCAGGTACTGCTTTAAGACACCCGGCTACACTTCCATCCAGGAAAGCTCAGATCTCGCTGGAAAGGGCCGTATTTTGTGCGGAATGTGTATCCGCAGGGTGCTGTGGATTTGGAGAATCCAAAGTACGGTTCATTTTTTAAAGTAAACGGACACCGACTAAAACCGTACCTTAGCGCCGAACCAACAGAGGAGCTCCTGGTCTTACATGGGCCGGTTTACCCTGCATAATCTTCCTCTGCCTACCACCAAACTTCGGTTATCCAGCCAAGAACAGTGGACACTGTTCCAAATAAGTTTGGGGGTATGTATATACCTTTTTGTATTTATTTGTGGATATTCTTTTCCATTTTTACTCTTTAAAAACATTAAAAAAAATTGTATATCTAACCGACAATTTTGACCCTTCAAATGATCTCTCCATGCAATGAAAGTAAGGACACTGTCCAGTTTATGTTTGGGGGTACGCTCGATACGCATTTCTAACCTTCACATTCATATGTATATTTTGCATCTGCATATTTAAATCCATAAAAATCAGAAAATTTTCTAAAAAAATAGAAACTTTTCTGTCAAGATAGCTAGTGGGAGAACTCTGATTCAACATTTCGACGGTTTTGTTTGATAAAATAAGAATAACTAAATCTTATGTTTAGATTTTGAAAACCTGAAAGATAACTCTCCTTTGAAGTTAACTATAGCTGATATACGACTTTACATCACACTACACGTGTCGTGAGTTTTGGAAATTAGATGACAGGTCTTTTATGTCTAAAAACTTTTAAATGGATAAATGATTTTCTGAGGATCAAATAGGTTTGTTCTGAAATAAGTAATATCAAGAATAGTTTATGAAGTAAAGTGAATATGAAGGAATGTTATTGATGCCTTAATTGGAACTAAGTCTGAAAAATAACCCATCTGGAACTTGATTGGAATGATTACACACCTAACCCACTAAACACGTCTTTTATCAAAAAAAAAAAAATAATAACTGAACTGCCGGTTATATCTCCGTTCGTATTGAATCATCATGATTTTCACGCTAAATTGTCTTTTGTTTTTGGACCTAGGTAACTTGAGTAATTAAGTCCGCTGGGGTGTTTCTACACCTAATGCCCTAAAGCCAACTGGTTTGGGTGCATTGGCCCAAAGCTCGCTAAGAAGCCTAGAAATTCCAGATTAAAACAAAGTCAAGCAAGTGTTCTCTCCGAGTTAAAATTCCTAACGGTTCTTTGTGTGAGAATAATCTTGACAAAAGACAGGTTTTTATAAAAAATATTTCTAGCGGAGATATGAAGGTTTTATTCTATGATAAAGACTATTGCACGTTCACAGATGTGTGTATGAAATGAAAACAAGAAAAAGATGGAGTGAAAAATAAGACCTAGTTTCCTGCTAAGGAAGATAGAAATTCTGAAGTTGAAACTTTACTGGAAAACGAAACTTGAAAAATGCTTAACTCTTTATAAAACTTATGTGATCATTTCAAAATTCTTATCTCGGCTTTATTGTGTGACATGATGACTTTATTCGAACCTTCTGGAACTTAACGACACTATTTGCACTACACGTAAAGACATATAAAATCTTAAGATAAATAAGATGCGAGATGTGAAAAATAAAGGTTCGATAGTCTAGATTTAGGATAATAGAATTGTTATTTTCTGAAACAAAACTTCAGGGTTTGAATCATAAGTTATTTTGCAAAACTAGCTTGACCGGATTTTGTGGGTAGTATCCGCTGAAAACCCTCAGGAGACAACACTCCTCCTACTAGGGACACCTAGAGGTTTAACGGCTTGTTGCACATGCTCAGTGCAATCGCGTTCCCTGCGAAAGTGAGGTTAGGAAATTTTTTGTGAATAAATTGGCTTTGCTCGGGACGAGCAAATGATAAGTTTGGGGGTATTTGTTCATATCAGATTTTTGCATTTTTATACCGCCCAATTTTTATCACATTGCTTATCGGTAGGTACTCTTGAGCCGTGTTTTCTAGTCAATTGCAGGATACATGTTCTCGGCTCTAAACGGTGAAATTCATGGAAAAGCACGACAAAATCCGGATTACTGCCAACCACAGATAAAACACGGGTCTCCGCTCTCTATCCGTATGTTGCCGCACACCAGTTTAAGAGACAAAATGGCAAATCAATGTCATTTTCATGTACAAGGCTCAATGGCAACACAAGATCCAACATATCTACGCGGAGCTCGAGGAAATCATGACAAAAAGATCCACATCAAATTACCTTTTGGTCTGCTGGAATTCTGGAAAAATTGTGAAGAGTTTCTGAGAAAAAACATATACCAAACAGCAGACAACATCATACCAGGGGACCCCACCAAATACGAAGAGCCAACTCCTCTACATGGCCGCGGAACCGCGGCCGTACGGCCTCCGCAGAAGATCATACTTTGGGGGCATGTTGGTAATTTCATATATGGGTAGATTGTTGCCCTAGGTTTCCAGTCCCCTGCCTATAAATAGTCCAGAACTTGCCAAAGCCAAGGGTCCATAATCTTGTATTTAGAATTTTAGAATACATGTGTTATTCTTCTTCCTCTTCTCCATTAAAAACTTGTAGTGAACTTTTGTGAGTGAAGAATGAATAAAAGAGTTCTCTTTGTTATCATGCTTGTCTTGTTCTTTTTATAATTGCTTGTAATTTTTTTTTGCTAATCTAGTTGTTGTTATTTATTGTTTGTTTCTTGTTCTCTTTTCCTTTATCCTTAAACAACCATGATGCTTACGCTTGATCCTTACCGAGATAAAGTCGCAAATAGCTAGTTGTAATCTTCTAACCTCTTTCTTTCTATATTTCTCCTTTGTTTTATTTTCTTTTCCTTATAATGGATGAGTAGTTTTCATACTTGTTAGGGTAGGATAAGGAAAGTTTGAGAGAAGGAAATCTCTCTCACTCTTTTCTTACCCAACATCTTGATTCGGACTCCCGTTAATTGAACCACAATCCGCTCCCTACGGCACCCTATCCTACATGATAGCGGTGATTCCTTAGTGAGACCGGTTGTGGTTGAATTAACCGGAGGTTAAGGCTAAGAGCTAAGAACGGACGGACAAGCATCAAAAGAAAGAACTTATGCGTTGGAAAGCCTAGCTTATACTCGCCAGTTCCTTCCTAGTCGTGCTAATCCCCGTTGTTGCCGATTACCGTAACACCAATATTAAGAGTGGCAACGAAAGAAGTGAGCGACTCCTAACTCAAACTAACCTAATCCTAACCCTAACAAGCTCTCTTTATATACCATTTTAGCACAAAGTTAATCTAAAAACAAAACCTGGACATTTGGACTTAACTCGTCAAAGCACATAGAAAAAGATTCCCATCTCCCTGCGGACGACCCGTACTCACCGGCTAGCTACAAATGAAACCGTCTTGATTGCGGTAACAAACTTAGCACACAAAATCTCTACCAATCAGGAGACATCCTGATTAGATATATTAGATAACCAATCTAATCTTGCAAGAGCATACGCTGAGTATTTTCTTCTCTCTCTCTCTCCAGGTAGCGACCATATCACGCCTTAATCAAGATAATAATATGGATATATTGACCGAACTCGCTTGTTATACTGAGATGGGGAACGTTGGTCCCGCTCCAACTTATAATTGTTATAAGACAGAGCAGGAAATTGGGGAATACCAGATTTCTCGTGCCGCCCAAACGAAGAAAGTGCATGTTGATGCATCTTCTTCGGGTGTGTTCATTACAGAGAACTGTTTCTCAGTATCCTTTACGTCCTGGGTATTTGATACCGGATCAGGATCCCACATATGTAATTTGTTACATGGGCTACAGATAGGTAGAGGACTGAGAACGGGTGATAAGTTTCATGAGATAGAAACGGTGCAAGAGTTGCAACCAAGTCTGTTGGTCACTATCACCCTGTATTACCAGAATACATTGATTCTGAACATATGTTATTAGATACCGAACCTGATGTACAACATCATATCAGTCTCTTTATTAGTAAAGAAGAATATAATTTTGTATTGTTGGATAATGTTTTGAACATTTCCTATATCAAGAGTTGATCGGTTCAGGTACGTTATCTAAAAGCATTGACGTTCTAAATCAAACTACAGTTCTTAGTATAAAGAACACACACAAGTGGAAGAGTTCAGAAATGAACGAATCCTTCTTAAGGTATTGTAGACTAGGTCATATCAATGCGACCCAACTAGCTAAGTTACATTTAGATGCATATTTAAATTTGTTTGAATTTACATCTTGTGAAACTTGCCGGTCATGTCACAAAGATAAGATGACCATAGCTTTGTTTATTGGAAACAGAGAAAGAGTTAGTGAACTTTTGGGATTGATACATGCTGATGTATGAAGGTCCCCTGTCTACACATGCCAAGACCGGTTTTTTGTACTTCATTACATTTTCTGATGATCTCTCAAGATTCAGACATATGTTCCTGTTGAAACACAAGTCCGAAGCTTTTGAGATATTCATTGAATATAAGTTAGAAGTAGAGAACCAAAATATGGGTATAAGTATTATGTCCTTTGATGAGATCAAGGAGGAGAATACTTGAGCACGGAATTCCTGGACTATTCTAAAGGAGAATGAGATTCTCTCTCAGCATTACTCATCCGTATACACCATAGCACGATGGTATATCGGGGCGGAGCAATAACACCCTATGTGATATGGTGTGCTCTATGATGAGTACTACTGAGTTTCCTATTTCCTTTTAGGAGTTATGCACTTGAGAAGCTGCATACCTATTGAATAGGGTTCAAATCAAATCAGTTGCCTACCACTTCATATGTGATATGGAAAATGAAGAGCCCTTATCTTAAGTTTGTTAAGATTTGGGGTTGTCCGGCCTATGTCTAAAAAGCAAAATCTGGACAAGCTCGAGGCAAAGTCAGATCTGTGAAAGTTTGTTGGATATCCCAAGCATACGCAAGGGAATATCTTCTACCTAACCGAGGAAAAAAATATGTTTTGTTTCTTAACATGCCACCTTTGTGAAAGGGAATTTCTTGTGAAGAAATTAGTGGTCATGAGGTAGAACTGGAAGGAGTTCCAGCTATACAAACTACAGCAGATGATTTAGTAGAACCAAAGGATTCAATTGTTTACAACGAACCTCAGCCTCTCCGCCGATCTAGTAGGGTTCCTCACCCACCTGAGAGATACTTCGGTTTCTCTATGACAGTGGGAGCAAGGATTGCATCATGAGATGATGACCCAACTAAGTTTCGAGCAGGCCATCAGGAGTGGGACTCTGTAAGAATGGCTGGATGCTTAGTGATCTGAGATGAAATCCTTATACACCAACAAAGTATGGACTTTGGTTGCTTAATCTGAAGGGTTATATCCCCATCAGGAGCGAGTATATCTTGAGAAGATTACTTGGTGTACATGGAAAAGTTGAGACTTTCAAAGCTATGCTTAAGTCCATCCACATCCTACTTTCCACGGCTACATACCATGACTACGATATCCGGCGGTTGGGTGTCATGACTGCTTTTCTAAATGTTGTTTTAGAAAAGAGCGTCTATAAGTACACAGCCAGAGGGCTTTGTAGACAGTGGGAGCAGCGGAAACGTGTGCAAGATGTTTTATGTGATAAAACAGGCATCGCAGAGTCGGAACATCTGTTTTGATGTTGTAGTCAAAGAGTTTGACTTCATCAAAATGGTAGATGAACCTTGTATATACAAAAAGGTAGTAGGGTGTATGGTGGTGATCCTCGTAGAGTACGTGGATGACATACTCTTGATAAGGAAGGAGTTTCCTATGCTACTCTAGGTCAATCTCCGCTTATCACAAGTTTTCTCCATATAGGATCAAAGTGATACCTCATATATCCTGGGTTTTGGATCTATGAGATAGATCTAATTGGATGTTAGGATACTCACAAGTTGTAGTGAGATGGTATCAATCGATCCTGGGGAGAATCACTAAAAAGGTTCCAGGGTGATAAGGACGACTGAATGTCAGTCGCAGGCATTGTCTTTACCCTCAGTGGAGGGACGGTATGTTGGAAGAGTTCCAAGCTAGATACCGTGACATACTAGACGATTAAAGGCAAGATACATCGTTACCAAGGATGCTACCAAAGAGGTAGTCTGGATATATAAGTTCATGAGATAAACTTCGTTCCTACCATTGTGTGACAATGGAGTTGTGGCTTATGCCAAGGAACTACCGTCCCATCAGAAATCCAGATATAATTCTTAGGCAGTATCACCTGATAATGGAGATGGTTGATCTCCAGGGATATCGAGGTTAGGAGAGTAGACACAGAGGACAACAGCGTGGATCCACTCACGAAGACCTTTTTCCCAGTAGAGATTTTTATGGGATGGTTGAGTATGAGATACTTCAACCACAGCTAATTGTTGGGTATATGATACCACAACAGATGGCCCTAGTGCAAGTGGGAGATTGTTAGTTATATGTATGCCCTAGAGGCCATTACTGTACATACGATGTATATTGTAATGGATGCTTGGACATATATAGGGAGGACTTTCTTGCTCGACATGATAGTATGCTATCTGGTTGTACTTTATCTTAACATGTACTCTGACTGTCTCTATATTACATGTTGATAAAGCCATTAGGATATGTACTCGACTACTGGGACTATGATGAGATCATACTAGTGGGGCCACGGTGGTCGATGAGTACATCCTATAACTGTTCCTAGTCGAGGGTGTATCGAGACAGGGTATCGATACACCAGAGTAGACTAGCGTTTACGCATCTTGACCCATATGATGGGCGATTGATGATCCCATATCCATCGGTGTTTGACATCAAGGATGGTGTATGGGTGCTCAGTAGAGACTGGGTACACTGGACGGACTCGCCGAGAACTCCCAGATGGTATTATACCTCACGTCAGATGGCAGTTCTCCGGTGACACTGGTACAGAGTAGTCTGTTGACCTGAGATCGTCATAGAGTCTTGTGTGATTACCATTGTGCTTTGATTTCCATCATACCATGTCCAAGAGGGCGTGCAAAAAGATGGCTTTTGGGTACAGTCCCAAATCACATGGAGGCAATGAGCGATAGGAGGGGATTCGTCTCTCCCGGTATAGGGAGTTGATGTTGTGCTGTGTTCGATTGGCTATAACTGGAAATCCCTGGCCATGGTTGCTGAGATTTACTGCTAAGTGTTATCAGTAGTTTCTCGAACTGTTATAGACCTCATATCGACACGACTTATCGAGCTACTGGGGTCTGACGTTTACCACCCCTAGGCGAGATATGCGACATATCAGACGACGAGACCGGACTGTACAGGATTGTTACTGATTGGATTCACAGGAGAATGTACAGGCTTGCTTGTTGATCTTCTGAGCGCTCAATATCTGGATGGCTGTTACGTTTAGCTGATCGCTTACAGCTTGTGGGTGTTTGATATGATCATCACCTACTGCCGGCGTATTGACGATTCTTTAGAGTCCTACACAGAGGTTTCTTGGCTCAGGAAAAATGGAGTAGGAGCGCATATGTGATATGTGCGGGACCGAGGATAATACGGTATGTGATACCGTATTGGATTTTCGCGATATGAGATATCGGCCGGGTATATATGATATAACCGGGTCATCGTATTAGTCGGTTATATACGATATAGCCGGATTGTCGGATCAAGTGTTGATTCGATAATTTAATGTATAATAATATATATGATATATTAAATTACATTAACTAATATTATCTCACTAAAAGATTATTTTTCTCACTCGGTAATACATTGATATATATGTTAATTGTATTATTTTATTTTGTTACAATAAATATTATATATGTGATATATAATACTGTAACATGATATGATTACTAATGCAACATGATTAGTGGAGTTTAAACATGGTTAGGGTTTGGATTAGGGTTATGATTTCTAGTAGATTCTAGAAGCTTTTCTTTTGTCTTGGAAAAGATATTATGCTTGATATTTTCAAGTGGCTCGCTTTTAACCCAACCCAAACCCTAGCCCTAGTTAATTCTCTACATGGGTTTAGTTGAACATGGTTGCATTATTCATCATATTTATCTTTTCATTATTCATCACAAAAGGAGAAAAATGATTATTCATCTTCTTCTTCCTTCTTTCATTCATGGAAAGAGCTTTCTAGCTTTTTTCCAAGTGATGAAAATGAGTGAGAATAAGAAAATAAAAGAGAGCAAAAATCCTACTTTATCATTCTCATCTATCCTTGCCCTTTAGATGAGAGTGTTCACTTCATTTAGTGTGTGTTAGCTTGTGTTAATGAAACTTCAAGGTAGATCATCTTTGTTATCGAAGATCGGAAGCAAGACTGCATCTTTCTCTTCGTGAAGCCTCTCGAGAGTCCGAAACACGATGATCTCAGCGAAGGGACCTCAACACGGAGCTTATAAAGTGAAGGACCGGATCTACAAAGGTTGTAATCTCTCTCACTTAGTGTTAAAGTGTTTAACATGCTTGTTTTCGCATAAACTCTAGTTTAAAGATCCGGCTTTGGGTTGTTCGGCACGGCTAAAATTTTAATCGGGCATGGTTGATGCCTCGTAGACCCTTGTGAGCCTGCCCAGCAACCCTACACTATCTCGATGTCTCAGTGTCGTATGATGAAGCCTAGGAATTTGCCTGAGGAGACTCCAGATGCACATTTCAGGGGGTTCTGATAGAAGCGCGCTTTTGCGCGCCGTATTTAAGTTCTAAAGTTAACCGCAATCAAGACGGCATCGCGTGTAGCTAGCCGCGATGAGTACGGGTCATCCGTAGGGAGACGGTACGTTTTGCGTTGTTGTTATGATGAGTTAATGCGAGGGTCGGAATTGTTCGTTTCTAACCTAAGTGTTGTATATGCAAAGTATAAGTTTGTTAGGAATAGATAGGTTAGTGTAAGTTAGGGAAGTCCATACTCAATCCTTTGAGCTAAGCTTGACCATTGAAGCTAGAGCAATCAGCAACAACGTGGATTAGGGTGCTTAAGAACGGTATTAGTGAAATCCGGCTTATTGACCCTTGTCCGTCCGTTCTTGTCTCTTGACTTTCGCCTCTGGCCAAACCGAACGCAACCGGTCATGGTTAGGGATCACTGATACCTTGGTAGGGTAAGGTGCCTAACGGAGCGCTTGCGTATGGTTTGGGCTAAGTTCAATTGGAAAATATCGGGCAAAGGAAATGAGAAAATAAAACCTTAACTTACAATACCATTCTTTTTTCTAACAACACCGTTATTTACAAAGCATCAAAACAACAAAAAGAAAGAGAAAATGAAATGAAATAAAAAGAATAAAACAACATTGCATGTAAGTAAATGGCAAGAAATAAAATTGCAATTAAGTAAAAGTGATAGAAAAGGAATACTGAGAACCCAAGTGCAAAAAAAATGAAAGCTTTATTAACTTCAACTGATGATACAAAGCTTGAGTTCAATAACCAAAACTTAAACTTGCAAGCTCAATGAAGAGATTGAAAGATCAAGAGAAGGAAAACTCAAGGTGAACTAGCTATGTACAAGACTTCAAAATGAAAAAGAAAACAAAGAGTAAACTATAGCTCAAAAATCCAAGTCTAAGTATATGATTCCTTTTTTCCCTTGCTCACTGATCTGTATTATATTCCCAAAATAAGATTAAACAAATAATAAAAATAAGATGATGTGACAGCAAGGGATAGACATAAGAAAATTAGGGCTAATTGGGCAACAAAAAAACTGGCGGCGCCGGATTTTTGGGCTATTTCGCCGGTCGAAATGATGAGTCTGGGGCTCGTGTTGGTTCTATGATGATGTGTTCTCTCGACAATTCCACTGGTGTTGTTTGAATTGTTTATAAAAATTTGGTATGCATTCAGGGATTTGGAGGGAAACATGTAATTTTATATCACATCACAACCTTTTACATTTATCATTCATGTCCCCGATGTGTGCCCACCATGTGCCATGGGCAGCCCCACCATGGTCCATGTGCCAAAGAGTTATGTGCACACTTGTATTGTGTTGGACCAAAATTGTGTACACATTTATTTGTTGCAAAAGAACTCTTTAAATATCGATCGGTTTGCAGTTCCGGTTGTAGTGTCGGCTCACAAACGTTATATCCGTGATTTTGAGTGTGTTTTCAGTATTATGTCGCGGATACCTGTAATCTTTATTTACTGAGCAGACACTGGTTAATAGTACCGATATATAACAAAACAGATAATGAATGAGTGGTATTGAAATGCAGTTTCTGTGATAACCAAATACCCCCAAACTTATCTTTTGCTCGTCCCGAGCAAAACAAAAAATACTAACCTCAGTTTCGTAGGGAAAGCGATTGCACTGAGCTCGTGCAACAAGCTATTAAACCTCTAGGTATCCTTAGTAGGAAGAGTATTGTCTCTTGAGGGTTTTCAGCGGATACTACTCGCAAAATCCCGTCAAACTAGTTTCACAAGTTAACGTCGATTCTACTCTTACAGTTTAGTATCTAGGTTAGAAATTCTATCATCCTAAATTAAAAATATTCAACCCTTATGTTTCACGCCTCCTATTTATTAAACCTCAGATCCTATACGTTTTTATAGTTTAGAAACATCTCGATTTCTCTTGAGTTTTCCTTCTAAAGTGCGGTCTCCAATCAGGGATTTTTATCATCTTTACAGAAAACATAAGTCTTATTATTTATTCCTATCTTTCCTCTAAACATCGATTGTATACCCCTACGTGTGTGTAAAATTTCACCCTTACACTTAAGAATTCAATTCAAGCTATAGTACCCTTGCCCTAATATCTAATACTACTTCTTTTCGTTAATGATGGACGATTTTGCTCACACAACTTTCATGCGACTATTAATACTTCTTGAGACACTAACAACCGATTACTGAATGAGTGAGCTTAAAGCGTAAATAGCAGTTTCCAGGTCTTGACTTTATTTGCTTTTTTCCCTTTTTTCTTTTTCTTTTTTTTCAAGACCGGATTTCAAGACCGGATATATTTTTCAATGATGCTCTTTTGGTGGTTAGCTTTAAATACCGTTTTTTCTTTCATACTAGGTTTTCAGGCAAGAGTATTTCTAGGTATCCTTTATTATCCCAATTTTCAAGGTGCGTGTATGTGCAGTTTGTAGGGTATATATTTTCTAAATTTGGACTCAAGAATAGAAACTATTTTTTAGATTTATTCTTCAGTTACTTTCCCTTCATCTCGACTTAACTCAAGAACTGAACTCAAGATTACCTACTTCTAAAACAAACTGTAAGGGAGTATAATTACCAAGGTTTACAAAAGGAGGGTTATTTTTAGGGTTTTCAATTCCTAAGCCTAAGATTTAGTTATTTCTAACGTATAAACTAAACTTTAGGAATAAAAATCCAAGTTACCCTAATAGCTAACTTGACGACAAAGTTTTTTTTATATTTTTGTAAAAATTTTCGATTTTTCTGGGTTTTTAAAATAAGCATGCAAATGCAAAATATACATATGAATGCGAAAGTAGAAAGCTTACCGAGCACACCCCAAACTTAAACTTGACAGTGCCCTCACTATCAGGCTATACCAAGAGGGTCAAAATTGTCGGCGCTCCCTCTTTTTTTTATGAACAGAAAAAGAAAACAAAATATATATACACAAAAGCCCCCCCAAACTTAAGCGAAACATTTTTTCGACTGTTAAGCGTTGAAGGTTCAGAGTTAGGTGGAAAAGAACAGCATTAATCTATATAAGGCCTTACACAGGCCAAAAGTTAGCACCAACTATTCAAAAATTCTATCGCTATAATGTGCAGGTTGGTGAAAGAATGAAGAAAGGAAAGAAATGGAGAATACGCGAGGCCGTATGGGGATAGAAGTGGTATATGGTTCCGGTATAAGAGGAGAAGAATAGCGGAAGGGAAAAAGAAATGGAATACGAACTTGAGTATGGAAATGGAGTGAATAAATTAGTACAATTTGTAATGACCGATGTGTAAAAAATGATTGTACTAATCTATCAACCCGTTGAGAAATGAGGTCAAACCCCTTAAGATTCGTGAGAAAACATGGGTAGACCGAACATGGTAAACTAGACATAAGAAAAGAAGGTGATACGGTGTCTTGCGAGGTGGGAACGATGGAAAGGATGGAGGGGAGTGATAAGGAATGGTATCGGTTAAAGATTCAGGAGGGTGTACACAGTCAATGAAAAGGATAGGATGAATTGGAAAATCCGACTCATCAAGTAAAACTGGTTCATCCTCAAAAATTTCCTCAATATTCTCCTCAAAAATTAAATCATCCATGCATTTATCATTATCAATATCAAGACACATATGGAGTTCGGGTAAAACAATTAATGAATCGGGATTATGTTCACACGGAAGTGAGAGGACATGATGAATTAGTGAGAAAAACTCATCCAAAACTGCGGGTTCATCATCCAAAATATTCCCAGCGTCGATTTCCTCAATCAAGTAAAAATAAAATTTCTCAGACACCTCGCCAAAAGCATGGATTTCAATCAATTCAGGTTCTAGAGTGGAGGTGTAAAGATCAAAAGGATTGGGATTGGTTTCACTTGGAATGGACCCTTCACATTCGGGTACATCAAACACTACAAAGTCGCACAACTCATCAAACATTCTATCTTCAATTTGTGATTCATTTGGGACACTCGATAGACTTTCGAAACCGGAGTTATGGAATTCAATTTGGAATGGGTAGGTTTGATTTGGAAGGGTGTATTGCTCACTTTCACTACTTAAATTCTCAATCTGTCCAATTGCCTCATCATACATTGGAAAATTCGGAGCTAATTGGAAACTAGCTACTGGGTCACTAGGTTGTATGAGGGCGGCTATGGACACATTCAAGTCCATCATTTGTTGGCATGAAGCTACCTGAAATTCTTCCAACGACTGTGTTCCCCTCCAAAAGACGGCGCGACAGGGACGTCTTGCCTGAGATTCGGGGCAGATGCTAATAGGTGCTATCCGTCCACCTCTTCGAAGATACCAAGTTGATTTATGGTATCATGCATCGAAGGTTTAAACGGATGCGGACGATGTAGCAGACTTCGTCAGATTCCCCCTCGTTTGAGGGGTTTTTGATTGTGGGGACGCTCTTCCCTGCAGGCGCAAGCCCCTGCAGTTAATTAAGCTACCGCATCGCGGTAACAACTTTCTCCTTCTCCATATGGTCACCTCGTGTCGTGGATGTTTGTTTTGTGTTTGGTTGCCAGTGGATTGTATATGGAGACTAAGTTATGTTGTCGCTCGTAGGGCGTGGACTAGTCCAAATCCGTATCTTTCTTAGATTTGGGTTTGGGGGTTGTGTTTAAGGACACGTTAGCCTTATTTGAGACTAAGATCAACTTAAACGTTTGTTAAGGATACGTTAGTCTAATTTCAGACTAAGATCAACTTAACGGGATCGTTTAGATCCGGCAAAAGAGTAGTTGGGGGCTCTATTGTTTAGTTTAATGACGTTGCGGTCGATAGGTAGTTTAAGGACATTGCGGTCCAATGTTAGTTTTAAGACATTGCGGTCAAGGTTAAGGACATCATAGTCCGTAGATTTAAGGACTCCACAGTCCAATGTTAGTTTTAAGACATCACGGTCAAGGTTAAGGACATCATAGTCCGTTGTTAGTTTTAAGACATCACGGTCAAGGTTAAGGACATTATAGTCCATTGTTAGTTTTAAGACATCACGGTCAAGGTTAAGGACATCATAGTCCATGAGTTTAAGGACCCCACAGTCCGTGAAATGTATGGTTGTTAGGACCCGTCACCTCTTTAAAGACGTTGAGGAATTACAACGACAAATATCAAAGGAGTGAAGAGATGTACCCTTGAACCAAGGTAGATTAAATGATCTATAGCCCAATTTTGAACCAAGACCAATTAATTATATTGTGAGCCCATTGGCTCAGTTAGGTCTGGATTGAGGACTTATGGCCAACTTGGGCTAAGTCCAATTAAGTCTGGCCCTTTGTTGAACTGTTTGACTTTTTTCTGGTTCCAGTCCATAAAAGTTTTGAGGGGCTTGATAACATTTCTGTTGTAGCTCTGGATGTTATTCAATTTTGAGGTTCAATTGAAGGGGA
This sequence comes from Agapanthus africanus, assembly GCA_030015575.1. Classification (NCBI taxonomy): domain Eukaryota; kingdom Viridiplantae; phylum Streptophyta; class Magnoliopsida; order Asparagales; family Amaryllidaceae; genus Agapanthus; species Agapanthus africanus. Next base: position 135,396,080 of record JASDDO010000024.1, on the reverse strand, counting down.
GGCTTTGCCTCTGAAAGATTAGCCAATTTGGCTAAAAGTAGTGTTAAACACTAAATAACAAAAGTGTTAAACAATAGAGACAGAATTCTCAAACTAGTGTTAAACACTAAAAGAACAATCAATGTTAAACACTGGAAATATAGTTTTCGATTTAGTGTCAAACACTAGAAAATAATCAGTGTTAAACACTGCAAATAGGGTTTTCAAATTAGTGTTAAACACTAAGAAAAATCAGTGTTAAACACTGGGAACGAATATCTCTAATTAGTGTCAAAACACTAAAGAAAAAGGGGTCACATGTGGGCACGTGAGAGCGCCCAAAGGTGGGACCAGATTCCTCTTATTCTGTTCTGCAAAAAAATGTATTGAATACTTTCTATATTTGATTTTGGAGCATCACGTGCTGACACGTGATGGGGATTTATGTGCTGATTTGCCAAGGGGTCACGTGGTAACACGTGAGAGCGCCCAGAGCTTCTATTTCTTTTGCTTTTTCTTTCTGTGCTTCGGGGGTCACGTGGAGTACGTGAGGCGTTGCCTCTGAGTTCTTCTCTGCGGATCTTTACAGGGGGCACGTGGGGACACGTGACCCTGGTTCTTGCCTGTTTGAAGATCTCTTTATCTTTTTAAGAATTAAATTCTTCATAGGGTTAAACCCTAGCTATCACTTTGGGGGAATTAAATTCCTATTTTCTTTGGAAGAATTATATTCTTAGATAGGGTTAAACCCTAATTTTCCTTTTGTGGGAATTAAATTCCCATATATGTAAAGAATCCAGTTCTTCCATAGGGTGAAACCCTAATTTCATTTTAAGAGGAATTAAATTCCTGCGAGCTTGAGAGAGTTAAATTCTCAATTAGGGTTAAACCCTAGTTCTGTCCATCTTGAAGGAATTAAATTCCTATAATTTTAGAGAATTGAATTCTCAGATAGGGTTAAACCCTAATTTTATCTTGGAGGAATTAAATTCCTATAACTTTGGGATAATTAAATTCTCCAAACTCAATTCTTCCTCTAAGTTTTAGATCTGCATGGCAGGATCTCGACCCGATGAGAATTAAATTCTCAACTTAGGGGGAGATGTGCACTTTGCAGATCTTCAACCAGAGAAAGAACTAAGTTCTTTGCAAAAGAGTTAAACTCTTAGATTTTTGAGAATTAAATTCTCTTTTTTCTGAAGTTTGGATCCTCTTTCTTTTTCTCACCTAGGTTTTCTTTCTGAATTTTCAAGGTGCTAAAATTCTCTACAAAGTTTTTTCTCTAAAATTATGTCTCTCCTCCCCTTTTAATTCTCCCTTCTCGACTCCTATTTATAGGAGGAGGAAAAGAATCAATTTGTTTAGTAAATCTCTCATTGAAAGATTTGCTTTGTTTTCGTCATTAATCTGAGCCTTTAGATTACTAGGTGAATTTTATTCACCGTTGGATGTTTTAATCCAAAGATATTCTATTTGTTATTTCGGTGAGATTTAGGGGAAATCTTTGCATGACCAAGATTTTTCCATAAACTGGTGATATTTAATCACCCTTGGATTCTTAATCCAACAGTTCTTCTTAATTCTTCTCTATTTTGGAAAGATTTAAATGATCTTTTTTAGAATTTAATTCTATTAAACCGTGAGGCTTTTAAAGCCAGTCACGTGTGAGCACGCGACCCCGGTCGCGTGTGAGCACGCGACCCCCCGAATGGACTCCTCTTCTGTGCTCTGTTTTATGCCGCTGCTTTAACCATCACGTGCCAACACGTGACCATTGGCCACGTGTGGGCACATGATGCCTCTTTTTGAAGTTTTTTCCTGATTTTTAATCAGGGAACAGACTGTTCAAGACTAGAAATGGGCTGTGAAGGGGTTTCAGTAAAAGATTCAAACTCGTTTGGATACGTGAAACTCCCTAAAGGCTGTTCAGAAGTAATGTCTAGGGAAGGTGTAAAAGTCGGGTAGGATTGGTTGGAATCGAATGGTTGGACAAAAAAACGATCAACGTTATGATAAGGAGGCGATTGGAATTTTTGATCAAAAGAATTGGAAATGATAAAAGGAGTGAAAGATCGGCTATGAGATTGTTCAATTTGGTCAGCAATGGACATCGGTCTTAGAGTCGGAACATGACTCTCAAAAGGGGTATCAACGTAAGAAGGTGGGGAATGTTGAAACGGTTGATAAAAAGTGGATTGCGGAGTCCAGTTGTTTGTCCTAGATGTGTATATTCGATCTTTCAAAGAAATTTTAGGTATGGATGGATCGTTCGAAATTCGACCAAAGCAAGAACCGTAAAAAGAGATGTCTGGTTGTGGGTACCAAAGTTCAGCAAAAGTTGGTCTATGTGGGGTACCCATGATATGAAGAGAAGAAAAAGAAGAAAATGAGAGAAAAAGATTGTGAGTTTTTCTTATTATTATTATTTTTTTATTTTATATGTTAATTATCAACAAAAGTATGAAATACACACACAAAAAAATAATCACGACACAATACCACACACCTAATCGGTCTAGGATTCACCTAGGTCAACTAGACCGGCTCAAGAACTTGATTGTTAAAGTAAAACTGTGTCGAGAAACGGGCTCAAGATATATTGATCACGAGGCCAAGTAAGTGCAGAGATAAGGGGAGGTTTTCCAACGCTTTCGCAAAGGTCCTTTATTAGATAACCCTTTCTCTTTTGGCGGTTTCGCCGTGAACACTTTCCTAGATACCCCATGAACGATATACCGTTAAGCGGTGTTCTAAACACAGTTAACTTCTCCTAATGAGCGCGAAGTCCTTAAAGGCTTAATGTCTAGTTTCTTTTAAAATTTGTGCGAGTAAACGTTATGCTCAATTTCATGATTTGTGGGCCACGGAAAAGATGATGAAATCTTTACCGTATGTTGTGGGGTTCGCTTGTCTTTAAGTCCGTATTAATGGATGCAATGCGCAAATCAATGAAAAAGTTATTCAAAATATCAAACAACCGTTTTTTATGTTTAGGCACGGCACTGCAATAAATACGGGTTAGTCAATTTTAGCATTTGACAGCGAACTTGCAAAGAATCCTGCAAAGATAGTATATTGGATACATCGGATTTGAGAAGGTGTTAAGAAATACATACCGATAAGTTTTCGGGTTAAGAAACCCTCATTGAATTGAATCCGGCTAGCTTGAAAAGTCCACTTGCGTAGGTCAAACTACCCAGATCTTTGGCACTGTACTTCACAATTACCTTAACTTCGAATGTACACTTTGCTCCACACGATCGCAGTTCGCAAATCCGTCAAAATCTGCAAATATCGGAAAAACGGATTATTGGTGCGAAAAAGCGATATGAATGACCAAATTCCTGCACATATATAATTAAAAAAATCAAACAATAAAATTGGGACACTAATAGAACATTAGGGCAGAGAACAAAATTTTGGAGCAAAAGGAGAACAAAAATCCGGCGGCGTCGGGGTTTAGGGGGATCTCTCCAATCTTCCTTGGGAGTTAGGGCTTCAACTTTCTTCTGATATCTCAGTGTTCTACTAGTGTCTCTATTGTTTAATTTTTCCAATTAGCCCCAAAATGCTAGCATGTCCAATTTCCGGAGAGCAAAAAGTTAGGAATGTCAATTTTTGTTTTGGTTTTGAAAAAATTTTGACTTTTTTTTAGTTTGTTTTTAGAATGGTGTTAGAATTATAAACAGAATATACAGAGATTAACCCGAAATAATAAGAATAAAAACGTTATCGTCTTCTCGGCAATGGAGCCATTTGATTGAAACGCGCTTTCGCGTGCCATATTTATGTTTTAAAGTTAACCGCAACTAAGACAGAGTCGCGTGTAGCTAGCTGCGATGAGTATGGGTCGTTCACAGGGAGATGGTGCGTTTTGCGTTCTTGTTATAACGAGTTAATGTGAGGGTTGGAATTGTTCGTTTCTAACCTAAGTGTTGTATATGCAAAGTATAAGTTTGTTAGGAATAGATAGGTTAGTGTAAATTAGGGAAGTCCGTACTCAATCCTTTGAGCTGAGCTTGACCATTGAAGCTAGAGCAATCGGCAACAACGTGGATTAGGGTACTTAAGCACAGTATTAGTGAAATTCGGCTTATTGACCGTTGTCCGTCCGTTCTTGTCTCTTGACTTTCGCCTCTGGCCAAACCGAACGCAACCGGTCACGGTTAGGGATCACCGATACTTTGGTAGGGTGCCTAACGGAGCGCTTGTGTAAGGTTTGGACGGAGTTCAATTAGAAAATATCGGGCAAAGGAAATGAGAAAATAAAACCTTAACTTACAATACCATTCTTATTCCTAACAGCACCATTATTTACAAACCATCAAAACAACAAAAAGAAAGAGCAAATGAAATGAAATAAAAAGAATAAAACAATATTGCAAGTAAGTAAATAACAAGAAATAAAATTGCAAGTAAGTAAAAGAGATAGAAAAGGAATACTGAGAACCCAAGTGCAAAAAAAAATGAAAGCTTTATTAACGTCAAGTGATGATACAAAGCTTGAGTTCAATAACCAAAACTTAAACTTGCAAGCTCAATGAAGAGGTTGCAAGATCAAGAGAAGGCAAAGAACTAAAGGTGAACTAGCTATGTACAAGACTTCAAAATGAAAAAGAAAACAAAGAGTAAACTATGGCTCAAAAAGTCTAAGCATATGAGTCCCTTTTTCCCTTGCTCGCTGATCTGTATTTATAGACCCAAAATAAGATTAAACAAACAATAAAAATAAGATGATGTGACAGTAAGGGATGGACAGAAGAAAATTAGGGCTAATTGGGCAACAAAAAACTGGCGGCGCCGGATTTTTGGGCTATTTCGCCGGTCGAAATGATGAGTCTGGGGCTCGTGTTGGTTCTGTGATGATGTGTTCTCTCGACAATTCCACTGGTGCTGTTTGATTTGTTTATATGAATCTGGTCTGCATTCAGGGATTTGGAGGGAAACATGTAGCTTTTTATCACATCATAACTTTTTGCATTTATCATTCTTGTCCCCCATGTGTACCCACCATGTGCCATGGGCAGCCCTACCATGGTCCATGTGCCAAAGAGTTATGTGCGCACTTGTATTGTGTTGGACCAAAATTGTGTACACATTTATTTGTTGCAAAAGAACTTTTTGGATATCGATCGGTTTGCAGTTCCGGTTGCAGTGTCGGCTCACAAACGTTATATCCATGATTTTGAATGTGTTTCCAGTATTGTGGCACGGATACCTGTAATCTGTATTTACTGAGCAGACACTCGTTAATAGTACCGATATATAACAAAATAGATAATGAATGAGTGGTATTGAAATGCAGTTTCTGTGATAAACAGGTTCATCTTCAGATTATATTTCCGAAAACGCTGGAACACTACTTTCAAATGCTCCCAGTGCTCCTCGTACAATTTTCTTTTCACCACGAGGTCGTCGATATAACATTCTACAACCTCATGTATGAGGTCATCGAAGATCTTCGTCATGACCCTCTGGTAGGTAGCTCCAGCGTTCTTCAGACCGAAGGGCATTACTTTATAGCAGAATATACCCAGCGGAGTTCGGAAGGCAGTATGCTTTCGGTCTTTGGGATGCATCTTTATTTGATTATAACCTGAAAATCCATCCATGAAGGAGAAGACTTCATGGGTGGATGTATTATCGATCTTCAGCTCGGTAACTGGTATGGGGAAGTCATCCTTCGGGCAACCTTTATTGAGGTCTCGAAAGTCCACGCAGACACGCACCGTCCTATTTTTCTTCATCACTGGGACAATGTTGGCGATCCAGTCGGGGTATTAAACTTCTTGGATGAAGCCAGAGTTAATCAGCTTCTTGACTTCGGTATTGATACTCATCTCAAGTTCGAGCCGCATTCTTCTTGGCGCCTGTTTGACTGGATTAACGTCCGGTGATATCGCCAGTTTATCCACAACTATCTCCGGATCTAATCCCGGCATCTTAAAATAGTTCCATGCGAAGAATTCTTTATACTGCATAAGCACGTCTTTTAGTGTAGCCACCTGCTCTTCGGACAGCAGCTCACTGACGAACGTTGGCCTCGGATCGTTTGTCGTCCCCAAGTCAATTTTCCTCAGATTGTCCGCCGTGGTATGTATCCCATCCTCCAGCTCTTTTGGCGCCGGTAGAAATTCTGAGATCACCTCGTCCCTATTTTCATCTACGAAGCAAAGGGAGAGGTTTTCCACATTCTCATGCTCTCCCTCTTTTGACAGTGTTATCATGTGGCAGGTACGAGATCATTTCCAAGCTCGATATTGATCTGGACTTACCCTCGCATTGTAGGTCGCTTTTGGCTCATGCTTTCGTGGTGGGGCTACCCTCCAACTGTCGGATAGAGCAAATCTGCCTTGCTGATACTGGTCTTCAACCCATTCTTTAAAGGTGAAGCGGTCTTCAAAAGGATGTCCTATTGCTCGGTGGTAGGAGCAATAAGCCGGATGATATACCTCGTTTATTTGCTCAGGGTGCCGAGACTCCGGGAGCGTCATCATTTGATGCTTTATGACAAGATTGAATTTTTTCCTTGTCTTGTCTTGAGGGAAAGAGTATTCCCGACCCATCTTTCTTATAAAAAATGGATTCTAGCTGACTTTTTCTCAATCGCATGGCTTCTTGGACCCGCTTCGCTGTTTTTGAACGTCATTCCCGTTCTTCACCTTGTTGTTTCTTCTACGTCGGGCTTTTTTCTTTCCACGAGAGCGCACAGCGAGCTGAGCATGAAGGGCATCGTCATCCTCCGTAGCCTGCTGAATGAGACGTTGCGTTCTGGATTTCTCGTAAATGGACATTTCACGGCTGTGGTCATCCCGAACCTTTTGACCCGCTTCCTTTATTAGCTTGTCAATTTGTTCTTCGAATGACGGGCTTGGCATTTTTATGGCGGAATCTCGCTCTGGTTTAAAATCAGCGCTATCTGGAAGAGCATTCCCTTCTCCACTGGAGTCGTTTATAACACGACAGCCATGGAATCGCTCTCGTTTCTTAGACCAAACGTATCCAAGCCCAGTCGTCTCCATCCTCTTGTTGGGCATTTTTCGCCGAGTCCCGGAAACGTCCCAAATCTTGTCATAGAACTAGACTTGTCGCCCGGTTTGTTTGAAGGGCACACCCTGGTATTTTAATAGCATTTTCAATCCCTCTGCGTAATATCTTGGCAGACGGATTGGTTGAAGCCTGTCAAGCGTAAGATTGGCACCATGCCAGACTTCTTTTTCCACTTTGGTCTCCGGGGATTGATAGAAGAGGATCCCATTTTCACCTCTTCGCCTGGGAGGGACGTAGAAGGTCTGCAGCTCTTATACGCTATATGTATCAAGCGCAACGAGTTCTTTATAATGCTGCTGCGAAATCATGGTAATTTGTAAACTCTGATCAGCTTCAGCGAAGGTCTGCATTGACGGGCGGACGGAGAACACTACGTTGGCATCGTCCTCAGAGTCACTGCCAAAGACCAAAATAGGAGTAGATGGTCTTGGCCTGTTGCCTTGGGGTTGCCCCGAGTAGACTATTTCTTCATCTTCCTCGGTATCATTCCCAAAGATCGGGATAGTGGCGACGGATTTTTATTTATTCTCCAGTTTACAACAACTTTCCGTTTCTTCAAAGTCTGGTAAGAAGTACTTGGCGTCTTCATATTTGTGTACTTCATTTACAGAGAATGGGTTTAGCTCCCCTGTGACTGTGTACTCGAGGCCGTCTTTGAAGTACTTCATACAATGATGTTGTGTAGAAAGGATGATGTTGTATTCGTGTAACCAAGGCCGGCCGAGCAGAGTGTTATAGCAAGTCTTGGCTTCAATGACATGAAATTTTATGTCAGTGATGTGCATCCCAAAGCGTAATGTCAGTATCAGAGACCCAAGTATCTGTGATGACTGCGAGTCGAACCCGGAGATGGTAATTTTGTCCCGAGCCAGGTGCTGAATGTCCATGCAAATCTTCTTTAGCATCCTCACATTGAGAAGGTTGATGGAGGACCCATTATCAACCAGGATCTTCCCTATCTTGATATCGTGGAAGTACCCGGTTACATATAACGGACGGTTGTGCTCGCACGTTCCGAGGAGGAGATCTTCATCGCCGAATGTGATGTCAGCTGTATGAACTTCTGCTAGCTCGTCCTTCATCTTTTCTTCCACAAGGAAGGCTTGAAACTGATCGGGCTCTTGTAATGCCTTGATCAGAGAATCTCGTGCCTCTTTAGATAGGAGAAAGGCATCCAAAATGCTCAATTGTGAGGGTATCTTTCTCAGGTGTGCCAGAACATTATAATCCTCCTTGTTTTTCTTAGGTGGGTCCTTGACTGTGAGCTCTTCGGCGACTCTATCATCGAGGGAAATCTCTTCAGGGACTTTTTCCTTCCCCTTGTCTTTCTTGCTCGAACCTTTGTTTGAGGGTCCGAGATTCTTTTCAGGCAGCATATGGTTATGCAGCTGAATGTTCTGACAGTTTTCACCTCTTCTTCTTTTCCAGAGGTGGATTCCTTAAAGAGAGGACTGAGAGTTATTTCTTCCTCAGAATCGCTCCCGAATGTGAGAACTTGAGTTTTCACTTTTGTCGAAATGGTATCAACCATATGACAGTTGCCAGTCGTTTTTCCGCGCTCATCTATCGTACTTTTTCGCTGTCGACGAGCTTCGCGCTTCATCCGCTTGAAGTGTTGTTGGTGGGCAACGTATCCCTGCCACCACTTCTTGAAGGCACTACACTGTTCGGTGGGGTGCGTAACCCTCCGATGGAATAAGCAGTAGTTCGGATGTACATTCGCTTCATCGAGGCACGTATTCCTGGGAGCATTTCCTTTGAAAGGTGGCAGCTTCATTCCCATTGACATGGCTTTGGCGAACCGTTTCCCCGTCTTAAACCTGCTTTTGTCTGCCGCGGGTGTGCTTTGATCTGGTTGGAGTACTTTGTGACTCTTCCTCGCCGCAGCTTCTTCATCTTGAAGCTGACGCTTGGCCTTTTCGTATATGGGCGTTTCACGCTCTCGGTTAGCTTTGCTTTTCTGAAGGGCTTCGCTTAGCAGCCTGTCAATCAAGTCGTCTGACGGCTCCAGGGATTTTGATGCTGGTCCTTCCACCAGTTCTTCTGTGTTGCTTTCCGACGCGGAGAGAACTTCTTCGTCTTTTAACGACAGGTGGGAGACCATGTGGAAACTCGCTACATAATCCTCGGGTTCTTCTGACGAGCCGTTTCCTTCATCAATGTCACTGTCTCCGTTCTCAAGAATATGCTTGAGGAACTCTTCAAGTGTGACTGGGGTCCGCATCTTTTGGTTGTATTCCTCCAGTGCGTCGATATATTTTTGCAGATCCGTACGATTGTCATCAAGTTGCACGGGCTTCTTGGTCTTCTTCTTTTTCTTCGAAGACTTTGAAGGCCTGACCTAGGTGTTTTGCCCATCGCTACCAACTTTCGGTGTTAGGCGTGGTTTCAGCATCCCGTCAATGATCTCAGGCTCCAGCGGGCTTTTCCACCTGATTGCCGGACATGCTTGAAGATCCTTCAGCATTCTTTTAGTTTTAGCTGAAAGGACAACTTCCCACAGAGTTTCTTCTACAAATGAGCATGATGCCCCCGGCATATCCACCTTTTTAGGAGTGTGCTGCTGTGGCGGGTTTACGTTCCAGTTTTCGGACAGCGCGAACTTACCTTGTTGGTATTGGTCCTCAACCCAGTTTTTGAAGACATAACAATCTTCGATTGTGTGACCCATTACTCTATGGTAGGGGCAGTAGTTGGTACTGTTGATATCGCCAGGCTGTAGTGGGCCTCTTGGATCCGGCAGAGTGATGAGCCTGTAACGCACCGCCAGTTCGAACAGTCTCCTCTTTTTATCCCGAGGAAATGAGTAAGGATGTCTCAACTTCTCTTCGAGGGATCGGCGTGTGTTGCTTTGGAGAGCAACCAGTTTCAGGTCACTCGGTTGTTGTTGAGCGTTGGCAACGGAGGTCGCTTTCCCTATGCCCTTTTCATTCCGGAATCCTTTTTTGAAGAGGACGGCCTATGGCCCATCTGGTCCATTTGGGCCAGCTTGTCAATCAAGGCCTGGAAGGTGGTCGGCTTGAAGAACATCATAAATTAGGATATATTGCCTGAGGCTCAAGGGTCCCTACGAACATGCCCACGGCAGGAGCTTCTTCGATGCGTTGTTCGCATTTTGACCATAAATTCCGCCATCGAATTACGTATTGAACCCAGGTCTCTCCTGGCTTCACCCTGACATTGATTATGTAATATTTCAGAAAAATAAAATATTATTTTTGGGAATTTATAAAATTAAATAATAAATATTATGAATATTTTAATAATGCGGTATATTTATATACCGATAAATTGGGAAATATTTGGAAAATTGTGTTAATTATTGAACTTGAAAGAAATTATAAGAATGGAGCATTCATGAATTTTTATAATTAATTATATGCAAATTTAATGCTAAACTCGATTAAATATCACTAATCGTGCATTAAGCTTGATTTGTGAACATGACATGCACCATGTCATATTACACATTGTTACATTTTTTCTACCATGGCTTTTCTTTATTTTTCATGCATGGCTTGGTTTTATGTGAGAGGAAAAGAAAAGAAAAGAAAAGAAAAGAAAATGAATATAGAAAGAGGTATGGGCATGAGAGAGAGAGGGTGAGGGGTCAACTTAGACCATGGCTCAATGTTTCTCTCTTCATCTCTTCATCATTTTCCTCTTCTTCCTCTCCCATGGAAGCCACTCTCTCCACCTCATCTTCAACCCTCACAAACACTCTAAATCCCACATTAAAACTACATCTTCCCCTCACTAAAAACATGCACAAGCTCACTACAAGCACATTGGACAAAGAAAAATCGGATTTTGGAGACTTGGGGCAACTCAAGAATTTTCTTGAGTTGCCAAATGAGGTAATTCTTTCACATTAAGTGTAGTATTTCATTTGCTTTAGCACCTATATTAGTTTAGATGTGATATAGTGAGGTTTAGAGGTGTTTGGAAATTCCTAGAGAGGGTTAGGGATTTTCTTTGAGTTGTGTTGGTGAACTAGAGTGTAATTGGTGACTACAAGCCCCCATAGTGCTAAAACCTGGACCAAACCAGTGACTAAACCCAAATTACAAGTTTGATATTGATATGACAGTTTTGTGTATATTTAGTGCCTACAGGGAATCTGGAGTGATCCGGGGCCATTACTAGAAAACCAAACAACCCCTGAGACCTAGAATTGACACTAGGAGGCCACCCTGCAAGTATGAGACCCTAGCTGCCTGGAAAGGCTGAGCTCATCGGATTTGGGGGTGATGTGGCCGGCCAAAATTTTGTATCTGGTGCTAGGATTGGTTCCGTAGCTCATACACCTCCTATACAACACCCCAGTGTTGTTTGTTTATCCAATTTTCACCTGAACTAAAATCTGGAGCAAGTTTTGTAAGTTGTTGTTTTAGTTTCCTCGATGTTTATGAATTGAAGTTTTGGTAATTGTGTTTTGTATCGGTCATTTGAGGTTTGTACGTCGATATCGGGTGTTACTTGGTACTTTTGCATGAGTAGGCTATTGGTTCTAACCTATAAGCGATTCGTGTGCCGTTTTGGTTTTTGTGTGCGATTTCTATTTATGATGTCATGTGTTATATATGTAGGTGCCTTCACGTAGATTTCATGCGATGAAGAAGAGGATGGCGACATCGACTTCGGCAAGCGAGGATTAAGGTGAGTAGATATATATCTACGGGGGAAGTCGGGTGGATGGCGTATAGCACCCCCGCAGTTTCGTAGTATAGAACGCGAATGCGTTATGATATATATATATATATATATATATATATATATATATATATATATATATATACATATATACTTATTTGTTTTATGAGATGTGCATACTTAGAAAGAAATGCTTATGTGACTTTGGGTTAGTTTAGCGTAGTTGTAGGTAAGCGCTTATAGTGTAGTTTCTTAGTCGCGAAACCCTAGAGTTAAGTTTTGCATACACGCACACACACACGCTTACACTTGCTTTACTTGTGCGTATATAGGGATATAAATATATATATATATATATATATATATATATATATATACATACATACATTTATGTTATGGGTATGTGTGTGTGTGTGTATATATATATATGTATATATGTATACATATACATGGATGATGAGGATAGTACATGGTACTTGGAGATGAGTCGATGAGATTGGGCATGATGCCACGAGATCGGTGAGGTGGTTTGGTTCGTATTATGATATACGGCATGATATTATAGCGGGTCTTTAGGCGATGTGTTTTCATACACACGTATATTTATATATTGATGGTATCAGTATGTACTAGACTTTAGATCAGTACCCCTAATTCAGGATATGATGATAAGGATACCAGGTGAATTATGAGATAAACTTGATATTCGACCCGTACCCAGACTTGGGATGCCGTACGATGGATTTACTGTACGTGATATGATTATGATGATAGATCCGCCCTCTTGACTCGAGGATGTCATATTATATATTGTATCATACGTGATACTATTGAGGCGGGATCACCGACTATTAGATATATGTATCGACTCAGACTTAGGTGGTTTTCCTTACCCTTTCGATTAGTCTGTTAGTTTAGTCCTGTAGTTTACTTAGTAGATGTTAGACTGGGCTCGAGTCATACCTATTTCAAAAAGTAACTAATCGTGAGTATTTTAAAAATAGACCAAGGGATACTGCGGATATTTCAAAGGATGTACCTTTTCTTAAAAACACCGTAGCCCTATTTTATAAACACCACAATTCGTATTATTTCAAATGCCAAACTTATGACTCATGTATATTGATGTAGATTCTTTACTGTTGCGTTATTATTCATGTTCCGCATATTCTTGTTGTTCGCATCGCATTGCATGCTTATAGGTGTCTTCATTAGTTATTATTAAAACCATGCTGTCAGGACACCAGCACCATTACCGATGATGCGTATGCTCCACGTACACCTGCTTGCCGGCTCACACTCATCATCACCGGTAATTGCTATGTCATGTACACTTTAGAGAATATTATTTTCTTAACATAGCTTGTTAGCTGATAGTTCCAATATGTTATTGCTTCCATATGCTAGTTTAATTATTGCATTCCTTGCTTGATATCCGATGCATTCATTTATTTATCGTCATGCAATATTATGGAACTTATTACCGATATTTCATTGTTTATTTACCATTGAGATTGGGATTTCGGATTTCCAAGAGATTTCTGGATTTGGAGAAACCGTAAGGATTTTATAAACTTATTATCTTTTTAAAAGATAGAAAATTGCGGTTTTATCATGATATGATTTGAGAGGAGTCCACCATGAGTTTTCTCGGCTCTTGAGCGATATCATACACCCGTTTCGAGGAGGAGGAGGAACCGTCTGTGGGTGCATAGTGGACCCGGTGTGATACCCCGGGACAAGATGGTTGCAGATGATGGCGTTGAGCCTGGCAGGGGAGCACTACCGACCGGTGACTTTATTGTGACTCGACAGATATCCGAAGGATAACGATTGGAGTATGGGCTATTCCGGATAGCCGGAGCCCTAGATACTGAGATTTGATGATACAGGCCAGTCCGGATTGCCAGAGCCTGAGATATTGAGATATATCTTTTGTGTCGATGCTTGACATTGATTCTATGTTGGTTTCATTGATGATACCTCGATTTATATATACAGAAATCTCACTATGTAAAGAAAATAGTTTTCTCATTCATGATGTATTCTGTTTTCATTTAATACATTCATACCTCATATTTATGATATGTTGCTACCTAAGGCACTGACACGAGCACTTGGTATTACACTGATGTATAGATGTTTACCCATGCCATTTTATCATGCTTCAGGCCATATTATTTGCGGATATTACTGATCGTATTGACCTAGGATTGAGTCATACATACGATTTCTACTCTGTGATGTTTTCTACTCACGAGTTGGCAACTCACCCCGTTGTGCCACAGTTTCTTGCAGGTTTTATCGTACAGGTTTCCTTGGCGGCTTTGCTGGCACACCGCTTCTTTCCGGGCGATTGATTTGGCAGGTGGGTTCACTTGCATCGTGACCACCATTATACCTTTTATTATATTTCAGTTGTATCTAGTAAACTCCATCAACCCGACTTGTATATTATTTCGGACTTAGAAAACCAGCTGTTATTCTTTCGACCTTAGAGTCGCGCTTGTATTATTATGGGTTTTCTTGATGATTTTGAGTTTCCTTTTGAGTTTTGATCCTCGCCCTTCGGCGTTGTATATTATATAGCTTGCGTGGTTGTGACCGCCAATTGGCGAAGAGCTAACTCCCGCTTGGGGATGCCTTTATTCATATTATGCATGTTGTACCCTTTTAGGGCCAGTATTTACAAAGGAATCTCTGCCGAAATTTTCAGAAAAGACTTGATGTTTTTAAAAATGTAATACTTCGGCTTATATTATTAAAACCATTTGTTTTAAAACAAGTTTTCTTCACTTATTCCTTAAAAATGGTTTAGATTTCTGGGATTTTTGGCTTACTTAAATTAGATGGGGTCATATAGACTTCATATGATTCAAGTGCCAGTCACGTGCCATTTCGGGTCGTGACAGATTAATGCTGTGATTGGGGTGCGCTCGCTTGAGCTTGCGAACCATTTGGTGAATAGTAATTACATCTCCGTGAATGTATTGACAAAATCATTCGGGAGCTCAGAGTACCATTCAAATGCCATCTCCGACAAGATGCCAACAAACTGGCGAAGCAGCAGTTTGTCGTCACCTCCAGTATTACCGCACAGAGCTCTGAATTGAGCAACATGCTAGTGTGGATTGCCCGTCCCCTTATACACATGGAACTTAGGGATCGTATATCCTTGCGGGTACTTGATTTGATCATACCAGCCTGGATAAGGTCGCCAAGTCCTGACGACTCGGCCTGCCGCTTCGCTCGCTTGATGGGCTCGTATTTGTTGAGCTATGTATTCATCAAGGGAAGCCTTGGAAATTGTCTCTTCTTGGGCTGTTGAGACAGCCAGAGGAGGGTTAGATGTTTCTCCTATGTCTTCTTCGATGATTATCGGAGGGTCTTCGGCTGGAGGGTCCGGCTAGATCATCATTCCAACCATGTCTTGGAACAGGAGCGCCATCTGCTTCATATTAGCGGCTTGTTCCGCGGCCTCCTTATCTTTTCTCTTCAGCACCCTTCGCAGGAAATCCGTATCGGTCTCCTGATCTTGACGTTGTTCGGGCGATACTTCTACGCTTTCTTTCTGCCCAGTGAGTGCGACCATCTTTGTCAGCATCTCCTGGAGCTTTTGTTGTTGCTCCTGAGCTTTTTCACAGATCGTGTAAGTGGTCGAGAATCCATGGAAGTACGGCTTTCCTCTTTCCCGGAAGCCATGTACACCGTGTGTACTACTATGCCCCCAGACTTAGGGCGTTTGGATCCATCACACTTGGGATTTGCCGCCGGTAGTGGTAGATTCTCTGGCCTTCTCTTTTTGTGAGAAGTCAAAGTTGGAGGGAATGTTGTAACAGGTACCCATGTAGACGATGCCTTCCATGGTACGACGGAAGGATGGATCTCCTCTTGCCGAGCCTTCGTTTTCTTCAGTTGGCGAGAGTAGTCTTTATCGATCACAGAATCTTGGACCTTCCGCCAGACTTTATGAATTTTGGAGGACAGCCGCAGAGGGGGCTGCTCTGGCTTTTCATGTACCACGTTTTCAACATGTGGAGGAGATTTCTTCAGCACCGCAGTCGGAGAGTTCTTTCGCACCCTCCTAAGTAGATCAAACATGTTCCCAGTTGGAACAGCAGTGTCAACTTCCACCACTGGAGCTGGTGGAGAATGTCCAGAGGGGGAGTCGCCCCCAGCTTTCCTCACTCGGCGCCAGTGACGACGTCGAGCATGTCTTGCAGACGGGATTTCCTCAGTTGTGGAAGAGGCTTCGTCATGCATCATGCTCTGATGAAGGGCTACTGTTGGTGCCAGCCTATTGAAGACTAACTTCCGTTGAGAGGGGAAGGTCAATCTTTTGAAGGCCATCCTTTTGGTAAGGGGAGCAGTCTTGATGACTTCGCCGGAAGCAGGAGTTGGAACATCCAGTCTTGCGAAGACCTATCCTTTAGTAGGAGAAGTCCCTTCGACAACTTTATCTGCCGGAACTGGAATGTTTATCCAATTTAGGATAACCCCTTCAGGTATCGCGAGCCTCTTTGCAGGCCCACTGGAGCTTTGGCTCAGTCTGTCAAAGACCGAGGTGGCAGACTTGGACGACCCGTTGAGAGAGGCCGTGGTGGTTACAAGTCGATCAAAGGCCGACTTCTTCAGAGCTTCCTGTGATGGCACTGGGGCACTGAAGCTTGCTGGCGGGATCATGGTCCCAAAGAACAGTCCAGTGGTGGCCTAAGTCACCTTTTCCACTGGAATTGCAAAGATGGAGGCCGCTTGGGGCCCTAAGTCTCTCCTCCAGCGGGGACAGAGTGGGAGTTGCTGTTGCAGGTGCAGTTAGAAGCCATTGATCTTCTTTTCTCTGCACAGGAGCAAGACACCAAATCTTAGTACCTCGAATCCAGGGGTAACCATATTAAACCGCGATTTGTTCGCAAACACGACAGACGAAGTGTGGAGTGGAAATAGAAAAAGGTCCCACCGGGCGTGCCAGAATCTGTTTACAACCGAAAATGGGAGACGGAACCGCGTAGGTCGTCATGCCTGAATTTGGGGGCAGATGCTATTTGTTTTTATCCATCCACCTCTCCAAAGATACCAAGTTGATTTATGGTACCGTATATCGAAGGTTTGGACGAATGCGGCCGTTGTAGCAGACTTCGTCAGATTCCGCCTCGTTTGTGAGGGTTTTTTGATTGTGGGGACGCTCTTCCCTGCAGGCGCAAGCCTCTATAGTTAATTACCTTACCGCATAGCGATAACCACTTTCTTCTGCTCCATAAGGTCACTTCGTGTCGTGTGTGTTTGTTTTATTTTTTTTTTTGCCCGTGGATTTTATACGGAGACTAATTTATGTTGTCGCCCGTAAGGCGTGAATTAGTCCAAATCCGTATATTCTTAGATTTGGGTTTAGTTTTATTTAAGGATCATTGATCTCGTTCAGGATTAAGATCAACTTAAATGTTTGTTAAGGATATGGTAGTCCAATTTTAGACTAAAATATACTTAACGAGGTTTTAGGATCATTCAGATCCAACAAAAGAGCATTTGGGCTCGATTGTTTAAGTTTAAGGACGTTACGGTCTGTTGTGGTTTGGGAGTGCACCAAAGAGTTGTTGGTTGTCGGGACTCGCCACCTTTCTGAAGACGTTGAAGAATTACAACGACATATATCAGAAGTGTGAAGAGATGTACCCTTGAACCAGTTTCCAGATTGAATAGAGATGTGGGATGAAGTTACATCAGAAGGTCATTAGTCATGTCTGGGACTAAGACCAATTTGGAAAATGATGAGCACATGAGCTCGGTTGATCTGAATTAGGGATTTGGTCAACTTGGGCTCAGCCCACTCAGTCTTTGCCATTTCATTTGAATAAAGTGTTGAACACTTGCTTGGGCTCGGTCCCTTTTCTGTGCAAACAATACAGAGCATTTATATGGGTTTTGACACTCTACTTTACTTTACTTTCCCCTCTCTCTTTTTATGGAGCGTTAAACACTCTTTATGGCGCCCACGTGCGGAGCACGTGAGGCGCTCGGCGCTGAACGCCAAACATTGAGTAATAAGCACTCTTTATTGGGCAGCGCCCAAGTGAGGGACACATGAGGCGCTCGGCACTGAGCGCCAACCATTGAGTGCTAGGCACTCTTTATTGAGTAGCGCCCATGTAAGGGACACATGAGGTGCTTGGCGCTGAGCACCAACCATTGAGTGCTAAGCACTCTTTATTGAGCAACGCCCACGTGAGGGGCACGTGAGGTGCTCGGCGCTGGGTTTTCTTCGTATATTCTGTTCTGAAGAGTTCAATTCTCTGTTCTTTTCTGGATCATTGATCCACAAGAACAAGTTCATCCCTATGAGAATTAAATTCTCATTTGTGGGAGACTTGTCCCATGGATATCAGATCCAGAGAAAGAACTAAGTTCTTTTATAAGGGTTAAACCCTTGGATATGCAGAGGAGATGCTCTGATCTCTATTATTTTTATTTACCTCGAAAAAAGATATTCATCTTTCTTCTCTTTTAAAGCTTTCTTCTTGCTTGCTCTCTTTTTTTATGTTTGATGCTTATGGGGGGTTCCTCTGTATAAGACTTGAAGTCTTGGGCCCTTTATATAGTAGAAGCAAGTTTGTTGATTTAGTTAAAGAAATCTCTCATTGAGAGATCCTGATTGATTTGGGGATTTTATCCACCATTGGATCTTTAATCCAAGGACTTCTGTTTTACAGAAGATATTTTTCTTATTTTGAACAAGATTAGGGAAATATTTTCCCATACAGAATTTTTCTGTATATAGGTGAGTTTTAATCACTATTGGATTTTTTTAATCCAACGGTACTCTGTTTTACAGAGAGTAACATTTCTTGTTTAGAAAGATTTGAGGAATATTTTCTCAACAGAATTTAATTCCGTATTTTGATGATTTATCATCTCTATTGGATTTTTGATCCAATAGCTCTGTTTAACAGAGAGATTTTAATTCTAGCGTCGACGCCCTCGTGCGGGCGCCGCCTCAGAGTTTTTAACTCTTGGCACTGGTGCCCTCGTGCAAGGCACGTAAGGCACTGCCTCGGAGTTTTTAACTCTTGGCGCTGCCTTTCAAATTTTGAACAGAGCTTTGCTCTTTTATTGGGGAAACAATCTTGATACTTGGGATAGTAGAGAATACCTTAAAATTCTCTTGTTTAAAAGCCTTAATATGAAGAAAAACATATATATATATATATAAACAAAAATAAAAATGGTGAAGAAAAAAAAACATTGGTTTTGTAATTACTTAAGGCAGCAGGGAAAAAAATAGCGAGGGTGCCTTATCACCTAGTGCCTTAGACCAACTGGTTTGGAAGTCACCGAGTCTTAGGTGTTGCAAGACTAGGATATTACTAATGACGCCTTAATGAGTGAGCACGTTTGGTAATCGGTTGGTTAGTACATCAAGAAGTATTAAAGGTCGCATGAAGAATGTGTAAGCAATTCCATCTAAAATATTCACCGACCAAAAAGTACTAAGAAAAATGGACAAGAGTATGATAGAATGAATTGAATTCTCTAAGTGTAAAGATATCTTTTATACACACGTAGGGATATATGATCGATATTTGGAAGAAAGGTGGGGAGGAAGACTAAAGGCGATGTTTTATTGAGGGAGGATGTCATTTCGGACTTTTTTTCAAGACCATGGCTAATAAAAAGCTAGTATAGTTTGAAACTCTTATTTTTAAGTTCTTTCTTTTATATGTTCTTTATCTTTGTATATAATTTTCATCATCTTTCTTTTATTATGGGATTCGGTTTAATCCGCTGAAAACCCTCAGGAGACAACACTCCTCCTAGTAGGGACACTTAAAGGTTTAAAAGCTTGTTTCACGTGCTAAGTGCAATCGTGTTGCCTACGAAAGTGTGCTAGGTTTTTCTTTTTCTTTTTCTTTAATAACTAGTTTGCTCGGGACGATCAAAGTTAATTTTGGGGTATTTGATTAGTCTAAAATATTGCACATTTGGATGAACATTTTCCCTATTATTGTTAAATACTAAAAGGTGTTTATTGTAATTATAGAACATATGAGGTTTTATGTCACGCCCCGCTTCCCAGAGTGTACTAAGATCGGCACGTGACAGAGCCAACCATGCTACATATGGTTAGGAAACATCCCTCCACGGTCACATTACGGCTGTCTATAAGATATCAAGAACAGTAAAACATAAAACTAACTAGTACATGTCCATCTTCCAGAATAAAAGAGTCAAGAAATATATATGCGGAAGCAATAAATCCAATAAACAGTAACATATGGAAATACGTCCCAAATATGGGCTCATGTCAGGAAATAAAACTGCGAAAAGAAAACTAAACTAAGTGTTCCCCTCCGAAAGACAGCGCGACGCAGGGACGTCTCGCCTGAAATTCGGGGCAGATGCTAATTGGTGCTATCCGTCTACCTCTCCGAAGATGCCAAGTTGATTTATGGCACCATGTATCGAAGGTTTAAACGGATGCGTCCGATGTAGCAGACTTCGTCAGATTCCCACTCGCTTGAGGGGGTTTTGATTGTGGGGACGCTCTTCCCTGCAGGCGCAAGCCCCTGCAGTTAATTACGCTACCGCATTGCGGTAACCACTTTCTCCTTCTCCAGAAATTTCACTTCGTGTCGTGTGTTTTTATTTTGTGTTTGGTTGCCTGTGGATTGTATACGGAGACTGAGTTATGTCGTCGCCCGTAGGGCGTGGACTAGTCCAAATTCGTATTATCTTAGATTTGGGTTTGGGGGTTGGGTTTAAGGATACGTTAGCCTCATTTGAGACTAAGATCAACTTAAACGTTCATTAAGGATACGTTAATCTAAATTTATACTAAGATCAACTTAACGGGATCGTTTTAGATCCAACAAGAGAGCAGTTTGAAGGGGAGGCCATGTTGTTTAGTTTAGTGACATTGCAGTCAATAGGTAGTTTAAGGACATTACGGTCCATAGATAGTTTAAGGACATTACGATCCAATGTTAGTTTTAAGACATTGCGGTCAAGGTTAAGGACGTCGTAGTCCGTGGATTTGAAGACTCCACAGTCCAATGTTAGTTTTAAGATATCACGGTCAAGGTTAAGGACGTTGTAGACCGTGGATTTAAAGACTCCATAGTCCAATGTTAATTTTAAGACATCACGGTCAAGGTTAAAGACGTCGTAGTCCATGGATTTAAGGACCCCACAGTCCGTCGTTAGTTTTAAGACATCCCGGTCAAGGTTAAGGACGTCGTAGTCCGTGGATTTAGGGACCCCACAGTCCGTCGTTAGTTTTAAGACATCCCGGTCAAGGTTAAGGACCTCATAGTCCATGGATTTAAGGACTCCACAGTCCGTCGTTAGTTTTAAGACATCCCGGTTAAGGTTAAGGACCACATAGTCCATGAGTATAAGGACCCCACAGTCCATATCAATGTGTGGTCATCGGGACCCGTCACCTCTTTGAAGACGTTGAGGAATTACAACGCCAAGTATCAAACGAGTGAAGAGATGTACCCTTAAACCGAGGTAGATTAAAGAGTCTTTGGCCCAATTTAGAACCAAGACCAATTAATCATATTATGAGCCCGTTGGCTCAGTTAAGTCAGAATTGAGAACTTATGGCCAGCTTGGGCAAAGTCCAATCATGCTTAGGATATGGGCCCTCTGTTGGTCCATTGAAGGAGAGGCTTTGCCTCTGGAAACTTAGCCAATTGGGCTAAAGCTAGTGTTAAACACTAGAGACCAACAGTGTTGAACACTGGGAGTGAGATTGACAAACTGATGTTAAACGCCAAAAGATAATCAGTGTCACATACTAGCAACAGGGCTTTCAAGTTAGTGTTAAACACTAAGGCAGGTCAATGTTAAACACTGGCCAGAGAGGTTTCAAGTTAGTGTCTAAACACTAAAGCAAATCAGTGTTAAACACTGGAAAGAGAGATTCCAAATTAATGGTAACCGAAATTTAATTTAGTGTTAAACACTAAGAAATTTAGTGTTAAACACTGCAAAGAGAGTTTTTTAATTAGTGTTAAATACTAAAGCAAATCAGTGTTAAACACTGGATACAGAGGTTTCGATTTAGTGTTAAATACTAAGGCAAGAGGGGTCACGTGATAGCACGTGAGAGCGCCCTCTCTTTATCTGTTCTACCGAGGGTATTGAGTATTTTGGAGCGTCACGTGCTGTCATATGATGGGCATTTAAGTGTTCGTCTGTTAGAGCTTCTGCTAGGGATCACGTGGGGCACGTGAGGAGTTGTCTCACAACCCTTCTCTGTGGACCTTTTCAGGGGTCACGTGGTAGCACGTGACCCTGTTTCTTTGCCTGTTTGAGGATGCGCTTATCTTTTTTAAGAATTAAATTCTTCATGGGGTTAAACCCTAGCAATAAACTTTAGAGGAATTAATTTCCTGTTTTCTTCTGAAGAATCATATTCTTAGATAGAGTTGAACTCTAACTTGTCTTCCGTGAGAATTGAATTCCCATACATGTGAGGAATTAGGTTCCTGTTATTTTAACAGATTTGAGTTCTTAACTAGGGTTAAACCCTGGTTCTATTCATTTGAAGGAATTAAATTCCTGTGACATAGGGTTAAACCCTAATTTTATTTTTAAAGGAATTAAATTCCTACGGGAATTAAATTCTCAAACTTCCATTCCCTCCCTATGCTTTGGATCTGCATGGCAGGATCTCAACCCAATGAGAATTAAATTCTCAATTCAATGGGAGATGTGCACTTTGCAGATCCTCCACTAAAGGGAGAACTAAGTTCTTCTTTTTAATATAAGAGTTAAACTCTTTCGAGAATTAAATTCTCTTTTTTCTTTAAAAGCTTTCCCTTTCTTACCTAGGGTTTTCTTTTACAGAAGATCAAATTCTTCCAAAGTCTCAAGACTCTCTTTCTTTTTCTCTCTATCTCTCTGTATCGATCTCTCTCTCCCTGGATCTCTGTATATTGGCTCCTATTTATAGGAGAAGGGGCAGAATCGATTAGTTTCGATGAATCATTCATGGAGGGATCTGATTTGTATTCATTAGAGATTTGATTTGCATTCATCATTTATTTGGACCTTTGGATTATTAGATGAATTTTATTCACCATTGGATTTTAAATCCAAAGATATTCTTTTGTTGTTTCGGTTAGATTTTAAGGGGGAATCTTTCCAAGTTCAAGATTTTTCCATAGATAGGTGATATTTAATCACCTTTAAATCTTTAATCCAATCGGTTTCAAATAATCATTCCCCATTGGAAAGATTTGGATGTTGTTCAGAATTTAATTCTGTTAAATAGATGGGCTTTGAAAGCCGTTCACGTGTGGCCACGTGACCCTTGGTCACGTGTAGGCACGTGACCCCTGGTCACGTGTGGGCACGTGACCCCCTGGAGCGAACTTTCTTCTCCCTTCAGCACTCTATCTTCTAGTCTCTGTTCGACCGTCACGTGTCAACACGTGACCCCTGGTCACGTGTGAGCACGTGACCCTTTTCTGGAGCCTTTTCTTTGATTTAATCAAGGAGCTGAGTCTGCCTTTGCCGCTGCTTTTAGTTGTCACATGCCAACACGTGACTGCTGGTCACGTGGTAGCACTTGATGCCTCTTTCGTAACTTTTCTGATTTTAAATCAGGAAACAAATGCCCCCACAGCGTTGTTCTCACGTGTCTGCACGTGAGTGCAACGCTGTCACTTTTGTGACCGTCGGATCTGTTTTGGGAGTAGGGTAGATGGATTGTCCATTCAAAAGCGCCTTCACTTTTTCATCCTCTTCTTTTCGAACCTTTCTTTTAAGAATTTGATTCTCGTTCTCAGAGCTTAGTTTTCTTTTGTGTCTGCGCAGTGCCACTTTATCTTCCAATTGAAGGCTAGCGCTCACGTGTTGCGCATGCAGGATCTGCTTGATGGGGACGTTTCATTTCCTTAACCTGATTCCAATGCGTCGTTGGATTTCATTTCTAACGCTCTCCCCTTCTTTCCGGGCTTTTAGAATAGTCCCACCATGCACAACATTTTTTGTGCATAGCATTAAATGCTCCCCTTTATAACCTGAACCCATGCCTTACTTGTTTTCTTCACAGAGAAACCCATTCATACCTTAAGGTGATCATCTTTGAGAACCCGATCAATCGCCATGGCTTGCAATCGTCCCCATGCTCGTCGGCAACCATGGGATGTGCCCATTGAGGAGATAATCCCTCGCTTCGCTGCGCGGCTGGCAGATCCCCTTCTCACCGACGCTCAATGTGACACGGTGATGTATGAGCTACTGACTCGTCGGGGCTCTCCTCTTCCCATGGGCTCCATTTGGCTCCGGATGATCCTCATGTCTGTGCTTGCCGATATACCCACTCATCCGGCGGAGATGACTTCGGCGATCCTTGACGCGGCGGAGGACAAGCTTGAGTGCTTTCACGAGGCTTGTCTAATCACTCAAGCTCTGAAGGATCACTCAGTTCATATACTGAGTCAGATAAGAGCCCGTCGGGCCGTCATGTCTGCTTTCGCTGATGAGCACGGCTCCAACCGATGGGAAGCGACTCCTCGCGAAAACCGTCATTTTGACGTGCTGGAGAAAGCAGAGAGGGAGCTGGAGAATTTTGTGTTTTGCTTTGTTAACCCTTGCATTTCTGATCCCTTGTTTGGTGATCTTTTCCCGGTAGTGTAGTATGTTTGAATCAATGTACTCCTTTTATCATTGGCGGTTTGCATGCTTTCTGTTGAATTTTCATGTTTGTCAGATAGTCGTACGTGTGTCTTTGATCAGTCGAAAATATTGTATATTTTAACCCGGCAATTTCCTCATCATTTGCATTCATATAGAAGTATTCGGCATTCATATTCTACATATTAGCAAATCTATCACAGAATATCAGATTTCGTGTTAGACTTTTAAACCGACACTTTAAGGGAAATTAACCGCATTTCATGGCATCGCATCATTTCTGTATCTGCGCAACACTTGTCTTGAGTTTGTGCAGGAAAATACGGAAGAAAAACCAAAGAGCTGATCAAAAATTACGCCAACTCCAAGTTTTGAGATCTGGTAGCAATCCAAAAGGAGAAATATAATTCAACATATCAAAGAAAGGCCCACAACTCAGGCCCAACAAGCACCAGAGAGCCAGAGCCCCAACTCCTCAAAAGAGCCGCGGAACCGCGGCGGGAGCCGGCTTGAGCCGCGGATCCACGGCGGTTTGGCCACGTCAGCCGTCCAAATTCAGTGCAGAATCTCAATCTCTGGGCCCACATTCCTTTCTGATATGTCAAGTTCCATAATACCCTCGAAGATACTGCCAGATCAGCAAAGATCATTAAGCAAGGCTAATCCTAATTAAGCTCCTAATTAATCCTCTTCTAGAAGCTCCCTCCTAACTAATCACATCTAGAAGCTTCTCCCCTAACTAACTTTTGGAGGGAAATTTGAATTTCTTCAACAAACTTTAGGAGGGAAACTTAGAATTTGAAATCCTAGATCTAGGGTTTAGATGTCTATAAATAGGAACCTAGACCTAGGGTTAAAGGTTGTTCAATAATCTTCGATATTCCTAAAATTCTAATTCTACACCATTTTCTTCCACAAGTCTCGTGACAAGGCTTGTGCGAAACCCTAACCCTAATTCCACTCCAAATCCAAGATCTTGAGTACCAATCAAGCGAGAAGTCTTCAACCTTTTATGAGCCGAGCCGATCTTCAATCGGGCAAGTGATCTATGCCGATCCGCGACTCACGGAGACGAGCGAAGCCAAATCGATGATCGAGTGCTTCCTCTTGTAGTTTTTGAGCGAATGTAATGAATTTGTCGATATAAATAAAAGGTGAAATTCTTTAATCTTGCTTTCTTTTAATTCTTGCATCATGATTAGATCTCAATTTATAATTGTTGTTCTTGTTGTGATGTTTGAGTAAAACTCCGCTCGTTAAGGAGTCGAGACGATAAATAGAATGATGATGTAACCAATCTTAAAACGATTTTTAAGTCCTACGAGTTTTGTAAACCCTTGCAAGTTCAAGAATCGATGACCTAGTTTCGTTGCGATGCTTTCTTGATTGTTATCGCGAAATTAGGGATCTACGATCGTTTCTTGAAATTACTAGAGGCTAGCATGTGAATGAAATCAAAGAAAGAACAAGGGATAAGATGAAACCCTAGTTTTACAAGAAATCTCTAATTCTCGTCGATCATCATCGATCTAGTATCAATTCATCGAAGGATAAGAATACGTCATTGTAAGATTACATCACATCTATAGATCCGATCGATTCCTACGAGCCTCATTTCGATTCTTGAGATTTGGTTTGGAAAAATCAACAAACTATCAATTCTTGATTCTATCATTCTCTTGTTATTATATCTATGTTTTTCTAATTCTTGAACTTCAACTTTAAATCATGAATTGTTTGTTTTCTTTTCTTTAAAGTCTCAATTCATTTAATTCAAAAGACGAACGATTACACTTTCCCTGTGGACGATCCGCACTCACTAACAATCTACATCCGACACCGTAGTTGATTGCGGTCAAATAATTTTTGGTTGTGATTTCTTTACAATTTCATACTACACATCAAGAATCTTTTCAATCAAATGGCGCCGTTGCCGGGGATAGTGCGCTAATAGTTCGTATTTTGAAATTTGAGTTGAAAATTTTATTCCATCTAAATTTTGTGATCAAAATTCGTGCAAACACTAATACGTGTGTTGTGATTTGATTGCGAGGAAATCTGGAATCACTGGAGCTGGGATAAAATTTTTGTGAATATTCCAGAGAGCTAAGGGGAGCAACAGAAGCATTTACCTAAAATTTTGTGCAGAGATCTCCTCACTCCACCGCGTTTCCGCGGCCAATACCACCTTCTTGCGGCGGTTCCGCGGCCCCCTTGTAGATTCACTGCACCAATTTTCCTCTGTGAGTCCCTAACTTTCTTATCTCTTACCTCATCTGCTCCAATAACAATTTTGCTGCAGGTTTCTTTGCAAATAAATCGCTGCGTCGCAAATGCAAAATAAAATTTGTGCGTGTTTTTGATTCTTGGTTGTTTGCATATTAATACGGAAATTAAGGGGCACGGCCAAATCCAAATTAGGTGGGGATTTCATTACCCTTCCTAGGCCCCGAAAACCACCAAACTTACATCCGCATTGACCCACATTAACTAAAAGAAATCTAGAGATGACTCTAAGGACCGTCGCGCTCAATTAGGACAGAAGAGGGCCGTGGGTAATTCATTGCTTATCAGCGTTTTCTTGTGGTGCCTAAGGCGAGTGTGTCTAAGGCTAGTGGTTATTAATTAGGCCCACTACTTACGTAGTGGAGTACCTTCCCACTTACCTGGCACTCATCCGGCCACAGGGGGACAAAGAGGCAGTGGAGGATTCTATCCTGCGACTTGTCTTTTGGCAGTTAGGAGCGGTCTAGAGTTTGACCTAGGTGACCTCTAGATTTTAGGATTTTTGTGTGTTGCATTTGTTGTGTTGCATCATTTTTTTTCAAAATCCGTCCAATTTTTAAAACAAACACCGCATTCACATCATTCCCCTAATTATAAATTCACGCTGCCACTTGTACTAACCCTTTTTAGTGCAAGATAGGCTGGACACGGGTGTCTAGTGCCCGTTAGTCCGCGTGTCCCTTATCGACCCAAAAGTCGGTATTTCTACATTTACCTTTTCTTTACCCACCACCACACCCACATCGATGGATCCACCTCCATCGAATTTCTTTTCCACTACCCTGCCGCCGTCCGTTGGTGCGCAGAATCCACCTCGTATCTCTCTCCAAGAGAGATGTTATCCTACACGAGGCCCACTTTCCACCTGTCTTTCCATTCCACCAGCCAACGGGGAAAATTTTCAAATAAAACCCCAATACATCAACCTTCTACCAAAATTTCACGGTACCGAGTCTGAAGACGCATACGTGTTTATCACCAAATTTGAAAATGTATGCGCAATGATGGGTACTTCACAGCTTTCTGTGGATGCTTTCCGTCTTCGTCTTCTCCCATTTACTTTGTGCGATTTAGCCGAGAAGTGGCTATATAACACTACCGCACACTCCATTTCAAATTGGGACGAATTCGTTAAAGCATTCCTTAAGAAATTCTACCCACATCAAAAGACAGCTCGAGTCCGTAGCGAAATCTATCAATTCACACAGCTTCCAAATGAAACATTTTCAAAATTTCTTGACCGCTTCAAGGATCTGTTAGTCCAATGTCCACATCACGGCATCCCGAGATGGGTTCTTTGCCGAATCATTTATGAGGGCATTACCCCTTACACAAGACAGACTCTTGAATCCATGTGTCAAGGCAACTTTATGACCAAAGATGATGGGGAAGCCTGGAACTTTCTAGAAAATTTCGCTGAAAAATCTTTACAGTGGGAGGGTGTGAGTCAATCGTCTAGGGATGGCAATGATATTTCCATAGGAGTTAGAGCTGACATTGCAGCTATCAATAAGAAACTCGAGACTATGGAAAATAAATTTTTAGCCGCCACCCTAAATCAAATGTCACTCTCCAAAACTGTATGTGGCTGCTGTTCTGATCCGTCTCACTAGACGGAAGAATGTCCGTTTCAAGGTCATGAGCATACCAATGCCGCATTTCAAAGACCTAGAAACGATCCATCTTCCTCCACATATGATCAGGGTTGGAGGAATCACCCTAACTTTGCTTGGAACCAATCACAATCTCAAAACACGGTTCCAACCCAAAACAATTTCCAAAGGGTCCCTCCACCACAACAGCACCCACCACTTCAATTGAGTCAGCACCACTTTCAATCACAGAACTTCCAAAATCCGGCCAACACTTTTGCACCGTCTAGTCCTTTGCAATTGACCGGTACAGATAATACCTCTGCACTAGCACAAACCTTGGATACTTTCATGAAACAATCCATCCAAGGGACGGCAAGTTTGCAATCTTCCGTCAAGAATGTAATGAAGATAATTGTCTCTCAAAATGAGAAAATCAAATCGATGGAGGAACAAATTGCACAACTAAAAGCCGAAATGCGTGCAAGAGAGAAAAGGGAAACTTCCAGCTCAACCTTTACCCAATCCTGGCTATTCATATCATGTGGATGCAATCACGTTGAGATCTGGAAGAGTGCTTGACACTCACGTTGGGGAAGAGTTTGATGATACTGATAAATCAATCAATAACACCCCGGCTGAGACCTTTCCTCACACACACACTTCTAGTTCTGACCCCAGTTCTTCTACCCTACCACCTTCTTCCGAGCATATTCTTCATTTCCCAAAAGGCTCGCCATTACAGCCCACCTCTTTTACCCCTCCACGGACGATCCCCACTTCTATACTGGGATCGGTTCCACAAACACTTCCTTCTCCTATGATGGACCCAGCGCTTATTGCGAAAGCACCTTATCCTAATCGATTAAGGGCTAACACACCAAGTCCATATATGGAGAAGATCATGGACATTTTTAAGCAAGTTAACATCAACATCCCTCTCCTAGATGCTATCCAACAAGTTCCGTCCTATGCGAAAACTCTTAAGAACTTGTGCATTAGGAAGAGGAAGACTCAAGTGCCAAAGAAGATTTTCATGGCAAAAACAGTAGACACGGCCTTCCCCCAGCAATTACCGAGGAAACGTAAGGACCCTGGCTGTCCTACTATTTCCATTTCTATCGGGGAAAAACACATTAACCGTGCTCTACTAGACCTTGGCGCTAGTATTAACTTGCTTCCATACTCTGTCTATGAGCAGTTAGGGATCGGAAAGTTAAAGCCTTCGAGCATAACTCTCCAGATGGCTGACCGATCAATCACCAAATCTAGGGGTGAACTAGAGGATGTGTTAATAAAAATCGGGGAATTCATCTTCCCTGTGGACTTTATTGTCATTGATACACAGCCTGTAGCGAACTCACGGAATCAAATTCCGGTGATTTTAGGTCGCCCCTTTTTGGCCACTTCCAATGCTATAATCAACTGTCGTAACGGTTCTATGACCCTATCTTTCGGGAATAAGTCAATAGAGCTGAACATTTACAAGTTGGGAAGTGTACCCTCCGAACCCACTGCTCATGTATGTTCTGTCGACTTAATGGATGTCGACAGCAGCGAATTTGATGATCCTCCTGTTATCGATCTTGACTCTTTTCATACGTTATTGTTTGACCCAACTATGTATCATACAAATACGGACTCTTCCACCGAGATGTCCGGGTCAACAACTAACACCGATTATGAACTGCTTCTAGAGTCTGAAGATCACCCCACACTTTGTGATGACATTATTCATCGGGGTATGAATGGAACATTTGAGGAGATCTTCGCTGATGAACTCGCATTTTTAAATAACACGGGTGTTGAGATGAATCATCTCCCAATCAATGAAATTGAACCTCCACCCCTTCTTTTGACTTGTAAAAAGAATGCGAGCAATCCATCACATTCACTGTATCATCTCTCCAAAATGAGACGCACACACATTCTATTCCACCACTTAACCTTTACCCACTTCTTCTTCCACCAACTAGAGAACTGCATTGATAAAATTTTTGAATGGTTGGTGTTAACCTTCGGTCTTTGCAAAGCTTGGCATCGACCAATGATTTTTGACCCCCACTTGTGATTTTCAAAGATTAACATTTCATAACTCAAGTTTGGAGGGGTATGTTTTTCTGGCTCCTAAAAAGAATTTTTACAAAATGATGAGCCAAAAATAAGTTTAGGGGAGGTTCTTCACTTATATATTTTGCCCCCACTAATAAATTCCTCCTAAGCTTACAGGTTTTTCGAGATTTAGCAGATGGCAACAGTGAGGACACTGTTGAAAACAAGTTTGGGGGAGGTTTGTGCTTATTTTCGCATCATTTGCATCATACATTGCATAAGCACAAAACATTTTTTAAAACCTATAAAAATTTAAAATTTTTCAAAAAGATATAAATATTTTCTGTACATAAATAAGATAATAAAAGTTTAGATAGTGAAAAATTACATCCATGAGATTAGAAAAATTTAAGAAAACCAAGAAAATTAGAAGTTTTCTTATACGAACTAGTAATAAGTAGTTATGAGCCGTTGTCCCAAGGGTTAGTAAGATGAAAGACGTCACTAATCTGTGGATAAAAATAAGTCTGAAAAATAGTTTCTATTCTAGAAGCCAAACATTTTGAACGTTGATACCCTGCTATTCGCACTTACACACATCTTAAAGCGTGGGATAGTAGAGGATACCTTGAAATGCTTTTGTCTTAAAGCCAAAAGTATAAAGGAAATAAAAAAATATAAAGTGGTGAGAAAAATGGACACTGGTTTTGTTATCACCGAGGGCAATAAAAAATATATAGCAAGGGTGCTTCTTCACCTAGTGCCCTAAGGCCAACTGGTCTGGGAGTCACTGCTATGCCTGAGGTGGTGCAAGACAAGGAAAATACACCAAGTTAGCAAGCACATGAGTAATCGGTCGGTTAGTACCTCAAGAAGTATTAACGGTCGCATGAAAGTGTGTGAGCAATCTCGTTTATCAAAAAGTACTGAGGATGATGGGCAAGAGTATGATAGCTTGAATTGAATTCTCCGGGTGTAGGGATGTCTTTACACACACGCAGGGTTATATGATCGATGTTTGGAAGAAAGATAGGAATGAAGAACAAGACGATATTTTATTGAGGGAGGACGTGATTTCTGACATCTTTTCATGACCATTAAGATAGGGTTCATGACAACCGAAAAGCTAGCTTAGTTGGAAACCCTAATTTTCGAAACTTTTCTTTTACAATTCTTGTCTTTAAATGTAATATTCATAATCTTTCTTTTATTATTGGATTTTGTGGGTGCAATCCGCTGAAAACCCTCAGGAGACAACACTCCTCCTACTAGGGACACCTAATGGTTTAAAGGCTTGTTGCACGTGCTCAGTGCAATCGTGTTGCCTACGAAAGTGTGCTAGTTAGTTTTTCTCTTTCTTTATTTTCTCCTTCTCTTTTTAATAAAACATTCGCTCGAGACGATCGAAATTAAGTTTGGGGGTATTTGATCAGTCGAAAATATTGTATATTTTAACCGGGAATTTCCTCATCATTTGCATTCATATAGAAGTGTTCGGCATTCATATTCTACATATTAGAAAATCTATCACAGAATATCAGATTTCATGTGTTAGACTTTTAAACCGATACTTTAAAGGAAATTAACCGCATTTCATGGCATCGCATCATTTCTGTATCTGCGCAACACTTGTCTTGAGTCTGTGCAAGAAAATACGGAAGAAAAACCAAAGAGCTGATCAAAAATTACGCCAACTCCAAGTTTTGAGATCTGGTAGCAATCCAAAAGGAGAAATATAATTCAACATATCAAAGAAAGGCCCACAACTCAGGCCCAACAAGCACCAGAGAGCCAGAGCCCCAACTCCTCAAAAGAGCCGCGGAACCGTGGCCGGAGCCGGCTTGAGCCGCGGATCCGCGGCGGTTTGGCCACGTCAGCCGTCCAAATTCAGTGCAGAATCTCAATCTCTGGGCCCACATTCCTTTCTGATATGTCAAGTTCCAGAATACCCTCGAAGATACTGCCAAATCAGCAATGATCATTAAGCAAGGCTAATCCTAATTAAGCTCCTAATTAATCCTCTTGTAGAAGCTCCCTCCTAACTAATCACATCTAGAAGCTTCTCCCCTAACTAACTTTTGGAGGGAAATTTGAATTTCTTCAACAAAGTTTAGGAGGGAAACTTAGAATTTGAAATCCTAGATCTAGGGTTTAGATGTCTATAAATAGGAACCTAGACCTAGGGTTAAAGGTTTTTCAATAATCTTCGATATTCCTAAAATTCTAATTCTACACCATTTTCTTCCACAAGTCTCGTGACAAGGCTTATGCGAAACCCTAACCCTAATTCCACTCCAAATCCAAGATCTTGAGTACCAATCAAGCGAGAAGTCTTCAACCTTTTATGAGCCGAGCCGATCTTCAATCGGGCAAGTGATCCAAGCCGATCCGCGACTCACGAAGACGAGCGAAGCCAAATCGATGATCGAGTGCTTCCTCTTGTAGTTTTTGAGCGAATGTAATGAATTTGTCGATATAAATAAAAGGTGAAATTCTTTAATCTTGCTTTCTTTTAATTCTTGCATCATGATTAGATCTCAATTTGTAATTGTTGTTCTTGTTGTGATGTTTGAGTAAAACTCCGCTCGTTAAGGAGTCGAGACGATAAATAGAATGATGATGTAACCAATCTTAAAACGATTTTTAAGTCCTACGAGTTTTGTAAACCCTAGCAAATTCAAGAATCGATGACCTAGTTTCGTTGCGATGCTTTCTTGATTGTTATCGCTCGAAATTAGGGATCTACGATCGTTTCTTGAAATTACTAGAGGCTAGCATGTGAATGAAATCAACGAAAGAACAAGGGATAAGATGAAACCCTAGTTTCACAAGAAATCTCTAATTCTCGTCGATCATCATCGATCTAGTATCAATTCATCGAAGGATAAGAATACATCATTGTAAGATTACATCACATCTATAGATCCGATCGATTCCTACGAGCCTCATTTCGATTCTTGAGATTTGGTTTGGAAAAATCAACAAACTATCAATTCTTGATTCTATCATTCTCTTGTTATTAGATCTATGTTTTTCTAATTCTTGAACTTCAACTTTAAATCATGAATTGTTTGTTTTCTTTTCTTTAAAGTTTCAATTCATTTAATTCAAAAGACGAACGATTACACTTTCCCTGTGGACGATCCGCACTCACTAACAATCTACATCCGACACCGTAGTTGATTGCGGTCAAATAATTTTTGGTTGTGATTTCTTTACAATTTCATACTACACATCAAGAATCTTTTCAATCAGTCTTCCTTGCATAAACGAGCTGCATGTTTTTCTCATGGGAATTTTCTTTAATTGCGAGCACCATCGTTACGTTGCATGAGCGTCAGCGCCTCGGATAACATTTCCTTTTAAACATTCGTACAGTTGCAAATGCGCGCCTGATAGGATACAGATCAGAAACTTTCCTTGTTATCTCCCGTATCGGGTGGTTTGTGCTGGCTTTAGATCGAGTATTGTTGTCGAAGGGAGGTTTATGAATGAAGAAATATTTTTCTCTTCAACGGTGTGTCCCCTTTCTATTGAATGTGTTCTGCGGACAATTTATCTTGGCCTACTTGCAGGGCAGCGATGGCTTAGGATTCATGGTTAATATCTGCCTCCTAAGACTTTTGATCTTTGTGAGCCGTGAGGGTCTCATAAAGAGTTTTTCTCCCTACAGATCAAGAGGATCCCGTAGGTGTAAGTTCTTCTTAAGAATCATGAGGATTCTTGAGCGGGTTTTCCTTTGAGAGTCCTAAGGATCTCACAAGAGAGTTTTTCTTCCTTACAGGTCGTGAGGACCTGCAAGTGCTGGATATGGTCACCCTTATCCGTGTTTCACGGGGTCAGGGGTTGCTTAAGGCATCGTAGTTTAAAGACGTCGCGGTCAAGGTTAAGGACATCATAGTCCGTGGATTTAAGGACTCCACATTCCGATGTTAGTTTTAAGACATCACGGTCAAGGTAAAGGACGTCATAGTCCGTGGATTTAAGGACTCCACAGTCCGATGTTAGTTTTAAGACATCACGCTCAAGGTTAAGGACGTTATAGTCCATTGGTTTAAGGACTCCACAGTCTGATATGAGTTTTAAGACATCACGGTCAAGGTTAAGTACGTCATAGTCCGTGGATTTCAGGACTCCACAGTCCGATGTTTGGTTGCAGGGACTCGTCACTTCTTTGAAGACGTTGAGGAATTACAACGCCAGGTATCAAAGGAGTGAAGAGATGTACCCTTAAACCAAGGTAGAATCAGTACAGAATCAGGGTGGTTGATCGTTAGTTTTAAGACATTACGGTCGAGGTTAAGGACATCATAGTCCGTGGATTTTAAGGACTCCACAGTCCGGTGTTTGCTCTGAATGCTTCACATGGGTTCACTGCCGTGCTTGGCGAGGACCAGGCTCCGCTCTGGATGCTTCACACGGGGTCAAAGAGTGACGTTATCCGCGTACCACGTAACCAGTAATTTTGCACTAGATGCTTCACACGGGTTCACTGCCGTGCTCGGCGAGGACTAGGCTCCGCTCTGGATGCTTCATATGGGTTCACTGCCGTGCTCTGCGAGGACCAGAATCCGCTCTGGACGTTTTCCACGGGGTCAGAGAGTGACGTTGTCCGCGTTCCACGTAACCAGGAATTTTGCACTAGATGCTTCACACGGGTTCACTGCCGTGCTCGGCGAGGACTAGGCTCCGCTCTGGATGCTTCACACGGGTTCACTGCCGTGCTCTGCGAGGACCAGGATCCGCTCTGGATGTTTTCCACGGGGTCAAAGAGTGACGTTATCCGCGTTCCACGTAACCAGGAATTTTGCACTAGATGCTTCACACGGGTTCACTGCCATGCTCGGCGAGGACTAGGCTCCGCTCTGGATGCTTCACACAGGTTCACTGCCGTGCTCTGTGAGGACCAGGATCCGCTCTGGATGCTTCACACGGGTTCACTGCCGTGCTCTGCGAGGACCAGGATCTACTCTGGATGTTTTCCGCGGGTCAAAGAGTGACGTTATCCGCGTTCCACGTAACCAGGAATTTTGCACTAGATGCTTCACACGGGTTCACTGTCGTGCTTGACGAGGACTAGGCTCCACTCTGGGTGCTTCACACGGGTTCACTGCCGTGCTCTGCGAGGACCAGGATCCGCTCTGGATGTTTTCCACGGGGTCAAAGAGTGACGTTATCCGCGTTCCACGTAACTAGGAATTTTGCACTAGATTCTTCACACGGGTTCACTGCCGTGCTCGGCGAGGACTAGGCTCCGCTCTGGGTGCTTCACACGGGTTCACTGCCGTGCTCTGCGAGGACCAGGATCCACTCTGAATATTTTCCACGGGGTCAAAGAGTGACGTTATCCGCGTTCCACGTAACCAGGAATTTTTGCTGATTGTATCCGCATTTCACGGAATGGAGGTTTGACTGTTGGTGATATGTATATCGCCGAGCCATGGAACTAGGGGTTGCCGCTGCTCCGCTTTGTTTGAAGTTGTGTCCGTCGTTACGAGACGAGTGTTGGGATGATCTCTAGGTCTCTTGCGGCCCGTCGAGATTTAACTTCTTTCTTTAATGAAACCTGGGGGGGAGTATGATCACTTCTTTGTTTATGCCCTTGGATTGTATACAGGGTGTGATGGAACATCGCCTGCAGGGCATAAATTTCATTTTTATTTTATTTCTTCTTCCGCGATGCTCTATCATTTCAGCTTTTATATAGCGCAGGTCGCGATTGCCCCATCATTTCGGCTATTTTTCGCGGTGCCCAATCATTTCGGCTATTTATTTATTTTTTACTCGCTGCTTTTTTATTGCGAGTTGCCCTATCATTTCGGCTATTTTTTATGCATACATTTTTACTTGCTGCTTTTTATTGCACGTTGCCCCATCATTTCGGCTATTTCGTATGCATGTGTGGCTCGCTAGCCTTTTCGCTACAAGCTTGGATTTTAGACACCGATTTCGGCATCAGCATCGCTACAACTGGGACGTTGCCAGGAGCGAATCATCATTTGCCTCTGTCGATGTTGAACAAAGGTGGCTTAGCAAACAGGGTTAAGGATCCTGTCGACTAAGGCTTTTGACTTCATGAGCCGTAAGGGTCTCACAAAAGTATTTCTCCCTACAAGTCGTGAGGATCTTGTAGGTGTGTTTTCTCCTTGGGAATCGTGAGGATTCCTAAGTGCGTGTCCTCTTGCAAGTCGTAAGGATCTTACAAAAAGGTTTTCTCCTTATAAGTCGAGAGGACTTACAGGGGTTGTTTGCCATATGAACATATCCCTAGCCACGGATGGGACTTGGTCGGGGAAATGTTTATTCGTGCCCGTGGATTGTATACAAGGGTCAGTGTTGAGCCACTTGTAGGGAAATATCGAAGGTTGTGGGGGTTGCTTAAGCACAGGTTCAGGTCTCTGTAACTTAAGGCTTTCAAATCTTATAAGCCGTGAGGGTCCCATAAGAGGGTTCTCCTTACGAGTCGTGAGGATCTCGCAAGTGTAATTTCTCCTTAGGAATCACGAGGATCCCTAAGTGTGTTGCTCCCTTGTGAGTCGTAAGGATCTCATGCGGGTGGTTTCTCCTTACAAGGTCGAGAGGACCCTGTAAGTGTCTTTTAACGAGGTTGCGCCCTTTCGGGTTTTCACAAACACTCGCCGGTAGCCATGCTGTTTTTACTCACGAAGCCCTTTCGGGTTTTCATCCGTGCCACTTTTGCTTACGGACATACCTTTTTTAATTTTTTTTATTTTTATATATCGGCTTTGAGGTATTGCAATCCACCGTAGTTTATTGACGTCTTGGTCAACGTCTAGTTTTAGGACATAGTGGTCCATTTTTAGTTTAAGGACGTTTCGGTCCGCCGTTAGTTTAAGGACGTTTCGGTCCGATGTTAGTTTAAGGACGTTTCGGTCCGTTGTTAGTTTAAGGACGTTTCGGTCCGCTGTTAGTTTAAGGACATTTCGGTCCGCTGTTAGTTTAAGGACATTTCGGTCCGCCGTTGAAGAAGGCCGGTTACTACTTAGAGTTCGGGCTTAGGAAGATAGCGAGCGAACACAGTCGTCGTCATCTATCATTGACCTAGGCCTTGACCCGTCAAGTGTAGTATTTCTTCAGGAAGCGACCGTTTATTGGTCTGAAAGGTCTCTCACCGTGCATATCCATGAGCAGATACGCTCCACCCTGGTAGAACTTGTCTATTATGTACGGGCCTTCATAGTTTGGCTCGAATTTTCCCCGCTTGGCGCGATTGGGGATCATAGTTCTTTTGACCACTAGCACAAGTTCGCCTTGGCGGAACGTCCTCGTCCTGGTCAATCTTTCGTATGAGCGCGTCATCTTTTCTTTGTAAGCCTCCAGATTTTGTTGTGCTATGAGTCGGGTCTCATCAAGGGCATCAAGCTCCTCAAGCCGGAGGTGAGCATTTTCTTCGTCCGTCAGCTAGTAGTGGACCGCCACTCGTAGAGAGGGTAACTTTATTTCGAGGGAGTACTGCTTCTGTACCAAATACCAATGCGTACGGCGTTGTGTTCGTGGCCGTTTTGAACGTAGTTCGGTATGCCCAGAGAGCCTCCTGTAGTTTCTCGTACCAGTCCTTCTTATTTCGGGACACCGTTTTCTTTATGATTTTCGTCAAGGACTTGTTGAAGGCCTCGGCGAGACCGTTGGCTCGCGGATTATAAACTGAGGAATACCTCCAGTCTATATTATGTTGTTGCGTGAAGCGACTGATCTTGTGGCTTCTCTATGCAGGCGCCCGTTATCGGAGATGATCCGTCATGGAGTTCCAAACCGATATATGACGTGCGTCTTGAAGAAATGGACGATATTCTCCGTCTTCACTTCCCTCAATGGTACTGCTTCTGCCCATTTGGAGAAATAGTCAGTCGTTGCCAGGATGAAACGATGTCCCCTGGATGATGCTGGTTCGATGGGGCCGACTATGTCAGTCCCCCACATTTCGAACGGCCAGTTAGCCACCGTTGGATGTAGTGGATCGGATGCTGGTGGATGAAGTCCCCATGGATTTTGCATGCATGGCATTGCTTCGCATACTCAAGGCAGTCTTGGATCATCGTGGGCCAGTAGTAGCCCATCCGTTTGATCTTCAGCTTCATCTTTGGGCCTGCTTGGTGAGAACCGCAGAGTCCGTCATGAACTTCCTGGACGACCCTTTTCGCTTCGACATGTCCCAGGCATCTCAACCATAAAGAATCGAACGACCTTTTATACAGAGTATCATTGACGAAGGCGAAAGGCAGAGCTCGTTTCATGAGCTGATGTCTTGTGGATGCTTCTTCAGGCATTCGATGGGACTTAAAGTGGTCTATGAAGACCTCCCTCCAGTCCTCAGCCTTCTCACGGTCTTTTATTTGTAGGGTTGTCTGCTCAATTACTCCCTTCTCTTCGGATGATTCCGGAGATATTTCTGCTGGGGCAAGCACCTGACGGCTTTGCACCACGATTTTAACGTCATCAAGGTTCTCGTCAGCCAGTTATTTAGCGAGCTTGGCCAACGCGTCTGCTTTGCTGTTTTCCGTGCGTGGTATGCTTTCCAGAATATAGGAGGGGATTTGGGTCAACAGTTGTTGCACCTTTTCACCGTACTTCACCAACTCCGGTTTGCACGTTTGGTAATCGTCGTTTACTTGACTAACGACTAGTTGAGAATCCCCGTATATGAGGAGGTTTTCAATTCCCATACCGATGGCGATCTCGAAGCCTGCTATCAAAGCTTCGTATTCGGCTTCATTATTCATTCTTGGTTCTGTTAAGGAGAAAGCGAAGCGCATCATCCCTCCCTGTGGAGTTACAAAGACGAGTCCTACTCCCGATTTAATTATAGTGGTACTTTTTTTGCGCTACTTCACGGAAGATGCTCCATCGAAATAAAGCTCCCATTAGGTATTACCACCGTCGATCGCATCAAACGCACATTCGTCTGGCAAATCGCAATTCAGAGGAGAACCGGCAGGTACTGGATGCTCAGCAAGGAAGTCAGCGATGGCTTGGCCTTTCACTGCCTTAGGAGGCTGATAGGTTATTGAAAACTCCATCAGGAGCATGGCCCATTTAGCGAGTCTCCCTGTCAATATGGCTTTTGACATTAGATATTTTTGGGGGTCCACTTTTGATATAAGACGGACGTCATGTGCCAATGCATAGTGCCGGAGTTTTGTTATCGCAAAGATTAACGCCAGGCAGTGTTTTTCGATAGGGGAGTAATTGCTTTCTGCCCCCAGAAGAACTCAGCTTAAATAGTAGAGCGCTCTCTCCTTCCCTTTGTCGTTTTCTTGCGCCCATAATGCGCCTAAGGACCCTTCGAGGGCTTTTGTATACAAGATAAAGGGCTTTCCCTTAACCGGAGCAGCCAGCACCGACGGGTTCTGCAGGTATTGCTTGATTTCATCTAGCGCGCTCTGGCATTTTCGGTCCCAGACGAATGGAGTTCCCTTCTTCATCAGGTGACTGTAAGGACGGCACTTTCCTGACAGGATGGCGATAAATCGCCGGATGTACGCGAGCTTCCCTTGGAGAGACCGCAGCTGTTTGAGAGTCCTTGGCGGTGGCATTTCCATGATCGCCTTGATCTTATATGGATCTATTTCGATACCTCGGTGTCGGATGATGAATCCCAGGAATTTACCCGAGGAGACTCCGAACGCGCATTTGAGGGGATTCATCTTCAAATTGTATTGCCGAAGGCGTTGAAATACGGTCTTCAGATGCTCGAGGTGTTCCTCATATGACTTGCTTTTCACTACGAGGTCATCGATGTAGCACTCGACGATTTCATGTATGAGATCATCAAAGATCTTTGTCATGGCCCTCTGATAGGTGGCACCGGCATTTTTTAATCCGAAGGGCATGACTTTGTAGCAGAATATGCCCAATGGAGTCCGGAAAGCGGGGTGCTTCTGATCTTCGAGATGCACCTTTATCTGATTGTACCCTGATGAACTGTCCATGAAAGAGAAAACCTCGTGAGTGGATGTGTTATCTATCATCAGCTCGGTTACCGGTACTGGGAAATCGTCCTTCGGGCAGGCTTTATTGAGATCCCGAAAGTCCACACATATGCGCACCGTCCCATTTTTCTTCATTACCGGGACGATGTTGGCGATCCAGTCAGGATATTGGACTTCTTGGATAAATCCAGAATCGATCAGCTTCTTGACTTCGGCGTTGATGCTCATCTCAAGCTCGAGCCGCATCCTTCTCGGCGCCTGTTTGACTGGCTTGATATCCGGGGATATTGCTAATTTATGCACAGCAATCTCTGGGTCTAATCCCGGCATCTCGGAATAGTTCCACGCGAAGCAATCTCTATGCTATAGAAGCACGTCTTTTAACTCGGTCACCCTTTCTTCAGATAACAACTCGCTGACGAACGTCGGTCTTGGGTCGTTTGTCATTCCCAACTCAATCTTCTTGAGGTTATCTGCAGTAGTGTGTATCCCATCTTCCAGCTCTTTTGGCGCCGGTGGATACTCTAAGATCACCTCGTCATCATTGTTTTCGAAGCACCAGGGAAAGTCATTCATATTCTCGGGCTCTTCTTTTGATATCGTTATCATGCGATAGGTACGAGCTCGTTTCCAAGACCGATGTGGATCTGATTCTGCTATCGTGGCTTTGGGTTCATGCTTCTGCGATGGGGTTACCTTCCAGCTGTCAGATAAAGCGAACTTGCCGAGCTGATACTGATCTTCGACCCAGTTCTTGAAGGTGAAGCAGTCTTCGATAGGGTGTCCTATGGCTCGGTGATAAGAGCAATAGCCCGGATGAGAAACTTTGTTAGCTTGCTCAGGGTGCTTAGACTCCGGAAGTGCGATCATTTGATGTTTTATAGCGAGCTCGAGTAACTTCTTCGTCTTGTCTCGGGGGAAGGAATACGCTCGACTCATCTTCTTTATGAGGGACAAATCCGGGCCGCTCAATACCCGATCACATGACTCTCTAATCCTGCGTCATTGTTGTCGGCTCCTCTTTCCGCTTCTTGATTTACTTCTGCCTCTGCGTTGGGCCTTTTGTACAACGGATTGACAGGGAGGAGCGTCCTTGTCTTTTGCGGCCTGTTGAAGCAGACGTTGCGTCCTGGCTTTCTCGTAGATGGCCATTTCGCAAATATGGTCGTCTTGAGCTTTTTGACCCACTTTCCTGAGAAGCTTGTCCATTCGTTCTTCAAACGACGGACTTGGCACTTCGCTCGCGGGATCTATTTTTGACGAGGGGTTAGCATCTCCCGACAGGGTGTCCTCTTCTTCATCGAAATTATATATGGCGTAACTATCGTAGACCCGTTCCCGTTTCCCGGATCTCACATATCTAAGCCCGAGCGTTTCCATTCTCCCGTTGGGCAATTTGCGCTGGGACCCAGGGACATCCCAAATCCTGTTATAGAATCGAGCTTGTCGGATAGTCTGTTTGAAGGGTACCCCTTAGCGCTTCAATAGTCTTTTCAACCCGTCTGTGTAGTATCTGGGCAAACGGAGGGGTTGGAGCCTGTCAAGTGTAGAATCCGCGCCATGCCAGATTTCTTTCTCCACTCTTGTTTCCGTGGATCGTTAGAATAGGATCGCTTTTTCACCCTTTCTCGTGGGAGGGACGTAAAACGTCTGCAGGTCTTGCACATTGTAAGCTTGAAGTGTGTCGAGATCCTTGTAGTGTTTCCGTGGCACCATGGTGATTTTCAAACTCTGATCATCGCCAGGAGGTGCTTGTATTGACGGCCGACTGGAGAACACGGCATTAATCTCATCTTCTGAGTCACTTCCGAAGATCAACATAGGGGCGGACGGTCCCGGGTTGTTGCGTCGAGACGGCCCAGCGTAAACTATCTCTTCTTCTTCCTCGGTATCGCTCCCGAAAACAGGGATGGTGGCAGCAACTTTGTTTTCCGGCTTGCGACACTTTTCTGTATCCTCGAAGTCTGGCAAAAAGTACTTTGCATCTTCGTACTTGCGGACTTCGTTCACGGAGAATGGGTTCAGCTCACCTGTTACGGTATACTCGAAACCATCCTTAAAGTACTTCATACAATGATGCTGTGTAGAAGGGATGATGTTGTACTCGTGTAACCAAGGACGACCGAGCAAGGCGTTGTAGAAGGTCTTGGAGTCAATGACGTGAAACTTGATGTCCGTGACGAGCAGTCCGAATCGTAATGTTAGTATTACAGATCCGAGAGTCCGTGATGACTGGGAGTCAAAACCGGAGATGGTAATTTTGTCACGAGCGAGGTGCTGCACGCTCATGCAGATTTCCTTCAACACCCGAACATTAAGGAGATTGACGGAGGATCCATTATCCACCAAGATCTTGCCTATCTTGATATCATGGCAGTATCCAGAGACATATAGGGGATGGTTGTGGTCGCACGTCCCGAGAAGAAGGTCTTCTTCACCGAAAGTGATGTCGGCCGTGTGCACTTCTTCTAGTTCATCCTTCATCCTTTCTGCGGCGAGGAAGGCTTGGAATTGCTCGGGTTCTTGTAACGCCTTGATTAATGAATATCGCGCTTCTTTTGATAATAGGAGGGCATCGAGAATGCTGAGCTGAGAAGGTAGCTTCCTTAGGTGCGCTAGGATGTTGTAGTCCACCTTACCCTGCTTGGGAGGGTCCATGGCAGTCAGCTCTTTCATGACTTGGTCATCTAAGGTGATATCCTCAGTGACCTTCTCCTTTCCCTTATCTTTTCTATTCGCGGGTCCGAGATTCTTTTCCGGGAGCGTGCGATTATGCAGCTGGATGTTTTCGCAGGCCTCTGGTTCTTCCTCTTTCCCTAAAACGGATTCTTTAAAGAGAGGGCCCAGAGCCATTTCTTCATCCGAGTCGCTCCCAAAGGTGAGAACTTGTGATCTTCCGGCGTCGACCATGTAACAGCTGCCGGTAGTTCCTTTGTGCCTGTCGGTTGTACTTCTTTGCTCTCGGCGAGTTTTGCGTTTCATGCGCTTAAAATGTTGCCGGTGAGCAACATATCCCTGCCACCACATCTTAAAAGCGTCGCACTCCTCAGTGGGGTGCGAAATCTTACGATGATATGTGCAATGATTAGGGTGCCTCTCCGCCCCATCGAACGTGTTTTCTTCCGATGGTGGCAGCTTCATTCCCATCGACATGGCTTTGGCAAACCTTTTCCTAGTCTTCAACATGTTTTTATCCACATCGGGTGTCTTTTGATCTGGCGGGAGTGCTTTACTCTTTCGTTTAGTCGCTTGCGTTTGTCTCCTTCCGATGCAGCCATCTCACACTCCTGATCGGCTTTACTTTTCAAACGAATCTCGTCTAGAAAGGCGTCGATCATTTCATCTGTTGACCATACAAGTTCTGGCTCAGGCTGTGCCCCCAGTTTCTCAGTGCCAGGAATTTTCTCATCGTCCGTAGCCGAGTGGGAAATCACATGACAACTCGCCACATATCCCTCGGATTCATCCGATGAGCTTTCTCCATCATCTTCCTCCTGAAAGACGTGGTTGAGGAACTCTTGTAGTGTGACGGGAGTCCGCGCCTTTTGATTGTACTCCTCCAGCGCGTCGATCTGTTTCTGTAAATCCGTGCGCTTGTCTCCAGGCTTCACGGGCTTC
Source organism: Agapanthus africanus (assembly GCA_030015575.1). Taxonomy (NCBI): domain Eukaryota; kingdom Viridiplantae; phylum Streptophyta; class Magnoliopsida; order Asparagales; family Amaryllidaceae; genus Agapanthus; species Agapanthus africanus. The sequence continues at coordinate 135,352,258 of JASDDO010000024.1, read as the reverse complement.
TTAGATTTCTTCTTCTTTTTCTTCGAAGATTTTGACGGTTGGGTGTGAGTACATGGGCCATCACCACCGCTCCTCGTAGTTGGACGCGGCTTCAGCATCTCTTTGATGATTTGAGGTTCAAGCGGGTTCTTCCATTCGACTGCTGAGCACGCATGAAGATCACTCAGCATTTTTCTGGTTTTAGCCGATAGCACAACTTCCCATGGAGCTTCCTTAATGAAAGAACAGGTTGCCCCCGGTGTGTCTGCTTTCTTAGGAGTATGCGGTTGTGGCGGATTCACCTTCCATATTTCGGAAAGCGCAAACTTTTCCTGGAGGTATTGATCCTCAATCCATCCTTTGAAGACGAAGCAATCCTCAATCGGGTGGCTTACCGTTTGATGGTAAGGGTAATAATTGGGGTTATTCACCTCAATGGGTTGTGGCGGTCGCCTTGGATTTGGCAAGTTTATAAGTCTGTTGCGTACTGCCAGCTCGAATAACCGTTTTGTCTTATCCCGCGGGAACGAGTAGGGGCGATTCATCTTCTCATTATAATACCGGCGTCTCTCTTCCAGTTGATCCGCCAGGTTTGGGGCACTAGGTTGCTGCTGAGCATTCGCAACGAAGGTTGCCTTCCCTTTACTCTTATCACTCCGAGGCTCCGGCTTCGGGGGAGATAGTCTGTGACCCATCTGGTCCATCTGGGCCAACTTGTCGATTAAAGCCTGGAACGTGGTTGGCTTAAAGAACATCATAAACTGGGAGATAGTTGCATGAGGTTCTAGGGTTCCCACAAACATGCCCACCGCGGGCGCTTCCTCAATGCGTTGTTCGCATTTTGACCACAAATTTCGCCAGCGTATAGCGTACTAGACCCACGTTTCGCCTGGTTTCACCCTGGCATTAATTAATGCTGTTATCGGAGTGCGTTCGCTGGCGCTTGCGAATCGCGGGGTGAATAGCAATTCCATTTCAGCGAACGTCTTGATAGAATCGTTCGGGAGTTCCGAATACCATTCGAACGCTGTTTCTGATAAGCTGCCCATGAACTGGCGAAGCAACAGTTTGTCGTCACCGCCGGTGTTACCGCAAAGGGCCCTGAACTGGGCAACATGTTGGTGGGGATTGCCGGTCCCCTTATACACGTGGAATTTTGGTATTGTATAACCCGGCGGATATTTAATTTGGTCGTACCAGCTCGGATATGGTCGCCCCGTTTTTACGACTTGACCAGCTGCCTCAGTCGCCTGATGAACCCGGATTTGCTGGGCTATATAGTCGTTCAAGTCAGCCTTAGAGATTGTCTCCTCCTTGGCCGTTGAGAGAGCCGGTGGCGGATTTTACGTTTCCCTCTTGTCGTCTTCAAGGACGATCGGAGGATCCTCAGCAGGTGGATCTTGTTGGATCATCATTCCCACCATGTCCTGGAATAAATGGGCTATTTGCTTTATATTGGCCGCTTGTTCTGCAGCCTCTCGATCTTTCTTTTCCAGTATCCTCCGGAGGAACTCGACGTCGGTTTCCTATTTTTGTTGCTGATCCGAGGACGCCTCGGGGCTTTCTTTCGGCCCAGTAAGCGCGGCCATTGCGATCATCATTTCCTGGAGCTTTTGCTGTTGCTCCTGAGCTTTGGTCACCGACCGTGTAAGCGGTCTATGACCTGCGGATGCGCGGCTATCTTCTTTCCCCGATGCCATGTATACAGTGTGGACCATCCTGCCCCCAGCCTTATGGCGACTGGGCTCAGCGCTTTTAGCTTTCGTTGCAGGCCCGGGGGCCCTCTCTGGCCTCTTCTTTTTATGAGCAGTGGAAGTTGAGGGGGCCGTTGAAGTGGGCACCCAAACAGCTTTTCGTGGCTTAGCGTGGTGACTGACTTCCTGTTGGATTTTCAGCTTCTTGTGCTGGCGGGAGAAACTTGGATCGATCACCGAGTCTCGGGTCTGCCGCCAGACTTTATAGATTTTGGAAGACAGCCGTTGAGGAGATTGGGGCTGTTCTGGCTTTATTTCCGCGGCCTTTTTCAGCGGAGGGGGAGACCTTTTTAGCACCGCGGTAGGAGAATTCCTACGCACCTTATTTAGCATCTCAAAGCTGTTCCCAGTTGGAACAGCAGCATTAACCTCTGTCGTCGGGGCTGGAGGAGTTAGCCCAGGAGGGGAGTTGCCTCCGGCCTTCCTCACTCGGCGCCAGTAACGACGTCGAGCGCATCGTGCTGATGGAACCAGCTTGGTGAGGGCGGTAGTCTCGTCTTGCCCCCTGTGTAGGTGCGGGGTGGCTGCTGGTGTCAGCCTGTTAAAGACCGATGTCCTTTGGGTAGCAGGAGCAGTAGCTGGAACAACCAATCTTGTAAAGACCGACTCTTTGGTAGGAGAAGCCGCCTTGACGACTTCATGAGCAGGGATGGTTATCCTCTTCGGAATAATCTTCTCTAGGATTGCAAGCTTCATGGTGGGCCCAGATAAATTTTAGCCTAGTCTGGCGAAGACCGAGGAGCTGGACGACCTGCTGAGAGGGGCCGTGGGAGTAGCAAGTCGATCAAAGACCGACTTCTTTGACGCTTCCGGTACGGGCATCGGGACGTTAATGTTCACCGGCGGGAGCATGGTCCCAAAGAATAGACAGGTGGTAGCTTGAGTCACTTGCTCCACAGGCATAGTGAATAGGGAAGCAGCCTGCAGTCCATATGCTACACCTCCAGATGAGGCGGAGCGTCGGTTGCATTTGCGGTTGGGGCAGTTCGAGCAGTTGCCAGCCATTGATCCTTTTGCTTTCTGCAGCAAACGAAACACCAAATCTTAGTACTTCGAAACCCAAGGGCAACCATTAGCGAACCGCGATTGGTTCGTGAATCATGACACACGAAGTGTGGAGTGGAAAGAGGAAAAGATCCCACCGGGCGTGCCAGAATCTGTTCCCCTCCGAAAGACGGGGCGACGCAGGGACGTCTCGCCTGAGATTCGGGGCAGATGCTAATTGGTGCTATCCGTCTACCTCTCCGAAGATGCCAAGTTGATTTATGGCACCATGTATCGAAGGTTTAAACGGATGCGTCCGATGTAGCAGACTTCGTCCGATTCCCCCTCGCTTGAGGGGTTTTTGATTGTGGGGACGCTCTTCCCTGCAGGCGCAAGCCCCTGCAGTTAATTACGCTACCGCATTGCGGTAACCACTTTCTCCTTCTCCAGAAATTTCACTTCGTGTCGTGTGTTTTTATTTTGTGTTTGGTTGCCCGTGGATTGTATACGGAGACTGAGTTATGTCGTCGCCCGTAGGGCGTGGAATAGTCCAAATCCGTATTATCTTAGATTTGGGTTTGGGGGTTGGGTTTAAGGATACGTTAGCCTCATTTGAGACTAAGATCAACTTAAACGTTGGTTAAGGATACGTTAATCTAAATTTAGACTAAGATCAACTTAACGGGATCGTTTTAGATCCAACAAGAGAGCAGTTTGAAGGGGAGGCCTTGTTGTTTATTTTAGTGACATTGCGGTCAATAGGTAGTTTAAGGACATTACGGTCCATAGATAGTTTAAGGACATTACGGTCCAATGTTAGTTTTAAGACATTGCGGTCAAGGTTAAGGACGTCGTAGTCCGTGGATTTGAAGACTCTACAGTCCAATGTTAGTTTTAAGACATCACGGTCAAGGTTAAGGACGTCGTAGTCCGTGGATTTAAAGACTCCACAGTCCAATGATAGTTTTAAGACATCACGGTCAAGGTTAAGGACGTCGTAGTCCGTGGATTTAAGGACCCTACAGTCCGTCGTTAGTTTTAAAACATCCCGGTCAAGGTTAAGGACGTCGTAGTCCGTGGATTTAGGGACCCCACAGTCCGTCGTTAGTTTTAAGACATCCCGGTCAAGGTTAAGGACCTCATAGCCCGTAGATTTAAGGACCCCACAGTCCTTCGTTAGTTTTAAGACATCCCGGTCAAGGTTAAGGACCTCATAGTCCATGAGTTTAAGGACCCCACAGTCCGTATCAATGTGTGGTCATCGGGACCCGTCACCTCTTTGAAGACGTTGAGGAATTACAACGCCAAGTATCAAAGGAGTGAAGAGATGTACCCTTAAACCGAGGTAGATTAAAGAGTCTTTGGCCCAATTTAGAACCAAGACCAATTAATCATATTATGAGCCCGTTGGCTCAGTTAAGTCTGAATTGAGGACTTATGGCCTGCCTGGGCTAAGTCCAATCATGCTTAGGATATGGGCCCTCTGTTGGTCCATTGAAGGAGAGGCTTTGCCTCTGGAAACTTAGCCAATTGGGCTAAAGCTAGTGTTAAACACTAGAGACCAACAGTGTTGAACACTGGGAGTGAGATTGACAAACTGATGTTAAACGCCAAAAGATAATCAGTGTCACATACTAGCAACAGGGCTTTCAAGTTAGTGTTAAACACTAAGGCAGGTCAATGTTAAACACTGGCCAGAGAGGTTTCAAGTTAGCGTCTAAACACTAAAGCAAATCAGTGTTAAACACTGGAAAGAGAGATTCCAAATTAATGGTAACCGAAATTTAATTTAGTGTTAAACACTAAGAAATTTAGTGTTAAACACTACAAAGAGAGTTTTTAATTAGTGTTAAACACTAAAGCAAATCAGTGTTAAACACTGGATACAGAGGTTTCTATTTAGTGTTAAATACTAAGGCAAGAGGGGTCACGTGATACGTGAGAGCGCCCTCTCTTTATTTGTTCGGCCGAGGGTATTGAGTATTTTGGAGCGTCACGTGCTGTCACGTGATGGGCATTTAAGTGTTCGTCTGTTAGAGCTTCTGCTAGGGATCACGTGGGGCACGTGAGGAGTTGTCTCACAACCCTTCTCTGTGGACCTTTTCAGGGGTCACGTGGTAGCACGTGACCCTGTTTCTTTGCCTGTTTGAGGATGCGTTTATCTTTTTTAAGAATTAAATTCTTCATGGGGTTAAACCCTAGCAATAAACTTTAGAGGAATTAATTTCCTGTTTTCTTCTGAAGAATCATATTCTTAGATAGAGTTGAACTCTAACTTGTTTTCTGTGAGAATTGAATTCCCATACATGTGAGGAATTAGTTTCCTGTTATTTTAACAGATTTGAGTTCTTAACTAGGGTTAAACCCTAGTTCTATTCATTTGAAGGAATTAAATTCCTGTGACATAGGGTTAAACCCTAATTTTATTTTTAAGGGAATTAAATTCCTACGAGAATTAAATTCTCAAACTTTCATTCCCTCCCTATGCTTTAGATCTGCATGGCAGGATCTCAACCCAATGAGAATTAAATTCTCAATTCAAGGGGAGATGTGCACTTTGCAGATCCTCCACTAAAGAGAGAACTAAGTTCTTCTTTTTAATATAAGAGTTAAACTTTTTCGAGAATTAAATTCTCTTTTTTCTTTAAAAGTTTTCCCTTTCTTACCTAGGGTTTTCTTTTGTAGAAGATCAAATTCTTCCAAAGTCTCAAGACTCTCTTTCTTTTTCTCTCTATCTCTCTGTATCGATCTCTCTCTCCCTGGATCTCTGTATATTGGCTCCTATTTATAGGAGAAGGAGCAGAATCGATTAGTTTCGATGAATCATTCATTGAGGGATCTGATTTGTATTCATTAGAGATTTGATTTGCATTCATCATTTATTTGGACCTTTGGATTATTAGGTGAATTTTATTCACCATTGGATTTTAAATCCAAAGATATTCTTTTGTTGTTTCGGTTAGATTTTAAGGGGGAATCTTTCCAAGTTCAAGATTTTTCCATAGATAGATGATATTTAATCACCTTTAAATCTTTAATCCAATCGGTTTCAAATAATTATTTCCCATTGGAAAGATTTGGATACTGTTCAGAATTTAATTCTGTTAAATAGATGGGCTCGTGACCGCGTGACCCCTGGTCACGTGTGGGCACGTGACCCCTGGTCACGTGTGGGCACGTGACCCCCTGGAGCGAACTTTCTTCTCCCTTCTGCGCTCTATCTTCTAGTCGCTGTTCGACCGTCACGTGTCAACACGTGACCCCTGGTCACGTGTGAGCACGTGACCCTTTTCTGGAGCCTTTTCATTGATTTAATCAAGGAGCTGAGTCTGCCTTTGCCGTTGCTTTTTGTTGTCACGTACCAACACGTGACTGCTGGTCACGTGGTAGCACGTGATGCCTCTTTCGTAACTTTTCTGATTTTAAATCAGGAAACACTAAGCTATCACTAACATATTCCTCACTGTTCGGCTTGACGGCTAAAGTACTCCTGGTCAACCTGCGATAGAGAGAGAGGAACTGGGCCATGCAAAACCCAGACGTCAGTGCGTCATAATATCAAACAATAGAAAAAGAACCAGGATGCAACGAGATATGCAGGCATGAATATAAACGATAATATGAATATAACAAGTAAATATAGATATGAAACAAAGAATATATGTATGTGAAGTGCGTTGAGTAATCAAAACTGTGCTGCTGGGTTATCTATTCTAAAGTTATGAAATCAATTTAATGGAATCGTTGATGTAACTTAATAGTATCCCGTGCGTGGCCGGGACTACGGTCCATACTCTCGGGCTGAATCCAAGACGTGCCGCTAAGTACTAAACAGGTAACATGTACAGGAGAATGATGTCAGCAGTATCATCCCGGGATTGGCCTAGCCCCTAAAAACTGATCAGTATAAGCATCGAACTGTCGAGTTATAAGTCAAGCATCATCATTGATTCCCCCTTACCCCCAAGTTATGTGTTCATGTCAGGTATTGATAAATCTGGAGCTAATGCCAATACAGGATCAAGCAAGTACAGGTTTTGTCTAAATAGACAACAGGATACATCCATTAGGACGACAAGTCAGGATTGTCGGCATTGGTAACAAGATCAGGTATCAAGCCAAGTAGTGGTGTATCAGGTCATGACAGGTAGTGTATATGTATTAAAAAGATGCCCAAAGTAAAACTGTAGCAAGTATCGAAACACGGTAAAAGTACGGACGCATAAGTAATAATCAGTGATACATAATATGAGTCCATGAATCATATGATGCACAATAGCAAGCATGATATATGAATATAGCAGTAACATGCAATAAGCAGGTTCCGGCATGCAATTAAATATGTAATAAAGAGTATAGATATGAACAAATATCGTAAAACGGTAAACTGTAACAGGGATGCACAATGCAATAAACATATAATATTTTTATTCATGGATGCAAATATAATAGTATAGCATGAGCAAGATAAACTTGCATGATCGGATCTCACAACGGGATGCGTACGCCGCGTCCGACGTCGGGTAAACGTCGCAATGCACACACGCGTACAGAACAGGACCAGCCACTTAAGAACGTGACCATGCTGGCTGAGGACGACGACTGGGTCGCCCGAATCGTCGGCAACAAGCAAGGCTCCGGCGATCACCGAAAAACACGAATCAAGAAAAGAAAAAAAAGAAGAAGAAAAAGAAGAGGAGGAGGAGAAGGGATTGGTTTGGTGCTCTGGATTTGGAACAGAAGCGAGGACAGAGAGGGTGGCGATGAGTCGTGGGTCTCCGGCGATAGGGTTTGCCGGCGAGGCGCAGTGGGCTGCGGTTCTTGGCGTCGGGGTTCTTGTGCAGGGAAAAAGGTTCTGAGGTTGTGGTGTTCTGGGTTTTGGGGTCAGAGGAGACAAGGACAAGGGGATAACGATGACGAGGGGTCGCCGGCGGTGGAGGTTAGGTCCAGGTCGGGGCTGTAGGGGTTTGTGGCGTCTGGGTTATGGGTAGGTCGAGGGTTGGGTTGCAAGGAGTTTAGTGGGTGTTGTCGGTGATGCTCGGGAGAGGAGAGGAAATGAAGAAGGTGACGAGGTCGGGGTGAAGTCGTCGAGGAGATCGGAAGTGAGGGGGTGAAGTCGAGGTCGGGGTTCTTGGGTTTGTGGGTTTGTCAGGTTTGCTGCTGGGGCGTTGGGGATGGAGGAGGAGAAGGTGGAGGTGGTGAAGCTGAGATCGGGACGGTCGTGGGGAGGTCGGCTACGAGGGCTTGGGCCGAGCGTTGGTTAGGGTTTGGGTTTCGCGGAGGTGGGAACGAAGATGAGGCGAGGGAGAGAATGGAATGTGCGGGTGAGAATAGGTTTTGAAAAATAAAGAATTATTATTATATATATATATATAGTAAACGAAAGAGAGAGAGGGGCAGAGATTTGAGTTAGGATTCGATTATAAAAACATATTTTTTTGTTAAAAAATATATATATAATATGCAGAGAGAAGGAGGTGAGAGTTAGAATTGGTTTAGAATATTATTTTTTTTTGTTAAAGAAACGTATATAATATATATAAGAGTTAATATTTTAAGAATATAATATTAGTTAAATTTGAGTTTTCTGATTAATATAAAAATATTCCAAAATACGTCCAGGTAGGGTCTAAAATTACGGTTTAAAAATACGGATAATATACATGTCAACCAAAACCAAAAGGCGATGTTCGGTTAAAAAAAATGCATTCTCTCAAGAACGGATAAACGTAGCGTGCACGTAGCGATCCAAACGAGTTCGTTTCACTAAATGGGACGTGAACACGATGCACGGATGCTACCACAGGGTTAGGAGTATGATGTAGGTCGTGCTAGATATTTTTCCTATGCTTCCATGTCTTCCCATGCCACATTTTAAAATTCTTTTTCTTTTTCTTTTCTCCTTTTTGTTATTTCATGAAACACTTGTAAAAGCCAAAATGAAGCCATGCACAATTAAGGATTTAAGCCAAGTTTTCAAAATGTAACAAGTGTTAGTAATATGACATGGTGCATGTCACATGAACAAAACACAATCAAAGCATGATTAAGTACTAATCGAGTTTAGTAATACTAATTTATATACAATTAATTGTATACTAAATTGTAAAATTCCCAATATTCATAAATTCTTTTAAAATCAATAATTCATATAAATTTCCAAATATTTCCCACTTTATCGGTATATAATTATACCATATCATTAAAACCAATCCTTGTACTTAATAATATTCCTGAAATTTATTATTTTAATTATTTAACTTCTAAAATAATATTTTATTTCCTGAAATGTTACAGTCTTCCCCCCTTAAATAAATTCGGTCCCCGAATTTAAATTTAATCCCCCCAATTACTAAAACATTTCAGCAAAACAATCAAATCGTCGGGGCTCCGAAATTATCAATACTTAAAACACATCTCAGCGCAATGCATGCGCATGAAAATGAGTATATAACTCAAAATCAAAACTCCGTCAAGCATCCCGCAATCATCGGAGTTATGGAGAAGATACCAATGTCAAAGTCCAATACGAAAACCAACATGATATACTCAAGACTATAATATGTACATAGTACGCATCGTTGTAAACTTGTCAAAACATCTGAAAGAAATGCATGCCAAACCTTTTTCAAGTCGTTCTGCGATGCGCATATCACGACACAAGTAGCGGGCGTTTATTGTAAGAAAAATTACTATATATACATACATACATACATATATATATATATCCTTTGTTTAACATACACGTCCCGCCGTTTGAAAATAATTTAGAAGGGTTTCCCTTGTAAAATGTTTCGTGTCATCTCGGACACATAGGAAAAATATTGAGACTGTAGCTCCTTTTTAGAAATCCCTACAATAACTATCGATGCATGCAAAAACACCTAGGTACTGTTCTCAGAACAGTCATACTCGGTTACTAAACCAAATAGTAAATATCGTAAAAATGTACTGCTCCAAGGAAATCACACTCAATAGTATATGTAATAATACCACGTGCGTCTGGTGTGCACAGAAATCGAAATCAATGAATGTGCCATACATGTGCACAGAAACAAAATCTAAGTGCAACGGGTCTACACGAAAACATCTGTCAAGGCAACGGTATGTGCCTGACAACAATATCAGGTGCATCTAATATGCACGAAAAATCCCGATTTAGTGCATCTGGTGTGCTCCAAAATCGCATCAAGCGCTTCAAGTATGCGCAAGAACCCAAATCAAGTGCACAAGGTGCACGAAAACAAATATCGAATATCACAATCGAAATCGACGGTATACAATAAATCTCAATCCAAATCAGGTATACCGTGGTATATAATCTCATAACCACGTGCATCAACGTGCAGCAAATCGAATCAAGGTACTAAAAGTGCATGAAAACTACACCGAAAGCACAAGTCAAATCACATACATACCATAGGTATGAAATAAAAATCAAACATCTCGAATGACGTCAAATCGAAATCGAGTGCAACTGTGGTGCACGAAAACTCAATCCTGCAAATAAATTGGCCAAAATACCGAAATCCAAAATGACAGATACGTGATATTTGAATCACCAAATCGCAAATCGTAAGCACTGTCGTCGGTATGTCCTTCCTTCAAGGTCGAGAAGGTGTTGATGCATCCAAAGTTAGCAGAGTAAGATATCTTCTTGCCTCATGTTTATGGTCTGGTGGCTTGTGCCCTTAGGCTTTCGTCTCTCACTAGGAATTGCGAGTTACATAGCTTCTCGGCTCAACGGCCCAATATGGAATGATGACGGAAACAGTTCCGCTCTGGCACATCCTCTAAAAATCTCTGGCCAACTATCATGGTCACTCATAACATGTCTTGTCGATGATGCCAAACTCTGGCCAACTGGGTGCACGTAATACGACCGATCCTGGGTCCATTTATCCTCGTGTAGTATTCTAGAAAGATTCTGTTAGTGTCTTTCCCAAATCTCGTTCCTGCCGAATTGCCCGGAAGTCACCACCCTTTACTAAATCCATTTCTTGTTCCGAAACAGCTGCATACTCATCACGACTTCTTCTAAAAGGTATATCCATATTCAACGCCCCTGCATGCGTGTCACATCTCTGATGTCAATGGAGTAGAACGTCATCTCGTCAAAATCTCGTACGAACCTCTTATTCCATTTTCTCTAATGTCGACTGATTCGGACTCATCTCTTCGTAGCTGTATGGACTGCGCTACAAATGGCTATACTCATAACTAGAGTCTCTCTTCTGAAACTATGAACATCGACAGCTCAATATCTCATGGTAGGTATCTAGCCAACTACGCCCTCGGAAACTCTTCAAATTCGTCGGAGGAATACTTTTCATTCGTCTGTTTTCTATCGACTCTCAACGTTCCTGTGTGAAGTCTTCTCAAGCTGAAATCAATCAATCTGATGACCTCGCTTCGGGGTATGCAAACGAACCACATATCCTAGTCATTTATCCATGGGTGACTAGCGATCTTCTATCAAACCCCCAAGTACAACTCGTGCTGCAATAGCTTCAAACATCTGGGGAGATATCTTGTCAGTTGCACCAACAACTAGCTCATCCGTCCGCATGATAGACAATGCTTCAATCATCAAGAATAAATGGTGCATAGACGGTCATCACATTCTGGCTGGCCTCTAGCAGTAGCCCGATCATTTTTTTGTGGATATCAAACGCTCGTGTCCACGAAAAAACATAGTAAAACGACATATCGGAACGCTCATGTCACCGAAAAACACAATAAAACGACACATATATGCAATCGTGTGTCACCGGAATTACGCCCTGGTCAGTCCTCGTCCATGACGAGCTCGTGCTGACCGCAACTCTAGCCGCAGCTCTCTCTACCCGTGCAATCATGGTAACAGAAACCACAAACCGATATCGATAAGGATAGATCATAGAAATGAATAGAAATACAGTGCATAAAATATGTACATCTTAAGACTTCTTAAGGGGAGTAGCGTATCGTAAGTATGCCGCGGAACATACACACAATACGTCACTCTAGTTAAGTCACCTACTCTATCAACCAAGGTCAACCTATGCGATGAAAGTTCGGGTCTAATACCCCCTCGACCAAGTCTAATTTCCGTAAGGTCAAGCCTAGGTTCCGAATATAAATATACGCCGTAGACTCTGCATAGTCAAACCTAGACTCGAACCAAGGTTAAACCTAGCCCTTTGATACCAACTTTGTCACAACCCGAAATGGCACATGACTGGCACTTAAATCATGTGAAGTCTATAGGACCCCACCTAATTCAAGTAAACCAAAAGCCCAAAAATCTAAACCATTTGAAAAGAGAGTGAAGGAAAAACTTATTTAAAAGTTAACATATAAATTCACTTTGAAAGTCGAAGTAAGCATTTTTAAACATCAAGTCCTTTCAAAAATTTCGGCAGAGTTTCTTATGTAAATACTTTCCCCAAACGGATACAAACATGCATAATATAAGTAATGAATAAAGGCATCCCAAGCGGGAGCTAGCTCTTCGCCAGTTGGCGGAAACAACCATGCAAGCAATATAATATACAACGCCGAAAGGCGAGGAATCAAAACTCAGAAAAGTAAAGAACTCGGCATCATCAAGTAAGCCAGAAAACCATAATAATACAAACGCGCAACTCTAAGGTCGAAAGAATAATATCTGGTTTTTAAGTCTGTCCAAATAATACAAGTCTGGTTGATGGAGTTTACTAGATACAACTGAAATAAATAAGAGTACAATGGTGGTCGCGATGCAAGTGAACCCACCTACCTAAGCAATCACCCGGAATGAAGTGGTGTGCCAGCAAAGCCGCCAAGGAAACCTGTACGGCAAAACCTGCAAGAAACTATGGCACAACGGGGGTGAGTTGCCAACTCGTGAGTAGAAAACATCACCGAGAAGAAATCGCATGTATGACTCTCTCCTAGGTCATACAATAATATCCTTAAAATAATATAACCTGAAGCATCTAATATTGGCAAGGGTAAATATCTAAACATAAGTATAATACCAAGTGCTCGTGTCAGTGCCTCAGGTAGCAACATATCACATATATGATGTACAAATGTATTAAGAATGAAAGAAGAATACATAATGAATGAGAAAACTGTTTTCTTATCTCAGTGAGATTTTTGTATAAAAGTATCATCAATGAAATCAACAGAGAATCTGTGTCAAGTATCGACACAAAACATATATCTCAATATCTCAATGTCTCAATATCTCGGGCTCCGGCAATCCGGACTGGCCCATTGATTGATACTTTTCTTTGTGTGTCGGTTTAGAAAATGAATAGAAATCACAATCAAAGAATTATTTGACCGCAATCAATAACGGTGTCGGTTTGTAGTGCATTGTGAGTGTGGATCGTCCACAGGGATTGCGCAATTCGTTCGTATTTTGTTTTGTTTGAATCGAAAATTTAATAGAAGAGAAAAGCAAAAAAATCGATTCAAGATTTTATCGATGAATTTCAAGAATCAACTAGTCTAATCAAGAATCAAGAAATCGATAAACATCAAGAATCAAGAAAGATAGAATTCCAATCGATTTAGGTTTCAAGATTTGGAGTAAAGCTCGTAGGAATCGATTAGATCGTAGATGTGAAGAAGATTCAAAATTACGATTTCTTATCCATTAACAAATTGATACTAAATCGATGTAGATTCATCGAGGATCAAGGATCTTGCGAAGAATTAGGGTTCCTCATCCTATCCTTTGTCCTTTCGATGAATCACATTCACTAGATAGCTTCTAGGAAATCGAATGATCGATCGTTGATCTCTAGATCGTGCGAAAAGAATCAAGAATGCATTTCACATCGATCTAGATCATCGATCATACAATTTTCAAGAATTTACAATCGTTATAGGACTTAAGAAAACGTTTAAAGATTCGTCAACATCATCATTCTACAATCGTTTCGATTCCTCCACAAGCGGAGTTTTACTCAAGCATCATCATGAAGAATACATTCAAGAATTGAATACGAATCATAATGCTCGAATTGAAATATAAGCAAGTTTAAAGAATCTTCACCTTTATTATATCAACAATTAGTTACAACTCTCAAGAACTACAAGAGAAAGGAACTTTGATCGTCGAATCTAGCGTCGCTCGGCTCCTTGAGTCGTGGATCGGCTTGGATCTCGTGCTCCGTTGAAATCCGGCTTCGCTTCTAAAGGATCGTTGAAGACTTGCTTTGCTTGCACTCAAAGGATCTTGAATTTGGTTTCTTGATTGGATTAGGGTTAGGGTTTGGAGGTGGCAAGTTTTGTCACTAAACTTGTGGGAAGATGAAGAATGGGAGAGATTAGAGATTGAATTGCTTTCAACCCTAATTTTTGAACAACTAAAGATTAGCCTTTTCAAGAAAGCCTAGGGTCCTTTTTATAGGTTTCCAAAACCCTAGGTCTAGGATTTGAATTTTGAATTTCCCTCCAATAGTTTGTTATAGGGAGAGGCTTCTAGAAGTAGTTAGTTAGGAGCTTAGCTTCTACCTTAAGCTAGGAGGTTAGGGAGAAGGTTCTAGGCTCTTAATGGAGTTAGGGTGAAGCTTGTTGTGGAAGCTTGGGGTGTTTAGTTTAGAACCCTAGAGCTTGCTGATCTGGCAGAATGTTCAGGAGATTTCTGGAATTTGCAGTGTATTGCTGAGGTGTACACACTGAAGGAAGAGTTATGGTGCAGAGAAGAAGTGATGACGTAGCCAAGCCGTCGCGGTTCTACGGCGCAAGGCGGCTCCGGCCGCGGAACCGCGGCCAAGTTGGAGTCTTAGGGCTTCAACTTTATATTGTTGCTTTCTGATGTCTTCTTGGTGTTTTTATGATATGTTGAATCTCTTAATGCCTTTTAGATCATTGCCAGATTCCAAATCCTTGAGTTGGCGTATTCTTTACCAGCTCTGTTATGTAATTTTGACCGATCTCTTGGAATTTCCTACACCGACTTCGAAACAAAAGTTGCGCAATATAGGAATGATGCCATGCTATGAAATACAGTCAATTTCCCTTATAGTGCCGGTTTTAAAGTCTAACACATGCAATCTGATATTTTACGACTAATTTGCTAATATGTGAAATATGAATACCGAACACTTCTAGATGAGTGCAAAAGATAGGGAAATTGCCGGTTTAAAGATGCAGTATTTTCGACTGATCAAATTCCCCAAACTTATTTTCGGTCGTCTCGAGCGAATTGTTTTATTAAAAAGTGAAGGAGAAAATAAAGAAAGAGAAAAACTAACTAGCACACTTTCGTAGGCAACACGATTGCACTGAGCACGTGCAACAAGCCTTTAAACCTCTAGGTGTCCCTAGTAGGAGGAGTGTTGTCTCCTGAGGGTTTTCAGCGGATTCCATCCACAAAATCCAATAATAAAAGGAAGATCATGAAATTTACATTTAAAGAAAAGAATTGTAAAAGAAAGGCCTTGAAAATTAGGGTTTCCAACTAAGCTAGTTTTTCGGTTGTCATGAGCCCTATCTTAATAGTCATGAAAAGATGTCAGAAATCACGTCCTCCCTCAATAAAACATCGTCTTATTCTTCATTCCTATCTTTCTTCCAAATATCGATCATATAACCCTGCATGTGTGTAAAGATATCCCTACACCCAGAGAATTCAATTCAAGCTATCATACTCTTGCCCATCAGCCTTAGTACTTTTTAATTAATGAATATTTAGATGAGATTGCTCACACACTTTCATGCGACCGTTAATACTTCTTGAGGTACTAACCGACCGATTACTCATGTGTTTGCTTATTTGGTGTATTTTCCTCGTCTTGCACCACCTAAGGCTTAGCAGTGACTCCCAGACCAGTTGGCCTTAGGGCACTAGGTGAAGAGGCACCCTCGCTATATTTTTTTATTGCTGCTTGGCGATAACAAAACCAGTCTTCATTTTTCTCACCATTTTATATTTTCTTCAATTTTTTATTTCCTTCATACATCGGCTTTAAGACAAGAGTGTTTCAAGGTATCCTCTACTATCCCGAGTTTCAAGACGTGTGTAAGTGCGAATAGCAGGGTATCAACGTTCAAAATGTTTGGCTTCCAGAATAGAAACTATTTTTCAGACTTATTTTTATTCTCAGATTAGTGACTTCTTTCATCTTACTAACCCTTGGGACAACGGCTCATAACTACTTATTACTAGTTCGTATAAGAAAACTTCTAATTTTCTTGGTTTTCTTAAATTTTTCTAATCTCATGGATGTAATTTTTCACTATCTAATCTTTTATTATCTTATTTATGTACAAAAAATGTTAAATATTAAAATATTTTTGTATTTTGAAAATTTTAAATTTTTATGGGTTTTGAAAATTTTAAATCTTTATAGGTTTTTAAAGAAATGTTTTGTGCTTATGCAAATGATATGCAAATGATGCAAAAATAAGCACAAACCTCCCCCGAACTTGTTTTCAACAGTATCCTCACTGTTGCCAACAGCTATATCTACAAAAACCTGTAAGCCTGGGAGGAATTTATTAGTGGGGGCAAAATATATAAGTGAAGAACCTCCCCCAAACTTACTCTTTTCACTCACCTCCATTTAAAAAGATGATGCAGTGATATGCATGACATGGGGTGAGACGGAGGAATTTTAATCCAAATAAAATGGCTCCTGTAAGAACAGGAGCTCCTCCGTGGGGTCAGTGGAAAAATACGGCTTTAGTTTATGTCCATTCACTTTGAAAAATATGCCGTTTTTAACATTTTCTATTTCTACTGCCCCGTGCGGGTATACAGACCGCACAACAAAAGGTCCCTTCCACCGAGATCGAAGCTTACCCGCGTGAAGGTGTAGTCGTGAATCATAAAGAAGGACTTGTTGACCTTGTGTAAATGTTTTCCTCAAAATGTTTTTATCGTGAAAAACCTTAGTCCTATTCTTTACGATTACAGCATTATCATAATCTTCATCGCGGAGTTCGCTTAGCTCATTTATTTGCAGCTTCCGAAAGTTGCAGGCTTGGTTTAGGTCAAAATTGATTTCCTTAATAGCCCACAATGCTTTATGCTCAATCTCGACAGGTAAGTGACATGCCTTCCCAAACACTATCCTATATGGAGACATCCCTAGGTTGGTTTTAAATGCAGTTCGGAATGCCCAAAGAGCATCCGTCAGTTTGGTCGACCAGTCTTTTCTATTCTTAGCAACAGTCTTTTCCAGGATTTGTTTGATCTGTCTGTTTGAAATCTCAGCCTGCCCGCTCGTTTGGGGATGATAGGGTGTAGAAAGTCTGTGGTTGATTGCGTATTTCCGCATCAGAGTCTCGAAAGACCTGTTGCAGAAATGTGTCCCATTATCGCTAATGATAGCGCGTGGGTGTCCAAATCGCGAAAAGATATTCTCTTTTAAGAACTTAATGACAACTTTCCTGTCATTAGTGCGACATGGAATGGATTCAACCCACTTTGAGACGTAATCAACCGCCAACAGAATGTACAAATTCCCAAAGGAGTTGGGAAAGGGACCCATAAAGTCAATGCCCCAAACATCGAAAATTTCAACCACTAGAATGGGGTGCTGAGGCATTTCATTTCTCCGGGAAATTCTACCCGTGTACTGACACTGTGTGCAGGTTTTGCAATGCTCAAATGCGTCCTTGAAAAAGGTCGGCCAATAAAATCCACATTGCAAAACCTTCTCTGCCGTCTTTTCAGGACCGAAGTGACCCCCACAGGCCTGATCATGACAAAAAGAAAGAACACTCTTGAACTCTTCTTTCGGGGCACACCGGCGAATGATCTGATCAGGACAATACTTAAACAGATATGGATCGTCCCGGTAAAAGTGTTTTACTTGGGATAGAAAACGGTATTTGTCCTGTTTTGACCAATCGCTGGGTATAAGTCTCGTTACAAGATAGTTCACAATATCCCTGAACCAAGGTTCATTGGATACGCTCAAGAGTTGTTCGTCCGGAAACGAATCATTGATCGGCAGGGTCACAGGGGAAGAAGAGATGCGTGAAAGATGGTCGGCTACTACGTTTTCACATCCTTTCTTATCTTTGATAACAAGATCAAATTCTTGTAATAGAAGGATCCAACGTATTAGCCGACCTTTTGCATCTTTCTTCGCCAGAAGATGTTTCAAGGCGGAATGGTCAGTGTACACAACTATAGGTGAGCCAATCAAGTAAGGCCTGAATTTTTCTAATGCAAATACTACTGCCAAAATTTCCTTTTCGGTAGTTGTATAATTGACTTGAGCATCATTCAGGGACTTACTCGCATAATATATCACGTGTGGCATCTTTTCAATGTGCTGTCCTAAGACTGCACCTACTGCAAAATCGGATGCATCACACATCAGCTCAAAGGGGTAGTCCCAATTTGGAGACGATAGAACGGGGGCTGTAGTGAGGGAGTGTTTGAGTGAGTCGAAAGCTGCCTCACAGTCCGAGTCAAAGTGGAAGGTCATATCCTTGGCCAAGAGAAGAGTTAAGGGTCTAGCAATTTTGCTAAAGTCCTTAATGAATCTCCTATAAAAGCCCGTATGGCCAAGGAATGATCGAATGTCCTTGACGCTTTTGGGATGAGGAAGGTTTTGAATGACATCTATCTTAGCTCTGTCAACCTCAATGCCTTTCTGTGAAATAACATGTCCAAGCACAATTCCCTCTTGGACCATGAAATGGCATTTTTCCCAGTTCAAAGTTAAGTTCTTCTCTTTGCAACTAGTAAGAACTGCGTCAAGATTCGATAGGCAATCAGAAAAAGAGTCTCCAAAAATCGAGAAATCGTCCATAAAGATCTCCAGAAAATTCTCTACCATGTCAGAGAATATCCCCATCATACACCGCTGAAAGGTAACGGGAGCATTGCATAACCCAAAAGGCATGCGTCTATATGCAAAGGTACCAAAAGGACAAGTAAAAGTGGTTTTATCTTGATCCCTTTTGGCTATGGGGACCTGATTATAGCCAGAGTATCCATCCATAAAACAATAATACTCTCGTCCAGCTAAGCGTTCCAGCATTTGATCAATGAATGGTAAGGAAAGTGGTCTTTCCTCGTGGCAGCATTGAGTTTTCTGTAATCAATACATACACCCCACCCAGTTTGGACGCGTGTCTGAATCAACTCATTTGCCTCATTGGTAATAACAGTGATGACGGATTTCCTAGGGACGACATGTATAGGACTCACCCATTGGCTATCGGAGATTGGGTATATAATACCATTATCAAGGCATTTGACGATCTCTTTCATCACCGCTTCCTTCATGACAGGATTCAACCGTCTCTGTGGTTCTCGGGTTGGTCTGGCATCATCCATCATATGTATATGATGTTCTACTATCAAGGGACTAATCCCTTTGATGTCCGCCATAGTCCAACCAAACGCCTCTCTATTAGATCTCAATACCGATAAAAGTGCATTCTCTTGCTCTGATGCTAGAGAAGCGGATATGATAACCGGTAAAGACTCATTCTCACCTAAATAAGCATATTTAAGATGAGAAGGTAAAATTTTGAGATCTAATGCGGGCGGAGAAATAATAGAAGGCGGGATCATCGAGTGATTTTTGGAGTCGCAAAGAAGCTCATAGCCTGTGAAAGATACAGACTCGGGTGGTGATAGGTCAGGAGTGTCGGACTCAAGTGTGAAAATGGTGTCCTCACTAAGATCATGTGTAAGATCAAACAGTGATGTGGTAGTGTCGTCGAGATCTGTAAAGCAAAGTTCCTCAGCTCCACAACTTTCGGGAGCGATCTCGTGGACAGAGCACACATCAAGAATATGAGCAGAGGGTTCTGATGGCTGACTTCCAACTTTGTAGATGTTTAGTTCAATGGTCATATTTCCAAATGATAAGTTCATTGAACCATTTCTACAGTTAATAACAGCGTTGGAAGTGGCAAGGAAAGGTCGACCCAAAATCACCGGAATTTGGCTCCGGGGGTTCGCTACAGGTTGTGTATCAAGAACAATGAAGTCTATAGGGAATACAAATTCCTCGACCTTTATCAACACATCCTCTAGTTCACCCTTTGGTTTGGTGATTGAACGGTCTGCCATTTGGAGAGTGCAGTGAGCAGGTTTCAACTCTCCAATCCCTAGCTGCTCATAAACAGAATATGGAAGTAGGTTAACACTTGCGCCAAGGTCTAAAAGAGCACGATTTATGTTTTTACCCCCAATAGAAATCGATATCGTAGGATATCCTGGGTCCTTACGTTTCTTTGGTAACTGTGGGATAAAAGCAGTGCTAATATTATTAGACATGAAGACCTTCTTCGGCACTTGAGTCTTCCTCTTCCTAGTGCACAAGTCCTTAAGAATTTTCGCATAAGCGGGGACTTGTTGAATAGCATCTAGCAGAGGGATGTTGATGTTAACCTGTTTGAACATTTCCATAATTTTCTCCATATGTGGACTCTCTTTGTTACCCCTTAACCGATTCGGGTAAGGTGCTTTAGCAATAAGCGCTGGGTCCATCATAGGAGAAGGAAGTGGGGGTAGACGTGATCCCAAAAGAAGAGTGGGGACCGTCTGTGGAGAACCAGAAGAGCTATACTGAGGTGTCGAGCCTAGAGGGAAATGGAGAATAGGCTCGCGAGAAGGCGGTGGGGTAGAAGAACAAGGATCAGAAGTAGAAGTGTGTGTGTGAGGAAAGGTCTCAGCCGGGGTGTTATTGATAGGATTTTCAATATCATCAATTCCTTCCCCGACATGGTTATTCAGCACTCTTCCTGATCTCAACGTTGTGACGGCATTTACATTGTAATGCCCAGGATTCGGTAGGGGTTGAGACGGAAGTTTCCCTTTTTCTCTCGCACTCATTTCGGCTTTAAGTCGTGCAATTTCAACTTCCATCGATCTGATACTCTCAGCTTGGGACGCTGAGTTTTTCTTTATCTCACTGACGGAAGATCTAACCTCAGCCGAAACCTCTATGAAATTTGACAAGAGTGATTTCATGGTTTGAGTGAATTGAGAGAATTCGTCAGAACAGGACAACTGCATAGGATTAGACGGTGCAGGAGTGTTGACCTGGTTTTGGAAATTTTGTGACTGTAGGGGTGCTGAGTGAGTTGAAGTGGTTGCTGTTATGGTGGAAAAGCCCTTTGGAAATTATTTTGGCTTGGAACCGTGTTTTAAGATTGTTGTTGTTGGTTCCAAGCAAAATTCGGGTGATTCCTCCAACCCTGATTGTATGTGGAAGAATAAGGATCGTTTCTAGGTCTTTGAAATGCGGCATTAGTATGCTCGTGACCTTGAAACGAAGAGTTTAATGGACATTCTTCCCTTAAGTGAGAAGGATTAGAACAGCAGCCACATACAGTTTTGGAGAGCGACATTGGGTTTAGGGAGGCTGCTGAAAATTTGTGTTCCATAGCCTCGAGCTTCTTTTGCATTGCTGCCATCTCAGCTCGAACACCTATGGACACATCAATTTGGTGTATGCCACCCCTATTCAATGATTGGGTTCCACTCTCCCACTGTAGTGATTTTTCAGCGAACTCTTCTAAAAATTTCCAAGCTTCCCCATCATCCTTGGTCATAAAAGTGCCTTGACACATGTTTTTCAAGGTTCTGTTTAGTGTTTGGGTTAATGCCCTCATAAATGATTCGGCAAAGATCCCATCTCGGGATGCCGTGATGAGAACATTAAACCAAAAGATCCTTGAAACGTTCAAAGCATTTAGAGAATGGTTCAGTAGGAAGCTAGGTGAATTGGTTGAGTTCGCTACGGATTCGAGCTGTTTTTTCCATAGGGTAAAATTTCTTAAGGAATGCCGCAACGAATTCTTCCCAATTCGTGATTGAATGTGCAGTAGTGTTATATAGCCACTTCTCGGCTATATCGCATAAAGTAAATGAAAGAAGTCGTAGACGCATAGCATCCACTGAAAGTTGTGACGTACCCATCATTGCGCATACGTTTTCAAATTTGGTGATGAAAACGTAAGCGTCCTCAGTCTCGAGTCCGTGGAATTTGGGTAAAAGGTTGATGTATTGCGGTTTAATTTCAAAATTATCCCCGTTGGCTGGTGGAATAGATAAGCAGGTCGAAAGAGGACCTCGCAATGGATAGCACCTCTCTTGGAGAGAGATGCGGGGTGGATTCTGCGCACCAATGGACGGCGGCAGATTAGTGGTAAAGAAGTTCGATGGAGACGGATCCATCGGTGTGGGTGTGGTGGTGGGTAAAGAAGAAGTAAATGGAGAAATACCGACTTCGGAGTCGATCAAGGGTACGCGTACTAAACGGGCACTAGAATCCCATGTCCAGCCTATCTTGCACTAAAAAGGGTTAGTACAAGTGGCAGCGTGACTTATAATTAGGGGAAGTGAATGAATGAATGCGGTGTTTGTTTTGAAAATTGGACGGATTTTTGAAAAAATGATGCAAGCACAACAAATGCAACACACAAAACCCTAATTCTAGGGGTCACCTAGGTTAAATTTCTAGACCGCTCCTAACTGCCAAAAGACAAGTCGCAGGATAAATCCTTCACTGCCTCTTTGTCTCTCCTGTGGCCAGGTAAGTGGGAGGTTCTCCACTACGTAAGTAGTGGGCCTAATTAAGTAACCACTAGCCTTTGACACACTTGCCTTAGACACCACAAAAGAAACGCGGATAAGCAATGAATTACCCACGGCCTTCTTCTGTCCTAAGTGAGCGCGACGGTCCTTAGAGTCATCTCTAGATTTCTTTTAGTTAATGAGGGTCAATGCGGATGCAAATTTTGCGATTTTTGGGGCTTAGGAAGGGTAATGAACTCCCCACCTAATCTGGATTTGGTCTTTGCCCCTTAATGTCCGTATTAATAATGCAAACAACCACAAAAATCAAAAACATGCACAATTTAATTTTGCTTTTTGCGATGCTGCGATTTTTGCAAAGAAGCCTACAGAAAAATGTTATTTGGAGCAGACAGAGGAGGAGATAAGAAAGTTAGAGATCACCTGAGCAAATTTGGTGCAGCAACGCCTTGAGGAGGCCACGGAACCTCCGCAATAGAGGGCTAGGGCCGCGGAAACGCGGTGGAACGGTAGGATCCCTGCACAAAAATTTCACAGAAGGCTTATTTTCACCTCCTGAGCTCTCTGGAATTCTCCAAATATTTTTCCAATTGCACAGCAAGCTCCAGATTTCCTTGCAACAAACCACAACAAATCGTTTAGATTTTGCACGAATTTTGATCTCAAAATTGTAATGGAATAAATCTTTCAATTCAAATTTCAATATAGAACGAATTAGCGCGCAATCCCCGGCAACGGCGCCATTTGATTGATACTTTTCTTTGTGTGTCGGTTTAGAAAATGAATAGAAATCACAATCAAAGAATTATTTGACCGCGATCAATAACGGTGTCAGTTTGTAGCGCATTAGTGAGTGCGGATCGTCCACAGGGATTGCGCGATTCGTTCGTATTTTGTTTTGTTTGAATCGAAAATTTAATAGAAAAGAAAAGCAAAAAAAACGATTCAAGATTTATATCGATGAATTTCAAGAATCAACTAGTCTAATCAAGAATCAAGAAAGCGATAAACATCAAGAATCGAGAAAGATAGAATTCCAATCAATTTAGGTTTCAAGATTTGAAGTAAAGCTCGTAGAAATCGATTAGATCGTAGATGTGAAGAAGATTCAAAATTACGATTTCTTATCCATTAACAAATTGATGCTAAATCGATGTAGATTCAGCGAGGATCAAGGATCTTGCGAAGAATTAGGGGTACTCATCCTATCCTTTGTCCTTTCGATGAATCACATTCACTAGATAGTTTCTAGGAAATCGAATGATCGATCGTTGATCTCTAGATCGTGCGAAAAGAATCAAGAATGCATTTCACATCGATCTAGATCATCGATCATACAATTTTCAAGAATTTACAATCGTTATAGGACTTAAGAAAACGTTTAAGATTCGTCGACATCATCATTCTACAATCGTTTCGATTCCTCCACGAGCGGAGTTTTACTCAAGCATCATCACGAAGAATACATTCAAGAATTGAATACGAATCATAATGCACGAATTGAAATATAAGCAAGTTTAAAGAATCTTCACCTTTATTATATCAACAATTAGTTACAACTCTCAAGAACTACAAGAGTAAGGAACTTTGATCGTCGAATCTAGCGTCGCTCGGCTCCTTGAGTCGTAGATCGACTTGGATCTCGTGCTCCGTTGAAGTCCGGCTTCGCTTCTAAAGGATCGTTGAAGACTTGCTTTGCTTGCACTCAAAGGATCTTGAATTTGGTTTCTTGATTGGATTAGGGTTAGGGTTTGGAGGTGGCAAGTTTTGTCACTAAACTTGTGGGAAGATGAAGAATGGGGGAGATTAGAGATTGATTAGCTTTCAACCCTAATTTTTGAACAACTAAAGATTAGCCTTTTCAAGAAAGCCTAGGGTCCTTTTTATAGGTTTCTAAAACCCTAGGTCTAGGATTTGAATTTTGAATTTTCCTCCAAAAGTTTGTTATAGGGAGAGGCTTCTAGAAGTAGTTAGTTAGGAGCTTAGCTTCTACCTTAAGCTAGGAGGTTAGGGAGAAGGTTCTAGGCTCTTAATGGAGTTAGGGTGAAGCTTGTTGTGGAAGCTTGGGGTGTTTAGTTTAGAACCCTAGGGCTTGCTGATCTGGCAGAATGTTCAGGAGCTTTCTGGAATTTGCAGTGTATTGCTGAGGTGTACACACTGAAGGAAGAGTTATGGTGCAGAGAAGAAGTGATGACGTGGCCAAGCCGCCGCGGTTCCGCGGCGCAAGGCGGCTCCGGCCGCGGAACCGCGGCCAAGTTGGAGTCTTAGGGCTTCAACTTTATATTGTTGCTTCCTGATGTCTTCTTGGTGTTTTTATGATATGTTGAATCTCTTAATGCCTTTTAGATCATTGCCAGATTCCAAATTCTTGAGTTGGCGTATTCTTTAGCAGCTCTTTTATGTAATTTTTACCGATCTCTTGGAATTTCCTGCACCGACTTCGAAACACAAGTTGCGCAATATAGGAATGATGCCATGCTATGAAATACAGTCAATTTCCCTTATAGTGCCGGTTTTAAAGTCTAACACATGCAATATGATATTTTACGACTAATTTGCTAATATGTGCAATATGAATACCGAACACTTCTAGATGAGTGCAAAAGATAGGGAAATTGCCGGTTTAAAGATGCAGTGTTTTCGACTGATCACCCATATCATCAAATCTCAATCTCTCGAGCTCCGGCAATCCAGACTGGCCCCTATCATCAAATCTCAAGACTACGTCGGTATCCTCCGGATATCCACCGCGTCACAAATAACCGGTCGGTAGTGCTCCCCTGCCGGGCTCAACGCCATCATCTGCGACCATCTTGCCCCGGGGTACCGCACCGGGGCCACCATGCACCCATAGACGGTTCCTCCTCCTCCTCGAATCGGGTGTATGATACCGCTCAAGAGCCGAGAAAACTCATGGTGGACACCTCTCACATCATATCATGAGAAAACCGCAAATTTCTATTTTTTAGAAATGATAATGAGTTTATAAAATCCTTGCGGTTTCTACAAATCCAGAAATCTCATGGAAAATCGAAATCCCAAAATCGAGAATCAATAAACAGTGAATTACCGGCATTAGGCCCCATAATATTGCATGACAAATGAATATATATACATGTATGGGTATCTAAACAAAGAATGCAATATCTAAACTAGCATAGTAATTATATATCGGAACTATCTGCTAGTAAGTTATATCAATGAAGTAATATTTCTAAAGTGTACATGTCATGGAAATCACCGATGATGATGTGTGTGAGCCGGCAAGTAAGTGTTCGTGGACATACGCATCATCGGTAATGGTGCTGGTGTCCTGACAACATGGGTTCATAATAACAAAAGACAACACATGTATAAGCATGCAATGAGATAAGAAAAACATGAATATAATGGTGAATGAATAGGAAATGCAACATATAAGCATGTACATTTATATATACGGGTCATACAATTTTGGCATTTAGAATAGCACGAATCGTGGTTTTAGAAAATAGGGGCTATAGTGTTTTTGAGAAAAGATACGTCCTTTGAAAAATCCGTAGTATCCCTCGGCCTGTCTTTAAAATATACTCATAATTCGTTAGTTTTGAAAATAAGTATAACTCGAGCCCAGTCTAACATCTACCAAGAAACTACAGGACTAAACTAAGAGACTACTCTAAAGGGTAAGGAAATCCACCTAAACTCCGAGTCGATATATCTAGTAGTCGGCGATCCCGCCTCAATAGCGTCACGTACGGTAAAATATATAATACGACATCTTCTAATCAAGAGTGCGGATCAATCATCATATCTATACCTCGTACGGTAAAATCCATCGTACGACATCCCAAATCGGGGTACGGGTCAAATATCGCATATATCACATTATTCATATGGTATCATTATCATAATATCATGAATTAGGATACCATTCTAAAATCTAGTACATTCCGATACCATCAAACATATATTCGCGTGTGAATAAAAAAACTTCGCTCATCGATCCACTATAATATCATGTCGTATATCATAACATGACCCAAATCACATAACCGATCTCACGGCATCATGCCCGATCATATCGACTCACCTCCAAGTATCGTATACTATTCTCATCACCCGTGTATACGTATATGTATATGTATATATATATATCTGTGTGTGTGTGTGTGTACCAACGTATCCACATATATATATATATACACACACACATATAAACATGTACACCCAAACATATCACGTGTCTGCATGTGTGTGTGTGTGAACCTTTACTCTAGGGTTTCGCAACTATGAAACTAAACTAAAAGCACTATCTTCTAATTACACTAAAACTAACCCAAGATCTCCTAAAACCGTTCTTTCTAATTGTCCACGTCTCACAATAGACATATTTATATATAAAACGTATTCGCATGCTACACTACGAAACTGTAGGGGTACAATACGCCATCCACCCGACTTCCCCCATATATATATATATCTACTCACCTTGATTCTTGCTTGCCGAATTCGATGTCGCCATTCTCCTCCTTGTCATCCGAAGTCCACGTGAGGGTGCCTACACATATAAACACATAGTATCGTAAACCGAAATCGCACACGAAAACCAAAACGGCACACGTATCACACATAGATTAAAACCTATGGTCTACTCATGCAAATCAACCAAACAACTCCCGATATTGACGTACAAATGTCAAGTGACCGATACAAAACTCAAATATCAAAACTTTAAATTATGCAAAGGCTAAAATTCAAAACAGCAACTAAAGAAAATGGTCCCAGATTTTAGTTCAGGTAAAAAGAGTCTAAACTAGTAATGCAGAGGGTTAGCCTATGAGGTAAGTGAGCTACACTACCAACCTTGACACCATTTCCCACCAATGACCCGGCGACATACCCTAGAAATCCGGCCATATCGGCCTGGGGTGCTTGGATTGGGCTCGTATTTATAGGGTAGTCTCCTAGTGTCTTAAATAGATTAATGGTGTTGCTAGTTTTTCTAGTAAAGATCTCAGGTCACTCCAGATTCCCTATAGGCACAAAACATTCACAAAAATTGGCATTGAAAGTTTCAGTTTCCAGTGTCATGGTCTCGGCTCTATTTGATCTAGGTTTTAACACCAAAGGGGTTTGTAGTCACTAATTACACTCAATAGCACCATCACAACTCATTAAAATCCTCAATCCTCTCTTGGAATTTTCCAAGATCACTAAACTACATTTAAACACTTCTAAACTAAAATAGAAGCTAAAGAAACTTAATTACTACACTAATGGTGAAACAATTATCTCATTTGGCAACTCAAGAATATTCTTGAGTTGCCCCAAGTGCTCAAAATCTTGTCTCGATCCTATCTTGGTCTATGTGAGGAGTTTGTGCACATTTTTTGTGAAGGGAAAACAAGGTTTTGATGTGAATTTTGGATTGTTGTGAGGAGGTAGAGGAGGTGGGGGAAAGAGGGCAGCCATGGAGGAGGAAGAAGAGAAAAGGATGAAGAAAAATGAAGTGAAGAATGGAGCCATGGTCAAGTGACCCCTCGCCCTCTCTCTCTCTCTCTCTTGCCTATGCTTCCCTGTCTCCCCATGCCACATTTTAAAATTCTTTTTCTTTTTCTTTTCTCCTTTTTTTTATTTCATGAAACACTTGTAAAAGCCAAAATGAAGCCATGCACAATTAAGGATTTAAGACAAGTTTTCAAAATGTAACAAGTGTTAGCAATATGATATGGTGCATGTCACATGAACAAAACACAATCAATGAATGATTAATTACTAATCGAGTTTAGTAATACTAACTTATATACAATTAATTGTATACTAAATTGTAAAATTCTCAATCTTCATAAATTCTTTTAAAATCAATAATTCATTTAAATTTCCAAATATTTCCCACTTTATCGGTATATAATTATACCATATCATTAAAACCAATCCTTGCACTTAATAATATTCCTGAAATTTATTATTTTAATTATTTAATTTCTAAAATAATATTTTATTTCCTAAAATGTTACATGTATATATGTATGTGAGGTGCGGTGAGTAATCTTAACTGTGCTACTGGGTTATCTATTCTAAAGTTATGCAATCAATTTAATGGAATCGTCGATGTAACTCAATAGTATTCCGTGCATGCCCGAGACCACGGTCTAGACTCTCGGGTTGAATCTGAGACGTGCCTCTAAGCACTAAACAGGTAACATGTACAGACGAATGGTGTCAGCAATATCATCCCGGGACTGGCCTAGCCCCTAAAAACTTATCAGTATAAGTATCGAACTGTCGAGCTACAAGTCAAGTTTCATCATTGATTTCCTCTTACCCCCAAGTTATATGTTTAAATCAGGTATTGATAAATTTGGAGCTAATTCCAATACAGGATCAAGCACGTACAGGTTTTGTCTAAATAGACAACAGGATACGTCCATCAGGACGACAAGTCAGGATTGTCGGCATTAGTAACAAGATCAGGTATCAAGTCAAGCAGTGGTGTATCAGGTCATGACAGGCAATGTATATGTATCAAACGGATTCCCAAAGTAAAACTGTAACAAGTATCGAAACACGTAAAAGCATGGATGCACAAGTAATAATCAATGATACATAATATGAGTCAATGAGTCGTATGATGCACACTAGCAAGCATGATATATGAATATAGCAGTAACATGCAATAATCAGGCTCCGGCATGCAATTAAATATGTAATAAACAGTATGGATACGAACGGATATCGTAAAAATGGTAAACTGTAACAGGGATGTACAATGCAATAAACATATAATATTTTTATTTATATGGATGCAAATATAATAGCATAGCATGTAGCAAGATAAACTTGCCTGATCGGATCTCATGACAGGGTGCGTACGCCTCGTCCGACGTCGGGTAAACGTCGCAATGCACACACGCGCGTACAAAACAGGACCAGCCACTTAAGAACGTGACCACGCTGGCTGAGGATGACGACTGGGTCTCCCGGATCACCGGCAACGAGTACGGCTCTGGCGATCACCGAAAAACACGAATCAAGAAAAGAAAAGAAGAAGTAGAGGAAGAGGAGAGGGGATTGGTTTGGTGCTCTGGATTTGGGACAGAAGCGAGGACAGAGAGGATGGCGATGAGTCATGGGTCTCCAGCGATGGGGTTTTCCGGCGAAGGGTAGTGGGCTGCGGTTCTTGGCGTCGGGGTTCTTGTGCAGGGAAAATGGTTATGGGGTTGTGGTGTTCTGGGTTTTGGGTTCAGAGGAGATAAGGAGAAGGGGGTAACGATGACGAGGGGTTGCTAGCGGTAGAGGTTGGGTCGAGATCGGGGCTGTAGGGGTTTGTGGCGTCGGGGTTGTGGGTAGGTCGAGGGTTGGGTTGCAAGGAGTTTGGTAGGTGTTGTCGGGAATGCTCAGGAGAGGAGATGAAGAAGGTGACGAGGTCGGGGTGAAGTCGTCGAGGAGATCGGCGGTGAGGGGGTGAAGTAGAGGTCGGGGTTCTTGGGATTATGGGTTCGTCGGGTTTGCTGCTGAGACGTCGGGGATGGAGGAGGAGAAGGTGGAGGTGGTG
This sequence comes from Agapanthus africanus, assembly GCA_030015575.1. Lineage (NCBI taxonomy): Eukaryota > Viridiplantae > Streptophyta > Magnoliopsida > Asparagales > Amaryllidaceae > Agapanthus > Agapanthus africanus. Next base: position 135,322,509 of record JASDDO010000024.1, on the reverse strand, counting down.
AAGGTGAGGTCGGGACGGCCGTGGGGAGGTCGGCGACGAGGGCTTGGGTCAGGTGCGTTAGGGTTTGGGTTTCACGGAGGCGGGAACGAAGATGAGGCGAGGGAGAGAGAGGGACGTGGGGGTGAGAATAGGTTTTGAAAAATAAAGAATTATTATTATATATATAGTAAACGAGAGAGAGAAAGAGGCAGAGATTTGAGTTAGGATTCAATTATAAAAACATATTTTTTGTTAAAAAATATATATATAATATGCAGATAGAAGGGAGGTGAGAGTTAGGATTGGTTTAGAATTTTTTTTTTAAATGAAACATATATAATATATATATATAAGAGTTAATATTATAAGAATATAATATTAGTTAAATTTGAGTTTTCTGGCTAATACAAAAATATTCCAAAATACGCTAGGATAGGGTCTAAAATTACGGTTTAAAAATACGGATAATATACGTGTCAACTAAAACCAAAAAAAGATGTCCGGTTAAAAAAATGCATACCCCTAAGAACGGATACACGTAGCGTGCACGTAGCGATCCAAACGAGTCCGTTTCACTAAACGGGACGTGAACACGATGCACGGATGCTACCACAGGGTCAGAGGTATGATGCAGTCCATGTTAAATATTTTAAAAATATTTTATTTGATTATATTTGTATTATTAAAAAAATGCAGATGCTAGATATAATGAAAGTAAACAGACTATATGCAAGCATGAATCTTTAGCACTACCAGGGATAACTCGTAAACAGGAACTAAGACGGATTTCAAGTATGCGGGTCGGGTCGGATACCAAGAATAGGAACCAAACCACTATCGGCACCCAAAAACTAATAAAACATGAAATAGCCATACAATAAATAAAATAATCAACTCGAATATGGTATAACTGAACTAGGGTGTTACATTTTATGTATGAAAAGTTTATTATCACATGTTTCTACATTATATTTAATATAATGAGGGAAAATACATGCATATAATATTTATATGAAATATTAGTAATTAAAATATACATATCATATCAAATATTTCTAATAAATATTCTTAACATACAATATCATATAAAATGGTTAGGATAATATCTCAAAAATACCAAATACTACTAACACTTTGATTTGACATATTGTGCAGATATTAGCTCAGGTCTGGAATCCAAAAGATCCGGGATAAATCAAAATGTCGGAATCAAATCTGGCAAAATATTGAAGCAAATCGTAAGATTTAGTAACGGTAAAGACTCAGAGTATTATTTTCATAATCTAGATATCAAGAGGATCTCCAAATATCAATACAAAACACCTCAAAAAATCCCAAAATCCCATACCACTAGACCACGGCGGAACCGCGGCCAAACAAGCCAATATGCGGCGGTTCCGCGACGGGTCTAGGGCCGTAGGATCTGAGATTTAGGTGGTTTTATGATATCTTCATATATTATTATGTGGAATTTAGGGTTTCTAGTTTCTGTGACTATATATATGACCGAGATCTTCACATTCAAAATCATCACCGAAGAGATCAAGAAGTCCAAGCGATCCACGCATTCGAGTGATCATCAGCTAGTCATCTACTTCTAATAAGATAGAGATTGAAAGCAAAAACTAGGGTTCTCGTACTCTACTTTCAAAGGATTTGTAAATGCAAATAGTTGATTAATAAAGATACCGTTTTTATTATTCTTTTTGCAATTAATTTCTACACTTACTTTCTGCATTTAATTTCTGCATCTTAATCATATTTTCATTCTTCGACCTTTCTTCTAAATCTCAAATCATGAAAGAGTAATTCCTAACTTGTTAGGGTTTGTAGGCTAGGATAGATCAATGGATGAGAAATCATTTAACTTCTTTTATACATTTTAAAGTCTATAAAGTTTAGCAAAACAAATGTTAACATCCTTATCAGGCGTGCTACCAATTTATTGATAGTCATGACCACGATTTGAGATCTGTTTAACACTTATTTTGTTAAGGGCTAGACATGAATAGAGATAAATGCAACGACAAGGGTTAATAGTAGGAAACCCTAGTTTCTTCCAAAAACCCTAATCTATATTCATCACTATCGATCTAGTTTCAAACTATTAAAAAATAAAAGAAGTCATTTTTAATTATTCATCCATTACTACCAAGTCCTATGAACCCTACAAGTTTTTTCTTTATAAATTTATATCCGTTTCAAATTATAACGACAACAATCAACCAATCTTTCATCAACTCGTCTAAAGTAAGAAAAAGGTTCACGTTTCCCTGCGGACGACCCGTACTCATCGCAGTTAGCTACTGGCGACACTTGATTCCGGTTACTTTACGAACACACTTTTCAAACGATCAATCAGGAATCTTTTTGTAAAAGAAAGAGTATGATAGAATTGGAAATGATTCCAGAACCACAAAAGTTTACCGAAAATTTAGTAGAACCTAAGAATTCAATTGAACTTGACAAACTATTAGCCACTCCACGGATTTTAGTAGACGACCTCAGACACCCGAGAAATACTTCGGTTTTCTCGTAGACAGTGACAGGGAGGTCAGCATCATGGTGATGATGGCCCTACTAGTTATCAATAGGTCATAAGAAGTGGTAACTTCCAAGTGACTAGATACTTCATATCCAAAATTGACTCCACGCACTTCAGCAAATTATGGATTTTGAACTTTGCTAGGTGCTCCTGAAGGGGTAAAACCCATTAGGAGCAAGTAGATCTTTTCGAGATCCATGCAGGTAAAAAGGTACTAACCAAATAAGGCTAGACATGTTGTAGAGAGTTTTCATCAAATATCCGTTGTGGATTATGATGAGACTTTTACTTCAGTGTCTATACTGAAGTCCATACGGATATAACTTGGCACTGCTATTCCCCATACTTGTTATCAGCAGGTCATAGGAAGTGGTAACTTCCAGGTGACCAGATACTTCATATCCGAGATGGACTCCACGCACTTCAGCAAGTCATGGATTTTAGATTTTGCTAAGTGCTCCTGAAGGGGTAAAGCCCATTAGGAGCAAGTAGATCTTTCGGGATCTATGCAGGTGGAAAGGTATTAACATAATAAGGCTAGACTTATTATAAACAGTTTTCATCAAATACCCATTGTGGATTGTGATATGACTTTTACTTCAGTGTCTACGTTGAAGTCCATATGGATATGATTTGGCGCTGATGCAGTTCATGGCTATGATATCTAGAAGGTGAATGACTATAACGTCTTTCCAAATGGAATTTGAAAATGTACGTGTATATGACTCTGCCAGAGGGTTATCGTAGTCAGTGGGAGCAGCGGAAGGTGTATAAGTTGCTTATGTCTATTCGTAAACTGAAACATGGATAGCGGAGATGGATCATCTGTTTTGATGTGACAGTCAAGGTGATTGACTTCATCAAAACAATAGATGAACCTAGTAAGAAGGATGTAAGGAGTATTGTCCTGGATTTTGATGACATACTCCAAATAGGAAGTGATGTTCCTGTACTACAATCGGTCAAACTTTGGTTGTCACTTAGTGTTTTCTCCACGTTGGATATGGATAGTATATTAGAAATTCTGGTGACTAGATCTAGATTTGTGAAGTTCCCCAATCGGTACTTAGACAATATTCTAAAAGTATTTTAGAATGGATGACTCCTGGCGTGGTAGTATACACGTAGGTGATGGAGTCACCCTCTCTAAAAAGGATGTCTTCTAGACTGATGAGGAGAGAGACTGGAATGAATAATATATCATTTGTTTAGGCAATTGAGTCAATCATGCAATGTCTTGTACAAAACCAGATAGATAATATATTAGGGATTCTTGTTTTAGATCCAGATTTGGGAAATTTCCCATTCAGGTACTTAGACAGTATTCTAAAAATATTTTAGAATGGACGACTCCTGAGATGGTGGTGCGTCCGAACGTGATGGAGTCACCCTCTCTAAAGGGATGTCTTCTAGATTGATGAGGAGAGGGACTGACATGAATAACATATCATTTGTTTAGACAATTGAGTTAATCATGCAATGTCTTGTACAAAACCAAATAGATAATATTTTAGAGATTCTGGTTTTAGATCTAGATTTGGGAAGTTTCCCATTAGGGTACTTAGACAGCATTCTAAAAGTATTTTAGAATGGATGATTTCTGGCGTGGTGGTGCACCCGAAGGTGATGGAGTAACCCTCTCTAAAGAGATGTCTTCTAGACTGATAAGGAGTGGGATTGGCATGAATGTCATATCATTTGTTTAGGCAATTGACTCAATCATGCAATGCTTGTACAACACCAGATATTGCTTTTGCACTAGCTGCGATAAGCATATATTAATCCAATCCTAGAGAAACAAAGGGAAGCTATTATGAACATAAGAGTATGTTCTTGGTATAAGATAATGGCAGCCTCCTCTGGAAGGCGGTTATCGGTTAAGGCTTCCAAGGTATCCCGGATGATAGAGATGCTGTCAAGGTTTTGAGTATAGCCTCTTCTGAGGATCAGTATATTGGATAGTGTTCCAATACGGATACTAAGGTAATCATGGTGCAGTATGTTGGTTATGACTCAACAGAGGATATTGTCCAAGAAGTTTGTTGGATGGAGTTTTTTTATGATGAACTTGGCCCCATCAAGTATCCAGACAAATTCTTGAGGCGGGATATCGCTCAGTTTGGGAGATTGTTGATCTCCGAAAAGTTGAGATATAAAGAGATGAAGTTTGAATATTGTAGCGGATCCACTCACTGAGGTTATTTCTCGAACACGTTAAGTTTCACAAACATAGTTTGCGAAATTGATTAGTAGAGAAGTTGGGTATTCGGCAGCACACGAGCTGTGGATACGCAATACCATAATAATTGGCCTTAAGTGCAAGTGGGAGATTGTTGGATATAGTGTCCTCAAGGCAATTATTATAAATGCAAGTAGACAATTATGATAATTGAGGCAGGACTTATACAGGTATAACAATCTTACTCGAGATTATAGTACGCTATCTGGTTTACCTTCATCATTGATGAAGCCCAAAGGATTGTTGCTTGACAACCAGTATTATAATGGCGATCATATACGTGGGAGCTGGTTTGTCCATAAGCACATCCTTAAATGCCCCTAGTCGTGGGATTTTTGAGACTGAGCATCGATATTCCAGAGTAGTGTATAAGTTTCTAGACCCAGACAAGGGGCGGTGGCCGGTCTCACAAGCCATTGGTATTGTGTCACCTATGGTAGTATACAGGTGCTCACTGGAGGTGAGTACACCGGACGGACTCGCCGAGAAATTCTAGATAGTATTATATCTATCGTCAGATGGAAGTTCTCTTGTGGCAAGAGTACATATTAGTCCTTTGACCTGAAATCGTCATTTGTCTCATGTGAGTTCCTATTGTACTTTGATTACTACCCTACCATGGCTCAAAGGAGTCGTGCAAATAGGTTATAGTTGGGTACAGTCCCAAGCCACATGGAGGCAGTGGTCGATTGTCTGAGATTCGTCTCTCCTGGTATTAGGATTCGATGCCGCATTGTGTTCAGTTGGCTATCACCAGAAATCCGTAGCCACGGTGGATGAGATTTACCGATGGATGATCGGTAGTATCACTGTTGGTGATGAGCTTGACTCAGACACGACTTATCGCGTTAGTAAGGGTCTGACGTTATCCACCCCCTAGACCCGATATGCGATACTCTTTGAAGAAGAGACCGGACTGTATGGAGATTGTCACATTCAGGCTCAGTAGGGTAAGGACGTACTTGATTGTCGACCCCCCTTTCGACAAGTACCTAGGAAGCCGTTACGTACAGCTAGTGCCGCTGACGTGCTTATAGTTAAACCCACTGTCAGCGTATTGTTGAGTTTTTAGAGTCTCACACAGAGGGTTTTCCCGATTCAGGTAATAGATGTAGGAGCCGTACGTTGGTATGTGCAGAGATCTAATTAAATACGTGTACGGGATACACGGACTTTAATCGGACAGTTGATAATACTAGCCGACTTAGGATTAAGCCGGATTATTAAATCAGGTTTTGATTTAATAATTTATATATCTATTTTGATACATATATTTTAGTATATTGTTCACTATTCATTTTCTCTCTTTGGTGATATCCTTATTTTTATACGGATATGCGTATATGTAGCGATATATATACCGGATGAAGTATTAAGTATTTATACGGGAATGCTTCTAGAAGGACACCTCATATTTGATTTTCTTTTTAGAAAATTAAATGGGAAATTGAGGTGGAGGTATGGTGGCATGAAGCATGTAGAGAGGTATGGTTCTAGCATTTATTATTGATCATTCATGGTGCACTATTGATGCATGGTGGCTTATATAAAGCCATTCTCTTTTCTTTTGAGAGAGGGTGATTTTTCTTGATCTTGTGAGCTTCATGCTTCATGGTTACAAGTGTTAGAAAGTGATCGCACGCCTTCAGCGTGTCGGATATTCAAAATTCTAAAGTTATAACCGCGATCAAGACGGTGTCGCTTCGCAGCTAGCCGGTTGAGCACGGGTCGATCCACAGGGAGATGGTTGTATGTCCGTTCGTGTTTTAGACGAGTTAATAAAGAATGTGTATATTTTTTTTCAAATCTAACCTATGTGTTTTATATGCAAGTATAAAGTTGTTAAGAAAAAGATACGAAAGTGTAAGCTAAAGAAATCCGCACTCAAAACCTTTGAGCCGAGACTTGACCAATTGAAGCTAGAGCAATCGGCAACAACGTGGATTAGGGGATTTATGCACGGTATTCGTGGAATCTGGCTTATTGACCCTTGTCCTTCCGCTCTTGTCTCTTGCTTTCGCCTCCGGCCAAACCGAACGTAATCGGCCGCGATTAGGAATCACCGTTACCTTGGTAGGGTAGGGTGCCTAACGAAGCGCTTGCATAACGTTTGGGCGGAGTTCAAAGAAAAATAACGGGAAAAGGAAATGAGGAATGAAATCTTAACTTACAATATTGTATTTATTCTTAACAACAACATATTACTACCATTCACAAAACGAACCAAAAAGAGCAAAAGAAAAGATAAACAAAGAAAAGAAAAGATTACAAGCAAGTAATTAAAAGTGCATGGAATTTAAGTGCATGAAAGTAAATGAGCAAGAAATGAAACTAGGAACCATAGAACCCAAAACAAGACATGGGTTCAATAACCAAATCTTAAACTTGCAAGCTCAATTAAGAGGTTGCAAGATCAAGAAAATGCAAAGAACTCATGGAGAATGAAGCACAAAAGAGAGAACATTATTGATTCCAAAATAATACAACCCCTTGAGATCAATGACCAAAGCTTAAACTTGCAAGCTCACTTAAGAGGTTGCAAGATCAAGTTAAGGTAGAGAGATCAAGGGGGAAGCTAAGAAAAAGAATGACACAAAATAATCCTCATCTTCATTTAACATCCACTCAAAAGCTCTCACAACAATTTAATGGAGGAAAGATGAAGAAGAAGAAGAAATTAAACTAAAAACTAACAAAAAGTGGGCATAAGAATTGATCCCTTGACTTGGCTCAGAACTGGGGTATTTATAGGAGGAGAGTTGAAAACCTAGGGCAACATTCTGACCCTAAAGGAAAAGACAAACCTACCCCTGAAAAATAATCATCTGATGAGCCTATACGGCCGCGGATCCGCGGCCTAAGCATGCTTATGCCTCGGAACCGCGGCCATAAAGAGGATTTGGCTCATCGTATTTTTGTGGTTTCCCCGTTCTTCTGTCCTATGTTGTTCTACATATACCAAATTGCAAATTGCATCCACAATTGCATCAGATCTGCACAGTCCAAACATAGCTTAGCTTTTGATTGATTTGACCTTTCTCCCTCGAGCTCCGCGCACCCATTGATTCTTATGCTGCCTCCCTCGTGCTTTGTGCTTGTCCGAGACACGAATGACCACTGTCATTTGTCTTGTCTCAGGAACTGGTGCGCGGCACTGGACGGATACGGATGACCGGAACCCGGCTTTTATCTGCTGTCAACAGATGTTCTGTATTTTGGCGTAACAGTGGAGATTTTGTATCAATTGCTTTATTTTGGACTAGAAAACTGTGGCCTGTAAATATATAGCAAACACGGATTAAAAGCACCTGCCTATAAACAAACGAGCGTAAGAATGGGCGGTATAAAATGCCATATTCTGGTATGAACAAATACCCCCAAACTTAACTTTTGCTCATCCCGAGCAAAACCAATTATTCACAAAAAGTCCTAACCTCACTTTCGCAGGGAACGCGATTGCACTGAGCTCGTGCAACAAACCGTTAAACCTCTAGGTGTCCCTAGTAGGAGGAGTGTTGTCTCATAAGGGTTTTCAGCGGATTACACCCATAAAATTCCGTCAAGCTAGTGTCATAAGTTAACATTGATTCTACTCTTATAGTTTAGTATCTACGTTAGAATCTCTATCATCCTAAGTTAGAAATATCCAACCCTTATTTTTCACGCCTCCTATCTATTTAACTTTAGATCCTATACGTTCCAAAAAAGTTTAGAAAGATGTTGGTTCTCCTGAGTTTTCCTTCTAACAGTGTGGTCTTAAATCAAGGATTTTTATCAACTTTACAGAAAACATAAGTCTTATCTTTTATTTCTATCTTTTATCCAAACATCGATTATATACCCCTACGTGTATGTATATTTGCACCTCTACACTCAAGAATTCAATTCAAGCTATAATACCCTTGCCCTAATACCTAATACTACTTCTTTTCATTAAGGATGGACGGATTTGCTCACACACCTTTCATGCGACTATTAATGCTTCTTGAGGCACTAACGGCCGATTACTGAATGTGTGAACTTAAAGCGTAAATAGCAGTTTTCAGGTCTTGACTTTATTCTATTTTTCTTTTTATTTTTTCTTTTTCTTTTTCAAGACCGGATATATTTTTCAATAATGCTCTTTTGGTGTTTAGCTTTAAATACCGTTTTTTCTTTCATACTAGGTTTTCAGGCAAGAGTATTTCTAGGTATACTCTACTATCCCAAGTTTCAAGGTACGTGTAAGTGCAGTTTGTAGGGTGTATACTTTCTAAATTTGAACTCAAGAAAAGAAACTATTTTTCAGATTTATCCTTCAGTAAAGCTTCAATACTTTCCCCTCATCTTAACTTAACTCAAGAACTGAACTCAAGATTACCTACTTCTATAAAAAAAACTATAAGGACGTATAATCACCAAGTTTAAACAGAATGAGGGTTATTTTTAGGATTTTCAATTCCTAAGCCTAGAATTTAGTTATTTCTAACATATCAACTAAACTTTCAGAATAAAAATCTAAGTTACCCTATTAGCTAACTTGACGACAAAGTTTTTGTATTTTGTAAAAAATTTCGATTTTTTATGGGTTTTTTTTTAAATAAGGTATGCAAATGCAGAATATACAAATGAATGCGAAGGAAGAAAGCTTACCGAGCACACCCCCAAACTTAAACTTGACAGTGCCCTCACTGTCAGGCTACACTAAGAGGGTCAAAATTGTCGGCGCTCTCCAAAAGAAAATTTTATACAAAATAAAATAAAAAAGAAAACCAAAAATATATACACAAAAAGGTTCCCCCCCCCAAACTTAAGTGAAACAGTGTTTCCACTGTTTAGCGTTGAAGTTCAGGATCGGGGGGGAAAGAACAGTATCAAGCTATACAAGGCCTTACACAGTCCAAAAGTGAGCACCAACCATTCAAAGATTTTATCTCTATAATGTGCTGGTTGGTGAAAGAATGCGAAGAGGTAAGAAATGGAGAATACGCGAGACCGTATGGAGATAGAAGCGGGATACGGTCTCGGTATATGAGAAGAAGAATGGTGGAAGGGAGAAAGAAGTGGAATACGAACTTGAGGGTCGAAATGGATTGAATAAATTAGTACAATCTGTAATAATCGATGTGAAAGGATGGATTGTACAAATATATCAATATGGCGAGAAATTGGGTCAAATCCCTCAAGATTCGTGAGAAACCATGGGTACGCCAAACTTGGTAAACCAGACACAGGAAGTGAAAATGATACGGTTTCTTGCAATGTCGGAACGATGGAAAGGATGGGGCGAAGTGATCGAGGAGGGGTATCAGGTAAAGGTCCGGGAGGGTGTACACAGTCAATGGAAGGGACATGATGAATTGGAAAATCCGACTCATCAATTAAAACTGGTTCAACCTCAAAAATTTCCTCAATGTTCTCCTCAAAAATTAGCTCATCCATGCATTTATCATCAAAATCAAGACGCATATGAAGTTCGGGAAAAACATTTAATGACTCGGGATGATGAATTGGAGAGAAAAACTCATCCAAATCTACGGGTTCATCATCCAAAATATTCTCAGCGTCAATATCCTCGATCAAGTGAAAATCAACATTCTTAGACACCTCATCAAAAGCATGGATATTAATCAATTTAGGTTCTAAGATGGAAGTGTAGAGGTCTAAAGGTTTAGGATTGGTTTCACTTGGAAAGGTCCCTTCACAATCGGGTAAATCAAACACTACAAAGTCGCACAACTCATTAACCCTTCTATCTTCAATCGGTGAATCGTTTGGAAGATTAGATAGACATTCAAACCCGGAGTTGTGGGATTCAATTTCTGGCGGGTAGGCTTGACTTGGAAGGGGGTACAGCTCACTCTCACCACTCAAATCCTCAACCTGTCCTACCTCCTCATCATACATTGGAAAAGTAGGAGCTAGTTGGAAACTAGCTACTGGTTCACTAGGTTGTATGAGGGCAGCCATGGACGCATTCAGTTCCATCATCTGGTTGTATGACGCTACCCTAAAGTCTTTCAATGACTGTTCAAGACTAGACATGGGTTGTGAAGGGGTTTCAGTAAAAGATTGAAAGTTGTTTTGATACTGGAAACTCCCAAATGGCTGTGTAGAAGCAATGTCTAGGGTAGGTGCAAAAGTTTGGTAGGATGGATAGGAATTGAATGGTTGGACAGGAGTAGGATCAACATTTGGATACGAAGGTGAATGGAATTGTTGATCCCAAGAATTTGAAGTGGTGAAAGGAGTGAAAGATCGGCTATGAGATTGTTCAATATGTTTAGCGATGGACAAAGGACGACTTGCAAAAGGGGTATCAACATAAGCGGGTGCGGGAGGTTGAAAAGGTTGATACAAAGTGGAATGCGGAGTGCAAGTGTTTGTCCTAGACGCTTCTATGCGATCTTTCAGTGAAATATTGGGCATGGAGGGGTCGTTCGAAATTCGACCAAAGCAAGAACCGTAGGAAGTTATGTCTGGTTGTGGGTACCAAAGTTCGGCAAGAGTTTTTCTAGGTGGAGTACCCATGATATGAAGAGAAGAAGAAGGAAAGGAAGGGAAAAAGAATGTGGATTTTTTTTATTTTTTATTTTTTATTTTTTTATTAAAAGAAAAAAAATGTTTGTTTTTGGAGTTTTTGAAATTGTTTGTTTTTAAAGAATACGGAATTATGGGACTAACTTTTTACAAGCACAATCACAATCACAATATGCACAAACATACCTAGATCTTGGGTCTTCAAAGTCCAACTAGACCGCTCCTAGACTTCCAAGCGACAAATTGCAAGATAACCCTCGAATCGCCTCTTCACTGCCAATTATGGCCAGGTAAGCACAAGCGGGATAAGAAGGGTTCCGCTCACGAATCACCATGAGACGGGCCTTTTAAAATTACCTCCTCACTTGTCTAGCCTAGGAACCACAAAGTCAAGTTTAGATAAACGACCGATTCCCCGCAACCTTCACTTGTCCTAAATGAGCACGACAGGTCCTTATAGGTTTGGTCTAGATATTTTTTATTAGCTCAAGGTAATGCGTATGCAATTACTGATTTGTGGGGTCTTAGGAAGGGTGATGAAATCCCCACCCAATCTAAATTGGTGTTATAGCCCCTTAATGTCCGTATTAATATATGCAAAGCGGTAAACAAACAAAATCTAAAACAACAAAAATTTATTTGGCGGCTGCGCAATCTGTGCAAAGAAACCTGCAGAAAATACAGTATAGTGGAAATCACAGAGAAGATAAAAGGAAAGAGAAAGGGCAGAAAAAAAATTGGGGCACAAAGGCCTCAATGCAGCCGCGGAACCGCCGCCAAAGCCCCACTATGACCGCGGTTCCGCGGTCAAACAGTGGAATTGGAGCCTCTGATTTGGTTCTTTGCACTCCCCTTGATCTCTACTCCAAAATAAAATGCTATGTTTCTTGATTGAATTACTGTACTTGCTCCAGATTAGCCTGCACACTTGCACACAAAAATTATAAAAAATAACAAAAAGATTTTTTATTTTATTTTATTTATAATTTTATATATATACAAAAAGAATATTAACCCGAATAACAAGAAAGAAAATACATTACCGTCTCCCCGGCAACGGCGCCATTTGATCGCACGCTTTCGGCGTGTCGGATGTTCAAAGTTCAAAAGTTATAACCGCGATCAGGACGGTGTCGCTTCGCAGCTAGCCGGTTGAGCATGGGTTGATCCACAGGGAGATGGTTGTATATCCGTTAGTATTTTAGACGAGTTAATAAAGAATGTGTATATGTTTGTTCAAATCTAACCTATGTGTTTTATATGCAAGTATAAAGTTGTTAAGAAAAAGATACGAAAGTGTAAGCTATAGAAATCCGCACTCAAAACCTTTGAGCCGAGACTTGACCAATTGAAGCTAGAGCAATCGGCAACAACGTGTATTAGGGGATTTAAGCACGGTATTCGTGGAATCCGGCTTATTGACCCTTGTCCTTCCGTTCTTGTCTCTTGCTTTCGCCTCCGGCCGAACCGAACGCAACCGGTCGCGATTAGGAATCACCGTTACCTTGGTAGGGTAGGGTGCCTAACGGAGCGCTTGCGTAACGTTTGGGCGGAGTTCAAAGAAAAATAACGGGAAAAGGAAATGAGGAATGAAATCTTAACTTACAATATTGTATTTATTCTTAACAACAACATATTACAACCATTCACAAAACGAACCAAAAAGAGCAAAAGAAAAGATAAACAAAGAAAAGAAAAGATTACAAGCAAGTAATTAAAAGTGCATGGAATTTAAGTGCATGAAAGTAAATGAGCAAAAAATGAAACTAGGATCCATAGAACCCAAAACAAGACATGGGTTCAATAACCAAATCTTAAACTTGCAAGCTCAATTAAGAGGTTGCAAGATCAAGAAAAGGCAAAGAACTCATGAAGAATGAAGCACAAAAGAGAGAACATTATTGATTCCAAAATGATACAACCCCTTGAGATCAATGACCAAAACTTAAACTTGCAAGCTCACTTAAGAGGTTGCAAGATCAAGTTAAGGTAGAGAGCTCAAGGGGGAAGCTAAGCAAAAGAATGACACAAAATAACCCTCATCTTCATTTAACATCCACTCAAAAGCTCTCACAAAAATTTAATAGAGGAAAGATGATGAAGAAGAAGAAGTTAAACTAAAAACTAACAAAAAGTGGGCATAAGAATTGATCCCTTGACTTGGCTCAGAACTGGGGTATTTATAGGAGGAGAGTTGAAAACCTATGGCAACATTCTGACCCTACAGGAAAAGACAAACCTACCCCTGAAAAATAATCATCTAATGAGCCTATACGGCCGCGGATCCGTGGCCTAAGCATGCTTATGCCGCGGAACCGCAGCCATAAAGAGGATTTGGCTCATCGTATTTTTATGGTTTCCCTGTTCTTCTGTCCTATGTTTTTCTACATATACCAAATTGCAAATTGCATCCACAATTGCATCAGATCTGCACAGTCCAAACATAGCTTAACTTTTGATTGATTTGACCTTTCTCCCTCGAGCTCCGCACACCCATTGATTCTTGTGCTGCCTCCCTCGTGCTTTGTGCTTGTCCGAGACACGAATGACGACTGTCATTTGTCTTGTCTCAGGAACTGGTGCACGGCACTGGACGGATACGGATGAACGGAACCCGGCTTTTATCTACTGTCAACAGATGTTCTGTATTTTGGCGTAACAGTGGAGATTTTGTATCAATTGCTTTATTTTGGACTAGAAAACTGTGGCTTGTAAATATGTAGCAAACACGGATTAAAAGCACCTGCCTATAAACAAACGAGCGTAAGAATGGACGGTATAAAATGCAATATTCTAGTATGAACAGCAACCATCATCCTCACATATTCTCCTTTTTCTTTCTCTTGCTTACTTAAGCTTGAGAATATGAGAGAAAGGTTTAGTGAAATATTCCTATATCACTGACCACCCATACCTAGCAAGTTTGGATCACCGGTTAGAGTATCCTCCGGTTTCCCTCAAGTGGATCGATTTCGGCGAGGGTGGTCGATTTTCAAGCCCGTTCCCGGCGTCAACGAGCTTGTAGGGGTCTTCCACAATTGGGTGGATGTTCAGTTGATAAAACTACACATCTAATATGATATTTTTCTTACTATTTCTATATAATAAAAGGTGTTTATATAATATATGACACATATGAAGGTTTATCTGTAAAAATACTATTTTCATGTGTTTATATATTATAATTAACATTATGTAGGAAAAAGTAAGCATAAATATCCATGTGACATTTGGCCCATTTAAATATGCTTACCGTATTAAAAGCCTTTGACCAATTCTTAATGGTTAAGTTAATATCTCCATAAAACAAACTAATATTATTTGTTGAGTTATTGTGCAGAATTTTCAGGACTGAAATCAAGGAAATCAAAGTTGGCAAAACAAACCTGCCTAATTAAGAAAGTAAACTAAAGAAATCAATTCTGGCAGTGACGAAGAGAAGATTTTCAGTTTCCAGAGATGTGAAAAGATCACCACGTGTCATCAAGATAAAGCCCCAGAAAAACAATGTGACGATCCACCTACTTGGCCGCGGAACCACGGCCGAACCCACCTATTGGCCACGGTTCCGCCGTGTGTGGACGAGTTGGGAGTTGAGATTTGTTCTGTTAGGATCTTAACCACCGGTTTCCATATTAGGAAACTAGGGTAGTTAGGGCACGAGATTTTTTCTGTTGGGATCTTAACCACTGGTTTCCATATTAGGCAACTAGGGTTCTGACTCTGGGACTATAAATAAGGACCGAGAGCCTCTTGGAAAAATCATCAAGCTGAAGAGATCACGAAGTCTACGACAGGCTCACGCATCCAGGCTGATCATCAACGGTTTATCTACCTCCTTAGAAGAGATCGAGAAGCAAACTAGCATTTTGTAATCACTTTCTAAGGGTACAAAGTGTAAATGAATTTTGTTGATTAATAAAGATAGTTGTTTTCTTATTCTATCTCTTTGTAGTTTTAATATGATTTCTCTCTCCATCTCTTCTTCTCCCAATATGCGCGAGTAATTCTTCGCTTGTTAGGGTTCATGGGATTAGGGTAGGTTAATGGATGATGAAGATCCTTAAACTCTTTTTAAGTCTTATAAAGTTTATAAATTTTATCAAAAGAATAGTTAACATCCTAATTGGGCGCGCTATCAATTCATTGATAATCACGACCATGATTAGAGATTAGATTAACAATTATTTTGGTAAAGGCTAGATATGAACGGAGTTCCATGTCGAGATAGAGGTTAAGAGTGGGAACCCTTTTTTCCCTCCAGAAACCCTAATCTGCATGCATCACCGTCGTTCTAGTTTTAAATATATTAAAGGATAAAATGAGTAATCTTTAATTAATCAGCCATGACTACTAAATCTTAATGAACCCTACACGCCCCCTTTTTTATATAAACCTACATCCGTAGCTAATTTAGATCTATATTTTGCATACGTGTTTAACATAGATCTACAACCTACAACCATTCTTCACCATTCTTTATTCTTCCTCTCTCTTTTCCAACACGCCGAATGTATGATTAAAAGATTCAACATTTCCCAGAGGACGACCCGTACTCATCTCGGTCTAGCTACGCGCGACACCGTTATTGATTGCGGTTACTACAAACACATTACAGATCAATCAAATGGCGTCGTTGCTGGGGATACGTGCGTAATTTTTTATTCTTACTATTTGTGTTGAATTCTTATTCGATCTATATCATAATTAAAACAAAACTGCAAATTGTATATTTAACGATTTTTGTGTGAATTTTGCGAGGGGATCTGCAGTCGCAGACTTGAGGAAACAGAGAGCCAGAGACATTCATCAAGATCCAGAGGAGCACAAGAGGCCACATAGCAAAAATCATCAAAATATTCCCTCAAAGCACGACGGATGCGCGGTAGAAAGGCTATTTTAGCGGCGGATCCGCGGCTTAAGTGAGGAATTAGGGCTCCAAACTTCTCTGGTGAAATTTTCAACTCATTCTCTCTCCTCTGAAATCCAATAAAATATCTTTTCTGTAGGATTCTTTGCAAAATATCGCCACTCAAAAATCTTTTTACAAAGTTTTGTTATTGGTTTGTTATTTCATATTTTAATACGGATTTTTAAGGGGCAAGACCAAAATTCAGATTAGGTATGGATTTTATCACCCTTCCTAAGCCCCACAAATCTCAAAACGAGCATCTGCATTAACCCTACATTAATTTAAAAAATATCTAGACAAGACTCTAAGGACTGTCGCGCTCAATAAGGACAGAGGAAGGTCGTAGGTAATTTATCGCTTATCCGCATTACTTTTGTGGTGCCTAGGCAAGTGTGTCTAAGGCAAGTGGTTACTTAATTAAGGCCCGCTATTTTTGGTGATTCGTATAGCGGATACCTCCCACTTACCTGGCACTTACCTGGCCACAAGAGTAGTAAAGAGGTGGTAGAGGATTGATCCTACGGCTTGTCCTTAGGAAGTCTAGGAGCGGTCTAGAGACTTGACCTAGGTAACCTTGGTTCTAGGGTTGTTTGTGCATTTTTGTGTGATTTGTCTAAGTCCGACACATTTTTCAAAACAGACCATTTTTAAAAGTACACACGCTGCCACTTGCGCTAAACCCGCTTAGTGCATGCTTGGCTGGACACGGGATTCTAGTGCCCGTCTTGTCCGCGTTCCTGCTATCGACTCGAGGTCGGTACTTCTTCATCTTCTTTTTCCCCACCACCCACCACATCGACCGAGATGAACGGTACTCCATCAAATTATAATACCACGCTGCCACCGCCCGTAGGTGAGCAGAATCCACCGCGTATCTCTCTCCAAGAGAGATGCTATCCTATCCGTGGTCCCCTTCCTACTTGTCTATCCATTCCACCAGCCAACGGGGATAATTTTGAAATTAAACCCCACTACATCAATCTGTTGCCTAAATTTCACGGGCTTGAGTCTGAAGACGCGTACGTTTTCATCACTAAATTCGAAAACGTATGCGCATTGATGGGGACTTCACAACTGTCCGTGGATACTATGCGCTTGCGTCTTCTCCCATTCACTTTGTGCGACTTGGCAGAAAAATGGCTTTATAATACTGCCGCACACTCTATCACTAATTAGGATAAATTCGTAATAGCATTTCTTAAGAAGTTTTACCCAAACCATAAGATCGCCCGTGTTAGGAGCGAGATCAACCAGTTTACCCAGCTTCCCAATGAACCATTTTGGAAGTGCTTTGAACGTTTCAAGGATCTGCTTGTCTAATGTCCTCATCATGGAATAAATAGATGGGATTTGTGCCGAATTATATATGAGGGCATTAATCCAGCGACAAAGAAGATGCTTGAAACAAATTGTCAATGCAATTTCATGTCTAAATATGATGGTGAAGCTTGGAAATATCTGGAAGACCTCGTTGAAAACACTTTGCAGTGGAAAAGCGTAAGACCACCTTCATCTAGGGGAGGTATTCATCAGCTCGATGTTTCCATCGCAGTAAAAGCCGAAATGGCAGCGATGCAAAAGAAACTCGACGCTATTGAGAACAAATTCTCATCAGTCTCCCTAAATCAGGTAACGCTTCCCAAGACAGTGTGTGGTTGCTGTTCAGATCCTTCACACTTGACGGAAGAATGTCCTATGAATGCACCATTTCAAGGTCACGAGCAAACTAATGCTGCTTTTCAGCAGTGACCGAGAAACGATCCTTATTCTTCCACGTATAATCAAGGATGGAGGAATCATCCTAATTTTGCTTGGAACCAAAACCAACCCCAACATCAAAACCAGTTCCAAAGCAATTATCAAAGACCTCCTCCACAGCAACAGCAACCACAACCACAAAGTCAGCACCCCTTTCAGTCACAAAATTTTCAAAATCCGGCCAACACTTTTACACCGCAATTAGCCGGTACTGATAACTCTTCACTCGCACAAACTTTGGATTTGTTTATGAAACATACCATTCAAATGTTGGCTGATATGAAGTCTTCTATTGATACCATAAAGAAAGACTCCACCTCCCACGGTGAGAGTATTAAATCAATAGAAAACCAAATTGCACAGTTGAACGTCGCAATGAGTGCGAGAGAGAAAGGGAAACTCCCATCTCAACCCCTATCGAATCCTGGCCACTCACAAAATCATAATGTGAATGCCGTTACTATGTTGAGATCGGGAAGAGTTCTAAATAACCGAGTGGGTGAGCAATTTGATTTTGTCAGTGATACCAATGATACCCCGGCTTCTACTTCTTCCCCTAATTCGTTTAGTCTTCCACCTTCTTCCGAGCCTATTCTCCGTTTTTCCCAAGGCTCGAACCCTCAGCCCATTTCCATAAATATATCTAAAGCGATCCCCACTCCAATTTTGCGATCCATTCCATCCCCACAATCCTCTCCAATGTTGGACCCAACCCTTATTGATAAAGCACCTTATCCAAACAGGTTAAGGGGCAACAGACCAAGTCCACAAATGGAGAAGATTGTGGAAATTTTTAAGCAAGTTAACATAAACATTTCTCTCCTAGATACTATTCAACAAGTTTCAGATTATGCGAAAATCCTAAAGGACTTGTGCACTAGGAAAAGAAAAGTTCAAGTACCTAAAAAAGTTTTCCTTACGAGTAATGTGAGCACTGCTTTTACACAACAACTACCCAAGAAACGAAAGGATACCGGAAGTCCTACAATTTCTATTTCTATTGGAGGTAAAAATATCAATCGTGCTCTACTCGATTTAGGTGCTAGTGTTAACTTGCTTCTTTATTCTGTTTATGAGCAATTAGGGATCGGAGAGTTAAAACCGATGCATTGCACTCTTCAGATGGCCGATCGATCTATCACCCAAGCTAGGGGTGAGCTAGAGGATGTGTTAATCAAAGTTGGGGAATTTATATTTCCTGTGGACTTTATCGTTATAGATACACAACCTGTAGCGAACCCACGAAACCAAATTCCGGTAATTTTAGGCCGACCTTTTCTTGCAACTTCCAACGCATTAATCAATTGTAAAAATGGCTCTATGAACCTATCTTTCGGGAAGATGTCAATTGAGCTTAACATTCACAAGTTGGGAAGTGAACCCTCCGAACCCTATGCTCATGTGTGTTCTGTCGAAACAATAGATTCCGACAGCAGTGAAATTGAAGAGCTTCACGATACTGATCTCGACTCCGCTATTACGTTGTTGTCCGGGTCAACATCTAACGCTAAATATGAACCTTTTAAGGAGTCCGAGTATCATCCCATTCTTTCCGATGAGATTATTATTCGGGATATCGATGAAAGCTTCGAGGAAATCTTCGCTGATGAACTCGCATTCTTAGAAGACATGGGCGTTGTGATAAATCAACCCCAACCCAAAGAAATTGAACCGCCAGATCTTCTTATCAAGAATGAGAATGCGAGTAATCCATCATCATTGTTTTGTCTCTACAAATCGAGACGTAAACCTTTTCCATTACACCTCTCTTATCTCCTCCCCACTTCTTCACGTCAATTGGCGACATGTTCTTCCACCAACTTTGGTGCTTCATCGATAAAATTTTTGAATGGTTGGTTGACTTTTGGCCTTTGCAAGGCTTTACTTTGACCAATAACTTTTACCCTCCCCAATAATTTTAAATTCTTAATACTATTTTACTTAAGTTTGGGGCGTATATTTCAGCTCTTGAAAATAAAATTTGTCCTCAAAATTATGAGCCAAAAATAAGTTTGGGGGAGGATTTTCACTTTCAATTTTTGTTGCCCCCGTTAATAACCTTTCCTCCCAAGTCTACAGGTTTTTGAGATTTAAAAGAAACAACAGTGAGGAAACTACTGCAAACGGGTTTGGGGGAGGTTTGTGCTTATTTACGCATTACTTTGCATTATACTATATATAAGCACACAAAAAAAATTTGAAAGTGAAAATTTACATATGAGAGATAGGAATAGTTTGAGAAAAACAAGAAAGTTAGAGGTTTTCTTAAACAAAACTAGTAATAAGTAGTTATGAGATGTTGTCCCAAGGGTTAGTAAGATGAAGGAAATTGCCAATCTGAGGATAAAAATAAGTCTGAAAAATAGTCCCTATTCTAGAAGCCAAACATCTGAATGTTGATACCCTACTATAAGCACTTACACACATCTTGAAACTTGGGATAGTAGAGGATACCTTGAAATGCTCTTGTCTAAAAGCCTTAGTATGAAGGAAAATAAAATAAAATATATGTGGTGAAGCAAAAAAAATGAACACTGGTTTTGTTATCACCAAGGCAGCAATAAAAAAATAAAGCGAGGGTGCTTCATCACCTAGTGCCTTAGACCAACTGGTTTGGGAGTCACTGCTAAGCCTTAGGTGTTGCAAGACGAGGAAAATACTACTTACGCCTAATCAGCAAGCACATGAGTAATCGGTTGGTTGGTCCCTCAAGAAGTATTAACGGTCGCATGAAAAATGTGTGAGCATATTCCATCTAAATATTCACCGACTAAAAAGTACTAAGGTAGATGGACAAGAGTATGATTGCTTGAATTGAATTCTCCGAGTGTAGGGATGTCCAGTTCACACACGTAGGGGTATATGATCAATGTTTGGAAGAAAGAAAGGGAGGAAACCTAAAGGCGGTGTTTTATTGAGGGATGATGTGATTTCTAACATTTTTTCACGACCATTAAGATAGGGCTCATAGCAACTGAAAAACTGGTGTAGTTGAAAACTCTTATTTTCAAGTTCTTTCTTTCATAATTCTTATCTTTGTATATAACTTTCACTATCTTTTTTTATTATAGGATTTTGTGGGTGTAATCCGCTGAAAACCCTCAGGAGACAACACTCCTCCTACTAGGGACACCTAGAGGTTTAACGGCTTGTTGCACGTGCTCAGTGCAATCGTGTTGCCTACGAAAGTGTGCTGCTTAGGATTTTTCTTTTTTCTTCTTTCTCCTTCTCTTGAATAACTAGTTTGCTCGGGATGATCAAAGTTAAGTTTGGGGGTATTTGTTCAGTTGATAAAACTGCACATCTAATATGACATTTTTCCTACTATTTCTATATAATAAAAGGTGTTTATATAATATATGTAACACCCGAGCCCAATAATACAATTTATATTACTAGTTGAGGGTTGGATATTGCTCGTTCCAACTTTCCTGATTTTCTGGTGTTTATTGCTAAATTTTAACCGGTTAAATCATTTGGCACATAACAAATTTTAACTCCTAAAATGAAATTTAAGATGTCCCTGTTGGCCTACTCGTCGCCACTAGTCGCGTGGTAGCGTCCGCGTGTCGAGATTCCGTCCCGTTCGGCTAAACGGGCAAGTTCGGACGACTACGTGCGCGTGCAAGTGTCCGACTTGGGGGCATGCATTTTAATCGTTAAACACCTCCTTTCAAAATTTGGAACCCGCTTAAAATCCTATAATTTGAATTTGGAACATTTGGGCGCAACCCGGGAGCGATTTGGAAATGTTTCATTTCGCGCCAAAAAGGGCCCGTTTCAATTTAATACCTTAAACTATAATATATACGTATATACTTTTCTTTAACTGTTAAATCCTTCACAAATCCTTCGAAATTAAATCTCAAATCTTTTCTCCTCGTGATCAACCAATCACAGAGCTTGGGTTTCCCTGCGTGGGCCCCGCTCCCTTTCCCTATCTCTCTCTCTCTCTTCCATCAATCTCTCTCTCTTTCTCTCTCCAATCTCCCTCTCTCTCTTCCTCTTTAAATTCTACGCATGCAGCCGCCTTCCCCCAACCCATCTTCATCACGAGAAACCACACGAACCCTAACCCTAGACCTCGCAACCTCACCGCCGACCTCCTCACGACTTCGCCGTCGCCGTCACCGCCTCGTCGACCTCACCGCACCTTCCTCCCCTCGTTCTCCCGCCGATCCCCGCACCTGCACCCAACCCGACGACGCCTCCACCCTCGCAGAACTCGCCGTCGACGCCACCTCTCTTCGTCGACGACTCCCGCGACTCCCTCTCACCCTCCTCGTCCCGACCTCGTCGTCGCTGCCCTCCTCCCCTCGCCGGAACACCAACCCGAGCCCTAACCCATCGCCTACCCTCCACTGTTCGCCGGAGAACGCGCCGGCGACCTCGCCGTCGTCACCAGGGCCACCACCTTCTCCCCCTCGACCACCAGAGCCGACCACCCTTTCCTCCAGCTCGCCGCAGCACCCTCTCCCGCACACCCGAGGCCTTCAGCCCTTGCAGCCGCCGCCGCCGTTGCCTCGCCGGCGTCCCATCGCCGTCGAGCCCGTCGTGACTGTCCCTGGTATCTCTCGGTGAGCATCCCTATCTCTCCTTTGTGCAAAGTCTTCACCCCCGCTGATCGCATTGAGTCTATTGTCTGTTGCTAACTTGTTGTCGCGTTTGGCCGGAATCCGACGTGCCGTCTTGGCGAACCCGACGCTCCAGCGAAGCCCCCTGGTCCTTATGATCCCGTTGTTCTCTGTTGGGACTCGATCCGTGGCCCGTGCTATCATATCGTGCTTTCTGCCGACATCGCATCCGTGTTCCAGTTTGCAGACCGTCGAGGCAAGTATCTGAATACTTGCTTGAACATGCTAGTGTGCGAGATCTAGTCTTGCCACGCAATTGAACTCATACTATTTAATACCACAACTTAATGATGGCATTTGATATCATATTATTGCAGTTATCTTTATAATGGAATCATTACAACAGTTCCTCGTAATTAATTAACCCACATCAATCCATGCTTTAACTAAATAAAACGACTGAATCATATCTGCTTAAACTGTTAAATCGTTCACGAAACAATTATTATACTTAATGTAAATTCCTGTAGCTTCATTACTTCAGAATTGTGGATATTGATTTACCTTGTGGCTATTACACCCTAAAGATGATTGAACCTGTTAATAAGAGAATACAAAATATCATTGTGTTTTCATGGATTGTTATTGTTGTTTACTGTTTCCTGCTGCTGTTCATTATTGATTGTATACCGGTTGTGAGCACTTACCCGATTGCATGACATATTGGCCTGACCCTGCCACACCTGACATATACATACATACCGACTCATCCTGTCGTACCATGACATTACCTGTTTCATGATTTCATGCCTAATGCCGATAAACCTAACCATTCCTGCTGTCGATCCAGACAGACCTACTTTTACTTGACTTTGTGTTGGCATTAGTCCTTGACTACTGAATACCTGACCTGACATACATAGTTTGGGGGTATGGGGAAATCAAAGGTGAAACCGACTTGTAACTCAACAGTTCGATACATTGTTCTGATCAGTCTTACGGGCTTGGCTAGCTCCGGAGTGTTGATGCTGACATCACTCGTCCATCCTACTACCTTTTACTGCTTAGCGGCACGTCTCGGATTCAGCCCCGAGGGTCATGACCGTGGTCCCGGGCACGCACGGGATACTATTGAGTTACAACGACGATTCATCAATTGGTTTCAAAGACTATAGAGTAGAAAACCTGATAGGACAGTTTGGACACCATTGCACATTACCCTGCTTGTTATTTCTTGTTACTGCTTTATTCATGTTCATACTTGCATTGCTTAGTACCATGTTTATGCTATATACTTGATGTCATGACGCGCTGACGTCTGGATTTTGCATGGCCCAGATTCCGTACCATTGTCGGTGACCGAGCAGGAGTACTTCAGCCAGCAGGCTGAACAGTGAGTCCTTAGGGTTTAGTTTATTTATTTCTTTTCATTTCCAGATGTGAGCCCGCATTATGGGACGTACTGTTTATTCATTGTATTGGATCATTAGCTTCCGCACTTATTGTTTATTGATTCTTGTTATTATGGATTTGGACATGTATTAGATTATTTTTTATCTTGTTCTTGATATCCTTACAACCGTAATGTGACTGTGGATGGATACTTCCTACCCACAGGTAGCATGGTTGGCTATGTCGCGTGCCCAATCTTGCGTACTCTGGGAAGCGGGGCGTGACATGGTTAGTTTTTATGGATTTGGACATGTATTAGATTAGTTTTTATCTTGTTCTTGATATCCTTACAACCGTAATGTGACTGTGGATGGATACTTCCTACCCACAGGTAGCATGGTTGGCTATATCGCGTGCCCAATCTTGCGTACTCTGGGAAGCGGGGCGTGACATGGTTCTTTTGGCCAATCTTGCCCAATCATTGCCACCGCCGACCACTTTCTCTCCCCTGAGCTCACAACCGGTATACAATCAATAATGAACAGCAGCAGGAAACAGTAAACAACAATAACAATCCATGAAAACACAATGATATTTTGTATTCTCTTATTAACAGGTTCAATCATCTTTAGGGTGTAATAGCCACAAGGTAAATCAATATCCACAATTCTGAAGTAATGAAGCTACAGGAATTTACATTAAGTATAATAATTGTTTCGTGAACGATTTAACAGTTTAAGCAGATATGATTCAGTCGTTTTATTTAGTTAAAGCATGGATTGATGTGGGTTAATTAATTACGAGGAACTGTTGTAACGATTCCATTATAAAGATAACTGCAATAATATGATATCAAATGCCATCATTAAGTTGTGGTATTAAATAGTATGAGTTCAATTGCGTGGCAAGACTAGATCTCGCACACTAGCATGTTCAAGAAAGTATTCAGATACTTGCCTCGACGGTCTGCAAACTGGAACACGGATGCGATGTCGGCAGAAAGCACGATATGATAGCACGGGCCACGGATCGAGTCCCAACAGAGAACAACGGGATCACACGGGCCAGGGGGCTTCGCTGGAGCGTCGGGTTCGCCAAGACGGCACGTCGGATTCCGGCCAAACGCGACAACAAGTTAGCAACAGACAATAGACTCAATGCGATCAG
This sequence comes from Agapanthus africanus, assembly GCA_030015575.1. Lineage (NCBI taxonomy): Eukaryota > Viridiplantae > Streptophyta > Magnoliopsida > Asparagales > Amaryllidaceae > Agapanthus > Agapanthus africanus. Next base: position 135,297,424 of record JASDDO010000024.1, on the reverse strand, counting down.
CGGGGGTGAAGACTTTGCACAAAGGAGAGATAGGGATGCTCACCGAGAGATACCAGGGACAATCACGACGGGCTCGACGGCGATGGGACGCCGGCGATGCAACGGCGGCGGCGGCTGCAAGGGCTGAATGCCTCGGGTGTGCGGGAGAGGGTGCTGCGGCGAGCTGGAGGAAAGGGTGGTCGGCTCTGGTGGTCGAGGGGGAGAAGGTGGTGGCCCTGGTGACGACGGCGAGATCGCCGGCGCGTTCTCCGGCGAACAGTGGAGGGTAGGCGATGGGTTAGGGCTCGGGTTGGTGTTCCGGCGAGGGGAGGAGGGCAGCGACGACGAGGTCGGGACGAGGAGGGTGAGAGGGAGTCACGGGAGTCGTCGACGACGAGAGGTGGCGTCGACGGCGAGGTCTGCGAGGGTGGAGGCGTCGTCGGGTTGGGTGCAGGTGCGGGGATCGGCGGGAGAACGAAGGGAGGAAGGTGCGGTGAGGTCGACGAGGCGGTGACGGCGACGGCGAAGTCGTGAGGAGGTCGGCGGTGAGGTTGCGAGGTCTAGGATTAGGGTTCGTGTGGTTTCTCGTGATGAAGATGGGTTGGGGGAAGGCGGCTGCATACGTAGAATTTAAAGAGGAAGAGAGAGGGAGATTGGAGAGAGAAAGAGAGAGAGATTGATGGAAGAGAGAGAGAGATATACGGAAAGGGAGCGGGGCCCACGCGGGGAAACCAAAGCTCTGTGATTGGTTGATCACGAGGAGAAAAGATTTGAGATTTAATTTCGAAGGATTTGTGAAGGATTTAACAGTTAAAGAGAAGTATATACGTATATATTATAGTTTAAGGTATTAAATTGAAACGGGCCCTTTTTGGCGTGAAATGAAACATTTCCAAATCGCGCCCGGGTTGCGCCCAAATGTTCCAAATTCAAATTATAGGATTTTAAGCGGGTTCCAAATTTTGAAACGAGGTGTTTAACGATTAAAATGCATGCCCCCAAGTCGGACACTTGCACGCGCACGTAGTCGTCCGAACTTGCCTGTTTAGCCGAACGGGACGGAATCTCGACACGCGGACGCTACCACGCGACTAGTGGCGACGAGCAGGCCAACATGGACATCTTAAATTTCATTTTAGGAGTTAAAATTTGTTATGTGCCAAAATGACTTAACCGGTTAAAATTTAGCAATAAACACCAGAAAATCAGGAAAGTTGGAACGAGCAATATCTAACCCTCAACTTGTAATATAAATAGTATTATTGGGCTCGGGTGTTACATCATACCCAACTACAAAAAGAATTTCGTCCTCGAAATTCCAAGAATACAAGATAGCTAACTACTGGAAAAGGAGAGGGAATTTCTGTCGGATCTCGTCTTCTCGCTCCCAAGTGGATTCTCCATGTGATCGATTACCCCAAGAAACTAGCACAAGAGGGATAACCTTGTTCTTAAGAACCTTTTCTCTTCGATCCTTGATTTCAACTGGTCGCTCCTCAAAAGTCAGGTCCTCCCGAACGGTCAACTCCGAATGATCCAAGACATGAGTCTCATCACGAACATACTTCCGTAGTTGAGACACATGAAACACATCGTGTACTCCTGCTAAAGACTGTGGTAACGCCAACCTGTACGATACCTCTCCAACACGCTCCAAAATCTCGAAGGGTCCAACGAATCGGGGGCTAAGCTTTCCTCGACTTCCAAAGAGAATCACTCCTCTAGTCGGTGATATCTTCAGGAATACCAAATCACCCACGGAGAACCCTAAAGGTCTTCTTGACGTGTCGGCCCAACTCTTCTGTCTGTCTTGAGCTGCCTTCATATGCTTCCTGATTGTATTCACCTTCTCGACTGTCTGTACCACCAAATCTGGTCCTAGTAACCTTCGTTCACCAACATCATCCCAACAAACAGGTGAACGGCACTTACGACCATACAGTGCTTCAAACGGGGCCATCTGAATAGTTGCTTAGAAGCTATTGTTGTACGAAAACTCCACCAGGTGTAGATGATCTTCCCAAGAACCTTTGAAGTCCAACATGCAAGCCCTCAACATATCTTCAAGGGTCTGGATCGTTCTCTCCGATTGTCCATCGGTCTGAGGATGGTAAGCTGTGCTAAATTTCAATCGAGTCCCCAAACTTTCTTGTAAACTCCTCCAAAAGTGCGACAAGAACCGAGTGTCCCGATCGGACACGATGCTTACCGGTACTCCATGCAATCTGACAATCTCCTGCATGTACCGCTCTGCCAAAGTCTCTGTCGATTGACCAACCCGAAAAGGAATAAAGTGAGCTGCCTTGGTCAACCGATCGACAATCACCCATACAGCATTGTTGCCCTTTGGACTCCGCGGTAAAGCCGTCACGAAATCCATGGTTATATGTTCCCACTTCCATTGAGGAATCGGAAGTGGTTGCAACAAACCAGCAACCCTTTGGTGTTCAGCCTTGACTTGCTGACACACCAAGCACTTAGCCACGAAGCGAGCAATTTCCCGTTTCATACCTTCCCACCAGAAATGCTGTCGAATATCTCGGTACATCTTTGTCCCTCCTGGATGTACAGAGTAAGCTGAACTGTGTGCCTCCTTCATAAGCTCTTCACGCACATATCCTTTTGGCACACACACACGGCTACCATATCTCAACGAACCATCTTCATGGATCAGTAAATCGGTTCGTAGTCCGGCTCTAACCTGCTCTCGAAACTTTTGCAGTCTAGGATCCTGCGATTGTGCCACTTAAATCTTCTCAACTAAGGACGATTGTACTTGCAATTGCATGAGCTGTCCTGTAGCATGTGGTGGCACAACCTCCAAGTCAAATCTCCGAAAATCCTCAATGATCTCTCTCTGTGCAGTCAATATCTGAATTGCTGGTAACCGGCTCAGCGCATCCGGCACGACGTTGACCTTTCCCGGATGGTACTTAAGATCGAGGTCATAGTCGGCCATCAGCTCCAACCATCTGCGTTGCCTCATGTTCAACTCCTTCTGAGTGAACACATATTTCAAACTCTTGTGATCTGTAAAGACTTCGACTCTCTCGCCCAATAGGTAGTGTCTCCAAATCTTCAGGGCGAAGATCACGGCTGCAAGCTCTAAGTCATGAGTCGGATAGTTCTTCTCATGAGTCTTCAGCTGTCTCGATGCGTAAGCGACGACTTTCCCGTTCTGCATTAAAACACATCCCAATCCCTTTCCAGATGCGTCGCTATGAATCACCAGTCCTCCTGAATTATCCGGTACGGTCAGGATCGGGGCGGTTATCAACTTCTGCTTCAACGTCTCGAAAGCCAATGCGCATCCCTCCATCCAAACAAACGGTACCACCTTACGCGTAAGCTTGGTTAACGGCTCAGCTAAACGAGCGAAGTTCTCCACAAATCTTCTGTAGTAACCGGCGAGTCCAAGAAAACTTCTTATCTCCGCAACATTCTTCGGAATAGGCCAATCTCGAACTGCTGTAATCTTCTCGGGATCAACGGCGATTCCATCGCCCGACACGACATGCCCCAGAAACTTCACTTCTTCCAGCCAGAATTCGCACTTACTCATCTTCGCGAATAATTTCTCTTGTCTCAGCGTCGGCAGTGCGATCCTTCTTCTTCACTAAAAGAACTGGAGCTCCCCACGGTGAGTTGCTGCTTCGAAATCATCCCTTCTCGAGTAATTCACCCACTTGTTTCTTAACTTCTTCCAATTCCACCGGTGCCATCGGATAATAAGATTTCGATACTGGCACTGCACCAGGAATAAGGTCAATCGCAAACTCCACATCTCGCTTCGGCGGTAAGCCCGAAATATCTTCAAACACATCCATAAAGTCACGGACAACTGCCGGCTCTTCATTACTATCCACTACCATAGCCGCAAGAACATTGTTCGTCGGCCTAGCCCTAAACTCGACTGGCCTGACAGAACTGCTTCCTCCGATGAAAGTAAACTCAGGGTGTCCGGGAATCTGGAAAATTACTTTCCTTGCCCTACAATCAATGTGTGCGTGGAAAGTGCCAAGAAAATCCATTCCCAAGACTACTTCATCACTGCCCGTATCAAACACCAAGAAATTTGCAAAAAGCTCCCGTCCACAAACAACAACTGTACAATCTCTACATTCCTTACTAGCTATGATTTTCCCATTCCCAGTGTGTATGTCCCAAAACTAGACAGGGTCGTGCAGGTAATCGAGTGTGTAGTTATAAATTTGGATGACATAAATCAGTGGGATGCTCCGAAATTAAATAATGACAAAGCGGGAAAACCATGAACGAGTAAAATTACCTGAAACCACTTCTCCTGATGCCTTAGCTTCCTCAGCTGTCAACGTGAAAGCCCGACCCTGGTTGGGTCCTTGTGTCAGCTGTTTCTGCCCCTGGAACGGTCTCTGCGGAGGCTTCCGTATATCATCTCTCGTGCGAAGCTTCGACGGACAAGCACCAACTGCGTGATCGGCTGCTCCACAAACCAGACAAAGTCCCAGTCTCCTTCGACACTCCTTCTGCACGTACCCGGGTATATGGCAGTAATCACAAGTCACGCTCTTCCTTCGATCAACGATCACAGGCTTCTTCATTGGCGCTACACCTCGACGGTCCACTGGAATACCTCTGCGCCCCTGATCTCGGTTAGGTACGAACGCAGGCTTCCTGGCCGCAACTGCTGTCTGGTGAAGGTTCCCTTTCGATCCTGACAAACTCTGCTGCTCTCTGGCTGCCGTAAGAACCTGCGAGAAAGTGGTCAAACCCAGGGAGACAATCTTCCTCTGGATGTCCACATCCAAACTGCGCAAGAACCTTCGCGCCCTGTCTGCCTCCTTGGCGACCAAGGGTCCAGCGAAACGGCTGAGTCTTGTCCACTCCGCTGCATGTACATCCACAGCTGCTCCATTTTGTTTCAGCCCAATGAATCTCTCCTCCATTTCCTCCCGGGCAGTCCGTGGGAAGAACTTTTCCAAGAAACTTTTGGAGAAATCCGCCCAACTGATTGGCTTGGACAAGCGGGTCTCCTCCACAAGCCACCACTCTCGGGCGTAATCCACCAGCTGAATGCGCACCACATCAACTCTCTTGTCTTCTGGGATCTGTGCTGCAATCAGTAAATTCTCCGTGTCCACGAGCCACTGCTCGGCTGGCAACGGCTCCTCCAAGCCAGTGAAAGTAGTAGGACCCAGCCGTCTAAAATCTGCCACGGTCCCTACTCGGTCGACTGGCTTCGCTACAGCGGTGTTTACAGACTGCTGCATAGCCTGCAAACCCTCCTGAAATGAATCTGCTTGCTGCTGGATCAGCTCAGTTTGCCTCTTCTGATTTTCCAACATCCCGCGTATCACTCCTAACATGGCGGCTTCATCCACACGCCTCTGATACGTCTTGAAATTCTTATCTGCCATGGTCCTGAAATCAAAACAAACAACATTAGCATGATGATAGATTCAATATATAAATCAAGGCTAGAACTCCAAGATACTTAAATAGAGTGCTGCATTGTAGCTATGCCGCGGTATCATAGCCGCAATTACTTAACTCCACCCAAGTCGCCTAAGTCCTAGAGATAACAAGAAGTTAGGTTTTCGAGTTGACAATGCAAAGTAAGTTTGCATGTCGACATGATCTGGAAGAATGATTCAAGGACGGTAAAACGGTCAAAGTGGCAGGACATGTTTCCTAATCACGGGGATTATGATTCGTGTATCGGGTGCGATACCCAACTATAAGGAATCAACCCAATTAACCTATGGCTCTGATACCAAAAGAACCATGTCACGCCCCGCTTCCCAGAGTACGCAAGATTGGGCACGCGACATAGCCAACCATGGTACCAAAAAGAACCATGTCACGCCCCGCTTCCCAGAGTACGCAAGATTGGGCACGTGACATAGCCAACCATGCTACCTGTGGGTAGGAAGCATCCATCCACAGTCACATTACGGTTGTAAGGATATCAAGAACAAGATGAAAACTAATCTAATACATGTCCAAATCCATAATAACAAGAATCAATAAACAATAAGTGCGGAAGCTAATGATCCAATACAATGAATAAACAGTACGTCCCATAATGCGGGCTCACATCTGGAAATGAAAAGAAATAAATAAAGTAAACCCTAAGGACTCACTGTTCAGCCTGCTGGCTGAAGTACTCCTGCTCGATCGTCGACAATGGTACGGAATCTGGGCCACGCAAAACCCAGACGTCAGCGCGTCATGACATCAAGTATATAGCATAAACATGGTACTAAGCAATGCAAGTATGAACATGAATAAAGCAGTAACAAGAAATAACAAGCAGGGTAATGTGCAATGGTGTCCAAACTGTCCTATCAGGTTTTCTACTCTATAGTCTTTGAAACCAATTGATGAATCGTCGATGTAACTCAATAGTATCCCGTGCGTGCCCGGGACCACGGTCATGACCCTCGGGGCTGAATCCGAGACGTGCCGCTAAGCAGTAAAAGGTAGTAGGATGGACGAGTGATGTCAGCATCAACACTCCGGAGCTGGCCAAGCCCGTAAGACTGATCAGAACAATGTATCGAACTGTTGAGTTACAAGTCGGTTTCACCTTTGATTTCCCCATACCCCCAAACTATGTATGTCAGGTCAGGTATTTAGTAGTCAAGGACTAATGCCAACACAAAGTCAAGTAAAAGTAGGTCTGTCTGGATCGACGGCAGGAATGGTTAGGTTTGTCGGCATTAGGCATGAAATCATGAAACAGGTAATGTCATGGTACGACAGGATGAGTCGGTATGTATGTATATGTCAGGTGTGGCAGGGTCAGGCCAATATGTCGTGCAATCGGGTAAGTGCTCACAACCGGTATACAATCAATAATGAACAGCAGCAGGAAACAGTAAACAACAATAACAATCCATGAAAACACAATGATATTTTGTATTCTCTTATTAACAGGTTCAATCATCTTTAGGGTGTAATAGCCACAAGGTAAATCAATATCCACAATTCTGAAGTAATGAAGCTACAGGAATTTACATTAAGTATAATAATTGTTTCGTGAACGATTTAACAGTTTAAGCAGATATGATTCAGTCGTTTTATTTAGTTAAAGCATGGATTGATGTGGGTTAATTAATTACGAGGAACTGTTGTAACGATTCCATTATAAAGATAACTGAAATAATATGATATCAAATGCCATCATTAAGTTGTGGTATTAAATAGTATGAGTTCAATTGCGTGGCAAGACTAGATCTCGCACACTAGCATGTTCAAGCAAGTATTCAGATACTTGCCTCGACGGTCTGCAAACTGGAACACGGATGCGATGTCGGCAGAAAGCACGATATGATAGCACGGGCCACGGATCGAGTCCCAACAGAGAACAACGGGATCACACGGGCCAGGGGGCTTCGCTGGAGCGTCGGGTTCGCCAAGACGGCACGTCGGATTCCGGCCAAACGCGACAACAAGTTAGCAACAGACAATAGACTCAATGCGATCAGCGGGGGTGAAGACTTTGCACAAAGAAGAGATAGGGATGCTCACCGAGAGATACCAGGGACAGTCACGACGGGCTCGACGGCGATGGGACGCCGGCGAGGCAACGGCGGCGGCGGCTGCAAGGGCTGAAGGCCTCGGGTGTGCGGGAGAGGGTGCTGCGGCGAGCTGGAGGAAAGGGTGGTCGGCTCTGGTGGTCGAGGGGGAGAAGGAGGTGGCCCTGGTGACGACGGCGAGGTCACCGGCGCGTTCTCCGGCGAACAGTGGAGGGTAGGCGATGGGTTAGGGCTCGGGTTGGTGTTCCGGCGAGGGGAGGAGGGCAGCGACGACGAGGTCGGGACGAGGAGGGTGAGAGGGAGTCGCGGGAGTCTTCGACGACGAGAGGTGGCGTCGACGGCGAGGTCTGCGAGGGCGGAGGCGTCGTCGGGTTGGGTGCAGGTGCGGGGATCGGCGGGAGAACGAGGGGAGGAAGGTGCGGTGAGGTCGACGAGGCGGTGACGGCGACGGCGAAGTCGTGAGGAGGTCGGCGGTGAGGTTGCGAGGTCTAGGGTTAGGGTTCGTGTGGTTTCTCATGATGAAGATGGGTTGGGGGAAGGCGGCTGCATGCGTAGAATTTAAAGAGGAAAAGAGAGAGGGAGATTGGAGAGAGAAAGAGAGAGAGATTGATGGAAGAGAGAGAGAGAGATAGGGAAAGGGAGCGGGGCCCACGCGGGGAAACCCAAGCTCTGTGATTGGTTGATCACGAGGAGAAAAGATTTGAGATTTAATTTCGAAGGATTTGTGAAGGATTTAACAGTTAAAGAGAAGTATATACGTATATATTATAGTTTAAGGTATTAAATTGAAACGGGCCCTTTTTGGCGCGAAATGAAACATTTCCAAATCGCGCCCGGGTTGCGCCCAAATGTTCCAAATTCAAATTATAGGATTTTAAGCGGGTTCCAAATTTTGAAAGGAGGTGTTTAACGATTAAAATGCATGCCCCCAAGTCGGACACTTGCACGCGCACGTAGTCGTCCGAACTTGCCCGTTTAGCCGAACGGGACGGAATCTCGACACGCGGACGCTACCACGCGACTAGTGGCGACGAGTAGGCCAACATGGACATCTTAAATTTCATTTTAGGAGTTAAAATTTGTTATGTGCCAAAATGACTTAACCGGTTAAAATTTAGCAATAAACACCAGAAAATCAGGAAAGTTGGAACGAGCAATATCCAACCGTCAACTAGTAATATAAATAGTATTATTGGGCTCGGGTGTTACATCATACCCAACTACAAAAAGAATTTCGTCCTCGAAATTCCAAGAATACAAGATAGCTAATTACTGGAAAAGGTGAGGGAATTTCTGTCGGATCTCGTCTTCTCGCTCCCAAGTGGATTCTCCATGCGATCGATTACCCCAAGAAACTAGCACAAGAGGGATAACCTTGTTCTTAAGAACCTTTTCTCTTCGATCCTTGATTTCAACTGGTCGCTCCTCAAAAGTCAGGTCCTCCCGAACGGTCAACTCCGAATGATCCAAGACATGAGTCTCATCACGAACATACTTCCGTAGTTGAGACACATGAAACACATCGTGTACTCCTGCTAAAGACTGTGGTAACGCCAACCTGTACGATACCTCTCCAACACGCTCCAAAATCTCGAAGGGTCCAACGAATCGGGGGCTAAGCTTTCCTCGACTTCCAAAGCGAATCACTCCTCTAGTCGGTGATATCTTCAGGAATACCAAATCACCCACGGCGAACCCTAGAGGTCTTCTTGACGTGTCGGCCCAACTCTTCTGTCTGTCTTGAGCTGCCTTCATATGCTTCCTGATTGTATTCACCTTCTCGACTGTCTGTACCACCAAATCTGGTCCTAGTAACCTTCGTTCACCAACATCATCCCAACAAACAGGTGAACGGCACTTACGACCATACAGTGCTTCAAACGGGGCCATCTGAATAGTTGCTTGGAAGCTATTGTTGTACGAAAACTCCACCAGGTGTAGATGATCTTCCCAAGAACCTTTGAAGTCCAACATGCAAGCCCTCAACATATCTTCAAGGGTCTGGATCGTTCTCTCCGATTGTCCATCGGTCTGAGGAAGGTAAGCTGTGCTAAACTTCAATCGAGTCCCCAAACTTTCTTGTAAACTCCTCCAAAAGTGCGACAAGAACCGAGTGTCCCGATCGGACACGATGCTTACCAGTACTCCATGCAATCTGACAATCTCCTGCATGTACCGCTCTGCCAAAGTCTCTGTCGATTGACCAACCCGAAAAGGAATAAAGTGAGCTGCCTTGGTCAACCGATCGACAATCACCCATACAGCATTGTTGCCCTTTGGACTCCGCGGTAAAGCCGTCACGAAATCCATGGTTATATGTTCCCACTTCCATTGAGGAATCGGAAGTGGTTGCAACAAACCAGCAACCCTTTGGTGTTCAGCCTTGACTTGCTGACACACCAAGCACTTAGCCACGAAGCGAGCAATTTCCCGTTTCATACCTTCCCACCAGAAATGCTGTCGAATATCTCGGTACATCTTTGTCCCTCCTGGATGTACAAAGTAAGCTGAACTGTGTGCCTCCTTCATAAGCTCTTCACGCACATCTCCTTTTGGCACACACTCACGGCTACCATATCTCAACGAACCATCTTCATGGATCAGTAAATCGGTTCGTAGTCCGGCTCCAACCTGCTCTCGAAACTTTTGCAGTCTAGGATCCTGCGATTGTGCCGCTTTAATCTTCTCAACTAAGGACGATTGTACTTGCAATTGCATGAGCTGTCCTGTAGCATGTGGTAGCACAACCTCCAAGTCAAATCTCCGAAAATCCTCAATGATCTCTCTCTGTGCAGTCAATATCTGAATTCCTGGTAACCGGCTCAGCGCATCCGGCACGACGTTGACCTTTCCCGGATGGTACTTAAGATCGAGGTCATAGTCGGCCATCAGCTCCAACCATCTGCGTTGCCTCATGTTCAACTCCTTCTGAGTGAACACATATTTCAAACTCTTGTGATCTGTAAAGACTTCGACTCTCTCGCCCAATAGGTAGTGTCTCCAAATCTTCAGGGCGAAGATCACGGCTGCAAGCTCTAAGTCATGAGTCGGATAGTTCTTCTCATGAGTCTTCAGCTGTCTCGATGCGTAAGCGACGACTTTCCCGTTCTGCATTAATACACATCCCAATCCCTTTCCAGATGCGTCGCTATGAATCACCAGTCCTCCTGAATTATCCGGTACGGTTAGGATCGGGGCGGTTATCAACTTCTGCTTCAACGTCTCGAAGGCCAATGCACATCCGTCCGTCCAAACAAACGGTACCTCCTTACGCGTAAGCTTGGTTAACGGCTCAGCTAAACGAGCGAAGTTCTCCACAAATCTTCTGTAATAACCGGCGAGTCCAAGAAAACTTCTAATCTCCGCAACATTCTTTGGAACAGACCAATCTCGAACTGCTGTAATCTTCTCGGGATCAACGGCGATTCCATCGCCCGACACGACATGCCCCAGAAACTTCACTTCTTCCAGCCAGAATTCACACTTACTCATCTTCGCGAATAACTTCTCTTGTCTCAGCGTTTGCAGTGCGATCCTTAAGTGCTCAGCATGCTCCTCCGGACTCTTCGAGTATACCAGAATATCGTCGATGAATACCACGATAAACTGGTCCAAGAAAGGTGAAAAGATCCTGTTCATCAAATCCATAAATATTGCTGGCGCATTAGTCACTCCGAAAGGCATCACTAAATACTCGAAATGCCCATACCGAGTTCGAAACGCCGTCTTGCAAATGTCTTCTGCCTTCACTCGGACCTGATGGTATCCTGATAGCAAGTCCAGTTTCGAGAATACCCTCGCGCCACTAAGCTGCTCAAAAAGTTCTCCAATGCGAGGGATCGGGTACTTGTTCTTAATAGTCACCCGGTTCAATTCTCGATAATCAATGCACATCCTTCTCATGCCATCCTTCTTCTTTACTAAAAGAACTGGAGCTCCCCAAGGTGAGTTGCTGCTTCGAATCCATCCCTTCTCGAGTAATTCACCCACCTGTTTCTTAACTTCTTCCAATTCCACCGGTGCCATCGGATAATAAGATTTTGATACTGGCGCTGCACCAGGAATAAGGTCAATCGCAAACTCCACATCTCGCTTCGGCGGTAAGCCCGAAATATCTTCAAACACATCCATAAAGTCGCGGACAACTGCCGGCTCTTCATTACTATCCACTACCATAGCCGCAAGAATATTGTTCGTCGGCCTGGCCCTAAACTCGACTGGCCCGACAGAACTGCTTCCTCCAATGAAAGTAAACTCAGGGTGTCCGGGAATCTGGAAAATTACTTTCCTTGCCCTACAATCAATGTGTGCGTGGAAAGTGCCAAGAAAATCCATTCCCAAGACTACTTCATAACTGCCCGTATCAATCACCAAGAAATCTGCAAAAAGCTCCCGTCCACAAACAACAACTGTACAATCTCTACATTCCTTACTAGCTATGATTTTCCTATTCCCAGTGTGTATGTCCCAGAAACTAGACAGGGTCGTGCAGGTAATCGAGTGTGTAGTTATAAATTTGGATGACATAAAACAGTGGGATGCTCCGGAATCAAATAATGCCAATGCGGGAAAACCACGAACGAGTACAGAACCTGAAACCACTTCTCCTGATGTCTTGGCTTCTTCAGCTGTCATCGTGAAAGCCCGACCCTGGTTGGGTCCTTGTGTCAGCTGTTTCTGCCCCTGGAACGGTCTCTGCGGAGGCTTCCGTATATCATCTCTCGTGCGAAGCTTCGACGGACAAGCACCAACTGCATGATCGGCTGCTCCACAAACCAGACAAAGTCCCAGTCTCCTTCGACACTCCTTCTGCACGTGCCCGGGTATATGGCAGTAATCACAAGTCACGCTCTTCCTTCGATCAACGATCACAGGCTTCTTCATTGGCGCTACACCTCGACGGTCCACTGGAATACCTCTGCGCCCCTGATCTCGGTTAGGTACGAATGCAGGCTTCCTGGCCGCAACTGCTGTCTGGAGAAGGTTCCCTTTCGATCCTGACAAACTCTGCTGCTCTCTGGCTGCCGTAAGAACCTGCGAGAAAGTGGTCAAACCCAGGGAGACAATCTGCCTCTGGATGTCCACATCCAAACTGCGCAAGAACCTTCGCGCCCTGTCTGCCTCCTTGGCGACCAAGGGTCCAGCGAAACGGCTGAGTCTTGTCCACTCCGCTGCATGTACATCCACAGCTGCTCCATTTTGTTTCAGCCCAATGAATCTCTCCTCCATTTCCTCCCGGGCAGTCCGTGGGAAGAACTTTTCCAAGAAACTTTTGGAGAAATCCGCCCAACTGATTGGCTTGGACAAGCGGGTCTCCTCCACAAGCCACCACTCTCGGGCATAATCCACCAGCTGAATGCGCACCACATCAACTCTCTTGTCTTCTGGGATCTGTGCTGCAATCAGTAAATTCTCCGTGTCCACGAGCCACTGCTCGGCTGGCAACGGCTCCTCCAAGCCAGTGAAAGTAGTAGGACCCAACCGTCTGAAATCTGCCACGGTCCCTACTCGGTCGACTGGCTTCGCTACAGCGGTGTTTACAGACTGCTGCATAGCCTGCAAACCCTCCTGAAATGAATCTGCTTGCTGCTGGATCAGCTCAGTTTGCCTCTTCTGATTTTCCAACATCCCGCGTATCACTCCTAACATGGCGGCTTCATCCACACGCCTCTGATACGTCTTGAAATTCTTATCTGCCATGGTCCTGAAATCAAAACAAACAACATTAGCATGATGATAGATTCAATATATAAATCAAGGCTAGAACTCCAAGATACTTAAATAGAGTGCTGCATTGTAGCTATGCCGCGGTATCATAGCCGCAATTACTTAACTCCACCCAAGTCGCCTAAGTCCTAGAGATAACAAGAAGTTAGGTTTTCGAGTTGACAATGCAAAGTAAGTTTGCATGTCGACATGATCTGGAAGAATGATTCAAGGACGGTAAAACGGTCAAAGTGGCAGGACATGTTTCCTAATCACGGGGATTATGATTCGTGTATTGGGTGCGATACCCAACTACAAGGAATCAACCCAATTAACCTATGGTTTTGATACCAAAAGAACCATGTCACGCCCCGCTTCCCAGAGTACGCAAGATTGGGCACGTGACATAGCCAACCATGCTACCTGTGGGTAGGAAGCATCCATCCACAGTCACATTACGGTTGTAAGGATATCAAGAACAAGATGAAAACTAATCTAATACATGTCCAAATCCATAATAACAAGAATCAATAAACAATAAGTGCGGAAGCTAATGATCCAATACAATGAATAAACAGTACGTCCCATAATGCGGGCTCACATCTGGAAATGAAAAGAAATAAATAAACTAAACCCTAAGGACTCACTGTTCAGCCTGCTGGCTGAAGTACTCCTGCTCGGTCATCGACAATGGTACGGAATCTGGGCCATGCAAAACCCAGACGTCAGCGCGTCATGACATCAAGTATATAGCATAAACATGGTACTAAGCAATGCAAGTATGAACATGAATAAAGCAGTAACAAGAAATAACAAGCAGGGTAATATGCAATGGTGTCCAAACTGTCCTATCAGGTTTTCTACTCTATAGTCTTTGAAACCAATTGATGAATCGTCGATGTAACTCAATAGTATCCCGTGCGTGCCCGGGACCACGGTCATGACCCTCGGGGCTGAATCCGAGACGTGCCGCTAAGCAGTAAAAGGTAGTAGGATGGACGAGTGATGTCAGCATCAACACTCCGGAGCTGGCCAAGCCCGTAAGACTGATCAGAACAATGTATCGAACTGTTGAGTTACAAGTCGGTTTCACCTTTGATTTCCCCATACCCCCAAACTATGTATGTCAGGTCAGGTATTCAGCAGTCAAGGACTAATGCCAACACAAAGTCAAGTAAAAGTAGGTCTGTCTGGATCGACAGCAGGAATGGTTAGGTTTGTCGGCATTAGGCATGAAATCATGAAACAGGTAATGTCATGGTACGACAGGATGAGTCGGTATGTATGTATATGTCAGGTGTGGCAGGGTCAGGCCAATATGTCGTGCAATCGGGTAAGTGCTCACAACCGGTATACAATCAATAATGAACAGCAGCAGGAAACAGTAAACAACAATAACAATCCATGAAAACACAATGATATTTTGTATTCTCTTATTAACAGGTTCAATCATCTTTAGGGTGTAATAGCCACAAGGTAAATCAATATCCACAATTCTGAAGTAATGAAGCTACAAGAATTTACATTAAGTATAATAATTGTTTCGTGAACGATTTAACAGTTTAAGCAGATATGATTCAGTCGTTTTATTTAGTTAAAGCATGGATTGATGTGGGTTAATTAATTACGAGGAACTGTTGTAACGATTCCATTATAAAGATAACTGCAATAATATGATATCAAATGCCATCATTAAGTTGTGGTATTAAATAGTATGAGTTCAATTGCGTGGCAAGACTAGATCTCGCACACTAGCATGTTCAAGCAAGTATTCAGATACTTGCCTCGACGGTCTGCAAACTGGAACACGGATGCGATGTCGGCAGAAAGCACGATATGATAGCACGGGCCATGGATCGAGTCCCAACAGAGAACAACGGGATCACACGGACTAGGGGGCTTCGCTGGAGCGTCGGGTTCGCCAAGACGGCAAGTCGGATTCCGGCCAAACGCGACAACAAGTTAGCAACAGACAATAGACTCAATGCGATCAGCGGGGGTGAAGACTTTGCACAAAGGAGAGATAGGGATGCTCACCGAGAGATACCAGGGACAGTCACGACGGGCTCGACGGCGATGGGACGCCGGCGAGGCAACGGCGGCGGCGGCTGCAAGGGCTGAAGGCCTCGGGTGTGCGGGAGAGGGTGCTGCGGCGAGCTGGAGGAAAGGGTGGTCGGCTCTGGTGGTCGAGGGGGAGAAGGAGGTGGCCCTGGTGACGACGGCGAGGTCGCAAGCGCGTTCTCCGGCGAACAGTGGAGGGTAGGCGATGGGTTAGGGCTCGGGTTGGTGTTCCGGCGAGGGGAGGAGGACAGCGACGACGAGGTCGGGACGAGGAGGGTGAGAGGGAGTCTCGGGAGTCGTCGATGACGAGAGGTGGCGTCGACGGCGAGGTCTGCGACGGTGGAGGCGTCGTCGGGTTGGGTGCAGGTGCGGGGATCGGCGCGAGAACGAGGGGAGGAAGGTGCGGTGAGGTCGACGAGGCGGTGACGGCGACGGCGAAGTCGTGAGGAGGTCGGCGGTGAGGTTGCGAGGTGTAGGGTTAGAGTTCGTGTGGTTTCTCGTGATGAAGATGGGTTGGGGGAAGGCGGCTGCATGCGTAGAATTTAAAGAGGAAGAGAGAGAGGGAGATTGGAGAGAGAAAGAGAGAGAGAGATTGATGGAAGAGAGAGAGAGAGATAGGGAAAGGGAGCGGGGCCCACGCGGGGAAACCCAAGCTCTGTGATTGGTTGATCACGAGGAGAAAAGATTTGAGATTTAATTTCGAAGGATTTGTGAAGGATTTAACAGTTAAAGAGAAGTATATACGTATATATTATAGTTTAAGGTATTAAATTGAAACGGGCCCTTTTTGGCGCGAAATGAAACATTTCCAAATCGCGCCCGGGTTGCGCCCAAATGTTCCAAATTCAAATTATAGGATTTTAAGCGGGTTCCAAATTTTGAAACGAGGTGTTTAACGATTAAAATGCATGCCCCCAAGTTGGACACTTACACGCGCACGTAGTCGTCCGAACTTGCCCGTTTAGCCGAACGGGACGGAATCTCGACACGCAGACGCTACCACGCGACTAGTGGCGACGAGTAGGCCAACATGGACATCTTAAATTTCATTTTAGGAGTTAAAATTTGTTATGTGCCAAAATGACTTAACCGGTTAAAATTTAGCAATAAACACCAGAAAATCAGGAAAGTTGGAACGAGCAATATCCAACCCTCAACTAGTAATATAAATAGTATTATTGGGCTCGGGTGTTACCAAAAGAACCATGTCACGCCCTGCTTCCCAGAGTACAAAAGATTGGGCACGTGACATAGCCAACCATGCTACCTGTGGGTAGGAAGCATCCATCCACAGTCACATTACGGTTGTAAGGATATCAAGAACAAGATGAAAACTAATCTAATACATGTCCAAATCCATAATAACAAGAATCAATAAACAATAAGTGCGGAAGCTAATGATCCAATACAATGAATAAACAGTACGTCCCATAATACGGGCTCACATCTGGAAATGAAAAGAAATAAATAACTAAACCCTAAGGACTCACTGTTCAGCCTGCTGGCTGAAGTACTCCTGCTCGGTCGTCGACAATGGTACGGAATCTGGGCCATGCAAAACCCAGACGTCAGCGCGTCATGACATCAAGTATATAGCATAAACATGGTACTAAGCAATGCAAGTATGAACATGAATAAAGCAGTAACAAGAAATAACAAGCAGGGTAATGTGTAATGGTGTCCAAACTGTCCTATCAGGTTTTCTACTCTATAGTCTTTGAAACCAATTGATGAATCGTCGATGTAACTCAATAGTATCCCGTGCGTGCCCGGGACCACGGTCATGACCCTCGGGGCTGAATCCGAGACGTGCCGCTAAGCAGTAAAAGGTAGTAGGATGGACGAGTGATGTCAGCATCAACACTCCGGAGCTGGCCAAGCCCGTAAGACTGATCAGAACAATGTATCGAAATGTTGAGTTACAAGTCGGTTTCACCTTTGATTTCCCCATACCCCCAAACTATGTATGTCAGGTCAGGTATTCAGTAGTCAAGGACTAATGCCAACACAAAGTCAAGTAAAAGTAGGTCTGTCTGGATCGACAGCAGGAATGGTTAGGTTTGTCGGCATTAGGCATGAAATCATGAAACAGGTAATGTCATGGTACGACAGGATGAGTCGGTATGTATGTATATATCAGGTGTGGCAGGGTCAGGCCAATATGTCGTGCAATCGGGTAAGTGCTCACAACCGGTATACAATCAATAATGAACAGCAGCAGGAAACAGTAAACAACAATAACAATCCATGAAAACACAATGATATTTTGTATTTTCTTATTAACAGGTTTAATCATCTTTAGGGTGTAATAGCCACAAGGTAAATCAATATCCACAATTCTGAAGTAATGAAGCTACAGGAATTTACATTAAGTATAATAATTGTTTCGTGAACGATTTAACAGTTTAAGCAGATATGATTCAGTCGTTTTATTTAGTTAAAGCATGGATTGATGTGGGTTAATTAATTACGAGGAACTGTTGTAACGATTCCATTATAAAGATAACTGCAATAATATGATATCAAATGCCATCATTAAGTTGTGGTATTAAATAGTATGAGTTCAATTGCGTGGCAAGACTAGATCTCGCACACTAGCATGTTCAAGCAAGTATTCAGATACTTGCATCGACGGTCTGCAAACTGGAACACGAATGCGATGTCGGCAGAAAGCACGATATGATAGCACGGGCCACGGATCGAGTCCCAACAGAGAAAAACGGGATCACACGGACCAGGGGGCTTCGCTGGAGCGTCGGGTTCGCCAAGACGGCACGTCGGATTCCGGCCAAACGCGACAACAAGTTAGCAACAGACAATAGACTCAATGCGATCAGCAGGGGTGATGACTTTGCCCAAAGGAGAGATAGGGATGCTCACCGAGAGATACCAGGGACAGTCACGACGGGCTCGACGGCGATGGGACGCCGGCAAGGCAACGGCGGCGGCGGCTGCATGGGCTGAAGGCCTCGGGTGTGCGGGAGAGGGTGCTGCGGCGAGCTGGAGGAAAGGGTGGTCGGCTCTGGTGGTCGATGGGGAGAAGGTGGTGGCCCTGGTGACGACGGCGAGGTCGCCGGCGCGTTCTCCGGCGAATAGTGGAGGGTAGGCGATGGGTTAGGGCTCGGGTTGGTGTTCCGGTGAGGGGAGGAGGGTAGCGACGACGAGGTCGGGACGAGGAGGGTGAGAGGGAGTCGCGGGAGTCGTCGACGACGAGAGGTGGCGTCGACGGCAAGGTCTGCGAGGGTGGAGGCGTCGTCGGGTTGGGTGCAGGTGCGGGGATCGGCGGGAGAACGAGGGGAGGAAGGTGCGGTGAGGTCGACGAGGCGGTGACGGCGACGGCGAAGTCGTGAGGAGGTCGGCGGTGAGGTTGTGAGGTCTAGGGTTAGGGTTCGTGTGGTTTCTCGTGATGAAGATGGGTTGGGGGAAGGCGGCTGCATGCGTAGAATTTAAAGAGGAAGAGTGAGAGGGAGATTGGAGAGAGAAAGAGAGAGAGATTGATGGAAGAGAGAGAGAGAGATAGGGAAAGGGAGCGGGGCCCACGCGGGGAAACCCATGCTCTGTGATTGGTTGATCACGAGGAGAAAAGATTTGAGATTTAATTTCGAAGGATTTGTGAAGGATTTAACAGTTAAAGAGAAGTATATACGTATATATTATAGTTTAAGGTATTAAATTGAAACGGGCCCTTTTTGGCGCGAAATGAAACATTTCCAAATCGCGCCCAGGTTGCGCCCAAATGTTCCAAATTCAAATTATAGGATTTTAAGCGGGTTCCAACTTTTGAAAGGAGGTGTTTAACGATTAAAATGCATGCCCCCAAGTCGGACACTTGCACGCGCACGTAGTCGTCCGAACTTGCCCGTTTAGCCGAACGGGACGGAATCTCGACACGCGGACCCAATAATACTATTTATATTACTAGTTGAGGGTTATTTATGGCTCTTTTCAATTATTCTGTTTTTCTGGGGTTTATTGCTAAATTTTAACCGGTTAAGTCATTTTGGCACGTAACAAATTTTAACTCCTAAAATGAAATTTAAAGTGTTCATGTTGGCCTACTCGTCGCCACTGGTCGCGTGGTAGCGTCCGCGTGTCGAGATTCCGTTCCGTTTGGCTAAACGGGCAAGTTTGGACGACTACGCGCGCGTGCAAGTGTCCGACTTGGGGGCATTCATTTTAATCATTAAACACCTCTTTTCAAAATTTGGAACCCGCTTAAAATCCTATAATTTGAATTTGGAACATTTGGGCGCGATTTGGAAATGTTTCATTTCGCGCCAGAAAGGGCCCATTTCAATTTAATATCAAAAATATATATATACGAATCCTTAACAATAAATCCCTCACAAATCCTACGTATTTCATTCTCAAATCCTTTTCGTGGCCAATCACAGGCCGCCAACCCACCGTGTGGGCCCCGCCTCCTTTTCCCTATCTCTCTCTCTCTCTTCCCTCAATCTCTCTCCAATCTCCCTCTCTCTCTTCCTCTATTTAAATTTCACGCTGCAGCCGCCCCTCACCCATCTTCTTCCATCGCGTGAAACGCCTCGAACCCTAACCCTAGCCTCGCGCAGCCCACCATCACCACCGCGACCTCGCCGTCGCCGTCAGCACCCTCAACCTAGCCGCACCCTCCTACCCTTCCTTCCTCCTCTCCTCCCATCTTCCCGGGCCGGTAGCACAACCCCGACGCCACACCAGCGCGCAGGGTGCGCCGTCGCCGCCGTCTCTCACCGCCGCCGACACCAAGATCCTTCTCCCCTCCTCCTCGTCGCGACCTCGTCGACGCCTTCATCCTCCCTTCGCCGGACCACCAGCAAACCCGAGCCCGACCCTGCACCATCTCCAGTTCGCCGGAGAAGCCCCGGTCGACCCTCGTCGTCGTCGCCTGTGCCACCGCCGACCACTTCCTCTCCCCTGAGACCAGAACCCGGCCCGTACATCCCCTCAGCACTGCACCACCACCTTTCCAGCGACCCGGGAAACTTTCCAACCCTCGCTGCATCTCCTGTTCACCGCCGGCGCGTCCATCGCCGTCGGGCCCGTCGTAGTTGCCCCCGGTTCTTCCCGGTAAGCCTCCCTTTAGCCTTCCATTCATGTTTAATCCCTCGCTGGTCCTTGTTGCGTTTATCGTATTTGCTAACTTCGCTACTTTTGACTTTTGCCGGTTTCCGACCGTGCCGTCTTGGCGAACCCGACGCTCCAGCGAAGCCCCTGGTCCGTGTGATCCCGTTGCTCTCTGTTGGGGCTCGATCCGTGGCCCGCGCTATCATATCGCGTTTTCTGCCGACATCGCATCCGTGTTCCAGATTGCAGAACCGTCGAGGCAAGTATCTGAATACTTGCTCTAACATGCTAGCGTGCGAGATCTATTCTTGCCACGCAATTGAATTCATACTATTTAATACCACAACCTCATGATGGCAATTGATATCATATTATTGCAGTTATCTTCATAATGGAATCGTTACAACAGTTCCTCGTAATTAATCAACCCACATCAACCCATATTGCAACTAAATAAAACGACTGAATCATATCTGCCTAAACTGTTAAACCATTCATGAGATAATTATTATATTTAGTATAATTTCATGTAGTTCCTTAATTTATAATTATGGATATTGCTTTACCTTGTGGCTATTGCACCCCAAGGGTGCTTGAACCTGTTAATAAGAGAATACAAAATATCACTGTGGTTACATAGAACATTATGGTTAATTACTGTTTCCTGCTGCTGTTCATTATTGATTGTATACCTGTTGTGAGCACTTACCGGTTACACTACTTATTGGCCTGACCCTGCTACACCTGACATATACATACATACCGACTCATCCTGTTGTACCATGACATTACTTGTCTCATGATTTCATGCCTAATGCCGACAAACCTGACCATTCCTGCTGTCGATCCAGACAGACCTACTTCTACTTGATTTTGTGTTGGCATTAGTCCTTGACTACTGAATACCTGACCTGACATACATAGCTTGGGGGTATGGGGAAATCAAAGGTGAAACCGACTTGTAACTCAACAGTTCGATACATTGTTCTGATCAGTCTTACGGGCTTGGCCAGCTCCGGAGTGTTGATGCTGACATCACTCGTCCATCCTACTACCTTTTACTGCTTAGCGGCACGTCTCAGATTCAGCCCCGAGGGTCATGACCGTGGTCCCGGACACGCACGGGATACTATTGAGTTACATCGACGATTCATCAATTGGTTTCAAAGACTATAGAGTAGAAAACCTGATAGGACAGTTTGGACACCATTGCACATTACCCTGCTTGTTATTTCTTGTTACTGCTTTATTCATGTTCATACTTGCATTGCTTATTACCATGTTTATACTTTATACTTGATGTCATGACGCGCTGACGTCTGGGTTTTGCATGGCCCAGATTCCGTACCACTGTCGACGACCGAGCAGGAGTACTTCAGCCAGTGGGCTGAATTGAGTTCTATAGTGGTTAGTGGTTTATTGCATTTTATTTCCGGGTGCGGTCCCGCATTATGGGACGTACCTTTCTATTACCATATTGGATCATTGCTTCCGCACTTATTGTTTATTGATTCTTGTTATTATAGATTTGGACATGTATTAGATTAGTTTTATCTTGTTCTTGATATCATTACAACCGTAATGTGACTGTGGATGGATACTTCCTACCCACAGGAAGCATGGTTGGCTATGTCGCGTGCCCAATCCTGCGTACTCTGGGAAGCGGCCACGCATTTGAATTCATACTATAAAACAACTTAATGATGGTAATGGATATCATATTATTGCAGTTATCTTAACCTGGAATCGTTACAACAGTTCCTCGTAATTAATCAACCCACATCAACCCATATTTCAACTAAATAAAACGACTGAATCATATCTGCTTAAACTGTTAAATCATTCACGAAACAATTATTATACCTAATGTAAATTCCTGTAGCTTCATTACTTCAGAATTGTGGATATTGATTTACCTTGTGGATATTGCACCCTAAAGATGATTGAACCTGTTAATAAGAGAATACAAACATAACTGTGGTTATATGGAATATTGTGGCTAATTACTGTTTCCTGCTGCTGTTCATTATTGATTGTATACCTGTTGTGAGCACTTACCCGATTGCACGACATATTGACCTGACCCTGCTACACCTGACATATACATACATACTGACTCATCCTGTTGTACCATGACATTACTTGTCTCATGATTTCATGCCTAATGCCGACAAACCTGACCATTCCTGCTGTCGATCCAGACAGACCTACTTCTACTTGATTTTGTGTTGGCATTAGTCCTTGACTACTGAATACCTGACCTGACATACATAGCTTGGGGGTATGGGGAAATCAAAGGTGAAACCGACTTGTAACTCAACAGTTCGATACATTGTTCTGATCAGTCTTACGGGCTTGGCCAGCTCCGGAGTGTTGATGCTGACATCACTCGTCCATCCTACTACCTTTTACTGCTTAGCGGCACGTCTCGGATTCAGCCCCGAGGGTCATGACCGTGGTTCCGGGCACGCACGGGATACTATTGAGTTACATCAACGATTCATCAATTGGTTTCAAAGACTATAGAGTAGAAAACCTGATAGGACAGTTTGGACACCATTGCACATTACCCTGCTTGTTATTTCTTGTTACTGCTTTATTCATGTTCATACTTGCATTGCTTATTACCATGTTTATACTTTATACTTGATGTCATGACGCGCTGACGTCTGGGTTTTGCATGGCCCAGATTCCGTACCACTGTCGACGACCGAGCAGGAGTACTTCAACCAGTGGACTGAATTGAGTTCTATAGTGGTTAGTGGTTTATTGCATTTTATTTCCGGGTGCGGTCCCGCATTATGGGACGTACCTTTCTATTACCATATTGGATCATTGCTTCCGCACTTATTGTTTATTGATTCTTGTTATTATGGATTTGGACATGTATTAGATTAGTTTTATCTTGTTCTTGATATCCTTACAACCGTAATGTGACTGTGGATGGATACTTCCTACCCACAGATAGCATGGTTGGCTATGTCGCGTGCCCAATCCTGCGTACTCTGGGAAGCGGGGCGTGACATGGTTCTTTTTCATGACCCTCGGGGCTGAATCCGAGACGTGCCGCTAAGCAGTAAAAGGTAGTAGGATGGACGAGTGATGTCAGCATCAACACTCCGGAGCTGGCCAAGCCCGTAAGACTGATCAGAACAATGTATCGAACTGTTGAGTTACAAGTCGGTTTCACCTTTGATTTCCCCATACCCCCAAACTATGTATGTCAGGTCAGGTATTCAGTAGTCAAGGACTAATGCCGACACAAAGTCAAGTAAAAGTAGGTCTGTCTGGATCGACAGCAGGAATGGTTAGGTTTGTCGGCATTAGGCATGAAATCATGAAACAAGTAATGTCATGGTACAACAGGATGAGTCGGTATGTATGTATATGTCAGGTGTAGCAGGGTCAGGCCAATAAGTAGTGTAACCGGTAAGTGCTCACAACAGGTATACAATCAATAATGAACAGCAGCAGGAAACAGTAAACAACAATAACAATCCATGAAAACACAATGATATTTTGTATTCTCTTATTAACAGGTTCAATCATCTTTAGGGTGTAATAGCCACAAGGTAAATCAATATCCACAATTCTGAAGTAATGAAGCTACAGGAATTTACATTAAGTATAATAATTGTTTCGTGAACGATTTAACAGTTTAAGAAGATATGATTCAGTCGTTTTATTTAGTTAAAGCATGGATTGATGTGGGTTAATTAATTACGAGGAACTGTTGTAACGATTCCATTATAAAGATAACTGCAATAATATGATATCAAATGCCATCATTAAGTTGTGGTATTAAATAGTATGAGTTCAATTGCGTGGCAAGACTAGATCTCGCACACTAGCATGTTCAAGCAAGTATTCAGATACTTGCCTCGACGGTCTGCAAACTGGAACACGGATGCTGTAAGTCTACGCTAGCGCCCCGGCAGTCTACAGACGCCAAATGCGGAACAAAAACTTTTTAACTGGCGCTATCGTATACTTTAACCTGGATCTGCCATTATTGCTAAACTAACAAACTGTAAAGAGTGTAGAATGGTTATACCGAACGATCCGAGTCCTTCGTTCTTCAACCATCATCCCACGCTCCGTTGCGGCTGCTCCGATCTCGTCGATTTCCGATATCCTCGTCGAGGTGGCACCACATCACCGATTCTTTAAACGGGCTCCCGCCTCTGACTTGAGGCAACTCGATCGTCAAGTTTGCTAAAAGAGACGACCAAGATTGATGTAGAGAATGAGTAGATGACTTTGTCTCAGTTCGTCCAAATCCGTGGACGATCGGTTAATGAAGTTGCCGAAGGAAATCGGGTGATGGAATGAAATGGACTGTGAAATTCCATACACCGATAAAACCTTTCATAATCTTTTCTAGCAAATGAAATCAACAAAAACATGAGAGAGGAGGGGGCCGGCCTCTTATAAAGAGAGGGGGGTGACCGTAGGAACCAAGTGGTGACCCTAAGACAAGAAGCTTCTTACAAAATATCTTTAGCTATAAAAGATCTTAACCAAAACAAGAAAGTGGTTAAAATCAAAGCATGAGTCACAAGACACCTCACCAAATCTAGAACCTTCTAGAACCTTCTAGAAGCATGACACACTCTCATCCAAGAAAAGATAAATCCGTCTTTAACCGAATGTTAAAAGACGGCTGATAGAAAACTGGAAACTGGCAACTTCCAAAAGTGATCCTGAAACGAATTTCAGGACAACCCCGAAACTGTATAAATATACCCGCATTTGTATTACGACCGAATACAAATGCAACTGAGACAAAGATATTATACCTACTCAATATAATACTCGGATCCGGCTTAAACCAAAGCCGACCAGTATCATCTGCCCGAAAACTGACACGTGCGTAAACGCACGTGCATTTTCCGAACCCTGCCATAAAACCATACGGCCTCTACAACGTTTCGCCCGAACTTGGGAAACTGTCTGTGGGGGACTCTAATGACTCGTCAGTACCCTGGCAGTGGGTTTAACCACAAACCGTCAGCGGCACTAGCTATGCGTAACGGCTGCCCATGGACTGACCTCAAGGGTGGCCGAGGAGCGAACTCAAGGGAGACCGATGAGCGAACTCCTCCGAAAACCCTACTGAGCCTAACAGTGACAATGTATATACAGTCCGGTCCGTTCGTCAATGAGTATCGCATATCTGCCTAGGGGGCTAGTAACGTCAGACCCCCAATAGCAGTATAAGTCGTATCGGAGTGAAGCCCAATAACACCCTGAGATACTACTGGAGTACCTACCAGTAAATCTCCTGCCATGGCCATGGACTTTGTGTAATGGCTCTCCTAGACACAGCACGACCTCGCCCTCAATACCGGGAGAGACGAATCCCCTACCGATCCGCTCACGTGCCTCCATATGGCTCGGGACTGTACCCAAAAGCTACCTGTTTGCACGACTCCTTTGAGCCGTGGTAGGGTAGAAATCAAAGCACAGTGGGAACTCACACGAGACAAATGACGACCTCAGGTCGATGAACTAACCTGTACACATGTCACCAGGGAACTGCTATCTGACGGTAGATATAATACTAACTAGCAGATTCCCGGCGAGTCCTGTCCGGTGTACTCATAACCCAATGAGCACCTGTATACATCTTAGGTGATCCAACTGACACCAGTGGCTTATGAGACCGGCCACCGCCCCTCGTCGGGGTCTCGACTGTACACACTAGTCTACTCCGGAGTATCGATGCCCTGTCTCGAAACTCCCACGACTAGGGACCACTATTAAGGATATGCATATAAACTACCCAACTCTCACGTATATGATCGCCATCATACTGTTGGTAGTAAAGCAAGATCCTAAGGGCTCTATCAAAGTGTAACATGCAATCAGTCACCTGAACATGTACACGACTGATAAAGGCAAACCAGATAGCATACTATCATCTCGAGTAAGACTGTCCTACCGGGATAGGTCCTCCGTAATCATTGCAATCACGTACCTGCGATCCAATAATTGACTATGAGGGCACTATCTCCAACAATCTCCCACTTGCACTCAAGGCTAATATTGCGATGTCGACTACTCACAGCCCGTGTGAAACCGAACATCCAACTCCTCTACTAATCAGTTTCACAAAGCCCGTTTGTAAAACTATTGTGTTCGAGAAATAGCCTCAGTGAGTGGATCCGCCTAGAAGTATCTTTCTATATCTCTCTTAATCTCAAGTTCGCGGAGAAAACCATCTCCCGAATTGAGTAATACCTGTCTTAGAACATGTCTGGATATCTGATGGGACCTTAGTTCATAAATGAACTCCATATCCAAACTTCTTAGACTGAATCGATCACTGAACCTAATCAGTGTCGGGCACCTTGCTTCCCACAGTATCCTCTTGGACCACATGTCCATAATACTGTCCCTCTTCGTCAGAGGGAAAAACTATAGCTCTGACAATCTCTCTGTCAACCATGTCACCTTTGAAGCCTGGAATGATAACCGTCTCCCGAAGGAGGCTGCCGTCATCAAATCCGTAGAACATGTACTTATGTTCTAAAACTGCTTCCTTATATTTCTCCAGGATTGGATTAATACAAACTTATTGCATCTAGTGCAAAACTAACATTTGGTGTGGTACTTGACATCTCATGATTGACTCAATTGCCTAAGCAAGTGATCTACCAATCATGCACATCCCTCTCCCCTTTAGTCTGTAAGACACCTTTAGAGAGGGTGACTCCATCACCTGCAGGTACACCACCATGCTAGGAGTCAACTATTCCAAAAACCATTAGAATATCTGTCAAAGTACCCACATTGGGAAACTACCCAAATCCAGATCTAAAACCATAGATCTAGAAACCAGAATGTCAAATATTATATCCATATCCTGTCTGGAGAGACAACTGTGTGACGACCACAGTACAACTGATCGTAGTATAGGAATTTTACTTCCTACTCTGTGTATGTCATTCAGATACCATGACATCACACCCTACTACCTTCTTAACTGATCCATCCCCTATTCTGATTGAAGTCAAACCCATGACTGTCACATCAAAATTAGATGATCTATCTCCGCTATAACTGCTCAAGTCTATAAATAGATATAAGCATCTTGCCCACTATGCTTCCGTTGCTCCCACTGACTACGAAAACCCTCCTACCGGGTCTCATATCCTGGAACAACAGTAGTGTCAAGTCTGGGTAGATAAGAACCTCCCTGTCACCGTCCTTGAGCCTACCGAAGTACCTCTCGGGTGTCTGAGGTTACCTACCATACCTGCGGAGTGGCTATTGGAATGTCAAACCTGATTGAATGTATAGGTCCTATTAAATTTTCCGTAATCGTTCGCGGTTCTGGAATCACTTCCAGTTCTACCATACTCCCACTACTGTTTTCTGAAAAAGATCCATTTTACTAAAACTGTGGCGAGTCAAGAACAATATCACTATTGATCTTCCAAATGGTAGAATATCAACCCTCGTCATAGCCAGGGTCAACCCACAAACAGCCATTACAGAAACGTGCCCTGAGTTATCCAGTGTCTGGTTTTAATCATAAGCTGGACAACTCCCCGTACCTTAATATCTTTTAAGGTACGATCCATTCTATATCCAATACAGAAACTTTGGCACTTATTTAATTGGAACCATATTCAAATCATGCAGCTGTCTCCAGTGCATATCAACTTAATGGAAAGAGGCTAATCAGCATTACTCAACTTAGGAATCCATCCAATTATGAGTAACCTGAAAGAGAAACACGTTTCTCAAAACCATCACTATCATCTGAATACCAATCACAAGAATCTACATCTTCGATCTCTTTGAAGAATCCCGATACTTGTGACACCTGGTTCTCTACTTTATTCTTATACCCATAACTTCTTAAAACTTAGACCTTGTATTTCTACGAAACACTTGTCTAAATACTAGAGAAGTTATAAGTAAACAGAACATAGTACGAGGACCTACCCCTTTGTCCTGATGTACACTGGACAACATACAATACTGTGTATAAGTCCGCTGAGTTGAACAACTCAAAACCTGTGCGTTGTAGGTGGAAAACTGTACCCTGGCGATTTCCTCAAATATCACCAATTACAACGAATTCCGATATAATGAGGATGATCACCTAATTCCCAATATCTTACTCCCAATCATCATCTGTAAAACCATACAGATATGAGAATGAAACCTGGTAAATACATACCCTTGGAGTAAGTGTCTAATCGGGAAAACAGTTTTTCCTTTAACAATGCACTGAAACATGAAAATGTTTCGTAGGGGTATCCTGGTATTCATAGCAATGCCTCTTCCATAATCCAATTCATGACTTCAACCGTATATTTTATTGCCATCTCTCCAAATCCCTTTATTTGTCTTTAGTCGTTACCTTCTGTACACCATCGTTAGGCTAACTGGTTTTCTTCCTTCCCTACCGTTCGGCACCAGCCTATGGTTTGGAAGAAGACTATCCAGTAAGTATAATAGGTGTACCCTCCTAAACTAAGGAGTACTCGCATCTCGAGAGAAGGTGACGATAAAAGACAACTGAATAATACATTATTCTTTTAAAGATGAAATAGGAGCGGCGATGAAGTACGCGGTTTTGGTCGTGAATGATATCAGTCGCAATTTACTTTGCCCTCTTTCTAATCCCTTTAATTTGTCTTTACATATTACCTTCTGCACACCCTACTTAGGCTAATTGGTTTTCTTCATTCCCTACCTTTCGGCACCAGCCTATGGTTTGGAATAAGACTATCCAATAAGCGTAATAGGTGTACTCTCCTAAACTAAGGAGCTCTCGCAACCTGAGAGAAGGTGATAATAAAAGACAACTGAATAAATCAATTCTATTTCTCCTGAACCTGGATCCATCCTCGAAGAAGTCCCTTCGAGTTCGTATATAACCATACGATGGCTCTATCCAATGGAAGTGGATATCCGTAGTAATACGGGTGTTCTGAGAAATTCAAAGGGTAAAAGAAGGAGTGGCAATGACTTATGCAACTCAGACAATCCAAAAGTCAGTATTTTAAGAAGGTTCGGTCAACCTGGTCACTGAGTCATAGTCTAGGGTCGGTCAAAGGTCGCTGCCAAAGAGAGAGAGAGAAAAGAAACACTCTGCGTGCACTCTAACCTAGATCAGAATGGTCATCATTTTATCTAATCCGGAAACCTCCCACTGTCCTGTCAAATTCTCCTCCAAACCTAAAGAAGAATTAATCGGGATCACCCGAAGAGTAAACCAACTCATCAGTGGGAATCAGGATCCAACTCTCATCGCATGATAACGTGATGGAATGCATCCACGTTACTCATACTCCAGAAGGTATGCGCATACTCGGCAAGTTTCAGTTTCTTTAGAAACTCCTGATATGATTTTTGCCCCATTCTATTATAACCTTGGCGTTAGGTCAAAATGTCATAAGTCACATGCCAAGTTCTACCCATCACTATCTTGTTAATTTGAACCCACCCGCACATGCCCTTGGCGTTAGGTCAAAATGGCAGAACGGCTGTCCCAAACCAACTCATCTATCTATGCAACAATTGAATACCCAGCAGCTACCAAACACTATGCCTTGGCGTTAGGTCAAAATACATAGCTTGAATACTACTGAATACCCAAAAGAAGTGACGGAGGGCTACGGCTGGTTTTTGGCGAAAAACCTTTAGCGTAGTGAACTTGATATCGCTGAAGGAACCTGATAGCTCTTTAAAATATAGTGGCGAAAACCTTTTGCTAAAGAGGTCACTCCCGGTAAAGGGATCTCGGCTCTTTCCTCGTGGAATGAGGTGCAGGATATTCCACTGAATACCGCTATGCAAAGCAACATGTAATTGACTATAGTGAAGTTATTACGCTGACGCAAACTTCTGCCCAAGGGGTCAGTCCCGGTGAAGGGATATCAGCCCTTTCCCCGTCGAATGAGGTGCAGGATATTCCACTGAATACCGCTATGCATAACAAAAGGAAACGTCTTTGCAATAACACTTTTTAAATTTGTTCCAACAACTGTAAACAGGTTTGTTTTACTTTGCATTGATCAGAATCAACGCAGTCCCATCATAAATCACACCAGAAAAGAACAAAAATAAAATGTACGTATATGCCATCCGCATTCATCACTGGGTCCCGTCATCACCTGTTAGGTTACTTAACTAACGACAGAGCGGGGGCTGGACTAGCGCGGGTGTAAAACATATACAACATCTAATAGTATATAAACCAATATACAATAATCGCTCCAAGCGTGATAGTATGCAACATTACAGAAAAGTAATAAGCATCACAGAACAATACAGATATCTGGGATCCCCGAGTTTCACAGAGCCGCTACTGAAACTCGACGTTCCCCTGTCGTGTGGATAGCCTGTGCAATGAAACCTAGACCCCTACGGGTGCGGCAAGTTACCCGCCAAAACCTGAAGCGAGGTAGTCCCCACAGCATAATGAATGGAACACCCGGTACTTCACGGAATCCGGTAAATTGAGCACCCCTCCTTGGGTCAACCTGTACCCCCTACGAGTGCGGCGAATAGTCTGCCAATTCTAGAGTGGGACCCCTCTGCCTCTCAAAGCCATGAGATACGGACCCGTTGCCCTCCCGAACCCGGCTATCCGTGCACTCTGTCTTGGGGTAAAACCTAGTACAGTAATGAAAAATAGTACAATAGGTACATCGACCGCAACCTGGTCGTGCCCCAAAAGAATATTATACAACAGGCAGTGACGGCAGTCCACAAGTTGGACGCTCGCCCCGCAATATCAAATGTACAAATAAACTCAAACTGTACTACCATTGCACACTGCTATCCACCACGACAAATCCGCAACATCACAGCACAACACAGAACATCAACGCGAATGTCACGTTCGCAAACCCGTCTAAAAGAACTATAGCAATCAGACGCGGTTTACCGATCAAATGACATTCCCGGTCGGAGATATAATGTAAGCACTGTAAACTAACGTGTTTAAATTTCGATCGACCAAAGACCAAATATCAAAAAGTGGGCCCCACTGCTTACTGGTGAACAGTAACAAAATCTGGGCCAAAACTATATTCACCAAAAACCCCAAAATCCAACACAGAACCCACTGACCAAATTTGGGAGCACGTGCTCCCCACGTGGCCGCGGATGCGCGGCCAAACCATGGGTTTGGCCGCGTTTCCGCGGCAGCTTGGAGGAGTTACGACCCCAAATTTTGTCGTGGCTCTTAAAATTGCCTGCACAGATTTTTAAGACATCCAGAAATAATTTTTGAGACCGTTTAAAATTAACAGAAACTGTCGGCATAGGATTTTGTAGTTTTCGATTTCCGGTCGGATCGATGTTTTAAACGCGTTAGCACAAGTTAGAATAGCAAAATGGTGAGGCTCTGATACCACTGTAAGTCTACGCTAGCGCCCCGGCAGTCTACAGACGCCAAATGCGGAACAAAAACTTTTTAACTGGCGCTATCGTATACTTTAACCCGGATCTGCCATTATTGCTAAACTAACAAACTGTAAAGAGTGTAGAATGGTTATACCGAACGATCCGAGTCCTTCATTCTTCAACCATCATCCCACGCTCCGTTGCGGCTGCTCCGATCTCGTCGATCTCCGATATCCTCGTCGAGGTGGCACCACATCACCGATTCTTTAAACGGGCTCCCGCCTCTGATTTGAGGCAACTCGATCGTCAAGTTTGCTAAAAGAGACGACCAAGATTGATGTAGAGAATGAGTAGATGACTTTGTCTCACTTCGTCCAAATCCGTGGACGATCGGTTAATGAAGTTGCCGAAGGAAATCGGGTGATGGAATGAAATGGACTGTGAAATTCCATACACCGATAAAACCTTTCATAATCTTTTCTAGCAAATGAAATCAACAAAAACATGAGAGAGGAGGGGGCCGGCCTCTTATAAAGAGAGGGGGGTGACCGTAGGAACCAAGTGGTGACCCTAAGACAAGAAGCTTCTTACAAAATATCTTTAGCTATAAAAGATCTTAACTAAAACAAGAAAGTGGTTAAAATCAAAGCATGAGTCACAAGACACCTCACCAAATCTAGAACCTTCTAGAACCTTCTAGAAGCATGACACACTCTCATCCAAGAAAAGATAAATCCGTCTTTAACCGAATGTTAAAAGACGGCTGATAGAAAACTGGAAACTGGCAACTTCCAAAAGTGATCCTGAAACGAATTTCAGGACAACCCCGAAACTGTATAAATATACCCGCATTTGTATTACGACCGAATACAAATGCAACTGAGACAAAGATATTATACCAACTCAATATAATACTCGGATCCGGCTTAAACCAAAGCCGACCAGTATCATCTGCCCGAAAACTGACACGTGCGTAAACGCACGTGCATTTTCCGAACCCTGCCATAAAACCATACGGCCTCTACAACGTTTCGCCCGAACTTGGGAAACTGTCTGTGGGGGACTCTAATGACTCGTCAGTACCCTGGCAGTGGGTTTAACCACAAACCGTCAGCGGCACTAGCTATGCGTAACGGCTGCCCATGGACTGACCTCAAGGGTGGCCGAGGAGCGAACTCAAGGGAGACCGATGAGCGAACTCCTCCGAAAACCCTACTGAGCCTAACAGTGACAATGTATATACAGTCCGGTCCGTTCGTCAATGAGTATCGCATATCTGCCTAGGGGGCTAGTAACGTCAGACCCCCAATAGCAGTATAAGTCGTGTCGGAGTGAAGCCCAATAACACCCTGAGATACTACTGGAGTACCTACCAGTAAATCTCGTGCCATGGCCATGGACTTTGTGTAATGGCTCTCCTAGACACAGCACGACCTCGCCCCCAATACCGGGAGAGACGAATCCCCTGCCGATCCGCTCACGTGCCTCCATATGGCTCGGGACTGTACCCAAAAGCTACCTGTTTGCACGACTCCTTTGAGCCGTGGTAGGGTAGAAATCAAAGCACAGTGGGAACTCACACGAGACAAATGACGACCTCAGGTCGATGAACTAACCTGTACACATGTCACCAGGGAACTGCTATCTGACGGTAGATATAATACTAACTAGCAGATTCCCGGCGAGTCCTGTCCAGTGTACTCATAACCCAATGAGCACCTGTATACATCTTAGGTGATCCAACTGACACCAGTGGCTTGTGAGACCGGCCACCGCCCCTCGTCGGGGTCTCGACTGTACACACTAGTCTACTCCGGAGTATCGATGCCCTGTCTCGAAACTCCCACGACTAGGGACCACTATTAAGGATATGCATATAAACTACCCAACTCTCACGTATATGATCGCCATCATACTGTTGGTAGTAAAGCAAGATCCTAAGGGCTCTATCAAAGTGTAACATGCAATCAGTCACCTGAACATGTACACGACTGATAAAGGCAAACCAGATAGCATACTATCATCTCGAGTAAGACTGTCCTACCAGGATAGGTCCTCCGCAATCATTGCAATCACGTACCTGCGATCCAATAATTGACTATGAGGGCACTATCTCCAACAGATGCGATGTCGGCAGAAAGCACGATATGATAGCACGAGCCACGGATCGAGTCCCAACAGAGAACAACGGGATCACACGGACCAGGGGGCTTCGCTGGAGCGTCGGGTTCGCCAAGACGGCACGTCGGATTCCGGCCAAACGCGACAACAAGTTAGCAACAGACAATAGACTCAATGCGATCAGCGGGGGTGAAGACTTTGCACAAAGGAGAGATAGGGATGCTCACCGAGAGATACCAGGGACAGTCACGACGGGCTCGACGGCGATGGGACGCCGGCGAGGCAACGGCGGCGGCGGCTGCAAGGGCTGAAGGCCTCGGGTGTGCGGGAGAGGGTGCTGCGGCGAGCTGGAGGAAAGGGTGGTCGGCTCTGGTGGTCGAGGGGGAGAAGGAGGTGGCCCTGGTGACGACGGCGAGATCGCCGGCGCGTTCTCCGGCAAACAGTGGAGGGTAGGCGATGGGTTAGGGCTCGGGTTGGTGTTCCGGTGAGGGGAGGAGGGCAGCGACGACGAGGTCGGGACGAGGAGGGTGAGAGGGAGTCGCGGGAGTCGTCGACGACGAGAGGTGGCGTCGACGGCGAGGTCTGCGAGGGTGGAGGCGTCGTCGGGTTGGGTGCAGGTGCGGGGATCGGCGGGAGAACGAGGGGAGGAAGGTGCGGTGAGGTCGACAAGGCGGTGACGGCGACGGCGAAGTCGTGAGGAGGTCGGCGGTGAGGTTGCGGGTTGGGCATGTATTAGATTAGGCAACCATGCTACCTTGGGGAGCTCCAGTTCTTTTAGTAAAGAAGAAGGATGGCACGAGAAGGATGTGCATTGATTATCGAGAATTGAACCGGGTGGCTATTAAGAACAAGTACCCGATCCCTCGCATTGGAGAACTTTTTGAGCAGCTTAGTGGCGCGAGGGTATTCTCGAAACTGGACTTGCGATCAGGATACCATCAGGTCCGAGTGAAGGCAGAAGACATTTGCAAGACGGCGTTTCGAACTCGGTATGGGCATTTCGAGTATTTAGTGATGCCTTTCGGAATGACTAATGCGCCAGCAATATTATACTTAATGTAAATTCCTGTAGCTTCATTACTTCAGAATTGTGGATATTGATTTACCTTGTGGCTATTACACCCTAAAGATGATTGAACCTGTTAATAAGAGAATACAAAATATCATTGTGTTTTCATGGATTGTTATTGTTGTTTACTGTTTCCTGCTGCTGTTCATTATTGATTGTATACCGGTTGTGAGCACTTACCCGATTGCACGACATATTGGCCTGACCCTGCTACACCTGATATATACATACATACCGACTCATCCTGTCGTACCATGACATTACCTGTTTCATGATTTCATGCCTAATGCCGACAAACCTAACCATTCCTGCTGTCGATCCAGACAGACCTACTTTTACTTGACTTTGTGTTGGCATTAGTCCTTGACTACTGAATACCTGACCTGACATACATAGTTTGGGGGTATGGGGAAATCAAAGGTGAAACCGACTTGTAACTCAACAGTTCGATACATTGTTCTGATCAGTCTTACGGGCTTGGCCAGCTCCGGAGTGTTGATGCTGACATCACGCGTCCATCCTACTACCTTTTACTGCTTAGCGGCACGTCTCGGATTCAGCCCCGAGGGTCATGACCGTGGTCCCGGGCACGCACGGGATACTATTGAGTTACATCGATGATTCATCAATTGGTTTCAAAGACTATAGAGTAGAAAACCTGATAGGACAGTTTGGACACCATTGCACATTACCCTGCTTGTTATTTCTTGTTACTGCTTTATTCATGTTCATACTTGCATTGCTTAGTACCATGTTTATGCTATATACTTGATGTCATGACGCGCTGACGTCTGGGTTTTGCGTGGCCCAGATTCCGTACCATTGTCGACGACCGAGCCGGAGTACTTCAGCCAGCAGGCTGAACAGTGAGTCCTTAGGGTTTAGTTTATTTATTTCTTTTCATTTCCAGATGTGAGCCCGCATTATGGGACGTACTGTTTATTCATTGTATTGGATCATTAGCTTCCGCACTTATTGTTTATTGATTCTTGTTATTATGGATTTGGACATGTATTAGATTAGTTTTCATCTTGTTCTTGATATCCTTACAACCGTAATGTGACTGTGGATGGATGCTTCCTACCCACAGGTAGCATGGTTGGCTATATCACGTGCCCAATCTTGCGTACTCTGGGAAGCAGGGCGTGACATGGTTCTTTTGGTATCAAAGACATAGGTTAATTGGGTTGATTCCTTATAGTT
Source organism: Agapanthus africanus (assembly GCA_030015575.1). Classification (NCBI taxonomy): domain Eukaryota; kingdom Viridiplantae; phylum Streptophyta; class Magnoliopsida; order Asparagales; family Amaryllidaceae; genus Agapanthus; species Agapanthus africanus. The sequence goes on along the minus strand of JASDDO010000024.1, from coordinate 135,261,325 downwards.
GGGTATCGCACCCGATACACGAATCATAATCCCCGTGATTAGGAAACATGTCCTGCCACTTTGACCGTTTTACCGTCCTTGAATCATTCTTCCAGATCATGTCGACATGCAAACTTACTTTGCATTGTCAACTCGAAAACCTAACTTCTTGTTATCTCTAGGATTTAGGCGACTTGGGTGGAGTTAAGTAATTGCGGCTATGATACCGCGGCATAGCTACAATGCAGCACTCTATTTAAGTATCTTGGAGTTCTAGCCTTGATTTATATATTGAATCTATCATCATGCTAATGTTGTTTGTTTTGATTTCAGGACCATGGCAGATAAGAATTTCAAGACGTATCAGAGGCGTGTGGATGAAGCCGTCATGTTAGGAGTGATACGCGGGATGTTGGAAAATCAGAAGAGGCAAACTGAGCTGATCCAGCAGCAAGCAGATTCATTTCAGGAGGGTTTGCAGGCTATGCAGCAGTCTGTAAACACCGCTGTAGTGAAGCCAGTCGACCGAGTAGGGACCGTGGCAGATTTCAGACGGTTGGGTCCTACTACTTTCACTGGCTTGGAGGAGCCGTTGCCAGCCGAGCAGTGGCTCATGGACACGGAGAATTTACTGATTGCAGCACAGATCCCAGAAGACAAGAGAGTTGATGTGGTGCGCATTCAGCTGGTGGATTACGCCCGAGAGTGGTGGCTTGTGGAGGAGACCCGCTTGTCCAAGCCAATCAGTTGGGCGGATTTCTCCAAAAGTTTCTTGGAAAAGTTCTTCCCACGGATTGCCCGGGAGGAAATGGAGGAGAGATTCATTGGGCTGAAACAAAATGGAGCAGCTGTGGATGTACATGCAGCGGAGTGGACAAGACTCAGCTGTTTCGCTGGACCCTTGGTCACCAAAGAGGCAGACAGGGCGCGAAGGTTCTTGCGCAGTTTGGATGTGGACATCCAGAGGCAGATTGTCTCCCTGGGTTTGACCACTTTCTCGCAGGTTCTTACAGCAGCCAGAGAGCAGCAGAGTTTGTCAGGATTGAAAGGGAACCTTCACCAGACAGCAGTTGCGGCCAGGAAGCCTGCATTCGTACCTAACCGAGATCAGGGGCGCAGAGGTATTCCAGTGGACCGTCGAGGTGTAGCGCCAATGAAGAAGCCTGTGATCGTTGATCGAAGGAAGAGCGTGACTTGTGATTACTGCCATATACCCGGGCACGTGCAGAAGGAGTGTCGAAGGAGACTGGGACTTTGTCTGGTTTGTGGAGCAGCCGATCACGCAGTTGGTGCTTGTCCGTCGAAGCTTCGCACGAGAGATGATATACGGAAGCCTCCGAAGAGACCGTTCCAGGGGCAGAAACAGCTGACACAAGGACCCAACCAGGGTCGGGCTTTCACGTTGACAGCTGAGGAAGCCAAGACATCAGGAGAAGTGGTTTCAGGTACTGTACTCGTTCGTGGTTTTCCCGCGTTGGCATTATTTGATTCCAGAGCATCCCACTGTTTTATGTCATCCAAATTTATAACTACACACTCGATTACCTGCACGACCCTGTCTAGTTTCTGGGACATACACACTGGGAATGGGAAAATCATAGCTAGTAAGGAATGTAGAGATTGTACAGTTGTTGTTTGTGGACGGGAGCTTTTTGCAGATTTCTTGGTGATTGATACGGGCAGTTATGAAGTAGTCTTGGGAATGAATTTTCTTGGCACTTTCCACGCACACATTGATTGTAGGGCAAGGAAAGTAATTTTCCAGATTCCCGGACACCCTGAGTTTACTTTCATTGGAGGAAGCAGTTCTGTCGGGCCAGTCGAGTTTAGGGCCAGGCCGACGAACAATATTCTTGCGGCTATGGTAGTGGATAGTAATGAAGAGCCGGCAGTTGTCCGCGACTTTATGGATGTGTTTGAAGATATTTCGGGCTTACCGCCGAAGCGAGATGTGGAGTTTGCGATTGACCTTGTTCCTGGTGCAGCGCCAGTATCAAAATCTTATTATCCGATGGCACCGGTGGAATTGGAAGAAGTTAAGAAACAGGTGGGTGAATTACTCGAGAAGGGATGGATTCGAAGCAGCAACTCACCTTGGGGAGCTCCAGTTCTTTTAGTAAAGAAGAAGGATGGCACGAGAAGGATGTGCATTGATTATCGAGAATTGAACCGGGTGACTATTAAGAACAAGTACCCGATCCCTCGCATTGGAGAACTTTTTGAGCAGCTTAGTGGCGCGAGGGTATTCTCGAAACTGGACTTGCGATCAGGATACCATCAGGTCCGAGTGAAGGCAGAAGACATTTGCAAGACGGCGTTTCGAACTCGGTATGGGCATTTCGAGTATTTAGTGATGCCTTTCGGAGTGACTAATGCGCCAGCAATATTTATGGATTTGATGAACAGGATCTTTTCACCTTTCTTGGACCAGTTTATCGTGGTATTCATCGACGATATTCTGGTATACTCGAAGAGTCCGGAGGAGCATGCTGAGCACTTAAGGATCGCACTGCAAACGCTGAGACAAGAGAAGTTATTCGTGAAGATGAGTAAGTGTGAATTCTGGCTGGAAGAAGTGAAGTTTCTGGGGCATGTCGTGTCGGGCGATGGAATCGCCGTTGATCCCGAGAAGATTACAGCAGTTCGGGATTGGCCTGTTCCAAAGAATGTTGCGGAGATAAGAAGTTTTCTTGGACTCGCCGGTTATTACAGAAGATTTGTGGAGAACTTCGCTCGTTTAGCTGAGCCGTTAACCAAGCTTACGCGTAAGGAGGTACCGTTTGTTTGGACGGACGGATGTGCATTGGCCTTCAAGACGTTGAAGCAGAAGTTGATAACCGCCCCGATCCTAACCGTACCGGATAATTCAGGAGGACTGGTGATTCATAGCGACGCATCTGGAAAGGGATTGGGATGTGTATTAATGCAGAACGGGAAAGTCGTCGCTTACGCATCGAGACAGCTGAAGACTCATGAGAAGAACTATCCGACTCATGACTTAGAGCTTGCAGCCGTGATCTTCGCCCTGAATATTTGGAGACACTACCTATTGGGCGAGAGAGTCGAAGTCTTTACAGATCACAAGAGTTTGAAATATGTGTTCACTCAGAAGGAGTTGAACATGAGGCAACGCAGATGGTTGGAGCTGATGGCCGACTATGACCTCGATCTTAAGTACCATCCGGGAAAGGTCAACGTCGTGCCGGATGCACTGAGCCGGTTACCAGCAATTCAGATATTGACTGCACACAGAGAGATCATTGAGGATTTTCGGAGATTTGACTTGGAGGTTGTGCTACCACATGCTACAGGACAGCTCATGCAATTGCAAGTACAATCGTCCTTAGTTGAGAAGATTAAAGCGGCACAATCGCAGGATCCTAGACTGCAAAAGTTTCGAGAGCAGGTTGGAGCCGGACTACGAACCGATTTACTGATCCATGAAGATGGTGCGTTGAGATATGGTAGCCATGTGTGTGTGCCAAAAGGAGATGTGCGTGAAGAGCTTATGAAGGAGGCACACAGTTCAGCTTACTCTGTACATCCAGGAGGGACAAAGATGTACCGAGATATTCGACAGCATTTCTGGTGGGAAGGTATGAAACGGGAAATTGCTCGCTTCGTGGCTAAGTGCTTGGTGTGTCAGCAAGTCAAGGCTGAACACCAAAGGGTTGCTGGTTTGTTGCAACCACTTCCGATTCCTCAATGGAAGTGGGAACATATAACCATGGATTTCGTGACGGCTTTACCGCGGAGTCCAAAGGGCAACAATGTTGTATGGGTGATTGTCGATCGGTTGACCAAGGCAGCTCACTTTATTCCTTTTCGGGTTGGTCAATCGACAGAGACTTTGGCAGAGCGGTACATGCAGGAGATTGTCAGATTGCATGGAGTACCGGTAAGCATCGTGTCCGATCGGGACACTCGGTTCTTGTCGCACTTTTGGAGGAGTTTACAAGAAAGTTTGGGGACTCGATTGAAGTTTAGCACAGCTTACCATCCTCAGACCGATGGAAAATCGGAGAGAACGATCCAGACCCTTGAAGATATGTTGAGGGCTTGCATGTTGGACTTCAAAGGTTCTTGGGAAGATCATCTACACCTGGTGGAGTTTTCATACAACAATAGCTTCCAAGCAACTATTCAGATGGCCCCGTTTGAAGCACTGTATGGTCGTAAGTGCCGTTCACCTGTTTGTTGGGATGATGTTGGTGAACGAAGGTTACTAGGACCAGATTTGGTGGTACAGACAGTCGAGAAGGTGAATACAATCAGGAAGCATATGAAGGCAGCTCAAGACAGACAGAAGAGTTGGGCCGACACGTCAAGAAGATCTCTAGGGTTCGCCGTGGGTGATTTGGTATTCCTGAAGATATCACCGACTAGAGGAGTGATTCGCTTTGGAAGTCGAGGAAAGCTTAGCCCCCGATTCGTTGGACCCTTCGAGATTTTGGAGCGTGTTGGAGAGGTATCGTACAGGTTGGCGTTACCACAGTCTTTAGCAGGAGTACACGATGTGTTTCATGTGTCTCAACTACGGAAGTATGTTCGTGATGAGACTCATGTCTTGGATCATTCGGAGTTGACCGTTCGGGAGGACCTGACTTTTGAGGAGCGACCAGTTGAAATCAAGGATCGAAGAGAAAAGGTTCTTAAGAACAAGGTTATCCCTCTTGTGCTAGTTTCTTGGGGTAATCGATCGCATGGAGAATCCACTTGGGAGCGAGAAGACGAGATCCGACAGAAATTCCCTCACCTTTTCCAGTAGTTAGCTATCTTGTATTCTTGGAATTTCGAGGACGAAATTCTTTTTGTAGTTGGGTATGATGTAACACCCGAGCCCAATAATACTATTTATATTACTAGTTGAGGATTGGATATTGCTCGTTCCAACTTTCCTGATTTTCTGGTGTTTATTGCTAAATTTTAACCGGTTAAGTCATTTTGGCACATAACAAATTTTAACTCCTAAAATGAAATTTAAGATGTCCATGTTGGCCTACTCGTCGCCACTAGTCGCGTGGTAGCGTCCGCGTGTCGAGATTCCGTCCCGTTCGGCTAAACGGGCAAGTTCGGACGACTACGTGCGCGTGCAAGTGTCCGACTTGGGGGTATGCATTTTAATCGTTAAACACCTCCTTTCAAAATTTGGAACCCGCTTAAAATCCTATAATTTGAATTTGGAACATTTGGGCGCAACCCGGGCGCGATTTGGAAATGTTTCATTTCGCGCCAAAAAGGGCCCGTTTCAATTTAATACCTTAAACTATAATATATACGTATATACTTCTCTTTAACTGTTAAATCCTTCACAAATCCTTCGAAATTAAATCTCAAATCTTTTCTCCTCGTGATCAACCAATCACAGAGCTTGGGTTTCCCCGCGTGGGCCCCGCTCCCTTTCCCTATCTCTCTCTCTCTCTTCCATCAATCTCTCTCTCTTTCTCTCTCCAATCTCCCTCTCTCTCTTCCTCTTTAAATTCTACGCATGCAGCCGCCTTCCCCCAACCCATCTTCATCACGAGAAACCACACAAACCCTAACCCTAGACCTCGCAACCTCACCGCCGACCTCCTCACGACTTCGCCGTCGCCGTCGCCGTCACCGCCTCGTCGACCTCACCGCACCTTCCTCCCCTCGTTCTCCCGCCGATCCCCGCACCTGCACCCAACCCGACGATGCCTCCACCCTCGCAGACCTCGCCGTCGACGCCACCTCTCGTCGTCGACGACTCCCGCGACTCCCTCTCACCCTCCTCGTCCCGACCTCGTCGTCACTGCCCTCCTCCCCTCGCCGGAACACCAACCCGAGCCCTAACCCATCGCCTACCCTCCACTGTTCGCCGGAGAACGCGCCGGCGACCTCGCCGTCATCACCAGGGCCACCTCCTTCTCCCCCTCGACCACCAGAGCCGACCACCCTTTCCTCCAGCTCGCCGCAGCACCCTCTCCCGCACACCCGAGGCCTTCAGCCCTTGCAGCCGCCGCCGCCGTTGCCTCGCCGGTGTCCCATCGCCGTCGAGCCCGTCGTGACTGTCCCTGGTATCTCTCGGTGAGCATCCCTATCTCTCCTTTGTGCAAAGTCTTCACCCCCGCTGATCGCATTGAGTCTATTGTCTGTTGCTAACTTGTTGTCGCGTTTGGCCGGAATCCGATGTGCCGTCTTGGCGAACCCGACGCTCCAGCGAAGCCCCCTAGTCCGTGTGATCCCGTTGTTCTCTGTTGGGACTCGATCCGTGGCCCGTGCTATCATATCGTGCTTTCTGCCGACATCGCATCCGTGTTCCAGTTTGCAGACCGTCGAGGCAAGTATCTGAATACTTGCTTGAACATGCTAGTGTGCGAGATCTAGTCTTGCCACGCAATTGAACTCATACTATTTAATACCACAACTTAATGATGGCATTTGATATCATATTATTGCAGTTATCTTTATAATGGAATCGTTACAACAGTTCCTCGTAATTAATTAACCCACATCAATCCATGCTTTAACTAAATAAAACGACTGAATCATATCTGCTTAAACTGTTAAATCGTTCACGAAACAATTATTATACTTAATGTAAATTCCTGTAGCTTCATTACTTCAGAATTGTGGATATTGATTTACCTTGTGGCTATTACACCCTAAAGATGATTGAACCTGTTAATAAGAGAATACAAAATATCATTGTGTTTTCATGGATTGTTATTGTTGTTTACTGTTTCCTGCTGCTGTTCATTATTGATTGTATACCGGTTGTGAGCACTTACCCGATTGCACGACATATTGGCCTGACCCTGCCACACCTGACATATACATACATACCGACTCATCCTGTCGTACCATGACATTACCTGTTTCATGATTTCATGCCTAATGCCGACAAACCTAACCATTCCTGCTGTCGATCCAGACAGACCTACTTTTACTTGACTTTGTGTTGGCATTAGTCCTTGACTACTGAATACCTGACCTGACATATATATTTTGGGGGTATGGGGAAATCAAAGGTGAAACCGACTTGTAACTCAACAGTTCGATACATTGTTCTGATCGGTCTTACGGGCTTGGCCAGCTCCGGAGTGTTGATGCTGACATCACTCGTCCATCCTACTACCTTTTACTGCTTAGCGGCACGTCTCGGATTCAGCCCCGAGGGTCATGACCGTGGTCCCGGGCACGCACGGGATACTATTGAGTTACATCGACGATTCATCAATTGGTTTCAAAGACTATAGAGTAGAAAACCTGATAGGACAGTTTGGACACCATTGCACATTACCCTGCTTGTTATTTCTTGTTACTGCTTTATTCATGTTCATACTTGCATTGCTTAGTACCATGTTTATGCTATATACTTGATGTCATGACGCGCTGACGTCTGGGTTTTGCATGGCCCAGATTCCGTACCATTGTCGACGACCGAGCAGGAGTACTTCAGCCAGCAGGCTGAACAGTGAGTCCTTAGGGTTTAGTTTATTTATTTCTTTTCATTTCCAGATGTGAGCCCGCATTATGGGACGTACTGTTTATTCATTGTATTGGATCATTAGCTTCCGCGCTTATTGTTTATTGATTCTTGTTATTATGGATTTGGACATGTATTAGATTAGTTTTCATCTTGTTCTTGATATCCTTACAACCGTAATGTGACTGTGGATGGATGCTTCCTACCCACAGGTAGCATGGTTAGCTATGTCACGTGCCCAATCTTGCGTACTCTGGGAAGCGGGGCGTGACAATATATGACACATATGAAGGTTTATCTGTAGAAATACTATTTTCATGTGTTTATATATTATAATTAACATTATGTAGGAAAAAGTAAGCATAAATATCCATGTGACATTTGGCCCATTTAAATATGTTTACCGTATTAAAAGCCTTTGACCAATTCTTAATGGTTAAGTTAATATCTCCATAAAACAAACTAATATTATTTGTTGAGTTATTGTGCAGAATTTTCAGGACTGAACTCAAGGAAATCAAAGTTGGCAAAACAAACCTGCCTAATTAAGAAAGTAAACTAAAGAAATCAATTCTGGCAGTGACGAAGAGAAGATTTTCAGTTTTCAGAGATGTGAAAAGATCACCACGTGTCATCAAGATAAAGCCTCAGAAAAACAATGTGACGATCCCCCTACTTGGCCGTGGAACCGCGGCCAAACCCACCTATTGGCCGCGGTTCCGCCGCGTGTTGGACGAGTTGGGAGTTGAGATTTGTTCTGTTATGATCTTAACCACTAGTTTCCATATTAGGAAACTAGGGTAGTTAGGGCACGAGATTTTTTCTGTTGGGATCTTAACCACTGGTTTCCATATTAGGAAACTAGAGTTCTGACTCTCAGACTATAAATAAGGACCGAGAGCCTCTTGGAAAAATCATCAAGCTGAAGAGATCACGAAGTCCACGACAGGCTCATGCATCCAGGATGATCATCAACGGTTCATCTACCTCCTTAGAAGAGATCGAGAAGCAAACTAGTATTTTGTAATCATTTTCTAAGGGAACAAAGTGTAAATGAATTTTGTTGATTAATAAAGATAGTTGTTTTCTTATTCTATCTCTTTGTAGTTTTAATATGATTTCTCTCTCCCTCTCTTCTTCTCCCAACTTGCGCGAGTAATTCTTCGCTTGTTAGGGTTCATGGGATTAGGGTAGGTTAATGGATGATGAAAATCCTTAAACTCTTTTTAAGTCCTATAAAGTTTATAATGGAAGGGGTAAAGTAGCCTGTGGAGCAACGGTCCCTCCCTGAGATCTACAATCTCGAGCAAAGTGTCCGGGAAGTCCACAACTATAACAAATAGATGGTGGTCTCTGATCATCAGGATAAGAACTGAACATCTGGCCCTGTGTCCAACCTCGTCCAACACTGCGGCCTGGAATATATCTGCCTGGATAGGACCCTCTACCTCGGCCAAACTGTCTATTTGTCGGCACGAATGGTCTACTCCTCTTTGGCTCTGAAACAACTCCTGACTGGTTCAACCGCTCCTCTACTCGAATCGCCGCATCCATAGCCTGTGCATATGTATCAAAATGCTGGGAGCCTATCGCCAGATACAACTGTGTGTCCAAACTCCTTAGGAACCTTTTCACCCGAAGCTCTTCTGTAGGTACTAAGTATGGGGCATATCGCGATAGCTGGGTGAATCGTAAGTCATAATCGGCTACTGACATACTTGCTGATTTCTTCAACGCTTCGAAACTGCTAGCTCTAGCATCCCTCACACTCTGGGGAAGAAATCTGGCAAGAAAGACTGTAGAAAACTCGGTCCACGTCATCGGAGGAAGATTCGTAGCTCGCCCTCTCTCCATCGACTCACACCACTCCTGTGCAAGTCCCTCCAAACGAAAACTAGTCAGCTCAACTGACCTCGCATCAGAACATCGCAATGATCTGCCAATCCTTGCCATCCTATCAAGAAAAGACTGAGGATCTTCCGCCACATCGGTCCCTGTAAATACCGGGGGTCTCAATCTCATAAACTCTGCAAGTGATACCTCCATCACTCTCGTATCTTCTGGCGCTACCGTCTGTGTAGGCTGTACCTCGGACTCTGCTACGGTCGGTGCTGGATCTGATCTCAAAGCTCGAGTGGTTTCAGCTAACTGACCCACCACTCGCTGTAATCCTAACATACCCTCCTCAATCCTAGTCATACGATCTGGAGGAGGAGGATCAACACGCTAATGCACCGCCGGAACGTCCGGTGTACCAGTCGTCGTCACAGGCGGACTCGCCCTAGCTGCATTCCTGGCTGCGGCTCGCCTAGCCCGCGTAGCCATAGCAACTAGCATAAGAAACGAGAGTTGATAAGGTGTGGGAACAGAAGCAATCAATAACGGAGAATCAACGGAAGAATAGGTCAAGATAAACATCCTAAGGTTAGTTAGGCTGAATACGATAACGTAAATATGCCGCGGAACATACGTACGGTACTGCATTCGTCCTAATTCACCTACTCCATCAAACCAAAGGTCATCCTATCTCTCAGACTTACATCAACCTATTGAAATCCCTTACTGAATTCCGTAAGGTTACTCCTAAGCTCTGATACCAACTTTGTCACGACCCAAGTTTGGATGTGACAGGCACTTAGATTGTATCATATCTAAAGATATGCACAAGTCCAAGTAAGCCAAAAACCAAGATCAAAATACCTTATTTCGGAATTATTTATGAAAATTTAGTTTTTAAGTAGAAATCTCGGGTTATAAAATTAATTCATTAAACAAGTAATAAAGGTTAAGTGTGGTTGTATTCCTAGTTGGAATCAACGATATCAAAATTTAACATGAATATACACATAATAAACATTACTGAATCTCATATAAAAAGAAGCTATGAAACTGATCAACATATCTCAACTGTACATATATATACCATCTCTCCTTTCTAAGTCAAAATACAAGTCTGATGGAGTCTTTCTAGATACAAAAGTACAAAATGGAAGGTTACTACACATGTAACCTACCTAGCAAAAGATGGAATACAACAGCAACAGTGATCCTGCCTCGCAGCTACCCGTCCACTCTATCCCTGCAAGGAACTGTGGCACAACGGGGATGAGTTGCCAACTCAGTGAATACGACTAACATATAACGGCGAATAAAGTAAATATGACCATCCTGATAATGAATATGAATCAATATGATATATGAGTATATGTGAAATCCAACAATAAATCTCATTATACTTCTGAAATCACAACTCAAGTAAATCATCTCTCGGTGTCCATCAATGACACAAAACTTTCATTTCTTATAGGCATCATTCCCCGAATGATCCTATACTCATAATATCGGTCGTTATCCTCTAGATACACGCCGTATTTCTATAACCAACTCCGGTATCGAGTAACCTCGCTAGGCTCCCCCGTCTCAATACGGCTATCCTGCCCCTCGGTCTCGACCGGGTCCACCATGTATCCAACTGTATATCTCCCCCACTCAGTATGGATAACGTAAATCCGCGACCGTATATCTCCCCCACTCGGTCCGGAATAAAACCAAAAACAGAAATCATCTCATGGTGGACATGTCACATCAATCATGGAAATACTGAATTTATGTAATAATATTCAAAACTCAAAACCATAAATCCTCAATTCTGTATCTAACTCATATCCAACATAGAAATACGCATAAAGCAACAGGATGTAAAGAATGAAATCTACCAATATACTTGACATGTGAAATACGATATAATTCATGTTAATAAGTATGATATTTAGGTGTATGTGACATGGTAATATCGACGAGGTGTGTGTAGCATATAAAATGTGCACGTGACATGACTCGTCGATAATTGTGAAGTGTTCTAACAACTAAGCAATATACAAGTATTTTAATGAATGAAATTCTAACATTTAAACATGATGGTATGAATATCACATTAAGTAAAACCATGGGCGAAACACGCCATCTTTACAAAATTCCCCGGTAGATGTTTAGTCTACTCACCGGGAAGTCGAATCTACTCCGGAATCGCTAATCCTTTCCCTTTCCTCGCGGCTTCCGTATTTCTCGTATCCGTGTCTAAATATACCAAGTTACTTGTATAAGCAAAAAGCTATTCCGATATAACGGAAATAGAAAACACGCTATCCCTCTTATATGTTACCTATTATCTGATTATCAAGTTATAAAACACTTAATCTTGCTGGATTTTAGCCTAAATCTGTACTGGTTCAGAAATTAAAACGCGACTTGATTTCATCGTGTCGTATTTAGCGTTTTACGATACCCTTTCCGATATATCATCCCAGATTTTAACTACAGTAAAACTAAGTTAAATCAACAGTACCAAAATAGTCCAAATTGTATACTGTAACCAACCCAAAAACCAAAACCCACAAAGCTTCCCACATGGCCGGCGACGCCGGCCAAATCCCTTATCTCGCCCGCCCAAAACCGGCCCCCTGCTGTCGTTTTCTTGTGGTTTGTTGTAATTGATTCCTACATTATTTTAGCTCTGTTGAATTTATTTAATTATATTTCAGAACACAGCAGATTCTAACAGACACTAATTTTAACTAAATACGATATTATGTGACTTGATTAACTTTACACTAATTAGGCTACAGAATCTAAGTTACCTACTATGATTAAGAATTTTACCTTCCTATGTTGCTGTAGGAATAACCCCTAAAGATTTATCCACTCCCTTTAGCTTGATGATGATCCAACTCAAGAACAAGCTCCTCATTCATCTTCTTCCTCTTGTTCTCCCCTTTTTCTCTTTTACTTTTCTTTTTCTTTAATTCATTTCAGTTTGATTCTGTGTTTTGAACTGAATTTGAGCTATATATGTGAATGGATGAAGAGATAAGGGAAGGTGGTGGTGTCAAGTGAAGAAGTGTGCACAAATCATGCAAGGAGGAGGTGGAAAGAAATTGGAAACATGCAAGCATGAGGTGGTATAGTGTTTATCTTCACATTTTTCCTTTTTAATCTAAATAAAATTCTGAACTAATATAATTCCCACTCACTTTCACTTATATCCATAACAATCTTATATTTGCATAAAGCCTAAACTTTTACAATTTAACCCCTCACATCTTAACTTATTATAAAACACACTTATTAGTAAAATGAAGCTAAAATTTTTATTAAAACGCTTTTAACTTATTTATATTACATTCTAAAATTCTAAATTAATTTGTATTACATATAACTTATGAAGATTGACATATTTGATTTTAACCATTTTGTGATTTATCAGCTTATTCTTAATTTAATTAAATTTATTTATTTCTAGCTTTTTCCTAATTGTTACAATATTCCCCCTTAAGAAAATTCGGTCCCCGAATTTAAAATAATTACTAAACATACCTAAGAAAAGATGTGGAAATTTCTTTCGCATTGCGTCCTCCATCTCCCAAGTAATCTCCTCGCGATCCTTTCCTTGCCAGAGAACCTTTACAGATGGCAGTATCCTCGATCGTAGTTGCTTTGCCTGCCTGTCCAGAATAGCGACTGGTTGCACTGTGAAGGATAGATCTGGCTCAAGCTGTAGAGTCTGATGCTGGATCGCATGAGATGGATCGTGAAGATATCTGCGAAGCATCGAAACATGGAACACCGGATGTACGTCGGGAAAACCAGGTGGAAGTGCTAACCGATAAGCTACAGCACCCACTCTCTCTCTAAAATCTCGTATGGTCCAACGTATCTGGGGCTGAGCTTCCCTTTCTTCCCGAAGCTCATCACACCTTTCATTGGAGATACTCGAAGGAACACATGATCTCCCACATCAAACTCGAGTTTACGTCGTCGTTTATCTGCGTATGACTTTTGTCTGCTTTGAGCCGCTTTCATTCTATCTCGTATCAATTGAATCTTCTCTGTAGTTTCCTGTACTATCTGCGGTCCCAATACACAACTCTCACCAAGTTCCGTCCAGCAAACAGGTGATCTACATTTCCTTCCATACAAGGCTTCAAAGGGTGCCATCTGGATCGTCTCTTGAAAACTGTTGTTATATGAGAATTCCACCAAAGGTAGGTGACGATCCCAACTACTACCAAAATCTAGGCTACAAGCCCGAAGCATATCCTCTAGTATCTGAATGGTCCGCTCCGACTGACCGTCTGTCTGTGGGTGGAAAGCTGTACTAAAACTCAGTCGTGTACCAAGAGCGTCTTGAAGTTTCTGCCATAGCCTGCTCGTGAACTGGGTACCTCGATCTGATACTATGCATGTCGGTACTCCATGTAGACGTACAATCTCATCGATATAAATCTGTGCATACTGAGCAAATCCATATGTCGTCTTCACTGGAAGAAAATGAGCGGCCTTCGTCAGCCTGTCTACAATCACCCAAATGGAATCATACCCTCTGCTAGTCCTGGGTAGACCCACCACAAAATCCATAGAAATCTGTTCCCATTTCCACTCTGGAATGGGTAATGGTTGCAGCTCCCCGGCTGGCCTCTGGTGTTCTGCTTTAACTTGCTGACAAGTCAAACATCGAGAAACAAAATCCGTAACATCCTTCTTCATTCCTTCCCACCAATAATTATCCTTCAAATCACGATACATTTTGGTGGAACCAGGATGAATACTGTATACTGATCTGTGGGCATCCTCCAAAATCTCACGCCTCAATCCGTCAGAATCTGGCACACAGAGACGAGTCCGAAAACGTAACACTCCATAATCATCAATCATGAACTCCGTCTCCTTGCCCTGCCTAACATGATCCATAATCTCCATCACGCGAGTATCTGTAGGCTGCGCATCTCTAATACGATCCAATAGCTGAGGTCTGGTGCGAACATGTGCTAACTGACCTCCTGCCGATGTAAACTCAAACTGTATACGACTATCACATAAGATCTGCCAGTCGGTAGAAGGCTGTCTCTGCAAAATGCTCAAATGAGATAAATTACCTCCAGGCCTCCGACTCAAGGCATCTGCCACAACATTTGCTTTGCCTGGATGGTACAAGATCTCACAGTCGTAATCTTTCACCAGTTCCATCCATCTACGCTGCCTGAGATTCAGATCTTTCTGCTGAAAGATATACTTTAAACTTTTATGATCTGTGAAGATTTGACACGTTTCTCCATACAAATAATGTCTCCAAATCTTCAATGCGAATACCACAGCAGCCATCTCTAGATCATGAGTGGGGTAATTTTGTTCATGCCTCTTCAACTGTCGAGAAGCATAAGCTATAACCTTGCCGTGTTGCATCAACACACAACCTAAGCCCACTCTAGAAGCATCGCAATACACTACGAAACCCCCTGACCCGGAAGGTAAAGCTAATACAGGTGCAGTCGTCAAACGCGTCTTCAACTGTTGAAAACTCTGCTCACATGCATCTGTCCACTGAAAATGAACTTCCTTCCTAGTCAATCCTGTCAAAGGTGTCGCTATCCGTGAGAAATCCTGTACGAAGCGTCTATAATAACCTGCCAGACCTAAGAAACTCCGAACCTCCGTAACTGACATAGGCCTGGGCCAGTGTTGTACCGCTTCAATCTTCTTTGGGTCTATGCATATACCTTCTCTCGTAACTATGTGACCCAAGAACTCCACACTATCGAGCCAAAAAGCACACTTAGAAAATTTTGCATACAGCTGATGCTACTTCAAGGTCTGCAAAGTGATACGTAAATGCTGCTCGTGCTCCGTCTGACTCCGAGAATATACAAAAATATCATCTATGAATACTATAATAAACCGATCGATAAATGGTCTAAAGATACGGTTCATCATATCCATAAAAGCTGCTGGAGCATTGGTGAGTCCGAACGACATCACCAGAAATTCATAATGCCCATATCTCGTACGAAACGCCGTCTTCGGAATATCGTCCTTCCGAACCCTCAACTGATGATACCCTGACCTCAAGTCAATCTTCGAGAAAAATCCAGCTCCTTGCAACTGATCGAACAAGTCATCTATACGTGGTAATGGATACCTGTTTCACACAGTGACGCGATTCAGCTGTCGGTAATCGATGCACATTCTCATACTACCGTCCTTCTTCTTTACAAATAGGACAGGAGCTCCCCACGGTGAAAATTCTGGGACGAACAAGTCCTCTATCTAACAACTCTTGCAACTGGCTTTTGAGTTCTTTCAATTCCGTCGGTGCCATTCGATAGGGTGGTATAGAAATAGGCCCTGCACCCGGAATCAAGTCGATGCAAAATTCAATATCTCGATCAGGTGGCAATCCTGGTAACTCAGCTGGAAATACCTCAGGAAATTCTCGTATGATCGGAATTTGGTCCAATGGAACTTCAGCGACCCCTATGTCCTGAATAAAAGCCAAGAACCCATGACAACCCTTCTTCAAGAGCCGCCCCGCACAAAAAGCAGAAATCATGTTGACAGGGGTTAACTTGCAGTCCCCCTGCACAACAAACACCGGTTCACCTGGAAAACAGAATCTAACCGCTTTTCCTCTACAATCTACATAGGCATGACAAGCGGCTAACCAATCCATCCCAAAAAGTATATCAAAATCCAACATGTCCAGGAGAATCAAATCAACAAGTGAATCTCTACTGCCAATACGCACCGAACACGATCTGAATACGTGCCGAGCTATAAAGGAATCTCCAACTGGAGTAATCACTACCAAAGGTAACTCTAACAATGACGATTCCTTCCCCAATAAAAGTGCGAATCGTGAAGATACATAAGAGTGTGTAGAACCGGGATCAAATAAGACATGTGCCTCTAATGAACATACTGTAAGAGTACCTGTCACGACTGCATTTGATGCCTGGGCATCCTGTGGAGTTAGCGCAAAAACCAGTGCCTGGCCTCTGCCCGCATCCTGTCGTCCTCTACCTCAATCTCCTCTACCTCTCTGAGCACGTCCTGCATAGCCTCGACCTCGTGGTGCAACTGCCTGGCGTGTAGCGCCAACTGGGGGAGGAAGTAAAGCCATCGGTGTAGGAGATGGAAGGGGTAAAGTAGCCTGTGGAGCAACGGTCCCTCCCTGAGATCTACAATCTCGAGCAAAGTGTCCGGGAAGTCCACAACTATAACAAATAGATGGTGGTCTCTGATCATCAAGATAAGAACTGAACATCTGGCCCTGTGTCCAACCTCGTCCAACACTGCGGCCTGGAATATATCTGCCTGGATAGGACCCTCTACCTCGGCCAAACTGTCTATTTGTCGGCACGAATGGTCTACTCCTCTTTGGCTCTGAAACAACTCCTGACTGGTTCAACCGCTCCTCTACTCGAATCGCCGCATCCATAGCCTGTGCATATGTATCAAAATGCTGGGAGCCTATCGCCAGATACAACTGTGTGTCCAAACTCCTTAGGAACCTTTTCACCCGAAGCTCTTCTGTAGGTACTAAGTATGGGGCATATCGCGATAGCTGGGTGAATCGTAAGTCATAATCGGCTACTGACATACTTGCTGATTTCTTCAACGCTTCGAAACTGCTAGCTCTAGCATCCCTCACACTCTGGGGAAGAAATCTGGCAAGAAAGACTGTAGAAAAATCGGTCCACGTCATCGGAGGAAGATTCGTAGCTCGCCCTCTCTCCATCGACTCACACCACTCCTGTGCAAGTCCCTCCAAACGAAAACTAGTCAGCTCAACTGACCTCGCATCAGAACATCGCAATGATCTGCCAATCCTTGCCATCCTATCAAGAAAAGACTGAGGATCTTCCGCCACATCGGTCCCTGTAAATACCGGGGGTCTCAATCTCATAAACTCTGCAAGTGATACCTCCATCACTCTCGTATCTTCTGGCGCTACCGTCTGTGTAGGCTGTACCTCGGACTCTGCTACGGTCGGTGCTGGATCTGATCTCAAAGCTCGAGTGGTTTCAGCTAACTGACCCACCACTCGCTGTAATCCTAACATACCCTCCTCAATCCTAGTCATACGATCTGGAGGAGGAGGATCAACACGCTCATGCACCGCCGGAACGTCCGGTGTACCAGTCGTCGTCACAGGCGGACTCGCCCTAGCTGCATTCCTGGCTGCGGCTCGCCTAGCCCGCGTAGCCATAGCAACTAGCATAAGAAACGAGAGTTGATAAGGTGTGGGAACAGAAGCAATCAATAACGGAGAATCAACGGAAGAATAGGTCAAGATAAACATCCTAAGGTTAGTTAGGCTGAATACGATAACGTAAATATGCCGCGGAACATACGTACGGTACTGCATTCGTCCTAATTCACCTACTCCATCAAACCAAAGGTCATCCTATCTCTCAGACTTACATCAACCTATTGAAATCCCTTACTGAATTCCGTAAGGTTACTCCTAAGCTCTGATACCAATTTTGTCACGACCCAAGTTTGGATGTGACAGGCACTTAGATTGTATCATATCTAAAGATATGCACAAGTCCAAGTAAGCCAAAAACCAAGATCAAAATACCTTATTTCGGAATTATTTATGAAAATTTAGTTTTTAAGTAGAAATCTCGGGTTATAAAATTAATTCATTAAACAAGTAATAAAGGTTAAGTGTGGTTGTATTCCTAGTTGGAATCAACGATATCAAAATTTAACATGAATATACACATAATAAACATTACTGAATCTCATATAAAAAGAAGCTATGAAACTGATCAACATATCTCAACTGTACATATATATACCATCTCTCCTTTCTAAGTCAAAATACAAGTCTGATGGAGTCTTTCTAGATACAAAAGTACAAAATGGAAGGTTACTACACATGTAACCTACCTAGCAAAAGATGGAATACAACAGCAACAGTGATCCTGCCTCGCAGCTACCCGTCCACTCTATCCCTGCAAGGAACTGTGGCACAACGGGGATGAGTTGCCAACTCAGTGAATACGACTAACATATAACGGCGAATAAAGTAAATATGACCATCCTGATAATGAATATGAATCAATATGATATATGAGTATATGTGAAATCCAACAATAAATCTCATTATACTTCTGAAATCACAACTCAAGTAAATCATCTCTCGGTGTCCATCAATGACACAAAACTTTCATTTCTTATAGGCATCATTCCCCGAATGATCCTATACTCATAATATCGGTCGTTATCCTCTAGATACACGCCGTATTTCTATAACCAACTCCGGTATCGAGTAACCTCGCTAGGCTCCCTCGTCTCAATACGGCTATCCTGCCCCTCGGTCTCGACCGGGTCCACCATGTATCCAACTGTATATCTCCCCCACTCAGTATGGATAACGTAAATCCGCGACCGTATATCTCCCCCACTCGGTCCGGAATAAAACCAAAAACAGAAATCATCTCATGGTGGACATGTCACATCAATCATGGAAATACTGGATTTATGTAATAATATTCAAAACTCAAAACCATAAATCCTCAATTCTGTATCTAACTCATATCCAACATAGAAATACGCATAAAGCAACAGGATGTAAAGAATGAAATCTACCAATATACTTGACATGTGAAATACGATATAATTCATGTTAATAAGTATGATATTTAGGTGTATGTGACATGGCAATATCGACGAGGTGTGTGTAGCATATAAAATGTGCACGTGACATGACTCGTCGATAATTGTGAAGTGTTCTAACAACTAAGCAATATACAAGTATTTTAATGAATGAAATTCTAACATTTAAACATGATGGTATGAATATCACATTAAGTAAAACCATGGGCGAAACACGCCATCTTTACAAAATTCCCCGGTAGATGTTTAGTCTACTCACCGGGAAGTCGAATCTACTCCGGAATCGCTAATCCTTTCCCTTTCCTCGCGGCTTCCGTATTTCTCGTATCCGTGTCTAAATATACCAAGTTACTTGTATAAGCAAAAAGCTATTCCGATATAACGGAAATAGAAAACACGCTATCCCTCTTATATGTTACCTATTATCTGATTATCAAGTTATAAAACACTTAATCTTGCTGGATTTTAGCCTAAATCTGTACTGGTTCAGAAATTAAAACGCGACTTGATTTCATCGTGTCGTATTTAGCGTTTTACGATACCCTTTCCGATATATCATCCCAGATTTTAACTACAGTAAAACTAAGTTAAATCAACAGTACCAAAATAGTCCAAATTGTATACTGTAACCAACCCAAAAACCAAAACCCACAAAGCTTCCCACATGGCCGGCGACGCCGGCCAAATCCCTTATCTCGCCCGCCCAAAACCGGCCCCCTGCTGTCGTTTTCTTGTGGTTTGTTCTAATTGATTCCTACATTATTTTAGCTCTGTTGAATTTATTTAATTATATTTCAGAACACAGCAGATTCTAACAGACACTAATTTTAACTAAATACGATATTATGTGACTTGATTAACTTTACACTAATTAGGCTACAGAATTTAAGTTACCTACTATGATTAAGAATTTTACCTTCCTATGTTGCTGTAGGAATAACCCCTAAAGATTTATCCACTCCCTTTAGCTTGATGATGATCCAACTCAAGAACAAGCTCCTCATTCATCTTCTTCCTCTTGTTCTCCCCTTTTTCTCTTTTACTTTTCTTTTTCTTTAATTCATTTCAGTTTGATTCTGTGTTTTGAACTGAATTTGAGCTATATATGTGAATGGATGAAGAGATAAGGGAAGGTGGTGGTGTCAAGTGAAGAAGTGTGCACAAATCATGCAAGGAGGAGGTGGAAAGAAATTGGAAACATGCAAGCATGAGGTGGTATAGTGTTTATCTTCACATTTTTCCTTTTTAATCTAAATAAAATTCTGAACTAATATAATTCCCACTCACTTTCACTTATATCCATAACAATCTTATATTTGCATAAAGCCTAAACTTTTACAATTTAACCCCTCACATCTTAACTTATTATAAAACACACTTATTAGTAAAATGAAGCTAAAATTTTTATTAAAACCCTTTTAACTTATTTATATTACATTCTAAAATTCTAAATTAATTTGTATTACATATAACTTATGAAGATTGACATATTTGATTTTAACCATTTTGTGATTTATCAGCTTATTCTTAATTTAATTAAATTTATTTATTTCTAGCTTTTTCCTAATTGTTACAATATTCCCCCCTTAAGAAAATTCGGTCCCCGAATTTAAAATAATTACTAAACATACCTAAGAAAAGATGTGGAAATTTCTTTCGCATTGCGTCCTCCATCTCCCAAGTAATCTCCTCGCGATCCTTTCCTTGCCAGAGAACCTTTACAGATGGCAGTATCCTCGATCGTAGTTGCTTTGCCTGCCTGTCCAGAATAGCGACTGGTTGCACTGTGAAGGATAGATCTGGCTCAAGCTGTAGAGTCTGATGCTGGATCGCATGAGATGGATCGTGAAGATATCTGCGAAGCATCGAAACATGGAACACCGGATGTACGTCGGGAAAACCAGGTGGAAGTGCTAACCGATAAGCTACAGCACCCACTCTCTCTAAAATCTCGTATGGTCCAACGTATCTGGGGCTGAGCTTCCCTTTCTTCCCGAAGCTCATCACACCTTTCATTGGAGATACTCGAAGGAACACATGATCTCCCACATCAAACTCGAGTTTACGTCGTCGTTTATCTGCGTATGACTTTTGTCTGCTTTGAGCCGCTTTCATTCTATCTCGTATCAATTGAATCTTCTCTGTAGTTTCCTGTACTATCTGCGGTCCCAATACACAACTCTCACCAAGTTCCGTCCAGCAAACAGGTGATCTACATTTCCTTCCATACAAGGCTTCAAAGGGTGCCATCTGGATCGTCTCTTGAAAACTGTTGTTATATGAGAATTCCACCAAAGGTAGGTGACGATCCCAACTACTACCAAAATCTAGGCTACAAGCCCGAAGCATATCCTCTAGTATCTGAATGGTCCGCTCCGACTGACCGTCTGTCTGTGGGTGGAAAGCTGTACTAAAACTCAGTCGTGTACCAAGAGCGTCTTGAAGTTTCTGCCATAGCCTGCTCGTGAACTGGGTACCTCGATCTGATACTATGCATGTCGGTACTCCATGTAGACGTACAATCTCATCGATATAAATCTGTGCATACTGAGCAAATCCATATGTCGTCTTCACTGGAAGAAAATGAGCGGCCTTCGTCAGCCTGTCTACAATCACCCAAATGGAATCATACCCTCTGCTAGTCCTGGGTAGACCCACCACAAAATCCATAGAAATCTGTTCCCATTTCCACTCTGGAATGGGTAATGGTTGCAGCTCCCCGGCTGGCCTCTGGTGTTCTGCTTTAACTTGCTGACAAGTCAAACATCGAGAAACAAAATCCGTAACATCCTTCTTCATTCCTTCCCACCAATAATTATCCTTCAAATCACGATACATTTTGGTGGAACCAGGATGAATACTGTATACTGATCTGTGGGCATCCTCCAAAATCTCACGCCTCAATCCGTCAGAATCTGGCACACAGAGACGAGTCCGAAAACGTAACACTCCATAATCATCAATCATGAACTCCGTCTCCTTGCCCTGCCTAACATGATCCATAATCTCCATCACGCGAGTATCTGTAGGCTGCGCATCTCTAATACGATCCAATAGCTGAGGTCTGGTGCGAACATGTGCTAACTGACCTCCTGCCGATGTAAACTCAAACTGTATACGACTATCACATAAGATCTGCCAGTCGGTAGAAGGCTGTCTCTGCAAAATGCTCAAATGAGATAAATTACCTCCAGGCCTCCGACTCAAGGCATCTGCCACAACATTTGCTTTGCCTGGATGGTACAAGATCTCACAGTCGTAATCTTTCACCAGTTCCATCCATCTACGCTGCCTGAGATTCAGATCTTTCTGCTGAAAGATATACTTTAAACTTTTATGATCTGTGAAGATTTGACACGTTTCTCCATACAAATAATGTCTCCAAATCTTCAATGCGAATACCACAGCAGCCATCTCTAGATCATGAGTGGGGTAATTTTGTTCATGCCTCTTCAACTGTCGAGAAGCATAAGCTATAACCTTGCCGTGTTGCATCAACACACAACCTAAGCCCACTCTAGAAGCATCGCAATACACTACGAAACCCCCTGACCCGGAAGGTAAAGCTAATACAGGTGCAGTCGTCAAACGCGTCTTCAACTGTTGAAAACTCTGCTCACATGCATCTGTCCACTGAAAATGAACTTCCTTCCTAGTCAATCCTGTCAAAGGTGTCGCTATCCGTGAGAAATCCTGTACGAAGCGTCTATAATAACCTGCCAGACCTAAGAAACTCCGAACCTCCGTAACTGACATAGGCCTGGGCCAGTGTTGTACCGCTTCAATCTTCTTTGGGTCTACGCATATACCTTCTCTCGTAACTATGTGACCCAAGAACTCCACACTATCGAGCCAAAAAGCACACTTAGAAAATTTTGCATACAGCTGATGCTCCTTCAAGGTCTGCAAAGTGATACGTAAATGCTGCTCGTGCTCCGTCTGACTCCGAGAATATACAAAAATATCATCTATGAATACTATAATAAACCGATCGATAAATGGTCTAAAGATACGGTTCATCATATCCATAAAAGCTGCTGGAGCATTGGTGAGTCCGAACGACATCACCAGAAATTCATAATGCCCATATCTCGTACGAAACGCCGTCTTCAGAATATCGTCCTTCCGAACCCTCAACTGATGATACCCTGACCTCAAGTCAATCTTCGAGAAAAATCCAGCTCCTTGCAACTGATCGAACAAGTCATCTATACGTGGTAATGGATACCTGTTTCACACAGTGACGCGATTCAGCTGTCGGTAATCGATGCACATTCTCATACTACCGTCCTTCTTCTTTACAAATAGGACAGGAGCTCCCCACGGTGAAACACTGGGACGAACAAGTCCTCTATCTAACAACTCTTGCAACTGGCTTTTGAGTTCTTTCAATTCCGTCGGTGCCATTCGATAGGGTGGTATAGAAATAGGCCCTGCACCCGGAATCAAGTCGATGCAAAATTCAATATCTCGTTCAGGTGGCAATCCTGGTAACTCAGCTGGAAATACCTCAGGAAATTCTCGTATGATCGGAATTTGGTCCAATGGAACTTCAGCGACCCCTATGTCCTGAATAAAAGCCAAGAACCCATGACAACCCTTCTTCAAGAGCCGCCCCGCACAAAAAGCAGAAATCATGTTGACAGGGGTTAACTTGCAGTCCCCCTGCACAACAAACACCGGTTCACCTGGAAAACAGAATCTAACCGCTTTTCCTCTACAATCTACATAGGCATGACAAGCGGCTAACCAATCCATCCCAAAAAGTATATCAAAATCCAACATGTCCAGGAGAATCAAATCAACAAGTGAATCTCTACTGCCAATACGCACCGAACACGATCTGAATACGTGCCGAGCTATAAAGGAATCTCCAACTTGAGTAATCACTACCAAAGATAACTCTAACAATGACGATTCCTTCCCCAATAAAAGTGCGAATCGTGAAGATACATAAGAGTGTGTAGAACCGGGATCAAATAAGACATGTGCCTCTAATGAACATACTGTAAGAGTACCTGTCACGACTGCATTTGATGCCTGGGCATCCTGTGGAGTTAGCGCAAAAACCCGTGCCTGGCCTCTGCCCGCATCCTGTCGTCCTCTACCTCAATCTCCTCTACCTCTCTGAGCACGTCCTGCATAGCCTCGACCTCGTGGTGCAACTGCCTGGCGTGTAGCGCCAACTGGGGGAGGAAGTAAAGCCATCGGTGTAGGAGATGGAAGGGGTAAAGTAGCCTGTGGAGCAACGGTCCCTCCCTGAGATCTACAATCTCGAGCAAAGTGTCCGGGAAGTCCACAACTATAACAAATAGATGGTGGTCTCTGATCATCAAGATAAGAACTGAACATCTGGCCCTGTGTCCAACCTCGTCCAACACTGCGGCCTGGAATATATCTGCCTGGATAGGACCCTCTACCTCGGCCAAACTGTCTATTTGTCGGCACGAATGGTCTACTCCTCTTTGGCTCTGAAACAACTCCTGACTGGTTCAACCGCTCCTCTACTCGAATCGCCGCATCCATAGCCTGTGCATATGTATCAAAATGCTGGGAGCCTATCGCCAGATACAACTGTGTGTCCAAACTCCTTAGGAACCTTTTCACCCGAAGCTCTTCTGTAGGTACTAAGTATGGGGCATATCGCGATAGCTGGGTGAATCGTAAGTCATAATCGGCTACTGACATACTTGCTGATTTCTTCAACGCTTCGAAACTGCTAGCTCTAGCATCCCTCACACTCTGGGGAAGAAATCTGGCAAGAAAGACTGTAGAAAAATCGGTCCACGTCATCGGAGGAAGATTCGTAGCTCGCCCTCTCTCCATCGACTCACACCACTCCTGTGCAAGTCCCTCCAAACGAAAACTAGTCAGCTCAACTGACCTCGCATCAGAACATCGCAATGAT
Organism: Agapanthus africanus; assembly: GCA_030015575.1. Taxonomy (NCBI): domain Eukaryota; kingdom Viridiplantae; phylum Streptophyta; class Magnoliopsida; order Asparagales; family Amaryllidaceae; genus Agapanthus; species Agapanthus africanus. The sequence continues at coordinate 135,236,525 of JASDDO010000024.1, read as the reverse complement.
CTGCCAATCCTTGCCATCCTATCAAGAAAAGACTGAGGATCTTCCGCCACATCGGTCCCTGTAAATACCGGGGGTCTCAATCTCATAAACTCTGCAAGTGATACCTCCATCACTCTCGTATCTTCTGGCGCTACCGTCTGTGTAGGCTGTACCTCGGACTCTGCTACGGTCGGTGCTGGATCTGATCTCAAAGCTCGAGTGGTTTCAGCTAACTGACCCACCACTCGCTGTAATCCTAACATACCCTCCTCAATCCTAGTCATACGATCTGGAGGAGGAGGATCAACACGCTCATGCACCGCCGGAACGTCCGGTGTACCAGTCGTCGTCACAGGCGGACTCGCCCTAGCTGCATTCCTGGCTGCGGCTCGCCTAGCCCGCGTAGCCATAGCAACTAGCATAAGAAACGAGAGTTGATAAGGTATGGGAACAGAAGCAATCAATAACGGAGAATCAACGGAAGAATAGGTCAAGATAAACATCCTAAGGTTAGTTAGGCTGAATACGATAACGTAAATATGCCGCGGAACATACGTACGGTACTGCATTCGTCCTAATTCACCTACTCCATCAAACCAAAGGTCATCCTATCTCTCAGACTTACATCAACCTATTGAAATCCCTTACTGAATTCCGTAAGGTTACTCCTAAGCTCTGATACCAACTTTGTCACGACCCAAGTTTGGATGTGACAGGCACTTAGATTGTATCATATCTAAAGATATGCACAAGTCCAAGTAAGCCAAAAACCAAGATCAAAATACCTTATTTCGGAATTATTTATGAAAATTTAGTTTTTAAGTAGAAATCTCGGGTTATAAAATTAATTCATTAAACAAGTAATAAAGGTTAAGTGTGGTTGTATTCCTAGTTGGAATCAACGATATCAAAATTTAACATGAATATACACATAATAAACATTACTGAATCTCATATAAAAAGAAGCTATGAAACTGATCAACATATCTCAACTGTACATATATATACCATCTCTCCTTTCTAAGTCAAAATACAAGTCTGATGGAGTCTTTCTAGATACAAAAGTACAAAATGGAAGGTTACTACACATGTAACCTACCTAGCAAAAGATGGAATACAACAGCAACAGTGATCCTGCCTCGCAGCTACCCGTCCACTCTATCCCTGCAAGGAACTGTGGCACAACGGGGATGAGTTGCCAACTCAGTGAATACGACTAACATATAACGGCGAATAAAGTAAATATGACCATCCTGATAATGAATATGAATCAATATGATATATGAGTATATGTGAAATCCAACAATAAATCTCATTATACTTCTGAAATCACAACTCAAGTAAATCATCTCTCGGTGTCCATCAATGACACAAAACTTTCATTTCTTATAGGCATCATTCCCCGAATGATCCTATACTCATAATATCGGTCGTTATCCTCTAGATACACGCCGTATTTCTATAACCAACTCCGGTATCGAGTAACCTCGCTAGGCTCCCCCGTCTCAATACGGCTATCCTGCCCCTCGGTCTCGACCGGGTCCACCATGTATCCAACTGTATATCTCCCCCACTCAGTATGGATAACGTAAATCCGCGACCGTATATCTCCCCCACTCGGTCCGGAATAAAACCAAAAACAGAAATCATCTCATGGTGGACATGTCACATCAATCATGGAAATACTGGATTTATGTAATAATATTCAAAACTCAAAACCATAAATCCTCAATTCTGTATCTAACTCATATCCAACATAGAAATACGCATAAAGCAACAGGATGTAAAGAATGAAATCTACCAATATACTTGACATGTGAAATACGATATAATTCATGTTAATAAGTATGATATTTAGGTGTATGTGACATGGCAATATCGACGAGGTGTGTGTAGCATATAAAATGTGCACGTGACATGACTCGTCGATAATTGTGAAGTGTTCTAACAACTAAGCAATATACAAGTATTTTAATGAATGAAATTCTAACATTTAAACATGATGGTATGAATATCACATTAAGTAAAACCATGGGCGAAACACGCCATCTTTACAAAATTCCCCGGTAGATGTTTAGTCTACTCACCGGGAAGTCGAATCTACTCCGGAATCGCTAATCCTTTCCCTTTCCTCGCGGCTTCCGTATTTCTCGTATCCGTGTCTAAATATACCAAGTTACTTGTATAAGCAAAAAGCTATTCCGATATAACGGAAATAGAAAACACGCTATCCCTCTTATATGTTACCTATTATCTGATTATCAAGTTATAAAACACTTAATCTTGCTGGATTTTAGCCTAAATCTGTACTGGTTCAGAAATTAAAACGCGACTTGATTTCATCGTGTCGTATTTAGCGTTTTACGATACCCTTTCCGATATATCATCCCAGATTTTAACTACAGTAAAACTAAGTTAAATCAACAGTACCAAAATAGTCCAAATTGTATACTGTAACCAACCCAAAAACCAAAACCCACAAAGCTTCCCACATGGCCGGCGACGCCGGCCAAATCCCTTATCTCGCCCGCCCAAAACCGGCCCCCTGCTGTCGTTTTCTTGTGGTTTGTTCTAATTGATTCCTACATTATTTTAGCTCTGTTGAATTTATTTAATTATATTTCAGAACACAGCAGATTCTAACAGACACTAATTTTAACTAAATACGATATTATGTGACTTGATTAACTTTACACTAATTAGGCTACAGAATCTAAGTTACCTACTATGATTAAGAATTTTACCTTCCTATGTTGCTATAGGAATAACCCCTAAAGATTTATCCACTCCCTTTAGCTTGATGATGATCCAACTCAAGAACAAGCTCCTCATTCATCTTCTTCCTCTTGTTCTCCCCTTTTTCTCTTTTACTTTTCTTTTTCTTTAATTCATTTCAGTTTGATTCTGTGTTTTGAACTGAATTTGAGCTATATATGTGAATGGATGAAGAGATAAGGGAAGGTGGTGGTGTCAAGTGAAGAAGTGTGCACAAATCATGCAAGGAGGAGGTGGAAAGAAATTGGAAACATGCAAGCATGAGGTGGTATAGTGTTTATCTTCACATTTTTCCTTTTTAATCTAAATAAAATTCTGAACTAATATAATTCCCACTCACTTTCACTTATATCCATAACAATCTTATATTTGCATAAAGCCTAAACTTTTACAATTTAACCCCTCACATCTTAACTTATTATAAAACACACTTATTAGTAAAATGAAGCTAAAATTTTTATTAAAACCCTTTTAACTTATTTATATTACATTCTAAAATTCTAAATTAATTTGTATTACATATAACTTATGAAGATTGACATATTTGATTTTAACCATTTTGTGATTTATCAGCTTATTCTTAATTTAATTAAATTTATTTATTTCTAGCTTTTTCCTAATTGTTACAGGCGCAGGCACCGAAACCTAACAACATCATCTAGCAAAGGAATCAAAACATGTTAATTTAATTACCCTAAAAATAATCTAGTTTAACTTTCTACAAACTAACCCACATGTTGTCAATTTATGAATTAGATTGTTTTATCGGATACTCTAAATTAACCTAGTTTAATTAGATTGAATTTTCTTGATTAAAAACCATCTCTTACATTCCCTAATTAGATTTTTAGTTCGTCACACTATCATTAATCTAACTAGTTTATGTGTGTTCTCATCTTTCCTTAAATCTATTTAAGATGTCAACTATTATCATATAATTTAGTTTATTAGATGAAAAACAAAAAGAAAGACTTTTAGATCAAGAGAAATTCATAATGAAAACCAATAGAAAAGTGATAGAGATACTAAAACTTCACAACCATGATAAAAAAAATTCTAAGGCCTAGAAAAATAGATTATCTAATCATAATAGAAGAGAAATGATTATCAAAGCAAATTTCATAATAAAAACAACTATCATAAATATTTTTGATCTCTCCTAAAACCCTAAACAATTAAACTTTGAAGAGATGCCTCCAAGCCTGACATTACCTCTCTATATATAAGGCTAAGAAATTTGGAGATCACGTAATAAAAGATGTAAGACAATACAATTTTTCCATACAATTTCAATTCCAAATTCTAATAGATTTCCACTAAATTTTTTGATGGTACTAAACTAGGCAGACTGAAATTGATCTCTTACTCTGATTAAGTCTCCTCAATTGATTTGTTGTTTTGAATTGATATGACTACTTTTAAACCTGCAAAAATATATTCAAAACAAATCTTTTAGTACTATCTGTTTCAATTAGGAAACCAATTCTCTCATAATTATATTACTTATTATTTAAGAAATATATGAATTCATATTTCTGCACATAATCTCCACATATGTTATCAAATTATAAATAATACAATTTATTAATTAATAAAAATATGGAAAATATGAAATAAATGTAACTTATTAATTCTCTATATTTTATTAACTCCAATTAAATCTTCATTTCACGCACGTAATTAATCTTTTGAGTCTTTTAGCATTTAAGTCATATAACATGTATCAGTTCATAAAACCTACCGGGAACAACATAAAATGTGCAAAATTAAGATAAATATGGTTATATAAATATGCAATAAATTGCACCAATCAAATACCCCCACACTTATCTTTTGCTAGTCCTCGAGCAAATATAAGTTTTCAATCTCTAAACTACAAATAAAAAATAAAAATATAACTCAATTAACTAAAGTCGACACCTAAACTCTTTTTGCGGGGTGTGCGATTTCTTTGAGCATATGGAACAAACCTTTAAACCCCTAGGTATCCCCGGTAGGAGAAGTTGTGTCTTTTGAGGGTTTTCGGCGAATACTGCCCACAAAATTCTAAAATTGAAGAAAAAGAGAATAAGAGAAAATAAAATAAAGGAAACAAAAATAAGAAAATAAAAACTACATACAAAGATAGGAACATATAAAAGAAAATATTTGAAAAATAAGAGTTTCGAACTTCCACTAACTTTTTAATTTTCATGAATCCTATCTTAATAGTCTTGATCAATACCGAAAATCATATCATCCCTCAATATAATATCGTTTTTTTATTTTTCTTCCCTACATCTCCTCCAAAAATCGATCATATACTCATATGTGTGTATGAAGTCATAACTACATTCGGAGAATTCAATTAAAGTGATCATACCCTTATCTTAATCCCTTAGTACTGCTTCTTTTTATTAATGATGAACGGATTCGCTCACACATCTTTCACGCAACCACTAATTCTTGGTTAGGGACCAATCAACCGATTACCGAATGTGTGAGTTTAAGACGTAAATAGCACATGCCGGATCTCGGGCTAATTTTTTTTCCATTGCAAGACCAAACTTATTTTACTTTTTTTCAAGGACATTTTCTATTTTTTTCATGATTAAGTTCAAATACCATTTTTTCTTTCATACTAAGTTTCGAGAAATGAGTTGTTCAACCTTTACTTGAAGACTGATTTAAGCAGAGGCCGAGGTAGTTTTCTTGCGAGTATGCATGAAAGAGTCAAATGCTTCTTCTATTATTTTCCCTGGCGCAGCTGGGCCATCCTGTTCAGGCAAGGAATATTTCTAGGTCTGCTCTACTATCCCAAGTTTGAAGATGTGTGCAAGTGCAAATAGTAGGGTATTAACGTTCAGAAGTTTGGAATCAAGAGCTGGGACTATTTTTTAGACTTATTCTATTCGCAGATTAGTGACTCCATCTCACGCAATACTTGGGAATGAGTTCATGACCACGTATTACTAGCTTACTTCACAAACATCTAATTTTCTTGTTCTTCTTAAATCTGTTCCTCTTTTTTATATACATATTTCACTTTCTAATTTTCATTTTCAAAATTTTCTAATTTTTAAAAAAAACTAAAATATGAAAATAAAAGAAACTATGAAAAACTAAAACAAAATTGAAAAAGTCCTTAAAAAACTTTGTACAAAACCAAACCATCCCCCACACTTATTTTAGACAGTGTCCTCATTGTCCTCTATCCATCACTTACATTTGATCAACAGAGCAATTTACCCAGAAAATAAGTATTGAAATGAGAAAAGAGAAAGAAAGATTTACCTCCCCTAGATATCTGGGAGAATTTGTTTGCCTTTAAATTTGAAGGGTCGCCTCCTTTCTTCTGTATTATTGCATAATTACTCTTTGTTTTGGTAATAAGGCACAGTTGGACTATAAATAAAGGATTGGTTTATTTTGCACTAAAGTCCTTCAAGAAAAAAAATTAGCAAATAAAACCTAAAAAACAAAAAGTATGTACCCAAAAATAATTTACACAATATTTTTGCTAATCCAAATATTAGTATAAACCACTCAAAAATTTTGTCTTTAATCATGCAAGAATACTAAAACAAATTATAGCAATAAATATCAATCAACGCCCTAAAATTGATATGAATAATATGAATATGGTGTTTAAATGAGGGTGAACAAAATTGTGGTCCATACTTAGCCGAATAAACTAGCGCGGTAATAAAAGATTTAAATCTAAAAGAGTCGTGCAGCTGTTAAGTAAATTAATTACACTTGTTAACTTCTTAAAGAAAATTAATTATTGTTTTATTTATCGAAGGAGGATTTCGAGGAGGCGGAGAGAAGCTATCGGGAATCAAATCCCGTATATATGGCCGACGATTCTCTCCTACAGAGGCCGATGTATCTATTATAGAGCAACTATTCGCTCAGTCGAGGAGACACAGTCGTATTCCCCTATACAGTGGTTTGGTTAGTCTTTCGCAGTCCTGTTCCAGAAAAAACTTCAAGTTCATCGACCGCTCGCTCCAACTAAAAATGGCTGAGACACAATGGATTAACGAGCTAGAGGAGTAGCTCAGGAAGAAGGATGAACAGATAAGAAGAGGGCGGAAGATGAAGCAGCTTGCAGAGCTCAATTGGAGGCGCGGTGAGATCAATTCTTGCAACAATACGTTTTTCCTTCGCAACCATGGTCAGTACAGGGTGCATCGCCGTCGTAGCCGGTATATTACCCTCCCCCGACGCAGCGACCATATTACCCTCCTCCATCACAGGGAATATCGTACTACCCTTATCTTCTGCTTCCGTAATCATAAGGAGGGTACTACCCTCGACCTTCGCCACAAGATCCTTATTACCCTCACCCTCCGCCACAGGAACCGTATAACCCTGATCATTCGACCCACAGGGAAGGTTATAAGGTACATTTTTTCGCAAGAGGTTCGACGATGTGAATCGATACTATTCAAGGCGAGGTTCTGGTGGCGATGACAGCGGTGGGAGTTACTGAGGTACGTATAGTTATTATTTACAGAAATTTAAGTATACAATTAAACTTTGTTGGGTTTTGATATTTAAAATTCGTATTGTATATTTGTAGGGTTTGTTTACCGTAGAAGACTGTACTAAAATGCGGAGGACGTCTAGCCTCAATTTGGAGGCAGATTCTATTTAGACATATACATCCACATCTCCGAAAATACCAAGTTGATTTATGGCACCATATATCGGAGGTTTGGATAGAAGCGACCGATATAGCAAACTTCATCAGATCCCCCCTCATTTGTGAGGGATTTTTGATTGCAGGGACGCTCTTCCCTGCAGACGTAAACCCCTACAGTTAATTACGTTATCGCGTTGCGATAAAAATTTTCTCCTGCTCCGGTAGTTCACTTCATGTCGTGTTATATTTAGTTTATTTTGGTTACCCGTGGATTTTATTCGGAGACTAATATATGTCGTCACCCGTAAGGCCCGGATTAGTTCAAATCCGTATATTTTATATTTGGGTTTGAACATAGGTTGTATGTTCTTTTAGTTCAAAGAATATTTTATTTTATTTAAGATCCGTTAATATGTTTTTAGAATAAGATCAACTTAAATATATGAGCAATGAGCTCAATTTATTTTAACTAAGGATACGTTAGTCTTATTTTGAGACTAAGATTAACTTAGAAATATTTTAAGCATCATTACATTTAGTTAAGATCCAACAACAGAGCATTTGGGCACAGCTGCAAGCAACTTCAGAGAAACTTAGCCAATTTGGGCTCGGTCTTGGGCTTTTTCCTTTTATTCAAAAGTGCTAAACACTTATTTATTACTTTAGCGATTATGTAGGAAGCTCGTGAGGCGTTCAGACATGAGCACTGCCCAATCAATGCTAAGCACTTAGTCATTTTGACTACACATATATATAGTGCTCAGCACTTTTATACAGCGCTCACGTGTGTTTCACGTGAGGCGCTGAGTCTTCACCTCTGGACGCTCACATAGGAAGCACATGAGGCATTGAGTCTATGTTTTTGGGCGTTCACGTGGGACTCACGTGAGATGTTGTGCTCTTTTCTTTCCTGAGTGCTCACGTGGGAAATACGTGAGGCGCTGAGCATTCTGTTTTAGGCGCTCACGTGGGAAACATGCGAGACGCTGAATCTTTTGTTTTAGAGATTTTAATCTCTGATAATGTTTTCTGAAGAAGTTTTAACTTCTGTTAATGGTATTTTGACCATTAATGATCATCAAAATCTCTGTTTTGAAGATCTGGGATCGGTTTTATTGGAGAACTAAGTTCTTCTGTTCTTTTTGTAAGAACTAAGTTTTTTATGTAGGGTTAAACCCTGTTTTCAGAGGAATTAAATTCCTAGAACATGTCTTTTCTCTCTGTTCTTTTTATCTAATTCTTTCTCCCAGATTTTGAGTTTGAAGAACAAGATCTCCCCGATGAGAATTAAATTCTCAACTTGTGGGGAGATCAGTCTTACAGATCCCAGATCCTGAGAAAGAACTAAGTTCTTTTAATGAAGGGTTAAACCCTTGGTTTTACTTATGCCTGGCAAAGGAGATATATTTTATCTCTGCTTTTTCTTTACCCAGGGTAGGAGTGTACAAGGAAGATCTTCTTTGAAGGAGAATTAAATTCTCAGTTTGTAGAAAATTTATAAGGTCGATTCTCCTTATGAGACTTAAATTCTTGGGTTCTTTATATAGAGGAGGCAAATTGCTAATTAGTTTGAAAAAATCTCTCATTTGAAAGATACCAATTGATTTAATTGGCCTCAAAAATTATTTGGGGGATTTTATCCACCGATCCAGATAATTTCTTTTTTACAGAATATATATTCTTGTTTTTAACAAGATTAGGGATATATTTTCCCATAGATAGAATTTAATTCTATTAAACGTTGATTTTTAATCACCATTGGATTTTCAATCCAAAAGTTCAGAGTATATCTTCCTCATTTGGAAAGATTAGGAAAATATTTTCCCAAATTAGAATTTGATTCTAACATTGGATTTTTGATCCAGCAGAGAATATCATTCTCACTTAGAAAGATCAGGAAGATATTTTCTCCTAATAGAATTTAATTCTATATTTGATGATTTTTAATCACCATTTAATTTTTAATCCAATGGTTCTCTGTTTAATCGAGAATATCTTTCTTATTTATAAAGAACAGGGGAAGTATATTTCCAAAAATAGAATTCAATTCTATATAGAATTCAATTTTATCTGAAGCTAGTGCTTCGAAATGTATGTTCTCACGTGTTTAACACGTGACCCCAGTGTGGGTTTTAACCTGCTTATATTTAACGCTCATATACTTCGCATATGAGCGCTTATGTGTTTAACACGTGAGCCTAGTTTGCCCTTTTTGGTTATTTATTTTCGGCGCTTATATACTTTGCATATAAGCGCTCACGTGTATAACACGTGAGGCTAGCTTGGCCTTTAGTTATTTATTTTCTGCACTTATATGCTTTACATATAAGCGCTCACATATTTAACACGTGAGGTCAAGCAGCGGGAATTCTTTTCCTTTTTCTTTTCTTCCCCTTTTTTATAAGGGAACAAATGCCCCCAAACGTTGCTCCCACGTGGCTTACACGTGAGTGTAACGATGTCAATTTTACAACCGTTGGATCATCTAGGGAAGTGGGGAGTCAAACCGATCCTATCATGTCGTATAAATGGGGCCTTTGGCCCTTGACATAACTGCTATTTCTTCATCTTCTTCCTTGAGCTTTCCTTTCTATAACACCCTAGTTAATTTATACCATATTCTATTTGAGTATTTTTCTTTATCTTGTGGTTATTTCTTGATTTTATTTTTTTGGGTGCAGATAGTGTTTCGATATCTGTGGTTAGTATCCGACCCGACCCCCATACTTGATACCCGTCTTGATTCTTGATTATGTTTTATCCCTGCTAGTTCAGACGATCCGTGCACACATACGTTCTGTATACATGTATCTTATATCAAGCATTGCATATATTTTCAAATACTACAAATTATAGTCCAATAATATATTTTAAATACCTAGTATGACCTGCATTATACCCCATACCCTATAGTTGCATTCGTAAATCGTGTTCTTGTCCCGTTAGTAAAACGGACTCATTTGGATCGCTATATGCATTTACGTGCATCCGTTCTTGGGGGGTATGCTTTTTCATTAACCGAACATTGCATTATGGTTTTGGTTGATACGTATATTATCTGTATTTTCAAACTAGATTTTTAGACATAACCCGGGCATTTTTCGGAGTATTTTTTATATTAGCTATAAACCCTAGATTATTTATTATAATATTTTTAAAATGTATTAACTGTTATCTCTCTCTCTCTCTCTCTCTCTATATATATATATATATATATATATATATATATATATATATATATATATATATATATATATATATATATATATATATTAAAACCTAACCTAATATCACAGCTTCTCTCTTCCTCTTTCTCTATTTTTCCTTCGCCTCCACCAGAATCCTACACATACCCTCTCCTTGCCTTCGCGGCCTCCACCCTCGCCTGCATCCCTATCACCCCGACGGCATCCCCTCGACCACCTCACATTCTTCTCTTCTCCCCGATCCTGCACCCACAACACCCGCGAAGATCCCCTCGTTGCAACCCTACCCACGCCGGAGCCCCGACCTCATCGTCGTCTCCACGTCCCCATCATCATCACCTTACCCTCGCAACTACCACCTCCACTTCACTTTTTCCTCCTCCAACCCCGATCTTTCCCTGCACACTTGAATCCCCACTGCCCTTTGCTGTAGATCTCACTGTCGACGGCCCATCATCTCCGTCGTCTCCCCCCCACCCCACCTCCCCAGCCCTGCCGCCTCGTCTCTGACTCTAGAGCACCCAATCCCAGACCACTTCTTCTTCTTCATCATCATCATCATCTTCTTCTTCTTCTTCTTCTTTTATTTTCTTTCTTGATTCTTGTTTTCCGGTGATCGCCGGAGCCATGCACGTCGCCGACGATCCGGGTGACCTAGTTGTTGTCCGCATCCAGCGTGGTCACGTTCGTGAGTAGCCAAGCCCAGTCCCGTACGCGTGTGTGTGCATCGTGATGTTTACCCGACGTCGGACGCGGCGTACGTACCCCGTCGTGAGATCCGATCAGGCAATTCTATCTTGCTACATACTATGTCTATATATTTACATCCATATGAATAAAAATAATACATGTATGTTGCATTGTGCATCCCTGCTACAGTTTTACCATTTTTATGATATCCGTACATATCCGTACTGTATATTAAATATTTAGTTGCATGCCGGAATCTTATTATTACATGTTACTACTATATTTATATACCATACTTGCTAGTGTGCATCATACGACTCCTGGACTTATAAAAGGTTATCATAGATAAATACTTGTGCATCCATGCATTTACCGTGTTTCGATACTCGTTACAGTTTTACTTTGGGCATCCGCTTGATACATATGCACCACCCGACTTGCCCTGATACACTTCTTGACTTGTTACCTGATCTTGTTATTAATGCCGACAATCCCGACTTGTTGTCCTGGCGGACGTAACCTGTTGTTTACATAGACAAACCTATACCTGCTTGATCCTGTGTTGGCATTAGTTCCATATTATCAATACCTGACTTGAACACATAATCTTAGGGGTAAGGGGAACTCAATGATGAAACCTGACTTGTAACTCGACAGTTCGATGCTTATACTGGTCAGTTTTACGGGCTAGGCCAGCCCCGGGATGATGCCGCTGACATCATTCATCTGTACATGTTACCTGTTTACTGCCTAGCGGCATGTCTCGGATTTCAGCACGAGAATCTGGAACGTAGTCCCGGGCATACACGGGATACTATTGAGATACATCAATGATTCCATTAAATTGATTTCAAAAACTTTAGAATAGATAACCCAGTAGCACAGTTTAGATTACTCATCGCACTTCACACATACATATACACACCTCACTGTTATATTCATGCTGTTGATTTAGATTCATGCCTGCATATCTGGTTACATCCTGCTTATTACTATTGTTTGATATTATGACGCACTGACGTCTGAGTTTTGTATGGCCCGGTTCTTTTATCTCTATCGCAGGCTGACCAGGAGTATTTTTAGCCGTCAAGCCGAGCAGTGAGAATCGTGTTTAGTGATATTTAGTTTAGTTTATTTCCGTAGCTTTTGTTTCTTGATGTGAGCCCGTATTTGGACGTTTTTTCGAGATGTTATTGTTTATTGGATTTATCTTTTCCGTTTATTTATTCTTGACTCTTTTATTCTGGCAGATGGACATATACTAGTTAGTTTTATGTTTTACTGTTCTTGATATCTTATAGAAAGTCGTAATGTGACTGTGGAGGGATGTTTTCTAGCCACAGGTAGCATGGTTGGCTCTATCACGTGCCGTAGTTAGCGCAATCTAGGAAGCAGTGCCTGACACTTTCTTTGAGAATTTAATTCTCGTTTAAGAACTTAGATCTCTGTCCTCAAGAACCCCTTTGAACAGAATAAACTCTGCCAAAATTTTTTGTAAGGACTACGAATAGAGCTTAGCTCTTAACATCTTTTGGGTATCCTTTTTTTATTTTAAAACCATTAACATATTTGACAGAGCTTAACTCTTTTTTTTAATCGATCTCTTGGAGATTTTTAAAAAAGAACCTTTTTAATGTAGGACGTGGATCTTGATGTGCATATCCGAGATTTGAGTCAATAAACATTCTTTGAGAATCATTGATTCTCTTCTTAGGGTTTTACCCTATTGTCAATCTTAACATATGAGGATTTCTGGAATTTTATTCCATTATTTAACCCCATGAGTTTCCTAACATGGGGATTTCTGGGATTTAATCCCATCATTGGGGGAATTTAATTCCATTATTGTTTTTTAAGCTCTGCTTTGATTCTTATGAGGTTCGCGAATTTTATTCCCTTTAATTTCCTCTTACTGTTCTTGGATATTTCCCCCCACCCCTTTTGTTTTTAGGGCTTTAATATCCTGTAAGATTTAAATTTGTTGTTGTTTTTAAAAGCACCCGCTTTACGGGGATATTGGGAGTTTTAACTCCACTGTTCATTTAATGAAAATTCTTTTTGATTCTTAAAATAGGCATATATCTCATCATTGATAAGCCGCCACTTTGATTTCATAAGGTCCACTAGCTTTGTAGTTAGTAGTTCCACCAAATGAACTCACGTCCTTTTGTTGATAGTTCTTTTGTCCTTTTTCAGATACAATGGCCTCACTTCCTTACTCCTCCTATACTCATTCTCTCTTTCCCACAGTCAGTATCAGATGAGGAAGCAATGGCTATGCTTAGGAGACATGACAAGGATGAAAAAGCCTTATCTTATAGGGGATTTGGTACGGTCACATTATAAGAGGCCGTCATAGCTTTACTTGTGGAGTACCAACAGAACCTATTCGCTCAATTCAGTTCACAGAGCGTCCGTGTACTGCTTACGCATTAGAGGCGGTTAACTGGACTCCTGAAGGCTAACTCGAACCATCGACAACGGGGATATCCAATCAACCCTTGGAGGCTATCGACACCTTGGGGCGTCGGATAAACCAGGGCGAGCTTCGACCCTGGGGGCAGGTCTATAAGATAGGCTTCACCCCACGATATCCAGTAGGCTACCTTCTCTGGGCTCGGTATATTCTCTCCTCTCAGCGCTCGCGGCTACAAAAAGTTAGATTATACCAGGCAGTGTATGCGTCGTTGTTCTACTACCATGCTCCCCACGTCTGGTGGGTTAAGGCTTTTATAAACTAATGGAATCTCCCCACACATACGTTTCTATTAGGGGATCGAGAAGTTTCTATTTCGCTAGAGGAGTTTGAGAAATTTCCGGACTGCCAATCAGGGGAGAACAATACAAGAAATTGCTACCCCCGGACGAGTATGTTTTCGCCTCAGTGCCAGCTATGCGAGAAGGCCTAACAACTGAGAATGCCATTCAACATAAACATCCCGGTTTGATCAGGGCATTGAGCATTTATGAAAGCCTCTTTGTGGCATCTGAAGGGCAAGGGGTTCGAAGATTTCATCGCCCACTTCCTTCGTGGCGATGTTCTATCCAAGAAAGCTCCGAAGATTGCCAAGATCGAAAATCTCTTCGGATTTGGTTTGGGTAAACTTCCAACCAATGCAAAAGATTTGCCGCAGTTTTATAATCCAAACGCATCGACCGTAGCTTTTGACGAGATTGATGCTCCTGATATAGATGAGGAAACATTTTTCATAAGTTTCATCAGTCTCTGGATCGGTTGGTTCGCAATGCCCATGCATCAACACTTCAGAAGAGCGTCTGTTTTTTATCCCTCTCACTGTATGGCTGAGGGGGCGCGTTTAGCTATTGGCGTCACAGGGTTATCTCATCTGTATCATGGTTTCAGCATTGCTGCCAACACTTCGAGTCCCGGCATAGACACCGTGAACTTCTCTCTCTCCATTATTTCACATCTTGGATTGAGGTGCATGTGTTAAGCGCATTTGATGTGCACCAGCGGCCCAATTTCTACGATTCCTATACTTTCCCGTGAATCATGAGACTAGTTGATACTTCTGCTCATGATCCGACTTAGCTAGGGGCTCTAAGCGTGCCGCTCAACCCGTATTCAAATGAGGGTGAAATGATTTTTACCGATCGGGTTCTCTTCACGCCAACGGGGGCCACTCAGCAGCTATTTGACTTGCTAAAGAATGAAGCGCCGGCTTTGAAGAATAAGAAGATCATGCACCTGTACCCGATCAGGACAAAATATTTGGTGTTTCGATTGAATGATGTCGCACTATTCATGAGATATAATCCACACCGTTTTTCCCAACAGCTGGGTTATAACCAGGGCATGCCCCTTGAGGCGTTTTTGGTCGAGCCTGCTTCATCGTTGGAGACTACCCGTGACGTTATTCATCATTTTATGCATCTGAACATCGGTTCTCTCTTCATGATCCCTGAGCCCGATTACATTCCAAGTCATGTAGGACCTTTCAATGGCTAGTATCGTCATAGGGCAAGGCCGATTATCATGGAGGAGATACGAGTACTTCTTGAGCACAGGGCCTCGGCGCCTGCCCAAGCCGCCAACGTTCCGTTACGACCGTGATCGATCGATCGGCCCCCTTTGAGGGACGCAACGCAGTAGTTATCCCGAAGGCTTCTCAAATGGTATCGACCTCCCGTACTACCGGTATGCCAGTTCACAGTGAACCCAACATAGGGACTCTGAATACTGCACAAGCTGTGGCATTATCCAAGTCGGATCCCGAAAATGAAATCGGGAAATGCCGTCAAAAGGTACATAGGGGGAGGAAACGCTCGTCTGCTAGTATTAGCTCAGTCTCTAAAAAAGGAAGAAATTCTTCATGCCTTTACTTAAGGCCTTGCTCAAGCCTAAGTCTCTTGTTTGTGATGAGCATATGCCTGCGCATGAACCAGATGATGGGTCTCCTTTTTCCGGATACGTCTGCTGAGGTAACCGCTCAGTTAGCTGAATCCCTCAAGCGGTCACAGGATGAGACCAAGAATATGTGCCCTAAGAAAGGAGGCTTTCCTCCCGTCGAGTGATGTTGGTCTGGCTTATGTTGTGTCACCGGCAGCTCCTTTAACGCTAACAGAAAAAGGGCTCTAAAGTAACCGATATCAGCCGCTTCTAAAGACGAGGCTACCCTGAAAGCGGGTAGAGCTCTATCTTCAATCGAAGTCTGGCGAGCATGGTTAACAAGAAAAGAGCAGCGGCTCAAAAAAGCAATACTTCAGACTCCTTGGCATATCGGTATGTATTTTTTACATCATTTTTAGTAAATAGTTTACATTGCTCTCATATTGCATTCGTTTTTATACATTTTTTTCTTTTGCAGGGACTTCCATGACGGGCGCAGTTTCAGAAACTCTGGTGATGGTTCTTATTCGAGCTCAGAGCGCGTCTCAGAAACTCCAGTGATGGTTCTTATTCTTTCGGCGGAGATTCATAAACCAACTATAGACTCTGTAAATGTGACCATTGGTGCACCAGAGGATGTAGAGGATATTCTCGATACTGTCGCCCCTTCGGTCTAGAATGGACGAAGTATTGAAGGTAATCTTGTATTTTACTTTCTTTTTATTTAACGGTCTTTCAATATGCCTGACCCTTTATTTTTTTGCGTTTCTAGAGTTGCGGGAGTTAGCGTCCTCCATTGTGGATCATTCCCCAGAAGAAACTTTCTCGCGCCTACTTAATATGGTGGCCCCGCATGTGATACCCCCATAGCGTATCATCCTTTCTTCCGGACATGGTTAGTATTATATTTTTTTCTTTCTGTATTATATTTTCTGGGGCGACACTGACATGCCCCTATTTTAAACCACAGTCTTGTAGGTCGACGATGAAGTCGAGGTTCTAGACAGGCCTGGAGATCTCTCAGATTTGACTTCTGTGGCCGTGGGTGAGTGACATCTTAGTCCCGATATTCTTTTTGCTTCTTTCCCAATTGGAAATGCGACTGACATTTTCTGTATATTTCACAGTTCTGCCAATCCCAATCCCGTTCGAGTCTAATATTTTCATGCCTACGGGTCCTTACACCAGACTTATGTCTAAAAGGATAGCGAAACAGAGTCTACATTCATTGGCTGCTCTTATCGAAGATCTCCGTGCCGGCACTTCAGTCATTGCAAAGGAATTTGTTGTCGAAGCTAATTTTTCCTTATCTGTCCTTACTACCTATCATGACGAGGCACTAGTGCATACTTGGGTTGAGTACTGCTGGTGAGTGGAGATTTCTCTTCATGAACTTGAATGTAGACGTCTTCTTTTGGACATCTCATCTATGAAGGCTAGATTAAATGAATGGATTGAAAGGTGCGCTGCCAACCTCCGTTCCTGTGAGAAAAGACTCAATCGGAAGTTTTCGGAGAGGGAGCTAGCCTCGAAGACTTTGGGGGGTCTTCAAGCCCAGCTTGCGACTAAAGCCACCCGGGCCTATAAGATTTGGTGAGTTATCCAAGAAATTATTATGGAGGTGGTGGCTTTCGACAGAGTCGTCGCCGTTACGAAAGAAACGGTGGAGACTCACAAGAATGCCGAGAAGGAGATTGAGCGTCGATTCTCTTTGTATCAACAACAGCAAGAACAGGCAGGAGCTCAACCAGCGGTGCTGATGGATCTTGAGGCAGAAATCCGACGAAAAAGCGAAGCTCTGGCTAGCTTGTTGAACCATCCATCGTCTTAAACTTTCCCTTTTGTTGTATCCCCTTTTTTTATTGTAGCTTCTACTCATTTTGATTTGTGAATAAAAAATATCTATTTTTTATGTTTGCGCCTCTCTGTCTCTTATTTGTCCTGAGCTAGCATGCACTAGTTTATTCCCTCATTTCGGAGTTTCTAGTTTATTCACTCATTTCGGAGTGTTTAGTTCATGTACTCATTTCGGAGTATTTCTAGTTTACCCCCCTTAGGTTTACAGGAAAATCCGTCCTAACGTTGGATGTAGATAACCCTATTCTTTTATGATAGGGGTCCGTTAGGTTTATGGTACTAGGTTTAAGTCCATTGTACCGTCGTGTTGGCTGATGTATTTCTCGATATGCAGTCTGATTGGTTCGTGAAAGTGTATCTATGCGTGTTCTAAATTACCGTAATCAATAACGGTGTCGCAATAGCTGGCCGATAGTGAGTACGGGTCGTCCGCAGAGAAACAGTGAACTGCTTTTCTTGTTTTAGACGAGTTGATAGAAGAAAGGTGGAATTGTTATTGTTTATTATTAAGAAGGTTTGAAAAGTTTATGATAGAAGGGCTTGTAGCGTTTATAGGATTTAGTAGTTAATGGATGGAATTTTAAAAATAATTCTTTTTGTCTTTTAACTATTTAATACTAGAGAAATAGCGATGAATATGGATTAGGGTTCTTATAGAGAATTAGGGTTTCTCTTTACTGACTCTTGTCCTTTCATTGATCCCTATTCTTTTCAAGCCCTTAACAAAACGATTATTAACGAATCTTAAATCGTGGTCGTGACTATCATGAATTGATAGCGCGCCCGAAAAGAGGGTTAATATTCAATTTGTTAAAATTTATAAAAATTAAAACATTAAAAAGTCTTGAAGATGTATTGTTCATCCATTATTCTACCATATCCTACAAATCCTAGGAAGCAAGAATTTACTCGCTCATGGATATTAGCAAAGTAGAAGAAATGTGAAAGAATACACAATCCATAATTAAAATTAAAATTGCAGAAAGTAATGCATAAAGTAAATGCGGAAAGTAAATGCAGAAAAATTAAAAGAAAGAACTTCCTTTATTGATTTACTAATGCATTACAAAAGTTGCTCGCTGAAAAAGTAATTTACAAAATCCTAGTTTGCTCGCTAGATCTTAATCGATTCTTCAATGGATAGATAGATCGATGATTAGATGATTTTGAAATGCACAGCTCTCGGTCCTTTATATAGTCTATGAAATTAGAAATCCTAGATGCCATCTTGGAGTAAGTGACATTACGATCATGCCCATAAATTTCCAGATCCTACGGCCACTACCCGACCGCGGAACCGCCGTCCAAACCCCCTATTGACCGTGGATCCGCCGCCATACGGTGGGCTTGTGACTTGGGATTTTTTCTTGCTTTTTCTCTCAATATTTGGAGATCCACTTGATACAATAATTCTGAAAATATTGCTCTTAGTCTCTGTTGTTGCTATATTCTTCAATTTTCATCTAATATTTGGCAGATTCGATTTAATAATCTGATTTCATATGGATCTCCTACTTAGATTTTTTAGCTAATACCTGCACAATATCTCAAATCAAATTATTAGTAACATTTGTTATTTTTGAGATATTATTCCAACCATTTATATTATATAATATTTTAAGAATATTGATTATGAATATTTGATATGATATGCATATTTTAACATGAATAATCTTATTTAAATATTATATGCATATATTTTCCCTAATTATTTTAATTATAAATGAAGAAACATATGACAATAATCTTTTTACAAATGAACCCACATATGTTCTTTATTTAAAATTAACACATTTTATTAGTTAATAATAGTAGGGAAAATTTCCATACAAATATGCAATATTTTTGATAAATAAAATACCCCCAAACTTATTTTTGATCGTCCCGAGCAAACTATTTATTAAAAAGAAAAAGAAAAACCTAGCACATTTTCGTAGGCAACACGATTGCATTTGACTCGTGCAACAAGCTTTTAAACCTCTAGGTATCCCTAATAGGAGAAGTGTTGTCTCCTAAGGGTTTTCAGCGGATTTCACCCATAAAATCCCAAAATAAAAGAAAGAAGATAAAAATTACATACGAAGAAACATATAAAAGAAAGAATTTGAAAATAAGTGTTTCAAACTACACTAGCTTTTTAGTTGTCTCTCAATAAAATATCGTCTTTAGTCTTCTTCCCTACCTTTCTTCCAAACATCGATCATATACCCCTACGTGTGTTTAAAAGACATCCCTACAATTGGAGAATTCAATTCAAGCCATCATACCCTTTATCCATCTTCCATAGTACATTTTAGGCGGTGATATTTTATATGGATTTGCTCACACATTTTTCATGCGACCGTTAATACTTCTTGAGGTACTAACCAACCATTACCGAATGTGCTTTCTTATTAAGGCGTAATTAGCAAAATTCTAGTCTTGTAACACCTAAGACTTAGCAGTGACTCCCAAACTAGTTGGTCTAAGACACTAGGTGATAAGGCACCCTCACTATATTTTTTTATGCTGCCTTAAATAATTACGAAACCCGTGTTCATTTTTCTTCACCATTTATATTTTATATTTTTTAATATTTTTTTATATATTTTTCGTTCATACTAAGGATTCTAGACAAGAGCATTTCAACGTATTCTCTACTATCCCAAATTTCAAGATGTGTGCAAGTGCGTATAGTAGGGTATCAATGTTCAGAAATTTGGACTCAAGAATAGAGACTATTTTTCAGACTTATTTCTATCCGTAGATTATTTATTCCTTCATCTTACTAACCCTTGGGACAACAGCTCATGACTACTTATTACTAGTTTCGTTTTAAAATATCTAATTTTCTTGCATTTCTTAAATTTCTTCCTTTCTTTTATATGTATTTTTCACTTCTAACTTTTATTTTCTGAATTATTTTTATTATGCAATGTAATATTTACATATGATGTGTAGATATATACAAACTATCCATATAATTCATCCCCCAAACTTATTCACAGCAGTGTCCTCACTGATGCTGTCCTGTAAGCTCAAAACCTGAAGACTAGGAGAAACGGTTCAATAAGATGGTATAAAGAAGGGGTCGAGAGTGAATAACCGTGAAATCCTCTCCCAAACTTGTTCTTGGCTCATAATCGTGCAAAAATTTCCTTTCTTTCAAGATCCATTTAAAAATATTTTTCTTCTTTCCCCCAAAATTTGAGTAAAACAGTGTTTTCATTATTTAAGCATATGAAATTTGACATAAGAGGGGGGAATAAATATTATTGGTCTATACAAAGCTTTATAAAGACAAAAAGTTAAAACCAACCATTCAAATATTTTATCTAGGTAGCACCATGGTTGGTAGAAGAATGCGAAACGGATGTATGTGAAGAAGACTCGATACTGTATAAAAATGAAGGTTGTATCATATCTCAAGTAGAAGAAACAGAAATGAGAGTAACGATAAGAGATTATGTAGGAAGAAGATAAGAGGTGTAATCGAAAGATTTTACGTCTCGGTTGGTGGAGACGAAAAAGTGATGGTGAATGAGAACGAGAATGTGTAAGACAAGGAATGGGTGGAATAGTCGTATTCTCCTAGGTGATAAGAAGAAGGGGTGGCGGTTCAACTTCTTCGGCCTCAAAGGGAGGCACACGAATATCCGGTGGAGATTGATTCATCACAACATCCAACTCTTTATGGAACGCGAGTTTTTCAGCGAAAATACTATCGAAACTTTCATCGATAGTCTAAGTGATAATCTCATCGAAAAGAAAGGAATCAGTGTCTATGCTAGTGGAATAGGCAGATTCACTAGAAAGGTTGAAAGTTTCAATGTCAATCTGTTGCGCACCAGAATTCAAAACACTCGATTAGTCAGAAATTATGGAGGTAGGAGACTCAAAAAGATCGTCTACCTTATTTTCAAAAGATTCTAACTCGGGTGGTCTTTCAAGAATCATAGGACTCGAGATCTCGGAGTGGGGTTCATCAAAACTCGGTGGAAGTGAAGGAAGATTAAAAGAAGAATCAAAGAAAGTAGGTAATGAAATGGGTAAACAAACTTGGGTGTCAAGTATTGTTGAACCATATATAGGAGATGAAGGCTGAATATCGTTTTGTATATCGGATAGGTCGGTGGTAAGAATATGATCAGTTAAATGTACAGGAAGATATTCACATTCAATGGAAGAAACATGATGGGTCGGAGAATCCAACTTATCCAACATAGCAGGTTCATCTTCAAAGATAATCTCATCGAAAAGAAAGGAATCAGCGTCCATGCTAGTAGAATAGGCAGATTCACTAAAAAGATTGAAGGTTTCAAGGTCAATCTGTTGCGCACCAGAATTCAAAACACTCGATTCGTCAGAAATTATGGAGATAGGAGACTCAAAAAGACCGTCTGCCTTATTTTCAAAAGATTCTAACTCGAGTGGTATATCAAGAATCATAGAACTCAAAATCTCATAGTGTGGTTCATCAAAACTCGGTAGAAGTGAAGGAAGATTAGAAGAAGAACGAAAGAAAGTAGGTAATGAAATGGGTAAACAAACTTGGGTGTCAAGCATTGTTGAACCAGATATAGGAGATAAAGGATGAATATCGTTTTACATATCGGATAGGTCGGTGGTAAGAATAGGATCGGTTAAATGTACAGGAAAATGTTCACATTCAATGGAAGAAACATGATAGGTCGGAGAATCCAACTCATCCAACATAGCGGGTTCATCTTCAAAGATATTCTCATCACCGCTCTCACTAACATGTCACGTCCCACCCCCAATACAGATGGTATTGTCCGCTCTAGCCGAAACTGCACAGTTTTGTCCTTCAGGACGAACCGGACCCGACCATGGGCTACTTCCTAGGAGGCCACCCATCCCAGGACTTCCCTGGCTCGAGCATGGTTAACTACGGAGTTCTCAAGCTCCTGTAGTACCGGTTCACTTAAAATGCATCTCTGTATTGAAAAGTGATACATTTTATTTATAGTTCTGAATCTGTCCTTTTTTCGGAATGTATTATTTTCCGTTGTTCTATAGTGGGTCCCACGGATTCAAGAGGTGGCCCCCACAGATTCAAGAGGTGGCCCCCGCCCCCTTAACATGACACTTGGCGTGGCACTTTATTCTGTGTGGCACTTTGTTCCATGAGCAAGAACCGGGTCCCGACATTCTCTTACCTTTGAACAATGATTCCTCCTCGAACCACAGATATACTATTGAGTGACCAGCTTTGAAACCATTCTTCAATACAGAGGCACATTTTAAGTGAACCGACGCTATAGAAGCTTGAGAACTCCGTAGTTAAGCGTGCTCGAGCCAGGGAAGTCCTGGGATGGGTGACATGGGAAGTGGCCCCTGGTCGACTTCCCTGGCTCGAGCACGCTTAACTACGGAGTTCCCAATCTCATGTAGTGCCGGTTCACTTAAAAGGCGCCTCTGTATTGAAGCGTGGTATCATTTCATTTATAATTCCGGATCTGTCCTCTTTTGGAATGTATTATTCCCCATTGTTCTACATTCGGTCCCACGGATTCAAGAGGTGGCCCCCGCCCCCTTGGCATGACACTTAGCATAGCACTTTGTTCCATGTGTCATTTTATTCCGTGAACAAGAACCGGGTCCCGACATCTTCCCACCTTTGAACAATGGTTCGTCCTCGAACCATAGACCTACTATTGAGGGACCGGCTTTGATACCATTCTTCAATACAGAGCCGCCTTTTAAGTGAATCGGCACTACATGAGCTTGAGAAATCCGCAGTTAAGTGTGCTCGAGCTAGGGAAGTTTTGGGATGGGTGATCTCCTGGGAAGTGGACCCTGGTCAGGTACGGTTCGCCCCGAAGGACAAAACCATATGGTTTTGGCCAGAGCGGAAAATACACTCTGTATTGGGCGTGGGGCGTGACAGAATGGTATCAAAGCTGGTCTCTCAATAGTAGGTATGTGGTTCGAGAACAATACTCTCTCTGTATTGGGGGTGGGGCGTGACATAACACCTTCAGTCAAATCAAACGAATGGGTCTTTAAAAATTCATCAATTATATTATCCTCAATTGATGGATCATTTGGTTCACTTGATGGAATTGGAAGGTTTGAAATGTCAAGTGTAGTCGAATAAGGATCGGTTTGATTTGGAATGGTGTAAGGCTCTCTTTCATACTCACGATTAGGCAAATCAAACATGTTATTCTCAGACACCTAATCACTTAGATTATGAAGCGGTTGATCATCAAATACATTCGGTTGGAGTTCAGGATGGAAGGTGTTGAGATCAAAAGAATTGGTTTTGGTTTGACTTGAGGGATCCCTTGTTCTTTTTCACTACTCAATTCCAACCCTAATTCAAGACTAGACATGGTTTGTGAAGAAATTTTAATGAAGGATTCTCTTTGAACCATGGAACTTCCTAATTGATTAGCTGAAGCACTATAAGGTGAAAATTTTGAGTATAGTTGGAATGTTTTTAATTATTGGCTACGGATGAGTTCAATGTGTTCCGCAATCGACATGGGTTTACGAATTACCACATTAGCCTTAAAACAAGTATCTACATGAGATGGTGTGAAATCTTGGTACTGTTGATAAGAATTAGAAAAGTGTATCCAAGTTTCATAAACAGGATTAGGATCAACATTGTGATATGAAGAATATTGAGATTAGTTGGTTAGTTGGCGACTTGCAATTGCTATTTGTTCAGCAATGGTCATGGGTGTAAAAGTTTCTATATTCGCTTCAAAAAGAGTATCAACATTTTCATATGGAAATAATTGTTGTTGTTGTCCTAACGGTTTTGGAGCAGTGAAAAAATATGAAACTTTGGCTACAGGCTTTCGCAATATGCTCAGCAATGGACATGGGTTTAAAAGTTTCCTCACTGGCCTTAAAAAGATTATCAACATAAGAAGGTGTTGAATTTTGACACGGTTGATAGGAACTTGAGTGAGATGTCTAACTATTATTTCGAGAGCGTTCTATACTATCACTTAAAGAAATAGTGGGGTCGGAAGTTCTACTAAAACAATAGTAATATAAAGAAATATCTGGTTGTGTATAGCAAAACTCGCCAAGAGTTGGTCGGTTTAGGTAACCCATCATAAGAGAATGAAACAAATTGGAGGGTTAAATGGTAATTTTTTTAAATCTTTTTTTTTGGATTTTTTGAAATTGTTATGCTTGGAAAGAGGGACTCGACTCAATCAATCACAACGTGCACAAACAATCCCTAGAGCTAGGATCACCTAGGTCAAATCACTGGACCGCTCCTGGACTTCCAAAGGACAATACGTAGAAGAAATCCTCTATTACCTCCTTATCAATCTTGCAGCCAGGTAAGTGCCAGGTCAGTGGGAGGTATTCTCTATACGAATCACCGAAATAGTGGGCCTAATTAAGTAAACCACTTTTCTTAGTCACACTTGTCTTAGACACCACAAGAGAAATGCAGATAAGTAATAGATTACCCACGACCCTCCTTTGTCCTAATTGAGAGTGATTGTCCTTAGAGCCTTGGTCTAGATATTTTTTATTAATGTAGGATGATGTGTGTGCTCGTTTGTGATTTGTGGGGCCTAGAAAGGGTGATGAAATCCCCACCTAATCTGAATTTGGGTTTCTTGCCCCTTAATGTCCGTTTAAATATGCAAAACAAACTGAAATCTAAAACACGCAAAAAGATTTTCTTAGTGGCGCTGTTTGCAAAGAATCCTGGAGGTAAAAACAGTTTATTGAAGTTTTAGAGGAAAGAGCAAGACGATAGGATAATACCAAGAAAACTTGGGGCTTAACTGTTAGTAATATATGCTTTAGAGGCCATTATTATATAGTACTAGTTTGTATATTATATTTTGGAAACTTAAGATATACACGGATATAATAACAGTCTTGCTCAATATAGTAGTATGCTACTTAGTTTGTTTCTATCTTAATATGTGTATATGTTTCTTTTAACGTATCTCTAATACATATTGATAGAGCCCTTAGGATCTTTGCTTGACTACCAGCGTTGTGATAGCAGTCACGCTAGTGGGGGATGGGTATTCTATAAGCACATCCTTATACAGGTCTCTAGTCGTAGGATTATCGAGACAGGGCATCGATACTCCAGAGTAGACTAATATATACGATTCTCATCCCAGCAAGGGAGATGGTCTGTCCCACAGCCATTAGTACGGCGTACTGGAGATAGTATGCAGGTGCTCATTGGATTATGATTTACACTGGACGGACTCATAGGGAATTGCTGGTTGGTACTATGCCTATCGTCAGGTAGCAGTTCCCAGGTGACATGAATATAGCATAGTCCGTTGACTTGACATCGCTATTTTGCCTCGAGTGTGTTCCCGCTGTTCTTAGATTACTACTATACCATGGCTCATAAGAGTCGTGCAAACAGGTAGAGTTAGGTGCAGTCCCGAAGCACTAGGAGGCAGTAGTGATTAGATAGGATTCGTCTCTCCCGGTATTGAGGGTTGGTATCGCGCTGTGTTCGAAAAGCCATTACACAAAGTCCCTGGCTAGGGAAAGCGAGATTTACTGGTAGGTACTCCAGTAATTTCTTAGGGTGTTTTGGACTCTACTCCAGCACGACTTATTGTGCTATTAAGGGCCTGACGGCTACCGTCCCCTGGGCCCGATATGCGTTACTCTTAGACGAACAGACCGGACTGTACGAAGATTTTCACAGATAGGCTCAGTAGGAGTTCGGATGAGTTTGCTCATTGGCCTTCTTATCGACAGATACCTAGGAAGCCGTTACGTACAGCTAGTACTACTGACGTACTTATGGTTAAACCCACTGCCAGCGTACCGTCGAGTTTTTAAAGTCCCACACAGAGGGTTTCCCTGCTCGGGCAAAACGATGTAGAGGTCGTATGGTTTTACGACAGGGTTCGAACATATACGTGTACTTATGCACGGATCATGTTCGGACGGATTATACTAGTAGACTTTGGTTTAAGTCGGATCCTAGTATTAGATTATTGGATTTTTTCGTCTCTTTGTATTAGTATTTTTCGGAATACGGATACGGGTATGTATATATGGTAAGAGGTATTCTTGTAATTTGTGCAAGAATTATTCTAGAAGAGGACACCTCATTTCTTGTATTACCATTTATGTTAAATGGTTAATGAGGTGGAGGTAAGGGGTGTGGTTTCTCATTAAATGAAGCATGTCTACTTGGAGTAACTCATAGGATGACTCATCTAGTGACTATTGAAGCATGCTTGATATTTCGATTTATGAATTATTGTATGCTTCATTCATCACAAGACTTAGCTATCTTCATTTTATTTTTATCTTCAGCACTCTCTCTCCTCAAGAGCTCTCTTATTCTTCCTCAAACCCTAATTGTCTCATTTGTTGAGAAACCTAGGGTTCTTGAGACTAAACAATCCATAATCACTCTCTACATCCTCTAGACTATTTAGATTAGCACACTAGGTACCCTAGTTACCTCAAGTTTGAGGTTAGAGTTTAAAGTATAGACTCTCGGGTGGATCATCTTTGACTCGAGGAGGCCGACGAGGAGACACGATCCGTACTCTTCGAGGAGCTTAAGACGATGAGTAAGAGAACAAGAAGACCCGAAGGACTTGATACTATGAGGAATAACTTTCTTCCGAGTAGTTAAACCTCATGGCTCATGGTAGTTATGCTAGCTAGGGTTTATGGTCGATCCTGGGTTCAAGTCGGTGTTGCGAAGCCTGTAAAATTCGTTTTTTGCGTATTCCGCCTCCCCACGAACCCGCGAGGTGCGCGACATCGACTTACATTAACTCCTCACTATGGCTACGCTTCTGATCGCATGCTTTTGGCGTGTCGCGTATTCAAAATTCTAAAGTTGCCAACTTTCGATCCCATGATGAGGGCATTGAACAAGTAGGTCTTTAAATCTCTCGAAGCACTTCCAAAATGGTTCGGAAGGAAGCTGTGAAAATTGTATAATCTCGTTACGGATTCTAGCAGTTTTGTGATGAGGATAGAACTTTTTCAGAAAAGCTCTCACAAACTCGTCCCAATTTCTAATGGAATGTGATGCGGTGCTATATAGCCACTTCTCGGCTAGGTCACATAAGATGAAAGGAATGACCCTTAGCCTTATAGCGTCATCACTTAATTGGGTCGTTTTCATCATAGCGCAAACGTTTTGGAATTTATTGATAAAGATATATGCATCTTCGGATTCCAAACCATGAAATTTTGGCAGCATATTGATGAAATATGGTTTTATTTCAAAGTTGTCCCCATTTGCCGGTGGGGATGAAAGACATGTAGGTAAAGAAGTGCGGACGGGGTAGAAGAGATCCTGGAGCGCAACTCGTGCGGGCGCTACAACAGGCGGAAGATTCGGGTTATTCGCACCTAACGGAGGTGGAATCATTCCCGTCGGTAAGGTATCGTTGGGGTCGTGTCCCGACATACCTTCGAAAGAAGAATTTGAAGGTAGAGGTAAGGAAATGGAGGGAATTTCGACTTCGGTGTCGAAAGGTTCGTCGGTCGGTACCAACGAAACACGGACTAATCGGGCGTTAGTATCCCTAGTCCAAAGTGACATACACTAAAAGGGGTAGTGTAGTCAGAAAAAATTAAAAAAAAATGTGGGGGTAAGATAACGTCAATGAAGAGAAGAAATGGTGGAAGTGAGGTGCAAGATTTCTTTAGTGAAAAATTGCAAGTTTTGAAAAGATTTTTCTTTTTTTTTTATTTGAGAGTTTTGCAAAGAGATTTATGAAAAGAGACTTATGACACAAATGTATCAACCACACATGCACAATCAGGCCTAGATCTAGGGTCACCTAGGTCTGCTAGACAGCTCCTAACTAGGGCTAGAAATAGGACCTCAAACCGCCTCTTCACCGACACTTACGGCCAGGTAAGTGGGAAGGAACCACAATAGTGGGCCTAATTAATAACCACCAGCCTAGACATCGCAAAGTCAGTTAGGATAAACGGTTGATGCCTATACTGGTCCTTTTCTTATTGAGCTCGATGTCCTTAGGTCTGAGTCTAGTATTTTTTTAATTAATTGTGGTCGATGCACATGCTTTAGGTGTTTTCTGGGGTCCTGGGAAGGGTGATGAAATCCCCACCCAATCTGAGTTTGGTCAATTAGCCCCTTAAAGTCCGATTAAATTATGCAAAACAATAAAATTCACTTGCAATCAATTTTAGCGCGGCGCAAAGAAACCTGCAGAAAATCCGTTATTCAGAAGGGGGAGAAAGAATTTTTAGTGCAAAGAATTCCTGCAGAAAGTTTTTACAGAGAGATATATGGTGGTTGACAGAGGGGAGAAGGAGAGAACTAACCAACTGATTTTTAGGTGGTGACGTGGCCAAACAGCCGCGGTTCCGCGGTCTGGGGCGCTCCTTGGCCGCGGTTCCGCGGTCTGGTGAAGAGATCAGGCTCTGAAAAAAAATAGCTCTTGTTCACCAATTCTCCTCTGTTCTGTTCTGATGTTCACTTTTCTGATTTGCCCTCTGTAAAATTCCAGATCCGAGAGTCTTCGCTGTTTCTGCAAGATTCAAACGAGGAACCCTTCAAACAGATAAAAATAATGAAAGAATTTTTGTACTTTTTATATTTTCAGATTTTTATGATTTTTAAGATTAATATCAACCCGAAATTACACAAAAGAAAGATTACGCCATCCCCGGCAACGGCGCCATTTGATTTATCCAAAAATATAAGTTAACCGCAATCAGAAACGGCGTCGCTTTGCAGCTAGCCGGTGAGTACGGGTCGATCCATAGAGATGGGTAGTTTCCTTAATGTGTCTTTACGAGTTGATTCCAATGTTGTTTTGGTTGGTTTATTAAATCTATAAAAACCTAGATCTATCAATAAGCTAAATTAATCTAAATTAAAGTCTTGCTAGGGTTAGGTTTAGGGGAAGTTTGGAGATTAAAGGTTTCCTCACCGCTTTCATTGCCCTATTTTTGATCTATTAGATGTTACGGTAATTATCAATAAAGTGGATTGGAATCTTTTGGGAAGATGTTTCTTCCTCTAGATTCGTGTCCTTCCTTTATCGATAATTACCCTAACCACCATGGAAAACACGTGCAACCGGGCCTTTATACTACGGTTCATCGTTACCTCGAGGGGTAGGATGCCGTAGGGAGC
Source organism: Agapanthus africanus (assembly GCA_030015575.1). Lineage (NCBI taxonomy): Eukaryota > Viridiplantae > Streptophyta > Magnoliopsida > Asparagales > Amaryllidaceae > Agapanthus > Agapanthus africanus. The sequence goes on along the minus strand of JASDDO010000024.1, from coordinate 135,206,931 downwards.
GGTTGTGCGTGCATGCATGGAGTTCTAACTCTTAGGTATGGATGGCGTGAAAGGGGTGAGAGATCTCATCTCTCAAACCTTTCCCTAAGGCTAACCCTAACAAGCGAGGAGATTACTCGCTCATTAGGGGATGAAAAGACATACTAATTAAAAGAATTAAAACAAAGAAATAAAATTTACTTACTAGTTTGATGGATCCCTCCAAACAATACAGAACAGATCTGATTAAACTCCCAACAATTTTGAATTTTATTGATTGAAAAGAGGCATAGGGTTTTACAATTTTCGATTACAATTTATAAGTAAACAGGGAGAATTAGGGTTTCAGAGTCTCGCGCATGTGCAATTACAGATATGCCCACGAAAAATCCCAACACCCGCACCGACGAACCGACACCAGAAGTTTCCACCGACACGGGCACTTAATGGCCGCGGAACCGCGGCATTTGTTGGCTTGGGCCGCGGTTCCGCGGCCCTTTGGTGAGATCATCTCACCAAACTTCCTGGGCTGGTTCTTTATACTTTGGGCTTTTTATTTCCATAATTCTTTTCTCTGTTTAGCTTCTTATTCTTCTCCAGATCTTTCAGTGAAAACTTGTAGCGATCTTTTAACCGTTTGCCTTGACATTTTGGACCTTGAACTGTTCTTCATCTAGGCTTGACTAGGACCCTTCTACTTGTTGGTCAAAAGTCACTCTTTTGTATCGTTTTTTGTCTTTTTCACTGTATTCGCTCCAAGAACCTGTATCCTGTAACATGCAGCAGACATGCGTCAAAAGCACCTATTTAATTATAAAACGAATAAGAATTGGGGAGTATAAATTGCAATATTATGATATGAACAGCCCTCTTCAGTTGTTCTACATATTCCAAATTGCAAATTGCTTCCACAATTTCTTCAGATCTGCAACAGTCCAAAATGGCATCAAAAATAATTCTTTTGACCTCATCTCCCTCGAGCTCCGCGCACCCATTGATTCTTGTGATGCCCCCCTCGTGCTCTGTGCTTGTCCGAGACACGAATGACCACTGTCATTCGTCTTGTCTCTGGAACTGGTACGCGGCACTGGATGGATACGGATGACCGGAACTCGGCTTTTATCTGTTGACAACAGATGTTCTGTATTTTGGCGTAACAGTGGAGATTTTGTATCATTTGCGTTATTTTGGACTAGGAACCTGTAGCCTGTAAATATGTAGCAAACACGGATTAAAATCACCTGCCTATAAACGAACGAGCATAAGAATGGGCGGTATTAAATGCAATATTCTGGTATGAACAAATACCCCCAAACTTAACTTTTGCTCGTCCCGAGCAAAACCAATTATTCACAAAAAGTCATAACCTCACTTTTGCAGGGAACGCGATTGCACTGAGCTCGTGCAACAAGCCATTAAACCTCTAGGTGTCCCTAATAGGAGGAGTGCTGTCTCCTGAGGGTTTTCAGCGGATACTACCCACAAAATCCCGTCAACCTAGTTTCACAAGTTAACGTTGATTCTACTCCTACAATTCAGTATCTAGGTTAGAAATTATATTACCCTAAGTTAAAAATATTCAACCCTTATGTTTCACGCCTCCTATTTGTTCAACCCTAGATCCTATACATTTTACAGTTTAGAAAGATCTATATATCTCCTGAGCATTCCTTCTAAAGTGCGGTCTCCAATCAGGGATTTTTATCAACTTTACAAAAAACATAAGTCTTATTCTTTATTCCTATCTTTCCTCCAAATATCAATTGTATACCCCTACATGTGTGTAAAATTTCACCCCTACACTTAAGAATTCAATTCAAGTTATAGTACCCTTACCCTAATACCTAATACTACCTCTTTTCATTAATGATGGACGGATTTGCTTACATACCTTTCATATGACTATTAATGCTGCTTGAGGCGCTAACAGCTGATTACTGAATGTGTAAGCTTAAAGCGAAAATAGCAGTTTCCATGTCTTGACTTTATTTATTTTTTTTTCATTTTTTTTCTTTTTCAAGACCGGATATATTTTTCACTGATGCTCTTTTGGTGGTTAGCTTTAAATACCGTTTTTTCTTTCATATTAGGTTTTCAGGCAAGAGTATTTCTACGTATTCTCTACTATCCCAAGTTTCAAGGTGCGTGTAAGTGCAGTTTGTAGGGTATGTACTTTCTAAATTTGGACTCAAGAATAGGAACTATTTTTCAGACTTATCCTTCAGTAAAGTTTCAATACTTTCCCTTCATTTCGACTTAACTCAAGAATTGAACTCAGGATTACCTACTTCTATAAAAAAAAAAATGCAACGACGTATAATTACAAAGGTTAAACAGAATGAGGGTTATTTTTAGGGTTTTCAATTCCTAAGCCTAGGATTTAGTTATTTCTAACGTATCAACTAAACTGTCGGAATAAGAATTTAAGTTACCCCATTAGCTAATTTGACAACAAAGTTTTTATATTTTTGGAAAAATTTCTATTTTTATGGGTTTTTAGAATAAGTATGCAAATGCAAAATATACATATGAATGCGAAAGTAGAAAGCTTACCGAGCACACCCCCAAACTTAAACTTGACAGTGCCCTCACTGTCAGGCTACACCAAGAGGATCAAAATTGTCGGCGCTCCCTAAAAATTTTTTTATACAAAACAAAAATATATACACAAAAAGGTTCCCCCCAAGCTTAAGTGAAACAGTGTTTCCACTGTTTAAGCGTTAAAGTTCAGAGTTAGGGGGGAGAGAGAACAGTTTCAAACTATACAAGGCCTTACACAGACCAAAAGTGAGCACCAACCATTCAAAAAATTTATCGCTATAATGTGCAGGTTGGTGAAAGAGTACGGTGAGGAAAGAAATGGAGAATACGTGAGACCGTATGGGGATAGAAGTGGTATACGGTCCCGGTATATGAGAAGAAGAATGGCGGAAGGGAGAAAGAAGTGAAATACAAACTTGAGGGTTGAAATGGATTGAATAAATTAGTACAATCTGTAATGATCGATGTGAAAAGATGGATTGTACTAATCTATCAATATGGCGAGAAATTAGGTCAAATCCCTCAAGATTCGTGAGAAACAATGGGTAAGCCGAACTTGGTAAACCAAACACTGGAAATGAAAATGATACGGTTTCTTGCAAGGTCGGAACGATGGAACGGATGTGGGGAAGTGATTGAGGAAGGGTATCGATTAAAGGTTCTGGAGGATGTGCACAATCAATGAAAGGGATAGGATGAATTGGAAAATCCGACTCATCAATTAAAACTGGTTCATCCTCAAAATTTTCTTCAATATTCTCCTTAAAAATTAGCTCATCCATGCATTCATCATCAATATCAAGACGAATATGGAGTTCGGGAAAGACAGTTAATGACCCGGGATGATGTCCACACGAAAGTGAAAGTAAATGATGAATTTGAAAGACAAACTCATCCAAAGTTGTGGGTTCATCATCCGAAATATTCCCGGCGTCGATATCCTCAATCAAATGAAAATCAATATTCTCAGACACCTCATCAAAAGCATGGATATTAATCAATTCAGGTTTTAAGATGGAGGTGTAGAGGTCAAAAGGGTTGATGATGGTTTCACTCGAAAGGGGCCCTTCACAATCAGGTAAATCAAAGAATACAAAGTCCCACAACTCATTAAACGTTCTATCTTCAACAGGTGAATCATTTGGAACACTTGATAGACATTCAAAACCGGAGGTTTGATTTGGAAGGGTATACAGCTCACTCTCTCAACTCAAATTCTCAACCTGTCCAACCGCCTCATCATACATTGGAAAATTGGGAGCTAGTTGGAAACTAGCTACCGGGTCACTAGATTGTATGAGGGCGGCCATGGACGCATTCAAATCCATCATCTTTTGGTACGACACTACCCGAAATTCTTCCAACGACTGTTCAAGACTAGACATGGGTTGTGAAGGGGTTTCAGTAAAAGATTCAAAATTGTTTGGATACTGGAAACTCCCAAATGGCTGTTCAGAAGCAATGTCTAGGGAAGGTGTAAAAGTCGGGTAGGACTGGTAGGAATTGAATGGTTGGACAGGGATAGGATCAACATTTGGATAAGAAGGTGAATGGAATTGTTGATCTAAAGAACTGGAAGTGGAAAAAGGAGTGAAAGATCGGTTACGAGATTGTTCAATACGTTCAGCAAGAGACATAGGTCTTGGAGTTACAGCTGGACTCTCAAAAAGGGTATCAACGTAAGAAGGGGTGAATGTTTGAAACGTTTGATACGAAATGGATTGCGGAGTCAAATTGTTTGTCCGAGACGTGTCTATCCGATCTCTCAATGAAATTTTAGGCATGGATAGATCGTTCGAAGTTCGACCAAAGCAAGAACCGTAGGATGTAATGTCTGGTTGTGGGTACCAAAGTTCGGCAAGATTTTTGTGAGGTGGGGTACCCATGTTAGAAGAGTGAAAAGGTAGGGAGGGACGGAAGTGGTTTTTATTTTATTTTAATATTTTTTTAATTTTTTTAATTATTTTTTTTTAAATGTTTGTTTTTGGAGTTTTGAAATTTTTTGCTTATGAAAGAATACGGAATTATGGGACTAACTTTTTACAAGCACAATCATAATTATAATATGCACAAACAATACCTAGAGCTAGGGTCTTCAAAGTCTAACTAGACCGCTCCTAAACTTCCAAGCAACAAGTTGCAGGATAACCCTCAAATCGCCTCTTTACTGCCAATTGTGGCCAGGTAAGCACAAGTGAGGTAAGGAAGGTTCCGCTCACGAATCACCATGAGATGTGCCTTTTAAAATTATCTCCTCACTTGTCTAACCTAGGCACCCCAAAGTCAACTTTAAATAAACGACCGATTCCCTGCACCTTCACTTGTCCTAAATGAGCGCGACAAGTCCTTATAAGTTTGGTCTAGATATTTTTTATTAGCTAAAGGTAATGCGTATGCAATTAGTGATTTGTGGGGTCTTAGGAAGGGTGATGAAATCCCCACCCAATCTAAATTGGTGTTATAGCCCCTTAAAATCCGTATTATTATATGCAAAGCGCGTAAACAAACAAAATCTAAAACATCAAAAATTTATTTGGCGGCGGCGCAATTCAGTGCAAAGAAACCTGCATAAAATACAGTATAGTAGAATTCACAAAGAATATAAATGGAAAGAGAGAAGGTGAAAAAAAACTTGGGGCTCAGAAGCCTCAAAGTTGTCGCGGAACTGCCGCGGAACCGCCACACAACCCAAGATTTGACTGCAGTTCCGCGGTTAAACTTTGGACTTGGGGCCTGAAAATTTGTCCCTGTACTCCCCTTGCTCTTTACTCCAAAATAAAATGCTCTGTTTTCTTTTTTGATTACTGTACTTGCTCCAGATAGCCTGCACACTTGCACACAAAAAATATCAAAAATAACAAAACGATTTTCTTTTTATATTATATTTATAATTTTTTATATATACAAAAAAGAATATTAACCCGAATAACAAGAAAGAAAATACGTTACCGTCTCCCCGGCAACGGCGTCATTTGATCGCAATCTTTTGGCGTGTCGCGTATTCAAATTCTAAAGTTTAACCGTGATCAAGGACGGTGTCGCTTTGCAGCTAGCCGGTTGAGCACGGGTCGATCCGCAAGGAGATGGTTGTATGTCCGTTCGAGTTTTAGATGAGTCGATGAAGAATGTATATGTGTTTGTTCAGTTCTATCCTAAGTGTTCGTATTTATGTTCAAGTAAGCTTGTTAAGGTTGGTTAGTAGAGTTAGAATTAGTCTTGTGCTTATCTTTTTCCACTCTTAAAACAATATTGTGATAATTGAAAGTAGCGGGGATTAGGAGGACATAAGAATGGGATTTTCGAGTTTAAGCGAGCTTTCCAACTCTAAATCCATTCCTAGTGCCCCTTGTCCGTTCGCTAAATACGCTTATCCTAACCCTCGGCCAAACACCCACAACCATGTATCCAATTAAGTCACAACTACATATCACGTTGTAGTGCGCTTAAAGGACTTCTTGACTTAGATCGCGGCTATATGTCGCGTATAGCGTGCCTAAGTGAGGGGCTGCATTCGTTTGGTCGGGGTTCGTTTCAAGATGTTTGGCGAAAAGAAGCACAAGGGATTTTTCCGTCCCTCATACCACCTTCCTTAGCCTTAACAAGTGTGGAATTATTCACACATGAAAATGAAAAGAAAACAAAACAAGAAGGAAGAAAAGAGAGAAAAGGAAAATACGGTTTTACAAATGGTGCAAGCTAACTCTTGGGTCATCTCCTTAGCAAGGAACTCCGTCGAGTATCATCGCTTGAAAATAATACGGAGAAGAGAAGAGAAGGAAAAGAGCAAGAAAAGAAATAACGACAACTAGTTAACAACAAATAATGAAAGTTACACTAGAAATTAAAATACAATGCAGGAAATAAAATTACAAGATAATAAAAATAACAAACCCTCATCTTCATTTCATCATCCACTCAATACTCTCACTACATTTTAATGGAGAATACATGAAGAAGAAGAAGAAGAAGAAGAACTAACGCTACACTAAATCCTGACAAAAAGAAGCATAAAAAGAAGACCCATGGCTTTGCACAAAACTGGGTTATTTATAGGCTGAGTGCTGAAACCCTAGGGCAAAATTCTGAGCCCAAATGAAATGACCAAACTACCCCAAAAATCCGAGTTGACACTGAGTCAACTCGGCCGCGGATCCGCCGCATAAGTGGTCAATTGGCCGTGGATCCACGGCCATTTGGGGGAATTGGAATGTCGTTTTTTGTGCGGTTTCTTGTGTTGCCCTCTTCAGTTGTTCTACATATTCCAAATTGCAAATTGCTTCCACAATTTATTCAGATCTGCAACAGTCCAAAATGGCATCAAAAATAATTCTTTTGACCTCATCTCCCTCGAGCTCCGCGCACCCATTGATTCTTGTGATGCCCCCCTCGTGCTCTGTGCTTGTCCGAGACACGAATGACCACTGTCATTTGTCTTGTCTCTGGAACTGGTACGCGGCACTGGATGGATACGGATGACCGGAACCCGGCTTTTATCTGTTGACAACAGATGTTCTGTATTTTGGCGTAACAGTGGAGATTTTGTATCATTTGCGTTATTTTGGACTAGGAACCTGTAGCCTGTAAATATGTAGCAAACACGGATTAAAATCACCTGCCTATAAACGAACGAGCATAAGAATGGGTGGTATTAAATGCAATATTCTGGTATGAACAGCTTCCGCCACCAAAAGCACCTTTGGGCCGCGGTTCTGCCGCCTATTAATGAAATCTCTCCTTAAAAATTTGGAACTGCACTCCGATACTCCTCTACTCCTATTTGATAGTCTTTGAATTTCTATTGGCTCGCTCCAAGTGCTCCATATTTCTCGCAAAACTCGCACAAAAATCGTTAAAAATACAAAATGCGGTTTATTATTATTATTTTTATGTTTCCCTAGTTTTATATTAGAAATCAACCCGAATAACAAGAAAAATATTACGACCGTTTTTCCTGGCAACGGCTCCATTTGATTGGTTCATGAAAGTGTGCCTATGTGTGTTCTAAATTACCTCAATCAATAATGGTGTCACAATAGCTAGCCGATAGTGAGTATAGGTCGTCCACAGAGAAACAATGAACCGCTTTTCTTATTTTAGACGAGTTGATAGAAGAAAAATAGAATTGTTATTGTTTATTATTAAGAAGGTTTGAAAAGTTTATAATAGAAGGGCTTGTAGGGTTTAGAGGATTTAGTAGTTAATGGATAAAATTTTAAAAATAATTCTTTTTGTCTTTTAATTAGTTAATACTAGAGAAATAGTGATGAATGTGGATTAGGGTTCTTGTAGAGAATTAGGGTTTCTCTCTACTGACCATTTTCCTTCCATTGATCCCTATTCTTCTTAAGCCCTTAACAAAACAATTATTAACGAATCTCAAATCGTGGTCGTGGCTATCATGAATTGATAGCGCGCCCGATAAGAGGGTTAATATTCAATTTACTAAAATTTATAAAAATTAAAACTTTGAAAAGTCTTGAAGATGTATTGTTCATCCATTATTCTACCCTATTCTACAAAACCTAGCAAGAAAGAATTTACTCGCTCATGGATATTAGCAAAGTAGAAGAAAGGTGAAAGAATACGGAACCCATAATTAAAATTAAAATTGCAGAAAGTAATGCAGAAAGTAAATGCGGAAAGGAATTGCAGAAAGTAAATACGGAAAGTAAATGCAGAAAAATTAAAAGAAAGAACAACCTTTATAGATTTACTAGTGCATTACAAAAGTTGCTCGCTGAAAAAGTAATTTACAAAACCCTAGTTTGCTCGCCAGATCTTAATCGATTCTTCGATGAATGGATAGTTCGATGATTAGATGATTTTGGAATGCACAGCTCTCGGTCCTTTATATAGTCTCTGAAACTAGAAGCCCTAGATGCCATATTGGAGTATATGACATTACGATCATGCCCCTAAATTTTTAGATCCTACGGCCACTACCCGACCGCGGAACCGCCGCCCTAACCCCCTATTGACTCGGATCTGCCGCCATATGGTAGGCTTGTGACTTGGGATTTTCTGGCTTTTTCTCTCAATATTTTGAGATCCTCTTGATACAAAAATTCTGAAAATATTGCTCTTAGTCTTTGCCGTTGCTATATTCTTCGATTTGCATATAATATTTGGCAGATTCGGTTTTGTAATCCGATTTGATATGGATCTCTTACTTAGATTTCTGAGCTAATACCTGCATAATATCTCAAATCAAATTGTTAATAGCATTTGTTAATTTTGAGATATTATTCTAACCATTTATATGATATGATATCTTAAGAATATTGATTAGGAATATTTGATATGATATGCATATTTTAATATGAATAATCTTATTTAAATATTATATGCATATATTTTCCCTAATTATTTTAATTATAAATGAAGAAACGTATGACAATAATCTTTTTACAAATAAACCCACATATATTCTTTATTTACAATTAACACCTTTTATTAGTTAATAATAGTAGAGAAAATGCTCATACAAATGTGCAATATTTTTGACTAATCACAGTCCCTTAGGTTGCTGCTCGAGTAGCCCCAGACTGTCATGTCTCCGATCCTTTCTGAGACCAGACAAGACGTCTTCAAGTAATCTTCTTAAGTTGGAGTATCCGTATTACCGTCGAAAGAACAAGCGTTAAGTATTTGCCATGGCTCTTTTTACTTGAGATTAGGCTTAATATGAAGCTCCGATGAGTCATAACCACATCCTTCTGGGGTAGGATGATCTCCAATGGTTTTTAGGCTTTGTATGTGTTGCCGTCAAGACCCGAAGCTAGGAATATACCGTCACTTCGTTTTTGCTTTGATGATGTCGTACTGATTCTTTGTTGAAGCCGAGAAAACATCTGTGTGATCTCTATGCTGCATGTATCGCAATCGAGGTCTGGAGTGAGGAATATGCCATTGCTCCAATTTCATTTGATAGTTGCGTCCACACCCTGCTAGAATGAGGAGGAACGTCGAGATGATCTCTAGGCTGTAGATGTTGCCATCGAGATATGGAGCTAGAATTTTGCCATCACTCCACTTTTATTTGACCCTTGGGTCTTTGTCGTGTCTGTACTTTACTGGAGTAAGAAGGATGTCCAAATAATCTTTAGACTGTATATGTGCCGTCAAGACTCTGTTCTTCTTGTGACGAAGTATGGCGAGAAAAATATGTTTCCCTTTCATTTGTGTCCATGGATTGTATACAAGAGTCAGTATGGAACTGCTTGCAGAGCAAAAAAAATTCATTTTATTATTTATTTCTACGATGCTCTATCTTTTCAGCTTTTATATCGCAAAAGTAGCGATTGCCCAATCATTTCGGCTATGTCATTTTTTATTTTTACTCGCTATTTTTTTATTGCGAGTTGCCCAAACCTTTCAACTGTTTCTTATGCATATGTTTACTCGCTGATTTTTATTGCGAGTTGCCCCTTCATTTCGGCTATTTTATATGAATTTTTTTACTCGCTGATTTTGTGGCGCGTCAGGGACTTGGGTTTTGATACCAATTTTGGCATTAGTATCGCTACAACTGGAGTACTTCCATGAGAAAATCATCATTTGCCGTGAGAGAACTTGGAGTTTGACATCTATTTAGGCATCAGTATTGCTACAACTGGGATATTGCCAGGAGCGAATCATCATTTGCCTTTGTCGATTTGAACAAAGGTGGCTTAGTAAACAGGGTTAGGATCCTGTCGACTATGGTTTTTTGACTTGATGAGCTATAAGGGTCTCATAAAGGTATTTCTCCCTATAAGTCGTGAGGATCTTATATGTGTATTTTCTCCTCAAGAATCATGAGGATTCCCAAATGTGTTTTCTCTTGTAAATCGTATGAATCTTATAAGAGTGTTTTATCCTTGTAAGTCGAGAGGACTTACAAGTAGCTGTTCACCAAATGGGGATATTTCTCGCCATTGGTGGGACTTAGTAGGGAATATATTTATTTATGCCTGTAGATTGTATACAAGAGTCGATATTGGACCACTTATAGGGCAGAAAAACTTTGTAGGGTTTTGGTGGCTTAAGAACAGGTCTGGATCCTTGTAACCTAAGGTTTTTGAATTCTATAACCCGTGAGGGTCTTATAGAGGGTATATTCTCCTTACGAGTCGTGAGGATCTCGTAAATGCATTTTCTCCTTAGGAATTGTATGGATTCCTAAGTGTGTTGCTCCTTTGTGAGTCCTAAGGATCTTACGCGGGTGTTTTCTACTTACAAAGTCGTGAGGACTTTACAAATGCATCTTTTTTTAACGAGTTCGCGCCCTTTCGAGTTTCCACTAGCTCGCCGGTAGTCCTTCTGTTTTTACTCACGGCGTCCTTTCGGGTTTTCATCCATGCCCATTTCACTTGTGGACATACCATTTTTTTTAGGCGGCCCGTAAGATAACACATAATTAGCTGTAGACCCCGATCTTTACTAAAGGACCGCATCATGTACGACGTGGGAGAGCTATGAATTGTTTATGCCCGTGGATTGTATACGATGGTCAATATAGAGATCTACCATAGGGCAAAACGTGTTAGTTTAAAGACATAACGGTTCATTATCGTCGTATTTTGGGGCGAGTTTTCAGTTTAAAGACTTTTCGGTCCAGCATTCTCATGTTTGGGGGGAAACGCGCTAGTTTAAGGACGTCTCGGTCCAATATCGCCATGGTTGGGCGACGGGGCTTTTTTGGTACTGCTTTCAGAATTCTGACTCAGGAAGACAGCGAGCGGATACAAGTGTCGTCATCTATCATTGATCTAAGTCATGACTCGTCAAGCGTGGTATTTTTTAGGAATCGGCCGTTTATTGGCTGGAATGGTCTTTCGCCATGCATATTCATGAGTAAGTAGGCTCCACCTTAGTAGACTTTATCTATAATGTACGGGCCTTCATAATTTGGCTCGAACTTTCCCCATTTTGCACGATTGGAAATCATTGGTCTTTTGATAACCAGCACGAGTTCGTCTTGGCGAAATGTTCTTAGCCTAGTCAGTCTTTCATATGACCGGGTCATCCTTGCCTTATAAGCTTCTAGATTTTGCTGTGCTATAATGCGGGTTTCCGTCGAGATCCTCGAGCCTAAGATGAGTATTTTCTTCATCTGTCGGCTCGTATTAAACTGCCACTTGTAAAGAGGATAGTTCTATCTCCAGTGGGAGCACTGCTTCAGCACCAAACACCAGTACGTATGGTGTTGTATTTGTGGCCGTCTTGAATGTTGTTCAATATCCCTAAAGAGCTTCATGTAGCCTTTCATGCCAGTCCTTTTTGTTTCTGGACACTGCTTTTTATAACCTTGGTCAGGGTCTTGTTAAAGGCTTCGGCTAGACCGTTAACCTGAGAATTATAGATTGAAGAGTATCTCCAATCTATTTTATGCTGCTGTGCGAAACAGCATATTTTGTGGCTTCTATAAGCCGGCCCATTATACTAGATTATCCATCGTGGTGTCTCGAACCGATATATGACATGGGTTTTAATGAAGAGAATATTCTCCGTCTTCACCTCGCTTAGCGGTACTGATTCTGCCTATTTAGAGAAATAGTCGGTTGTTTCCAGTATAAACCGGTGTCCTTTAGATGATGTCGGTTCGATAGGGCCAATTATATCGGTTCCCCACATTTCGAACGGCCAGCTGGCCACTGTCGGGTACAACGGATTTGGGTGCTGATGTATGAATTCCCCATGAATTTGGCACGAGTGACACTGCTTCGCATATTCGAAGCAATCCTGAATCATCATGGGCCAATAATAGCCCATTCTTTTTATCATCAGTTTCAACTTTGGCCCAGCTTAATGAGAACCGCAGAATCCGCCGTGTATTTCTTGGAAGACTTTCTTTGCTTCCTCCAGATCCAGGCATCTTATCCATAGGCAGTCAAATGATCTCTTATATAGAGTATCATTGACGAAGGCGAATGACAAAGCTCGTTTCATGAACTAAAATCTAGATGAAGCATTTTCGGGCGTTCGTTGGGACATAAAGTAATCTATGAAAACTTCCCTCCAATCCTTAACATTTTCTTCGTCCTCTATTTGAAGGGCTACTTGCTCGGTCATTTGTTTTCTTTCGGATGGCTCTATCAGGTCTTTCGAAGATATATTTATTTATGCGAGGACCATGCGTCTTTGCACAATGATCCTTATATCATCGAGGCCTTCATCAGCCAATTCTTTAGTCAGTTTGGCTAACGCATCCTCTTTGTTGTTTTCCACTCGTGGTATGCTTTCCTGGGTATAGGAAGGGATTTGTGTCAGCAGTTGCTACACTCTTTCGCCATAATTTATCATCTCTAGCTTGCATGTTTGATAGTCACTGTTTACTTGAGTAACGATCAGCTGGAAGTCTCCATATATGAAGAGGTCTTTGATTCCCATATCGATAGCGATCCGAAGACCGGCTATTAAAGCTTCATATTCAAATTCATTATTAGTCCTGGTTTCTATCAAGGAGAGAGCATAATGCAATATTCTTCCCTGCGGGGTCACGAAGATAAGACCCACCCCGGCTATTATTATGAGAGTGTTTTGCTTTCGCCGCTTTATAGAAGATGCTCCATCGAAGTAGAGTTCCCATTAGGAATCATTTTCTTCTTGCACTTCTTCGATTGCGTCGAACGCGTTTGATTAGTTTGAAATAGTGTGTGTACGTGTGTTGTAAATAACCGTAATCAAGGCGGTGTCGCAAATAGCTAGCCGCGATGAGTACGGGTCATCCGCAGGGAAACGGTGAATTTCTTATCTTGCTTTAGACGAGTTGATACAAGAGAGGAGGGATTGTTGTCGTTTTAAACTACGATGGTTAGAAAATTTTATAATAGAAAGGCTTGTAGGGTTTATAGGACTTAGTAATTAATGGATGAAGTAAAAATGATTCTTTTTATCGTTTAATTTTTTAAAACTAGAGAGATAGCGATGAATGTGGATTAGGATTCTTGGAGGGAATTAGTGTTTCCCATTACTGCCCCTTGTCCTTCCATTGATCTTTATTTATCTCAAGCTCTTAACAAAAAAGTATTAACAGATCTCAAATCGTGGTCGTGACTATCATTAATTGATAGCGTGCCCGATAAGAGGGTTAACATTTATTTTGCTAAGGTTTATAAACATTAAAATTTCAAAAAATGTTAAGGGGTTTTTCATCCATTATTCTACCATATCCTACAAACCATAACAAGTAAGAAATTACTCGCTCATGGTTATTAGCGTAATAAAATAGAGGTGGAAAATGAATGAAACCATATTAAAATAACAAAGTAATGTTGAAAGTAATGCAAAAAAGTAATGCGGAAAGTAATGCGTAAAATAAATACGAAAAGAATTAAAACAAAAACTATCTTTATTGATCAACTATTGCATTACAACTTTTCTTCTTAAAATGGTAGATTACAAGAATCTAGTTGCTCGCTAGATCTCTCTCGATCGATGGGTATATGAATGTATGACTTGATTAGATTCGATGATTTTGGAATGCATAGCTCTCGGTCCTTTATATAGCCACTGAAAGTACAAACCCTAGATTTCATGTTAGAGTAGATGAAGTTACGATCATGCCCCTAAATTTCCAGATCCAACGGCCCATATTCGACCGCGGAACAGTCGCCCAAACCCCTGTTGACCGCGGATCCGCCGCCTTCTGGTGTGGGATGGTGACTTGTGATTTTTTCTGGTATTTTCTCTCGATATTTGGAGATCCTCTTGATATACAGATTATGAAAATATTGCCCTTAGTCTCTGTCGTTGCTAGATACTCCGATTTGCTTCTAATATTTGGCAGATTCAGTTTGATATTCCGATTTGATGTGGATCTCCTACTTAGATTTCAGATCTGAGCTAATACTTGCACAATATCTCAATTCAAATTGTTAGTAGCATTTGGTACTTTTGAGATATTATTCCAACCATTTATATGATATAATATTTTAAGAATATTGATTAGGAATATTTGACATGGTATGCATATTTTAATTACTAATATTTTATTTAAATATTGTATGCATATATTTTCCCTAATTATATTAATTATAAATGAAGAAACATATGATAATAATCTTTTTACAAATAAACCCACATATGTTCTTTATTTACGATTAACACATTTCTATAGTTAATAATAGTAGGGAAATTGTTCATACGAATGTGCAATAAATTTTACTGATCAAATACCCCCAAACTTATATTTGATCGTCCCGAGCAAACTATTTATTAAAAATAAAAAGATAAAAATACCTAGCATACTTTCATAGGCAACACGATTGCACTTAGCTCGTGCAACAAACCTTTAAATCTCTAGGTGTCCCTAGTAGGAGGAGTGTTGTCTCCTGAGAGTTTTCAGTGGATTTCACCCACAAAATCCCATAATAAAAGAAAGAAGATGAAAATTACATGCAAAGATAAGAAATATATAGAAGAAAAAAACTTGAAAATAAGTGTTTCAAACTACACTAGATTTTTAGTTGTCATGACCCCAATTTTAATAGTCATAAAAAATATCAGAAATCATATCATCCCTCAATAAAATATCGTCTTTAGTCTTCCTCCCTATCTTTCCTCCAAACATCGATCATATACACCTACGTATGTGTAAAAGACATCTCTACACTTAGAGAATTCAATTCAAGCTATCATACCCTTTGTCCATCTTCCTTAGTACTTTTTAGTCGGTGATATTTTAGATGGATTTGCTCACACATTCTTCATGCGACCGTTAATATTTCTTAAGGTACTAACCAACTGATTACCAAATGTGCTCACTTATTAAGGCGTAATTAGTAATATCCTAGTCTTACAACACCTAAGGCTTAGCAGTGACTCCTAAACCAGTTGGTCTAAGACACTAGGTGATAAGGCACCCTCGCTATATTTTTTATGCTGCCTTAAGTAATTACAAAACCAGTGTTCATTTTTCTTCACCATTTATATTTTATGTGTCATTTATATTTTGTTGATTTATATTTTTTTCTTCATACTAAGCATTTCAAACAAGAGTATTTTAAGGTACTCTCTACCATCCCAAGTTTCAAGATGTGTGCAAGTGCGAATAGTAGGGTATCAACGTTCAGAAGTCTGGACTCAAGAATAGGGACTATTTTTCAGACTTATTTCTATTCTCAGATTAGTAATTTCTTTCATCTTACTAACCCTTGGGACAACAACTCATGATTATGTATTGCTAGTTTCGTTTTAAAACATCTAATTTGCTTGCATTTCTTAAATCTCTTCTTTTCTTTCATCTTACTAACCCTTAGGACAACGGCCCCTTGGGGCTACCCCGAGTAAACTATTTGTTCATCATCCTCGGTGTCGCTTCCAAAGATCAGAATGGTGGCTGCGGATTTTTGTTTATTTTCTGGCTTGTGGCACCTTTCAGTATCCTCGAAATCCGAAAAAAATTACTTCACGTATTCATACTTCCGTACTTCATTTACCGAGAACGGATTTAGTTCTCCCGTGACGGTGTACTCTGAGCTATCCTTGAAATACTTCATACACTGATGTTGTGTAGAAGAGACAATGTTGTACTCGTATAACCAAGGTCTGCCGAGTAAAGCGTTATAGAAAGTCTTGGCATCAATGACATGAAATTTGATGTCAATGACGAGTAGCCCGAAGCGTAGCGTCAGTATTACGGACCCGAGTGTCCGTGATGACTATGAGTCGAACCCAGAGATGGTAATTTTATCTCAGGCAAGGTGCTGAACATTCATGCAAATTTCCTTCAGCACTCTCATGTTGAGAAGATTAATGGAGGATTCGTTGTCGATAAGGATTTTCCCTATCTTGATATCGTGGCAATACCCGGTAACGTATAGCGGTCGATTATGTTCGCACGTACCGAGGAGTAGATCTTCATCACTAAATATGATATAAGTCGTGTCGACCTCTTCCAGTTCATTTTCTATCTTCTCTTCTGCAAGGAAAGCTTGGAACTGATCGGGCTCTTGTAACGCCTTGATCAGGGAATCCCGTGCCTTTTTGGATAGGAGGAGAGCATCCAATAAGCTTAGCTATGATGGTATTTTTCTCAGATGTGCTAGGACGTTGTAATCCACCTTATTTTTCTTTGGCGGGTCCTTTACGGCTATCTCTTTGACTGCTTCTTCATCAAGGGCGATTTCCTCATGCGTTTTCCTTTCCCCTTTGTCCTTTTTGTTCAAACCATTATTTATAGGTCTGAAGTCCTTCTTAAGTAGCGTATGGTTACGCAGCTGAATATTTTCATAGTTTTTCTCCTCCTCTTCTCTTTCCGAGGTAGAGTCTTCGAAGAGAGGGTTGAGGGGTGTTTCATCATCGGAATCGCTCCCGAACGTGAAAACTGGAGGTTTTTCTCCTTCCGAACTGATACAACCATATGACAGTTGCCAGTCGTTTCTTCATGCGCGTTCGTCTAACCATCCCTACGTTGACGAGCGCGAGCTTCATGTTTCCCTTTCTTGAAGTGTTATCGATGGGCATCATATCCTTACCACCACTTCTTGAAAGCACCGCATTTCTCGATGGGGTGGGCGACCCTTCGATGATATAAGTAGTATTTTGGATGTGAGTCTCCTCCATCAGAGTATGGGACTCCAGAAGTGTACTTCATGAGAGGTGGTAGCTGCATCTCCATTGATAGAGTTTTAGCGAATCGTTTCTCAGTTTTGATCCTGCTCTTATTTATTACAGGTGTGCTTTGATTTGGTTGGAGCGCTTTACGAATCGTTCTTACCGCAGCTTCTTTATTCAGACGCTGCCGCTTAACCTTTGCATATATGGCTGTCTCACGTTCTCGGCCGTCTTTATTTTTTTGAAAGGCTTTGTTTAAAAGTCTCTCAATCGGGTTTTCTTCTGGAAGTTTCAAGGATTTTAGTCCCGATTCTGCCCCCAGTTCCTCCACGTCGTTTTCTGACGCTGAGAGCTTCTTCGTCATATAACGATGAATGGGAGACCATGTGGTAACTTGCTATATAATCTTCCGTTTCTTCTTATGAGTCATTTCTCTAATCATTGTCACTGTCTCCGTCCTCAAGAATATGCTTGAAGTATTCTTTGGGCATGACTGGTGTCCGCGCCTTCTGGTTATACTCTTCCAACACGTCTATGTACTTTTGTAGATCTGTGCCCTTATCATACTCAGCAGGCTACCCAGATTTCTTGGTCTTCTTCTTTTTCTTAGAAGATTTTGAAGGCTTGACTTGGGGGGCCTTTCCCTTTGTCCGTGGTTTTCGGCCCGTGACGGGTTTTTAGCATCCCTTCGATTATTTCTGGTTTAAGTGGGCTTTTCCACCTGACCGCCGGACATGCTTGTAGATCCTTCATTATTCTTTTAGTTTTCGCTGAAAGAGCCACTTCCTGCGGAGCTTCCACCACAAGTGAGCATGATGCCCCCTGAGCATCCACCTTTTTGGGAGCATGCTTTTGGGGCGGGTTTACCTTCTAGTTACCAGACAATACGAACTTTCTCTGTTAGTACTAGTCTTCAACCCAATTTTTGAAGATGCAACAATCCTCAATTGGGTAGCTCACTATTCTGTGATAGGAGCAGTAATTGGGGTTGTTGACATCATCAGGTTGTGCCGGACTCCGCGGGTTTGGCAATGTGATGAAATTATTATGCATCGTCAGTTCAAACAGTCTCATCGTCTTGTCGCGAGGGAACGAGTAAGCACGTCCTAGCCTCTTTTCTAAGGACGGGCACGGACACTCGTTGTTTTAGTGAGCAACCAGTTTTGGGCCGCCCGGCTGTTGTTGCATTTTAGCAACAAAGGCCGCTTTCTCTTTACCCTTGTTATTTCAAGGGTCCTTATTTGAGGAGGAAGGGCCATGGCCTATCTGATCCATTTGGGTCAGCTTGTCTATTAACACTTGAAAGGTTGTGGGTTTGAAGAATGTCATGAACTGGGACACAGTCGATTGGGGATCGAGGGTCTCGATGAACATGACCACGGCTGGAGACTCTTTAATACGTTGTTCGCACTTAGACCATAGATTTCGCCACCGGATCGCATATTGGACCCATGTTTCTCCTGGCTTTACCATGGTATTGATCAGGGCCATGATCGGAGTGCGTTCACTTGCGCTGGAGAACCGTTGTGTGAACAACAGTTCCATTTCATAAAAGGTTTTCACAGAGTCATTTGGGAGCTCCGAATACCATTCGAAAACTATCTCAGACAAACTCCCGACAAATTGGGGAAGCAATAATTTGTTGTCGCCTCCAGTATTGCCGCATAGTTCTCTGAATTGTGCGACATGCAGGTGGGGATTACCTGTTCCTTTGTGAATGTGGAACTTCGGGATCGTATATCCCGGCGGGTACTTGATTTGGTTATACCAGGTTGGATATGGTCGCCCGGTTTTGACGAGTTGTCCAACAACTTCATTTGCCTGATGAGCTCTGATTTGTTACACAATGCAGTCTTCCAGGGCAGCCTTAGAGATCGTTTCCTCTTTGGCCGCTAATAAGGCCAGGGGATGATTTGATATTTCTCCTCTGTCATCCTCGATAATTATCGGTGGGTTTTCGGCCGGTGGTTCTGGTTGGATCATCATTCCAACCATGTATTGGAATAGAAGAGCCATCTTCTTGATATTAGCAGTTTGTTCTGCAGCTTCTTTATCCTTTCTCTCCAGCACTCGTCACAAGAGATCTGTATCGATTTCTTACTCTTGGCGCTGTTCATTTTCTTTGTCCGGACTTTTTTTTGTCCGGTGAGTGCTGCAATTTTGGTCAGTATTTTTTAGAGCTTTTGTTGTTGCTCATGAGCCTTCATCAACAAGCGAGTTTGTAGTCGGTGACTCACCGAGGCACAGCTTTCTTCTTTTCCTAAGGCCATGTAGACCGTATGTATTTTAATGCCTACAAACTTGGGGCGTTTAGAACTTTCGTCATTGGATTTTGTCGCAGGCAGTGGAATTTTCTCCGTCCTCATTCTTTTAAGAGAGATTGGAATTGAAGGAGTCGTTGTGACAGGCGCCTGTATAGGTGAAGTCCTCTATTGTATGGTGAAGGAGCAATCTTTTCTTGTTGGACATTAGATTTCTTAGGTCGACGAGACTAGTTTTCGTCAAGCACAAAATTTTGTACTTTTCGCCAGACTCTATGGATTTGCGAAAAAAGATGCTGATATGGCTATTTCGGTTGTTTCTGTATTGGGGCCTTTGCGGGCGGAGGTGATTTCTTCAGTACCACCATCAGGGAGTTCTGGAGGACTCTCCTGAGCGGATCAGAATTGTTCCCGGTTGGAACAGCAGCGTTGACCTCCACAATAGGAGCTGGTGGGATAAGCCCAGAGGGGGAGTTGCCCCCAGTCTGTCTTACTCGGCGCCAGTGGCGATGTCGAGCGTGCCTTGCTGCAGGGACCGCCTCAATATTATAAGTGGCTTCATTATGCCCCCGGCTTTGCTGAGGAGCTTTAGTTGGCGTCAGCCTATTGAAGACCGACGTCCTTGATTGAGTTGGAGTAGGGTTGGCCAATCTTTGGAAGACCGACTGCCTGGGAGGGGAAGCACTTTTGCCGACATCACCTATAGCAGGAGCAAGAAAGGCTAGCCGTTTTGGGGTAGCTCCTTCAGGTATCATGGGCTTATTTACAGATCCGCTTGAGTTCTTCCCCAGCCTATTGAATACTGAGGCGTCGAATTTAGACGGCTTGCTGATAGGAGCCGCCATGGTTGCCAGCCAATCAAAGACCGGCCCTCGGGGAGCTTCTTCTTATGACGCTGAGGGGACAAAGTTCATTGGCGAGAGCATGGTCCCAAAGAAAAGTCCGGTAATAGCCCGAGTAGCTTGTCTTACTAGCATGCTAAGAATGGAGGTCGCGTTGGGCCCGTACATCACTCTTTCAGCTAGGACGGAGTGGGAGTCGCTGTTGCATGAGGTGCAGTAGGAAGCCATTGATTTCTGCACAACAACAAGACACCATGTTTTAGTATCTTAAGTCCAGCGGCAACCATAGTGAACCGTGATTTTGTTCGCGATCACGGCACACGAAGTATGGAGTGAAAAGAGGAAGAGGTCTCACCGAGTGTGCCAGAATCTGTTTACCGCCAAAGACTGGACTGAGACGCGGAGGACGTCTAGCCTAAATTTGGGGGCATATGCTTTTGGCCATATCCATCTACCTCTCCGAAGATACCAAGTTGATTTATGGCACCGTAAATCGGGGGTTTGGATAGATACGACCGATGTAGCAGACTTCATCAGATTGCCCCTCATTTGCGAGGGGTTTTTGATTGCGGGGATGCTCTTCCATGCAGGCACAAGCCCTTGCAGTTAATTACGTTATCGCGTTGCGATAACAACTTTCTCCTGCTCCAGTAGTTCACTTCATATCTTGTTATAATTGGTTTATTTTGGTTGCCCGTGGCTTGTATACGGAGACTAATTTATATCGTCGCCCGCAGGGCGCGGATTAGTCAAAATCCATATATTTTAGATTTGGATTTGAACTTAAGTTGTATGTTTATTTAGTTCAAAGAATATTTTATTTTATTTAAGAAACGGTAATCTATTTTTAGATTAAAATCATCTTAAATATATGAGCATTTGGGCTCAATTTATTTTAACTAAGGATACGTCAGTCTTATTTTGAGACTAAGATCAACTTAGAAATATTTTAAGGATCATTACATTTAGTTAAGATCCAACAACAGAGCATTTGGGCTCATCTGCAAGTAATTTCAGAGAGATTTAGCCAATTTGGATTCGGACTTGGGCTTTTTCCTTTTATTCGGAAGTTCTAAACACTTATTTGTTGCTCTGGCGCTCACGTGGGAAGCACGTAAGGCGCTCAGACATGGGCACTACCCAATCAATGCTAAGCACTTAGTCATTTTGACTACACATATATATAGTGCTCAGCACTTTTATACAGCGCTCACGTCTGTTTCATGTGAGGTGCTGAGTCTTCATCTCTAGACGTTCACGTGGGAAGCACATGAGGCGCTGAGTTTATGTTCTTGGGCGCTTACGTGGGACTCACGTTAGACGCTATGCTCTTTTCTTTATTAAGCGCTCACGTGGGAAGCCCGTGAGGCGCTGAACATTCTGTTTTGGGCGCTCACGTGGGAAACACGTGAGACGCTGAATCTTTTGTTTTAGAGATTTTAATCCCTGTTAATATTTTCTGAAGAAGTTTTAATTTCTGTTAATGGTATTTTGACCATTAATGATCACCAAAATCTCTGTTTTGAAGATTTAGGATCAGTTTTATTGGAGAACTAAGTTCTTCTGTTCTTTTTGTAAGAACTAAGTTCTTTATATAGGGTTAAACCCTATTTTTAGAGAAATTAAATTCCCAGAACATATGTCTTTTCTCTTTGTTCTTTTTATCTAATTCTTTCCTCTAGATTTTGAGTTTGAAGAACGGGATCTTCCTGATGAGAATTAAATTCTCAACTTGTGGGGAGATCTGTCTCACAGATCTCAGATCCAGAAAAAAACTATGGTCTTTTAATGAAGGGTTAAACCCTTGTTTTTACTTATGCCTGGTAAAGAAGATATGTTTTATCTCTGCTTTTTCTTTACATAGGGTTGGAGAGAACGAGGAGACCTTCTTTGAAGGAGAATTAAATTCTCAGTTTGTAGAAAACTTATAGGGTCGATTCTCCTCCTGAGACTTAAAGTCTCGGGTTCTTTATATAGAGGAGGCAAATTGTTAATTAGTTTGAGAAAATCTCTCATTTGAGATATACCAATTGATTTAATTGGCCTCAAAGATTATTTGGGGGATTTTATCCGCCGTTGGATCATCGATCTAGAGAATTTCTATTTTACAAAATATATATTCTTATTTTTAACAAGATTAGAGATAAATTTTCCCATAGATAAAGTTTAATTCTATCGAACAGTGATTTTTAATTACCATTGAATTTTCAATCCAAGGGTTTAGAGTATGTCTTTCTCATTTGGAAAGATTAAGAAAATATTTTACCAAATTAGAATTTTATTCTAACATTGGATCTTTGATCCGGCAGAGAATATGTTTCTCACCTAGAAAGAATAGGGAGATATTTTCCACTAATAGAATTTAATTCTATATTTGATGGTTTTTAATCACCATTGGATTTTTAATTCAACGGTTCTCTGTTTAACAAAGAATATCTTTCTTGTTTAGAAAGAACATGGAAAGTATTTTTCCCAAATATAATTCAATTCTATATAGAATTCACTTTTATCTGAAGCTGGTGCTTCGAAAGGTATGTTCTCACGTGACCTCAGAATGGGTTTTAACCTGCTTATATTTAGGGCTCATATGCTTTATATATGAGCGCTCACGTGTTTAACAGATGATGCTAGTTTTCCCCTTTTGATTATTTATTTTCAGCGATTATATGCTTTGCATATAAGCGCTCACATGTTTAACACGTGAGGCCAGTTTGGCCTTTAGTTATTTGTTTTCAGCGCTTATATATTTTGCATATAAGCGTTCACATGTTTAACACGTGTGGCCAAGCTGAAGGAATTCTTTTCCTTTTTCTTTTCTTTCTCTTTTTTTATAAGGAAACAAAGTTCTTATAAGTTAACGACAAAAGGATTATGTTTTGGCGATGAAGTGGCGGGAGTTAGTGAGGTACGCATATATATGTGTTAGTATAACTAACTGTTAGTAATTTGTATGCCCTAAAGGCCATTATATGGATAGTGGAAACTTGGACATATTATCTATGGAGATAGATGAATTTCTTGCTCAAAATGATAGTACGCTATCTGGTTTACTTTATCTGTACATGTAGATTTAATCATTTACACATGTTGATAAAGCCCAAAGGATATATGCTTGACTACTGTGATTATGATGCGGATCATACTAGTGGGGCACATGTAGTCTATAAGCATATCCTTGAACTGTTCCTAGTCGAGGGTGTATCGAGACAGGGCATCGATATTCCAGAGTAGACTAGCGTATACTATTCTTGTCCCATATGATGGGAGATGGATGATCCCATATCCATCTGGTGAGGAGACACCAAAGATTGTATGCGGGTGCTCAGTGGAGACTGGGTACACTGAACGGACTCACAGAGAACTCCTATGTGGTATTATATCTATCGTCGGATAGCAGTTCTCAGGAACACTGGTACAGGTTAGTCTGTAGACCCGAGATCGTCATAGAGTCTTGTGTGTCCTCCCACTATACTTTGATCTCCACCCTACCACGGCTCTACTGAGTCGTGCAAACAGATGGTCTTTGGGTACAGTCCCGAGGCGCATGGAGGCAATGAGCGATAGGAGGGGTTTCGTCTCTCCCGGTATTGGGGGTTGATGTTGTGCTATGCTCGATTGGCTATAACATGAAGTCCCTGGCCAGGGCTGCTGAGATTTACTGATAAAAGTTATCAGTAGTTTCTCGATCTGTTATGAGCCATACACCAGCATGACTTATTGAGTTACTGGGGTCGACGATACCATCCCTAGACTTGATATGCAGCATATCTGACGAAGAGACCGGACTGTACGGTAAGTGTTGCCAGTTGGCTCGACGGGAGTTTTTACAGCTTCGCTGGTTTTCTTCTGATCGTTTCAATACCCGGGTGGCCGTTATGTTTAGCTGACCTCTTGCGGCTTGTGGATGTTTGATATGATCATCATCTACTGCTGGCGTATTGACGAGTCTTAGAGTCCCACAATGAAGTTTCCTGGCTCAGGCAAAACGATGTGGTGTGCATATGAGATATGCGCGGGACCCGATTAAATACGGTTATGTGATAACGTATATTAATCGGGCATTTTCTATTTGTCCGATCGTATGAGATATGACCGGTTTGGTAAAATCAAGTGTTGATTTAACTAATTACATTTAGATTAATCCTTTAAGTAAATCCTTTTGTATGCATGCATGTATGCACATGATGATGTGCATGGACATATACATGCATACATAGTATCATGGTTGATGATACAAAAATGATGGCAATATAAGACTTATATTGAAGCTTTTAATTTGTATTTATCATTTTAAGTTAATATAAAGAATATCCACTAATTATCCTTTATTATTTAGTGGGTAAACTTTAATTAACTTAATGAAAAGAATTTCCACCCATGCTTAATTCTTTAGGAAAAGAATTTCCACTCATAATTATGGTGGTAATGGAATAATGGTGATTATTCCTTTCTTAACACTATAAATAGCTTCATATGTGATATGAAACAAAAAACACACAACAAGGAAAAAAAATTGAGTGCAAGGGTGTGAAGAATACAAGTTATCATATGTTATATGATAGAAAGCTCAAGCCACCATTATCTTCTTCTTCCTCTCTAGATTTTTCTCTTGAGTGAAGATTGACAAAAGAAAGGATTTCAATTGAAGAACATAAACCACATCATCATACTACACACCTCTAGCCGATTTGTGTAGGATGTTTACTCTACTTCGTTTGCGAAACAAGTAAGGTAAGGAGCTTTGGGCAAAGGGACTTCGGGTGGATCATCGTGGACAAGGAAGGCTACCATCGATCCGTTCCAAACTCTCATAGTGCCAAGGAGTCACCGAGGGAGATCTACAAAGGTTGTAATCTTTCCTCTTAGTGATAGTTTTACAATTGCATGTGATGTTTAGTTGTATAATCCCTAAAACTTCTAGTTTCGATTCTTGTCGGGTTAACTTAACACCTCTAAATTTTTGATTATGGCATGTGTGATATCTCCCACTTGCACTAAGGCCAGTTATTGGCGTATCTCATACCCAACATTTCAAACAGTCGCTCATGCTGCGGCTGTGGAAGTGCCTTGGTGAATGGATCCGCTGTGTTATCCTTTGTATCTACTCTCCGAATCTCGATCTCCTGGCGATCCACTATCTCCCGGATCAGATGATATCTCCTTAGGATGTGTCTAGATTTCTGATGGGACCTTGGTTCTTTAGCTAATGCTATAGCTCCATTATTATCGCAATATAATGGTATTGGATCAACAATGGTTGGAACTACTCCTAGTTCCGCAATGAACTTCTTCATCCAGACGGCTTCCTTAGCAGCATCACTTGCAGCAATATACTCAGCTTCCATCGTGGAGTCTGCAACGGTGTCCTGTTTGGAACTCTTCCAACTAACCGCTCCTCCATTTAGGGTAAATACAAACCCTGAGATTGATTTACTGTCATCCTTGTCACTTTGGAAGCTTGAATCGGTAAAGGCCTCCATCTGGAGATCGCCATTACCATACACCAAGAACAATTCTTTAGTCCTTCGCAAGTACTTAAGAATGTTCTTCACTGCTATCCAATGTTTCTCCCCTGGGTTGGATTGATACCTGCTTACTACAGCCAGTGCATAAGCTACATCAGGGCGAGTACACAACATCGCATACATTATAGATCCTACGGCTGAAGCGTAGGGTATAACGCTCATGCGAGCTCTCTCTTCATCAGTCTTCGGACAGAAGTCCTTAGAGAGAGTGATTCCATGACTAGCAGGCAAGGCACCACGCTTGGAATCTTCCATACTAAACCTCTTTAGAATGGTGTCTATGTACTTTGATTGGGACAGTCCCAATAACCTCTTGGATCTATCTCTATAGATCCTAATGCCCAAAATGCGCGAGGCATCACCCAGGTCCTTCATGGAGAACCTTTGTGATAAGAATAGTTTGACCGATTGTAGCATAGGAACATCATTTCCTATCAGGAGAATGTCATCTACGTACAATACGAGGAATGTGATAGTACTCCCTACAATCTTCTTATAAATACATGGTTCATCTTCATTTCTGACAAAATCAAACTCTTTGATTGTATCATCAAAGCAGATGTTCCAGCTCCTTGAGGCCTGCTTTAATCCATAGATGGATTTAAGCAATCTACATGCTTTCCCGCTGCTCCCACTATCAATGAAGCCCTCTGGCTGATCCATAAAAACGCATTCTTCTAAATCACCATTTAGAAATGCAGTTTTCACGTCCATCTGCCATATTTCATAATCATAGTGAGCAGCAATAGCAAGTAGGATCCTAATGGATTTAAGCATTGCTACCGGAGAGAAAGTTTCATCATAGTCCAAGCCTGGTCTTTGACGAAAACCTTTCGCTATAAGCCTTGCTTTATAGGTCTCCACCTGTCCATCTACACCAATCTTTCTCTTAAAGATCCATTTGCACCCAACGGGTTTTATCCCAGGAGGCGCAACGTCCAAAGTCCATACTTTGTTGGTGTACATTGACTCCATTTCGGATCTCATTGCTTCCAGCCATTTCACTGAGTCACCACTCGTGATAGCTTGCTGAAAACTAGTAGGGTCATCATCATCCATGATGCAATCTTCTCTATCACCATCTATGAGAAACCCATAGTATCTCTCTGGTGGGTGAGAAGTTCTACTAGACCTCCTGAGCGGCTGAGGTTCTTGAAGTTCTACTGCAACATCAGTTTCAACCAATTCCTCCTGAGTAATTTGTGTCTCTAGAACCTCTTCTAGTTCTACCACATTGCCATTAGTACTTTCCGTAAAGAACTCATTTTCCAAAAATGTGGCATGCTGAGCAACAAACACCTTTTGTTCCTCTTTGTGGTAGAATAGATATCCATACGAATGTTTTGGATACCCCACAAATTTACACATGACCGATCGTGTCTCGAGTTTGTCTGGATTCTGCTTTTTAACAAAAGCCGGACAACCCCAAATCCTAAACCTTTTAAGAGATGGTCTCTTTCCATTCCACATATCATATGGAGTGGTAGACACGGTCTTGGTTGGCACCCTGTTCAATAGATACATTGCTGTCTCCAATGCATGTCCCCAAAAGGAAAGCGGTAACTCAGCATCACACATCATGGATCGTACCATATCCAATAGGGTACGATTCCTCCGTTCTGACACACCATTGTGCTGCGGTGTGTAAGGAGGAGTGAGCTGAGAGAGAATCCCATTCTCTTTTAAGAAGTCTAGAAACTCTGTACTTAAATACTCTCCACCTCGATCCGATCGAAGTTTCTTGATGCTCAAGCCTGTTTGCTTCTCTACTTCAAGTTTATACTCCATGAATTTCTCAAAAGCTTCAGATTTGTGCTTTATCAAAAACACGTGTCCGAATCTTGAGAAATCATCAGTAAAAGTGATGAAGTATGAAAAACCACCTCTTGCAAGTGTAGACATTGGTCCGCATACATCACTATGTATGAGGCTTAAGAGTTCACCAGCTCTCTCTCCGTGTCCACTAAACGGAGTTTTGGTCATTTTACCTTTGATACAAGACTGGCAAGTCGCATAAGATTTATATTCAAACGGATTCAAATATCCATCTTTGTGTAGCTTGTTTAGTCTTGTTTCGTTAATATGACCAAGTCTACAATGCCAAAGAAAAGCTTCATTTATATCTGAAAACTTTCTTTTACTAGTATGTTGTATATTGAAAACTGTGTGTTGGTTCAGGATGTAAATACCGTTATTTAATGTACCAAACCCAATCAACTCTTGATTCAGGTTAATGTTCATAACATTATTTTGCAACATAAAATGATATCCTTCATTGTCCAACAAAGAAACGGATATAATGTTACACAGCATACTTGGTACAAAATAACACGGATTCAAAACCATAATACTTCCTGAAGGCAACCCTAGATGATACTCTCCCACGGATACAGCATGTATATTGGAACCATTTCCAACCCGCAGAGTATGATCTCCAACTTTTAAAACTCTACTATTTCTCAATCCCTGCATATAATTGCAGATGTGAGAACCAGAACCGGTATCCAATACCCAGGATGCAGAGTTTAAAGAAAAACAGTTTTCAGTTACAAACACACCTGAAGTGGAAGCATCAGCATGCTTCTTCTTCTTGAGATCAGCAAGATATTCAGCACAGTTGCGTTTCCAATGTCCTGACTTTTTACAGTAAAAACATTCTCCTTTTCCACTTCCCATAGCCCCCACTTTGTCTTTCCCCTTCGCCTTTCTAACTCCACCTTTCTGTTTGATGGACTTCTTCTTCTTCTTTCCCTTGGCCTTAGCTTTTGGGAATGAAGAGGAATATGGCCCAGCAACCAGAGCGGGAGTCCTTGCCGTTTTCAATGTGTTCTCTGCACTTCTCAACATATTGAGAAGTTCAGGCAATGATTTCTCCAAACTATTCATATTGAAATTTACTATGAACGGAGCAAAGGCAGGGGGGAGAGACTGAAGAACAATATCCGTATATTGCTCATTATCCATAGTCCATCCCAGTCCCTCAAGTTCTTCAATAAGACCAATCATTTTCAAAACATGGTCTCCAACTGATGCACCAGCGGCCATTCGCATCTGAAACAGCTTTCTAGATGCCTCGTATCTCAAAGTACGAGTTTGCTCTTCATACAACTCCTTTGTGTGAAGAAAGATGGATTGCACATCCATATTCTCGTGTTGCTTCTGATGGATATTGTCCATAGAAGCAAGCGCGAGGCACTTGGCCATGTTGCAGTCAATTTCCCAAGTTTTCCGGATCTCCCTATCCGCGACAGATGATTCAGGTCCTGGGACGGGTGGGGCTTCAGTATTGAGAACATATGATACCTTATCATATGAGAGTGCAATGTTCAAGTTCCTCAACCATTCTTTATAATTTGGTCCTGTCAGTTTATTTTTCTCAAGTAGAAGCTTAAGTCCTGACATCTGTAATTGTCATTCGGAGAGAGAAAAAGATACACTTAGCGAATTGCTTATTCAAAGAATTAGATTGGTTATTATTTTATCTAATCAATGTCTCCCACTGCTTTTAATCAAATTTTCTTTCAAAACCTGAAAAGAAAACTAGCCAGGAAAGTTTTCCTGGAAGTTACACTTACTTACAGTGAGATCGAGATCCAACTATCATATAGATGGTATGCAATCTCATTGCAAATTTCAACTCTTGAAATTCCCGATATGGTTTTTACCCCTAGTCACTTATGACCTTGGCTATGGTCAACATATCATAAGTACTAGTCAAATTCTACCCGTCATTTCGTGATTAACTAGACCCACCCATATGACCCTTGACTATGATCAACATAATCACATGAATGTCCTAACCAATTGCATCATATGCTTTGTAGGAAGACGTCACTTAGCTACCGTACACTACGCCTTGACTATAATCAACATACGCAGCACGAATACTAAGTACTCTACTTCCTAAAATGACGGAGGGTTGCGGATGGTTTTTAAGAAAACCTTTAACGCTTTGAACTTGATCTCGTTGTAGAATCAAACGGTTAAGAAAAAGGAGTGTCTTAAGCTCCGCATCCTTTTGAAACTTGCATTTTTCATAAAAAGCCGAGTTTGTTTCAGATCTGATTCTACAACATCATTAGGTTTCTTTTCTTTACATTAATCTCATTAATGTGATCCCATCATTTAAGTTCCTAAGTCATCACAGAATAGAACGTATACTTATACCATCCGCATTCGCCACAGTGTCCTGTTATGCACCGTTAGGTTACTTAACTAACGGCATAGCGGGGCGGGACTAGCGCGGGTGTAAAATATAAGCAACGTTTATTATATATCATATATATAATAATAATCCATTCGTCTCAGATACTAAGTAATCACATTACAGAATATCAACAGCAGAAGCATATAAAAGGATATCTAGGATGTCCGTATTTTGTATCGAGCCAACAATAGAAAATACGAATTCCACGGTCGTGATGAATAGCCAATCCCACACCCTTAGACCCCTACGAGAGCGGCAAGTGATCCTGCCAATTCTAGAGTTTAGGAGACCCGGTCTCGACTCCTCGAGATGGCCTCCCACTGAACCCTAGAACCCGATCACTTGTGCTCCCCTCCATGGGTCTATCCTAATGCGGAAAAGTAAATAATATACAATTGATTTTACATGAATGAAAAATAAAACTCTCATCTCACATAAAAACCCCCGGCTATTCAGTCACGACAATCCTGCTCATCATATCTCAGCAACACATAATATCTCATATCATCAACGTAAGTAAGTATGCGTATCCCGATTGTCGTTGACGTATAGCAACGAAAACGGCGATACACCACATACTACACTTACGGTCACAGAAAATAAAATGAAAAACTACAACATTTGGAATCCACAATCACCTTAGACATCATAAATTCGAAATATCACATAGTTCGTATTTCATGCCTAACTATATGAATTCCACATATTGTATCACATTTCAGATAAATAGACAATGTTAAACTTTTCGATCGAATATACAAACACCCTAGATTTCCCAAACTGCACAACACTTGAGCCGAGTTCAAAAGTTTCTAGAACATGCCACAGCACCTTATGGACCAACCGTAGAAGGGCCAAACCAACGCCTCACATGTGGCAACGCTAAACTACCACAAACCCTAAGGTTTAGTGATAGTTTTGATGGTCACATAATCGAGTTATGGTTATGTTCTTCTAGAGTGTCCACAAATACGCTTGCATGTTTTTCGAAGATTTTGAACTAGGGAAAAATCCAACATTTGGAATTTTTCCAATACGGGAAAAACTGTGTTTCTAATATTCGTTCAAACATTTCAACACGTTCTAAAATCTGAAAATCTGAACGAAGTTAAACCTTTTCCAATCGAATCACCAAAACCAATATTTCTCCAGAACACTCAACACTTGAGTGAGTTTTAAATATCTCAGAGGCATGCTTATAATAAATCAGGTCTACTGTAGAAAACACTGTTCCTAATTCCCCAAAAGGGCCGCGGAAGGGCCGCACAAAGCATGGTTATGCGGCGGATCCGCGGCGCTTTAGTGAGATCACTGAAAAATTTTTATATGGTAATTCTTAGATTTTCCTGCTGATTTTTTTAGGACCTTCAAATTTGGAAAAATCCAATATTTTAAAAAATTTCCAGAGAGCTGTCAAAATTGGTGTTTCGTGGTTCGATCGGACTTTTAATTTCGCCTGCGCATCGCCTAAAGCTCTAGCTTGGCTCTGATACCACTGTAGGGCTGGCCTAGCACCTCGTCAAGAGTTCGGTAGCATCACGCATGCCATAATCAAAAATTTAGAGGTGTTAAGTTAACCCGACAAGAATCGAAACTAGAAGTTTTAGGGATTATACAACTAAACATCAAATGCAATTGTAAAACTATCACTAAGAGGAAAGATTACAACCTTTGTAGATCTCCCTCGGTGACTCCTTGGCACTATGAGAGTTTGGAACGGATCGATGGTAGCCTTCCTTGTCCACGATGATCCACCCGAAGTCCCTTTGCCCAAAGCTCCTTACCTTACTTGTTTCGCAAACGAAGTAGAGTAAACACCCTACACAAATCGGCTAGAGGTGTGTAGTATGATGATGTGGTTTATGTTCTTCAATTGAAATCCTTTCTTTTGTCAATCTTCACTCAAGAGAAAAATCTAGAGAGGAAGAAGAAGATAATGGTGGCTTGAGCTTTCTATCATATAACATATGATAACTTGTATTCTTCACACCCTTGCACTCAATTTTTTTTCCTTGTTGTGTGTTTTTTGTTTCATATCACATATGAAGCTATTTATAGTGTTAAGAAAGGAATAATCACCATTATTCCATTACCACCATAATTATGAGTGGAAATTCTTTTCCTAAAGAATTAAGCATGGGTGGAAATTCTTTTCATTAAGTTAATTAAAATTTACCCACTAAATAATAAAGGAGAATTAGTGGATATTCTTTATATTAACTTAAAATGATAAATACAAATTAAAAGCTTCAATATAAGTCTTATATTGCCATCATTTTTGTATCATCAACCATGATACTATGTATGCATGTATATGTCCATGCACATCATCATGTGCATACATGCATGCATACAAAAGGATTTACTTAAAGGATTAATCTAAATGTAATTAGTTAAATCAACACTTGATTTTACCAAACCGGTCATATCTCATACGATCGGACAAATAGAAAATGCCCGATTAATATACGTTATCACATAACCGTATTTAATCGGGTCCCGCGCATATCTCATATGCACACCACATCGTTTTGCCTGAGCCAGGAAATTTCATTGTGGGACTCTAAGACTCGTCAATACGCCAGCAGTAGATGATGATCATATCAAACATCCACAAGCCGCAAGAGGTCAGCTAAACATAACGGCCACCCGGGTATTGAAACGATCAGAAGAAAACCAGCGAAGCTGTAAAAACTCCCGTCGAGCCAACTGGCAACACTTACCGTACAGTCCGGTCTCTTCGTCAGATATGTTGCATATCAAGTCTAGGGATGGTATCGTCGACCCCAGTAACTCAATAAGTCATGCTGGTGTATGGCTCATAACAGATCGAGAAACTACTGATAACTTTTATCAGTAAATCTCAGCAGCCCTGGCCAGGGACTTCATGTTATAGCCAATCGAGCATAGCACAACATCAACCCCCAATACCGGGAGAGACGAAACCCCTCCTATCGCTCATTGCAACCATGCGCCTCGGGACTGTACCCAAAGACCACCTGTTTGCACGACTCAGTAGAGCCGTGGTAGGGTGGAGATCAAAGTATAGTGGGAGAACACACAAGACTCTATGACGATCTCGGGTCTACAGACTAACCTGTACCAGTGTTCCTGAGAACTGCTATCCGACGATAGATATAATACCACATAGGAGTTCTCTGTGAGTCCGTTCAGTGTACCCAGTCTCCACTGAGCACCCGCATACAATCTTTGGTGTCTCCTCACCAGATGGATATGGGATCATCCATCGCCCATCATATGGGACAAGAATAGTATACGCTAGTCTACTCTGGAATATCGATGCCCTGTCTCGATACACCCTCGACTAGGAACAGTTCAAGGATATGCTTATAGACTACATGTGCCCCACTAGTATGATCCGCATCATAATCACAGTAGTCAAGCATATATCCTTTGGGCTTTATCAACATGTGTAAATGATTAAATCTACATGTACAGATAAAGTAAACCAGATAGCGTACTATCATTTTGAGCAAGAAATTCATCTATCTCCATAGATAATATGTCCAAGTTTCCACTATCCATATAATGGCCTTTAGGGCATACAAATTACTAACAATCTCCCACTTGCACTAAGGCCAGTTATTGGCGTATCTCATACCCAACATTTCAAACAGTCGCTCATGCTGCGGCTGTGGAAGTGCCTTGGTGAATGGATCCGCTGTGTTATCCTTTGTATCTACTCTCCGAATCTCGATCTCCTGGCGATCCACTATCCCCCGGATCAGATGATATCTCCTTAGGATGTGTCTAGATTTCTGATGGGACCTTGGTTCTTTAGCTAATGCTATAGCTCCATTATTATCGCAATATAATGGTATTGGATCAACAATGGTTGGAACTACTCCTAGTTCCGCAATGAACTTCTTCATCCAGACGGCTTCCTTAGCAGCATCACTTGCAGCAATATACTCAGCTTCCATCGTGGAGTCTGCAACGGTGTCCTGTTTGGAACTCTTCCAACTAACCGCTCCTCCATTTAGGGTAAATACAAACCCTGAGATTGATTTACTGTCATCCTTGTCACTTTGGAAGCTTGAATCGGTAAAGGCCTCCATCTGGAGATCGCCATTACTAACATTGTTTCGAAAATTATGATTTGAGTTCATATATTTATTTATTTGTTTGGATTCACAGGGTTGGGTGAGCTGGGATTGCACATGATTTAGAGATTTTTTTATTGTTAGACATATATATAGCGTATGTATTGTGTTGTTTGTATTCAAAATAATTTAGTTCATGTATGCTTGTTTATTAAGATTTTAGTTCATATGTGTTCGATTAAGTTGTTGATATTGGTGGATATATCATGGATAGTGTTTATATGTTGGTTTGTATGCGTATGTGTTCGTTTGAGTTGGATATATTATAGATTGTGCATATATGTTGATTTGTATGCGAAACGCTATTGTGGCATAATATATTGTGATTTTGTGTATTATTGTATGAAATATAGGATTTTTTAATATTTTTTTCAAAAAAATAGGTATTAGCGAATGTTCTAGCTACAGGAATGGCCGCTAATACCCTTATTAGTGGTTGTTCACTGATAATAGGAAATTGTTAAATCGTTGGGAGCTTCACGTGTCCCCTTATTGGCTACCGGCATGAACGGTTGCTGAAACATATATTAGCGACATTTCATATTAGCGAGTGTTCATGAACGATCTCTCAAACACGAATTAGTGACCACCCAATCAACGACCGTGTATTAGCGACCGTTTACAATATGAACAGTCTCTAATACACATTAGCGACCGTTTATTAATTTTTAGAGACTGTTTCATAAGGTCTCTAATATTAACTGTATGTAGTAGTTGCTATCTTTTCACTGTATTGGCTAAATGGATCAAAGTCTTCGATATGAATATGCGGTACAAAAATAAAAGATCTGGTTATATGAGTTAAAGGCACAACTTCAACTTGCTCATCAATAGGATTGGTTTTAATGAGGAAAGAAGGTATTTGAGACGTAGGTTCAATTGTTAAAAGCTCATCTAACATCATAAATTCATTCTTAAATATTTTCTTAAAACTTCGATCAAAGTATACATCATCAAAATTAATCACCTCCTCATACACTTCTTCGATTATAATAGATAAATTTTCTTCAAAAATATCATCAAACCTCTTATCCAACAATTCTTTCACCTCCTCCTTAAATTGACTCATGGGTTGATTTTTATCTTCTAAAAATATGGGATTCCACTCTAAATTTTCTTCAAAAATTTCATTATACGTTCCTATTAAATTTGTGGGTTCGCTATCAATAGTGTGCTCAAATTTTCTATAAAAGTCAACCTCTTTAAAATCAAAAGTGTACTTTACAGATGCGGTTTCAATATCCAAAATTTTCTCAAAATTTATATCCGCTACTATTAATTTGTCAGAGACATCTTCCTCAAAAATTTTACAATCAATTGAATCAAATATCTCAATCTCAAACGTATCATCAATTAAATTATTTTCATGTAAATTTGATGTTAGAGACCAAATTGGAAATTCAAAATTCTGAGGAAAGTTGTCAAACTGACTTGAAGTAGACCCATCCTCATTTTCCTCATTCACAAAAAACAAGACTCATCTAAGCCACAAGATTCAAACGTATAATCACAAATCGGGCACTCCTCATATCGCTCAATTTTTCTTGATGTAAATTCACACCCACACATAGGACACTCATGACATAAATGTTTCTCGGTTATATAATCCAAACCATGATTATTCTCAAATACTTCCTCAATAAGTTGATCATGATTTTCTAAGGTGTTGAGAACAATCGGGTCTATTTGGGTTTGCATTGGGATGGTCTCTTACTCTTTCTTATTAGCGATTACAGCAGTTATCTGGCCTAGAAGAAGTTCAATATTATTCATCGATTACTTTATTGGCAAAACTTCCTCTTGCAGAATTGTAGCTAACTGATGTTCAACATATGCACGCGTATCTTCATCAGTATTAATGTCTAAAGAATGTGTAAAAGTATAGTATGGTTGATAAGAATTTGATTGGATATACTCGTAAGAGGGCCAACATTATGGTATGGGTATGATTAGAATTGTTGTTAGTCTATGAAATCAGGAGAAGTGAAATTTAGGCTTGTTTGAATTGGACTATATGGAGACCTTATATAATCATAAGGGTTGGGTTGGAACTATGGGCCTAAGTTGTGGTTAAGATCTTCAAAATACATGGCTTGATTCCTATAATTATTTTGTTGGTTTCTCTAATCACCAAATCCAACAATAAAAGGACACTCATCATAAATATGAGAGGGGTCTTCACAATTAGTGCAAAAATATTGAAAAGATGGATTACAAGGAACCTGTTAATTAACAGTTAAAACCTCAACCTTTTTCCTACGATCATATAACTCTGCACATAACCTATCATCATTGTCAGCTATAGATGTGTAAGGTGAATTATAATCGCTCCGATATTTATTTATTTGAATGCAATCAGCAAGTGTTGGGTTAACTGGATAGCAAAGTTCATATAAAGTTGGTTTAGTATGTTCGTCACCCATTTTTTTTAAAAGTAATCACGGAATCTAATCACAACCACAAAATGCGCAAGCAATCGCTAAAACTAAGATCACCTAAGTCGAATCACTAGACCTGCTCCTAGACTTCCAAGTGACAGGTTGCGGGATAAATCATCTACCGTCTCTTTACCAATCAGAAAGGTAAGTGCAGGTGAAGAAGGGAGGTTTTCCAAGGATTTCGCCAAGTTTCTTAATTAAATAACTTTCTCACCTTTCGAAACTTTCATTTCTAACACTTGCTATTGACACCACGTGATTAGTGCAGATAAACGATAAATTACCTACAACCTTCTCTTGTCCTATTTGAGCGTGAAAGGTCCTCAGGAGGCTGAGTCTAGATATATTTTAATTAATGAGAGGTGAATGCGTATACTAGATTTGTGATTTTTAGGGCCTAGGAAGGATGATAAAATCCCCACCTAATCTTGTTTTGGGTTTCTTACCCCTTAATGTCCATATTAATTATGCAAATAAAATCAATCATGCAAGCAATCCTTAACAATAAAATTTTTCTTGGCAGTACAATTGCAAAGAATCCTGTAGAGAAAAACAGTTTGTTAGAACTTCAGAAAGGGTTTTACGAAGAGAGAAATCTTATAAAAAGATTTGGAACTGCAATCTCGAAAGATGGCCGGGAAATTGCAGTCGTCTAAGAAGAATTTGTCACGGAATCGCGGTCGACTAAGAAGAATTGGTTGTGGAATCACTGTAAAACTCGAGCTTTTCTTCCTAAAATTTTGGCACTTTTCTTCTCTACTCCTAGGCTTCCGGTTCCAGTAATTAAGTTCTTTATTGGTTCATCCCAGTAGCTCCAAATTTCCTAAAATAAAAAAATATAAAGAAAAAATAAAGAAAAATAAAATAATAACATGAATTAAAATTAACTAAGATTGCGAAAGCCTCCCCGGCAACGGAGCCAAAATCTTGATGGAGATTTTATTAGTCGCTAAATTTTAACTGCATGTATATTGTCGTGCAATTGTAATATTTGAGGGTCGATCCATGGGGAGGTGTTGAATCTTAATTAATTCTAAAACAAGTACGAAAATAGTTGATATTAAACTAAAATTTAAGTTGCAAATAAAATTAAAAGTGGGTTTTAAATAATAAAGCAAGCCTAATGTGTCGAATTATCTTTACTATCTTGGTTGGTTTATATGATTCTATTCTTTTCAAAATCGCATGTTTAAATTCATTACTATCAATTATATAAAAGTATAAAGCAATCTAGTTTCGCAATGAAATATCAATCAATGAAAGTATAAATCATACGTTTAAAGATATACTCTATCAATCACACCACATCATCTAGCAAAAGAATCAAAACATGTTAATCTAATTACCCTAAAAATAATCTAGTTTAACCTTCTATGAACTAACCCACAAGTTGTCAATTTATGAATTAGATTGTATTATCGGATACTTTAAATTATCCTAATTTAATTAAGTTGAATTTCTTTAATTAAAAACCATCTCTTACATTCCCTAATTAGATTTCTAATTCATCACGCTATCAATAATCTAACTAGGTTCTAGGTGTTCTCACATTTTCCTAAGCCTATTCAAGATGTCAACTATCATCATATAATTTAGTTTATTAGATGAAAAACAAAAGGAGAGACTTTTAGATCAAGAGAAATTCACAATGAAAACCAATAGAAAAGAGATGGAGATATTAAAACATCACAACCATGATAGAAATAATAATTCTAAACCCTAAAAAAATAGATTAGCTATTCATAATAGAAGAGAAAGAATTATCAAATAAAGCAAACTTCATATTAAAAACTGTTGGGTTACGGCAGCGCCCCGGCCATCAAACCATGGCCAAATGCGGAACAAAAATTTTCTAAACTGGCGCTACCATTACCCGATGCCCGGATCTATCCGAAACCCTATACTAGCAAGCATATATAAAGAAGTTAGAAAGGTTATGCCGAGTTGA
Source organism: Agapanthus africanus (assembly GCA_030015575.1). Classification (NCBI taxonomy): domain Eukaryota; kingdom Viridiplantae; phylum Streptophyta; class Magnoliopsida; order Asparagales; family Amaryllidaceae; genus Agapanthus; species Agapanthus africanus. The sequence goes on along the minus strand of JASDDO010000024.1, from coordinate 135,168,528 downwards.
TCCGTGTCCTTCGGTCTTCAACCATCTTCCTAAGCTCCTTGTGGTCGTCTGGATCGAGTTTGGTTGTCGGTCTTCTTCCATCTACGATGATCCACTTGAAGGAAACGGCGCATGCTCCAGCCTCGCCAAGCGAGACAACCGATGCTCCAAGATTGCTAGCAATGGAGAGTGGAGGTGTAGGAATATGTCACTATAATTTTCTCTCATCACACATGCTCAAAGAGCAACCATAGAAGATCAAGAGCAGGTGAGGAAACATGTGGCATGAGCAACTTAAGAATGGCTAAGTGTTTTCTCCAAGTGAGTGAGAATAGAATGAGTAGTGAAGAAAAGAAAATGAGCAAGCCCACAACTAGTGTGATGGCAACCCCCCTTTCTCTATCTCATGCAAAAAAATAATATCTCTTCCATTTTCTAAATAAACAATTGCATGCCATACCTCTCTACATGCCATGACCCATGCTCATGCCAACTCACCCTCCACCTCATTTGTAAAACAAATGATTTTCTAAAAAAGTAAATCATACGAATGAGGTGTCCAATCTTCTAGAAGATATTCTGTATAAGTACGGAATACTTCCCGGTACACGTATCGAAATACATATACGCGTATTCGTACAAAAATATGAATAGCCAAGAGAGAAAATGAATAGTGAACAATAATACTAGAATACATATATAAAAATTATTAAATCAAAACCTGATTTAACAATCCGGCTTAATCCTAAACCGCTAGTATTATCAACCGTCCGATTAAAGTCTGTGCAGCCTGTACACATATTTAATCGGACACCTGTATGTACCAACATACGTCATCTATACCATATCGCCTGAACCGTGAAAACCCTCAGTGTGGGACTCGTCAATACGCTGGCAGTGGGTTTAACCACAAGCATGTCAGCGGCACTAGCTGTAAGTAACGGCTACCTAGGTATTGAGCGAAAGGACGGCCGATGAGCAAACTCATCCAAATCCCTACTGAGCCTGACAATGACAATATCCGTACAGTCCGGTCTATTCGTCTAAGAGTATCTCATATCGAGTCTAAGAGGCAAATAAAGTCAGACCCCTAACAACACGACATTTAGTGTCGGCATGAAACCCATCACCACTTGAGAAACTATCGATCTTGGATCGGTAATTATCGTCTACCTTGGCCAAGGATTTCTGGTGATGGCCACCCGTGCACTGTGCGACATCAACCCCCAATACCGGGAGAGACAAATCCCCGACGATCCGCTCACTGCCTCCATGTGGCTCGGGACTGTACCCAACTAAAACCTGTTTGCACGACTTCTTTGAGCCGTGCTAGGGTAGATATCAAAGCACAGTGGGAACTCATACGAGAAAAATGACGATCTCAGGTCGATAGACTAACCTGTACACATGTCACCTGGGAACTGACATCTGACAATATGTATAATATCAACTAGCAGGTTTCCGGTGAGTCCGTCCAGTGTACTCATAACCTAATGAGCACCTGTATACTATTTAAGGTGAACAAACTAACACCAATGGCTTGTGAGACCTGGCCACCACCCTTCGTCGGGGTCTCGATCAGTATACACTAGTCTACTCTGGAGTATCGATGCCCAGTCTCGAAACTCCCACGACTAGGGACATTTAAGGATGTGCTTATAGACCGCCAGCTCCCACGTATATGATCGCTATCATAATGCTGGTAGTCAAGCAAGAATCCTATGGGCTCTATCAACATGTAATAGTGATGATAAAGACAAACCAGATAGCATACTATCATCTCGAGTAAGAATGTTCTACCGGTATAGGTCCTCCCTCAATCATCATAATTACCTGCCTGCGACTACGATAATTGCCTTAAGGGCACTATAGCCAACAATCTCCCACTTGCACTTAAGGCTAATTATTGCGGTGTCGCATACTCACAGCTCGTGTGATACCGAACACCCAAATTCTCTACTAAGCAGTTTCGCAAAGCTCGTTTATGAAACTATTGTGTTCGAGAAATAGCCTCAGTAAGTAGATCCTCTCTAGTGTTTCTATCTTTATCTCTCTATATCTCAACTTCGCGGAGAATAACCATCTCCCGAAATAAGCAATACCTTGTCTTAGAATTTGTCTGGATATCTGATAGGACCCAGTTGACAAATGAACTCCAAATCTAGCAAACTTCTTAGACTGTATCATCCACTGAATTCAATCAGTATCCTACACCATGCCTTCCTCGGTATCCGCTTGGACCACCTATCCAACATACTGTCCCTTAGAAGAGGGAAAAACTATAACTCAGACAGTCACTCTGTCATCCAGGTCACCTTGGAAGCCTGAAATGATAACCGTCTCCTGAAGGAGGCTGTCGTTACCATATCCCTAGAACATCCATTTATGTTCATAAACTACTTCCCTACATTTCTCCAGGATTGGATTAATATATGTTTATTGAAGATAGTGCAAAAACAACATCTGGTGTGGTACTTGACATTTCATGATTAACTTAATTGCCTAAGCAAGTGATATGCTAATCATGCAGATCCCTCTTCCCTTTAGTTTGTAAGACACCTTTAGAGAGGGTGACTCCATCACCTGCAGGTACATCACCATGCCAGGAGTCGTCCATTCTAAAACACTTTAGAATAGTGTCAAGTACCCATATTGGGACACTTCCCAAATCTAGATCTAAAACCATAGATCTAGTAACCAGAAAACCCTGATATTATATCCATGTCCTGTGTGGAGAAAAAACTATGTGACAACCACAGTATAACCGATCGTAGTATAGAAATTTCACTTCCTATAAAGTGCATGTCATCCTAAATACCAGGACATCACATCCTACTACCTTCTTACCAGATCCATCTCCTATTCTGATGAAGTCAAAACCTATGACTGTCACATCAAAAATAGATGATCTATTTCCGCTATACCTGCTTTAATCTATAAATAGACATAAGCTACTTGCTCACTATGCTTCCACTGCTCCCACTGACTACAACAACCCTCTAGCAGAGTCATATACACGTGCACTTCTAAAGATAGTTTAGAACGACGCTATACTCATCCTCCTACCGGGTCTTATAGTCTAAAACAGCAGCAATGGCAAGTCTGGGTAAATAAGAACCTCTCTGTCACCGTCTCTGAGAAGACCGAAGTACCTCTCGGACGCCTGAGGTTACCCACCAAATCTGCGGAGTGGCTAATGGAATGTCAAATCCAATTGAATCATCAGGTTCTATTAAATCTCTAATGACCGTTTGTGGTTCTGGAATCACTTTCAGTTCTACCATACTCCCACTTTTGTTTTCTGAAACTATCCATTTTACTAAAACTGTGGCGAGTCAAGAACAATATCACTATTGATCTTCCTGATGGTAGAAAGTTAACCCTCGTCAAAGTCCGGGATAACCCACAAACTGCCATTACTGAAACGTTCCTCGAGTTTATCCGGTGTAACAACTCCAATTTTAGTGTACAGAAATTTGTTAAAAAGTTAATGTATACTTGGAGTAATTGCATTTCTGAGAATACCATAAATATTTGTTTTGCAAATTAATTACAAGAAGGAGCTTGTAGCTCATTGGTAATACCTTGCACTGCTGAACCAAGCCACCAGAGCTCAAATCCCATACCCCACATTATTTTTAACATTGTTTTATTTTGGATTTTTAGAATACTAACAGTTTACACATGCATATCTCACAAAAAACCCATTGCACCCTGAAAAGTAACTGTGCCAGAGGGTTAATGGACCGTCGGGGGGGATTCCGGCCGCCTGACTCGGCCGGAATCGGCCAACTCGGCCAGCGGACCGGCCGACTCGGGCCGCCGCCGCCGGCCGAACTTGGTCGGACCGCCGAATCACCAACAGGAAAAGTTTGGCTTTTTGTATTCCCTGCACACCTGTATGGTTTAAATCCCTAGAACAGTAACAGAGACACTTTAAAATCCCAATTACTCCACTTTTAATACATTTCATTACAATTTATCACATTTTTTCATTTTAACCTTTCACCTACCTTAACCCTAGCCTAACCCTATAAATACAACCCCTAAACACTACCACCTCACTCCAAAATTCTGAACAAAACTCTCAAGAAATTTCCTAGAACCCTAGTGTACTTTAGAAGAAGCGAAAGGCGAAGCTCCGACGATTTTTCCGGCGACAACCCTAGGAGATCCCGGCGTTGAAACGACGCACTGGAAGCTACATACACTCCCTATCCCTCTCTCCTTTGCTACTCTAAAAACATCTTTTAATAAAACCCGACGGAATCGGAGTCAAACCGATTTCCGATTCGGTTTCTTTCTAAAAATCCCACTTTTCTTAAACACAACCCTATTAAACCATTACATGTTGACTATTAATCATTAACAAACATGTTGAACAAGTTTCATGACAATCTATATTATTTTGTAACTTTTATTGCTCTTTTTCAGTAAAATACTATGTAGTTTCATTTTGGCATTAAATCATCACAATTTTTTTATACCTTTAAGTTAGATCAGGAGGTAATGACCTACCTCCTCACAACACTCATATGCAATATAGCACAATACTTTCGGGAACCTAGAATACGGGAAAAAGAAACATTTCAAATAAATACCATTTACTAATAAAACCATTTATACAAGATTTAGTATTTTACACAAATCTTTGCAAAGCGCCGCTACAACCCAATTTGGGAAACCCGACTGGGATAGTGCGGATTATCACACATCCCTGGGCTTAGTAGTGCGAGATGCAGACCTCCGCAAGGAGCATTCGGTCTCGAAAGATTTAAAATACGAACATCTTAAGAAAATGATATTTCTATAAATATAATATATATATTAAAATTTATTTTTTATAAATATATATATATATGTAATATCAAAAATACCTATTTTTGTTATAATATAAATACTTCAAATTTTCCAAAATCACAAGAATCACTTTATATTAAAATACCATGAAATCCATACAAGTTCAATATTACAATTAAATACCATGTATTATGAAAAATAGGTTATTCTCACTAGAAATGTCACAAAATATGAAATCTACATTCATTACAACTCTAAAGACGATAATTAAATACTTGGGGTGTATTTTGAAAAGTATATAAAAGTATTTTTACATAAAACCCCCTCAAGTTTTATAAATTACCCTAAGGACCCTAGTAAATATAGGTTTAAGCGGGACCAATCTCTTGAGCCTCGGGGAGCCAGAGAAGTGGATGCTTGCCTATTTAAGGTAGACAACTTAACAACGTTGTTATCAACAGGGTAATCGTCTTTGAAAAAGACACAAGTCCTGCCGCCCAAGTGCAGCGGTTACCGATAACATCAAAACAATTAGGACTTTAATTTCTTTTCTAATTGTTCTGACTCAGACTGAGTATCTTCTTAATAATCTGACTTGAATATGATTCAAGTACAATCTACAATATACAATCCAACAAAAATCCTTGAATACTTATATTCAATCTGTACTGACCGAACCGAACCATGGATATACTTCCATTTACATGATTCTCCAGTTACATCCATAATTCTCCAGTTACATCCATGATTCTCCAGTTACATCCATTTACTGATATCATGGTTTCGGCAAGTCGTCCAATTATATAATCTATATTACAAGGCAATACAAGTCTTCCATTTACATTTACAAACCAGTACAAAAACACATTTACAATTCAAACAATACAACAATACAAACAAGACATCGCGGTGTTTATGGGGTAGATTGGTACGGAAGGTGTTAGAAGTGGAACGAGACTGCAACCATAAGACACATAACCTATATTCAGTTGTTGTTGTACCTTGGCATAAACGGTTCCTTGAGTTCTTGATACCTTAGTCTCCGGGGCAAGTGAGACTGCTCTCGTATACACTGGCATCCTTCTGTACCAAGTTACAAACAACAGCGTTAACACTCAATACAATAATATAACAATATAATACAACTGTAAAAGCTACACTCTCTCTCTCTTACTCTCTGTCTATTCTATTTCTCCCTTATCTTTGGGACTTACCGAGCAATTTGTTTGCTGACGACATTCTCTTTTTTTCTTCTTTGAATGTCGTCAGGTGATCTGGACACTCCGGAGATCGAACCCACTAGTGAATACTTGGACCACTTCATTGAAGACCCAGAGCTTTAGTTCATTGTACACTTTTATTTCAACACTTTTCCTTTTTTCTGTTATGCCATTGTTTAGGCATTGCTGTCATTCAGTTGTATTTACTTTTCCATGCATTGTACAGAAAGAATGTGAATAAATAAAGTTGATGATTTATTATATCTTGTCTCTTGTGCATTTACATTTATATTGCTTAGATACGCTTAGCGTATTTACTTCAGAGTAAATACGTAGCGGCCTCGTCGCGTCCCCTTCACCGTACACCGGGAAGCGGGCGTGACATCCAGATTCTGGTTTTAAGCATCAGTCAGACAACTCGCTATACCTTAAAATAGTTAAGATATAAATTGATTCTATATATATCCAATATAGAAACAAAAGAACTAATTTAATTGGATCCAGATTCAAAATCATGTAGCTGTCTCCAGTGCATATCAACCAAATGGAAAGAGGCCAATCAGCATTACTCATCTAGGAGTGCATCCATATATGAGTAACCCGAAAGAGAAGTGAGTTCTCAAAACCATTACTATCAATGGAATACCAAACACAAGTATCTACATCTTCGACTACCTCGAAGAATTCTGATACTTCCAACAAATGGTTCTCTACTTTATTCTTATACCTATAACTTCTAAATATCTTGACCTTGTATTTCAACGAAATGCTTGTCTAGAACTGGAGAAGTCATGAGTAAATAGAATATAATACGAGTACCAACCCCTTTTATCCTAATGGACACTGGACAACGTACAATACTTTGTATAAGTCCACTGAGTTTAATAACTCAAACCCTGTGTGTCGTAGGTTGAAGACTGTACTATGGTTAAGAAGAATTACACCGTTGTTGAATGCACCTTACCTAACCACCAACTGATATAGGTAAATGTCATAGACATAATTTCAAAAACTTATATCTCACTTTATAAAATAAACATACAGATATATCAGTTTGAAATTAGTGCATAACAACAGATATTCAAAACCAAATATTTGCCGTCAGGCAAAAACCAAGGTGATTTCCTCAAATAAAACCAATTACAATGAATTCCGATATAATGAGGATCTAATCACCCAATTCATAATATCTTACTCCCACTCACCATCTGTAACACCATACAGATGTGAGAAACTGATCTGGTAAATACATACCCTGGAGTTAGATTCCTATTGGGAAAACAGTTTTCAATTAACATCGCACAGTCGGACTGAAACATGAAAATGTTTCGAAGGGATTAACCTGTTATTCCTAGTAACGCCTCTTCCACTATTTTGATTCATGACAGTAACCATATACTTACCTGCCCTCACTCCAATCCCTTTATTATGCATTTACTTATTACCTTCTGTACACCTTCTTTAGGCTAATTGGTTTTCTTCCTTCCCTATCCTTCGGCACCAGCCTAAGGTTTGGAAGAAGACTATCCAATAAGCGTAATAGGTGTACACTCCTTATGCTAGGAGCCCTCGCAACCTGAGAGAAGGTAATGGGAAAAGACATCTGAATAATCATATTCTATTTCTTCTGAACCGAAAACCATCCTCGAATCTGGAACGAATTCCTTCGAGTTCGTATGTAACTATATTATGGCATATCCAAGCATTATGGACGTTCATAGTGATACGAAGTGTTCTGGAGAAATCCAAAGTGGATGTGGGAGTAGCAGGGGTATACACGGTTTTGTCGTGAATGATAGCAGTCGCAATTTTCTTTGCCGTTATTCTAATCTCTTTATATGTCTTTACTTATTACCTTCTATACACCACCTTTAAGCTAATTGGTTTTCTTCCTTCCACACCTTTCGGCACCCGCCTATGGTTTGGAGGAAGACTATCCAATAAGCTCAATAGGTGTACCCTCTCCTAATCTTAGGAGCCCTCACAACCAGAGTGAAGGTAAAGGGAAAAGACAACCGAATAATCTTATTCAATCTCTCAAGAACCAGAATCCATCCTCGAATCTGGAACAAGTTCCTTCGAGTTCGTATGTAACTATACGATGGATTTATCCAATAGGAGTGGACGTTCATAGTGATACAGGGTGTTCTGGAGAAATGCAAAGGTGATATGGAAATGGCAAGGATATATGCGACACCGTGACAATTCAATAGCCAAAAAATGTTTTAAGAAGGTTCGGTTAACTTGGTTCATGAGTTTTAGTCAAGGGTCGGGCCATGGTCACTACCAGAGAGAGAGAGAAAAGAAACACTCAGCGTGCACTCTAACCTAGATCAAAATGGTTAATCACTTTATCTAATCAGGATAGCTCCCACTGTATCCTAGAATTCTCCTCCAAACCCAAAAGGAGAATTTGTCGGGATCATCTAAAATCACCCGAGGAGTAATCCTGCTCATCAGTGGGAATCGGGATCCAACCATCATCGCATGATAACTTGATGGAAGCCACTCAAGTCGCCACATTCCAGAAGGTATGCGCATGCCTGGCAAGTTTCCTGTATGTTTGAAACTCCCGATGTGATTTTTACCTCAAGCGGCTTATGACCTTGACAGAGGTCAACATATCATAAGTCGCAAGTCAAGTTCAACCCATCATTGTCCTGGATTAACTTAGATCCATCCTCACATGACCGTGACAGAGGTCAAAATGACCGTGCGACCGTCCTAACTAATCGCATATCTATGCAACAAATAAGCATTACCCAGCTACCAAGCACTGTGCCTTGACAGAGGTCAACATACACGGCATGAATATTAAGTAATACCTGTAAGAAATGACGGAGGGCTACGGCTGGTTTTTAGCGAAAAACCTTTAACGTAATGAACTTGATATCGTTGAAGGAATCCAAGTGGTTTTACAAATATATAGTGGCGAAAACTTTTGCTAAAGTGGTCACTCCCAGTGAAGGGATCTCGGCTCTTTCCTCATCGAATGAGGTGCAGGATATTCCAAACTAAATACCATAATGCAAAGCAAAAGGAAACGACTATAGGGAAGTTATTACGTTGACGCAAACTTTTACTCAAGGGGTCACTCCCGATGAAGGGATCTCGGCCCTTGCCTCATCGAATGAGGTGCAGGATATTCCCAATCGAATACCACTGTGCAAAGCAAAAGAGAACGTCTGTAATGTCAGTTTTTAAAAACTTGGTTCCAACAATATCATATAGGTTTGCTTTCCTTGCATTGATCAGAATCAACGTAGTCCCATCAATTAACATATCAGACAAGAAAAGAACGAAAAATAAAATGTACGTATATGCCATCTGCATTCGCCACTGGGTCCCGTCATCACTCGTTAGGTTACTTAACTAACGACAGAGCGGGGACTGGACGAGCGTGGGTGCAAAACATATACAACATCTACTAGTATATATATAAATATATATAACAATCATCCCAGGCATGATATAAAGCAACATCACAGAAGTATCACAGAAGTATCACAGAAGCAACATAGAATGGTGGATAATCCTTGAGCCCCAGGTTTCACTTGAGCCGCAAATGAGACCCGACGTTCCCTGTCGTGTGGATAGCCTGTGCAATAAAAACCAAGACCCCTACTAGCGCAGCAAGTTGCCTGCCAAAACCAGAAGTGAGGCAACCCCCTTCAACAAAGTGAATGGGCCACCCGGCACTTCACGGAATCCGGTAACTTGAGCGTCCCTCCGTGGGTCATACCTATACCCCCTACGAGTGCAGCGAATAGCCCGCCAATTCTAGAGTAAGGTCCCCTCCGTCTCAATGCCATGAGATGCAGACCCGTTGCCCTCCAGAACCCGGCTATTCGTGCACTCCACCGCGGGGTAATCCTAGTACAAAAAAGAAAATAATATACAATGGTGACATCGACCTCAACCCAGTCGTGCCCTAAACAAATAATATACAAACTGGCAGTGACGGCGGTCCACATATCGGACGCTCGTCCCGCAATATCAAATGTACAAATGAAACTAAACTGTGCTAATATTGCACCCAATCTATCCACCACGACGATCCAACCACAACACAGCACAACACAGAACATCAACATGAATGTCACGTTCGCAAACTCGTCTAAAAGAACATATAGCAATTAGACGAGTTGTACCGCTCTAATGACATTCACGGTCGCAGATAGAAATGTATGTACTGTAAACTTTAAACAGAGTTAGAAAAATCGATTTCGAAATAACCCCGAATAGCCCCAAACAACTAGATAAAACCATATCAAAACTGGGCTAAACTAGCAATACCACTGAACCAATATTCCAGAGACCAGACCACACACAAAATACGAACTTCCAAGTCCTCACTATGGCTGGCTAGCTCGGATTTTAGGCACATATGGCCGGTCCTAATAGGGTGAAATGGGTTCGTGTTTGGTGTGTGCTCTTGTAGTCATACAAGTAGTCTTCTGCAGTTACTAAAATAATTTTTTGAAGACTCTGAAAATTCGACAGAAACTGGAATATGCAGTGCATTGTTCCGGAGTTGTTTCGGTTTCAATACTTTAAACATTGTTTAAACTGCTGGTAAGAGGTTTACGAGTTGGCTCTGATACCATGTTGGGTTACGGCAGTGCCCCGGCCATCAAACCGTGACCAAATGCGGAACAAAATTTTTCTAAACCGGCGCTACCATTACCCGATGCCCGAATCTACCCGAAACCCTATACTAACAAGCATATATAAAGAAGTTAGAATGGTTATACCGAGTTGATCCGTGTCCTTCGGTCGTCAACCATCTTCCTAAGCTCCTTGTGGTCGTCTGGATCGAGTTTGGTTGCCGGTCTTCCTCTATCTACGATGATCCACTTGAAGGAAACGGCGCAAGCTCCAGCCTCACCAAGCAAGGCAACCGACGCTCCAAGGTTGCTAGCAATGGAGAGTGGAGGTGTAGGAATGTGTCACTATAATTTTCTCTCATCACACATGCTCAAAGAGCAACCATAGAAGATCAAAAGGAGGTGAGGAAACATGTGGCATGAGCAACTCAAGAATGGCTAAGTGTTTTCTCCAAGTGAGTGAGAATAGAATGAGTAGTGAAGAACAGAAAATGAGCAAGCACACAAATAGTGTGATGGCAGCCCCCCCTTTCTCTCTCTCATGCACACAAAAAATATCTCTTCCATTTTCCAAATAAACAATTGCATGCCATACCTCTCTACATGCCATGACCCATGCTCATGCCAACTCACCCTCCACCTCATTTGTAAAACAAATGATTTTCTAAAAAAGAAAATCATACAAATGAGGTGTCCAATCTTCTAGAAGCTATTCCGTATAAATACGGAATACTTCCCAGTACACGTATCGAAATACATATACGCGTATTCGTACAAAAATACGAATAGCCAAGAGAGAAAATGAATAGTGAACAATAATACTAGAATACATATATATAAATTATTAAATCAAAACCTGATTTAATAATCCGGCTTAATCCTAAGCCGCTAGTATTATCAACCGTCCGATTAAAGTCTGTGCAGCCTGTACACATATTTAATCGGACACCTGTATGTACCAACATACGTCATCTACACCATATCACCTGAACCGTGAAAACCCTCTATGTGGGACTCGGCAATACGCTGGCAGTGGGTTTAACCACAAGCACGTCAACGGCACTAGTTGTACATAACGGCTACCCAGGTATTGAGTGAAAGGAAAGCCGACGAGCAAACTCATCCAAACCCCTACTGAGCCTGACAGTGACAATATCCGTACAGTCCGGTCTGTTCGTCTAAGAGTATTGCATATCGAGTCTACGGGGTGAATAAAGTCAGACCCCTAACAACGCGACATTTAGTGTCGGCATGAAACCCATCACCACTTGAGAAACTATCGATCCTGGATCAGTAATTCTCGTCTACCTTGGCCAAGGATTTCTGGTGATGGCCACCCGTGCACTGTGCGACATCAACCCCCAATACCGAGAGAGACGAATCCCCGACGATCCGCTCACTGCCTCCATATGGCTCGGGACTGTACCCAACTAAAACCTGTTTGCACGACTCCTTTGAGCCGTGGTAGGGTAGTAATCAAAGCACAGTGGGAACTCACACGAGACAAATGACGATCTCAGGTCGACAGACTAACCTGTACACATGTCACCTGGGAACTACCATCTGACAATAGGTATAATACCAACTATCAGGTTCCCGGCGAGTCTGTCCAGTGTACTCATAACCCAATGAGCACCTGTATACTATCTTAGGTGAACAAACTAACACCAATGGCTTGTGAGGCCAGGCCACCGCCCCTCGTCGGGGTCTCGATCAGTATACACTAGTCTACTCTGGAGTATCGATGCCCAGTCTCGAAACTCCCACGACTAGGGACATTTAAAGATGTGCTTATAGACCACCAGCTCCCACGTATATGATCGCCATCATAATGCTGGTAGTCAAGCAAGAATCATATGGGCTCTATCAACATGTAATAGTGATGATAAAGACAAACCGGATAGCATACTATCATCTCGAGTAAGACTGTTCTACCGGTATAGGTCCTCCCTCAATCATCATAATCACCTGCCTGCAACTACGATAATTGCCTTGAGGGCACTATAGCCAACAAAAACAACTATCACAAATATTTTTGATCTCTCCTAAAACCCTAAACAATTAAACAATGGAGAGATGGCTCCAACCCTAATATTACCTCTCTACTTATAGAGCTAAGAAGTTTGGAGATCAAGTAATAAAAAACATAAGAGAATACATTTTTCTAAACAATCTCAATTCCTAATTCTAATAGATTTCTGCTGAATCTTTTGATAGCACTAAATTAGACATACTGGAATTGTTCTCTTGCTCTGATTAAGCATCCTCAATTGATTTGCTATTTTGAATTGATATGACTACGTTTAAACCTGCAAAAAAAAATTAAAACAAATCTTTTAATAGCATCTATTTTTATTAGGAAACCAATTTTTTCATAATTATATTACTTATTATTTAAGAAACATATGAATTCATATTTTTACACATAATCTCCACATATGTTCTCAAATTATAAATAATACAATTTACTAATTAATAAAATATAGAAAATATGCAATAAATGTAACTTATCAATTCTTTATATTTTATTAACTCCGATTAAATCTCCATTTTACGCACGTAATTAATGTTTTGTGTCTTTTAGTGTTTAAGTCATATAACCTGTATTAGTTCATAAAACATATCCAGAATAATATAAAATGTGCAAAATTAAGATAAATATAGTTATATAAATATACAATAAATTGCACTAATCAACGGTCGCGGAAATAGCGGTTGTTGAAATATGTATCAGCGACCGTTCATGAACGGTCGCCAATAAGGACTGTTGCTAATATAAATATCAGCGACTGTTCGTAACGGACGCCAATGCAATGATACGTGGACTTCCAATCGTTTATTAACGGTTTCATATATCAAAGAACAATCACTAATAAGGTATCGGCGACCATTCCTGTAACTTGAACGGTCGCTAATACCCATTTATTTAGAAAAAAAATTACTAAAAAGGCTAATTTTCCATACAATAATACACAAAATCATAATATATTACGCCACAATAGCGTTTCGCATACAAACCAACATATAAACACAATCCACGATATATCCAACAATATCAACAACTCAAACGAACACATATATGAACTAAAATCATAATAAACAAGCATACATGAACTAAAGTCGATCATGACAAACAAACATATACTCAAACCAACACATAAAACAAAAGTGTTTTGAATACAAACAACACAATACGTACGCTATATGTCCAACAATATGAAAAACTCTTCAAATCTCAAAACATAATCCTTTCACCATTAACTTATAAGAACCCTACGAATCTGCAATATGAATTTTAAATATCACCACCTTCATACAGTTTAATTGTATGCTCAAATTTCTATAAATAATAACTATACAACCTAAGCGGTTACCTTACGGGCAAAAGTAAAAATTAGTTTTAGAATAAAAGTCTCAAGTTTGCTTCGATTAACTTCGCAAAAGGATCTTTAGATTCACCAATAGCACTCGCCGAAACATACTTTCACCTAAATTTCAATTTAGAAAATGCATGCCGATGTAGCGCTGGTCGGTAACAAGAGAAGAACTGTCGCAACTGGAAGTTAAGTGAACAGGTAGATACTTCTCCTTCTAATAGAAAACTTTGAATTACAGGGTCTGCATAAGCTTTTGGTCCACTTCAGTAAATTCAATCTGAAATTACTGAAGTGGACCAAAAGCTTATGCAGACCTTGTAATTCAAAGTTTTACTATGAGAGCAAAGAGTATCTGTCAGTTCACTTCACTCCCAGTCATCACAGTTCTTATCTTATTACCGGCCGGCGCTATATCGGCAGGTATTTCCCAAATTGGTATTGGGGTGAAAGTATGTCTCGGCGAGTGTTGTTGGTGACTCTAAACATGCTTTTGTGAAATTAACTGAAGCAGACTTGAGATTTTATATCATCGAGCGTCGGAACCCTGCAAATCTAAACAAATAAATAAACATATGAACTAAAATCACAATTTTCAAAATTAAACAAAGCGCTAGCTACACTGACACATGTATATACGTACCCCACTAACTCCCACCGCTGCCATCGCCATTAGAACCTTGCCTTGAATAGTATCGATTCACATCGTCGAAATCTTGCTGCGAAAAAAATGAAGATAATAACCTTCCCTATGGGGTAGACTGAGGGTTATACAATTCATGTGGCGGAGGATGAGGATAATAAGGATCTTATGGCGGAGGCGGAGGCCGAGGGTAGTACTCTCCCTATTACAAAGGCAGAGGCTGAAGGTGGTACGATGGTCCCTGTGATGGGGGAGAGTAATACGGTCGCTGCGTCGGAGGAGGGTAATATGCCGGCTGCGAAGACCATGGACCCTATACCGACCACGGTTGCAAAGGCGGACCGTATTGTTGCGAGAATTGATCCTACCGCGCCTCCATTTGAGCTCTCCATTCCGCTTCATCTTCCTCCCTCTTCTTATCTACTTCATCCCTCCTCCTGAGCCGCTCCTCTAACTCGTTGATCTACCGTGTCTTAGCCGTTTGTTGGTTGGAGCGAGTGATAGACGTACTTGAAGTTTTTCTGGAACTCGACCATGAAAGACTAACAGGATCACCGTAAAGGTGAATACGGCCGTGTCCCCTCAGGCGAGGGAAAAGTTGCTCTATAATAGATACATCGGCCTCCATAGAAAAAGGATCGTTGGCCGGAAATTCAAGATTTGATTCCCGATAGCTTCTCTTTGCATCCTCGAAATCCTCCTTTGATAAATGAAGCAGTGATTATTTTTTTTGTGAAGTTAACAAGTGTATTTAATTTACTTTAAAAATTTATAAATGCAATCTTATCACATATTGAGTGGCTCTATCCATCCTTTCTTCTGGCATGCCCTCTCTAATGTGCAATACCTCCCAAGTCTCAGGAAAGCCCGGCTTTTTCCCAGCCTTCTACTATACCGGATATTTGATTTATCTATACATGAAGATATGTAACGATAAAATTAAAATATCTAACATATATATAATTAAAGCTAAACTCACCAAAGTATCCCTATATTGATTAGCAGGAACCAATGATAATTGGTTTTGCTTAATCCTTTCTGATTCTTCCTGTATATTCAGAAGATAATATATCTCAATGATAATTAATCTAAATTCGGTATTCAAATCAATTAACTATATTTTTAATTACCTTTTCCTCGGGTGTATCCCAATACAATAGAAGAAAAGAAAACTGGTCTCTATGGATGATAGAGCGAAGAGCGGCAAAACGTCCTCAATCCTCCATAAATTTATCGGACTGTTTGAAATTTTTTTCAATCTTTGATTCCATCTCTTAAATATTTGTAACATCTCATGCCTGATATGCATCCAATATCCGTCTATATCGCCTTCTAAAACGAAAAGTTTCTGTAATACAGATTAATAAGTGTATTAATTAATAAATTAATACCATATAACAGGTATGCATGTAATATTGAAATATGATTAATTGAGTTATGTATTACCAAAAGCGAGTGCCAAGTCCATACATAGGCTTCCTAGGGGTTATCTGTAAACGTGAATCTCATGTTCTAGAATTCCGTGTTGCGGATGAGAATACTAATATAACCGTGGAAATAGGTAGCCTACATACCCGGACCTACGGGCTTTCCACTTTTCCATTGCAGAATTGCCCTTTTTCCACACATATCGTATTTGGTAATCTCATTGGCAACACCTTTTCCATGGTGTTCAAACCGGACCAAATTATCCCCTGTGATCCGTGCCTCAGCAATACTCGCATCTGCTGCCTCTAGCATCATATCGATTTGAGGACAAACAACAGCTCACCTTGCCAAGGCCTTTGCATTGTCCATATCTCAATAAGATTTTTCATTTTGTAAATCGCAAGGAAGAGGTAATGAATGAACAAAATCATCTGTGACGAGATCTGAGAATACCCCAGGTTCTCTACTCAGGTCCATGCACTGCTCTTCTAGATGTGTATGCGGATCATCCCACACTGATGCACCTGCATCATTCTGACCAGATGTACCTACATATTTTAATTTATTATAATCAATGCAATAGTTATATGAACAAAATAATTTGAACACGTTTATTTAAAATTCGTAATATATACCTATAATCTCATGGTCAGGCTATGTCGAGGAGGAAGCACCTCGATCTCTTTTCTTCGAAGATGATACTTTGACAAATTTTTCGAATATGCCTTTTCGCCCCATCTGTTTCATGCAAGTTATGACGATACAAAATATATAATATGCATAAATTATTAAACTAACATGTCAATGGATTACAAGTGATTAGAACTGCAGAGTTTTTCATATATCAATTGATCATAAGTGTTTACAACTGCAAAAATTATAATATATATATATATATGATTACAACCGGAAAGGTTTTCATATGTCAATGGGGTCTGCTTTCTCAAGATCAATCTCATCGATAGAACAATCGAATAAGAATTTAGGTAGTGCCCAAAATGCAATCTAAGTTTATTTACGATTAGAATTTTTGACATAGAAGCACTGCTCAGCTTGTGAACCTAACATAAACTTATCGTCTCGATAAATTTCTTTATTGAGATTGACAAGCTGAAAACCATACACATCTATCTGGATGCAAGTGCATAAACGAACATTGAACATAACAAATCGTTTTTGTTCATTATTCCCGTAAAATATCTCTATTATATTCTCCAACTAACCGTAGTATAATTTTTTTCCTCCATGTGGTCTTTGATCACGGGAACTTGAGAAGCACGTTTGTTCAAACGGATAATAAATGTCATTATTTTGGGTAGTCAATTTCTCGGTTGTAAGACATTTTAGATTATTAATGCAATATGAACAGTATTGATTAACTTTTGCACTAGGACTTTTATATAATCGGATGATTACATCTGGGAATTGCATCCCTTTTGTTATGCCATCTCCAATATACAATGCATTTATACGTAAAATGTATAAACTATATGTGATATATGCATGAGACGTTAGGGTTCGGTGCCCGCACTGTGGAAGTCGCGGCCGAGGTAGAAGCGAAAACAAAAACTTTTTGCGAGCACCAAACTCTCGTAACCTAAGAAATCAATCCAAAACCTTAAACCGGCAAACTAGAAATACAAGGGTGCAGAAATTACAACCTTCGACGCGTGTCCACCCAATTATGGAAGACCTCTCCAAGCTCGTAACCACCGGGATCGCGCTTGAAAGTCGACCACCCTCGCCGAAGAAGATCCACCCGAGGGAAATCGGAAGAGGCTCTAACCGACGATCCAAACTTGCTAAGGATGGATAGTGGGTGACGTAGGAATATTTCACTAGACTTTTCTCTCAAAACCCTTGCTCAGAAGAGAGCAAGAAGAAGAAGGAAAATAGAGGTAAAAAAATAGCTAAGTGTTGAACCATCAAGCAACTCTTGAAGCAAGTGAAGAGAATCTCACAGCAATGTAGAAGTGAATGGCTTCTATTTGCAACCACAAATCAATAGTGCATCCAAATAAATTTATCAATATAAAATCCCAAGCCATACTTTTGTACATGTTCACAACCATGCTTCTTGCCTCCTCACTTTCCACCTCATTTCCCATTTGTTTTTCTAAAAATAAAAACAAATATGAGGTGTCCTTCTTCTAGAAGTATTTCCGTATAAATACGAAATACTTCATCCGGTATATGTATTGCTACATATACGCGTATCCATATAAAAATACGGATAGCACCAAAAAAGAGAAAATGAACAATGAAAAATAATACTAAAATATATGTATCAAAATACATATATAAATTATTAAATCAAAACCTGATTTAATAATCCGGCTTAATTCTAAGCTGGCCAGTATTATCAACCGTCCGATTAAAGTCTGTGTATCTTATATACGTATTTAATCGGATCCCTGCACGTACCAACGCACGGCTCCTACATCTATCGCATGGAACGGAAAAACCCACTATGTGGGACTCTAAAGACTCGACAATACTCTAGCAGTGGGTTTAACCGCAAGCACGTCAGCAGCACTAGCTGTACACAACGGCTACCCAGGTACTTGCCGAAAGGGGGTCGACAATCAAGTATGTCCTTACCCTACTGAGCCTAAATGTGACAATCTCCGGATAGTCCGGTCTCTTCATCAAAGAGTATTACATATCGGGTCTAGGAGGTGGATAACGTCAGACCCCTACTAACCCGATAAATCGTATCTGAGTCAAGTTAATCTCCAACAGAGATACTATTGATCAACTTGTAGGGTTCCTAGGCACACCTATGAGGTTCCACAAGTGATCAAACATGGCCAATTCAAAAAAATTTTATGTGCCGAGAAACCCTAAACTAGATCGTTACTAGAGGTAAGGCGATGCAAGCAAGTTAACAACTTTAACTAAAAGGGAAAGTGACCACAACCTTTGTAGATCCGGTCCTCCACCACCATAGCTCCACGTTGACGTCCCTCCGCTGCGATCATCGGATCTTGGACTCTAGCGATGGTTTCGTCGAAAAAATGATCGGACTAGGTCGTCGACTTCGATGCCGAAGATGATCTACGTCGAGGAAACTCAAGATCAAGCTCCAACTTCACCAAGTCATGAAACTTGTGAAGAAAACACCCTATACTACATGGCAAGTGGTAGAGGATGAAGAAATAGAAAGTGAGTTCACTTTTGATTTGGATTTCTCACTTGGAACCATCACTTAGAAATTTCAAGCAAAGGTTTTCTTTTTCTCTTCATGAAGAAGATGAAGAAGAAGAATGAAAAAGAATTATCGATAATAGAAAAAACAAGTGATGGTTATCATAATGCAACCATGGTTAAGTGTAGAGAATAAACTAGGGTTAGGTGAATGGTTAGGTTAGGCAAAAGAAACAAAAATGGTTGAACTTTTCAAAGCTTCATGAAGCTTTAAAGTAAATCCAAAAGAAGCAACCATTTCTTTTCTTGCTAAAAGAATAAATAAATAAAATAAATAATCAAGAGAAGATAATAAAACCCTAACCATTCACTTAAACATGGTTTAAAGTAAACACAAACCCAAGTTTGCATGTATCATCAAACATGATACAAACAAGTGCACAAAAAAATATATCACATATACAACTTGTGCATTTCAAGTGAGAAAATCAATCTTGAGTGAACCAATACTAGTTAATGCAAAGTAATATATCAAATATATAATTATACATTAAATCATTAAATCAACACTTGATTTAATGATACGGTCATACTGCATATAACCGACTAATATCATGTGTATCAATGTATCGAATCAACATTTGATTCGGTAACCCGGCTATATCACATATAACCGTCACATGATACATATTGCGAGAATAGAATACAGTATCACATACTGGTATTATTCTCGGTCCCGCACATATCTCATATGCGCTCCTATTTCGTTTTGCTTGAGCCAGGAAACCTCTGTGTAGGACTCTAAAGACTCGTCAATACGCCGGCAGCAGGTGATGATCATATCAAACACCCATAAGCCGCAAGCGGTCTGCTAAACGTAACGGCCATCCGGGTATTGAGCGATCAGAAGATCGACGAGCAAGCCCGCTCACACTCCTGTGAATCCAACCAGTAACACTTACCGTACAGTCCGGTCTGTTCGTCTGATATGTCGCATATCTCGCCTAGGGGTGGTAAACGCCAGACCCCAGTAGCTCGATAAGTCATGCCGATGCAAGGTCCATAACAAGCGTGAAACTACTGATAACTCTTACCAGTATATCACTACAACCCTGGCCAGGGATTTCCAGTTATGGCCAGTCGAGCATAGCACAACATCAACCCCCAATACCGGGAGAGACGAATCCCCTCCTATCGCTCATTGCCTCCATGTGAATTGGGACTGTACCCAAAAACCACCTGTTTGCATGACTCAGTAGAGCCGTGGTAGGGTGGAAATCAAAGCACAGTGGGAGACACACAAGACTCTATAACGATCTCGGATCAACAGACTAAGTTGTACCAGTGTCACCAGAGAACTGCCATCTGACGTGAGGTATAATACCATCTGGGAGTTCTCGGTGAGTCCGTTCAGTGTACCCAGTCATCACTGAGCACCCGCATACCATCTCTGATGTCAAACACTAATGGATATGGGATCATCTATCGCCCATCACATGGGTCGAGAAGATATACGCTAGTCTACACTGGAATATCGATGCCCCGTCTCGATATTCCCACGACTAGGAACATTGAAGGATGTACTCATGGACTACCCAGGCCCTACTAGTATGATCTACATCATAGTTCTGGAAGTCGAGTACACATCCTAAGGGCTTTATCAACATGTAATAGAGAGACTGCAAGTATACATGTTAAGATAAAGAGCAACCAGATAGCGTACTATCATGTCGAGCAAGAAAGTCCTACCTATATATGTCCCAGCATCCACTACAATATACATCCAATGTACAGTAATGGCCTCTAGGGCATACATATAACTAACAATCTCCCACTTGCACTAGGGCCATCTGTAGCAGTGGTTGCAGTATCACATACTCAACCGTCCCATAAAAGTCTCTCTTTGGGAAAAGGCCTTTGTGAGTGGATACGCCGTGTTGTCCTCTGAGTCTACTCTCCTAACCTCGATCACCTTGGAGATCAACTATCTCCTTGATCAGGTGATGCTGCCTCAGAATATGTCTGGGTCACTGATGGGATCATGGTTCCTTGGCCAAAATCATACTTCCATTGTCATACAATGGTAGGAACCTGGTTCATCTCATGAACCAATATACACCCAAACTGCCTCTTTAGTAGTATCTTTGATAGCGATGTCACCAGCCTTTATCGTCTAGTCTGCCACGGTATCTCGCTTAGAACTCTTCCAACATACCGTCCCTTCACTGAAGGTAAAGACAATGCCTGCAACTGACATTCAGTCGTCCTTATCACCCTGGAACCTTTCCAGTGATTCTCCCCAGGATCAACTGATACCATCTCACTAAACCTAGTGAGAACCCTAACATCCGTTTAGATCTATTTCATAGATCCAAATCCTAGGATTTAGGAGGTATCACCTTTATCCTATTTGGAGAATCCTTGTGATAAGAGGAGATTGACCGAGCGTAGTATAGGAAACTCCTTCCCTATCAAGAGTATGTCATCTACGTACTCTACGAGGATCACCACCATACTCCCTGCTACCTTTTTGTATATACAAGGTTCATCTACCATTTTGATGATGTCAAACTCTTTGACTAACTCATCAAAACAGATGTTCCAACTCCGTGATGCCTGTTTTATCCTGTAAAGCAACTTGCACATGTTTCCGCTGCTCCCACTGTTTACGAAGCCCTCTGGCTGTGTTCTTATAGACGTTCTCTTCTAAATCATTATTTAGAAAAGTAGTCATGGCACCCAACCGCCAGATATCGTAGTCATGGTGTGTAGCAATGGCAAGTAGGATCTGGATGGACTTAAGCATTGTCCCTGGAAAAGGTTTCATCATTATCCACGCTTGGTCGATGACGAAAACCTTTAACAAGTCTAGCTTTGAAAGTCTCAACTTTTCCATCTACACC
The DNA here is from genome assembly GCA_030015575.1 of Agapanthus africanus. Lineage (NCBI taxonomy): Eukaryota > Viridiplantae > Streptophyta > Magnoliopsida > Asparagales > Amaryllidaceae > Agapanthus > Agapanthus africanus. The sequence goes on along the minus strand of JASDDO010000024.1, from coordinate 135,146,427 downwards.
AAGCAATCTTCTCAAGATATACTTGCTCCTGATGGGGATTTAACCCTTCAGATATCGCAACCAAAGTCCATACTTTGTTGGTGTATATGGATTCCATCTCAGATCGCTAAGCATCCAGCCATTCTTACAGAGTCCCTACTCTCGATGGCCTGCTCGAAACTAGTTGGGTCATCATCCCATGACGCATTCCTCGCTCCCACTGTCATTGAGAAACCGAAGTATCTCTCAGGCGGATGAGGAACCCTACTAGATCGGCGGAGAGGCTGAGGTTCGTCGGGGAATATTGAATCCTTTGGTTCTGTCAAATCATCAGCTGCAGTTTTGTATAGCTGGAACCTTTCCAGTTCTACAGAACTGACCTTGCCTCGATCTTGTCCAGATTTTGCTTTTGACATAGGCTGGACAATCCCAAATCTTAACTTGCTTAAGAGATGGGTTCTTCCCATACCATATCTCATATGGAGTGGTAGGCACTGATTTGATTCGAACCCTATTCAATAGGTATGCAACTTCTCAAGTGCACAACCCTAAAAGGAAACAAGTAACTCAGTAGAACTCATCATAGAGCACACCATATCTTATATGGTGCGATTTCTCCACCCCGATACACCATTGTGCTGTGGTATATGTCGGAGGAGTAATGCTGAGAGAGAATCTCATTCTCCTTTAGAATAGTCCAGGAATTCTTTGCACAAGTATTCTCCTCCCTGATCTTATCATAGGACATAATACTTATACCCGGTTTTTGGTTCTCTACTTCTAACTTATATTCTGTGAATATCTCAAAAGGTTTGGACTTATGTTTCAACAGGAACATATGACTGAATCTTGAGAGATCATCAGAGAATGTAATGAAGTACAAAGAACCGGTCCTGGCATGTGTAGACATGAGACCTTACATACATCATCATGTATCAGTCCCAAGAGTTCACTAACTCTTTCTCTGTTTCCAATAAACAGAGCTATGGTCATCTAATCTTTGTGACATGAATGGCAAGTTTCACAAGATGTAAATTCAAACTGATTTAAATATGCATCTAAATGTAACTTCAGCCAGTCGGGTCGCATTGATATGACCTAGTCTACAATGCCTCAAGAAGGAATCGTTCATATTTGAACTCTTCCTCTTGTGTGTGTTCTGTATACTAGGAACTGTAGTTTGATTTAGAACGTCAATGCTTTTAGATAACGTGCCTGAACCGATCAACTTTTGAAATAGGAAATGTTCAAAATATTATCCATCAATACAAAATTTTATCATTTCTTTACTAATAAAGAGACTGATATGATTTTGTATATCAGGTTCGGTATCTAATAGCATTTGTTCAGAATCTATGTATTGGTAATACAGGGTGACAGTGACCAACATACTTGGCTGCAACACTTGCCCCGTTTTCTGTCTCATGAAACTTATCACCCGTTCTCAGTTCTCTGCTTTTCTGTAGCCCTATGTAACAGATTACATATCTGGGATCCTGATCCGGTATCAGATACCCAGGACGCAGAGGATACTGAGAAACAGTTCTGTATAATGAACACACCCGAAGGAGATGCATCATATGCACTTTCTTCGTTTGGGCGGCATAGGAATTCTGGTATTCCCCTATTTCCTGCTCTGTCTTATAACAATTATAAGTTGGAGCGGGACCAACGTTCCCCAGCTCAGTATAACAAGCGGGTTCGGTCAATTCATCCATATTATTATCTTGATTAAGGCGTGATATGGTCGCTACCTGGAGAGAGAGAGAGAAGAAAACACTCTGCGTGCGCTCTTGCAAGATTAGATTGGTTATTTATTTTATCTAATCAAGATGGCTCCCACTGTTTTTATCAAATCTTCCTTCAAACCTTAAAAGGAAAGACTAGCCGGGATTAATTACACTCTACAAGTTCGCCAATCTTTCAGCCAGGCCAGTGTCGGTACTTTGAGGGAGGTTCCCCGTGCTTTCGCACGGACCTAATTACAGTAAACCTCGTTTTCTCAGAGGCGTAACCCCGTTGACACCTTTCTAGACACCTACTTGATCGGCTAATTGCAAAGTGCAAAACTCTCCCAGGAGTAACAATTACTCGCAGTAGGTATCGGGATCCAACTATCACATAGAAGGTATGCAATCTCATTGCAAATTTCAACACTTGAAACTCCCGATAAAGGTTTTTACCCCTAGCACCTATGACCTTAACTATGGTCAACAAATCATAAGCACTAGTCAAGTTCTACCCGTCATTTCGTGATTAATTAGACCCACCCACATGACCCTTAACTAAGGTCAACAAAGTCACGCGACTGTCCTAACTAATCGCATCATATGCGGTGTAGGAAGACATCACTTAGCTACCATACACTGTGCCTTGACTATGGTCAACAAACACAGCACGAATACTAAGTACTCTACTTCCTAAAATGACGGATGGTTGCGAATGGTTTTTATGAAAACCTTTAACGCTTTGAACTTGATCTCGTTGCGGAATCAAATGGTTTTTAAATGGAGTGTTTTTTAGGCTTTTCTAGTTTTGCTAAAGGGGTCACTCCCGGTGAAGGGATCGTCGGCCCTTTCCTCATCGAATAAGGTGCAGGATATATCATATATACCGCTGTGCAAAGCAGAAACTCTAGAAGCAATCAAAAAACAAACCGAGAGTTGTAGCATTTGCCAGTTATTGCTAAAGGAGTCACTCCCGGTGAAGGGATCTCGGTCCTTTCCTTATCGAATAAGGTGCAGGATGTTCTACAAGGAACACCGCGATGCAAAGCAAGAACTGTAGCTACATGTTTTATTTTTAAATTCGATTCCACAACATCTTTTAGGTTTATTTTCTTTCATTAATCTCATTAATGAATGTCCCATCATTTAAGTCCACCTAAACATCACAGATAAATATAACGTACGCTTATGCCATCCGCATTCGCCTCGATGTCCCGTCTGCACCGTTAGGTTAGGTAACTAACGGCAGAGCGGGGCAGGGCTAGCGCGGGTGTAAAACATAAGCAACGTCTATATAATATATCATATATACTATATCTATCTGAACAAATCACATGATTACATCACAGATAACACAGCAGAAAATATCATATGAAATATTGGATATACTAGGACGTCCGTGTTTTTAATACGAGCCAGTATAAAACACGGATTCCACGGTCGTGATGAATAGCCAATCCCACACCCCTAGACCCCTACGAGAGCGGCAAGCAACCCTACCAATTCTAGGGTTAGGAGACCCGAACTCGACTCCTCGAGATGGTCTCCCACTGGACCCTAGAACCCGGTTACTTGTGCTCCCCTCTTTGGGTCTATACTAATGCGGAAAAGTAAATAATATACAAATAGTGACATCATCCGCAACCTGGAAGTGCCCCAATAAAAGAATATTACATACAAGTTTTTTACATGAATGAAAATGAAAAACACTCGTCTCACATAAAAAAAAACCCGGCTATTCAAACACGACAATCCAATATAACATATCCAGCAACACATAACATCACATGTCATCAACGTAAGTAAACATGCGTATCCTAATTGTCGTTAACATATAGCAACGAAACCGGCGATATCACATATTACACTTACGGTCACAGAAAAGAAAGTGTAAAACTACAACAGTTGGAATCCGCAAACTCTTTAGACATCGCATGCCTAACCAAATGAATTCCTTAGACATCACATGCCTAACAATTATAAACCCTGCATTTTAGTCTCAATGTCGAAAACACTTTTCAATATAAAGTCGGGCAATTCAACAAGATTCCCGGCATCCAGAACGAATGCTCGTCTCAAACTTTAGTGGACGGCCGCACCGCCGATACCGTCGACGAAGTGCACTAAGGCGGAACACCGCCGCCGCGAGCACCCGAACGGATGCTTTTTGGCGACGGGGTTCTCCTCCAGTCACTTGGTCGGGGCTATGGGGTGTAGCTGCCTATTAAGTTTATCGGCGAGTATCCGTGTAATAAACGTGATTGCGACGGACTTTTGATCACATCAAAATCCCGTGGCAACCAATCAAGTGGGGCTAAACTGCTATGTTTATAACATCCAAATCAGTTATCTCATAACTACTTGTGGATTCCAAATATTGTATCACATTCCAGATAAATAGAAAATGTTAAACTTTCCGATCGAACAGTCAAACACCCAAGTTTTCCCGAAACATCTCAACACATGAAATAGGTTTAAAAAAACATTCACTTCATGCCTCAGTACTAACGGTCCAGCCGTAGAAGGGCCAAGCCAACGCCTCACATGTGGCACGCCGTACTGCCCTAAACCCTAAGGTTCAAAGGGCAGTTCAAGACGGTCACATAATCGAGTTAAGGTTTGTTGTCTTCTAGAGGGTCCATCGCGTTACTTGCACTACTTAGAACGTCTTTAAACCACGGAAAAATCCAACACTTGGAAATTTTCTGGCAGGGGAAAAATTGGGTATTTATATCCGGTCGAACTTTTTAACATATTCTAAATTATCCGGGAAAAAACATAGACAAAATTACACAATCCGATCGAATCTACGAACTCCCAATACAACCCAGAAAACTCAACTCTTGAGTAGAATTTAAAAATTCCCAAAAAAACCATCACTACAACATAGGAATTACTGTGCAAAATTCAATGAAGGATGCTTCCGTACGGCCGCGGAACCGCCGCACGAGCCATGGTCGTGCCGCGGTTCCGCGGCGGTTTAATCGAATTGAGCTCTCGTTTTGCACAGTAACTCCTAGAAAACCCTGCTGATTTTTCTGCATATTTTTAATTTGGAAAAATCCCAGTTTTCAAAAATTGTACAGAGAAGGGTGAAATCTAGGGTTTCGGTGTTCGATCGGGTTTCTAACTTCGTCTACACATCGCCTAAGGCTCTAGCTAGGCTCTGATACCACTGTAGGGTTCCTAGGCACACCCATGAGGTTCCACAAGTGATCAAACATGGCCAATTCAAAAAATTTCTATGTGCCGAGAAACCCTAAACTAGATCGTTACTAAAGGTAAGGCGATGCAAGCAAGTTAACAACTTTAACTAAAAGGGAAAGTGACCACAACCTTTGTAGATCCGGTCCTCCACCTTCATAGCTCCGCGTTGACGTCCCTCTGCTGTGATCATCGGATCCCGGACTCTAGCGATGGTTTCGTCGAAGAAATGATCGGACTAGGTCGTCGACTTCGATGCCGAAGATGATCTACGTCGAGGAAACTCAAGATCAAGCTCCAACTTCACCAAGTCATGAAACTTGTGAAGAAAACACCCTATACTACATGGAAAGTGGTAGAGGATGAAGAAATAGGAAGTGGGTTCACTTTTGATTTGGATTTCTCACTTGGAATCATCACTTAGAAATTTCAAGCAGAAGTTTTCTTTTTCTCTTCATGAAGAAGATGAAGAAGAAGAATAAAAAAGAATTATCAATAATAGAAAAAACAAGTGATGGTTATCATAATGCAACTATGGTTAAGTGTAGAGAATAAACTAGGATTAGGTGAATGGTTAGGTTAGGCAAAAGAAACAAAAATGGTTGAACTTTTCAAAGCTTCATGAAGCTTTGAAGTAAATCCAAAAGAAGCAACCATTTCTTTTCTTGCTAAAAGAATAAATAAATAAAATAAATAATCAAGAGAAGATAATAAAACCCTAACCATTCACTTAAACATGGTTTAAAGTAAACACAAACCCAAGTTTGCATGTATCATCAAACATGATACAAACAAGTGCACAAAAAAATATATCACATATACAACTTGTGCATTTCAAGTGAGAAAATCAATATTGAGTGAACCAATACTAGTTAATGCAAAGTAATATATCAAATATATAATTATACATTAAATCATTAAATCAACACTTGATTTAATGATCCGGTCATACTGCATATAACCGACTAATATCATGTGTATCAATGTATCGAATCAACATTTGATTCGGTAACCCGGCTATATCACATATAACCGTCCCATGATACATATTGCGAGAATAGAATACAGTATCACATACTGGTATTATTCTCGGTCCCGCACATATCTCACATGCGCTCCTATTTCGTTTTGCTTGAGCCAGGAAACCTCTGTGTAGGACTCTAAAGACTCGTCAATACGCCGGCAGCAGGTGATGATCATATCAAACACCCACAAGCCGCAAGCGGTCTGCTAAACGTAACGGCCACCCGGGTATTGATCGATCAGAAGATCGACGAGCAAGCCCGCTCACACTCCTGTGAATCCAACCAGTAACACTTACCGTACAGTCCGGTCTGTTCGTCTGATATGTCGCATATCTCGCCTAGGGGTGGTAAACGTCAGACCCCAGTAGCTCGATAAGTCATGCCGATGCAAGGTCCATAACAAGCGTGAAACTACTGATAACTCTTACCAGTATATCACTACAACCCTGGCCAGGGATTTCCAGTTATGGCCAGTCGAGCATAGCACAACATCAACCCCCAATACCGGGAGAGACGAATCCCCTCCTATCGCTCATTGCCTCCATGTGAATCGGGACTGTACCCAAAAACCACCTGTTTGCACGACTCAGTAGAGCCGTGGTAGGGTGGAAATCAAAGCACAGTGGGAGACACACAAGACTCTATAACGATCTCGGGTCAACAGACTAAGCTGTACCGGTGTCACCAGAGAACTGCCATCTGACGTGAGGTATAATACCATCTGGGAGTTCTCGGTGAGTCCGTTCAGTGTACCCAGTCATCACTGAGCACCCGCATACCATCTCTGATGTCAAACACTAATGGATATGGGATCATCCATCGTCCATCACATGGGTCGAGAAGACATACGCTAGTCTACACTGGAATATCGATACCCCGTCTCGATATTCCCATGACTAGGAACATTGAAGGATGTACTCATAGACTACCCAGGCCCTACTAGTATGATCTACATCATAGTTCTGGAAGTCGAGTACACATCCTAAGGGCTTTATCAACATGTAATAGAGAGACTGCAAGTATACATGTTAAGATAAAGAGCAACCAGATAGCGTACTATCATGCCGAGCAAGAAAGTCCTACCTATATATGTCCCAGCATCCACTACAATATACATCCAATGTACAGTAATGGCCTCTAGGGCATACATATAACTAACACAACTATCAGTAAATCTCATCTACTATAACCATGGATTTCTGGTGATAGCCAATTGAATACAGCGCGACATCGACTCCTAATACCAGGAGAGACGAATCCCTGACAATCAACTATTACCTCCATGTGGCTCGGGACTATACCCAACTAAAACATGTTTGCACGACTCCTTTGAGCCGTGGTAGGATAGTAATCAAAGTACAGTGGGAATTCACACGAGAAAAATGACAATCTCAGGTCAAAAGACTAATATGTACTCATGCCACCTGAGAACTTCCATCTGACGATAGAAATAATACCATCTAGAAGTTCTCGGCGAGTCCGTCCGGTATACTCACCTCCAGTGAGCACCCGTATACTATCGTTGGTAACACAACACCAATGGCTTGTAAGACCGGCCACCACCCCTCGTCGGGGTCTAGAAGCGTATACACTAGTCTACTCCGGAATATCGATGCTCAGTCTCGATACTCCCACGACTGGGGACATTTAAGGATGTGCTTATGGACAACCCAGCTCCCACATATATGATTGCCATCATAATGCTGGTTGTCAAGCAATAATCGTACGGGCTTCATTAATGATGAAGACAAACCAAATAGTATACTATCATCTCAAGTAAGACTGTTATACCTGTATTGGTCCTCTCTCAATTATCATAATCGTCTACTTGCAATCACAATAATGGTCTTGAAAGCACTATATCCAACAATCTCCCACTTGCACTTAAGGCCAATTATTGCGGTATCGCGTACCCACAGCTCGTGTGCTACCGAATACCCAACTTCTCTACTAATAATTTTCGCAAACTATGTTTGTAAAACTTAATTTGTTCGAGAAATAGCCTCAGTGAGTGGATCCGCTACAATGTTCCAACTTTGTCTCTCTATATCTCAACTTTGCGGAGATCGACAATATCCCAAACTGAGCGATACCCCGCCTCAAGAATTTGTCTAGATACTTGATGGGACCAACTTCATCAATGAACAAATCCATCCAACAAACTTCTTGGGATGTATCCTCTGTTGAGTTATAATTAGTATCATGCACCATAATTACCTCAGTATCCCTATTGGAACACTATCCAATATACTGATCCTTAGAAGAGTCTAAACTCATAACTCTGACAACATCTTTGTCATCCAGGTCACCTCGGAAGTATGAACCGATAACCGCCTCCCAGAGGAGGCTGCCATTATCTTATACCAAGAACATCCTTTTATGTTCATAATAGCTTCCCTTTTATGTTCATAATACTAAGAATATATTCTTATTGCAGCTAGTGCAAAAGCAATATCTGGTGTTGTACAAGGCATTGCATGATTGACTCAATTGCCTAAGCAAATGATATGCCATTCATGCCAATCCCTCTCCTTATCAGTCTAGAAGACATCTCTTTAGAGAGGGTAACTCCATCACCTGCGGGTGCACCACCACGTCAGGAGTCGTCCATTCTAAATTACTTTTAGAATGTTGTCTAAGTACCCGAATGGGAAACTTCCCATCTGGTTTTGTACAAGACATTGCATGATTGACTCAATTGCCTAAGCAAATGATATGTCATTCATGCCAGTCCCTCTCTTGATCAGTCTAGAAGACATCTCTTTAAAGAGAGTGACTCAATCACCTGCGGGTACATTACCACGCCAGGAGTCGTCCATTCTAAAATACTTTTAGAATGTTGTCTAAGTACCCGATTTGGAAAACTTCCCAAATCTATATCTAGTCATCAGAATTCCTAATATATTATCCATATCTAACATGGAGAAAATACTATATGACAACCAAATTTTGACCGATTGTAGTATAGGAACATCACTTCCTATTTGGAGTATGTCATCCAAATGCCTGGACAGTACTCCCTACATCCTTCTTACTAGGTTCATCTATTGTTTTGATAAAGTCAATCACCTTGACTGTCAAATCAAAACAAATGATCCTTCTCTGCTATCCTTACTTTAGTCTACGAATATACACAAGCAATTTGCATACCTTCCGCTGCTCCCACTGACTATGATAACCCTCTGACAGAATCATATACACGTGCACTGACAAATTCCCATTTGGAAAGACGCCATGTTCATCCATCTGCCAAATATCATAGCCATGAACTGCATCAGTACCAAATCATATCCATATGGACTTCAGCATAGATACTGAAGTAAAAGTCATATCACAATGTACAACGAGTATTTGATGAAAACTCTTTACAACAAGTCTAACCTTATTAGGTTAGTACCTTTCCACCTGTACAGATCCCGAAAGATCTACTTGCTCCTAATGAGCATTACCCCTTCAGGAGCACCCACTAAAGTCCAAAATCCATGACTTGCTGAAGTGCGTAGAGTCCATCTTGGGTATGAAATATCCGGTCACCTGAAAGTAAACACTTCTTATGACCTGCTGATAACAAGTAGGGAGAATAGAAGTACCAAACCATATCCGTATGGATTTCAGAATAGACACTGAAGTAAAATTCTCATCACAATCTACAACGGGTATTTGATGAAAACTCTTTATAACAAGTCTAGTCTTATTAGGTTAGTACCTTTCAACCTGCATAGATCTCGAAAGATCTACTTGCTCCTGATGGGTCTTACCCCTTCAGGAGCACCCAGCAAAATCCAAAATTCATAATTTGCTGAAGTGCGTGGAGTCCATCTTAGATATGAAGTATCTGATCACCTGGACATTACCACTTCTTATGACTAACTGATAACTAGTAGGGTCATCATCATGATGTTGACCTCCCTGTCACCGTCTACGAGAAAACCGAAGTACCTCTCGAGTGGCTGAGGTCACCTACTTAATCTGCCGAGTGGCTAATGGTTTTTCAAGTCTAATCGAATCCTTAGTTCTACTAAATTTTCAGTAACCATTTGTGCGTCTGGAATTACTTTCAATTCTACCATACTCCCACTTGTTTCTTTGCAAAAAGATTCATTTTATAAAACGGTGGCGAGTCAAGAACAATATAACTATTGAGCTTGAAAATGGTAGAAACAAAATCCTAGCGAATGTGTAACCATTCTATGTCCACATAGAATTAAGGCATTAATTTAGATGGAACCAGATTCAAAAATCATACAGCTGTTTCCAGTGCATATCACCTGATGGAAAAAGGTCAATACAGCGTTACTCATCATGAAGCACACCCACGGATGAGCAACCCGCGAGAGAATCAAGTTCTCAGTATTACTATAATGGAACATCTAGCATAAGTATCTACATCTTCGATCATCTTGAAGAATCCTGATATTCCCAACGTATGGTTCTCTACTTTATTCTTATATCTACAAACTTCTCTAAATCTTTGGACCTTGCATTACAACGAATGCATGTCTAAAACCAGAGAACTCAGAGGTAAACCTGAATGAAAAAAGAGTACCAGCCCCTTGTCCCAAAGGACACTGGATAACATACATTTTCATGTATAAGTCCTAAGAGTATACCAACTCAAATTCTGTGTGTTGTAAATTGAAAATTGTATCTTAGTTAAGAATGTCTTACATCGTTATTCAATACACCTTACCTTATCCTCAACTGACAAAGGTAAATGTTTATAACACAATTTTCAAAATGTATATCTCACTTTATAAAATAAAGATACAGATATTTCATTTTAAAATTTGGTGCATAACAACGGTTATTCGAAACTAAATATTTGCCGTCAGGCAAAACCAGGCGATTTAATCCAATATCACCAATTGCAACGAATTCCGATATTGAAGATCAAATCGTCCATTTCCCAATATTCTACTTCTACTCATCATCTGTAACACAGTATAGATATGAGATCCATATCCGCTAAATACATACCCTGGAGTCAGAATTGATTGGGAAAACATTTCTCTTTTACAAATACACGGAAAATCTGAAACATGAAAATGTTTCATAGGGAGTGGCCAGGTATTCCTAATAATGCCATTTCCATTATCCAGATTCATGACAGTAGTTGCAATTTCCTTTGCCCTCATTTCAATCTCTTTATATGTCTCTATATCTTTACTTTCTGCACACTGTTCTAAGGCTAATTGATTTTCTTCATTCCCTCCTTTCGGTACCAGCCTAAGCTTTGGAAGAAGACTATCCAATAAGCGTAATAAGTGTACTCTCATAATACAAAGAGCTCTCACAACCTGAAAGAAGATAAAGGGAAGAGACAACCGAATAATCCTATTCAATTTCTCCATAACCTGTGGTCATTTTCGACTGAAGTAACTTCTTCGAGTTCGTATGTAACTATACGATAGCCATTCTAAGCGATATAGATTATCATAGTGATACGAAGTGTTCTGAAAAAATGCAAAGGGTAAAGTAGGAGTAGTAGGAATATGCGCGACTTTGTCGTGAATCTGACAATCCAAAGTCCAAGTGTGCAAGAAGCTTCGGTTAATTTGGTTCATGAGTTTTTTAAGGTAAGTCATGGGTCACTGTACCAAAGAGAGAGAAAAGAAACACTCAGCGTGCACTCAATCGAGATTAGATGGGTTATCATTTTATCTAATCAAGATGACTCCTACTGTTTCCTTGAATTTTCCTTCAAACCCTAAAAGGAGAACTAGTCAAGATCATATACACTTTACAAGTTCGCTAACCGTTCAGCCAGGCCAGTGTTGGTACTCTGATGGAGGTCCCTCATGCTTTCGCATAGACCTAATTAATAATCTCGTTTCTGCAAAGGCGTAACCTCGTTAACACTTTCTAGACACCTAATAGGTTAGCTAATTGTGAAGTGAAAAATCTTCCGAGGAGTAATACATACTCATCGGTGGGAATCGGGACCCGACTATCATTGTGTGATAACTTTAAAGGAAACCGACCAAAATTACCACACTCTAGAAGGTATGCGCAAACTTGGCAAGTTTTCCGTATATTTGAAACTCCCGATATAGTTTTTGCCTCAAGCGTCTTATGACCTTGACGGATGCCAACAAATCACAAAGCACAAGTCAAGTTCTACCCGTCATTATCCTGATTAATTTAGACCCACCCGTACTTTCCCTTGATGGATGCCAACAAGGCTGTACGACTGTCCTAGATTAATGCATATCCATGCTACAGAAAAATAACGCATAGCTACCGCACACTATGCCTTGATAGATGACAACAAATATAGCACGAATACTATACACTACCGTTCTAAAATGACGGAGGGCTAAGGCTGGTTTTTGGCGAAAAACCATTAACATAATGAACTTGATATCGTTGAAGGAACTCGGGTAGATTTGAAATGGAGTGGCTTAAGCTCCTCTTTTTAAAACTGGTAACATAAAGCTTTGCTTAAGAGCGAACTCCCAGTGAAAAGATCAAGGCTCTTCCCTTATAGAATGAGGTGCGGAATATTCCTAACCAGATACCTCTATGCAAAGCAAAGGAATACAATTATGAGTTTTGAAGAAAACCGAGTTGTTTTAAAATTGATTCCGACAACATCATTTAGGTTTATTTTTCTTGCATTATTCAGATAATGTGTTCCCATCATTTTAAGTTTCCAAGACACAAAAGAAACAACCAAAATAGCATGCTATTATATGCCATCCGCATTTGCCAAGACGCCCCGTCATGTACCGTTAGGATACTTAACTAACGGCAGAGCGGGGCAGGACTAGCGCGGATGCAAAACATATAGAAGCATCTACTATATATATTAACATCGCAGGCAGATAATATTCATCACAGGAAGATAAAAATCATCACATGCATTCGAACAACAATATGGAACAACGGATAAATTAGGAGCCCCGCGTTTCATTTAATCCGTAAATGAGACGCGACATTCTCCGGTTGTGTGGATAGCCAGTGCAATGAAGAACCTAGACCCCTACGAGTGCGGCAAGTTACCCGTCAAACCCGGAAGTGAGGCAACCCCAATCAACAAAGTGAATAGACCACCCAGTACCTCACGGAATACGGTAACTTGAGCACCCCCTCCGTGGGTCAATCTATACCCCCTACGAGTGCGGCAAATAGCCCGCCAATTCTAGAGTAAGGCCTTCCCGGTCTCAACGTCATGAGATGCGAGCATGTTGCCCTCTAGAATCTGGCTATTCGAGCACTCCTCCATGGGGTAATCCTAGTACATAAAAGAAAATATACATAAAACGGTGACATCGACCTCAACCTAGTCGTGCCCTAATAAAAGAATATACAAACTGGCAGAAACGGCAGTCCATATGTCGGACGCTCGCCCTGCAATAATGAATATACAAATGAATCTGAACTGTACATCTAACATCGCACACAAGGCTATCCATCACAACAATCCATCCATAATATCAGTGCAATATAGAACATCAACGTGAATATCATGTTCGTAAACCCATTTGATTGTACATATAACAACCAGTCAGATTATACCGCGCTATAATATTCACAATCGCAGAAACTAACAAATGCACTAAAAACCACAAATTCAAAATTTCGACCGATTAAAACTTTCCGCATTGGCTCCAAGTACAAATCAATACTCAAACAAATCTGGGCCAAAACCAAATATTCAAAAAATCACATTTCCATAATCTAGAGCACTAGAAAAAATTTGGGGCACAACGGCCAAAATTGGACCGCGGAACCATGGCCAAATGGCACGTTAGGCAGCGGTTCCGCGGTCTAATTTTTGGCTTATGTGCCTAAATTTCTTTCTAGTCTCTATATTTGCCTGCACATAATTTTAATGTAACCTAAACAATTTTTTGAACAACTTTAAAATTCGAACAGCGGGCATGAATTTGGAAATGCGATTCAGAAAAATCCATCGAACCTCTAAATAAGTGCAAACTAGCAAGTTAAGATTTATGGAGTGGTTTTGATACCATGTTAGGGTTCGGTGCCCGTGTCGCGGAAGCCGCGATCGAGAAGGAAGAGAAAACAAAAACTTTTTGCGAGCACCAGACTCCCGTAACCCAAGAAATCGATCCAAAACCTTAAACTAGCAAACTAGAAATGCAAGGGTGCAGAAATTACAACTTTCGACGCGTTTCCACCCAATCGTGGAAGACCCCTCCAAGCTCGTAGCCGTTGGGATTGCGCTTGAAAGTCGACCACTCTCGCCGAAGAAGATCCACCAGAGGAAAACCGGAAGAGACTCTGACCGACGATCCAAACTTGCTAAGGATGGATAGTGGGTGATGTAGGAATATTTCGCTAGACTTTTCTCTCAAAACCCTTGCTCAAAAGAGAGCAAGAAAAAGAAGGAGAATAGAGGTAAAAAAAATGGCTAAGTGTTGAGCCATCAAGCAACTCTTGAAGCAAGTGAAGAAAAGAATCTCACAACAATGTAGAAGTGAATGGCTTCTATTTGCAACCATGGATCAATAGTGCATCCAAATCATTTTATCAATATAAAAACCCAAGCCATGCTTTTCTACATGTTCACAACCATGCTTCTTGCCTCCTCACTTTCCACCTCATTTCCCATTTGTTTTTCTAAAAAGAAAAACAAATATGAGGTATCTTTCATCTAGAAGCATTTCCGTATAAATACGGAATATTTCACCCGGTATATGTATCGCTACATATACGCGTATCCGTATAAAAATACAGATAGCACCAAAAAAGAGAAAATGAACAGTGAGCAATAATACTAAAATATATGTATCAAAATACATATATAAATTATTAAATCAAAACATGATTTAATAATTCGACTTAATCCTAAGCTGGACAGTATTATCAACCGTCCGATTAAAGTCCGTATATCTCGTATACGTATTTAATCGGACCCCTGCACGTACCAACGTATGGATCCTACATCTATCAACTGAACCGGAAAAACCATCTGTGTGCGACTCTAAAGACTCAACAATACGTTGGCAGTGGGTTTAACCACAAGCACGTCAGTGGCACTAGCGGTACGTAACGGTTACTGATTGTCAGAGATTTTGCGTGTACGTTTTAAATTTAAGAATACCGCAATCAAGACGGTGTCGCTTGGTAGCTAGCCGGTTGAATACGGGTCGATCCACAGGGAGATAGAATCTTTTTCTTTATGTTATAACGAGTTAAGTCCAACAAATTGGTGGTTTTGTTTTAAGATCTACGAATGAGATAAAAGTTGATAAAAAGCTTGCTAGGGTTAGAATTAGGTTAGTTCGAGATAGAGATCTTCTCACTTCTTTCAATGCCTTAGTTGTGAATAAAGGTGTTAGGGTAATCGGCAACAACGGGGATTAGCACGACTGAGAAGAAACTTAGTTTCTTCCTTTTGGTCCTTGTCCGTCCGTTCTTGGCTCTTAGCTCTAACCTCCGGTTAATTCAACCACAACCGGTCTAACTAGGAAATCACTGCTATCATATAGGATAAGGTACCGTAGTGAGCGGATTATGGTTGATTTAAAGAAAGTCCGTATTAAAATTATTTGGGCAAAGAAAGGAGTGAGAGAGATTTTCATCTCTCAAACCTTCCCTTTCCTACACCTAACAAGTGAGGAATTACTCACTCATGAGGAAGATAATAATAAAATTCATTTTTTTATTTTTAATGATGAACTAAATTGCAGATAATAAAAGAACAGATAAAAAATTGCAGGAACTAAAATTCAGATAAAAAGAATGCGAGATAAAAAAAATAAAACTTACTTTATTGATGACCTCTCAACAATGCATTACAACTGAATTAAAATTTTAAATCAAAGAATTAAAAAGATCCATCCTAAGAAAGGCACCCTAAAAGAGGCACCTGATTAATCTTATTTCTCGTTGTCGGTTTAGAAAATGAATAGAATCACAACCAAAAATATTTGACCGCAATCAATAACGGTGTCGAATGTAGCGCGTTAGTAAGTGCGGATCGTCCACAGGGATTGTACGATTCGTTCGTATTTTGTTTTGTTTGAATCGAAAATTTAATAGAAAAGAAAAGAAAAAACGATTCAAGATTTATATTGATGAATTTCAAGAATCAACTAAATCAAATCAAGAATCAAGAAAGCGATAAACATCAAGAATCAAGAAAAGATAGAATTCCAATCGATTTAGGTTTCAAGATTTGAAGTAAAGCTCGTAGGAATCGATTAGATCATAGATGTGATGAAGATTCGAAATTACGATTTCTTATCCATTAACAAATTGATGCTAAATCGATGTAGATTCATCGAGGATCACGGATCTTGCGAAGAATTAGGGTTCCTCATCCTATCCTTTGTCCTTTCGATGAATCACATTCACTAGATAGCTTCTAAGAAATCGAATGATCGATCGTTGATCTCTAGATCGTGCGAAAAGAATCAAGAATGCATTTCACATCGATCTAGATCATCGATCACTCAATTTCAAGAATTTACAATTGTTATAGGACTTAAGAAAACGTTTAAAATTCATCAACATCATCATTCTACAATCATCTCAATTCCTCCACGAGCGTAGTTTTACTCGAGCATCATCACGAAGAATACATTCAAGAATTGAATATGAATCATAATGCTCGAATTGAAATATAAGCAAGTTTAAAGAATCTTCACCTTTATTATATCAAAAATTAGTTACAACTCTCAAGAACTACAAGAGGAAGGAACTTCGATCGTCGATTCTAGCGTTGCATCGGCTCCTTGAGTCGTGGATCGGCTTGGATCTCATGCTCCGTTGAAGTCCGGCTTCGCTTCTAAAGGTTGGTTGAAGACTTGCTTGCTAGAACTCAAAGGATCTTGAATTTGAGGTTTGGATTAGGGTTAGGGTTTGGCACAAGTCTTGTCACTAAACTTGTGGGAGGATGAAGAACTAACTATTGATTGAAGATTAGTTCTAGGATTTAACCCCAAGATTGATTGATTAAAGATTGAGGAAGAAGTTTAACCCTAGATCTACGCTCCTATTTATAGACCATCAAAACCCTAGATCTAGGATTCAAATTTGAATTTCCCTCTAAAAGTTTGTTATAGGGAGAGGCTTCTAGAAGTAATTAGTTAGGAGGGAGCTTCTAGAAATAGTTTGTTAGGAGCTTAATCAAGGTTAGCTTTGCTTAATGATCTTTGCTGATCTGGCAGAAGCTTCGGGAATTCTCTGGAATTTGAAGTATATGAACTGAATGTGGCCCCTGAGAGAAGAGTTATGCACTGAAATTGGAGTGATGACATGGCAACTCCACTGCGGTTCTGCGGTATGTGCCTGCTCCTGCCGCGGAACAGCGGTCACGTGAGGGAGACACTGTGCAATATTTCTTCTGGTGCTTTGGTATATCTTTGGGGTATTTATCTGATATGTTGAGTTGTGAAATTCCTTCTGTATTAATTCCATATCAAAAATCATAGACTTGGCGCAAATTTGATCAGCTCTTTGACAATTTTGGCCTTTCTTCTGGATTTTCCTGCACAGACTTCGAAACACAAGTTGCGCTACATAGGAATGATGCGATGTTATGAAATACAGTCAATTTCCCTAAGAAATAACGGTTTTAAAGTCTAACACATGCAATCTGATATTTTACGACTGATTTGCTAATATGTGCAATATGAATACCGAACAGCTCTAGATGAATGAAAAGATAGGGAAATTGTCGTGTTAAAAATGCAGTATTTTCGACTGATCAAATTCCCCCAAACTTATTTTCGATCGTCTCGAGCGAATTGTTTTATTAAAAAGAGAAGGAGAAAATAAAGAAAGAGAAAAACTAACTAGCACACTTTCGTAGGCAACACGATTGCACTGAGCACGTGCAACAAGCCTTTAAACCTCTAGGTGTCCCTAGTAGGAGGAGTGTTGTCTCCTGAGGGTTTTCAGCGGATTGCACCCACAAAATCCAATAATAAAAAGAAGATCATGAAATTTACATTTAAAGAAAAGAATTGTAAAAGAAAAAGCCTTGAAAATTAGGGTTTCCAACTAAGCTAACTTTTCGGTTGTCATGAGCCCTATCTTAATAGTCATGAAAAGATGTTAGAAATCATATTATCCCTTAATAAAACATCATCTTATTCTTCATTCCTATCTTTCTTCCAAACATCGATCATATAACCCTACGTGTGTGTAAAGAACATCCCTACACCTGGAGAATTCAATTCAAGCTATCATACTCTTGTCCATCCACCTCAGTACTTTTTAATTAATGAATATTTAGATGAATTTGCTCCCACTTTCATGCGACCGTTAATACTTCTTGAGGTACTAACCGACCGATTACTCATGTGCTTGCTTATTTGGTGTTTTTCCTCGTCTTGCACCACCTAAGGCTTAGCAGTGACTCCCAGACCAGTTGGCCTTAGGGCACTTGGTGAAGAGGCACTCTCGCTATATTTTTTATTGCTGCCTTGGCGATAACAAAACCAATGTCCATTTTTCTCACCATTTTATATTTTCTTCATTTTTTATTTCCTTCATACATCGGCTTTTAGACAAGAGCATTTCAAGGTATCCTCTACTATCCCGAGTTTCAAGACGTGTGTAAGTACAAATAGCAGGGTATCAACGTTCAAAATATTTGGCTTCCAGAATAGAAACTATTTTTTCAGACTTATTTTTATCCTCAGATTAGTGACTTCCTTCATCTTACTAACTTGGGACAATGGCTCATAACTACTTATTACTAGTTCGTTTAAGAAAACTTTTAATTTTCTTGGTTTTCTTAAATTTTTCCAATCTCATGGATGTAATTTTTCACTATCTAATCTTTTATTATCTTATTTATGTACAAAAAAATTTATTTTTTGAAAAGTTTTAAATTTTTATAGGTTTTTAAATGTTTTGTGCTTATGCAAATGATATGATGCAAATGATGCGAAAATAAGCACAAACCTCCCCCAAACTTGTTTTCAAAAGTGTCCTCACTGTTGCCATCTGCTAAATCTAGAAAAACCTGTAAGCTTGGGAGGAATTTATTAGTGGGGGCGAAATATTTAAGTGAAGAACCTCCCCCAAACTTATTTTTGGCTCATCATTTTGTAAAAATTTTCTTTTCAAGAGCCAGAAAAAATGCCCTCCCCCCCAAACTTGAGTTATGCAATGTTAATCTTTGAAAATCACATGAGGGGGTCAAAAATCATTGGTCGATGCCAAGCTTTGCAAAGACCGAAGGTTAACACCAACCATTCAAAAATTTTATCAATGCAGTGCTCTGGTTAGTGGAAGAAGAAGTGGGGAAATGTTAAGTGGTGAAATAGAATGTGTGTGCGTCTCATTTTGGAGAGACGATGCAGTGAATGTGATGGATTGCTCGCATTCTTCTTATAGTTCAGAAGAAGGGGTGGAGGTTCAATTTCATTGTTTGGGAGATGATTCATCTCAACACCCGTGTCATTCAAAAATGCGAGTTCATCAGCGAAGATCTCCTCAAAAGTCTCATCAATACCCCGAATAATAATGTCATCACAATGCACGGGGTGATCTTCAGACTCTAAAAGAAGTTCATAATCAGTGTTAGTTGTTGACCCGGACATCTCGGTGGAAGAGTCCGTATGTGTATGATACATAGTTGGGTCAAACAATAACGTATGAAAAGAGTCAAGATCAGTATCAAGAGGATCATCAAATTCGCTGCTGTCGACATCCATTAAGTCGACAGAACAGATCTGAGCAGTAGGTTCGGAAGGTACACTTCCCAACTTGTAAATGTTCAGCTCAATTGACCTATTCCCGAAAGATAGGGTCATAGAGCCGTTACGACAGTTGATGATAGCGTTGGAAGTGGCCAAAAGGGGGCGACCTAAAATCACCGGAATTTGATTCCGTGGGTTCGCTACAGGCTGTGTATCAAGTACAATAAAGTCCACAGGGAATATAAATTCCCCTATTTTTATTAACACATCCTCCAGTTCATCCCTAGCTTTGGTGATTGATCGGTCAGCCATCTGGAGAGTTATGCTCGAGGGCTTTAGCACTCCGATAATTAACTGCTCGTAAACCTAGTATGGAAGCAAGTTAACACTAGTGCCAAGGTCAAGTAGAGCACGGTTGATGTGTTTTTCCCCAATAGAAATGGAAATAGTAGGACAGCCAGGGTCCTTACGTTTCCTCGGTACTTGTTGGGGGAAAGCTGTGTCTACTGTCTTTACCATGAATATCTTCTTGGGCACTTGAGTCTTCCTCTTCCTAGTGCACAAGTTCTTAAGAGTTTTTGCATAGGACAGAACTTGTTGGATGGCATCTAGGAGAGGGATGTTGATGTTAACTTGCTTAAACATGTCCATAACCTTCTCCATATGTGGACTCGATTTGTTAGCCCTTAACCGATTAGGATAAGGTGCTTTAGCAATAAGCGCTGGGTCCATCATAGGAGAAGGAAGTGTGGGTGGACCCGATCCCAGAATAGAAGTGGGGATCGTCCGTGGAGAACTAGAAGAGATGGGCTGAGGTGGCGAACCTTGTGGGAAACGAAGAATAGGCTCGCAAGAAGGTGGTGAGGTAGAAGAACTGGGGTCAGAATTAAAAGTAGAAGTGGAAGGAAAGGTCTCAGCCGGGGTATCATTGATAGATTTTTCAGTGTCATCAATCTCTTCCCCAACGTGATTGTCAAGCACTCTTCCAGATCTCAACGTGATTGCATTCATATGATGTGAATAGCCAGGATTGGGTAAAGGTTGAGCTGGAAGTTTCCCTTTCTCTCTTACACTCATTTCGGCTTTTAGTTGTGCAATTTTTGCTTCCATCGATTTGATATTCTCATTTTGAGAGACAATGATCTTCATCACATTCTCGACGGAAGATTGCAAACTTGCCGTCCCTTGGATGGATTGTTTCATGAAAGTATCTAAGGTTTGTGCTAGTGCAGAGGTATTATCTGTACCGGTCAATTGCAAAGAGTTTTCATATGGTGCAAAAGTGTTGGCCGGATTTTGGAAGTTTTGTGATTGGTAGGGGTGCTGACTCAATTGAAGTGGTGGTTGTTGTGGTGGTGGAGGGACCCTTTGGAAATTATTTTGGGTTGGAACCGTATTTTGATTTTGTGATTGGTTCCAAGCAAAGTTAGGGTGATTCCTCCAACCCTGATTATATGTGGAAGAATATGGATCGTTCCTAGGTCTTTGAAATGAGGCATTGGTATGCTCATGACCTTGAAATGGAGAATTTCTTGGACATTCTTCCGTCAAATGAGAAGGATCAGAACAGCATCCGCATACAGTTTTGGAGAGTGACATTTGACTTAGGGCGGCAGCTAAAAATTTGTTTTCCATAGCGTCGACTTTCTTGTGTAAAGCTGAAATTTCAGCTCTAACTCCTATGGAAATATCATTGTCATCCCTAGATGATTGACTCACACCCTTCCACTGTAAAGATTTTTCAACGAAATCTTCTAGGAATTTCCAGGCTTCCCCATCATCTTTGGTCATGAAGTTGCCTTGACACATGGATTCAATGGTATGTCTTGTGTTAGGATTAATGCCCTCATAAATGATTATACACAGTTCCCATCTAGGGATTCCGTGATGTGGTCATTGGACTAACAGATCCTTGAAGCGTTCAAGACATTTTGAAAATGGTTCATTTGGAAGCTGGGTGAATTGATTTATTTCGCTACGGACTCGAGCTGTTTTATGATGTGGGTAGAATTTCTTAAGGAATGCTTTGACGAATTCTCCCCAGTTTGAAATGGAATGTGCGGTAGTGTTATACAGCCACTTCTCGGTTATATCGCACAAAGTGAATGGGAGAAGACGAAGACGCATAGCATCCATAGAAAGCTGTGAGGTACCCATCATTGCGCATACATTTTCAAATTTGGTGATAAAGGCATATGCGTCTTCAGACTCGAGACCATGAAATTTGGGTAGAAGGTTGATGTATTGGGGTTTAATTTCAAAATTTTCCCCGTTGGCTGGTGGAATGGAAAGACGGGTGGAAAGGGGACCTCGAATAGGATAGCACCTCTCTTGGAGAGAAGTGCGAGGTGGATTCTGCGCACCAACGGACGGCGGCAGAGTAGTGGTAAAGAAATTCGATGGAGACGGATCCATCGAAGTGGGTGTGGTGGTGGGTAAAGAAGAGGTAAATGTAGAAATACCGACTTTTGGGTCGATAGAGGGAACGCGGACTAAACGGGCACTAGAATCCCATGTCCAGCCTATCTTGCACTAAAAAGGGTTAGTACAAGTGGCAGCGTGACTTATTATTAGGGGAATGAATGAATGTGATTGGTGTTTGTTTTGAAAAATGATACGGATTTTTGAAAAAATGATGCAATCACAACAAATGCAGCAAGCAACCCTAAAATCTAGTGGTCGCCTAGGTCAAAGCTCTAGACCGCTCCTAACTGCCAAAAGACAAGTCACGGGATAAATCCTCCACTTCCTCTTTGTTTCTCCTGTGACCAGGTAAGTGCCAGGTAAGTGGGAGGTTCTCCACTACGTAAGTAGTGGGCCTAATTAAGTAACCACTAGCCTTCGACACACTTGCCTTAGACACCGCAAAAGAAATGCGGATAAGCAATGAATTACCCACGGCCTTCTCTTGTCCTAAGTGAGTGCAACGGTCCTTAGAGTCATCTCTAGATATTTTTTAGTTAATTAGGGTAAATGCGGATGCAAGTTCGTGATTTTTGGGGCTTAGGAAGGGTAATGAACTCCCCACCTAATCTGGATTTGGTCTTTTCCCCTTAATGTCCGTATTAATATGCAAACAACCACTAAAATCAAAAACACGCACAATTTAATTTTGCTTTTTTGCGGCGCTGCGATTTTTTGCAAAGAAACCTGCACAAATTGTTAATTGGAGCAGATTTAGGAGAAGATAAGAAAGTTAGAGACTCACAAAGCAAATTTGGTGGAGTGAAGACGTCAGCACGCGGCGGAACCGCGGTGGGAGTCGCTTATTGCCGCGGAATCGCGGCGCCTTCAGGGGATCACTGCACAAAAAATTGTGCACAAGCTCCTGTTCACCTCAAGATCTCTCTGGAACGCTCTAAAAAAATTTTCCACGGCTCCAATAATTCCAGATTTCCTCGTAACAAATCACAACAACTCGTATTAGTGTTTGCGCGAATTTTGATCTAAAAATTATAATGGAATAAATCTTTCAACTCAAATTTCAATATAGAACGAATTAGCGCGCGATCCCCGGCAACGGCGCCATTTGATTGATCTTATTTCTCGTTGTCGGTTTAGAAAATGAATAGAATCACAACCAAAAATATTTGACCGCAATCAATAACGGTGTCGAATGTAGCGCGTTAGTAAGTGCGGATCGTCCACAGGGATTGTGCGATTCGTTCATATTTTGTTTTGTTTGAATCGAAAATTTAATAGAAAAGAAAAGCAAAAACGATTCAAGATTTATATTGATGAATATCAAGAATCAACTAAATCAAATCAAGAATCAAGAAAGCGATAAACATCAAGAATCAAGAAAAGATAGAATTCCAATCGATTTAGGTTTCAAGATTTGAAGTAAAGCTCGTAGGAATCGATTAGATCGTAGATGTGATGAAGATTCGAAATTACGATTTCTTATCCATTAACAAATTGATGCTAAATCGATGTAGATTCATCGAGGATCAAGGATCTTGCGAAGAATTAGGGTTCCTCATCCTATCCTTTGTCCTTTCGATGAATTACATTCACTAGATAGCTTCTAGGAAATCGAATGATCGATCGTTGATCTCTAGATCGTGCGAAAAGAATCAAGAATGCATTTCACATCGATCTAGATCATCGATCACTCAATTTCAAGAAGAAAACGTTTAAAATTCATCAACATCATCATTCTACAATCATCTCGATTCCTCCACGAGTGGAGTTTTACTCAAGCATCATCACGAAGAATACATTCAAGAATTGAATATGAATCATAATGCTCGAATTGAAATATAAGCAAGTTTAAAGAATCTTCACCTTTATTATATCAAAAATTAGTTACAACTCTCAAGAACTACAAGAGGAAGGAACTTCGATCGTCAATTCTAGCGTTGCATCGGCTCCTTAAGTCGTGGATCGGCTTGGATCTCGTGCTCCGTTGAAGTCCGGCTTCGCTTCTAAAGGTTGGTTGAAGACTTGCTTGCTAGAACTCAAAGGATCTTGAATTTGAGGTTTGGATTAGGGTTAGGGTTTGGCATAAGTCTTGTCACTAAACTTATGGGAGGATGAAGAACTAACTATTGATTGAAGATTAGTTCTAGGATTTAACCCCAAGATTGATTGATTAAAGATTGAGGAAGAAGTTTAACCCTAGATCTAGGCTCCTATTTATAGACCATCAAAACCCTAGATCTAGGATTCAAATTTGAATTTCCCTCCAAAAGTTTGTTATAGGGAGAGGCTTCTAGAAGTAATTAGTTAGGAGGGAGCTTCTAGAAATAGTTTGTTAGGAGCTTAATCAAGATTAGCTTTGCTTAATGATCTTTGCTGATCTGGCAGAAGCATCGAGAATTCTCTGGAATTTGAAGTATATGAACTGAATATGGGCCCTGAGAGAAGAGTTATGCACTGAAATTGGAGTGATGACGTGGCAACTCCACCGCGGTTCCGCGGTATGTGCCTGCTCCTGCCGCGGAACCGCGGTCACGTGAGGGAGACACTGTGCAATATTTCTTCTGGTGCTTTGGTATATCTTTGGCGTATTTATCTGATATGTTGAGTTGTGTAATTCCTTCTGTATTAATGCCAGATCAAAAATCATAGACTTGGCGCAAATTTGATCAGCTCTTTGACAATTTTGGCCTTTCTTCTGGATTTTCCTGCACAGACTTCGAAACACAAGTTGCGCTACATAGGAATGATGCGATGTTATGAAATACAGTCAATTTCCCTAAGAAATGCCGGTTTTAAAGTCTAACACATGCAATCTGATATTTTATGACTGATTTGCTAATATGTGCAATATGAATACCGAACAGCTCTAGATGAATGCAAAAGATAGGGAAATTTCCGTATTAAAAATGCAGTATTTTCGACTGATCAGCACCTTAAGAAAGGCACCCTGAAAGAGGCACACCTAATTTGGCTTTGAGCTCTCCTATTTATAGATTGGAAAAACCCTGGGTTTACATTCTGATCCATACATGAAATTACAAAACAACCCCAAAAACCGAGTCAAAGCACCGATACCCCACCGACACGTGCAGAGCACGACCGCGGAACCGCGGCAGAAAAGCCTAATTGGCCGCGGTTCCGCGGCCATTTGGTGGGTTCATGGGCTCAATTCTTCAGGGTTTCTTCAGGTTGCTTTTATCTTCTGTTTTCTTCACTTGGTCTCTCAGAATCTCTTCAATTCCCTTCCATATATTCAACAGTGGACTTTTGCCTTGAGCTCCGCATTTGAAATCTTGGATCTTGTGCTGCCCTTATGCTTTGTGCATTGAAATGCTCAATGATTTTCCTTTTATTCCTTAAAGTGGTAGGCGACATTATACGGATAGTGTGCGGAAACCTGTATTTCTCTGTTTGTTGGTCGTAGTCCCACATTTGTTGTGACTTTTCATGAATTTCACTGTAAAGAGCTGAGAACCTGGAACCTGCAACTATTTAGCAGATATGGATCAAAAGTACCTATTTATATGCAAGTGATTAAGAATGGATGGTATAAAAATGCAAAAATCTGAAATGAACAAATACCCCCAAACTTATCTTTTGCTCGTCCCGAGCAAAACCAATTTTATTCTCGAAAAATTCTAGCCTCACTTTCGCAGAGAACGCGATTGCACTGAGCTCGTGCAACAAGCCGTTAAACCTCTAGGTGTCCCTAGTAGGAGGAGTGTTGTCTCCTGAGGGTTTTCAGCGGATACTACCCACAAAATCCGATCAATTTGGCCGTTGACTCTAATTCTTCAATTCAGTATTCTAGCAAGAAATTCTATTATCTTCAACTTAGAAATCATCAACCCGTATTTTTCACGCTTCCTTTTCATTTAACTTAAGATCATATACGTTTTGTAAGTTTATAAAGCTTTCAGCATCTCCTATGTTTTCCTTCTAAGGTGCAATCTTAACTCAGAAATTTTTATCATCTTTACTGAAGATATAAGCCCTATCTTTTATTCCTATCTCTCCTCCAAACTCCAATTATATACCCCTACGTGTGTGTAATTATCACCCATACATATGGAAATTCAATTCAAGCTATCATACTCTTGTCCATCTTCCAAAATACTTTTACTTGGTGAATTTTAGATGAAATTGCTCACACATCCTTCATGGGACCGTTAATATATCTTGAGGTACTAAACGACCGATTACAAAATGTGCTTGCGCATTTAGACGTAATTTCTCGTCTTGCAATACCTAAGGCTTAGCAATGACTCCCAAACCAGTTGGTCTAAGGCACTAGGTGATAAAACACCATCGCTGTATTTTTCATTTATTCTGCCTTAAGTAATTACAAAACCAGTGTTCATTTTTTTTTATCTCTTTATTCACCACTTATACTTTTATTTTATTTTCCTTCATACTAAGGATTTTAGACAAGAGCATTTCAAGGTATCCTCTACTATCCCAAGTTTCAAGATGTGTGTGATTGCGTAAAGTAGGGTATATATTTTCAGAATTTGGACTTAAGGTTCAGAATTATTTTTTAGACTTATACTTCAAATAGAGCTTTCAATACTCTTCCCTTATTTCGATTTAGCCCAAGAACTGAACTCAAAATCTGCATATTTCTAAATAAATTACAAGGACGTATATTTTCTACAGTTAAACTTTAAGAAAGATTATTTTTAGGGTTTTTTAATTTACTAAGTTTAGGATCTAGTTTTTCCTAACTAGTCAACCGCCATGTTGAACTTAAGTCAAATATGGCCAAAATTGAACTTTTCAATTTTTATAATTTTTAAAATTTTTGATTTTTATGGATTTTAAAATAAGTATGCAAATGCAAAAAATATACACATGATGCGAAAGAAGAAAACTTACCGAGCACACACCCAAACTTAAACTTGACAGTGCCCTCACTGTTAGACTACACCAGGAGGGTCAAAATTGTCGGCACTCCCCTGTTTTATGTTTTTTTTCCCTTTTTTTCCTTTTATTATTATTATTATTAACAGAAAAAGAAAACAAAATATATATACACAAAAAGGTCCCCCCCCCAAACTTAAGTGAAACAGTTTTTCCACTGTTTAAGCGTTAAAGTTCAGAGTTAGGGGGGAGAAAAACACAGTATCAGGCTATACAAGGCCTTACACAGGCCAAAATTTAGCACCAACCATTCAAATATTCTATCTCTGTAGTGTGTTGGTTGGTGAAATAACATGTTGTATAGAGTCAGGAAGAAATGGGGTAAAGATAAGTGGTGTAGTGGAAAAGGTTTACGTCTCGATTTATAGAGATGAAACAATAATGGTGAACGGAAACGAGAATGTGGATGATTAGGAATGGGAAGAATGGTCACATTCTCGTATGGGATAAGAAGAAATGGTGGTGGTTCGACTTCTTCATGTGGGGGTTGATTAATCACAAAATCCGTGTCGTTTAAGAATGCGAGTTCATCGGCGAAAATATCTTCGAAACTTTCATCGATGGTCCGATTGAACGTTTCAATGTCAATAAGTGTCGCCCCAGAATTCAACACACTTGATTTTTCAAAAATTACGGAGGTAGGAGACTCATAAGGCCCATCTACCTTATTCTCAAAAGAGTCTAAATCAAGTTGTTTTTCTAGAATTATCGAACTCAAAATATCGAATTGTGATTCATTAACACTCGCTATCATTAAAGGAAGATCAGAAGAAGAACCAGAGAAAGTGGGAGAAAGAAGTTGAATACGAACTTGAGGGTGGAGATCGAGTGTATAAATTAGCACAATTTGTAATGATCGATGTGTAAACAGTGATTGTGTAATCTATCAACCCACTGAGAAATGAGGTCAAATCCCTCAAAAGTCGTGAGAAAACATGGGTACGTCAAACTTGGTAAACCAGACATTGAAAATGAAAGTGTAACGGTTTCTTGCAAGGTCGGAGCGAGGATGGAGGGAAGTGATTGAGAAAGGGTATCTGTTAAAAGTTCAGGAGGGTGTGCGCAGTCAATGAAAGGGATAGAATGAATTAGAAAATCCGAATTCTCAAGTAAAACTGCTTCATCCTCAATAATTTCCTCAATACTCTCCTCAAAATTTAGCTTATCCATGCAATTCTCATCAAAATCAAGACGCATATGAAGTTCGGGAGAAATATTTAATGACTCGGGATGATGAATTGGAGAGAAAAATTCAGTCAAATCTGCAGGTTCATCATCCAAAATATTCCCAGCGTCAATATCCTTAATCAAGTGAAAATCAAATTTTTTAGACACCTCATCAAAAGCATGAATATTAATCAATTCAGGTTCTAGAGTGGAGGTGTAGAGATCAAAGGGATTGGTGATGGTTTCACTCGAAAGGGACCTTTCACAATCAGGTAAATCAAACACTACAAAATCGCACAACTCATTAAACGTTTTATCTTCAACTGGTGAATCATTTGGAACACTTGATAGACATTCAAAACCGGAGTTGTGAGATTCAATTGGGGATGAGTAGGTTTGATTTAGAAGGGTGTACATCTCACTCTCACCACTCAAATTCTCAATCTGTCCAACCGCCTCATCATATATTGGAAAATTTGGAGCTAGTTGGAAACCAGCTACCGGGTCACTAGGTTGTATGAGGGCGGCCATGGACGCATTCAAATCCATCATATGTTAGCATGACACTACCCTAAAGTCTTCCAACGCCTGTTCCAAACTAGACATGAGTTGTGAAGGAGTTTCAGTAAAATATTCAAAGTTGTTTGGATACTGGAAACTCCCAAATGGCTGTGTAGAAGCAATGTCCAGGGAAGATGTAAAAGTTGGGTAGGATGGATTGGAATAGAATGGTTGGACAGGGGTAGGATCAACATTTGGATAAGAAAGTGAATGGGATTGTTGATCCAAAAAATTCGCAGTGGTAAAATGAGTGAAAGATCGGTTACGAGATTGTTCAATATGTTCAGCAATAAACATGGATTTCGGAGTTACAACAGGACTCGAAAAAGGAGTATCAACGTAAGAAGGTGGTGAAGGTTGAAATGGTTGATACAAGGTGGATTGCGGAGTCCAATTGGTTGTCTTAGACGCGTCTATCTGATCTTTCAAAGAAATTTTGGGTATGAAGGGGTCGTTCGAAATTCGACCAAAACAAGAACCGTAAGAAGTAATGTCTGGTTGTGGGTACCAAAGTTCGGCAAGAGTTTTGCGAGGTGGGGTACCCATGATGTAATAAGAGAAAGGAGAAGAAAAAGAATGTGATTTTTTTCTTGGAGTTTAGAATTTTTTTGAAAGTGGTTTTTTTTATTTTTTAGAAAGATTTTTTTTTTTGCAAGAATGTGTACGGACTTACTTCAAACAATCACAGTTTAAAACATGCACAATCAAACCTAGAGCTACGGTCTTCTAAGTCAACTAGACTGCTCCTAACTGTTCCAAAGTGACAAGTTGTGAGATAATCCTTAAATCGCATCTTCACTGCCAATTGTAGCCAGGTAAGCACAAATGAAGAAAGGAGGGTTCCGCTCACGAATCACCGTGAGACAGGCCTTTTAAAGTTACCGTTCTCACTTGTCTAGCCTAGGCACCACAAAATCAAGTTTAGATAAACGATTGAATGCCCACAACCTTCCTCTGTCCTAATGAGCACAACAGTCCTTAGTTGGCTGAGTCTAGATATTTTTTAATTAACTCAAGGGTGATGCATATGCTTTTAGTGATTTTTGGGGTCTTAGGAAGGGTAATGAAATCCCCACCCAATCTTGATTGGTGCTATAGACCCTTAGATTCCGTATTAATTATGCAAAGCAGTTAACACACCAAAAATCCAAAACACTTGCAAAATTTTATTTTATTTTTTGGTTGGCAACGCAAAGAATCCTGCACAAAAACAATTTATTGGATAGGAGAAAGAGAATCTGTGCAAAGAAACCTGCAGGAAAAATTTTTCTGTGGAGTGCAGAGGAGAGTAGATAAGAAATAAGATACTCACAGAGATTTTTGGGTTGCTGATGTCACCCTTTGACCGTGGTTCCACGGTCAAACAAGCGCTTCTGCCGCGTTTCCGCGGCGGATCAGTGAGTTTGGATTTTCAGAACTTTTCTCTGCGCTGAGTTGGTTCTCTTCTTTCTGTTTAGATCCCCTGTTTCTGGATTTGTTCACTGAGTTTGCTTCAGATCTGAAACAGAGTTTGCTCCAAGCCTGCACACTTGCACAAAAACCTTTCAAAAATAACAAGATGATTTTTATTTTTATTTTTATTTTTATTTTCTTTTGTTTTTAAAATTTTTCAATTTTTTAAATTTTTTTTAAATTTGTTTTTAACCTGAAATTACACAAAGAAAGAGACTACCGTCTCCCCGACAACGGCGCCAATTGATTGTCAGAGATTTTGCGTGTGCGTTTTAAATTTAAAAATACCGCAATCAAGACGGTGTCGCTTGGTATCTAGCCGGTTGAGTATGGGTCGATCTACAGGGAGATAGAATCTTTTTCTTTATGTTATAACGAGTTAAGTCCAAAAAATTGGTGGTTTTGTTTTAAGATCTACAAATGAGATAAAAATTGATAAAAAGATTGCTAGGGTTAGAATTAGGTTAGTTCAAGATAGGGATCTTCTCACTTCTTTCAATGCCTTAGTTTTGAATAAAGGTGTTAGGGTAATCGGCAACAACGGGGATTAACACGACTGGGAAGAAACTTAGTTTCTTCCTTTTGGTCCTTGTCCGTCCGTTCTTGGCTCTTAGCCCTAACCTCCGGTTAATTCAACCACAACCGGTCTAACTAAGGAATCACCGCTATCATGTAGGATAGGGTGCTGTAGTGAGCGGATTATGGTTGATTTAAAGGCAGTCTGTATTAAAATTATTTGGGAAAGAAAAGAGTGAGAGAGATTTCCATCTCTCAAACCTTCCCTTTCCTACCCCTAACAAGTGAGGAATTACTCACTCATTAGGAAGATAACAATAAAATTCATTTTTTATTTTTATTGATGAACTAAATTGCAGATAATAAAAGAACAGATAAAAAATTGCAGGAATAAAAATTCAGATAAAAAGAATGCGAGATAAAAAAAAATAAAACTTACTTTATTGATGACCTCTCAACAATGCATTACAAATGAATTAAAATTTTAAATCTAAGAATTAAAAAGAGGCATCCTAAGAAAGGCACCCTAAAAGAGGCACCCTAAGAAAGGCACCCTAAAAGAGGCACATCTAATTTGGTTTTGAGCTCTCCTATTTATAGATAGGAAAAACCATAGATTTACATTCTGATCCATACATGAAATTACAAAACAACCCCAAAAACCGAGTCAAAGCACCGACACCCCACCGACACGTGCAGAGCACGGCCGTGGAACTGCGACAGAAGAGCCTATTTGGCCGTGGTTCCGCGGCCATTTGGTGGGTTCATGGGCTCAATTCTTCAGGGTTTCTTCAAGTTGCTTTTATCTTCTATTTTCTTCACTTGGTCTCTCAGAATCTCTTCAATTCTCTTCCAGATATTTAACTGTGGACTTTTGCCTTGAGCTCCGCGTTTGAAATCTTGGATCTTTTGCTGCCCTTGTGCTTTGTGTATTGAAATGCTCAATGATTTTCCATTTATTCCTTGAACTGGTAGGCGACATTATACGGATAGTGTGCGGAAACCCGTATTTCTCTGTTTATTGGTCGTAGTCCCACATTTGTTGTGACTTTTCATGAATTTCACTGTAAAGAGCTGAGAACATGTAACCTGTAACTATTTAGCAGACATGGATCAAAAGTACCTATTTATATGCAATGTGATTAAGAATGGATGGTATAAAAATGCAAAAATCTGATATGAACAGTTACCAAGGTACTTGCCAGAAGGGGGGTCGACAATCAAGTACGTCCTTGCCCTACTGAGCCTGAATCTGACAATCTCCATACAGTCCGGTCTCTTCGTCAAAAAGTATCGCATATCGGGTCTAGGGGGTGGATAACGTCAGACCCCTACTAACCCGATAAGTCATGTCTGAGTCAAGCACCAACAGAGATACTACTGATCAATTATCAGTAAATCCCATCCACCGTGACCACAGATTTCTGGTGATAGCCAACTGAACACATCGCGACATCGACTCCTAATACCAAGAGAGACAAATCCCTGACAATCGACCACTGCCTCCATATGGATCGGGACCGTACCCAACTAAAACCTATTTGCATGACTCCTTTGAGCCATGATAGGGTAGTAATCAAAGTACAGTGGGAATGATTTGTTCAAAGAATATTTATAACCGCAATCAAGAACGGCGTCGCTTGGTAGCTAGCCGGTGAGTACGGGTCGGTCCACAGGGATGTTGTGTATTTCCTAATTTGGTCTAACGAGTTAACTCCAAACGGTGTGAATGGATTATCGCTAAAAACTAAACTGATTTATACTAAGATTAGAATCTTGCTAGGGATAGGTTTAGGTTAAGTTTGGAAATTGAAGATTTCCTCATCGCTTTCAATGCCCTAATTTATATCTCTTTAGGTGTTATGGTAACAATTAATAAAGGGGATTAGTACCATCGGGAAGAAACGATGTTTCTTCCTCTAGGTTCTAGTTCTTCCTTTCTTAATTCTTACCCTAACCTCCATGGAAAACATACGCAACCGGTCGTTTATACTACGGTATCACCGTTACCTCATGGGGTAGGGTGCCGTAGGGAACGGTGTGTGTATGTATGCATGGAGTCCTATAAAAACGTGTGATGGGCAAGAAAGGGGTGAGAGATTTTCATCTCTCAAGCCTTCCCCAAATCTAACCCTAACAAGCGAGGAGACTACTCGCTCATTAGGGAATTGAAAAACATATCTATCTATCTAACTAGGGCAGATAAGAAAATTATACTACGGCAGAATAAAAATTAACTAAGGCAATTAAAAAAACTACTTACTTTATTGATGGCTCTCTCCAAACATTTACACAGGAATTTACAGATCTGAACAGATGAATAAAAAGAGGCATGACCTAAAACAGATTTTAGGATTTCTATTTATAGAACATAGAAACCCTAGGTTTACAATCGCGTCATATCTGCAATTACAATTTTACCCCCTAAGAAAAAGACCTAGTCAACGCACCGCCAGCCGCCATGAGATTTTGCGCCGATACGCGCTTCGCACGGCCGCGGAACCACGGCCAAAACCCCTGTGCTTAATGGCTCAATTTTTCAGGGAATCTTCTGTTGCATTTTTCCTTCTATTTTCTTCAGTTTGTTCTTCAGAATGTCTTCTGGTTCTCTTCCAGATCTCCACAGTGAATAAAGTCGTGGACTTTTACTGCTTGCTTCGTGACGAAGTCTTGAACCTTGCACTGCCTTTGTTCTTTGTGAAATCGTCCATTGATCTTCGTTTAGTCTCCAAACTGTAGGCTTGATCAAGATTCTTCCATTTATCGGTCGTAGTCTCACTTTTGTATCGTCTTTTCATCGTTTTCACTGTTTTTGTTCCGAGAACCTGTAACCTGCAACTATGTAGCAAACATGGGTCAAAAGCACCTGTTTATTTGTAAAATGAATAAGAATGGGGAATATAATAATGCAATATTATGATATGAACAAATACCCCCAAACTTATCTTTTGCTCGTCCTCGAGCAAAACTAGTTTTTATTCTCGAAAAAGACCTAGCCTCACTTTCGCAGGGAAACAAGATTGCACTGAGCTCGTGCAACAAGCCGTTAAACCTCTAGGTGTCCCTAGTAGGAGGAGTGTTGTCTCCTGAGGGTTTTCAGCGGATACTACCCACAAAATCCTATCAATTCGGCCTATTAACTTTTATTCTCCAATTAGGTTTTCCAACAAGGAATTCTATTATCTTCGACTCATAAATTATCCACCCGTATTTTCATGCTTCCTTATCATTTAACTTAAGATCATATATATTCTTGTGAATTTACTTAGCTTTCGGCATCTTTTAAGTTTTCCTTCTAGGGTTCCATCTCAACTTAGGAATTTTTATCATCTCTATTAAAGATATAACTTATATTCTTCATTCCTATCTCTCAACTAAATCCCAATCACATACCCCTACGTGTGTGTATGAATCACCCTTACACTTGGAAATTCAATTCAAGCTCTTATACTCTTGTCCATCGTCCAAAGTATTTTTAGTTGGTGAATTTTTAGATGAAATTGCCCACACATCCTTCATGCGACCGTTAATACTTCTTGAGGTACCAACGACCGATTACAAAATGTGTTTGCACATTAATGCGTAATTCCTAGTCTTGTAATACCTAAGGCTTATAGCAGTGACTCCCAAACCTGTTGGTCTATGGCACTAGGTGATAAAGCACCCTCGCTAAATATTTTTTCTATTTATGCAGCCTTAAGTAATTACAACAACCAGTGTTCATTTTTTATTATCTCTTTATTCACGCTTGTATTTTTATTTTATTTTTCTTCGTACTAAGGACTTTAGACAAGAGCATTTCAAGGTTTCTTCTACTAATCCAAGTTTCAAGGTTCGTGTTTGTGCAATTTGTAGGGTATATATTTTCAGAATTTAGACTTAAGCTTAAGAATTATTTTTCAGACTTATACTTTAATAAAAATATCAATACTCTTCCTTTGTTTTGACTTAGCCCAAGAAGTCAACTCGAAATTTGCCTATTTCTAAATAAACTACAAAAACATATACTTTCTACCGTTAAATTTTAAGAAAGGTTATTTTTAGGGTCTTTAATTTACTAAGTCTAAGGTCTAGTTATTCCTAGCTAGTTAACCTATTTGTCAAACTCCAGTCAATTATGGACAAAATTGAATGTTTCAATTTTTCAAATTTTTCAAATTTTTTGGGTTTTAAAATAAGTATGCAAATGCAAAAATATACATATGAATGCGAAGGAAGAAAGCTTACCGAGCATACCCCCAAACTTAAACTTGACAGTGTCCTCACTGTCATGCTACACCAAGAGGATTGAAAATGTCGGCAATCCCCAGTTTATTTATTTACAAAAAAAAATTATTGTTTTTTTTATTTTTTATTGTTAAAAGAAAAACAAAATATATAAACAAAAAGGTCCCCCAAACTTCAGTGAAACGATATTACACGTCATTGCCAAACCTTGCAAAGACCAAACGTCAACACCAACCAGTTGAAAAATTTATCTGTGTAAAGTATCGGTCGGTGGAAGAACATGTTGTACCGAGCCAAAAAGAATTGGGGAGGAGATAAGTGGTGGTATGGACAGTGTAGTGAAGAGATAGGAGGTGATGATGAATGAAAACGAGAATATGAATGATCAAAAATCAGTGGAATATTTGCATTCTCGTAGCTTATTAAAAGAAATGGGGGTGGTTCAACTTCTAAAGGAGGAGGTTGATTATCCACACAATCCCCGAGATGTTTCAGTGGATCCTTTATTGACTTGGCATCATCCATCATATGCATATGATATTCAATTATGAGGGAACTAATCTCCTCGATGTCCGCCATAGTCCAGCCAAAAGTTTGCCGGTTATCTTGTAAGACCATTAAAAGGGCTTTATCTTGCTCGAGAGCTAGAGATGCCGATATGATAACGGGAAAGGTCTCATTCTCACTTAGGTAAGCGTATTTAAGGTGAGACGGTAAGGGCTTGAGTTCGAGTTTCGGAGGCGAAACAATCAAAGGTAAAATTGGGGAATCTACCTCGAACTCAAAGGATTCCAACAATGGCTCGAAATCACTGTAAGCAACCGAATCGGATGGTTCAACTAGCTCATCTAAAAATTCAAAAGACTCATACTCAGGCGGTGAGTCGTCAAAATCATCCGAAAAAGTAAAACATTCATAATCAACATCGGTTGTGCCAATTGTTTTAGATTCAAGGAGGGACGCACTAGTGGCGTCAAAACTGTTGTCATCAAACAGAAATTTTTCAAGCTCGCTGTTCAGTTGATAAAACTGCACATTTGTATTACATTTTTCCTACCATTTTCTTATTAAAAAAGGACTTTATTATAATATATTATACATATGAGGGTTTATGTGTAAAAACATTATTTTCCATGTGTTAATATATTTTAATTATCATTTGGTAGGAAAATGTATGCAAATAAATTCATTGACCAAATCCTAGTAGAACTAAGTCTACTAAATATTATTTGAGATTATTGTGCAGAATTTTCCAAGTTGTTATGCAGAATTTATCAAGAAAATCAAGTTGTTGAAGAAGACTTGCCTAATTAAGAATCAAAACTTGGAGACCAAGTCTGGAAGCAACCGAGAGAAGATTTCTGAAATCTGAAGGTGCCTAGGATTGCCACATGTTACAAAGACAAAGACCCAAAAAGTTGATGAAGAGTTATGATCAAATGGGCGCGGATCCGCGGCCATACCCCCCCTTGGGCCGCGGATCCGCCGCAATCTTAAGGATTTGGAAGACAAGATTTTTTGGGGTGAATCAAAACTATATTTTACCAAGTTTTCAACAAGAAGATTCTGGCTTTGCACTATAAAAGGGCACCGAGAGAATCTTGGAAAAGTTATCAAGCCGAAGAGATCATGAAGTCCAAGATGGCTCATGCATCCAGGCTGATCATCAACTGTTCATCTACCTCCTTCGGAAAAGTTCGAGAGGCAAACCAAGTTTTTGTAATCATTTTCTAAGGAATAAAGTGTAGATTGTTCAAGTTGATTAATAAAGGTAGTTATTTTATTTAATTCTTTTGCATTTTACATTATGTTTTCCCTTTCTTTCTT
Organism: Agapanthus africanus; assembly: GCA_030015575.1. Taxonomy (NCBI): domain Eukaryota; kingdom Viridiplantae; phylum Streptophyta; class Magnoliopsida; order Asparagales; family Amaryllidaceae; genus Agapanthus; species Agapanthus africanus. The sequence continues at coordinate 135,109,773 of JASDDO010000024.1, read as the reverse complement.
TTCATCTTCTTCTCCCAACATGCGCGAGTAATTCTCCGCTTGTTAGGGTTCGTAGGATTAGGGGAGGCTAATGGATGTTGAACATCCCTAAACCCTTTTTAAGTCCTATAAAGTTTATGAACTTTATCAAAAGAATCATTAACATCCTAATCGAGCGCGCTAACAATTCTTTGTTAGTCCCGACCGCGATTAGAGATTAGATTAATGATTGTTTTGGTAAAGGCTAGATATGAACGGAGTTCCGTGTCGAAATAAGGGTTAAGAGTGGGATTTCTTTTCCCTCCAGAAACCCTAATCTGCACGCATCATCGTCGTTCTAGTTCTAAATCTATTAATGGATAAAAAGGGTAACTTTTAATTAATCGTCCATAACTACTAAATCCTAACGAACCCTACAAGCCTTCTTATTATATTTACTACATCTTTAAAATAATCTAGATCTATATTTTACATTCTTGTTTAACGTAGATCTAGAAATCTTTCTATAAAATTCTTTATCCCTCCTCTCTTTTTCAACACATCTAAAGTAAGAGTAAAAGATTCAACGTTTCCCTGAGGACGACCCGTACTCATCTCGGTCTAGCTACACGCGACACCGTTATTGATTGCGGTTAACTACAAACATACCCTTTTTCGAACCAATCAAATGGCGTCGTTGCCGGGGATACGTGCGTAATTTTTTATTTTTACTATTTGTGTTGAATTCTTAGACGAGTCATATCATTATTAACACAAAACTGCAAATTGCATATTTAACGATTTGTGCGTGAATTTTGCAAGGAGATCTGGAGTCACAGAATTAAGGAGAACAGGGAACAGGGACATTTTTAGAGATCCAGAGGAGCACAGAAGGATATAAAAAAAAATTTATCAAGTGATCCCTCTGCCACGCTGCGGAACCCCGGCAAAAGCACCCTATCGGCGGCGGAATCGCGGCAGGTTAGAGGAATTAGGGCTTCAATCTTCTCTGGTATTTTCTTTCAACTCCTTCTCTCTCCCCTCAAATCCAATAAACTCTATTTTCTGCAGGATTCTTTGCAAAACTGTGCCGCTAAAAAAAAAATTCTTTTTGCAAAAGTTTTGTGATTGGTTTTGTTTTGCATATTTAATACGGACTTTAAGGGGCAAAGACCAAATCAAGATTAGGTGGGGATTTTATCACCCTTCCTAAGCCCCACAAATCACAAACCGAGCATATAGATCAACTCTTCATTAATTTAAAAAATATCTAGACCAGACTCTAAGGACTGTCGCGCTCAATAAGGACAGAGGAAGGTCGTGGGTAATCTATCGTTTATCCGCATTACTTTTGTAGTGCCTAGGCAAGTGTGACAAAGGCTAGTGGTTTTTAATTAGGCCCACGACGTGGTTCCTTCCCACTTACCTGGCACTTACCTGGCTACAAGGGTAGTACGGAGGCGGTATAGGATTGATCCTGCGGCTTGTCCTTTGGAAGTCTAGGAGCGGTCTAGAGACTGGACCTAGGTGACCTTAGTTCTAAGGTTGCTTGTGCATCTTAGGGAGATTTGTCTTGAGTCCCACTTTTTCAAAACAAGTCAATTTTAAATCACACACACGCTGCCACTTGCACTAAACCCGCTTAGTGCATGCTCGGCTGGACACGGGATCCTAGTGCCCGTCTTGTCCGCGTTCCTGCTATCGACACCGAAGTCGGTACTTCTTCATCTTCTTTTCCCCCACCACACACCACATCAACCGTGATGGACGGCACTCCATCTAATTATAACACCACGCTGCCACCGTCCGCAGGTGAGCATAATCCACCGCGCATCTCTCTCCAAGAGAGATGCTATCCTATTCGTGGTCCTCTTCCTACCTGTCTATCTCTTCCACCACCTAACGGGGATAATTTCGAAATTAAACCCCACTACATCAATCTGCTGCCCAAATTTCACAGGCTTGAGTCGGAAGACGCGTACGTTTTCATCACCAAATTCGAAAACGTATGCGCAATGATGGGTACTTCACAATTGACTTTAGATGCTATGCGCTTACGTCTTCTCCCATTCACACTGTGCGACTTGGCAGAAAAATGGCTTTACAATACTGTTGCACACTCTATCACTAATTGAGATGAATTCGTCATAGCATTTCTTAAGAAGTTTTACCCAAACCATAAGACTGCACGTGTTAGGAGCGAGATCAACCAGTTCACCCAGCTTCCCAATGAACCATTTTGGAAGTGCTTTGAACGTTTCAAAGATCTGCTTGTCCAATGTCCTCATCATGGAATCAATAGATGGGATTTATGTCGGATTATATATGAGGGCATTAATCCAGCGACAAAGCAGATGCTTGAAACAATGTGTCAATGCAATTTCATGTCTAAAGATGATGGTGAAGCATGGAAATATCTGGAAGATCTCGCAGAAAGTACTTTGCAGTGGGAAAGCGTAAGACCACCTTCAACTAAGGGAGGTATTCACCAGCTCGATATTTCTATCGCAGTAAAAGCCGAAATGGCAGCGATAAAAAAGAAACTCGATGCTATTGAGAACAAATTTTCATCATTCTCCCTAAATCAGGTCACGCTCCCTAAGACCGTTTGTGGTTGCTGTTCGGATCCTTCACACTTAACGGAAGAATGTCCTATGAATGCATCGTTTCAAGCTAATGCTGTTTTTCAGCAGCGACCTAGAAACGACCCTTATTCTTCCACATACAATCAAGGGTGGAGGAATCATCCTAACTTTGCTTGGAATCAAAACCAACAAAACAATTATCAAAGACCTCCTCTACAGCAACCACAACCACAGAATCAGCCCCCCTTTCAGTCACAAAATTTCCAAAATCCGGCCAACACTTCTACACCACAAATGGCCGGTACTGATAACTCTTCACTCGCACAAACTTTGGATATGTTCATGAAACAATCCATGCAATTTTCGGCTGAGATGAGGTCTTCTATTGATACCTTAACGAAAAACTCCGCCTCCCATGGTGAGAGTATTAAATTAATAGAAAACCAAATCGCACAGTTAAACGCCGCAATGAGTGCGAGAGAGAAAGGGAAACTCCCATCTCAACCCATACCTAATCCTGGCCACTCACAAAGTTATAATGTGAGTGCTGTTACCACGTTGAGATCAGGAAAAGTGCTGAATAACCGAGTGGGTAAGCAGTGTGATGATAGTGACACCAATGATACCCCAGCTTCTTCTTCTTCCCCTAATTCGTCTAGTCTCCCACCTTCACCCGAGCCTATTCTTCGTTTTCCCCAAGGCTCGAACCCTTCGCCCACTTCGCCAAATCTATCTAAGTCGATTCCCACTCCAGTTTTGGGATCGAATCCGTCCCCACAATCCTCTCCAATGTTGGACCAAACCCTTATTGATAAAGCACCTTATCCAAACAGGTTAAGGGGCAACAGACCAAGTCCACAAATGGAGAAGATTGTGGAAATTTTTAAGCAAGTTAACATAAACATTCCTCTCCTAGATGCTATTCAACAAGTTCCGTCTTATGCGAAAATCCTAAAGGACTTTTGCACTAGGAAAAGAAAAGTTCAAGTACCTAAAAAAGTTTTCCTTGCGAGTAATGTGAGCACTGCTTTTACACAACAACTTCCCAAGAAAAGAAAGGACCCCGGAAGTCCTACAATTTCAATTTCTATTGGGGGTAAAAATATTAATCGTGCTCTACTCGATCTAGGTGCTAGTGTTAACTTGCTTCCGTATTCTGTTTATGAGCAATTAGGGATCGGAGAGTTAAAGCCGGCGCATTGCACTCTTCAGATGGCCGATCGATCTATCACCCAACTTAGGGGTGAGCTAGAGGATGTGTTAATCAAAGTCGGGGAATTCATATTTCTTGTGGACTTTATCGTTATTGATACACAACCTGTGGCAAACCCACGCAATCAAATCTCGGTGACACTCGGTCGACCCTTTTTGGCCACTTCCAACGCAGTAATTAATTGTAGAAACGGCTCTATGACCCTATCCTTTGGAAAGAAGTCAATTGAGCTTAACATTTACAAGTTGGGAAGTGAACCCTCCGAACCCTATACTCATGTGTGTTCTGTCGAATTAATGGATATCGACAGCAGCGAATTTGATCAACCTCATGATACTGACTCTTTTCATATGTTTGACCCAACCATGTGCTCTTCCACCGATTTGTCCGGGTCAACATCCAACACTGATGAGGAACTTTTTATAGAGTCTGATGATCACCCTATTTTTTCTGATGACATTATTCTTCGGGGTATCGATGAAAGCTTTGAGGAAATTTTCGCTGATGAACTCGCATTTTTAAAAGATACGGGTGTTGAGATAAATCAACTCCAAGATGAAGAAATTGGACCTCCACCCCCTCTTTTGGACAATCATGATAATGCAAGTAATCCATCATTACTATCACTGTGTCGTCTCTCCAAATTGAGACGCAATCCTTTTCCATTACACCTCTTATCACCTCCCCACTTCTTCTTGTCGAAAGGTGACATGTTCTTCCACCAACCTTGGTGCTTCATCGATAAAATTTTTGAATGGTTGGTGTTGACCTTCGGTCTTTGCAAAGCTTGGCATTGACCAATAACCTTGACCCCCTCATGTGATTTTAAATGATTAGAATTGTTTAACTCAAGTTTGGGGGGGTGGTATATTTTGGCTCTTGAAAGAAAATGATTTTTACAAAATTGTGAGCCTAAAATAAGTTTGGGGGAGGATTTTCACTTTCATATATTCTTACCCCAATTAATAATTTCCTCCCAAGTCTACAGGTTTTTTGAGCTTAACGGATGACATCAGTGAGGACACTGCTGTAAATAGGTTTGGGGAAGGTTTGTGCTTATTTACACATCAATTTGCATCATATTTTGCATAAGCACAACATTTTCAAAAATTTTAAAAAAATAAATAAATTTCTAACAAAAGAGTAGAAAGTGAAAAATTACATTCAAAAGATAGGAATAGTTTAAGAAAACCAAGAAAATTAGAAGTTTTCTTAAACGAACTAGTAATAAGTAGTTATGAGCTGTTGTCCCAAGGGTTAGTAAGATGAAGGAAGTCACTAATCTGAGGATAAAAATAAGTCTGAAAAATAGTTTCTATTCTGGAAGCCAAACATTTGAATGTTGATACCCTACTATATGCACTTACACACGTCTTGAAACTCGGGATAGTAGAGGATACCTTGAAATGCTCTTGTCTAAAAGCCAAAGTATGAAGGAAATAAAAAAATGAAGAAAATATAAAAATGGTGAAAAGAAAAAAAAAATGAACACTGGTTTTGTTATCGCCAAGGCAGCAATAAAAAAATATAGCAAGGGTGCCTCTTCACCTAGTGCCCTAAGGCCAACTGGTCTGGGAGTCACTGCTAAGCCTTAGGTGGTGCAAGACGAGGAAAATATTATCACCTAATCAGCAAGCACATGAGTAATCGGTTTGTTAGTATCTCAAGAAGTATTAACGGTCGCATGAAAATGTGTGAGCAAATCTTAATATTCATCAAATTAAAAAGTACTAAGGTAGATGGACAAGAGTATGATAGCTTGAATTGAATTCTCCGAGTGTAGGGATGTTCTTTACACACACGTGGGGTTATATGATCAATGTTTGGATGAAAGGTAGGAATGAAGAATAAAGACGATGTTTTATTGAGGGATGATGTGATTTGTAACATTTTTTCATGACTATTAAGATAGGGCTCATAACAACTGAAAAGCTAGTATAGTTGGAAACTCTTCTTTTCAAGGCCTTTCTTTTATGGTTCTTATCTTTATATGTAAATTTCACCATCTCTCTTTTGTTATTGGATTTTGTGGGTGTAATCCGCTGAAAACCCTCAGGAGACAACACTCCTCCTACTAAGGACACCTAGAGGTTTAACGGCTTGTTGCACGTGCTCAGTGCAATCGTGTCTGCCTACGAAAGTGTGCTTAGTTTTCTCCTTTCTTTTTCTCCTCTTAAATAAACTAGTTTGCTCGGGACGATCAAAGATAAGTTTGGGGGTATTTGTTCAGTTGATAAAACTGCACATTTGTATTACATTTTTCCTACCATTTTCATATTAAAAAAGGACTTTATTATAATATATTATACATATGAGGGTTTATGTGTAAAAACATTATTTTCCATGTGTTAAAATATTTTAATTATCATTTGGTAGGAAAATGTATGCAGATAAATTCATTGACCAAATCCTAGTAGAACTAAGTCTACTAAATATTATTTGAGATTATTGTGCAGAATTTTCCAAGTTGTTATGCAGAATTTATCAAGAAAATCAAGTTGTTGAAGAAGACTTGCCTAATTAAGAATCAAAACTTGGAGACCAAGTCTGGAAGCAACCGAGAGAAGATTTCTGAAATCTAAAGGTGCCTAGGATTGCCACATGTTACAAAGACAGAGACCCAAAAAGTTGATGAAGAGTTGTGATCAAATGGGCGCGGATCCGCGGCCATACCCTCCCTTAGGCCGCGGATCCGCCGCAATCTTAAGGATTTGGAAGAAAAGATTTTTTGGGGTGAATCAAAACTATATTTTACCAAGTTTTCAACAAGAAGATTCTGGCTTTGCACTATAAAAGGGCACCGAGAGCCTCTTGGAAAAGTTATCAAGCCGAAGAGATCACGAAGTCCAAGACGGCTCACGCATCCAGGCTGATCATCAACTGTTCATCTACCTCCTTCGGAAGAGTTCGAGAAGCAAACCAAGTTTTTGTAATCATTTTCTAAGGAATAAAGTGTAGATTGTTCAAGTTGATTAATAAAGGTAGTTGTTTTATTTAATTCTTTTGCATTTTACATTATGTTTTCCCTCTCTTTCTTTTCATCTTCTTCTCCCAACATGCGCGAGTAATTCTCCGCTTGTTAGGGTTCGTAGAATTAGGGTAGGCTAATGGATGATGAACATCCCTAAACCCTTTTTAAGTCCTATAAAGTTTATGAAATTTATCAAAAGAATCATTAACATCCTAATCGAGCGCGCTAACAATTCTTTGTTAGTCCCGACCGCGATTAGAGATTAGATTAATGATTGTTTTGGTAAAGGCTAGATATGAACGGAGTTCCGTGTCGAGATAAGAGTTAAGAGTGGGATTCTTTTTCCCTCCAAAAACCCTAATCTACACGCATCACCGTCGTTCTAGTTCTAAATCTATTAATGGATAAAAAGGGTAACTTTTAATTAATCGTCCATAACTACTAAATCCTAACGAACCCTACAAGCCTTTGATCGCACGCTTTTGGCGTGTCGGATGTTCAAAGAATTTAAGTGTAACAGCGATCAGGACGGTGTCGCTATGCAGCTAGCCGGTTGAGCACGGGTCGGTCCACAGGGAGATGGTTGTATTTTACCTTCTTGTCTTAGACGAGTCAATAAAGAATGTTGTATGAGTTTGTTCGAGACTATACTATGTGTAATATTTGCAAGTATAAAGTTGTTAAGAAAAGATACGAAATTGTAAGCTAAGAAATCCGTACTCAAAACCTTTGAGCCGAGTCTTGACCAATTGAAGCTAGAGCAATCGGCAACAACGTGGATTAGGGGATTTAAGCGCGGTATTCGTGGAATCCGGCTTATTTACCCTTGTCCTTCCGTTCTTGTCTCTTGCTTTCGCCTCCGGCCAAACCGAACGCAACCGGTCGCGGTTAGGAGTCACTGTTACCTTGTCAGGGTAGGGTGCCTAACGGAGCGCTTGCGTAACCTTTGGGCGGAGTTCAAATGGAAAATAACGGGAAAAGGAAATGAGGAAAGAAGTGTTAACTTACAATGCCGTATTGATTCTTAACAACGACAATAATTACAACATTCACAAAATGAACAAAAGAGAGCAAAAAGAAAAGAACAAAGAAAAGAAAAGATTACAAGAATATAAGTGCATGGAATTTAAGTGCATGAAATAAATTGCAAGTAATAAAAAGCGAGTAATAAAAAGCGAGTAAAAAGAACAAGGAACTAGGACTCAAGACAAGCATGTGATCAATAGCCAACCCTTAAACTTGCAAACTCAATCAAGAGGTTGCAAGATCAAGGGAAGGGTAGAGAACGCATGTGAAATGAAGTGCTAGTCCCGTGAGAAAATACGACCCTTGAGATCAATAACTAACCCTTAACCATTCAAGCTCAATGAAGAGGTTGAATGATCAAGAGAAAGCAAGAATCTCAAGGGGAAGAAGAAACAAAAGAGAATGATACAAAACCCTCATCTTCATTAATCTCCCACTCAAAAAGCTCTCACTACAATTTTCATGGAACAAGAATGAAGAAGAAGAAGAAAAAAGAACTAAACTACAAAAGAAAGATGAACAAAAGAATGACCCTTGGTTGAGCTCAGTTCTGCTGTATTTATAGGCAGGGAGTTGAAGATCTAGGGCAACCATCAGCCCAGAAATGAAATACCAAAAATACCCCCAAAAGACGACAAAAGGAGGCCACAGTACGGCCGCATTTCCGCGGCCAATACCCCCTATTGGCCGCGGAAACGCGGCTCCCTTGGTGAGTTGGGTCGTGGGTTTTGGTCTGGGTCTCTGGTTGGATGTTTCCTTGTGTTTGTTAACTTCAAAATGCACAAAAGTCTTCTAGAATATCAGCAGATTTCCAAGTCCAAGATTGCATTATCTTTGTTTACTTTTGACTTTATCTCCCTCGAGCTCCGCGCACCCATTGATTCTTGTGCAGCCCCCCTCGTGCTCTGTGCTTGTCCCAGACACGAATGACCACTGTCACATGTCTTATATCTGGAACCGGCACTCGGCACTGGACGGATATGGATGACCGGAACCCGGCTTTTATCTGCAGTGACAGATGTTCTGTATTTGGCGTAACTGTGGAGATTTTATCTTGATTTGCAATATTTGTACCGGAAACCTGTATTCTGTCAATATGTAACAAACACGGATTAAAAGCACCTACCTATAAACACACGAGCGTAAGAATGGGCGGTATAAAATGCAATATTCTGGTATGAACAAATACCCCCAAACTTAACTTTTGCTCGTCCCGAGCAAAACCAATTATTCACAAAAATGATAAACGCACTTTCGCAGGGAACGCGATTGCACTGAGCGCGTGCAACAAGCCGTTAAACCTCTAGGTGTCCCTAGTAGGATGAGTGTTGTCTCCTGAGGGTTTTCAGCGGATTACACCCACAAAATCCTGTCAAGTTAGTGTCATAAGTTAACATCGATTCTACTCCTACAGTTTAGTATTTACGTTAGAAATTCTATCATCCTAAGTTAGAAATATCCAACCCTTATTTTTCACACCTCTTATCTATTTAACCTTGGTTCGTATACGCTCCAAAAAAGTTCAAAAAGATGTTTGTTCTCCTGAGTTTTCCTTCTAAAGTACGGCCTCAAATCAGGGATTTTTATCAACTTTACAGAAAACACAAGTCTTATTCTTCATCTCTATCTTTTATCCAAACATCGATTATATATCCCTACGTGTGTGTATATTTGCACCCCTACACTTAAGAATTCAATTCAAGCTATAGTACCCTTGCCCTAATACCTAATACTACTTCTTTTCATTAAGGATGGACGGATTTGCTCACACACCTTTTATGCGACTATTAATGCTTCTTGAGGCACTAACGACCGATTACTGAATGTGTGAACTTAAAGCGTAAATAGCAGTTTCCAGGTCTTGACTTTATTCTATTTTTTTCTTTTTCTTTTTCTTTTTCAAGACCGGATATATCTTTCAACATGCTCTTTTGGTGTTTAGCTTCAAATACCGTTTTTTCTTTCATACTAGGCTTTCAGGCAAGAGTATTTCTAGGTATCCTCTACTATCCCAAGTTTCAAGGTGCGTGTAAGTGCAGTTTGTAGGGTATATACTTTCTAAATTTGAACTCAAGAAAAGAAACTATTTTTCAGACTTATCCTTCAGTAAAGCATCAATACTTTCCCTTCATCTTGGCTTTAACTAAAGAACTGAACTCAAGATTACCTATTTCTCAAAAAAAACTGTAAGGACGTATACTTACCAAGTTTAAACAGAATGAGGGTTATTTTTAGGGTTTTCAATTCCTAAGCCTAGAATTTAGTTATTTCTATCATATCAACTAAACTTTCGGAATAAAGATCTAAGTTACCCTATTAGCTAACTTGACGACAAAGTTTTTATATTTTTTGGAAAATTTTTTATTTTTGTGGGTTTTTAATAGGGTATGCAAATGCAAAATATACAAATGAATGCGAAGGAAGAAAGCTTACCGAGCACACCCCCAAACTTAAACTTGACAGTGCCCTCACTGTCAGGCTACACCAAGAGGGTCAAAATTGCCGGCGCTCCCTAAAAACAAATTATATACAAAAAGGAAAACCAAAAATATATACAAAAAAAAGAGTCCCCCCCAAACTTAAGTGAAACAGTGTTTCCACTGTTAAGCGATGAAGTTCAGGATTAGGGGGGAAAGAACAGTATCAATCTATACAAGGCCTTACACAGGCCAAAAGTTAACACCAACCATTCAAAGATCTTATCGTGATAAAGCAGTGGCTGGTGAAAGAAGGTGAAGAGGTAAGAAAAGGAGAATACGTGAGACCGTATGCGGAGAGAAGTGGGATACGGTCTCGGTATATGAGAGGAAGAAGAATGGCGGAAGGGAAAAAGAAGTGGAATACGAACTTGAGGGTGCAAATGGAGTAAATAGATTAGCACAATTTGTGATGACCGATGTGTGAAAAGCGATTGTGCTAATATATTTACCCGTCGAGAAATGGGGTCAAATCCCTCAAGATTCGAGAGCAACCGTGGGTACGCCGAACTTGGTAAACCACACACAGGAAGTGAAAATGGTACGGGTTCTTGCAAGGTCGGAACGATGGAAAGGATGGAGGGAAGTGGTTGAGGAAGGGTATCGGTTAAAGGTTCAGGAGGGTGTACACAGTCAGTTGAAGGAACAGGATGAATTGGAAAATCCGACTCATCAAGCAAAACTGGTTCATCCTCAAAACTATCCTCAATATTCTCCTCAAAATTTAGCACATCCATGCTCTTCTCTTCAAAGTCCAGACGCATATGGGGTTCGGGAAAAACATTTAATGACTCGGGATGATGATTTGAAGAGACAAACTCAGCCAAATCTACGGGTTCATCATCCAAAATATCCCCAGCGTCAATATCCTCAATCAAGTGAAAATCAAAATTCTCTGACACCTCATCAAAAGCATGGATATTAATCGATTCTGGTTCTAAGATGGAGGTGTAGAGGTCAAAAGGATTAGGTATGGTTTCACTTGGAAGGGACCCTTCACAATCGGGCAAATCAAACACTACGAAGTCGCACAACTCATTCATCATTCTATCTTCAATTGATAAATCATGTGGGATACTCGATAGACTTTCAAAACAGGAGGTGTGGGATTCAATTTGGGATGGGTAGGTTTGATTTGGAAGGGGATACATCTCACTCTCTCCACTCAAATTCACAGCCTGTCCTGCCGCCTCATCATACATTGAAAAAGTTGGAGCTAGTTGAAAACTAGCTACCGGGTCACTAGGTTGCATGAGGGCGGCCATGGAAGCATTCAAATCCATCATCTGTTGGCTTGACGCTACCCTAAAATCTTCCAACGACTGTTCCAGACTAGACATAGGTTGTGAAGGGGTTTCAGTAAAAAATTCAAAGGTGTTTGGATACTGAAAACTCCCAAACGGCGGTTCTGAAGCAATGTCTAGGGAAGGTGCAAAAGTAGGGTAGGATTGGTAGGAATTGAATGGCTGGACAGGAGCAGGATCAATATTTGGATAAGAAGGTGAATGGAATTGTTGATCCCAAGAATTTGAAGTGGTGAAAGGAGTGAAAGATCGGCTACGGGATTGTTCAATACGTTCAGCGATGGACATAGGTCTTGTGGCTACAACTGGACTTTCAAAAGGGGTATCAACGCAAGAAGGGGTGAATGTTTGAAACGGTTGATACGAAGTGGATTGCGGGGTCCAGTTGTTCGTCCTAGACGCGTCTATCCGATCTTTCAAAGAAATTTTGGGCATGGAGGGGTCGTTCGAAGTTCGACCAAAACAAGAACCGTAGGAAGTTATGTCTGGTTGTGGGTACCAAAGTTCGGCAAGAGTTTTTCGCGGTGGGGTACCCATGATATGAAGAGAGAGAAAGAAAGGTAGAGAAAAGGAAGGGAAAAAGAATGTGATTTTTTTTTTAAGTTATTAACAAAAGAATGAAATATACACACAAAAAGAATCTGGACAAAAACAATCACGACACAAAAATACCACACACCTAATCGTTCTAGGGTTCACCTAGGTAAACTAGACCTGCTCCAGAACTTGATTGTCGAAGTAAAACTGTGTCGAGAAACGGGCTCAAGATACACTGATCACGAGGCCAGGTAAGTGCAAAGATAAGGGGAGGTTTTCCAACGCTTTCGCGAAGTTCCTTAATTAAATAACCCTTTCTCTTTTGGCGGTTTCGCCGTTCACACTTTCCTAGACACCCCGTAAACAATATACCGTTAAGCGAGGTTCTAAACACAGTTAACTTCTCCTAGTGAGCGCGAAGTCCTTAAGGCTTAAAGTCTAGTTTCTTTTAAATTTTGTGCGGGTAGACGTTATGCTCAAGTTCGTGATTTGTGGGCCACGGAAAAGGTGATGAAATCCTTTACCGTATGTTGTGGGGTTCGCTTGCCCTTAAGTCCGTATTAATTGATGCAATGCGCAATTCAATAAAAATTCTATAAAGAATCAAAAAATCGTTTTTTAGTTTAAGCGCGGCGCTGCAACAAATACGGGTTAGTCAATTTTTAGCGTTTGCTAGCGAACTTGCAAAGAATCCTGCAAAAGAATAGTATATTGGAAGCGTCGGATTTGAGAAGAAGGTGTTAGGAAAGTACGTACCGTTAAGTTTTGGGTTAGGAAACCCCCGTTGAATCAAATCCGGTAAGCTTGAAAAGTTCGCTTGCGCGGGTCAAACTACCCGGATCTTTGGCACTGTACTTCGTAATCACCTTTGCCTTGAATGCACACTTTGCTCCCCACAATCGCAGTTTGCAAATACGCAAAAATCTGCACACTTGCCCACAAAAAATGTTATCCAGAAAAAATAAAAAGAATATATTTTTTTTTAAATATATACAAAAATAATATTAACCCGAATAACAAGAAAGAAAATACGCTACCGTTTCCCCGGCAACGGCGCCATTTGGTTAAAAGAATTAAAGTTAACCGCAATCAAGACGGTGTCGCTTTGCAGCTAGCCGGTTGAGCACGGGTCGGTCCACAGGAAGATGGTGGTATTTTACCTTCTTGTCTTAGATGAGTCAATAAAGAATCTGTATGTGTTTGATTCTAACCTATGTGTTTATTTGCAAGTATAAAGTTGTTAAGAAGAAAATACGAGATTATAAGCTAAGAAATCCGTACTCAAAACCTTTGAGCCGAGTCTTGACCAATTGAAGCTAGAGCAATCGGCAACAACGTGGATTAGGGGATTTAAGCGCGGTATTCGTGGAATCCGGCTTATTTACCCTTGTCCTTCCGTTCTTGTCTCTTGCTTTCGCCTCCGGCTAAACCGAACGCAACCGGTCGCGGTTAAGAATCACCGTTACCTTGTCAGGGTAGGATGCCTAACGAAGCGCTTGCGTAACCTTTGGGTGGAGTTCAAATGGAAAATAACGGGAAAAGGAAATGAGGAAAGAAGTGTTAACTTACAATGCCGTATTGATTCTTAACAACGACAATAATTACAACATTCACAAAATGAACAAAAGAGAGCAAAAAGAAAAGAACAAAGAAAAGAAAAGATTACAAGAATATAAGTGCATGGAATTTAAGTGCATGAAATAAATTGCAAGTAATAAAAAGCGAGTAATAAAAAGCGAGTAAAAAGAACAAGGAACTAGGACTCAAGACAAGTATGTGATCAATAGCCAACCCTTAAACTTGCAAGCTCAATCAAGAGGTTGCAAGATCAAGGGAAGGGTAGAGAACGCATGTGAAATGAAGTGCTAGTCCCGTGAGAAAATACGACCCTTGAGATCAATAACTAACCCTTAACCATTCAAGCTCAATGAAGAGGTTGAATGATCAAGAGAAAGCAAGAATCTCAAGGGGAAGAAAAAACAAAAGAGAATGATACAAAACCCTCATCTTCATTAATCTCCCACTCAAAAAGCTCTCACTACAATTTTCATGGAACAAGAATGAAGAAGAAGAAGAAGAAAGAACTAAACTACAAAAGAAAGATGAACAAAAGAATGACCCTTGGTTGAGCTCAGTTCTGCTGTATTTATAGGCAGGGAGTTGAAGATCTAGGGCAACCATCAGCCCAGAAATGAAGTACCAAAAATACCCCCAAAAGACGACAAAAGGAGGCCACAGTACGGCCGCGTTTCCGCGGCCAATACCCCCTATTGGCCGCGGAAACGCGGCTCCCTTGGTGAGTTGGGTCGTGGGTTTTGGTCTGGGTCTCTGGTTGGATGTTTCCTTGTGTTTGTTAACTTCAAAATGCACAAAAGTCTTCTAGAATATCAGCAGATTTCCAAGTCCAAGATTGCATTATCTTTGTTTACTTTTGACTTTATCTCCCTCGAGCTCCGCGCACCCATTGATTCTTGTGCAGCCCCCCTCGTGCTCTGTGCTTGTCCCAGACACGAATGACCACTGTCACATGTCTTATATCTGGAACCGGCACTCGGCACTGGACGGATATGGATGACCGGAACCCGGCTTTTATCTGCAGTGACAGATGTTCTGTATTTGGCGTAACTGTGGAGATTTTATCTTGATTTGCAATATTTGTACCGGAAACCTGTATTCTGTCAATATGTAACAAACACGGATTAAAAGCACCTACCTATAAACACACGAGCGTAAGAATGGGCGGTATAAAATACAATATTCTGGTATGAACAGCCTTCTTATTATATTTACTACATCTTTAAAATAATCTAGATCTATATTTTACATTCTTGTTTAACGTAGATCTAGAAATCTTTCTATAAAATTCTTTATCCCTCATCTCTTTCTCAACACATCTAAAGTAAAAATAAAAGGTTCCACGTTTCCCAGAGGACGACCCGTACTCATCTCGGTCTAGCTACACGCGACACCGTTATTGATTTCGGTTAACTACAAACACACTCTTTCGAACCAATCACTCGCGGTCCTCCTACGTGATTTCGTGAATCGAGCAAACTTCTCGTGTACTAGTTTTAGGCACGGGGGCAGAGTTCCTATCCTGTAAATATTGAACTCACTAGACATCTTCCCAAAGGATAGAGTCATAGAGCCATTGTGACAATTTATTACAGCATTGGAAGTGGCCAAAAATGGTCAACCGAGGATCACCGGAATTTGGTTTTGTGGGTTAGCAACAGGTTGTGTGTCCATAACAATAAAATCAACGGGGAATATGAAGTCCCCTACTTTGATCAACACATCCTCTAACTCACCCCTAGGATGGGTGATTGATCGATCAGCCATTTGGAGAGTACAACATTTGGGTTTCAACTCTCCAACACCTAATTGCTCGTATACGGAGTAGGGAAGCAGGTTAACACTAGACCCAAAATCTAAAAGTGCTCGATTGATGTTCTTATCCCCAATTGTTATTGAAATTGTAGGACAGCCAAGGTCCTTTCGATTTTGGGGTAAGGGTTGACGTTGGTTAATAGCATTGCTTACGGCACTAGCTACTAGCACTTTCTTGGGTATTTGAGATTTTCTCTTCAAAAAGCATAAGCCCTTTAAGATTTTCGCGTAAGAAGGGACTTGTTGGATTGCATCCAAGAGAGGTATATTTATGCTAACCTGTTTAAATAACTCCACAATCTTCTCCATTTGTGGAGTTGGTTTATTGGATCTCAACCTGTTTGGAAATGGAGCATTTTGAAAATCTGTTGAGTCCAATGTCTGTGGAGTAGAATGTGGAGTTGGAACGGATCCCATTGTGGGTGTGTTCGTGAAGTGATATGTTGGTCCGTTCGGATCAGAAGAAGAAGAGCCTTTTGAAGAATGAAGAATAGGCTCTAATGAAGAAGATGAAGATGAAGAAGAAGATGATGGAAAAGAAGAAGATGAAGAAGAACCATCGGCGGGGGTGGCATCACTATTACCCACGTTATTATGCAACACTCTTCCAGATCTCAACGTGGTCACAGCATTTACATTATGATTTTGTTGTTCATATGCAACATATGCGTTGTGTGTGTGACCGGGATTTGGCAATGGTTGATATGGAAGCTTTTCCTTTTCTCGCTCTCTCAACGCAGCAGTTAGTTGTGCAATTTGGGCCTCAATAGATTTGATACTTTGATCAAGTGAAGCATTGTTGTGCACCAAAGACTGAATGGAAGTCTCCAACCTTGCTGCGGATTGTGTAGATTGTTGTAGAAACGCATCTAGACTTCTTTCTAGCGAGGTAACCTTATCATCATTTGGTTGAACAAAATTGTTTTGAGGGTAAAAGTTGTTAGGCACAAAATTGTTCATTTGATTTGGGTAAGGTTGTGGTTGGAAAGGTTGCCGGTATTGAGTTTGTTGGGGTGCTTGTTGTTGTGGAGGAGGAGGCCTTTGAAAGTTGTTGTTTCCTTGGAATTGTTGATTTTGATTCCAAGAAAAATTTGGGTGACTCCTCCATCCCGGATTATAAGTCAAAGAGTATGGATCATTTCTTTGTCATTGCTGAAAGGCAGCATTGACTTGATCTTGTCCATGAACAGGTAGATTGTAAGGACACTCTTCGGTAAGGTGTGATGGATCCGAACAACAAGCACAAACAGTTCGTGGGGGTAAAGCAGGGGCAGGAGAAGGCGATGAGATTTTGGTCTCAATTGCTTCTAGCTTTTTCGTAAGTGCGGCCATCTCGGCCTTCATAGCAATCGACATATCTAATTGATGTATGCATGCCCTAGACTGACCAACAGAAGAAGATAAGGTGGTTGTTCCCTGATTAAAAATCAGGAAAAAACTTCAAATAGAGGCATCATGTGCTCACACGTGGCCAATGGTCACGTGTTGGCACGTGATGGTTAAAGCAGCGGCACAGAAGAGGAGTCCATTCGGGGGGTCGCGTGCTCACACGCGACCGGGGTCGCGTGTGAGCGTGTCAACACGTGACTGGCTTTAAAAGCCTCACGGTTTAATAGAATTAAATTCTAAAAAAGATCATTTAAATCTTTCCAAAATAGAGAAAAATTAAGAAGAACTGTTGGATTAAGAATCCAAGGGTGATTAAATATCACCACTTTATGGAAAAATCTTGGACAAGGAAAGATTTCCCCTAAATCTCACCGAAATAACAAATAGAATATCTTTGGATTAAAACATCCAACGGTGAATAAAATTCACCTAGTAATCTAAAGGCTCAGATTAATGACGAAAACAAAGCAAATATTTCAATGAGAGATTTACTAAACAAATTGATTCTTTTCCTCCTCCTATAAATAGGAGTCGAGAAGGGAGAATTAAAAAAGGAGGAGAGACAGAATTTTGGAGAAAAAACTTTGAAGAGAATTTTAGCACCTTGAAAATTCAGAAAGAAAACCCTAGGTGAGAAAAAGAAAGAGGATCCAAACTTCAGAAAAAAGAGAATTTAATTCTCAAAGATCTAAGAGTTTAACTCTTTTGCAAAGAACTTAGTTCTTTCTCTGGTTGAAGATCTGCAAAGTGCACATCTCCCCGTAAATTGAGAATTTAATTCTCATCGGGTCGAGATCCTGCCATGCAGATCTAAAACTTAGAGAAAGAATTGAGTTTGGAGAATTTAATTCTCCCAAAGTTATAGGAATTTAATTCCTCCAAGATAAAATTAGGGTTTAACCCTATCTGAGAATTCAATTCTCCAAAATTATAGGAATTTAATTCCTTCAAGATGGACAGAACTAGGGTTTAACCCTAATTGAGAATTTAACTCTCTCAAGCTCGCAGGAATTTAATTCCTCTTAAAATGAAATTAGGGTTTCACCTTATGCCAGAACTTGATTCTTTACATATATGGGAATTTAATTCCCACAAAAGGAAAATTAGGGTTTAACCCTACCTAAGAATATAATTCTTCCAAAGAAAATAGGAATTTAATTCCTCCAAAGTGATAGCTAGGGTTTAACCCTATGAAGAATTTAATTCTTAAAAAGATAAAGAGATCTTCAAACAGGCAAGAACCAGGGTCACGTGTCCCCACGTGACCCCTGTAAAGATCCGCAGAAAAGAACTCAGAGGCAACGCCTCACGTGCTCCACGTGACCCCTGAAGCACAGAAAGAAAAAGAAAAAGAAATAGAAGCTCTGAGCGCTCTCACGTGTTACCACGTGACCCCTTGGCAAATAAGCACATAAATCCCCATCGCGTGTTAGCACGTGATGCTCCAAAATCAAATATAGAAAGTATTCAATACTTTTTTTTGCAGAACAGAATAAGGGGAATCTGGTCCCGCCTTTGGGCGCTCTCACGTGCCCACATGTGACCCCTTTTTCTTTAGTGTTTTGACACTAATTAGAGATCTTCATTCCCAGTGTTTAACACCGATTTTTCTTAGTGTTTAACACTAATTTGAAAACCCTATTTGCAGTGTTTAACACTGATTATTTTCTAGTGTTTGACACTAAATCGAAAACTATATTTCCAGTGTTTAATATTGATTGTTCTTTTAGTGTTTAACACTAGTTTGAGAATTCTGTCTCTAGCGTGAAACACTTTTGTTATTTAGTGTTTAACACTACTTTTAGCCAAATTGGCTAATCTTTCATAGGCAAAGCCTCCCCTTCAATTGAACCTCAAAATTGAATAATATCCAGAGCTACAACAGAAATGTTATCAAGCCCCTCAAAACTTTTGTGGACCGGAACCAGAAAAAAGTCAAACAGTTCAACAAAGGGACAGACTTAATTGGACTTAGCCCAAGTTGGCCATAAGTCCTCAATCCAGACCTAACTGAGCCAATGGGCTCACAATATAATTAATTGGCCTTGGTTCCAAATTGGGCTATAGATCATTTAATCTACCTTGGTTCAAGGGTACATCTCTTCACTCCTTTGATATTTGTCGTTGTAATTCCTCAACGTCTTCAAAGAGGTGACGGGTCCCAACAACCATACATTTCACGGACTGTGGGGTCCTTAAACTCATGGACTATGATGTCCTTAACCTTGACCGTGATGTCTTAAAACTAACAATGGACTATGATGTCCTTAACCTTGACCGTGATGTCTTAAAACTAACAATGGACTATGATGTCCTTAACCTTGACCGTGATGTCTTAAAACTAACAACGGACTATGATGTCCTTAACCTTGACCGTGATGTCTTAAAACTAACATCGGACTGTGGAGTCCTTAAATCCACGGACTATGATGTCCTTAACCTTGACCGCAATGTCTTAAAACTAACATTGGACCGCAATGTCCTTAAACTACCTATCGACCGCAACGTCACTAAACTAAACAATAGAGCCTCCAACTACTCTTTTGTCGGATCTAAAAGATCCCGTTAAGTTGATCTTAGTCTGAAATTAGACTAACGTATCCTTAACAAACGTTTAAGTTGATCTTATTATAAAATAAGTCTAACGTGTCCTTAAACACAACCCCCAAACCCAAATCTAAGAAAGATACGGATTTGGACTAGTCCACGCCCTACGGGCGACAACATAACTTAGTCTCCGTATACAATCCACGGGCAACCAAACACAAAACAAACACCCACGACACGAGGTGACCATATGGAGAAGGAGAAAGTTGTTACCACGATGCGGTAGCGTAATTAACTGCAGGGGCTTGCGCCTGCAGGGAAGAGTGTCCCCACAATCAAAAACCCCTCAAACGAGGGGGAATCTGACGAAGTCTGGTACATCGGCCGCATCCGTTTAAACCTTCGATACATGATGCCATAAATCAACTTGGCATCTTCGAAGAGGTGGACGGATAGCACCTATTAGCATCTTCCTCGAATCTCAGGCAAGACATCCCTGTCGCGCCGTCTTTCAGAGGGGAACAGATTCTGGCACGCCCGGTGGGACCTTTTTCTCTTTCCACTCCACACTTCGTGTGTCGTGTTCACGAACGAATCGCGGTTTGCTATGGTTGCCCTTAGGTTTCGAGGTACTGAGATTTGGCGTTTTGCTTGGTGCAAAAAGCAAAGATCAATGGCGTTCACCTGCTCAAAGTGTTCTATATGCAACTGCAACCTACGCTCCGCCTCGACTGGGGGCATAACCTACGGGCCCCAAGCGGCTTTTTTGTTCACGATGCCCGTGGAGCAGATTACTCAAGCCACCATAGGGCTGTTTTTCGGGACCATACTCCCGCCAATGAGCTTCACCGCTCCTGTACCAACACTGGAAGCTCCCAAGAAGTCGGTCTTCGATCGGCTTACAGCTACTGCGGCCCCTCTCAACGGGTCGTCCAACTCCAGCTCCTCGGTCTTCGCCAGACTGGGCCAAAATTCCTGTGGGCCCACAATGAAGCTTGCAATCCCAGAGAAGGTTGTTCCAAAGGAGATAGCCATCCCTGCTCCTGAAGTCGTCAAGGCGGCTTCTCCTGCCAGAGGGTCGGTCTTTGCAAGACTGACTGCTCCCATTCCCGCTCCCGCTCTGAAATCTGTTTTCAACCGATTGGATACTGCTTCTCAAAGGACATCAGTCTTCAATAGGCTGACACCAGCAGCAGCCCCTCACCTGGACAGGGGGCAAGACAAAGCCATCCCCATCACCGAACCAACTCCATCAGCTCGACACGCTCGACGTCGCCACTGGCGCCGGATAAGGAAGGCTGGGGGAAACTCCCCCTCTGGGCTAACTCCACCGGCTCCAACGGTGGAAATTAATGCTGTTGTTCCAACAGGGAACAGCTTTGAGCTGCTGAACAGGGTACGCAGGAATTCGCCTACTGCCATACTAAAAAGATCTCCTCCACCGGTAGAGACCATCGTAGAAACAAAGCCGGAGCAGTCTCCTCGACGGCTGTCTTCTAAAGTCTACAAGATTTGGCGACGAGTCCGAGAATCGGTGATTGATCCGAATTTCTCCCATCAGCATAAGAAGTCGAAAGTCCGACAGGAAGAAAACCGCCCCGTTAAGCAACGGAAGACGACGGCCACCTGGGTGCCCACATCAACGGCCCCCTCAACTTCGATGGCCCACAAAAGAAGAAGGCCGGAGAAAGTCCCCACGCCTGCGGCAAATGTCAAAGGCAGTGAGCCTAAACGCCCTAAGTCCGGGGGCATGGTGGTACATACCGTCTACATGGCGTCCGGGAAAGAGGATAGCCGTATATCCACAGGTCATCGACCGCTTACGCGATCAGTGACTAAGGCTCAAGAGCAGCAGCAGAAGCTCCAAGAGATAATGACCGCGATGGCCGCACTCACCGGGCCAAAAGAAAGCCCAGAAGCATCCTCGGATCAGCGACAGGAGCAAGAAACCGATACCGAATTCCTTCGCAGGATACTTGAAAAGAAGGACAGAGAGGCTGCAGAACAAGCAGCCAATATAAAACGGATGGCTCTTCTGTTTCAGGACATGGTCGGGATAATGATCCAGCCGGATCCTCCAGCCGAAGATCCTCCGATTATCCTTGAAGATGACAGAGGAGAAACGTCAAACCCACCACCGGCTCTCTCAACAGCCAAGGAGGAGACAATTTCCAAAGTTGCCCTGGATGACTACATTGCTCAACAAATACGAGTTCACCAGGCAACTGAGACGGCCGGCCAAGTTGTCAAAACGGGGAGACCATATCCGAGATGGTATGATCAGATCAAATACCCGCCGAGCTACACGATCCCAAATTCCATGTATACAAAGGGACAGGCAATCCCCATCAACATGTCGCTCAGTTCAGGGCTCTTTGTGGCAACACCGATGGCGATGATAAACTTTTGCTCCGCCAATTCGTTGGCAGCCTATCGGAAACAGCGTTTGAGTGGTACTCCGAGCTTCCAAACGACTCCGTCAAAACTTTCGCAGAGATGGAGTTGCTATTCACCCAGGGATTCGCGAGCGCCAGCGAACGCACCCCAATAACGGCGTTGATTAATGCAAGGGTGAAGCTAGGCGAAACTTGGGTTCAATATGCAATCCGATGGCGGAACCTGTGGTCGAAGTGCGAACGGCGCATCGAAGAAGCACCAGCGGTGGGCATGTTCGTGGGCACCCTAGACCCTCATGCAACTAATTCACAATTCATGATGTTCTTTAAACCGACCACGTTCCAGGCTTTAATCGACAAGCTAGCCCAGATGGATCAAATGGGTCACAGACCGTCTCCCCCGAAGCCGGAACCTCGGAACGACAAGGGTAAAGGGAAGGCAACCTTCGTTGCGAACACCCAACAGTAGCCCAGTGCCCCAAAGCTAGCGGATCAACTGGAGGAGAGACGGCGCTATTACGATGAGAAAATGAAGCGTCCTTACTCATTCCCACGGGACAAGACGAAGAGGTTGTTCGAGCTGGCTATGCGCAACAGGCTTATCAACTTGCCGAATCCCAGGCGACCGCCGCAACCCAGCGAAGTGAATAATCCTAATTATTGCCCTTACCATCAAACGGTAAGCCACCCGATCGAGGATTGCTTCGTCTTTAAAGGATGGATCGAAGATCAATACCTACAAGGCAAGTTTGCGCTGTCCGAGAAGTGGAAAATAAACCCACCACAACCGCACACTCCAAAGAAGACGGACACACCGGGGCAACTTGTTGTTTTGTTGAAGAAGCTCCATGGGAGGTCGTGCTGTCAACCAAAACCAAAAGGATGTTGAATGATCTCCATACATGCCCGGCGATCAGGTGGAAGAACCCGCTAGAACCCCAGATCATCGGAGGGATGCTGAAGCCGCGCCCAACTCCAAATATTGGTGGTGATGGCCTAAGTACTCACGCCCAGCCGTCAAAATCTTCAAGGAAGAAGAAGAAGAGATCTAAAAAGCCCGTGAAGCTGGCGACAAGCGCACGGACTTACAGAAACAGATTGACGCGCTGGAAGAGTATAACCAGAAGGCGTGGTTTCCAATCACGCTCCAAGAGTTCCTCAGCCACGTCCTCGAGGACGAAAATGTTGGAGAAGACTCATCAGATGAATCTGAGGACTACGTAGTAAGTTGTCATGTGATCTCTCACTCATTGATAGATGATAAAGAGGCTCCTTGCACCGAGAAACCGGGGGCGGGTCCTGAACCAGAACTTCTATGGCCGTCAGACGAGATGATCGACGCCTTCCTGAATGAGATTCGTCTGAAAAGTAAAGCCAATCGGGAGCGTGAGATGGCCATATTGGAAGGAACCAAACGCCGGCGACTAGACGAAAGAGTCGAGGCACTCCCATCAAATCAAAAGACATCCGTTGCGGATAAAAACAAATTCAAGACGAAGAAAAGGTTTGCTAAAGCCATATCAATGGGAATGAAGCTACCACCCTCTGAAGAAAACACTCTCAGTGGAGCAGAGATACATCCTAATTACTGCTCATATCATCGAAAGATTTCGCACCCCAACGAAGAATGCGACGCTTTTAAAAGATGGTGGCAGGGATATGTTGCTCACCGGCAACATTTTAAGCGGACGAAACGCAAAACTCATCGGGAGCAAAGAAGTACGACCGAGGAGCATAAAAGAACTACCGGCAACTGATGTACGGTCAACGCCGGAGGATCACAGGTTCTCACCTTTGGGAGCGACTCTGACGAGGAAATGGCTTTTAGCCCTCTCTTTAAAGAATCCATCTTAGGGAAAGAGGAAGAACCAAAGGCCTGTGAAAACATTCAGCTGCGCAATCGTATGCTTCCAGAAAAGAATCTCAGACCCACGAATAGAAAAGATAAGGGAAAAGAAAAGGTCTCTGAGGATATCGCCCTGAATGACCAAGTCATGAAAGAGCTGACTGCTAAGGACCCGCCAAAGAAAAGTAAGGTGGACTATAACGTCCTAGCGCATCTGAGAAAACTACCCTCTCAGCTCAGCATTCTCGACGCCCTCTTATTATCAAAAGAAGCGAGAGATTCGTTAATCAAGGCACTGCAAGAGCCCGAGCAATTCCAAACCTTCCTCGCCGAAGAAAGGATGAAGGACAAGCTGGAAGAAGTGCACACAGCCGATGTCACGTTCGGTGATGAAGACCTTCTCCTTGGGACGTGTGACCACAACCGTCCCCTATATGTCTCTGGATACTGCCACGATATCAAGATAGGTAAAATCCTGGTTGACAATGGGTCTTCCGTTAATCTCCTTAATGTACGGGTGTTGAAGGAAATCTGCATGAGCGTTCAGCACCTCGCTCGTGATAAAATCACCATCTCCGGTTTTGACTCCCAGTCATCGCAAACTCTCGGATCTGTGATACTAACATTACGCTTCGGACTACTCGCCACGGATATTAAGTTTCACGTTATTGACACTAAGACCTGCTACAACGCTTTGCTCGGTCGTCCTTGGTTACACGAGTACAACATCATCCCTTCTACGCAACATCAGTGTATGAAGTATTTCAAGGATGGTCTTGAGTATACCGTGACAGGAGAGCTGAATCCATTCTCCGTGAATGAAGTCCGCAAATACGAAGATGCAAAATACTTTTTGCCAGAACTTGAGGACACAGAGAGATGTCACAAACCGGTGAACAAAGTCGTCACCACCATTCCTGTCTTCGGGAGTGATACCGAGGAAGAAGAAGAGATAGTTTATTCTGGGCCGTCTCGACGTAACAACCAGGGACCTTCCGCCCCCATACTGATCTTCGGAAGCGACTCGGAAGATGAGGTTAATGCTGTGTTCTCCAGTCGGCCGTCAATACAAGCATTCGCTGGTGATAATCAGAGTTTGCAAATTACTATGATTCCGCGGGAGCACTACAAAGATCTCGACGCACTTGAAGCTTACAGTGTGCAAGACCTGCAGACATTTTACGTCCCTCCCAGGCGAAAAGGTGAAAAGGCGATCCTATTCTATCGGTCCACGGAAACAAGAGTGGAGAAAGAAATCTGGCACGGCGCAGATTCTACACTTGACAGGCTCCAACCATCCGTTTGCCCAGATACTACACGAACGGACTAAAAAGGCTATTGAAGCGCCAAGGGGTACCTTTCAAACAGACTATTCGACAAGCTCGGTTCTGCAACAGAATTTGGGATGTCCCTGGGACTCAGCGCAAGTTGCCCAACGGGAGAATGGAAACGCTTGGGCTTGGATATGTGAAATCCGGGAAATGGGAACGAGTCCATGGTAGCTACGCCATATATAACTTCGATGAAGAAGAGGACACCCTGTCAGAAAATGCCGACCCTGCACCAAAACAAGATCCTCCAATCAAAATGCCGAGTCCGTCATTTGAATAACGAATGGACAAGCTTATCAGGGAAGCGGGTCAGAAAGTTCGAGACGATCATAACCGCGAAATGGCCATCTATGAGAAAGCCAGGACGCAACGCCTTCTTCGACAGGCCACGAAAGATGAAAATGCTCCTCCTTGTCGACCTATTGTGCAAAAGGCCCGACGCAGAGACAGAAACAAGTCAAAGAGCGGAAAAGGCGTTCGACAGTGACAAAGCGGGACTAAGAAGTCACGCTGTCGAGAATCAAGCGGTCCGGATTTGTCCCTTATGAAGAAGATGAGGCGAGCATACTCTTTTCCTCAAGATAAGACAAAGAAGATACTTGACCTCGCTATAAGACATCAAATGATTACACTTCCAGAGTTTAAACACCCCGAGCAAGCAGGCGAAGTCTCTCATCCAGACTATTGCTCTTATCACCGAGCAATAGGACACCCTCTCGAAGATTGCTTCACCTTCAAGAAATGGGTCGAAGATCAATATCAGCTCGGCAAGTTCGTGTTATCCGACAGTTGGAGGGTAACACCGCCGCAGAAGCACGAACCCAAAGCTACGAGAGTAGAACCAGATACACATCGGTCTTCGAAGCGAATTCGTACTTGTCATATGATAACATCATCAAAAGTAGAACCTAAGAATATGCATGACCTTCCCTGGTGCTTCGAAAACAATGATGACGAGGTGATCTCAGAATTTCCACCAGCACCGAGAGAGCTGGAAGATGGAATACATACCACTGCAGATAACTTCAAGAAAATCGATTTGGGGACGACAAGTGACCCAAGGCCTACGTTTGTCAGCGAGCTGCTGTCCGAAGAACAGGTGGTGACACTCAAAGACGTGCTCATACAATACAAAGACTGCTTCGCATGGAACTACTCCGAGATGCCGGGACTAGATCCAGAGATAGCTGTTCATAAATTGGCAATATCCCCGGACGTCAAGCCAGTCAAGCAAGCACCAAGAAGAATGCGGCTCGAGCTTGAAATGAGTATCAACACCGAGGTCAAGAAGCTTATTGAATCTGGCTTCATCCAAGAAGTTCAGTATCCTGACTGGATCGCTAACATTTTCCCGGTGATGAAGAAAAATGGGACAGTGCGCATATGTGTGGACTTTCGGGATCTCAATAAAGCCTGCCCGAAGGATGACTTCCCAGTACCGGTCACTGAGCTGATGATAGACAATACGTCCACTCACGAAGTTTTCTCCTTCATGGACGGCTCATCAGGATACAATCAGATAAAGATGCATCCAGAGGACCAGAAGCACACCGCTTTCCGGACCCCTTTGGGTATATTCTGCTACAAGGTGATGCCCTTTGGTCTAAAGAATGCCGGTGCCACCTATCAGAGGGCCATGACGAAGATCTTCGATGACCTTATACATAAAATTGTCGAATGCTATATCGACGACCTCGTGGTTAAAAGAAAATCATACGAGGAGCATTTAGAGCATCTGAAAATCATGTTTCAACGCCTTCGGCAATACAATTTGAAGATGAACCCACTCAAATGCGCGTTCGGGGTGTCCTCAGGTAAATTCCTAGGATTCATCGTCCGGCACCGAGGTATCGAAATAGACCCGTCAAAAATCAAGGCGATCATGGAAATGCCTCCGCCAAGGACTCTCAAGCAATTGCGGTCTCTCCAAGGGAAGCTCGCGTATATCCGGTGATTTATAGCCAATCTCTCAGGCAAGTGCTGTCCTTACAGTCACCTGATGAAGAAGAGAACCCCTTTCGTCTGGGATCACAAATGCCAAAGCGCGCTGGACGAAATCAAGCAATACCTGCAGAATCCGCCAGTGCTGGCTGCTCCGGTCAAGGGAAAGCCTCTCATTTTGTATACAACCGCCATTGAAGGTTCCTTAGGCGTATTATGGGCAAAAGAGAACGATCAAGGGAAAGAGAGAGCCCTCTACTATTTGAGTCGAGTTCTGCTGGAGGCGGAAAGTAATTACTCTCCCATCGAAAAACACTGCCTGGCATTAATCTTCGCGATAACAAAGCTCGGGCATTATGCGTTGGCGCATGAAGTCCGTCTCATATCGAAGGTGGATCCTCTCAAATACTTGATGTCAAAGGCCATATTAACGGGGTGACTCTCTAAATGGGCCTTGCTCTTGATGGAGTTTTCGATAACTTATCAGCCTCTTAAGGCAGTGAAAGGCCAGGCCATCGCCGACTTCCTCACTGAGCATACGATACCGGCCGATTCCTCTTTGAATTGCGAACTTCCAGACGAACATGCGTTTAATGCGATCGACGGTAGTGATACCCGATGGGAACTTTACTTCGATGGAGCATCTTCCATGAAGAAGCGCAAACAAAACACGCCTATAATCAAATCAGGGGTAGGCCTTATCTTCGTGACCCCGCGAGGAGGGATAATGCGCTTTGCTTTCTCCTTGACAGAGCCGAGGACGAACAATGAAGCTGAATACGAAGCTTTGATAGCAGGCCTCGAAATCGCCATCGACATGGGAATTGAGAACCTCATCATATACGGAGATTCCTAACTGGTCGTTAGTCAAGTGAATGGCGACTACCAAACATGCAAACCAGAGCTGGTAAAGTACGGTGAGAAGGTGCAGCAACTGTTGACCCAGATTCCTTCCTACACTCTGGAAAGCATACCGCGTGCGGAAAATAGTAAAGCGGATGCATTAGCCAAGCTCGCTAAAGAGCTAGCCGACGAGAACCTCGATGATGTAAGAATCGTGGTACAAAGCCGTCGAGTTCTTGCTTCGACAAAAATATCTCCGGAATCATCCGAGGAAAAAGAAGCGACTGAGCAGACGGCCCTACGAATAAATGACCAAGAAAAGGTTGAAGATTGGAGAGAAGTCTTTATAGACTACTTCAAATCACGTCGAACGCCTGAAGAGGCGTCCTCAAGACATCAGCTTATGAAACGAGCTCTGTCTTTTGCCTTCGTCAATGACACTCTGTATAGGAGGTCGTTTGATTCTCTGTGGTTAAGATGCCTGGGACCTGAAGAAGCGAAAAGAGTCGTCCAAGAAGTTCACGACGGACTCTGCGGTTCTCACCAAGCAGGCCCGAATATGAAGTTAAAGATTAAACGGATGGGCTACTACTGGCCCACGATGATCCAGGACTGCCTCGAATACGCGAAGCAATGCCACTCGTGCCAGATCCATGGCGACTTTATCCATCAGCATCCAAATCCACTGCATCCAACGGTGGCTAGCTGGCTGTTCGAAATGTGGGGAACTGACATAATCGGCCCCATCGAACCGGCATCGTCCAGAGGACATCATTTCATTTTGGCGACAACTGATTACTTCTCCAAATGGGCAGAAGCGGTACCGCTGAGGGAAGTGAAGACGGAGAATATCCTCCATTTCTTCAAGACGCACGTCATTTATCGGTTTGGGACTCCGCGACGGATCATATCCGATAACGGGCCAGCCTACAGAAGCCATAAAATCAGTCGCTTCGCACAACAGCACAACATAGACTGGAGATACTCCTCAGTTTATAATCCCCGAGCTAACGGTCTAGCTGAGGCTTTCAACAAGACCTTAACGAAGATAGTAAAGAAGACGGTATCTCGAAACAAGAAAGAGTGGCACGAGAGACTGCAAGAAGCTCTCTGGGCGTATCGAACCACGTTCAAGACGGCCACGAACACAACGACATACGCGTTGGTATTTGGTACAGAAGCAGTACTCCCTCTCGAGATAGAGTTACCCTCTCTACGAGTGGCAGTTCATTACGAGCTGACAGACGAAGAAAACGCTCACCTTCGGCTTGAGGAGCTTGATGCCCTTGATGAAACCCGGCTCCTGGCACAGCAAAATCTGGAAGCTTATAAAGCGAAGATGACGCGCTCATATGAAAATTGACCGGGGTGAGGACATTCCGCCAAGGCGAACTCGTGCTAGTGGTCAAAAGACCTATGATCCCTAATCGCGTCAAGCGGGGAAAATTCGAGCCAAACTATGAAGGCCCGTATATCATAGACAAGGTCTACCAGGGTGGGGCCTATCTACGTATGGACATGCATGGTGAAAGACCTTTCAGGCCAATAAACGGTCGCTTCCTGAAGAAGTACTACGCTTAACAAGTTACGGCCTAAGTCAATGATAGATGACGACGACTGTGTCCGCTCGCTATCTTCCTAAGCCCAAACTCTATAAATAGTAACCGGCTTACTTTACAACGGACCGAAACGTCCTTAAACTAACGACGGACCGAAACGTCCTTAAACTAACAACGGACCACTATGTCCTAAAACTAGATGTTGACCGAGATGTCGAAAAACTACGGCGGATTGCAGCATCCCAAAGCTGATACAAAAAAAAGAATAATAAAAAAAAAAGAAAACGGTATGTCCATAAGCAAAATGGGCACAGATGAAAACCCAAAAAGGCTCCGTGAGTAAAAACAGCAGGGCTACCGGCGAGTGTGTGTGAAAACCCGAAAGGGCGCAACCTCGTTAAAAAAAAAGAAAAAAGAAAGAAAAAAGAGAAGACGGCATGTCCATAAGCAAAATGGGCACAGATGAAAACCCGAAAGGGCTCCGTGAGTAAAAATAGCAGGGTTGCCGGCGAGTGTTGTGAAAACCCGAAAGGGCGCAACCTCGTTAAAAGACACTTACAGGGTCCTCGCGACCTTGTGAGGAGAAACCACCTGCGTGAGATCCTTACGACTCATAAGGGAGCAACACACTTAGGAATCCTCACGATTCCTAAGGAGAAATTACACTTGCGAGATCCTCACGACTCGTAAGGAGAACTCTCTTATGGGACCCTCACGGCTCGTAAGACTTGAAAGTCTTAAGTTACAGAGACCTGAACCTGTTCTTAAGCAACCCCCACAACCTTCGATATTGCCCTACAAGCGGCTCAGCGCTGACCCTTGTATACAATCCACGGGCGCGAATAAACATTTCCCTAACCGAGTCCCATCCATGACTAGGGATATGTTCGCACGGTGAACAACCCTTGTGAGTCATCTCGGCTTATAAGGAGAAAACTCTCTTGTAAGATCCTTATGACTTACAAGGAGCCATACACTTAGGAATCCTCACGATTCCTAAGGAGAAAACACACCTACGAGATCCTCACGACTTGTAGGGAGAAATACCTTTGTGAGACCCTTACGGCTTATGAAGTCAAAAGCCTTAGTCGACAGAACCCTAACCATGTTTACTAAGCCACCCTTGTTCGACATCGACAGAGGCAAATGATGATTCGCTCCTGGTAATATCCCAGTTGTAGCGGTGCTGATGCCGAAATCGGTGTCTAGTCCAGAGCTTGCGGCGAAGAGCCAGCAAGCCACACATGCATACGAAATAGCCGAAATGATGGGGCAGCTTGCAGATAAAATCAGCAAGTAAAAATGTATGCATGCAAAATAGCCGAAATGATTGGGCAACTCGCAATAAAAAAACAGCGAGTAAAAAAAATAAAACAAATAGCCGAAATGATTGGGCAACTCTCAATAAAAAGCAGCGAGTAAAGATAAAATAAATAGCCGAAATGATTGGGCACCGCGAAAAAATAGCCGAAATGATGGGGCAATCGCGACCTTCGCGATAAAAAAAGCTAAAATAATAAAGCTTCGCGGAAAAAGAAATAAAATAAAAATGAAATTTATGCCCTGCAGGTGATATCGTTTCGATCCCTGTATACAATCCAGGGGCGCAAACAAAGAAGGAATCACATTCCTCCCCCCCCCCCAGGTTTCATCCGGAGAAGAAGCCAAATCTCGATGGTCCATAGATAGCCTAAAGATCATCTCAACACCCGTCTCATTACAGCGGACACAACATCAAGCAAAGCGGAACCGCGGCAACTCCCAGCTCTGTGACTCGGCGGCGTACAGCCGACAGAGAGTCAAATTCCGACTTCGTGAAGTACAGACGAAGTCAAAAATTTCTGGTCACGTGGAACGCGGATAACGTCACTCTTTGACCCCGTGGAAAATGTCCAGAGCGGATCCTGGTCCTCGCAGAGCACGGCAGTGAACCCGTGTGAAGCATCTAGAGCGGAGCCCGGTCCTCGCCAAACACGGCAGTGAACCCGTGGGAAGCATCCAGAGCAAAATTCCTGGTCACATGGAACGCGGATAACGTCACTCTTTGACCCCGTGGAAAACGTCCAGAGCGGATCCTGGTCCTCGCAGAGCACGGCAGTGAACCCGTGTGAAACACCTAGAGCGGAGCCTGGTCCTCGCCAAACACGGCAGTGAACCCGTGCGAAGCATCCAGAGAAAAATTCCTGGTCATGTGGAACGCGGATAACGTCACTCTTTGACCCCGTGGAAAACTCTCAGAGCGGATCCTGGTCCTCGCCGAACACGGCAGTGAACCCGTGGGAAGCATCCAGAGAAAAATTCCTGGTCACTGATTGAATGATTTAGCGTGCTTGCGCTTTCTAAAAGATAGATCAAAATATTTGTAACCGCAATCAAGAACGGCGTCGCTTTGCAGCTAGCCGGTGAGTACGGGTCGGTCCACAGGGATGTTGTGAATTTCCTATTCGCTCAAACGAGTTAATTCCGATTGTGGTCGGATTGATTATTAAATCTAAAAACTAAATTAATCTATATCTAAGTCTTGCTAGGGTTAGGTCTAGGTTAAGTTTGGAAAGTCTATAAATCTCACCGCTTTCTATACCCATATGAAGATCTAATTAGGTGTTATGGTAATTATTAATAAAAGGGATTAAAACCATTTGGAAAGATGTTTCTTCCTCTAGGTTCTTGTCCTTCCTTTAGAAATCCTTACCCTAACCTCCATGGAAAACAATCACAACCGGGCCTTTATACTACGGTATCACCGCTACCTCGATGGATAGGGTGCCGTAGGGAGCGGTATGTGCATGTATGCATAGAGTTCTATGAAAATATATGACGGGCAAGAAAGGGGATGAGAGATCTTCGTCTCTCAAACCTTCCCCAGATCTAACCCTAACAAGCGAGGAGACTACTCACTCATTAGGGAATTGAAGAACATTTATCTAGGGCAGAGAATAAAAATTACCTAGGGCAAGAATTGAAATCTAAACTAGGGCAATTAAATAAATCTACTTACTTTACAGATGGCTCTCTCCAAACATGTACGCAGGGTTGTCAGATCTGAATAGATGATATGAAAAGAGGCATGGATGCTCTCCAAAAGAATTCTAAATTTTATTCATAGAAAGAGGCATAGGGAGGCATAAGAAATTACAATGAGTAGAGTTCCTATTTATAGAGAATAGGAAACCCTAGGTTACAATTGATTTGCATGTCTACATTTACCAAAATATCCTTAGGAAGACCTAGTCAAAGTAGACTTCAAGCTTTGGTAAAATTTTATGTCTCTGTCTCTTTAAAGAAAGTATTGGGCCTTGGATCTTTGGGCTTCCTTCTTATTTGGTTCTTTATTAAAATAGCTTCTATGTTTCTTCCAGATCTCCAGTGAATAATTGCGGTGGACTTTTAACCGTTCGCTTTGTAATCTTGGACCTTGCATTGCCTTGTACTTTGTGAATTTTATCTTTGATGTAGGCTTGATCAAGAGTCTTCTATTTGTTGGTCAAAGTCCACTTTTTCATCGTCTTTACATCGTTTTCACCGTTTTCTATCTAAGAACCTGTAACCTGTAACATGTAGCAGACATGCGTCAAAAGCACCTGTTTATTTATAAAAAGAATAAGAATGAGGAATATAATAATGCAATATTATGGTGTGAACAGTCACGTGGAACGCGGATAACGTCACTCTTTGACCCCGTGGAAAATGCCCAGAGCGAATCCTGGTCCTCGCAGAGAACGGCAGTGAACCCGTGTGAAGCACCCAGAGTGGAGCCTGGTCCTCGTCGAACACGGCAGTGAACCCGTGGGAAGTATCCAGAGCAAAATTCATGGTCACGTGGAACGCGAATAACGTCACTCTTTGACCCCGTGGAAAACGCCAAGAGCGGATCCTGGTCCTCGCAAAGCACGGCAGTGAAACCGTGTGAAGCATCCAGAGCGGAGCCTGGTCCTCGCCGAACACGGTAGTGAACCCGTGGGAAGCATCCAGAGCAAAATTCCTGGTCACGTAGAACGCGGATAACGTCACTCTTTGACCCCGTGGAAAACTCCCAGAGCGGATCCTGGTCCTCGCAGAGCACGGCAGTGAACCCGTGGGAAGCATTCAGAGCGGAGCCTGGTCCTCGCCGAACACGGCAGTGAACCCGTGGGAAGCATCCAGAGCAAAATTCCTGGTCACATGGAACGCGGATAACGTCACTCTTTGACCCCGCGGAAAACGTCCAGAGCGGAGCCTGGTCCTCGCCAAACACGGCAGTGAACCCGTGGGAAGCATCCAGAGCAAAATTCCTGGTCATATGGAACGCGGATAACGTCACTCTTTGACCCCGCAGAAAACGTCCAGAGTGGAGCCTGGTCCTCGCAGAGCATGGGAGTGAACCCGTGTGAAGCATCCAGAGCAAACATTGGACTGTGGAGTTCTTAAAATCCACAGACTATGATGTCCTTAACCTCGACCGTAATGTCTTAAAACTAACGATCAACCATAATGATTCTAGACTGGTTTTACCTTGGTTCAAGGGCACATCTCTTCACTCCTTTGATATTTGTTGTTGTAATTCCTCAACGTCTTCAAAAAGGTGACGGGTCCCAGTAACCACACATTTCGTGGACTGTGGAGTCCTTAAATCCATGGACTATGATGTCCTTAACCTTGACCATGATGTCTTAAAACTAACATTGGACTGTGGAGTCCTTAAATCCACGGACTATGATGTCCTTAACCTTGACCGTGATGTCTTAAAACTAACATTAGACTGTGGAGTCCTTAAATCCACGGACTATGATGTCCTTAACCTTGACCGTGATGTCTTAAAACTAACATTGGACTGTGGAGTCCTTAAATCCGCGGACTATGATGTCCTTAACCTTGACCGTGATGTCTTAAAACTAACATTGACTGTGGAGTCCTTAAATCCACGGACTATGATGTCCTTAACCTCGACCGTAATGTCTTAAAACTAGAAACGGACGGTGGAGTCCTTAAACCTACGGACTATGATGTCCCTAACCTCGACCGCGATGTCTTTAAACTACGGTACCCCGGAAAACATCCAAAGCAACCCCTGACCCCGTGAAATACGGATAAGGGCAACCTCACCCATCACTTGAGGGTCCTTACGACTCGCAAGGAAGCAAATTCTCTTGTGAGATCCTTACAACTTTTAATAGAAAACACGCTTAGGAATCCTCACGATTCTTAAGGAGAAATTACACCTACGGGATCCTCTCGACCGGTAGGGAGAAAATTCTTTATGAGACCCTCACGGCTCATAAAGTTGAAAAGTCTTAGGAGGCAGATCTTAACCCGGAATCCTAAGCCATCGTTGTCCTGCAAAGAGATCAAGATAAACAATCCGCAGAATACATTCAATAAAAAGGGACACGCCATTGAGAAGAAAAAATATGTCTTTTATTCATGAACCAAAATGGATACAATGTACAATTTGTGAAAGAACAAAAAATATATACTCTCATTCAAGAGTATGTACAAAAAAAGGGGGAAATTTCCGATACGGACCCTATCAAGCATGCATTTGCGACTATATGAATATTCGAAAAGAACTGATACCCGAAGCTCTGATGTGCATGCAACATAATGGTAGTACTCGCAATTAAAGAAAGTTCTCATAGGAGGAATATGAAGCTCATTTACGCAGGCAAAACACACGTACAAGTGCACAAAAAACATGAAAATTCAATATAAAGCACGCAAAAACTAATAAAAAAGGAGTACACTAATTTGAATATACTACGCTAGCGGAAAAAGGTCACAAAACAAAGGATCGGTGGCACAAGGGTAAACAAAACAAAGAGCAAAATTCTCCATCTCTCTTTCTGCCTTCTCCAACACATCGAAGCGATGGTTCTCGTGAGGAGTCGCTCCCCACCGATTGGCGCCATGATCGTCCGCAAAAGCAGACATAATAGCCCGCCGGGCTCTTATTTGGCCCAACAGGTGAACCGAGCAATCTTTCAAAGCCTGAGTAATCAGGCAAGCTTCGTGAAAACACTCGAGCTTGTCTTCAGCCACGTCAAGCATCGCCAGGGTCATCTCCGCTGGGTGAGGAGGGATGTCAGCAAGCACGGCAGCAAGAATCATCCGGAGCCAAAGGGATCCCATTGGGGGGGACCCCCTACGGATCAAGAGATCATATATCGCCGAATCACATTCATCGTCAATAAGAAGGGGATCCACCAGTCGTGCAGCAAAGCGAGGAATCATCTCCTCGATAGGTACTTCCCATGGCTGTCGACGAGCATGGGGACGGTCGCAGGCCATGGCACTCAGTTGTTTTATCAAGATAAATCACACTAAAGTGAGAATAGATTTCTCTGTGAAGAAACAAAGAAGACCATTGCCTCAGGTTATAAAGAGGGGCATTAGATGCTGCGCCCGAAGAATATTGCATGGTGGGACTATTTCCAAGGCCCAAAAAAGGGAAGGCGTTGGAAATCAAAGAGATGGAACTATTTCCAAGGCTCCTTTTCAGCATCTAATGCTGTGCACAGAAAATAGGGCATGAAAAATTAAACAGCACCATCAAAAGGGCCCCACGTGCGAAGCACGTGAGCATCACACTTGATGTGCACTGAAAAGTGAAATAGTGCCTCACACGCCAAACACATCAGCAGCAACAATGACAAAATGACGAAATACCATAAAGAAGGCATGCAAACACAGAGGGGCACAATAAAGCTTATCACTCATACTTTAGAAGTTCATACAAAAATAAAAAAGAAACGATTACAACGGCAAGACCTCAGATGGGGGGCATGGATTGAGAAACTCAAAAGTGACTTTGTTCAAGATCTTCCAGGCATTTCGAACCATCCTAGTATGTTTTCTTTCACGATCACAAGCGTCGGGATCCTCACGAATGTCCTCCACCCTCCGATAGGCAGCAAGTATGGCCGACTGCTGGAAAGCCTGGTGCAAGAGATCAATGAGGTTGTCTCGCCTACTCTTAGAGATTAAGCTCATCAGATACACCGAATGCACCTTATCCTCGGCGGCATCCAATGCCCTGAGCGGTACGCCGGTGGAAAAGAGAAGGAGTGCCCCCCAGATTGCCAGCACAATGAGCCTCAAAAGAGAAGAGCGACGAGGGAGTAACTGACCGTTGTACTCGTCGAAGCGGCTCATGATCTCAGCACACTGAGCGTTGGTGAACTCCTGGTTCTGACTGCGGCCCAGTGCGCGAATATTTCCGTAAGAAATGATTTCGTCAAGATCATACAAATGGGCATACATAACACCTGAAATAAAGATCATGGAGATTCATTACAAACTTCTTCTTCTCGGATTGCGAAGGAGACAACTCAGAGCAAGGAAACCCCAAGAAGTCCCCGTGGGAAGAACTTAGTTCCTCATAGGAATTAAATTCCTTTTTTTTTAAAAAAAGGAATCAAATTCCCAGAAATTTCTTGTTCCAAAGGCAGAGCTCCTTTATAATGGAATTAAATTCCATGGAAAAGACAACCGACACCATCATCTCCCTAAAGATTAGAGAAACCCTAAGAAATCTACTGTTTGAAGATTAAACGATTTTCTGTTCTTGCTAAAGGACTTGAAGAAAAATGAGTTCTTATTAAAAAGGGGAAAGCCCTTGGTATGGATTTAAAATCCAGAGAGTTCTATGAAATTTCTTCGATCATCCAAAGATCATTACCTGAGGAAAAGGAATCCTTCAACAGAGTTAAACTCTGGAGAATGTTTGAAGCAGAGAACTAAGCTCTGGAAAAAGAGAATTAAATTCTCAAAAGGAAAAGAAATCGCAAGGAGGAAGATGAAGGAGTGGAGGCGCTTCTGAAGAGACCCTTGCATTTATAGGATGTGATGGAAAACGTTTCATCTACCCTATGTCACGCCCCGCTTCCCAGAGTACGCTAAGATGGGCACGTGACATAGCCAACCATGCAACCTGTGGATAGGAAAAATCCCTCCACAGTCATATTACGGCTGTAGAGATATCAAGAACAGGAAAGTAAACTAAACTATCTAGTACATGTCCATGAGGCAGAATGAATGAGTCAAGAAATAATATAGTATGCGGAAGCAAAGGATCAAATGAACACCTGGAAAGTAAGGCTGGATACCAACAGGATCCTTACCGCTCGGTCTAACAGCGGAAAAACTCCTGATCAGTCTGCAACAAAGGTAGAGGATCTGGGCCATGCAAAACCCAGACGTCAGCGCGTCATAACATCAAGCAATAATATATAAACAGGGTAGCAAGACATGCAAGTATGATCATAAAAGCTAAAGCAAGTGTAACAGCAATGTAAATTAGGGCAGTGACAGGTAGTGTGCGGTAAGTAATCTAAACTGGTCTATTGGGTTAAATACTCTCAAGTCTTTGAAATCAATTTGAGGAATCGTCGATGTAACTCAATAGTATCCCGTGCATGCCCGGGACCACGGTCCAGATTCTCGGGCTGAAACCGAGACATGCCGCTAGGCACTAAACAGGAAACATGTACAGATGAATGATGTCAGCAGCATCATCCCAGGGCTGGCCTAGCCCCTAAAACTGATCAGTATAAGCAAGCAACTGTCGAGTTACAAGTCAGGATTTCATCATTGATTTCCCCATACCCCCCAAGTTATAAGTGTCTAGTCAGGTATTTTAAGTAATCAAGAACTAATGCCAACTCAGGATCAGGTAGGTGCAGGTTTATCTGGATAGACAACAGGAACGGTCCGTAAGGACTACATGTTAGGTTTGTTGGCATTAGACACAAGATCAGGTAACAGGTCAAGCCATGGTACATCAGGTCAGGTCAAGTAGTGTATTTAGGTATCAGGTCATGTCAAGAGTGTACGGTACCATGTCCTATCAGGTAGGAAGTGCAACAGGTCATGTCAGGAAGCACAAAATGTTATGTGGGTGCTCATAATCAACTAGCATAAGCATGGATATACAAAACAAGCATGGGTACTAATAGCACAATAAAATGGAACATTGTAATGTGATATGCAATCAGGTACAGATTAAGGCATACAGATGCACAGTTATCGATTAGGGTTACATTTATAGTTTCAATATTAATTAGGATGCAATTTATTAAATATGGAGTGTTAATATCACATTATTATGTAGTAATGTGATCTACGGATGCAATTATATGTATCTTAAATGCGATGGATGCAAACGGGTATCCGAAAAGTTATAAAACTATAAAATGGTAATGTGGGATGTACAACTAAGCAATATTTAATATAAATATTGATATAATAATATTAATATGGATAGCATATTCAAAGCGATTAATAACTGTAAAAGTGGTATTGATTAACCATGCATAAGAAAGTTCCGTTCAGAAATTCGGCGTCACCCTAATTTGTAAAATAGCTTAAAAATAACAAACGTTCTCCAAAAGGGACGTGTCTTATACCAAAACAAAGATAATTCAATAAGGTTTTCAGTTTTATAAGTATAAGCATCTCAGGTTGTCCCTACAAAAAGCTATGAACATTCTAAATTGAAAGTTTGCTGCTGGAATTTCCCTGGACAGCAGTTTAGAGACATTTTCATTTGCATTTTACGTTATTTAAACAATTTATTTTGTAAGTAAATATTTTATAGAGTTATATTATTCTGAGTTAGCTTCGTAACGAACTAAAGAACGTATACTAATGATTTTTCTATGATTTATAATGAATTTTATAAGGTAAGGTGTACAGTAAATTTCTGATTTGTCGTATCCGCTTTTTCAACGACGTTTCATGTGTAAACTATAATATTTTCAAATGTATAATATTATAAGATGCAAATTATAAACTAATTAAAGATAATAATAAGAAATATTACGACGATATATATTTTAAATGATATGGATGCTGTATAATGTAATCTAGTATGTCACAAAATAAGTTTTCATGATCTAGATTTAATATGATATAAACGGATGCAAACGGAACATCGAAACGTTATAAAATTAAACATGGGGTACTAGATTTAAACTATAGGTATGGTATTTATTTAAATAGGTATAAAATGAATTATATAGCATGCAGCAAGATTAACTTGCCTAGACGGAACAAGAACGGATGTGTACGGAACGTCCTTCGTCGGCGAAATGTCGCGACGCGCGCACGGTACACGGAACGGTTCCAAACAACGTACGAGGGTGATCACGCAAGTCAGGTACGTTCACTGGATCACTCGGATCGTCGGCGACGAGTACGGCTCCGGCGGTGATCACCGGAATCAAGAAACAAGATCAAGAAAAAGAAAGAAGAAAGAAGAAGGAGAGGCTGTGTATTAAATAAGGAAAGAAATATTAAATAAATAAAATATATATAATATATATGTAGAGGAGAGAGAAAGAGAAAGGAGTTGTTAGTTTATTAGGAAATTAGATTTAAAATTTTAAAAGATTTTTAGATTTAAAATTTTAGATAAGAGGTTTCAGTTTGTTAAAGAAATCGTATGAAAATATTTAAACTAAATTTTAAAATTAAATAAATTGAATTTTGGCGGGATACAAAAATATTTCAAAACGCGTCCGGGTCGGGTCTAAACATTCAGATTTAAAATATTAAAAAATATATGCAACTTCCAAATTTCAAAATGAATGCTCAGTTAAAGAAAATGCATACCCCCAAGAACGGATGCCCGTACGTGCGCGTAGCCATCCAAACACGTCCGTTTCACTGAACGGGACGAGAACAAGATGCGCGGATACTACCACGGGGTTAGGGGTATCATGCAGGCTATGAAATGGAATTTTAAATTATTTTCTGAGACATAAAAATATTATATGATAAAAGATGCGATACTAGATAAAATACCAGTATGTACTAAACATGAGATGCATGTGTCCATGCAACAAGTCAAAGTAATCTATAGCTAAGAATCAAACAGGCTCAAGCAAGCAGGTCGGGTTGAATGCAATATAAAAGATAAAAATACAATTTGCACCCAAAATACGTTAAATTAAGAAATAACCCAAATAAAGAAATACGGGAACAGGAATTGGTATAAATGAACTCGGGTGTTACACCCTACTCCCTAGACAGATCCAACGGTCACAAAAGTGACAGCGTTGCACTCATGTGCAGACACGTGAGAGAAACGCTGTGGAGGAATTTATTCCCTGAATAAAAATCAGGAAAAAACTTCAAAAGGAGGCATCATGTGCTCACACGTGGCCAATGGTCACGTGTTGGCACGTGATGGTTAAAGCAGCGGCACAAAACAGAGCACAAAAGAGGAGTCCATTCGGCACACGCGGCCGGGGTAGCGTGTCAACACGCGGCCGGGGTCGCGTGTCAACACGTGACTGGCTTTAAAATCCTCACGGTTTAATAGAATTAAATTCTAAAAAAGATCGTTTAAATCTTTCCAAAATAGAGAAGAATTAAGGAGAACTGTTGGATTAAGAATCCAAGGGTGATTAAATATCACCACTTTATGGAAAAATCTTGGACAAGGAAAGATTTCCCCTAAATCTCACCGAAATAACAAATAGAATATTTTTAGATTAAAACATCCAACGGTGAATAAAATTCACCTAGTAATCTAAAGGCTCAGATTAATAACGAAAACAAAGCAAAGCTTTCAATGAGAGATTTACTAAACAAATTGATTTTTTTCCTCCTCCTATAAATAGGAGTCGAGAAGGGAGAATTAAAAAAAGAGGAGAGACAGAATTTTGGAGAAAAAACTTTGAAGAGAATTTTAGCACCTTGAAAATTCAGAAAGAAAACCCTAGTTGAGAAAAAGAAAGAGGATCCAAACTTCAGAAAAAAGAGAATTTAATTCTCAAAGATCTAAGAGTTTAACTATTTTGCAAAGAACTTAGTTCTTTCTCTGGTTGAAGATCTGCAAAGTGCACATCTCCCCGTAAGTTGAGAATTTAATTCTCATCTGGTCGAGATCCTGCCATGCAGATCTAAAACTTAGAGGAAGAATTGAGTTTGGAGAATTTAATTCTCCCAAAGTTATAGGAATTTAATTCCTCCAAGATAAAATTAGGGTTTAACCCTATCTGAGAATTCAATTCTCCAAAATTATAGGAATTTAATTCCTTCAAGATGGACAGAAGTAGGGTTTAACCCTAATTGAGAATTTAACTCTCTCAAGCTCGCAGGAATTTAATTCCTCTTAAAATGAAATTAGGGTTTCACCCTATGCCAAAACTTGATTCTCTACATATATGGGAATTTAATTCCCACAAAAGGAAAATTAGGGTTTAACCCTACCTAAGAATATAATTCTTCCAAAGAAAATAGGAATTTAATTCCTCCAAAGTGATAGCTAGGGTTTGACCCTATGAAGAATTTAATTCTTAAAAAGATAAAGAGATCTTCAAACAGGCAAGAACCAGGGTCACGTGTCCCCACGTGACCCCTGTAAAGATCCGCAGAAAAGAACTCAGAGGCAACGCCTCACGTGCTCCACGTGACCCCTGAAGCACGGAAAGAAAAAGCAAAAGAAATAGAAGCTCTGGGCGCTCTCACGTGTTACCACGTGACCCCTTGGCAAATCAGCATATAAATCCCCATCACGTGTCAGCACGTGATGCTCCAAAATCAAATATAGAAAGTATTCAATACCTTTTTTTTGCAGAACGGAATAAGGGCAATCTGGTCCCACCTTTGGGCGCTCTCACGTGCCCACATGTGACCTCTTTTTCTTTAGTGTTTTGACACTAATTAGATATCTTCATTCCCTGTGTTTAACACTGATTTTTCTTAGTTTTTAACACTAATTTGAAAACCCTATTTGCAGTGTTTAACACTGATTATTTTCTAGTATTTGACACTAAATCGAAAACTATATTTC
The DNA here is from genome assembly GCA_030015575.1 of Agapanthus africanus. Classification (NCBI taxonomy): domain Eukaryota; kingdom Viridiplantae; phylum Streptophyta; class Magnoliopsida; order Asparagales; family Amaryllidaceae; genus Agapanthus; species Agapanthus africanus. The sequence goes on along the minus strand of JASDDO010000024.1, from coordinate 135,067,685 downwards.
CAGTGTTTAACATTGATTGTTCTTTTAGTGTTTAACACTAGTTTGAGAATTCTGTCTCTAGTGTTTAACACTTTTGTTATTTAGTGTTTAACACTACTTTTAGCCAAATTGGCTAATCTTTCAAAGACAAAGCCTCCCCTTCAATTGAACCTCAAAATTGAATAACATCCAGAGCTACAACAGAAATGTTATCAAGCCCCTCAAAACTTTTGTGGACTGGAACCAGACAAAAGTCAAACAGTTCAACAAAGGGCCAGACTTAATTGGACTTAGCCCAAGTTGGCCATAAGTCCTCAATCCAGACCTAACTGAGCCAATGGGCTCACAATATAATTAATTGGTCTTGGTTCCAAATTGGGCTATAGATCATTTAATCTACCTTGGTTCAAGGGTATATCTCTTCACTCCTTTGATATTTGTCGTTATAATTTCTCAACGTCTTCAAAGAGGTGACGGGTCCCAACAACCATACATTTCACGGACTGTGGGGTCCTTAAACTCATGGACTATGATGTCCTTAACCTTGACCGTGATGTCTTAAAACTAACAATGGACTATGATGTCCTTAACCGTGATCGTGATGTCTTAAAACTAACAACGGACTATGATATCCTTAACCTTGACCATGATGTCTTAAAACTAATATCGGACTGTGGAGTCCTTAAATCCACAGACTATGATGTCCTTAACCTTGACCGCAATGTCTTAAAAATAACATTGGACCGCAATGTCCTTAAACTACCTATCGACCGCAACGTCACTAAACTAAACAATAGAGCCCCCAACTACTCTTTTGTCGGATCTAAACGATCCCGTTAAGTTGATCTTAGTCTGAAATTAGACTAACGTATCCTTAACAAACGTTTAAGTTGATCTTATTCTCAAATAAGGCTAACGTGTCCTTAAACACAACCCCCAAACCCAAATCTAAGAATGATACGGATTTGGACTAGTCCACGCCCTACGGGCGACAACATAACTTAGTCTCCGTATACAATCCACGGGCAACCAAACACAAAACAAACACCCACGACACGAGGTGACCATATGGAGAAGGAGAAAGTTGTTACCGCGATGCGGTAGCGTAATTAACTGCAGGGGCTTGCGCCTGCAGGGAAGAGCGTCCCCACAATCAAAAACCCCTCAAACGAGGGGGAATCTGACGAAGTCTGGTACATCGGCCGCATTCGTTTAAACCTTCGATACATGATGCCATAAATCAACTTGGCATCTTCGAAGAGGTGGACGGATAGCACCTATTAGCATCTGCCCCGAATCTCAGGCAAGACGTCCCTGTCGCGCCGTCTTTCGGAGGGGAACAGTGGTCTTAGTACTTTCCCACTGAAGTGTTTGTTCAGCAAGATCCTCGAGAAACTGCCAAGCTTCCTCCCTAGATTTGGTTAGAAAGTGACCATGACAAATGGTTTCCAGCAACTGCTTCGTTGCTGGGTTCAATCCCTCGTATAAAGTTTGGCAAAGTTGCCAATTTTCGATACCATGGTGAGGGCATTGAACAAGCAGGTCTTTGAATCTTTCAAAACACTTCCAAAAGGGTTCGGAAGGAAGCTGGGAAAATTGTATAATTTCACTGCGAATTCTCGCAGTCTTATGATGAGGATAAAACTTTTTAAGAAAAGCTTTAACAAACTCGTCCTAATTTTTAATTGAATGTGATGTTGTGTTGTATAACCACTTCTCGGCTAAGTCACATAAGGTAAAAGGAATGACCCTTAGCCTTATAACATCATCTGATAATTGTGTTGTTTTCATCATTGCGCAAACGTTTTGGAAATTGTTTATGAAGATATAGGCATCTTCGGATTCCAGTCCGTGAAATTTTGGCAACATATTGATGAAGTGGGGTTTGATCTCAAAATTGTCCCCATTTGCCGGTGGGAGTGAAAGACAAGTAGGTAAGGCGGTGCGGACAGGGTAGAAAAGATCCTGGAGCGCGATTCGTTGGGGCGCTTCAACAGGCGGGTGTTGCGGGTTATTCGCACCTAACGGAGGTGGAATCAGTCCCATGGGTAAGGTGTTGTTAGGATTATATCCTGACATCCCTTCAGATGAAGAATGTGAAGGTGAAGGTAAGGAAGTGGAAGGAATTTCGACTTCGGAGTCGAAAGCGTCGTCGGTCGGTACCAACGAGACACGGACTAATCGGGCACTAATGTCCCTAGTCCAACCGGACATACACTAAAGAGATAGTGTAGTCAAAAAGTGAAAAATAGAATGTGGAGGTAAGAAAACGTCAATGAGAAGAAAGTGGGTGTAAGTGGGGTGCACGGATTTCTTAGCGACAAGTTGCAAGTTTTTGTAAAAAAAAATTCCTTTTTTCTCTTTTTTTTTATGTGGTGCTTTTTGCAAAAAGATTTTCGATAAAAGGCTTAGACACACGTTCAGTCAACCACAAATGCACAATCAGGCCTAGATCTAGGGTCACCTAGGTCAGCTAGACAGCTCCTAACTGTTCCAAGGACAAGAAGTAGGACCTCAAATCGCCTCTTCACCGCCAATTGTGGCCAGGTAAGTGCCAGGTAAGTGGGAGGCTCTCCACCACGTAAGGAGTGTGCCTAATTAAGTAACCACTTGCCTTAGACACACTTGCCTAGACACCACAAAGTCAGGTTAGGATCAACGGTCGATGCCTACAACTGTTCCTCTGTCCTATTGAGCGCGAAGTCCTTAGGGCAGAGTCTAATATTTTTTAATTAAATGATGATCAATGCAATATGCCTTATATGATTTCTGGGGTCCTGGGAAAGGTGATGAAATCCCCAACCAATCTGGATTGGTTTCAAGCCCCTTAAAGTCCGATTAAATATGCAAAACAGTAAACAACCACTTGCAAACAAATTTTTTTTATTTTTAGCGCGGTGCAAAGAATCCTGCACAAGATCAATTATTGGAAGGGGGAGATTTTTTAAGCGTAAAGAATCCTGCAGGAGATTTTACAGAGGAGATATCAGGGGTTCAGAAGAAAAAGAAAGGAAACTTACAGTGATTTTTCCGCGCGACAACGTCACCAAACCGCCACCTTTCCGCCGCCAAAAGAGGGTTCGCGCCGCGGTTTCGCGGTGAGGTTTGTGAATCGGATCCCAAAAATTTTTCTGCTGCTCTGTTCTTATCTTCTTCTGTTGTTCAGATCTGCAGTTTTCTGTTTTGATCTCTGGATTTTTCCAGATCCGAACTCGTTCGTCAATCCTGCAAAATTCACACGAAACACCCTTCAAACAATAAAAAGATGATAAAAAAATTTAATTTTTTTAATTTTTCAGTTCTTATGATTTTTTTATTTTATATTAACCCGAAATTGCAAAAATAAAATACTACGTCATCCCCGGCAACGGCGCCATTTGATTTGTTCAAAGAATATTTATAACCGCAATCAAGAACGGCGTCGCTTGGTAGCTAGCCGGTGAGTATGGGTCGGTCCACAGGGATGTTGTGTATTTCCTAATTTGGTCTAACGAGTTGATTCCAAACGGTGTGAATGGATTATCGCTAAAAACTAAACTGATTTATACTAAGATTAAAATCTTTCTAGGGTTAGGTTTAGGTTAAGTTTAGAAATTGAAGATTTCCTCACCGCTTTCAATGCCCTAATTTAGATCTCTTTAGGTGTTATTGTAACAATTAATAAATAGGATTAGTACCATCGGGAAGAAACGATGTTTCTTCCTCTAGGTTCTAGTCCTTCCTTTCTTAATTCTTACCCTAACCTCCATGGAAAACATACGCAACCGGTCGTTTATACTACGGTATCACCGTTACCTAGTGGGGTAGGGTGCCGTAGGGAACGGTGTGTGTATGTATGCATGGAATCCTATAAAAACGTGTGATGGGCAAGAAAGGGATAAGAGATTTTCATCTCTCAAGCCTTCCCCAAATCTAACCCTAACAAGCGAGGAGACTACTCGCTCATTAGGGAATTGAAAAACATATCTATCTATCTAACCAGGGCAGATAAGAAAATTATACTACGGCAGAATAAAAATTAACTAAGGCAATTAAATAAAACTACTTACTTTATTGATGGCTCTCTCCAAACATTTACACAGGAATTTACAGATCTGAATATATGAATAAAAAGAGGCATGACCTAAAACAGATTTTAGGATTTCTATTTATAGAACATAGAAACCCAAGGTTTACAATCGCGTCATATCTGCAATTATAATTTTACCCCCTAAGAAAAAGACCTAATCAACGCACCGCCAGCCGCCACGAGATTTTGCGCCGACACGCGCTTCGCACGGCCGCGGAACCGCGGCCAAAACCCCTGTTTGGCCGCGGATCCGCGGCCGTATAGGGTCCTTTATGGCTCAATTTTTCAGGGAATCTTCTGTTGTATTTTTCCTTCTATTTTCTTCAGTTTGTTCTTCAGAATGTCTTCTGGTTCTCTTCCACATCTCCACAGTGAATAAAGTCGTGGACTTTTACCGCTTGCTTTGTGACGAAGTCTTGAACCTTGCACTGCCTTTGTTCTTTGTGAAATCGTCCATTAATCTTCGTTTAGTCTCCAAACTGTAGGCTTGATCAAGATTCTTCCATTTATCGGTTGTAGTCTCACTTTTGTATCGTATTTTCATCGTTTTCACTGTTTTTGTTCCGAGAACCTGTAACCTGCAACTATGTAGCAGACATGGGTCAAAAGCACATGTTTATTTGTAAAATGAAAAAGAATGGGGAATATAATAATGCAATATTATGATACGAATAGGGAACTCACACAAGACAAATGACGATCTCAGGTCAAAAGAATAACATATACTCATACCACCTGAGAACTTCCATCCGACGATAAATATAATACCATCTAGAAGTTCTCGGCGAGTCTGTCCGGTGTACTCACCTCCAGTGAGCACCTGTATACTATCTTAAGTGACACAACACCGATGGCTTGTGAGACCGGCCACCGCCCCTCGTCGGGGCCTAGAAGCATATACACTAGTCTACTCCGGAATATCGATACCCAGTCTCGATACTCGCACAACTAGGGACATTTAAGGATGTGCTTATGGACAACCCAGTTCCCACATATATGATCGCATCATAATGCTGGTTGTCAAGCAACAATCCTACGGGCTTCATTAATGATGAAGACAAACTAGATAGCATACTATCATCTCAAATAAGACGATTATACCTGTATAGGTCCTCCCTCAATTATCATAATCGCCTACTTGCGATCACAATAATTGCCTTAAGGGCACTATATCCAACATGTGATACGTTAAATCGAAAAGACATGCGTACATGCTTACGGAACAACTGTGGAAAGTGTTTCTTATGTTCTTGATTAATCTTTTAATTAGCACCCTTTCCGGAAATAGCATTCATAAGTTCTTGAATATATCGGCTAAAAGAATAACAATATTAACTATTTAGGCATATCTATATCTAGACACGCAAAATATTGACACGATTAAAAGTTTTAATTTATATACCTTCTGTGACCGGCAATAGTTTCAAGGTTATTAAGGATATATCTATGCGCTTAATCGAGCCACTCCCTCTGATAGAATCGATTCTCCCATTGAGGCTGGGATAGATGGTCCTCGTTAGTTCGAGAAGGACGATTTAATCTTGTTTCAACTCCATGCAAGTACTGAGAAGTGAGGTTGACATATTCGTTGGCACAATAACTCTCGGCTATTGACCCTTCCGGTCGAACTCGATTGTGCACTTGCCATTTCAAGAATCCCAAATATCTAAAACTTTAACGAATATTTTAGACAAATATGGATATTATAATAAATTAAATATCAAAATTGACTTAAAAAATTTATTATATTTCTACTGAATACATCCACCTATATGAGACTGATTCAGCAATCATTGCTTATGTAGCTAAATGCACCGTAAGATGAACCAGGACGGTAAAGAAAGATAGTGGAAATATTATCTCCAATTTTCAGAGTGTTTCAAAAATACTCTTCTGCAACTCCTCGAATTTGGCTAAATCTATTAGTTTATAACAAAGTTTATTGAAAATATCGCAATACTCTATCAATGCCTTGGTGATATCGGACGTCAAATTGTATCGAAGAGACACTAGAAGCAATTGATGCAGAAGAATATGACAATCGTGAGTTTTAAGATTTAAGTATTTTGGTAGCTCGACCTGCACATTCTTTGATATGTTAGAGGAGTAACCATCTAGGGTTTTGACGCTCTTTAGCACCTCACAAAATCTTTTCATAACCAATTTCGATATTGTGTGGCTCAAACCTGATAATTCATAGACACTATCATCATGAAGTACTGGATACAATTCCTGTCGGATTCCAAACTCTTCTAAGCACTCACGAGCACTCATCTTATCTTTAGACTTAGAATCATCCTATAACAATGTGCCAGAAATATTATCAAACACATTCTTCTTTACATGCATGACATTAATATTGTGTCGAATCAACAGATGTTTTCAGAAATGGAGATTCCATAATATATTTTTTTCTTCCACACATTCAATAATTCATTATCTTCGGATCGCTTCCGTTTTTTCGTTTATTCAAGAAACCATCTGAGTTAAAACGATTAGATCCTTAATGGAATTGACACGCTGATATCTTCTAAAAAATTTCTATCCCTGACAAACTGTATTGGTGCTTCACCCTTCTCCGTTGTTTTATCAAACTTACTTGTCATCTTCCTGTACGGATGATTCACCGATAGCCACCTACGATGAAACCAGTAGCAAAACTTACCACGTGTCTTAAGTTGTATGGCACTCTAAGCAAGAATACATGATGGACATGCATGCTTTACGTAAGTAGACCATCCAGATAATATGTTGTATGCTGGAAAATCGTTGATTATCCAAATAACAGCCGCTCGCATTCTAAACTTCTCCTCGACGTACGCATCATACGTCTCTACTCTATATTCCCAGAGTTCTACCATCTCTTCAATTAAAGGTTCCATATAGACATTGATATTTTCGCCAGGTGAATATTTTCTAGGAATTAATATGGAAATAATCATATATGATTACTTCATATACATCCAGGGAGGCAGATTGTAAAGCATAAGCAATACCGGCCACGTGGACCAACTAGAGGTCATGAGTCCGTAATACATGAAACCGTCGGTAGCCAAACCTAAACGTACATTCCTCGGCCCATCCTCAAAATGATCAACACTGTCTAATTGCTTTCATACTTCTGCATCAGCCGGATGGCTCAGCTTTCCGTCTTTGATCTGACGATCGGAATGCCATCGCATGCTCTTCTCCATGTCCTTTGAAATATATAAAGGCAGGGGAAAATAACGAAGAACTTTAGCTGCAATTTTCTTGCACTTTTAGTTGATATTGGACGTTTCTGCGATTGAATTTCGCTTAATATTTTTCCACCTAGACAAGTTACAGGTGAGACACTCATTGAAAGACGCATAATCATTGCGATACAACACACAGTCGTTGGGACATGCATCGATCTTCTCATATGAGAAACCGAGTGTCTTAACAATCTTTTTTTCCTGGTAATGATTCTCTGGAATGATTTCCTTTCCTTCAGGAATTACCTTGCGTAGGAGATCAAGAAGCACATCAAAGTGCTCGTTAGCCATCCCTCTAATCATCTTCAAATGAAGAAGCCTTATTACAAATGACAGCCTACTAAATTCTGTATAGCTTTCGTACAGATCTTATTCGTTTTTCATCAGAAGTTTCTTCAATTCCTCTATTTCACCGGTGCCTTCAGACGGTTCAACATCATTCATTTTCTCTCCAGCAAATAAATCTTCTAACATCTCATGCGTGTCATCTATTCTGTCACCCGTCGGTAATTCACCTTGTGAAGCTGCGGTTTTATTATCCATCCTCACTTTCTTGTCATGTATTCTCTCACCGTGGTAATTCCAATGTATATAGTTTGGTTCAAAACTCTCTACAAACACATGTTCTTCTATCACTTCACGTCGAAAACAGTCTCTATTCTTACATTTCTTACAAGGACAGAACAAGAGTCCGTCTCGGCTACGCTTTGGGTTCATCTCTGTGTAATCTAAAAGGCTTTAAGTCCATATTTAAATCAGTTGTCTCTCAAACTATATCTATCTTTTTTCCCCATATGCATAAACGATTTATCTGGAAGAATTCTTATCTGTTATCACACAAATAATAATATGAGTTTAACACATCTCAGGAGTTTATTATAAAATCATTATTAAATAAATTTTCAAGTCTTAAATTAGATTTCATGATATGGACGCATCAAAGCATCTGAATTCATTTAAGCTTAGCGTAAGTCAGGGAAAAAGGTCGGGATGGATAATTAATGTCACGCTGTCAAGGCTAAAGGTCCTAATTCTCATCGCGAATGCAATACTCATATCTCACTTCCTCCTGTGTTTTTGTCCATTTTGAGAAAATTTCAGCAGTACTTCTCCCTGTTCCCCGTGTTTGTTCATAAATCTGTATACAGGAAACAAGTGGAAAAAACCATCGAAACTTCTCGAAATAGATGAAAATACAGGAGGAAGTGAGATGTGAGTTTTGTTGCATTCGTAACTTGTCCAAACTGGACAAGTCCAACAATCACTGTATGTCAAATCTCCTCGTCGAATGCTACACATACGTTTGAAAAAATTGAATAGGAATCTCAAGTCTCACAAACATTTGTGATCCTATTCGACGGGAAAAAGATTTGACTTACACTAATTGTAAGACGGGAAACTATAGATTGATCATAAACAAGTTTAAGACCTTCAATTTTAAATTACTAATTAAATAAAAAAATAAAACTCTACTTAAGTTTCTAATCAAAATTTTAGGGTTTCGCTTAACTTTATATTTGATCGTTTTTTAATTAGGGTCTCGGTTCACTAATATCTGGTCTTAATTAAGGTTTCTTAATTACTCGAGTTAATGTTATATCTTAATTAGTATTAAGTTTTCATAATGGGTTTGATTTTTTTTTTATTTACGCATCCAATATAGTTTAACTTGTATTAAAAGATTTGATTTTCGTTTTGATTCGGTTTATAGATTATGCTACAATTTAAAAAACTAAGCAATATATCATACACGAAAACAAGATTTTGAATCATTAAATTTATAAAACACAGGCTAGAAGTTAGAATGAATTTGTTCATACGCGAGCGCGAGCACACGCACATATATATACGCACTCACACATACGCACGTGCACTCACACACTCTCACATACACTTGCTCATATCCTTACGCACGCGTACACACTCTCACATATGCACAAACACAAACACTAACCCTCAACCACTCTTCAATTACCAAACCAAAATTCATATATATAAAGTAATGAAAATAACAATCATAACAGGTGATAAGTCTCTTTCGCAAACCGAACCCTGCGTCATATAAGCAAGACTCGGAGATATAAAATTTGTATAGGGATCACCATCTCTCTTTTTCTAATAACTAAATAAAGACTGATATTGTGGTCAGTTTTCTTTAAAATCAAACTCAACCTAAACAGGTATGTGTGCTAAATATCAAGCTTAATTTCTAGTATTGAAGTGCCATCTCTCCTTATTCTAGCTACTGGCCAATAATGAGATACAATTCTCTCTCTCTCTCTCTCTCTCTCTCTCTATATATATATATATATATATATATATATATATTCTCGAGTTTAATCATATTGCATGTCTTAAATTAGTGAAATGTTGTGCACTTCCTCCTCATGATTCATGAACATTTGCATGTTCTTTAATGGATCTAGCTAGCCTTTTATCCCTTATATTTGAATGGGATAAAAGATAATCTAAAAGGTTTGTTGTGTATTAGGTTATAGATTTCAAATTAGTGCATATAATTGATTAGCTCTCATATTTTAAATTTAATTAATTCTTAGTCAAACTTAAATCTTATCTTTCATATTTACGATCAGTTAGATATTTAGCATGAACCATATTGATTGAAATTATAATGACAGCCCAATTTTTCTGGAACTATAAACCTGAATTCCTCCAAAACTTCTTGTAAGGTCGGCCGAGGGGCACGACGGCGGGGCTCTGCGGCATGGGCTCGACTGTGGGGAATTTGGGAAAGCAGGTGAGGAATTGGGTTAAATGTCTAGGACGATTTTGGGGAAATGAAGGATAGAGAGGACCGTTCGCGGTAATATGGTAATATTTTGATGATGGTATTAGAGACCATAATACACGCTCGCTAATACTTCTTGTAAAGTCGTCAAAGTATTAGCGGCCGGGTATTAGCGACCGTATATAAAATACAGTCGTTAATACTATATTAGAGACCATATAATTTCGAACGGATGCTAATACCCGTCTTCAATACTCACGGTTTCTAGTAGTGAGTACCACTATTTTGGAAAAAAAAAGGAAAACTGTAATGGTCTTCATTTATTTTTCCATTTAGAGATAAATTTGAAATTTCATATAGAAAGTGCATCGGTTTTGAAAGCATGGGGTTAGAATGGGGAATAGAGTACCAAAAAGGGAAAGGAGATTAGGAGACTGGAGAGGAGATTGGCGAAAAACAATGATATATGCGAAAGGAGAGATGCAGAAATTAAAAACGGAGATGGAGAATAGAAGGAATTGGATTGGAGATGAAGAATTTGGAAACAGATACGGATTTTGGGGGAGAGGAGATTATAGAGAAAAAAATGGGGAATTGGAAGAGAAATATCGAGAAAGAAGAAGTGCACCACAGTAGTCGTGAGAAGAAATTATACAAATAATTTTTTTGAGAGAAAAATCATATGTATACTTGATTAAAAAGAACGAGAGTAAACTTGGAATTTTTATAAAAACATTCTAAGGATAATACACACAATCTATTTTGGGATTGAAACATCCATATTAATTTTGTAAGTATCAGGTTTTTTCACAATTTTGAAAACATGGATTTAATAATAATCCCCAACCTTCATATAGAAAGTGCTTCGGTTTTGAAATAATCTTAGGAAGCTTGATAGAGTACCACTATTTTTTGGGGGGAGTCTTCATTTATTCTTCCAATTAAAGATAAATTTGAAACTTCATATAGAAAGTACATCGGTTTTGAAAGCATAGTGTTAAAAGTGTTTCTTGATATTTTAAAATAAAAGGATTAGTAAATTGAAAGAATTTAAAAAAGCAAAAATGTACTAGTAAAAATAAAATAAACGGAGGGAATAATAGATGATTTTGCTACAAGTTGGTCATGTGAATTCGAAATCTAGAGATATATGAAATGTCAGAAACTTATAATATTAAAGTTAGCAAGTGAAATCTCGATGGTGGTGGAGGCAGCCTGTAGCGGTGGGAGGACAGCCAAGAATTGGAGAAATTATTCAGTGTATGTAATACATTCGGTCAGAAGAAGAAAAAATCTAGAGAATTTTGGACACACTTCGAGCACCAGCTTGATGAGGACGGTGTTTTTATTTCTGTTTTTACTGTGACCGGACATAATTTCAAATTTTAACATGAAATCAAATTATTATCCTGCATGTTCATAGTACTCATAGTACGAAACAAATCGACACGATTGACACGATTGCACGTCTATTTTTTTTCAAGGACAATGCTCTTCAAACATGTGATCTCAGTCCTGTTTATTCTAATGTTCTTGATAAGCTTCCTTCTCATCTTCTATAAAATATTATTGGAACAATGCCTATACATGCTTCCCTTCCTAATTTTTAACATTATTGTAATTCCTTCTTATCTTCTATATATACTTCCCTTCCTAATTTTTAATTTTTCAATCATAAAAGAAAAGAAGGATAATGTTCTTACTTCATTATCATCATCAATCAAATTAACTCTAATGTTTAATTAACACGCCATTATACACATGAAATAAAAGCATATTCAGCTACCCATTAAGAGAACACAAACATTTTATATTTTATTTTTTTGAACGGGTCCGTAAGCTTCATCTAAACAGACAACACACACATCCAAGAGACCAATAAGTTTGCCCCAAAAGCTTTAATTTGTGACAACTTCCCTTTCTAGAGCCCGAACACCGCACTTTCGGGAAAGTGCCATACCAACTGAGATATAGCTCTGGTAATACAAACCTTTTATTATATGCGTTATCTAAAACCATGGCAGTCTTTTGAAAGGTTAAGACAACAAAGAATTTACCCAGCTTTTACAAAGATAAAGTTTTGATAATAGTTGCCAATAAAAAGAAAAACCAGGGCAAAGTTTAGAATATAAATAAATGTGTGATACCACTTGCCCACAAAGGATTTCAATAATAATACAACAATTAACATGCATCTATAATTAATGCAGATCAGTTTGAGCTCAAACTGAAACTTAGATCAAGGGATAATTAACTTCATGCGTTTGCTCAAGCATTTCACATCCGCAATTAACCATCGATTATCGACATGGCGGATGAGCGATATCCATAACCAAATAGATTATAGTGGTTTAAGTAATGATAAAGCATGTAAAGGTCTCTAATTTTCTCAAACCCTGGTTGGCTTGGCATCACCTGAATAAGAGCAAGGCCGAATTGTTAATTAGGAAATTAGTAAACAAAGAAGAAAATAACTGTTCGAGAAATGAAGCACAGACAAAATGATATATTCAGTTAAATTTTTACTTAATCAACCTCCAAATTTTGATAAATTTACAAGACGAATTTTTTTACAGGACCATTCACAGGAAAGCACGATCCGGTTAATTAGGTAATTTTTTACAAGAGGTAAATTAATTCTTGTATAGTGTAAGAGCAGCATGTCCGAAATGAGTGTTTAACTTGCGAAGTTAAGCTTCCTGATTTGATAGTTGTGTGCGTATTTTTTTTCAATTTTGTACTGCTTTCCTCTATCCGCTTTCAATTACTTCAGTCTCCTTCGCCGTAATTTTAAAAAGGTCATTAAGTTTTTCCCTTTTTAATCTCACAATCAATGAGAAAAGATGATGCCTCAAAAATAGGAACTATAGAAGAAACCCCCAAATCCGGCACACCATGACATCCAAATTCTGCTTCATTATGCCCATCTGTGCATGTAGCAGAAGACATCATCGTAAGCAGGACGCTGGATTGTGACCACATTTATCAAGCGTTTATAGGGTGGAAGATAGTTTTCAGAAACACATCAATTGAGACTGAGTACTAAATATCCGAAACAAGCATGCCCAGTACATAAAATCTGAAACACACACACACACACACACACACACACACACACACGAGGAAAATATCACAATACACTTTTCTACTTTGTAATGTTTAAATGAATTCAACAGTGAATCTTTGGCTTTGGGGATAATCGTTTCAGGCATTTTATTTATTAAACCTGATTAATGAAATTTTGTTTACCAATTTGTTTTCTTTCTTTAACTTTACCACCTTTTGAGCCTTGATACTATTAGATGGTGCATTGTAAAGTGATCAACTTCTATATGCTATGATGCTTTACACAAAACTTACAATAACATGCCGGGTCTAAAATAACAGGATCACCGTTCTTATCGGAGCTGACATTCCCACTCCACTAGTCTACGTGCAGTAGGCACGGTTCAAGCACAACACCTTCAAATAATTAGTGCATGCTCTTCATTAGTCTTTGACCTGTTAAATGTACGAAGAAATCAAAAGAAAAGTACATTAGCCGTCTTCTTCAAAGTAGAACTGCTGATTGCACAGTAACAGTCCATGACAATAAAATGTCAAGCAACTGCTTGCTATACAAGTGAAAAACATCAGTTCACTATCATACACCACCCTATTAAGTTCTGGATCTTCCATCGTCTTTACTTTCTAAGATAATCGCAAGAAAATTTCTTTAAATCACATATCCAACCATGTTAATTCATGTTATATCCTGTAGTGAATGTGGGTAGACAGAGATCGAAAAACCAAATAAATACTAGAATATTTGTTGATATTTGCATGACTATATGATTTGATGCTATACTTTGGTTAACTATGTTACAAGTTGTCCAATCTGGAATGTTTAAAGAAAAAATATCATTGCTTAATGAAGCATATGTGGTAATAACAAGCCAAATATGAAAAAGTGCCTTGAAAGAAATGTAGTGTTTCTACAAAGCATCAAAGAAAGCATGAGTCCTTTTAAGTAGGAGTTTAAAAGCATTTAGAAAGTCTTCCAAACAAAATGTTTTCGTCCGAACTGAAAACCTGCACAAAACAGAAAACCTAAAAAAACCACACATAAGCATTATCTAAATATTGGCTACGATTGCTTATGCCCTCCTGATATGCTACAATCCAAACTTCATAAAATTTAGAATATGAGGATGTACAGGAAAGATGAGCATATAAGCATACATGGTTGCGAATGGGAGGTAATATCCTTGATATGAAGATCAAAAGGAAAGATATCGCCACCTTTGACATGTATTTAAAAGATGGAGAAGAGAGTGAGGTTGATGGAAAGATCGCGATGACTCATAAGAAAATGGATGATAAGCTGGTTTAGTCATCTCCAAGTCCCTCAAGTCTGTAGATTGTGTGACGATTTTGATTGCATACACGATTCGTGTAATTCTCTGTCCACACAATATCCATTTTGATCACAATGGATTTCAAATATTCACAAGATTTAAGCAAACTATCGGAATATTCCAGGACTTCTACTGCACCCAAGAATCTTGAAGATAGCGTTTACAGGGGGCACATGCATGTGGGAAGAAGGGAAAATGGTGTTAAGAGGAACAAAATGTTATATAGGTTGTTTCTCTACGGTGCCGGCATGTTTTTAGTTTCTATATTCAAACTTTTTGCTAACAATTGATGCTATGATTACCTCATATTATCTTTACCTTTATCTTTGTTATTTGCAGACAAATTTGGTTCATCAAACCGTTCGATAAGCATATTGGAGGACAAAGTACTCTCAGTGACCCCCATCCTAAATTGGGAGAAGGGCTCTTTCCACATTTTCCATGCGGACAAGATTGTTGAAAATCCTAGGATCCTGAGAGTGCAAGATCATGGAAATGCGGTCTATGAGAATTTGCTTGAGTCTGGAGCCTATGGTAAAATGCCATCAATTTGTTACTTGTTAGTTAATTGTAAATGTTTGTTTCTTTGATTGGTGCGATGACTGTCTCAAATTTTTCTTCCTTTGTCATCTCTTCATCATTTTTGGTGTCATAAATTTGTTACCTTTAAATAATCTCCTCACATTTGGTTATTTGGGATATATTGCGCTATTGCTGATCGTAATGCTATCTATATTTTGTGTTAGGCTTTAGTTATTAGGTTTAAGTTGAGGGCAAATTTAGATTGTCAGTAGTTTTGAGCATGTGAAAAGATGATTAGGGGAATTAGAATTTAGATACCAGGGCTGTTCCCCTTTATGATAGAAAAGAAGGTGTATTGGATAGTAAAGAGGGGAAGGAGCTACCCCTAAGTGCCAGAAGCTAAGGGTCTAACACACTATGTAACTATATAGGCAAGAATGAGGTTAGCTGAGTAAGCAGCACAAATTTACTGAACAAATATTAGCTCAATTACAATTTCTTAAAATAGGGAGTTTACTTCGGCATTTCTCTCTCTCAGCCTATGCATAAAGTTAAAAGATCGTCCAATAGCTTCTCTAGATACATGTACAACACATAACCAGTACTAGTGACGGCAATGGATGAGAAAAAACCCAACTTGCTATTTGCTGATTTTGGCACTTCATGCTGTTTACCTTATCATTTCTATCATTATATACCATGTAACTTATAACTGTTCAGGATTAAATTACCTTTCTCATGTATCTCTGAATCCCTATATTGTTGCAGTGCTAGCTTCAATTGATATCCCAATCTATGCTCAGAAAAAAAACTCAATCCAATCTGAAGACCAAGTGTTTATCTAGGGAGTGCTAAAACATGACAAACGGAGAGCATCATATCAGTTATAAAAATTTAAACAACAAACAAACTTGGACTACAATATGGAAGCAGTCATAAAAAAACAAAGACGCATTGGATACATGTGAGAAGAATAGACCTTTTTTTTCCGAAAGAAAAGTAGAAAGAAATTCAGCGGGAGACTTAATTATATAAAGACTCACCTCAAACAGTTTATTTCCTTTTTTCGGGGGTCATAGCAAGGGAGATGGGCTAGGCAAGGAACAAGATTGTTTTGGGCGAGCCTCAGAGTGGTCATAAATTAACATGTATTGGTGAAGAAAATATCTGAAAATAAAATCACCTGCCAATAGTATTCTCAACATCAAATCCAAAACCCTTATCAGACTTCCCAACTTTATGCATTTCCGCAAGCTTTCTTCCTAGAACTGCCTGAGAACACACACAGTAAGTTGAACAAAAAAAGATGACATTAACACTAGGTTTGGTTCGGGGGGGAAAAAAAAGAGGTTACAATGGTACATCTTTCCACACAGAAATAGCCCCTCTCATTTTCTTTTCCATTCCATCACTTTGTTTCTACACAAATATAAATAGACAAGATATGATATCAATCTGTTCATATATCACCTGATCACCCCTGGACACTCCAAATTCGATAAATTCCATGACGATAAATGAACCACCTGTTGGTAAAGGTCCAACCTACAAGACTTGAAATTGAAGAAACTTATGTTTCCAATTTGTGTACTGGGTGGTCGGAAAAAGGGAAATGAAAGAAAGAAAGAAAGAAAAACATAGAAAGGGCAGTCATCTTCTCACCTTGAATGGCCTTGGAACACGAATTGATTTGGTGGCGTACATTGCGCTTAAACCTAAAGCCTCACCCTCAAACATCGAAGGCCCAGTATTCCTGCAAAAGCACAATGCGATAGGGGTTCACCGCAATCTACGCACAAATATCGAAAGAGGCATTTAAGGAGTCAGATTAAGACCATGGATATCAAACGAGACATATAAGGAGTAAGTTAGTATCCCAACTGCTCTAGATGTAACTTAGTACGTATTCAGAAATCTATTGAGTAATTTGACAAGAAATCAATCAACACAGAAAAAGGAAGAGGTATTTTCCAGAGTCGGGATCGTATCTGAGGAGTGATGTGGGCGACGCCGGCGAGGGCAAAGAGAAGGAAATGAGAAAGAGGAGGAGGAGGAGGAGCTGAGTAGGAAGCCACTACTATGCGCGGATGCCGCCGCCGCCGCCATCTCTCTCTCCCTCTCCCTGTACAACAAGGCAATCCTTAACAGGCCACGAGCTCTGGCCTGCTGGGCTGTAAACAACATTAGACCCCTTTTTGTTTTAAACTGTCTGCCAGTTTGCTCTCTACATAACCCCCACCAAAGAGCAGGGCCTAAATGAAAACCGCGGCAATTAATAATTCTTGGAACCGGTGTGATACCAATATTGCAAAGGCAAAAATATGTCCGTGCCCTGAGCGCATTGCCAGCTGCTGCGAGCAGAAAATGAGTGAAATGCAGGGGGGTACCCCACGCGCTCCCGCCACCATTGTTTCTCACTAGCTGATGAGGCTCGATATCGGTGGCTCTCCAGATGTTAACACATTGCAGATGACGTGCCCCATAACCTACAAGAAAGAGTCAAGAACTTCAGTTGGGATTACACCTCGGGCCTCCGGCCCGAGGAGTCTCCCGACCTTCGGTGGCCTTCCAGACCACCCCCGGCTCGCCTCCAAGCTATCACAGAACCAAGATGCCTCAGCCTCCCGCTCGTGGCCGAGCCTCCCGCCGAGCTCATCTTCCTCGATCTCACCAACCGACCCACAGCGCTGATCAAAGGCGCCTCCGCCACGGCTCCGCAAATCTCGCCATGCGCGAGATATCCGCCACCCATGATCCCACGTTCCACGCCATCACGATCCCTCATTAACGAGCATGTCTCGTCATTAATGCGGGATCCCGCCTATCACGCGGACGTGACGCAAGGGGTGTAACGGCCGGCGTGAATCTCGCGTCCGCATGCCCATTGTTGCCGTTATATAAACCCCTCTCTCAGACGATTCAGATAAGCCAATTTTACTCCAATAGGCCGCTACTCTTCCAAAATACCCCGTCTAACCTGATCGTCGAAGGGTTCTCGGTGGCGCAACCACCCCGGGACTTCTTTGCAGGTAGCTCGGTCTCAACCACACAAAACCTATTGAGACCCACACGCTCCAGGAGGCAACCCTCCAACTCAATCTCAGTCGTCAATCAGCGCCCTCAGGAGATCAATGGAAGATAACATCTGAAGGAGATCCAGAGATCCATCAGTTGGCGCCGTCTGTGGGAACCGAAGTTCCACTCAACCAAAAGTTCATCTTCCGATCTCTACTTAATGGAGAGCGGTCACCGCGACGATCCAAGCACCAGCCGTCGTCCTCCCCACAACGGAGACGAGGGAGAATCCCCTCCTCCCCCGAACGCCATTCACGCCCTATCCGCTCAGATAGATCGACTCACATCCGTCGTGGATGCACTCGTCCGTGTCCAAACGGCCGGGCAAGCTCCCCATGTCGCCGCTCCCCTTCCTCGGGACCGGGACCTCAACAGAGGGAAAGAAGACTCTGCCCGTGTTGGCACGGCTGAACACCGCCTCGCTGTCTCCGGCAGCCGCAGATCACCCGGGCCGACATATTCAATGACCCGGTGGGCGCCACACAGCTTAACTCCGAGGTCTTACGTCAGAGCGCCTCGCCCCGAGCCCCATCACGCCCCTGTCCCTCCCGAGGAGGTGTCAGTCAGCTCGCCTGCACCCAGGCATGACCGGCACCCCCTCCCTCGACGCGGTCACACGCACGGGACTCGTCACGGCAACTCGAAGACGACCTCGCCAGGGGACCTGAGGAATCTCATCGAACGGAATCGGGGCCATGGCCAGGCAGAGGTCTTCAGCAGCAGAGGCCGAAAAACATAATGTGCCGAATCATCGGGATACCATGGCCGACTCGACGCCCTCGAAAAAAGGATTGAAAGCATGCATCGAGAAAGTCGTCATTCAAGCGACGGGACTAAATATGTCGCCGACACGCTCACGAAGCCCTTTACCGAAGAGCTACTTTCCGTCCACGTCTCCTCTCGGAACAAGCCCCCGAAAGTCTCGCTCTTCGACGATAAGTCCGACCCGAAGGACCATTTGGATGCGTTCACAGCCGGGATGGGTTTCCAAGACCATTCCGACACCACTCAATGTCGCGCTTTCCCCGCCACTCTCATTCGCTCCGGACGAGACTGAATCCGAGGGCTTGCGCCACGCTCATTCTCTACCTTCGATGAGCTGGCCACCCAATTCCTCGGCCACTTCGTCGGGAACAGACGGCAGAAGCGGACCGTCGACCATCTCTTCACAATAAAGAGCGGAGACAAAGAATCATTCAAGGGGTATGCCACCCGCTTCTACAACGCCCTTCTCGAGGTCCCAGAACACCGGGACGAGATGGTAATTACGGCACTTAGGTCGGTTCTCAGGCACAAGGAGTGGTTACGCTCCTTTGCATTAGCGCAACCTAAGACCATGGCCGAGGTAAAGGCCTGGACCGAACGTAAGATCCAGCTTGAATCCGAGGTGAACGCCAATCCGCCCCGGACAGAACAAGCTGATCACAAGAAAAGGGCCCGGGAAGAGAAAAAGAAGATTGAGCGGCCGAAACCCTACTCCCCCAAATTTCAGGAGTACACCCCGCTCAACGTCTCCCAGACGATACTGCTGGAGGAGGCTAAGGGCGAGAGGTTCTTCAAACTCCCCCCAGTCTCGAACAGGGCGACAAAGCGCACCCGGGGCCCCTACTGCGGCTTCCACAGGTCACAGGGCCACTCCATAGAGAACTGCAAGCAGCTCCGAGACTACATCGAGGAGCTAATCCGCTCGGGGCACCTGGCAACGTACTTGCGGGACAAGCGGCAAGCTGACCGTGAGCAAGAACAACGTCCCCCTCCCGGCGAATTGACAATCGGCCAAATCATGGCCATAACAGCAGGGGGTACGGCGAATACCGACGAGGCTCAGCACCCCTCACCAATCGAAGGGACTGACAGCCACCCGAGTAAGAAGGCCAGAGCAGCCGAGCCAATCGTTTTTACCGACGAGGACCTCCACGGTATATCCTTGCCTAACAACAACCCGCTGGTGATCACAGCTCGGGTCCACCGCTATGAGGTACAGAGGATATTGATCGACTCGGAAAGCTCAGCAGACATCCTTTTTTATGACTGCTTCCTACGTATAGGACTCACCCCGTCAGACCTATGGCCGACCGCTCACGTCCTGTCAGGGTTCACTAACCACTCCATCCCGGCGGAAGGGGTAATCACTCTCCAATTTAACATCGGGGAGGCCGGCCGTATGCGCACCGTGCCTGTGGAATTTATCGTCGCAAGAATCCCATCGGCCTACAACGTCCTCCTCGGCCGCCTTACACTGAACTCCCTCCGGGCCCAGATATCGACTTACCACCTGGCGATGAAATTCCCACTCGACCAAGGCGGGATAGGTCGGGCCTACGGAGACCAACGAACAACAAAGGTTTGTTTCACTACAACCTCTATGTCTGAGCGGCCAAACAATGATGTTGAGGGCGAGGGTGACTTCAAGGGTTCTCTGGACACTCCAGACAAGCAAAAAGAGGTCCGAGGGACCCCGGTGGAGCCACTGACAGAGGTCCACCTCGTAGAAGGGGACGACGAACGAACCGTTCAGATCGGCTCGCTTTTAACGGGGACTCAGCGAGGCGACCTGGTTCACTTCCTCATAAACAACTCTGACGTGTTCTCCTGGGCACCTGCCGACATGCCTGGGATCGACCCTAAAATCATATCTCACAAGCTCGGGGTAGACCATGCGGCCCGACCCGTACGGCAGAAAAAGCGAAGGTTTGCCCCGATCAAACAAAAGGCGATCGAGGACGAGGTGGACAGGCTCCTCGCCGCCAACTTCATTCGGAATGTGCCTTAATCCGCATGGTTGGCAAACGTGGTCATGGTCAAAAAATCAAGCGGGAAGTGGCGCATGTGCGTCGACTTCACCGACCTCAACAAGGCCTGCCCGAAAGTGTCATGCCCCGCTTCCCGGTATACGGCGAAGGGGACGCGACGAGGCCGCTACGTATTTACTGTGAAGCAAATACGCTAAGCGTAACTAAGCAATATAAAAGAAAATACGCAAGATGTAAGGTATAATAAAAACATCAACTTTTATTTATTAACATTCTTTTGTACAATGCATGAAAAGAAAATACAACTGAAATAAAAATGATGCCTAAACAATGGCATGATAGGAAATGAAAAGTACTGAATGGAAAATGTACAATGAAACTAGAGCTCTGGTTCTTCAGCAAGCTGATCCAAGTCTTCTGCAGATGGCTCGATCTCTGTCGGGTCCAAACCACCTGACGACATTCAAAGAAGAAAGAAATAGAATGTCGTCAGCGAATAGATCGCTCGGTAAGTCCCAAAGATAAGGGAGAAGTAGAAAAGAAGAAAGAGAGAGAGAGTAGCTTTTAATGTTGTATTATATTGTTGTAATGTTGTATTAATGCTATTGTTTGTACCTTGGTACAGAAGAATGCCAGTGTATACGAGAGGGGTCTCGGTATGCTAGAGACCAGGGCAAATGGAAGTACAAGGCTCCGTTATACAACCCGGAACAACGGCAATTGGATTCATGTTAGGTGTCTTAATCTTACCGTCTCGTGCCACTTTTAACACCTTCCGTACCAATCTACCCCTTAAACCCCGTAGTATTTTATTTGTATTGTTTTGTACTGTAAATTGTATTGAATGTATAATTGAAAGACTGACCGAAACCATGATATCAGTAAACGGATGTAACTGTAGAATCATGTAAGTGGAATAACTGGACAACCGTGTAAATGAAATGTATATCCATGGTTCGGTTCGGTCAAGTTATATAGATTGATAATTGGACTCATGGATTCATGTTGAATTGTAATATTGAAGATTGTAGATTGTACTTGAATCATATTCAAGTCAGATTATTTAAAATGAGACTCGGTCTGAGTCAGAACAATTAGAATAGAAATTGAAATCCTAAATTAAGTTTTGGTATTATCGGTAACCGCTGTACATGGGCGACAGGACTTGTGTCTTTTTCAAAGACGATTACCGTGTTGATAACACCGTTTGTTAGATTGTCTACTTTAGATAGGCAAGCACCTACATCTCCGGCTCCCTGAGTCTCAAGAGACCGGTTCCGCTTAAACCTATATTTACTAGGGTCCTTATTGTAATTTATATAACTTAAGGGAGTTTTATGTAAAAATAATTTTGTATAGTTTTCAAAATACACCTCAAGTATTTAATTATCTTCTTTATATACATACAAAAATTTAAAAATCAAGATAAATATGTATACATGTTCGAATTGTATGAAATGAGTCAAGTATATTATTCGAGTAACTACCATAAACAATGCTGTAAAGAAATATTATGTACGACTAATTAATCAAGTCGAACGAATGCGGAATATAAACATAAATATGTATCTAAGTGTTTTTCTTGCGTGAGTTCCAGTTTCACCTAAATACGACTACCGGTTTGGGAGGTATATATATTATCGTATCGTCGCGCAAAACAGATCAAAATCTATTCGGCACCGTCACATATTTTTAAAACATAGTTTCGGTCAATTTCCATCAGGTTTCAGGTTAAGAAAATTATTAGACAATTGTAGGTATTTCGATATAATTATCCAAAACACCAAAATTCATGTGATTTGGATTCATGAAACTCTAGTTATGATCATTTTAACATCAGCGTTTAAAACAGAAATTCAGATTTCTGGACAGCAACTATATGTTATATTGCAAAACCTATATTGGGTTGTTTCATGCATTTCTAAGTAATATAATATACAGAAAATTATAGTTCTGTCAATTGTGCATATACACATCTAAATTTTGTCACGAACGGACATCGGGAGTTTGAGTTATGTCTAATTTAAAAACAGTGTGCGAATTAGGACAGATTCTGTCCAGATCCGTCACTTAATATTGTAACCAGTTTTCTTTATCTTAGATGGGTTTTAAGTAAAACTATAAAACTAAGAAAATCTAGATCATTCGATGTATATATCAAAAACACCTGAGTTTGCTCAATTTGGATACCGGTATACCAAGTTATGTGTCCTAGAAGTTGACCGATAACTGCAGTTTTCTGTTTTACGATCAGTGAATAAAAACGATGTAATTCCTAAACCGTTATGCGGTTCGATCTAAAACTTTTACAGCATGTACAAAATAATATATTCTATCATATGTAAATTTCCTGAAATTTTCAGAATTAAAAATTAATTTATAAAAATTATTTTAAAACTAAAGGTATTGATGTGTATACTAAAATCGGCAAAAAGATTAACTACTATTTTATGCAGGCTTCTATTTTTCTTTTAATAAATAAACCGATTTCATGAGACATTATAAATATGTTGTGGCATGAAATTTGTGTTCTCACAACTTGTAATAAACATTCATAGTCATGAACAAAAAATTAAAAACACTTTAATTTGAACAAGATGCAATAAGGTATTATTAAACCATATAAAACGATATATATCTAGACTTATATATATGTATATGTTTATATTTATCTTCTCCTACGGATTACGATATAAAAAGAATAGGGGGTTCACGAGGTATGACAAGAGGAAAATAAGAGATGGGGGGAAGGAGAGAGAAGGGACTTACATGCACAAGCCGGTATTGTCACCGGGCTTGTCTATCCGCCGATAGCCTCGCGTTACTAGCGAGACTTTCTTGAAGACTTTTTCATGTTCTTCTTCTTGGACTCTAGGTGAAGAGGGAGAAGTGAGAGATAGAAAAATGTGAGGAAGGAAAAGATAGAGAAGGACAATAAAGATGGTGTAATGGTGAATTATGTATAATAATATATGCATTTAACATGAGAATTAAAAGAGAAATGAAAGGCCACCATTCATTTTTGAAATGAAAGGTCTCATTTGTAGGTTATGAGAAGAATAAAAAAAATAATAAAAAATAATTGCATAAATGAGGATTTGAACATGTGACTTATGGAATAACAATACAAGGACTTAACAATGAGCTATAAGGTTGTTCATGCATATATTTAATTAGAATTAAATATATGTTGTTGCTTAAAAAGAAAGTGGGCTTTCCAGATGGGCTGTAGAGAATAAGAATGATGGATTTGGATTAAATATTTATGAAAGAAAAAATAAGAATGAGAAGTTAAAAACTTAAATATAAGAAAAAGAAATTGTACACAGAAAAATACATAATAGATTGAGGAATAAAATAATAATAAACTTAATAGAAAAAGGAAAATACCAAGTACAAATAAATACGGTATATTATTGAAGAGGGATAATACAAATGTATAAAGATTTTGGGGTCATTACAGAAAGACAACTATCCCCTCCCTCGGATAGATCAGCTCGTCGACAGCTCGGCAAGCCACGAGCTACTTAGCTTCATGGATGCTTTTTCCAGCTACAACCAGATCCGTATGAATACGGCAGACGAGGATCTCACCGCATTCACAATGGACCGGGGGGTATATTTCTACAAGGTGATGCCTTTCGGCCTCAAAAACGCCGGAGCTACGTACCAACGCTTGGTCAATCGAATGTTCAAACCGCAGATCAGAAAGAACATGGAAGTTTATGTCGACGACATGCTCGTCAAGTCTGACTCATCGGTCGACCACGCCAAGGATCTGGGCGAGGCCTTCGACGTCCTCCGCAAATACAAGATGAAACTGAACCCCGTCAAGTGCGCCTCCGGATCCACCGAGCAACTACCCTGCTCGGTCCATCCTTAGCAAACCACTACTTGGGTTCTTCAATAAAGCAATGAAAATTCTTCTAAGTTCCTTTTATTTAAACAGACAAGAAGGACAAAGCAGTCGAGCATTGCAGAAAAGAAGAATTTTATTGATTCAAAAAGGTATTGTGGGCTCCTCAGCCTTAAATTACATAAAAAATTATTATTACAGCAGCGGAGGAAGGGGGTGCAGGAAACATTGCTCGTGGTACTCAGAGGATATTTCCGCCAGCCGAGCCTTCGCCGTCTCGGACCTCTGCCTGATGCCGTCCGCGAACATCGGCGAGATGCCTCAATTGGTAACACTCGAGGAAGAGTGCCACCGAGCGATCCCGCCGACTCATCGAGATCAGGCCGAAGCGGTACAAAGATCTCAGCTTACCAACCGCCTCGTCCTTCAGCTGCTCAGACAAGGGGTTGTGCAGCCCCGGCGACGCCCTCCAGATGGAGTACATCAACAGCTGAAGCAGGGGTGAGCGCCGGGGAAGTAGTCGCTCGAAATGGTCCTC
Organism: Agapanthus africanus; assembly: GCA_030015575.1. Classification (NCBI taxonomy): domain Eukaryota; kingdom Viridiplantae; phylum Streptophyta; class Magnoliopsida; order Asparagales; family Amaryllidaceae; genus Agapanthus; species Agapanthus africanus. Next base: position 135,042,511 of record JASDDO010000024.1, on the reverse strand, counting down.
CACACGCCCGATCACCGCCTGCCGCGTATCCTTGGATCACAGCTGGTCGTACAAGTACACGTCCTCGAAGGAGATGATCTTGGGGGATGGTGAAAGGAAAAGTGTCCATTCTTACGCTTTGGGGATGAAGAAAGAAGTGATTAATACGCCCTCCGTTAAATAGCCCCACAGCGCCCCCAAGAGTCCAACAGTCGCTCATTTCTTTCACTACTGTACCGCCACGCGGCGGACGTCCCGCCTTTCTCAGTGAAATCGGAACGACACGGCTGTCACGCCCTGCTTCCCAGAGTACGCAAGATGAGGCACGTGACATAGCCAACCATGCTACCTGTGGGTCGGAATTATCCATCCACAGTCACATTACGGTTGTGGAGATATCAAGAACAAATAATAAACTAATCTAATACATGTCCAAATCCATAATAACAAGAATCAATAAACAATAAGTGCGGAAGCAAATGATCCAATACAATGAATAAACAGTACGTCCCATAATGCGGCTCACATCTGGAAATGAAATGAAATAAATAAACTAAACCCTAAGGAACTCACAGTTCAGCCTGCTGGCTGAAGTACTCCTGCTCGGTCGTCGACAGTGGTACGGAATCTGGGCCATGCAAAACCCAGACGTCAGCGCGTCATGACATCAAGTATATAATATAAACATGGTAATAAGCAATGCAAGTATGAACATGAATAAAACAGTACTAAGAAATAACAGAGCAGGGTAATGTGCAAGGGTGACTAAACTGTCCTATCAGGTTTCTACTCTATAGTCTTTGAAATCAATTGATGAATCGTCGATGTAACTCAATAGTATCCCGTGCGTGCCCGGGACCACGGTCAAGGTCCTCGGGGCTGAATCCGAGACGTGCCGCTAAGCAGTAATAGGTAGTAGGATGGATGAGTGATGTTAGCATCATCACTCCCGGACTGGCCAAGCCCGTAAGACTGATCAGAACAAGTATCGAACTGTTGAGTTACAAGTCGGTTTCACCTTTGATTTCCCCATACCCCCAAGTTATGTATGTCAGGTCAGGTATTCAATAGTCAAGGACTAATGCCAACACAAAATCAGGTGAAAATAGGTCTGTCTGGATAGACAGCAGGAATGGTCAGGTTTGTCGGCATTAGGCATGGAATCAGGTAACAGGTCAGGTCACGTTTTAACAGGTTGAGTCGATATGTAAAGGGTGTCATGTCCGGTGTATCAGTACATGTGTCAGGTGTATCAAGATCGGTCAATATGTAGTGCAATCAAATGTATGCTGATAACAGGTATAGTAACGAATAAAGAACAACAGCAGGAACGGCAAATAACAATATTATTCCATGTAAACACAGTGATGCTTTGTATTCTCTTATTAACAGGTTCAAGCACCCTTGGGGTGCAATAATCACAGTGTAGCGCAATATTAATAACAGCAGGCAATAAAGATATAAGTGTGCGACTATTATCCTCTAAATAGTAAAATGATTGGCAGGTAGTTGTTATTAAGGTTATGTGGCAAAATACGATTTAGGTGGCAGTATTATAATATACATCATATTTCATCCAATGAGACGAGTAGCAATACTTAGTTAATATATCAAGTTTGTGAGTCAAACATTTAATTAGTTTAACGTAGCATGTAGCAAGAAATCTTGCCTCAGAACAAGGGTCGGGATGCAGGCGGCCTGATGCACATGTCACGATACGGCGTGTGAAACGGCACGACACGGTACTGGGTCTAGTCGCGATCTGCTGCGCGGTCTGGTGCGCGATACGGACGCGATCTGGTGCGCGATACGGACGCGATACGGTGTACACCCAAACGGCGAACAGCGGGACCACACGGACTGGAGTGCTTCGTGTGGGTGAAGGGGGTCACGACGGTCGACGGCGTCGATTGGCTCCGGCGGTGAACAGTGCACGTGGCGAAGATCTGCCGAACAAGGATTAGTTAGCAGCGGGAGGGAAAGAAGGGAGAGAGGAAGAAGGTAATCTCACCGAGGGGTGTGCCTGCGAGGTCGGGGGCACGGGAACGGGTCGTCGGCGGTGACAGGCGGCGGTCCGATGAGGTGCTGGGATGTGCAGGCGGGGTGAACGGTGATCGGGGTGGTGCAGTGTGAATGGTGGTGGAAGAATGAAGGTGTGGGCGAGGCGAGGAGGAAGAGAGGAGGATTTGGGTGTCGTCGGCAATGGGAGGCGGCGGCGGCGGCGAGGTCTGTGGCTGGTGATGGCGTCGGGGTTGGGTGCATGCGCGGGAAGAGGCGGAGGAAGGAGGTAGGAGGGTGCGGCTAGGTTGAGGAGGTGCTGACGGCGACGGCGAGGTCGCGGTGGGGCCGGCGGCGAGGTCACGAGGAGGCTAGGGTTAGGGTTACTCGTGGTGGGTTCTCGTGATGGGGAAGATAAAGGAGGCGGCTGCGATAATATATAGGAGGAGAGAGAGAGATTTGGTAAAGAGAGAGAGAGAGATTTGATGAGGAAAGAGAGAGAGAGGCAGTGAAGAGAGATAGAGAGAGAGAGGGAAAAGGGTGGGGCCCACGAGGGAATAGCGCCTCGTGATTGGCCAAGGTGAGGTGAAAAAGGAAATTAGATAAGGATTTAGAGATTTGAATCGTTAAAGGAAACAGAAAGAAAAATATATATTATAGTTTTAATATTTAATTCAATGGGCATTTTCAGCGCTAAATGAAACATTTTCAAATCGCGCCCGGGTTGCGCCCAAACGTTCCAAATTCAAATTATAGGATTTTAAGCGAGTTCCAAATTTTGAAAAGAGGTGTTTAATGATTAAAATGCATGCCCCCAAGTCGGACACTTGCACGCGCACGTAACCGTCCAAACTTGCCCGTTTAGCCGAACGGGAAGAAATCTCGACACGCGGACGCTACCACGCGACTAGTGGCGACGAGTAGGCCAACATGGATATTTTTAATTTCATTTTAGAAGTTAAAATTTGTTATGTGCCAAAACGACTTAACCGGTTAAAATTTAGCAATAAACACCAGATAATCAGGATAATTAGAATGAGCAATATAAAACACTCAACTAGCAAAAGAAATAGTATTATTGGGCTCGGGTGTTACAACGGCTCTTACGCTACACCTCCCCCCGCGCGTTCATAACACGTGTCGACCGCGACTGTTCAGTCGAAAATAATGCAATCTGTAACACATCAATTTCCTCATTATTCTACTCATCTAAGGATAGTTGATATAAATATAACACATATTATCAATTTGTCTGGAAAATACTAATTACCCCGTGTTATATATATATATATATATATATATATATATATATATATATATATATATATATATATATATATATATATATATATATATATATATATTCATCATTCTTTATAGGAAATTGTGTGTTTATTACTTCATGCATGATATTGTATATCTCGACATGTTTCAGTGAGATTTTGTGCAGAAAATTATTCAAGTCAAAGAACCAGAATTACAAATTTGCCGATAAAACGCAGCAAGTCAAAGACTTAAAATCTGGCAGAGATTCAGAAAATAAAATAAGATTCCAGATATCAAAAGAAGACCTAAATGCCAACAGAAGACTGCACAGAAGAAATAATTCAAAGATCTCTCCAAACGGCCACGGAACCGCGGCCGATTCAGCTCGATCCGCCGCGGATCCACGGCCGAGTTGGCTCGTCGGCGGTCGGTACTTTTACAGACACTCCCTTATAACTTCCTAGCTTCCTCAAGATGCTTCGAACTCCCTAGCTTTCTCTAGAAGCTTCCCTATAACAGCCAAGCTTCTCATACAAGCTTCATAACAACCTAGCTTCTAGTGGAAGATAAACCTAGCTTCTAAAAGAAGATTTGAAGGACTATAAAAGGAGACCTAGGGCATCATTGAAAAGGTTGTTCGTTGTTTAGTTGTTGAATATTACACCATTCTAGCACCAATCCAAATCAAGTAAATTCAAGTTGGGTGACACAACTTGAGCCAAATCAAGATCCATTGAGAGCAAAATCAAGCGACAATCGAAGATCTTTTATTGCAACGCTGATCATCATCCGAGCAAGAGATTCATGATGATCTGCGACACATGATGATCGAGCCACGCAAAGATCGACGACAAATTCCCTTTCAAAGGAGCAATCGAGAGCTAGTCTTGTAAACTCGAGTTGAGAGGTGTAATTAGAAGGAGATTTAAATAAAGGTGATAATTGTAATTCTCGCTATCTTTACATTCTTGCATTATGAAATTTGTTGTTCTTGATTCTTTAATTTTCATGATGCATGAGTGAAATCTCCGCTTGTAAAGAAATCGAGAGAATCGGTAGATCTAATGATGATGAAATCCTTTTACTAATCTTAAATCTTATGAGAATTGTGAACTTTAGGAAAAAGAATCGTCAATAACCTAATTTGGAGCGAGATCAATGTTCTTGATTATTTCGTTGCAAATTAGGGATCAAATGATTGATAATCCTCTTTGCTAGAGGCTAGAATTGAATGAGGATTAATGAAAAGATAAGGGATAGTACTGGAGAAACCCTACTTTCTTCAATAGATCCCTAATCTTCATTCATTCATCATCGATCTAGTTACAATCCATCAATAGATAAGATTCGTCATTATTAGTATTTATCATTGCTACTAACTTGATCGATTCCTACAAGCTATTCTACTAATCTTGATAAATCAAATTGATTTGGACATCTTCTTGATTCTTAATCTATTTCTTTATGTTTCTTAAAATCAAATATCACAAATCTTGAATCAACTTTCTTGAATTTTCTTTTATATTTTCATTTCGACTCATCTAAAACAAGATCGAACAAGTACACACAATCTCTGTGGACGATCCGCTCTCGCTAACGAAACTACAATAGACACCGTTAATTGATTGCAATATAAATTTCTTTGGTTGTGAAACAATTTACTTAACACGTCAAGAAAAGATCAATTAGCGACGGTCACTCTTCCCGATGCTCAAACACCGGGGAAGGTCGGACAGAACCTCACGAATCAACCAAGCAGCAACCCTGCTCGGTCCATCCTTGGCTGGTAGTTTCTTACCCATCGACGCCAAGGATCAAAGCCTTCACCAAGAGACCGCCGAGCAGCTACCCTGCTCGGTCTATCCTTAGCAGGCCTCTCAATGCCCTCCCGCGCTAAGGATCAAAGCCCTCACCAAGAAGCAACCGGGCAGTAATCCTGCTCGATCTATCCATGGCTGGTAATTTCTTACTCACGACGCCAAGGATCAAAGCCCTCACCAAAAGGCAACCGGGCAGCAACCATGCTCGGTCCATCCTTAGCAGGCATCTCCATGCCCTCCCGTGCTAAGGATCAAAGCCCTCACCAAGAGGCAACCGGGCAGTAACCCTGCTTGGTCTATCCATGGCTGGTAATTTCTTACCCACGACGCCAAGGATCAAAACCCTCACCAAGAGGCAACCGGACAGCAACCCTGCTCGGTCCATCCTTAGCAGGCCTCTCCATGCCCTCCCACGCTAAGGATCAAAGCCCTCATCAAGAGGCAACTGGGTAGCAACCCTGCTCGGTCCATCCTTAGCAGGCTTCTCCATGCCCTCACCAAGAGGCAACCAGGCAGCAACCCTGCTCGGTCCATCCTTAGCAGGGCTCTCCATGCCCTCCCACGCTAAGGATCAAAGCCCTCACCAAGAGGCAACCGGGCAGCAACCCTGCTCGGTCCATCCTTAGCAGGCCTCTCCATGCCCTCCCGCGCTAAGGATCCAAGCCCTTACCCAGAGGCAACCGGGCAGCAACCCTACTCGGTCCATCGTTGGCTGGTAACTTCTTACCCCACGACGCCAATGATAAAAACCCTCACCAAGAGGCCACCAAGCAGCTACCCTACTCGGTCCACCCTTGGCTGGTAATTTCTTACCCACCAACGCCAGGGATCAAAAGCCCTCATCAAGAGGCCACCGAGCAGCTACTTAGCTCGGTCCATCCACACCTAAGCGATCTCCACCTCGACTTCAGGGTCATGGAGATACCGACCTTTTACTGGTCTTTTGCACACTTAGCAAGTGATAGAATTCAACTCGACGTGCGATCGCTAAATGGAAAACCGACTTAACATGAAGGCAGTACTGCACAAATATAAATGTTTACCACAGGGAAAATGTGCACGCAAAGACAACTGTAAAAAGACCTTTTTATTCACAAAAAATCAGAAGTCTTTACAGAGGTAATTTGGGCTCCCCAGCCTTACAAAAATGCCCGGAGGCTTACAAAATTTTAGCGCAAAGAAAATAAGGAAGCGGGGAAGTTCAGGCCTCGAGGCTGGGGAGAACGTCGATGAGCTGCGCCCCCACTACGACAACCGGGGTTGCGTCTTGAAGGTCGGCGTCTATCGCAGGAGCCTCGGCACCGGGAGCCGGAGGGACCGATTTCTCCCCAACGCTCCCATCGGGGGCCTCTTCCCCTGCAGCGTTTCCAGGGGCATTCCCCTGCTCGTTGTCACGCCCCGCTTCCCAGAGTACGCAAGATTGGGCACGTAACATAGCCAACCATGCTACCTGTGGGGAGGAAGTATCCATCCACAGTCACATTACGGTTGTAGAGATATCAAGAACAAGATAAATAAACTAATCTAACACATGTCCAAATCCATAATCACAAGAGTCAATAAACAATAAGTGTGGAAGCAAATGATCCAATACAATAATAGAAAGGTACGTCCCATAATGTGGAATCGCACCTGGAAATAAAATGAACTAACCACTACAGAACTCACAAATCAGCCTGCTGGCTGAAGTACCCCTGCTCGGTCGTCGACAGTGGTAAGGGATCTGGGCCATGCAAAACCCAGACGTCAGCGCGTCATGTCAACCAATAATATAATATGAACATGGTAATAAGCAATGCAGGGATGAACATGAATAAAACAATAATATGAAATAACAGTGCAGGGTAGTGTGCAGTGGGTAACTATACTGTCGTATCAGGTTTCTACTCTAAAGTCTTTGAAATCAATTGATGAATCGTCGATATAACTCAATAGTATCCCGTGCATGCCCGGGACCACGGTCAAGACCCTCGGGGCTGAATCCGAGACGTGCCGCTAGGCAGTAATAGGTAGCAGGATGGACGAGTGATGTCAGCATCATCACTCCCGGACTGGCCAAGCCCGTAAGACTGATCAGAACAGGTATCGAACTGTTGAGTTACAAGTCGGTTTCACCTTTGATTTCCCCACACCCCAAGTTATGTATGTCAGGTCAGGTATTCAGTAATCAAGAACTAATGCCAACACAGGATCAGGTAAAAGCAGGTTTGTCTGGATAGACAACGGGAATGGTCCATGAGGACCCCAAGTCAGGTTTGTTGGCATTAGGCACGAGATCAGGTAACAAGTCAGGTCATGGTACAACAGGTTGAGTTGGTAGTTAAGGGTACCATGTCCGGTGCATCGGTATGTATGTATGTCATGTGTATCAAGGTCGGGCCAAAATGTGACGCAATCGAGGGTGTGCTCACAACAGGTATATAGTCGAATAAGGAACAACAGCAGGAAATAAAGTAAATAACAATAACAGTTCATTTAATCACAATGGTGCATGAATATGGTGCAGTTGTACTATATTAACAGGTTCGAGCACCCGTGGGGTGCACTAATCACATGGTAGCGCAATATTAATAACAGAAAATTAATGAAGATACATGTGTATGGCTATCGACCTTTAAATAACGAAATGATTAACAGGTAGTTGTTATTAAGGTTATGGTGGCAAAATACGATTTAAGTGGCAGTATTATGATGTATATCATATTTCGTCCAATGAGACAAGTAACTATACTTAGTTAATATTGCAAGTTTTATGAGTCAAACACTTAATTAGTTTAACGTAGCATGTTGCAAGAAATCTTGCCTCGACGGTTTCGCAAACCGGAAAACACGAACGCAACGTCGGCGGAAAACACGCGACGGATGCACGGGCCACGGATCGAGTCCAAACAGCGAACAGCGGGACCACACGGACTGGAGTACTTCGCTGGAGAGTCTGGTCAAGTCGTCGGCACGGCCGGAATCCGGCGAAATGTCAAAACGGCGACTAAGTTAGCAAATACAAATCAAAGCGAGAAAACGATCAGCGAAGGGATACGCGAAGGAAGATGGTGAAGAGAGGCTTACAGGGATAACCAGGGGGCAACCACGACGGGTTCGACGGCGATGGGGCGCCGGCGGCAGCCAAGGCTGAAAGTTGCTGGGGTCGCTGGAAAGGGATGGTGCGGTGAGTAGAGGAGGTGCTGGCCTGATCTGGTTTTCAGGGGGAGAAGGAGGTGGTAGGCGGTGGCTCTGGCAACGACGGCGAGGGTCGACGGCGGCTTTCCCGGTGATAGGGGTTTGGTGCTAGGGTTAGGCTCGGGTTTTGTGGCAGCGCCTGCGAGGGAAGGAGGAGGAAGATGAGGAGGTCGGGACGAGGGTGAAGGGAGGAAGTCGACGTCGTCGGCAATGGGAGGCGGCGGCGACGGCGAGCCCTGCGTGCAGGTGGCGGTGGCGTCGGGTGCAGCTGCAGGCTCTGGAAGTAGGGAGGAGAGGAGGAAGGGGTGCTGTCGAGGCCGAGGAGGCGAGGAAGACGGTGGTGGTGGTGTCGGCGCGGGTACCGCGGCGGCGACGGCGACGAGAAGGGTTCTGTGGGGGTTAGGGTTCTCGCGAGGTTCTCTCGTGGTGAGTTGAGGCGAGGAACAGTCTGGGAAATATAAAATAGAGAGAGAGAGAGGATTATAGGTGTTCCCGCCAAAAATTTATGCGCAAAAGAGTCCAAGGTATCAAATGGCAGCGATACGCTTAAGGAAATACGAACCAGTATCTTCCGGGCTGTTTTTTGACAAACTCCCGAAGGAGAAACGGATAAATTCTGATTGTATTGAAAGCGTCTCGAAAAACCCTTCGATTTGATATATTATGGGCCTCATAATTCATCCGGGATCAAAAGTTATGAGCAAATGTCTATGCACATGTGATTTAAGGAAGAAGATGCGAACCAGTATTTTCCGAGCTGTATTTTGACAAACTCCGGAACGAAAAACAGCTAAATTCTGATGATATTGAAAGCATCTCGAAAAGACCTTCGATTTGATATATTATGGGCCTCATAATTCATCCGAGATCAAAAGTTATGAGCAAATGTGTTATACACGTGTAATCTAAAGTAATGCTCTACTACATGGGGAATGCATTTTTTAGTCCCACATCGGGAAAAGGAGAGATGGTTTCTCTACCACTCCCATATAAATAAGAGGGCATACCTCTTGGAAAGGTAGAGTTAAAAATCCTCAAAGGATTCAATACTCAAAGGAGCTTAGTTCTCCAAAGGAGCTTAGTTTTCCAAGATAGAAGCTTTGCTTCTCCTCATAATGCGCATGTGCGCCACGTGCAACGCACGTGTGCCCGCCATGCGGCACCACGTGCAACGCACGTGCGCACCACATGAGAACATTTTTTGCTTGGAAAAAAGCCAAGAGCTTCAAACAGAGAGAGAATTCTGAGAAAAGCTCAAAGAAAAAGAAGGTAAAAACCTTTGAGATAAGAGAAAATTCTCTCAAAGAATAGATCATTGATCTAGAAAACAAGATCAGTGATCTTCAATAAATAAATAAATAAAAATAATAAAAATAGTGCCTTGCACTTGCTATGAACCTTTGGTTCTCTGATATAAGAAAAACAAGAAGAATTTGTTTTTTCTTAGATCTAAATAAAAATAGTGCCTTGCACTTGCTATGAACCTTTGGTTCTCTGATATAAGAAAAACAAGAAGAATTTGTTTTTTCTTAGATCTAAATAAAAATAGTGCCTTGCACTTGTTATGAACCTTTGGTTATCTAAGACAAGAAAAACTTGTTATTTCTTAGATCTAAAAAATAGTGCCTTGCACTTGTTTTATGAAACCATCGGTTCTTGAACCTAAAAGGTTCTTAAATTAATAGTGCTTTGCACTTTTATGAACCTTTGGTTCTTGAAATAAAAAGGAAAAAACTTGTTATTCTTTGATCTAAATTAGATCAAGAAATCAAATAGTGCTTTGCACTTCTTTTATGAACCATTGGTTCTTGAATCTAAAAGATTCTCAAATTAATAGTGCTTTGCACTTATAAATTTGCACTGTTGTGCTTTTTGATTGGCGCAAAGCGCTTGATAAATGCAATGCATTTTCTAAAGGGCAAGGCCCAAACCAAAATGACCTGACAGGCCAAAATAAATTGCAAGGCAATAAATGGGCAGAGCCCAAATAAATTAATGCTTTGCATCCTTTATACAAGGGCAGAGCCCAAATAAAATTGATGCCTTGCATCATTCCTAAAAGGGCAGAGCCCAAAACAAATTGATGCTCTGCATCCTTTCTGGGCAAGGCCCAAATAAAAATAAAAAAAAAGAAATGCAATGCAAAAGCAAATAAAATGTTGAACATTTCAACTGGACTTAGCCCAATTTTGGCCATAAGTCCTTAAATTAAATTAACTGAGCAAAATTGCTCTTCTAAATCAATTTACATCCGGTTCGAGGGTACATCTCCGAACTCCTTTGACATCCGTCGTTGTAATTCCTCAACGACGTCAAAGAGGTGACGGGTCCCAACGACCACACATCGATATGGACTGCGGGGTCCTTAAACTCGTGGACCGAAACGTCCCTAAACTAATATCGGACCGAAACGTCCCTAAACTAATATTGGACCGGAACGTCCTTAAACTAATATTGGACCGAGACGTCCTTAAACTAATATCGGACCGAAACGTCCCTAAACTAATATCGGACCGAAACGTCCCTAAACTAATATCGGACCGAAACGTCCCTAAACTGGTGACGGACCGAAACGTCCCTAAACTAATAATGGACCACCACGTCCTTAAAACTGGCGATGGACCGCCACGTCCTTAAACTAGCGCAATCGAGCCCGAACGCTCTTTTGTCGGATCTAAACGGTCCCGTCTAAGTTGATTTTAGCCCCAAATACGGTTAATGTGTCCTTAGATCTTTAAATAAACAATAAAACTCCGAATCAACTTTGGTGCAAGGGTACATCTCTGAACTCCTCTGACGCCTGTCGTTGTAATCCCTCAACGACGTCAGAGAGGTGACGAGTCCCGACGGCCAGATAATTAAATCAATCACTACGTCAGGTCGATCTTAGTCTAAAACAGGACTAACGTATCCTTGACGAACGTTTAAGTTGATCTTAGCCGCAACGCGACTAATGTATCCTTAAACTAAAAAACACCAAACCCAAATCTAAGTAAACGCGGATTTGGACTAATCCACGTCCTACGGGTGACGGCATCACTCAGTCTCCGTATACAATCCACGGGCAACCACAAATAAAACGAACACACACGACACGAAGTGAAATTCTGGAGAAGGAGAAAGTTGTTACCGCGATGCGGTAGCGTAATTAACTGCAGGGGCTTGCGCCTGCAGGGAAGAGCGTCCCCACAATCAAAAACCCCTCAAGTGAGGGGGAATCTGACGAAGTCTGCTACATCGGCCCCATCCGTCTAAACCTCCGATACACGGTGCCATAAATCAACTTGGCATCTTCGGAGAGGTGGACGGATAAAACCAAATAGCATCTGCCCCGAATCTCAGCGTCAGGACATCGCGGTCCTGTGCGCCGCCTTTCGGAGGGGAACAGATTCTGGCACGCCCGGTGGGACCTTTTCTTCTTTCCACTCCACACTTCGTGTGTCGTGTTCGCGAACAAATCGCGGTTTGCTGTGGTTGCCTGTGGATTCAAGGTACTAAGATTTGGTGTCTTGTTCCGTGCAGAAAAAAGAAGATCGATGGCTTCGAACTGCACCGCCTCCAGCTGCAACTCTCGCTCCGTCATTGCTGAAGGAGTGACTTATGGGCCCCAAGCGGCTTCCCTTTTCAAAATGCCGGTGGAGCAGGTGGCTCAAGCCACCACTGGACTATTTTTTGGGACCATGCTCCCATCAATGAGCTTCAACGCCCCAATGACATTGCAAGAAGCTCCAAAGAAGTCGGTCTTCGATCGACTCACCACTGCCGCAACCCCTCTCAACGGGTCGTCCAACTCCACTGCTTCAGGTTTTAATGGATTAAGCCAGAGCTCCATCGGGCCCATGAAGAAGCCTGCCATACCAGAAGGCGTTATCCCGAAGCGGATAGCCATCCCAACTCCCGTTCCTGGCAAAATCACCAAGGTTGCTTCCCATGTTCGGAAGTCCGCTTCTGACAAGTTGGCCGTCCCCGTTCAACGGACGTCGATCTTTAAAAAGCTGGTACCGGTGTATTCTGACCAACACAGGGGGCATGAGAAGGTCACCCCTATAGCTGAAATAACTCCATCAGCACGACATGCCCGACGTCGCTACTGGCGCCGAGTAAGGAAGGCTGGGGGCAACTTCCCCTCTGGACTTACTCCTCCAACTCCGATGGTGAGGATCGATGCTGCTGTTCCAACCAAGAATAGCTTTGAACTGCTCAACAAGGTGCGCAGAAACTCTCCTACTGCGGTGCTAAAGCGAACTCATTCATCTGTGAAGAATATTCCAGAGAAGAAGCTAGAGCAGCCCCTTCAACGGCTGTCCTCTAAAATTTACAAAGTCTGGCGACAGGTCCAAGAGTCAGTGATCGATCAAGACTGCCTCCGACGACAGAAAAAGATGAAGGTTCGGCAGGGGAAGGATTACTCTGTCAAACCACAAAAAGCAAAAGCTACTTGGGTGCCCACTACAACGGCTCCCTTAACTCCAATCACTCAAAAAAGGAGGCCACAAAAAGCCCCTGTGTCTTCGGCAAATCGCAAAGACACCGAACACAAACGCCCCAAGTCTGGGGGCATGGTGGTGCACACTGTTTATATGGCTTCTGGAAAGGAGGAAAGTCGCACTTCTACGGGCCACCGACCGCTCACCCGATCCGTGACGAAAGCCCAGGAGCAACAACAAAAGCTTCAGGAAATGATGACTACAATGGCTGCACTCACTGAGCCAAAAGAAAGCTCTGAAACGTCTTCGGATGAGCATCAAGAACAAGAAACCGACGCTGACTTTTTATGCAGAGTCCTCGAAAAGAGGGACAAAGAAGCTGCAGAGCAGGCGGCTAACATAAAACAGATGGCGCTCCTCTTCAAAGATATGGTAGGGATGATGTTACAGCCGGACCCTCCTGCTGAAGATCCTCCGATCGTCCTTGAAGACGACAGGGGAGAAACGTTAAATCCTCCGCCGGCTCTATCAACAGCCAAGGAGGAGGCAATCTCCAAAGTTGACCTGGACGAATATATAGCCCAGCAGATCCGGGTTCATCAGGCGAATGAAGCGGCTGGGCAAATAGTTAGAACCGGACGACCGTAGCCGAGCTGGTATGACCAAATCAGTTACCCGCCAGGATATACGATCCCTAAATTCCACGTATATAAAGGGACAGGGAATCCGCATCAGCATGTCGCTCAATTCAGGGCCTTATGCGGCAATACTGGAGGCGATGACAGATTGTTGCTACGTCAATTCGTCGGCAGCTTAGCAGAAATAGCCTTTGAATGGTATTCGGAGCTACCTAACGACTCTGTCAAAACATTTGCAGAGATGGAACTGCTGTTTACACAGAGATTCGCGAGTGCTAGTGGACGCACCCCGATTACAGCACTGATAAATGCCCGGATAAGGCCCAGCGAAACGTGGGTCCAATACGCAACACGATGGCGGAACCTATGGTCGAAATGCGAACAACGCATAGAAGAGGCACCTGCGGTAGGCATGTTTGTGGGCACTCTCGATCCGCAAGCGACCATCTCGCAATTCATGATGTTCTTCAGGCCGACCACCTTCCAGGCCTTGATCGACAAATTAGCCCAAATGGACCAGATGGGCCATAGACCGTCTCCTCCAAGACCCGATCCCCGAAATGAGAAAGGAAAAGCGATCATCGTCTCCAACGCTCAGCAACAGTCGAGCAACTCAAAGCCGGTCGCTCGCCAAAACAACGTGCGTCCACGCCCATCCCTCGAAGAGAGGCTAGGACGTCCTTACTCGTTTCCTCAGAATAAAACGAGAAGACTGTTTGAGCTGGCAGTGCGTAACAGACTTATTAATCTGCCGAGTCTAAAGCGTCTGTCGCAGCCAGGCGATCTTAATAATCCCAATTATTGCCCTTACCACCAAACGGTAAGTCACCCAATTGAGGATTGTTTCATCTTTAAGGGATGGATCGAGGATCAATACCTGCAAGGCAAGTTTGCGCTGTCTGAAAGCTGGAAGGTAAACCCCCCACAGCCGCACTCTCCAAAGAAGACGGACACGCCGGGGGTAACTTTTTCTTTCGTCAAGGATGAAAACATTGGAGAAAACTTATCGGATGAATCCGAAGACTACGTAGCGACTTGTCATATGATTTCTCATTCACTGACGGATGAGGAGGAGGATCCTCGCGCTGAGAAATCAATGGCGGACCCTGAAACAGGAATTCCGCGGCCGTCAGACAAGTTGATCGATGCCGTCCTAAATGAAATTCGTCTGAAAGCAAAAGCCAATCAAGAGCATAAAATGGCCATACTGGAAAGAACCAAGGTATTCCCGTCAAATCAAAAGCCATACACTGCGGGTAAAAACAAATTCAAAACGAGGAAACGGTTCGCCAAAGCTCTATCAGTAGGAATGAAGCTACCGCCCTCCGAAGAAAATCCTTTCTCTGAGGTAGAGATGCACCCTAACTTCTGTTTATATCATCAGAAGATCATACATCCTACCGAAGACTGCGAATCCTTTAACTGTTGGTGGCAAGGGTATGTCGCTCAAAAGCGACACTTCGACAGGACAAAGTGTGAAGCTTGTGGACATCGGAAAAATGCGATAGATGAGCGCAAAAGAGCCACCGCCGACTGTCATATAGCCGACTTCAAGGGATCACAAATTATCACCTTTGGAAGCGACTCTGACGAAGAAGCTACCCCCAACTCTTCCCTCGGGGAATCTATTTCAAAAATAAAGGAATTGAGAAGCTGCGAGAACGTTCAGCCATGCAATCGCATGCTACTCGGAAAGAATCCCGGCCCCGTAAACAAAGGATCGAACAAAAAGGATAAAAGAAAAGGAAAAAAGGCCCTCGTCGCCAGCACTCACCAGCAATCAGGTGACCCTAGACCGGTTGCTTGCCAAAGCAACAAGCGGCAATCCCTCCAGGAAAAGTTGAAACGTCCTTACTCGTTTCCGCAAGATAAAACAAGGGGACTGTTCGAGCTGGCAGTGCGCAATAGACTCATTAATCTGCCGAATCCAAAACGTCCGTTGCAGCCAGGCGACGTTAATAATCTTAATCATTGCCCTTACCACCAAACAGTAGGTCACCTGATCGAGGACTGCTACATCTTCAAAAACTGGGTTGAAGACCAATACCAACAGGGCAAGTTCGTGTTGTCCGAAATTTGGAAGGTGAACCCGCCACAACCGCATGCTCCGAAAAATATGGACACGCCGGGG
Source organism: Agapanthus africanus (assembly GCA_030015575.1). Classification (NCBI taxonomy): domain Eukaryota; kingdom Viridiplantae; phylum Streptophyta; class Magnoliopsida; order Asparagales; family Amaryllidaceae; genus Agapanthus; species Agapanthus africanus. The sequence goes on along the minus strand of JASDDO010000024.1, from coordinate 135,027,075 downwards.
GCATCATGCTCATTCATAGAGAAAGCCTAACGGACCACTACGTCCTAAAACTGGATAACGGACCGAAACGTCCTTAAACTAACAACGGACCGAAACGTCCTTAAACTAACGACGGACCGCAATGTCCTAAAACTTGCAAATGACCGAAATGTCGTTAAACTACTCCCAACCCGCAGCATCTTCAGGCTGACGTGTATAAAAAAAAAAAACGGTACGTCCACAAGCAAAAAGGGCACGGATGAAAACCCGAAAGGGCTCCGTGAGTAAAAACAGCAGGGCTACCGGCGAGTGTTTGTGAAAACCTGAAAGGGCGCAACCTCGTTAAGAAACACTTATAGGGTCCTCTCGACCCTGTAAGGAGAAACCACCTGCGTGAGATCCTTACGACTCACAAAGGAACAACACACTTAGGGATCCCCACGATTCTTAAGGAGAAAATACACTTGCGAGATCCTCACGACTCGTAAGGAGAACTCTCTTGTGGGACCCTTACGGCTCATAAGATTTGAAAGTCTTAAGTCACAGAGGCCTAAATCTGTGCTTAAGCAACCCCCACGACTTTCGACATTGCCCTACAAGTGGTTCAATATTGGCCCTTGTATACAATCCACGGGCGCAAATAAATATTTCCCTAACAAAGTCCCATCCGTGACTAGGGATATGCTTGTACAGCAAACAACACTTGTAAGTCCTCTCGACTTATAAGGAGGAAACCCTTTTGTAAGATCCTTACGACTTACAAGAGAACATGCACTTAGGAATCCTCACGATTCCCAAGGAGAAAACACACCTACAAGATCCTCACGACTTGTAGGGAAAAATACCTTTGTGAGACCCTCACGGCTCATGAAGTCAAAAGCCTTAGCCGACAGGACCCTTAACCCTGTTTACTAAGCCACCTTTGTTCGACATCGACAGAGGCAAATGATGATTCGCTCCTGACAATATCCCAGTTGCAGCGATACTGATGCCTAGACTGGTATCAAATTCCAAGTCCTTTCAAGGCAAATGATGATTCGCTCCTGGTAATATTCCAGTCGCAGCGATACTGATGCCAAGATTGGTATCAGACCCCAAATTCCCTACTCGCAAAAAAAAAATAAAAAATCAACGAGCCCCAAAAAAAAAATGCATACGAAATAGCCGAAATGATGGGGCAACTTGCAAACAGAATCAGCAAGTAAAAATGTATGTATACAAAACAGCCGAAACGATTGGGCAACTCGCAATAAAAGGCAGCGAGTAAAAATAAAGAAAATAGCCGAAATGATTGGGCACCGCGAAAAATAGCCGAAATGATTGGGCAATCGCGACCTTCGCGATATAAAAGCTGAAATGATAGAGCATCGCGGAAAGAATAAAAAAAAATGAAAGAATGAAACTTTTGCCCTACAGGTGAAATCACATCGATCCCTGTATACAATCCAGGGGCACAGATAAAAAGGGAACAATACCTTCCCAACAGGCTCCACCAGAAAACGAAGCCAAATCTCGACGGTTCATAGATAACCTAGAGACCTTCTCGACATTTGTCGCAATATTACAGACACGATGTCAACAAATGAAGCAAACGAAGATCCCAAGCTTCAGGGTCTCGACGTCAACGTCTACAGCCTAGAGACCAACAACGGTGTGCCTCCTCATTCCAACAGGACACAGATGTTACACCATCAAGCGGAGCGATGGCAAAATCCCAGCTTCACCTTAGCATTCGTCTCGATACAGTAGACGCAATGTCACCAACGGCGTTCCTTCGCAGCCCAGCGGGGTGTACATGCAAAGTTAACAAAAGACCCCATGGTCGAAACAAAGCGGAGTGATGGCAAAATCCCAGCTCCACCTCAGCATTCGTCTCAATATACCAGACGCAGTGTAAGCAAATGAAGCGAAGGCCACATTCCTAGCTTCAACGTCTTTACGGTAACTCATATAAAACCAGAAAGACAACCGGAGATCATCTCGCACCAGCACAGAGTGGTCACCACCTCAACGTCCGTCTCGATACAGTAGACGAAATGTCAACCTCAGCGTTCTTCCTCCAGCAGGGATTCAAACATGATAAAGCAAATGAAGCGAAGGCCACATTCCTAGCTTCAACGTCTTTACGGTAACTCATATAAAACCAGAAAGACAACCGGAGATCATCTCGCACCAGCACAGAGTGGTCACCACCTCGACGTCCGTCTCGATACAGCAGACGAGATGTCGACCCCAGCGTTTTTCCTCCAGCTGGGATTCAGACATGACAAGGCAAATGAAGCGAAGGCCACATTCCTAGCTTCAACGTCTTTACGGTAACTTACATAAAACCGGAAAGACAATCGGAGACCATCTCACAAAAAGTGGTCACCTCCTTGACGTTCGTCTCGATACAGTAGACGAAATATCAACCCCAGCGTTCTTCCTCCAACAGGATTTGAACACACCAAAGCAAACGAAGCGAAGGCCACATTCCTAACTTCGACGTCTTAACGGTAACTCACATAAAACCGGAAAGACAATCGGAGACCATCTCACATGAAGTGGTCACCTCCATGACGTTCGTCTCGATACAGTAGACGAAATGTCAACCTCAGCGTTCTTCCTCCAGCAGGGATTCAGACACGACAAAGCAAATGAAGCGAAGGCCACATTCCTAGCTTCAACGTCTTTACGGTAGCTCATATAAAACCGGAAAGACAATCGGAGATCATCTCGCACCAGTGTGGAGTGGTCACCACTTCGACGTCCGTCTCGATACAGCAGACGAGATGTCACCCCAACGTTCGTCTCGACACAGCAGACGTAACGTCATCAAACAAACGGAGCCACGGCGAAATCCCTAGTTCCCACCGCGACATTCGTCTCGATACAAAGGACGCAATGCCAGCAAACGAAGCGAAGGCTAAATTCCTAGCTTCAGGGTCTTAACGGCAAGTCATATAAAACCGAAAAGACAATCGGAGATCATCTCGCACCAGTGTGGAGTGGTCACCACTTCGACGTCCGTCTCGATACAGCAGACGAGATGTCACCATAACGTTCGTCTCGACACAGCAGACGTAACGTCATCAAACAAACGGAGCCACGGCAAAATCCCTAGTTCCAAACCTCGGCGGTTCACCAGTAACCTAGAGACAACCACGACATTCGTCTCGATACAGAGGACGCAATGCCAGCAAACGAAGCGAAGGCTAAATTCCTAGCTTCAGGGTCTTAACGGCAAGTCATATAAAACCGGAAAGACAATCGGAGATCATCTCGCACCAGTGTGGAGTGGTCACCACTTCGACGTCCGTCTCGATACAGCAGACGAGATGTCACCCCAACGTTCGTCTCGACGCAGCAGACGTAACGTCATCAAACAAACGGAGCCACGACAAAATCCCTAGTTCCCACCGCGACATTCGTCTCGATACAGAGGACGCAATGCCAGCAAACGAAGCGAAGGCTAAATTCCTAGCTTCAGGGTCTTAACGGCAAGTCATATAAAACCGGAAAGACAATCGGAGATCATCTCGCACCAGTGTGGAGTGGTCACCACTTCGACGCCCGTCTCGATACAGCAGACGAGATGTCACCCCAACGTTCGTCTCGACACAGCAGACGTAACGTCATCAAACAAACGGATCCACGGCAAAATCCCTAGTTCCCACCGCAACATTCGTCTCGATACAGCAGACGCAATGCCAGCAAACGAAGCAAAGGCCAAATTCCTAGCTTCAGGGTCTTAATGGCAACTCATATAAAGCCCGAAAGACTATCGGAGATCATCCCCACACCAGCGCGGAGTGGTTATGACTCATCGGGGCTCTCCAAAATGAGCCTAACCTCAAGTAAAAAGCGGCATGGCAAATTCCTAGCGCTTGCTCTTCTGACGGTCAAACTGCCAAGGAGGATTGCTTGAAGACGTCTTGTCCAGCCCCCGAAGGGATCAAAGACACGGCAGTCGCAGGGCTACTCGAACAGCACGATTACCTATCGAGGACTATATCAGCTTATGCGACGGTACGATGGCCAAAACCCTAAGTACCACCAACCTTAACGGGCTTCTGTCGTAAAGAGCAGAGGTTAAATGCGACGTTAAGATGTTCTTGCGAGATCTGCTCGATCCGTTTCGACTCGTGAGGAAATTGACGTCTTTGCGAGATTTTCTCGATGCGTCTCGACTCCTGAGATAAAGCCTTAGGCAGTAGGGATTAAAAAACCTGTTTCCTAAGCACTGGGACCCTGCAAGTCGGCCCAAAACGGTCTCTTGCATACTATCCATGGGTCACACTCTCCAAAGTCGAATCTCGATAAGGAGGGAAACAACCGCTTACGGGTCCTCTCGACTCGTAAGAGGGAAAACTCTCTTATAGGGTCCTTACGACTTATAAGAGAAAACGCACTTAGGAATCCTCACGATTCCCAAGGAGAAAATACACCTACGAGATCCTCACGACTCGTAGAGAGAAAAGTCTTTATGAGACGCTCACGGCTCGTAAAGTTGAAAAGCCTTAGGTGGCAGATCCTACCCCTGTCTCCTAAGCCATCACTGCCCTGCAAAGAAGTCAAGATGGGCTGACCATCTATGGGCCACACTTGCCAAAGCTACATGCCACTGAAATGGAGAACTTACTCATAAGCATATGAACTACTCCACGCCAGAGGGAGACAAAAAAAGAAATAGAAGGATGCGGCTCATGGAGTTAAGGGTTGGAGCTATATCCCTTAAGAGTTGAGATTTGAGTCAATGATAAATAACGACGCTTGTGTCCGCTCGCTATCTTCTCAGATCAAGATTCTGAAAGTGATACATCAACCCAAAACTGGTCATACGCCATGCATAACTCTGCATAACTCTGCACTACTTCACCCACGTACCTACTTACGTGGGCAAAGTAGTGGGGGGCATTTGTTCCCGCCAAAAATTTCTGCGCAAAAGAGTCCAAGGTATCAAATGGCAGCGATACGCTTAAGGAAATACGAACCAGTATCTTTCGGGCTGTTTTTTGACAAACTCCCGAAGGAGAAACGGATAAATTCTGATTGTATTGAAAGCGTCTCGAAAAACCCTTCGATTTGATATATTATGGGCCTCATAATTCATCCGGGATCAAAAGTTATGAGCAAATGTCTATGCACATGTGATTTAAGGAAGAAGATGCGAACCAGTATTTTCCGAGCTGTATTTTGACAAACTCCGGAACGAAAAACAGCTAAATTCTGATGATATTGAAAGCATCTCGAAAAGACCTTCGATTTGATATATTATGGGCCTCATAATTCATCCGAGATCAAAAGTTATGAGCAAATGTGTTATACACGTGTAATCTAAAGTAATGCTCTACTACATGGGGAATGCATTTTTTAGTCCCACATCGGGAAAAGGAGAGATGGCTTCTCTACCACTCCCATATAAATAAGAGGGCATACCTCTTGGAAAGGTAGAGTTAAAAATCCTCAAAGGATTCAATACTCAAAGGAGCTTAGTTCTCCAAAGGAGCTTAGTTTTCCAAGATAGAAGCTTTGCTTCTCCTCATAATGCGCATGTGCGCCACATGCAACGCACGTGTGCCCGCCATGCGGCACCACGTGCAACGCACGTGCGCACCACATGAGAACATTTTTTGCTTGGAAAAAAGCCAAGAGCTTCAAACAGAGAGAGAATTCTGAGAAAAGCTCAAAGAAAAAGAAGGTAAAAACTTTTGAGATAAGAGAAAATTCTCTCAAAGAATAGATCATTGATCTAGAAAACAAGATCAGTGATCTTCAATAAATAAATAAATAAAAATAATAAAAATAGTGCCTTGCACTTGCTATGAACCTTTGGTTCTCTGATATAAGAAAAACAAGAAGAATTTGTTTTTTCTTAGATCTAAATAAAAATAGTGCCTTGCACTTGCTATGAACCTTTGGTTCTCTGATATAAGAAAAACAAGAAGAATTTGTTTTTTCTTAGATCTAAATAAAAATAGTGCCTTGCACTTGTTATGAACCTTTGGTTATCTAAGATAAGAAAAACAAGAAAAACTTGTTTTTTCTTAGATCTAAAAAATAGTGCCTTGCACTTGTTTTATGAACCATCGGTTCTTGAACCTAAAAGATTCTTAAATTAATAGTGCTTTGCACTTTTATGAACCTTTGGTTCTTGAAATAAAAAGGAAAAAACTTGTTATTCTTTGATCTAAATTAGATCAAGAAATCAAATAGTGCTTTGCACTTCTTTTATGAACCATTGGTTCTTGAATCTAAAAGATTCTCAAATTAATAGTACTTTGCACTTATAAATTTGCACTGTTGTGCTTTTTGATTGGCGCAAAGCGCTTGATAAATGCAATGCATTTTCTAAAGGGCAAGGCCCAAACCAAAATGACCTGACAGGCCAAAATAAATTGCAAGGCAATAAATGGGCAGAGCCCAAATAAATTGATGCTTTGCATCCTTTATACAAGGGCAGAGCCCAAATAAAATTGATGCCTTGCATCATTCCTAAAAGGGCATAGCCCAAAACAAATTGATGCTCTGCATCCTTTCTGGGCAAGGCCCAAATAAAAATAAAAAAAAAGAAATGCAATGCAAAAGCAAATAAAATGTTGAACATTTCAACTGGACTTAGCCCAATTTTGGCCATAAGTCCTTAAATTAAATTGACTGAGCAAAATTGCTCTTCTAAATCAATTTACATCCGGTTCGAGGGTACATCTCCGAACTCCTTTGACATCCGTCGTTGTAATTCCTCAACGACGTCAAAGAGGTGACGGGTCCCAACGACCACACATCGATATGGACTGCGGGGTCCTTAAACTCGTGGACCGAAACGTCCCTAAACTAATATCGGACCGGAACGTCCCTAAACTAATATCGGACCGAGACGTCCTTAAACTAATATCGGACCGAAACGTCCCTAAACTAATATCGGACCACCACGTCCCTAAACTGGTGACGGACCGAAACGTCCCTAAACTAATAATGGACCACCACGTCCTTAAAACTGGCGATGGACCGCCACGTCCTTAAACTAGCGCAATCGAGCCCGAACGCTCTTTTGTCGGATCTAAACGGTCCCGTCTAAGTTGATCTTAGCCCCAAATACGGTTAATGTGTCCTTAGATCTTTAAATAAACAATAAAACTCCGAATCAACTTTGGTGCAAGGGTACATCTCTGAACTCCTCTGACGCCTGTCGTTGTAATCCCTCAACGACGTCAGAGAGGTGACGAGTCCCGACGGCCAGATAATTAAATCAATCACTACGTCAGGTCGATCTTAGTCTAAAACAGGACTAACGTATCCTTGACGAACGTTTAAGTTGATCTTAGCCGCAACGCGACTAATGTATCCTTAAACTAAAAAACACCAAACCCAAATCTAAGTAAACGCGGATTTGGACTAATCCACGTCCTACGGGTGACGGCATCACTCAGTCTCCGTATACAATCCACGGGCAACCACAAATAAAACGAACACACACGACACGAAGTGAAATTCTGGAGAAGGAGAAAGTTGTTACCGCGATGCGGTAGCGTAATTAACTGCAGGGGCTTGCGCCTGCAGGGAAGAGCGTCCCCACAATCAAAAACCCCTCAAGCGAGGGGGAATCTGACGAAGTCTGCTACATCGGCCCCATCCGTCTAAACCTCCGATACACGGTGTCATAAATCAACTTGGCATCTTCGGAGAGGTGGACGGATAAAACCAAATAGCATCTGCCCCGAATCTCAGCGTCAGGACATCGCGGTCCTGTGCGCCGCCTTTCGGAGGGGAACAATAGGAGAGAGGGAGAGAGAGATTTTAGGAGAGAGAGAGAGTGTGAGATTAGAGAGAGATAGAGAGACGGAGAGAGAGAAGTGGAGAGAGAGAGTTAAGAGGCGGGGCCCACGAGGGATTGGGCGCTCGTGATTGGCTGGGGATGGGTACGGGAATTTTAAAAGGAAAATTTTAAAGATTTAAAAAGGATTTATTCGTTAATTTTAGTAACAGAGTATATATTTTATAGTTTTAATATATTTAATTAAATGGGCATTTCGGCGCTAAATGAAACATTTCCAAATCGCTCCCGGGTTGCGCCCAAATGTTTCAAATTCAAATGATAGGATTTTAAGCGGGTTCCAAATTTTAAAATGAGATGTTTTAAGGTTAAAATGCATGCCCCCAAGTCGGACACTTGCACGCGCGCGTAGCCGTCCAAACTTGTCCGTTTCGCCGAACGGGATGAAATCTCGGCGCGCGGACGCTACCACGCGACTAGTGGCGACAAGTAGGCCAACAAGGATATTTTTAATTTCATTTTAGGTGTTAAAATTTGTTATATGCCAAAAATGACTTAGCCGGTTAAAATTTAGCAAAATCACCAAACAAGCAAGATAATTGAAATGAGCAATGTCTAACACTCAACTAGTACCAGAAATAGTATTATTGGGCTCGGGTGTTACACTCGTCATCCTCGAGAGGGTACTCATCCCGGAGCTTACCGTCAGGGAACTCCGGCATCTGCGCCTTGACGGCGTTGAGGGCGTCGTGTTAAACGATGGCAGCGGCTCCAGCGAGGTCGGCGTAGAACTGATCCGACTTCTTGTAGTTCTCCACCGCTTTTGTAATGACCCCAATATTACTATACCACCATGTTTTCTTTTTTTAGTAAAATATTGTATTTATTTATTCGTAGTATTTTTCTGTATATTTTGTTTTCTATTATATATATATATATTATTTTATTATTCCATCTATTTTTTTCCAAACCTAATTCTTTAAACTAAATCTTAACCTATTTCAAATTAAACGCAAGACCTGACCGAGCCCATAACCTAAATCCAATCTTATTTTCATTTTCTTTTATAAAACTATGAGCCCAAAAGCCCACTTTCTTTTCAAACAACAGCATATATTTAATTCTGATTAAATATGTGCATGAACAATTTTGTAGCTTATTGGTTAAGTCCTTGCATTGTTATTCCATAAGTCACATGTTCTAATCCCTATTCTTGCAATTATTTTTTTTTATCATTTTTTATTCTTCTCATAACCTACAAATGAGACCTTTCATTTCCAAAATGAATGGCGACCTTTCATTTCTCTTTTAATTCTCATGTTGAATGCATATATTATGATAGATAATTCACTATTACACCATCTTTATTTGTCCTCATTTTCCTTTTTATTCCTCACATTTTTCTATCTCTCCCTTCTCCCTCTTCACCTAGAGTCCTAGAAGAAGAACACAAAGAAGCTTTCAAGAAGGTCTCGCTAGTAACGCAAGGCTATCGGCGGATAGACAAGCCCAGTGACAATACCGGCTTGTGTATGTAAGTCTCTTCTCTCTCTCTCCCCTTCCATCTCTTTATTCTCCTCTTGTCATATCTCGTGAACCCGCTATTTTTTTCATATCATAATACATAAGAGAAGATAAACATAAACATAAACATAAACATATACATATACATATATATAAGTTTAAATATATATGGTTCTATATGGTTCAATAATATCTTATTACCTCTTGTTCAAATTAAAGTGTTTTCAATTCTTTGTTCATGACTATGAATGTTTATTATGAGTTATGAGAACATAAATTTCATGCCACAATATATCTACGATATCTCATGGAATCGGTTTGCTTATTAAAAGAAAATGAGAAGCTTGCATAAAAAATACTAGTTAATCTTTTTGCCGATTTTAGCATACATATCAATACCTTTACCTTTAAAATAAATTTTAGAAATTAATTTTTACATCTGAAAATTTAAGGAAATTTACATATGATAGAATATATTTTTCTGTACACGCTGTAAATATTTTAGATCTAATCACTTAACGGTTTAGAAATTATATCATTTTTATTCACTGTTCGTAAAACAGAAAACTGCAGTTATCGGTCAACTTCTAGGACGCATAACTTGGTATACCGGTATCCAAATTAACCAAACTCAGGTGTTTTTAATATCTACATCGAAAGATCTAGATTTTCTTAGTTTTAATTGCTTACTGAAAACCGATGTAAAATATAGAAAACTGCGTTACAATATTAAGCGACGGATTTAAACAGAATATGTCCTGATTCCCACATTGTTTTTAAATTAGACATAACTCAAACTCCCGATATCCGTTCGTGACAAACTTTAGATATGTAGATGTAAAATTGATAGAACTATAATTTTCTTTATACTAAATTACTTAGAAATGCATGAAACAACCCGATAGGCTTTGCAATATAACATATAGTTGCTGTTCAGAAATCTGAATTTCGGTTTTAAACGCTGATATTAAAACGATCATAACTAGAGCTTCAGAAATCCAAATCGCGCGAATATTGGTGTTTTGGATAAGTACATCGAAATACCTACAATTTTCTAATAATCTTTGTAACCTTAAACCTGATGAAAATTAACTCAAACTGCGTTTTAAAAATATATGATGGTGCTGAACAGATTCTGTTCTGTTTTGCGCGATGATACGAAAACAGATATACCTTCGAAACCGGTAGTCGTATTTATGTGAAACTGGAACTCACGCATGAAAAACACTTAGAGCAATATTTTTGTTTATATTTCCGCATTCGTTCGACTTGATTAATTAGTCTACATAATATTTCTTTACATCATTGTTTATGGTAGTTACTTGAATAATATATTTGACTCATTTCATGCTATTCGAACATATATACATATTTATCTTAATCATTAAATTTTTGTATGTATATAAAGACGATAACTAAATACTTGAGTTGTATTTTGAAAACTATACAAAATTATTTTTACATAAAACCCCCTTAAGTTATATAAATTACAATAAGGACCCTAGTAAATATAGGTTTAAGCGGAACCAGTCTCTTGAGTCTCAGGGAGCCGGAGATATGGATGCTTGCCTATCTAAGGTAGACAATCTAACAAACGGTGTTATCAATACGGTAATTGTCTTTGAAAAAAACACAAATCCTGTCGTCCATGTGCAGCGGTTACCGATAACACCAAAATCTAATTCAGGATTCAATTTCTTTTCTAATTGTCTGACTTAGACTGAGTTTCATTATAATAATCCGACCTGAATATGATTCAAGTACAAACTACAATTCAATATGAATCCATGAATTCATATATTCAATCTGTTCAAACTATTCAATCTGTATTGACCGAACCGAACCATGGATATACTTCCATTTATATGATTCTCCAATTATATCCATGATTCTCCAGTTACATCCATTTACTGATATCATGGTTTCGGCAAGTCATCCAATTATACAATCTATATTATAAGACAATACAAGTTGCAATACAATATAAACAATACAATCCAGATATCGCGGAGTTTAAGGGGTAGATTGATACGGAAGGTGTTAGAAGTGGTATGAAACTGCAAGATTTAAGACACCTAACCTGAATACAATCGCCGTTGATCCAGGCATTCTAACAGAGCCTTATACTTCCATTTGCCTTTAGTCTCTGGCATATAGAGACTCCTCTCGTATACATTGGCATCCGTCTGTACCAAGCTACAAACAACAGCGTTAATAAATACAACAGCGTTAACCATATAATACAACTTTAAAAGCTACACTCTCTCTCTGTCTATTCTACTTCTCCTTTATTTTTGGGACTTACCGAGCGATTGTTCGCTGACGACATTCCTTCTCTTTCTTCTTTGGAATGTTGTCGGGTGATTCGGACCTTCCAGAGATCGAGCCCAGCGCCGAAGACTTGGACCAGTTTACTGAAGATTCCGCGCTGTAGTTACACTTGTACATTTTCATTTACATTCTGTATTTCTATTTCTGTTATGCCACTGTTTAGGCATTGCTTCTATTCAGATGTATTTACTTTTCCATGCATTGTACAAAAGAATATTAATAAATAAAGTTGTTGTTTCATTACATTTGTCTCTTGTGTATATTTCTTTTATATTGCTTAGTTACGCTTAGCGTATTTACTCCGAGTAAGTACGTAGCGGCCTCGTCGCGTCTTCTGCCCGTATTCCGGGAAGCGGGGCGTGACAGCCTTCAACGCCCGAACCTTCGCCGCCTCGTTCTCCCTCCGGAGGGTGTTCTCCGTCTTCTTCACGGTGGCGATGAGCACCTTGGAATCTTCCAGCTAGGACTCGGTGGCTCGGGCGGCCTCTCGGCACCTGGCGGTCTCCCGATTCGCGGCCGCCACCCGGTCTTCAAGGGCAGCGATCCTCTCCATCGCCGCCTCCAGCTCCAGCCTTGAGCTCTCCTCCCGCGAGGAGAGCTCGCCCGCGGCCCGCATCGCCGGGGCGATTTCCTCGTCCTCCATGTTGACGACGAGGGCGACGTGCTGAAGGACCTGAAGAAAAGAAAAAGAGTTAAAAAAAGAAAGGGAGGCATCCGATCATGCGAACAAAAATGTTGAATGAAGAACCAAGTGGGGTGCGAACACTAACCTGCACGGCCTCTTGAGCTATGGCCGTCATTTGGGCTCGGAGGGTTCCTCGAGGGATTCTGCCCCCAGCCGACCTTTCCATCTTCGAGAGCAGACCGTGGTGGGTGCTTCTCGGGTGCTGCAATCACACGGCGACGGAAAGCCCCGAGGGTACCTCGAAGCGAAGCTCCCCATTGTCCACGAGGATCGGGGAAGCCGGGGAGCGGGGCGCCGTCCTATGAAACCTCTTGAGGAGCGACGCAGGAGAACCAGTCTCACCTCCGACCTCGGGAGCCCGGGGCTCTTGCTCCCGAGCACGCTTTCGGCTCGGGACACGACTGGGCCCGGGGCGCGCTTGGGCGCCTAGATGGAGTGGCCGCCGGTGGAGCCGGAGCCGATGACGGGCGAGAAGGGCCAGCGCCTCTGGCCTTCTTCCCCTTCTTCGTGTCAACCAGGGCCACCCGGAACTTGCCTAGGTCTATGGGTCCTACATAAGACAAAAATACAAGGAGTCAACAATGCCAGGAAAAATGAAAGAATGCACAAGTCTAAACAGGTCGCCTGAAAGCTCCTAACTTACCCGCGTACTGGGCGGGGCTGAGCCCGACCCAACTGAGGGCCCGCTCGGACAGCAGCACATCGGCCCGAGGGAGGGGCTCCCATTTCGACACCGCCACCGTGTCGGGATCATTCGACCGACTCACCCGCGGACAGCTGGCCCCTTGCCACTGGGTGGGCACATGCCAATCCTCACCCTCGGGCGGCCCAACAAACAATACTTCTTCTTCCATTCGTGAATGGAAGAAGGTACTACGACGATCCCCGACCCGGCAGCGTCCCCCCGTTGTTTTCTAAAAGAGATGTATACCCATCTCGGCTCGCCCATGCGAGTGCCGGGATGGTTTTTTAGCAAAGAGAATGAACGAGAAGGCTCATGCTGAAAGGGATCAGACTCAATTTCAACCGGACCAGGAACCCAAGGAGGATCCTCCAAGAGTTCGGCACTAACTGGCCCGGGGCTAACCCAAAACAATTCAACACCGCACTCACCTCAGGGGAGAAGGGCAGACGCATCCCGGCCCAAAAGGCTTCCAGGTACAAGGCAATCTTCTTGCCCCGTACCTGGTCTGCCCTCTCCCCCTCCTCAGCCAGACGAAACGAATAGCCGGGATGAATGAGGAAACGAGTCCGGATGTTGGCGAGTTCATCCGCATGCCTCAGCGTGGATGGCACGCCAAGAACACCCGTGACCTGCGCTCTGGGGACCGCCCCCGTCGCACGCCCCCGGGAAGCGTGACTAACCCTAACGTCCTGAGGGGACTCCGACTCCGACGAGGAAGAGGAAGAAGAAGTAGAAGAGGAAGCTTCAGAAGACTCCCTAGACTCTACCCGGACTACTTCTACAGACTTCTCGGAAAAAAACATCTAACCTGATCAAGGGGAGGTGTCCTCGGGAGATCAAACACAAGGAATCCGACCTGAGGAGAAGAGCGTCGAGCTAACACGACCAGGACGAGGAAATTATGGAAAGGTATGGGCTCTGGTGGGGATCCCACCTCTATTTATAGCGGCCGGCGTACACATCCTACGCCTACGATCGCCTCCCGCCAAAACAACGTTTCGCAACCAACGGTCGACAACATTCCACCTGTCGCATTCACATTAGGAGCGTCCCTTCGGGCGCGAGAACGCCTGCGGCACGTCTCGCCAGCCAACCAGCGCCAGACACGTGGTCGCTTCGACGAACGTACACACGATCCAGCGCTTCCCCTTTAATACGAGATCTCTCCCCTGATCCGCTGACGTCATCAAGAAAATACTACTCTTTGCCCGGGAATACGCGCCGACGATATCTTCGAGTGAGAGCTCACCCCGGGTGATCGGTCGGACCACTCTCGACCCGACCCAGGAACGGGTCGAGACGAGAGTGGGGGGCTAATGATGAGGGTCGATATCGGTGACTCTCCAGATGCTGACACGTTACACATGACGTGTCCCAGAACATATAAGAAAGGGTCAAGAACTTCAGTTGGGATCACACCTCGGGCGTCCGGCCCGAGGAGTCTCCCGACCTTCAGTGGCCTTCCAAACCAACCCCCGGCTCGCCTCCGAGCTATCACAGAACCAAGATGCCTCGGCCTCCCGCTCGTGCCCGAGCCTCCCGCCGAGCTCATCTTCCTCGGTCTCACCGACCGACCTACAGCGCTGATCACAGGCGTCTCCGCCACGGCTCCGAAAATCTCGCCATGCGCAAGATATCCGCCACCCATGATCCCGCGTTCCACGCCATCACGATCCCCCATTAACGAGCCTGTCTCGTCATTAATGCGGGATCCCGCCTATCACGCGGGCGTGACGCCGGGGGCGTAACGGCCGGCGTGAATCTCGCGCCCGCCTGCCTATTGCTGCTGCTATATAAACTCCTCTCTCAGACGATTCAGGTAAGCCAATTTTACTCCAATAGCCCGTTACTCTGCCAAAATACCCCGTCTAACTTGATCGTCGGAAGGTCCTTGGTGGCGCAACCACCCTGGGACTTCTTTGCAGGTAGCTCGGCCTCAACCACACAAAACCCATTAAGACCCACATGCTTCAGGAGGCAACCCTCCAACTCAATCTCAGCCGTCCATCAGCGCCCTCAGAAGATCAACGGAAGATAACATGTGAAGGAGATCCAGAGATCCATCTCTAGCTCTTCGTTTCTCCCCGCTTATCTATTATACAGTAGGAATTATTTTTTCATATACCAGTGCACATAGTTATTCGTCTGAAAAATAATTCATCTCTTCTTCTGTCGTCTCCAATTATACCGAGTAATTTCTCCAGCAATAGCTGCAGGCTATGATTATGAAACCACCACTGTTTCCTACAATTCCCAGCATCTCCTTCGAAACAAGCACAGCCTTGGCCTTGGAGTCTCAACTAAAAACACCATTCCATTTCCATCAGAAACTCAAATGAGTTTAGATGATGATCCCAGCCTCGCCCTCATGGCTCCAACACTTTGTAAAGAGCCGCTGCACCTCCGTCTCAAGATGCAAGCAAGCCCACGCCTTCCTCCTCCGCTGCTCCCTCTTCCACGACCCCCTCCACGTCAGCAAGCTCATCTCCTTCCTCTCCCTCTCCCCCTCCGGCGATCTCCCCTACGCCCGCGCCGTCTTCTCCCAGCTATCGCAGCCCGATATCTTCATCTGGAACACCATGCTCAGGGCCCACGCCAAGGGCCCCAACCCCATCGACGCCTTCCCCTTCTACAACCGAATGCTGCGCTCCGGCGTCAAGCCCGATCGCTACACCTACCCCTTCGCCATCACCGCCTGTGCTCGCCTGCGGGCTCTTGGACACGGCGTGGGGTTCCATGCCATTGTTTTGAGTAATGGGTTTGTTTCTGATGTGTTTGTTGTGAACGCGTTGATTCAGATGTATGCTAACTGCCGATGTTTTGGAGACGCACGCAAAGTGTTTGATCAAAGTGCTGATAGGGATGCCGTGTCGTGGAACACGATGATCACGGGTTATGTCAGTGGAGGCTTGTATGGGCCCGCGCTTGATTGGTTTGAGGAGATGGTGAGGGAGAAGAGCATCGAGCCCGATTCGGTCACGATGATGAGTGTGGTGTCTGCGTGTGCTCAAGCGGGCGATTTGGAGAGAGGGCGAGGTTTTCATCGTTATTCGGATGAGAAAGGATTTGTGAAGGGGAACCTTGGGTTAAGCAATGCTGTTGTTGATATGTATTGCAAGTGTGGAGATTTGGTGTCAGCTAGAGCGGTATTTGATGAGATGGATGAGCACGATGTGCGGACGTGGACGAGCTTGATCACGGGCTCCACCAACTCAGGTAGTTTCCGGGAATCTTTGGAGCTGTTTGGAAGAATGCAACGAGATAGGATTCGACCCGATGAGGTCGTTATCGTGGCTGTTCTCTCAGCTTGCTCGCAGATGGGTGCTTTAGACCAAGGCAAATACGTGCACCTTTTGATGGAAAGGTTCAAGATCAAGCGCGATGTAGTGCTTGAGACAGCGCTAGTCGATATGTATGCTAAGTGTGGGAGTTTGGATTGTGCAATGCAAGTCTTTGAGGTGATGAAGCAAAGGAACGTGTTCACTTGGAACGCGATGATCGGGGGTCTGGCAATGAATGGGCAAGGTGATCAGGCATTGGAACTTTTCAAAAGGATGGAACATGAAAAAGTAACTCCTGATGATGTCACCTTTATCGGACTTTTATCCGGCTGCAGCCACTCTCGATTTGTAGACGAGGGTCTCAAGCTTTTCATAGCGATGAAGGAAGTTTATAATATTAAGCCGAGGATGGAACATTATGGATGCGTCGTCGATTTGTTAGGCAGAGCAAGATTGCTCGACGATGCTCTTGCTTTCATTGAGAAAATGCCCATCAAGCCAAATGTGGTCTTGTGGGCTAGTCTCATTGGTGCTTGTGGAGCTCATGGAGATGTACAGCTTGCAGAGAGGGTCGCTACACGAGTTCTTGAGTTAGAACCGGATGCGTGCGATCGATATGTGATGCTTTCGAATTTTTATGCAGGGGCTAAAAGGTTTGATGATGCTTTAGATGTGAGGAACATGATGAAAGCCAAAGGGATCAATAAAACTCCAGGTTTGAGTTGGATTGAGCTCAATGGGACTGTTCATCAATTTGTTGCAGGGGATCAATCACATTATATGGCAGATAAAATTTACATGATGCTGGAAGAAATGTGTCTTAGGGTTAGGTCTATAGGTCATGTTTCGGGTACGGCTGTGGTTTTGTTCGATATAGATGAAGAAGAGAAGGATCAGTCTCTGTTTTTGCATAGCGAGAGGTTGGCTGTTGCATTTGGGTTGATTAGCACTGCTCCAGGTTCATTGATTCGAATAACGAAGAATCTGAGAGTGTGTTGCGACTGCCATTCTTTTTTGAAGGCGGTTTCAAAGGTTTTCGGTCGAGAGATGGTTGCAAGGGATCGGAGCCGGTTTCACCATTTCAGAGATGGATTGTGTTCATGCAATGATTTCTGGTAGTTTACAGTCACGGTTTTATATTTATTTCACATTGTTTGTTTATCTGGTTAATTTGCATACAAAAAATGATTCAAATTGTGTTTTTTGCTGGTTGATTTGCATATAGAAGAATGAAGTACATGAAATAACTTTTTCCAGCACTTAGATTTCGTTTGCTGCTGTAAAATTTAGTTACATCGTCCAATTAGGTCGTGCTACTATATATGAAATCGACTGACTACTTTTAATCTGATTATTACTCTTGTTTATTTCTTATTGTGATCAAATGACAAATATCATTGTACTACAATCTTCTGAGAAAGTTCTATGCATTGAGTCTGCAATCTTGTGAATATGTATATATAAAAGTCAAGGCTCCCTTGGTACTCGAATATTGATAAACCGGAGAAGACTAGAAATTTTGGGATTCTAGAGAATTTCGTGATTTTTGTGTTTTATAGCAATCAAAATATTGACAAACCAAAGAATTTATGGTTTCAGAAACTTTCGCCATTTTCTTATGTTATAGAAAACAAATTATTGAAAATCAAAGAACATAAAAAATTCAGCCTTTTTGAAAATTTCACGATTTTCGTGTACTATAGCAAGAAAAATAATGATAAACCGAGCAAATCGGAAAATTTTGAATTTTCGAAAAATTTAGTGATTTTCATGTGTTATGTAGCAAGCAAAATATTGAAAAAACAAATAAAACTAAACATTTAACGATTTTCGTGGGATAGCAAGCAAAGTTTTGAAAAACAAATGAAAAATGAAAAATAAAAATTTTAGGATATCTGAAATTTTTGCAACACTCATGAGCAAAATATTGATAACTCAAAGAACTAAATTTTTTAGGATTTCTAAAAATTTGTGATTTTCATTTGCTGTATCGCAAGCAAAATATTAAAAACATAATAAAACTGGAAATTTTAATATTTTCAGAAAATTTCTGTATATTCTTGAGGTATAGCAAAGAAAATATTGGAAAACCCGAAGAAAATTGATAATTTTAGATTTTTTGAAAATTTTGCGATTTTCCTGTCTAACAAAAATATCAAGAAACAAAAGAAAACTAATAATTTTAGGATTTCTAGTAATTTTTTAATTATTGTGTCTTATATTCCGAGTAAACTATTGAAAAAGGAAGAAATCTGAAAATTTTAGATTTTTAAAAATTTCGCTAACAATCAAAATATTGATAAACCGAAGAAAACTATAAATTTTAGGATTTTTGAGAATTTTGCGGATTTTGTAATCTATAAAGCAAGTATAATATCGATAAACCGAACAAAATAGAAAATTTTGGAATTTCTAAAATTTTCATGATTTTCATGTGCTGTCAATAGCAAGCCCGTTGAAATCCAAAAAAAGATTTTGGATTTATAAAAATTTCGCGATTTTATGCGCTGTGGTAAAAAAAATATTGATAAACGAAAGAAAACTGAAATAATTAGGAATTTTAAAATCAAGCAAAATGTTGAAATATCGAATAAAATTATAAAATTTTAAATTTCTGAAAATTTCGCGTTCTTCATATGCAAGCAAAATATTGATAAGCCAAAGAAAACTAAAAAAATTAGTATTTTCACTAGTTTGTAATTTTTGTAAGCAACAAACAAAATATCGATAACCTAAATAAAACAAAAATTTTAAGATTTTGAAAATTTTACGATTTTTGTAAGCAACAAATAAAATATTGATAAATCAAATAAAACTAAATTTTTTATGATTTTTGAAATTTTGCGATTTTTGTGAGCAGCAAACAGAATATTGATAAACTGAAGAAAACTCAAAATTCTAAGTTTTCTAAAAAAAATTGTGATTTTCGTGAATTATATAAAACAAAATAAACTGAACAAAACAGTAAATTTCACAAACTCTAAAAATTTCGTGATATTCGTACGCTATAACAAACAAAATATTTAAAAAACTAGAGTAAAACAAAAGGGTTCGGGTTTTCTGGAAAAAAATTTGAAGCCGATATGTTATAGGAAGCAAAATATTGAAAGAACGGAGAAAATCGAAAATTTTACGAATTTTTAAAATTTCATGGTTTTTGTGTACTATAACTATCAGTATGTTAAAAAAGGAAGAAAACTGAAATTTCCATGATTTTTCTATGCTATAATAAGAAAAAATAATCAGAAACAATGAAAATTGAAATATTTAGGATTTTTGAAAATTTCCTGCATTTTGTGTACAATAAGAAAAATAATGATAAACCGAAAAAATTTAAAATTTTCGGATTTCCAAAAATTTTCCTATATTCGTATGCTATAAAAAAAGCAAACAATTAAATAAAGTAGTGAGCTCAGCTGGTTGAGTTGGGATGCGTGGGGGGTGGGGAGGTTTACCCTTAAGTCGTCAGGGGCTTCTGCCATGTATGAAAACTAAAGTAAACAGAAACTCTCAGAATTTATGAAAAAATCATGATTTTGTGTGCTCTCGCAAAAAAAAATATTTAATCTCCAAAGAAACAAAAAAAATTCAGGATTTCTGAAAATTTCTTGGTTTTCCACATGCCTATCAAGAAATATATTGAAAAACGAAGAAAACCAAAATTTCCGCATTGTTCGTATGCGTAACCAAAATATTGATAAACCGAAAAAAACTGAAAATTTCGATATTTCTGAAAATTTCGTGATTATCGTTTGCTATAGCAATTAATATATTGAAAAGCTGAAGAATATTGAAAATTTCGTAATATCATGTATAGTATGCAAATTATTGATAAACTAAATAAATCTAAAATATTTAGGATATGAGAAAATTTCGCGATATTCGCCTAAAGCAAAATACTAGTGACCAAAAGAAAGCTGAAAATTTAAGATTTCCACAAATTTCGTTCGTGCAAGCAAGAAAATTATTGATAAATCAAAGAAACTGGAAACTTTAAGGATTTTGAAAATTTTCAAATTTTCATTTGATATAGCAATAATAATTAACCGAAAAAATCATAATTTAAAATTGTTGAAAATTTTGTAATTTTTGTATGTTATAGCAAATAAAATATTAAACAACCAAACAAAATTGAAAATTTTAAAAATTTCGCTATAATACTATGTTATAACAAGCAAAATACTGATAAACCCTTGAAAACTAAAAAAAAAATTGGACTTATGAAAATGTTGCAATTTTTGTGTCAAAATTTTGGAAAACGGAATAAAATAGAAAAATATGGATTTTCGGAAAAATTTCAGTTTTCGTGTGTTATGGTAAGTAAAATATTGATAAACTGAAGAAAACTGAAAGGTTTTAAATTTTTTTTGAGATTTTAATTGACCGGTAAGGAAATTATTGAAAAACCGAAGAAAACTGAAAATTTTACGATTTCTGAAAATTTCACTACATTCATACGCTGAACAAAATATTGATAAACCGAAAAAATAAAAATTTTAAGTATTCTAAAAATTTCTCTATATTAGTATTCTGAGCAAAAATTGATAAATCAAACAAAACTAGAATTTTTAGTATTTTAAATAATTTCGTGATTTCCGTATGTTATAACAAACAAAATATCGACAAAACGAAAAAAATTGGGATTTCTAACTATTTTGCGATTTTTGTGTATATAGCAAGTACAATATTCAAAAAAATAAAACAAAGAAATTTCAAGAATTCTGAGATTTTGACATTTTCGGTTGCTATATATCATGCAAAATATTGATAAACTGAACAAAATATTAAATTTCTGAATTTTTCAAAATTTTCGTCAATTTCATGTGTGTTAGCAAGGAAAATAGCAGGGAAATGAAAATTTTAAATTTTTTTGCGTTATAACAAAGAAATATTGAAAATCTAAAGAAAACTATATTTTAGTAGGATATTGTTCCATAGAAAGCAAAATATTGATAAACAAAAAAAAATAAATATTAGGATTTTTGAAAATTTCGCAAATTTTATGCAACAATATATTGAAAAACTAAAGAGAACTGGAAAGTTCAATATTTGTAAATTATAATAAGCAAAATATTGATAAACTAAAGAAAACCAAAATATTTATAATTTTTAAAACTTTCATAATTTTTGTGTGCTATATAGCAAGCAAAAAATTAATAAACCGAAGAAAACAGAAAATTTTAGGGGTTTTGAAGATTTCGTAGTATTCATATGTATAGCAAACAAATTATTGAAAAACCGAAGATAATGGAAAATTTTGGAATTTTGCGTGCTACAACATGCAAAATATTGAAAACCAAGGAAAAGAATAAATTTTGGGATTTTTGAAAATTTTGATAGTTTAATATGCTATACCAATCAAAATATTGAAAATCCGAAGATAATTGTAAATTTCTTGATTTTAGTGTTCTATAATTTTTTTAAACAAAAGAAAACCGAAATATTTAGGATTTTTTTGGAAAATTTCATGATTTTCGTGTGTTTATAGCAAGAAAAATGTTGAAAAACCAAATAAAACTATCAGTTTTACGATTTCTGAAAAGTTTGTGATTTCGTGAGCTTATAGCAAGCATAATATTAATAAACCAAAGAAAATATAAAATTTTTGGATTTCTGAAAATTTCATGATTTTCTTATGCAAGGAAGCAAACTGTTGATAAGGCGATAAAACAAAAAATTATGAGATTTCTTAAAATTTTGCAATTTTCGTATGCTAATAAGCCAAATATTTATACATCGATAAAAGCTGAAAATTTCATGATTTTCGAAAACGAAATATTTATAAATCGATAAAAACTTAAAATTTCATGATTTTCGTTTGCCGTAATAGTATGCAAAATATTGAAAGCCGAGGAAAATGGAAAATTTTGGGGTTTCTGAAATTTTCTCGATTTTCATATGATATAACAATAAATATATTGAAATACTGAAGAAAACTGAAATTTTTTAGGATTTTTGAAAATTAACGATCATTGTGTGCTATATTGAAAAATCGAAGAAAATTGAAAATTTTATGATATTCATGTATAAAATAATAAGCAAAATATTGATAAACATGGAAAATCGAAATACTTAGGATTTTTGAAAATTTCGTGCTATATGTTGTAGCAGCAAAATATAAATAAATCAAAGAAAGCTTGAAATTTTAGGGTCTCTGAAAATTTTCCAATGTTCATGAGCTAGCAAATAAAATATTGGTAAATGGAAGAAAACTGAAAATTTTAAGTTTTTTGAAAACTTTGCTATATTTGTGTCCTTTATACCAAGCATGTGAATATTTCATGGAAAACTAGAATTCCCTCCCGATTTACCGAAAATAAGTTATATTAACCATATTCAAACATTTTTTTTTTGACCGCAACGAAGCCCACCGGTCCTGTATGACCCTCTTCGATGCGCTAAATGGGAGTTCTCGCGTTCGATCCCAGGTGCCCCCTACAAACTCTTATTGTCCATCATGGGCTACGTGCCCTGCACAACCATATTCAAACATGACCATGAGGAAAACATACTTAAGAGAATATTGTCAAGATTTAAAAATGACTGCAAGAAAGAAAATATCAACAATGAAAGACAAAATTAACCCATGTACTCAACTGCACATCATATATAAATATTTTGTTCTGGTTATTTTGATACACATTTGAAATGTTGGAAGCCTTCCACCGTTTTATTTTCACCAAAATGATGAAACGATACGTAAACTGCTCATACAAGCCATCACAGCTTTGTAGTGTGGGGCCTCATCAATAAACTTCATTGAGAAAACACAAAATGAACTTTTCTTTATGAAGAACTACAAGACATCAAAAACTTAATTTCAAAACAGACTTCAATTTCTATACCAACACCAGGACACTGGTAACATTATTTCCCCCAAAAAAGCAGAAATATGATTCCATCCTTTGATGGGAATATGACATTTCAATCCTACAGAAGTTGCATACATATATGGTTGCAGTGCGACTTGGCTGTGATTTCATGCACCAGAAGGAACATTCTAAAGTTCAATAAACACAACAAGAAAGGTTTCACATCTCTAAAGCTAAAATGAATTTCTTTGTACAGACACGCACGCACATAAACCTGAAACCTATTCTCTACCAAGCTTTCTGCTTTATATCTTCATACAAGACCGTGTCGAACTCCCAGTATCGGGGGGGGGGGGGGATGGTCTCCTTGGCCACCATTTGTAATTGCAACATTGCAGATTTCAACAATACAAAACCGACCGACCATAAGCTAAGACCAAATTTGAGAGGGAGAGCATTGGCTTTGCTTTGTAATCTACCTTCACCATGCTTCTTTCAACTATTCCCTGTTTCTGATTCACCATGTGAGCCGCCGATGTGTATTGATAAATGGTCATGGATCCCTTCGTTATTCTCGATGCCTTCTGATCTCCGGTGACTAGGCAGTAACCATTGGTTAGAACGATCGTTGGGAAGCTCATCACGTTCCATTTCTTCCGGATCGAATGCATGAGATTCGAATGTGTCGTCCGTGTCGTCCAGTGGCAAACGCCAAATGGGGCAGTCCGAGATTAAGGACATCATAGTCCATGGGCTTAAGGACCCTACAGTCCAGTTTAAAGACGTCATAGTCTATGAAATGTATGGTTGTCGGGACCCGTCAACTCTCTGAAGACGTTGAAGGATTACAATGATAAATATCAGAGGAGTGAAGAGATGTACCCTTGCACCAATTTTGGTTGGGATCTGTAGTTCAATTGGGACTAAGATTTGAGATTTATGAGCATATGGGCTCAATTAATCTGAATGAGGGTTCTGTGGCCACTTTGGGCTCGGCCCATTCAGTTAAAATGTTAAACATTTGACAATACTGAGCATTGATTTTGGTTTTGACAATATTTTTGTCTTTTATTGAATGTTGATCATTCATCATAGCCCTTGGCTTATTAAAGAACAATTTATGTTCTATCAGCGCAACACGTGGCGCGCTTGGCGCTTTGCGCCAGTCAAAAAACACAGTGCGCTTCTTCCGAGTAGCGCACGTGAGGGACATGTGTCGCGCTTGGCACTAAGCGCCAGATGATGAGCACATTGCACCAGTTTTATGGACGCATTGCGCCAGTTTTATGAGCGCATTGCGCTATTAGTTCAGTGGCGCACACGTGAGTGTCACATGGTGCGCCTGGCGCTGAGCGCCAGCCCATGAGCGCAGTGCGCTATTTCAAGAGCGCAAAGCGCTAACTGTTAAGTGGCGCATACGTGAGTGACACGTGTCGTGCTTGGCGCTGAGCGCCAACCCAAGGGCGCAGAAGCGCAGTTCAAAAGCGCAAAGCGCATCTGATCAATTTTATGATCCGAGAAATAAATTCTCGTTTATAAGAGACTTTGTCTCAAGAACAGAATTTCTTACTTTGTAGGAAATGTTTTAATCTCTTATTTTAGTGAAAGGCTTTGCCTTTGTGGATCTTTGATCCTAAAAGAATTGAATTATTCTCCACTTTTATGATGAGATAATCTCTGAAAGACAATTTGTCTTATAGATCTATGATCTGTGAGAAGAATTATGTTCTTCTTTTATGATGAGATCTTTTAATCTATTTGTGAAAGACCTTGGTCTTATAGATCTATGATCTTTTAAAAAAGTGAATTCTTCTTCTTTTTTTAATTATGAGATGATTTCATCTCTCTGTTCATTATCATTCTTTTTACCTTGAAGAAAAATCTTCTTTCTCTGAGAGTTTGGCTTTTCTCTCTCAACTTTCTCAAAGTTTTATGGGGAGGTTCCTCTGTATGCTTCTCTCTCTGAGACTTGAAGTCTTGGGGACTTTTTATAGGGCAAGCTGATTAGTTTAATCAGTTAAGGAGATCTTTTCTCCAGTTGATTTGGGGAATTTCCCATCGTTGGATCTTTGATCCAAGAGCTTCTGATTTACAGAAGGCAATCTTCTTGTTTTTAACAAGATTGGGAAATCATTCCATACAGAATTTATTCTGTACTTTTGGTGATTTTTAATCACCATTGGATCATTGATCCAACGATGCTCTGATTTACAGAGCACAATTTTGTTGTTTGGAAAGATTTTGAGAAATCTTTCCTTAACAGAATTTAATTCTGGTTAATTAATGATTCATCATTATTATTGGATCTTAGATCTGATGGTGGGGAGCTTTTAGTTCCAGCGCTAGCGCACCCGTGCTTTGCACGTGGTGCGCTGCTTAGGGCGCAGCGCGCTTAGCGCTAGCGCACCGTGCTTTGCACGTGGTGCACTGCTTAGGGCACAACGCACCTAGCGCTAGCGCACACGTGCTTTGCACGTGGTGCGCTGTTTAGGGCGCAACGCACTTGGCGCTGCATCTGAACCGTTGCTTCATTTCAAAATTTGAATTTTGAACAGAGTTTTGCTCTGATTGGGGGAAACAAATGCCCCCCACCGTTGCGCTCTTGTGGCCCACATGCGAGTGCAGCGGTGGCAGCATCTGCGTCCTTGGATCAACTCAGAAGTTGAAAAGGCATCTCAGTGCCTATAAATAGGACCCTTGGCCCTTAGGATGATTTCTGTTCATCTTCCTCCTTCTGAGAATTTTCATTCTCTTACAGAGCATAGCTCTTTGGCTTAAGAACTTCCTTAAGGACAGAACTCTATCAAAATTTTTAGGTAAAGATTAAATCTTTTAAAGAATCTTTTAATAATATAGGGTTTCACCCATTAACAGAGCTTTGCTTTTAACCCTTTTAGGGTTTCATCAATGGAGCTTTGCTCTCTTGAACCCATATATCTAAACAGATCTTTTCTTGGGATTTCTTAGCCCATGAAAAGAGCTTTGCTCATAAAGAACTCTTAGAGTTTGTTCATAGATCTTGAAGATCTCAGAATTTTTCATTCATGTATAAAAATTGATTTCAATTTTTCTGATGGATTATTCCATCATTTTTTCCAGAGCAAGGCTCTTGAGGAATTTTTATTCCTTCATCATTAGAGTTTGACAGATGTCACTCTGTCACAGTGCACTGCTCTCAAGAGGAGATTTACTTCTTAGCCCGAGGGGTTTTCTCATTAAATGAGAATCAATTGAGGATTTCCTCATTTAATTGACAGCCTCATCAAATGATGAGGCTGTTCTATTAATGATGAACTGTCATCTAGATTTTGTGGATCCCCCTTTGGTCCCCTTTTTACTGCATTGCAGTGCGGTACAAATTTTAAAGTACCAAGTGTCAGAATTTAAATTATAGCACCGACGGTTGACTTTTGTTCTTTTTCGCGCAGGTGACATGTCTTTCGACACTTCCTTTCCGTTCGTTCGCTCAGAAGGCGGATTTCCTGAAGCGCCCGTAGACCGGGAGGTTATTGCGCTGATCAAAAACCATGACCCGGAACACAAGAATCTTCATTTGTAGGGAACATGGTATAACCAGATCATCATGGGTCGACGCAGCTTCTCTTGCGCAACACCTTCAGAGGCTATCTCAGCGATTCACTATGCTGACGTACCCCCGGTGAACTATGTTGTGGAGGTGGTTAACTAGACTTCAGAGGGTTGTCTTCAGCCCTCTATGGCTGTAATACCTGTACAACCGCCGATGGCTTTGGACATTCTAGGGCGGTGTATATGCCAAGGTGAGTCGCGCCCTTGGGGACAGCCATACAATATAGGTCTGACTCCCCGTCACTCAGCTGGATACCTGCATTGGGCCCGATATATCCTATCGGCAAAGAAGTCAGAACTGCTGAAGCTTGGGTTGTATCCTGCGATTTATGCTTCTCTGTTCCAGTATTCCACACCTCCCGCATGGTGGGTCAAAGCCTTCTTGGAATAATGGAACGTTCCAACTCATACCTTCCTTATGCTAGATCGGGAAGTTTCCATTTCTCTGGAAGAGTTTGCGGATATCTCCGGCTTGCCTGTCAGAGGGGAGCATTATGAGGAGATCTTACCCCCTGATGAATATGTTTTTGCTACCCGACTGGTGATGACGGGTTTAAACCCAAAGAATGCCATTCAGCACCGATTCCCTAGCTTGATCAAGGTGCTAAACATTTATGAAGGCCTATTTCTTGAATCTGGAAGCCATGGGGTTAGCTTTGCGGATTTCATCGCCCGTTTTCTTCGCCCAGAAGTTTTATCGCGACAAGGTGAAAAGTTTGCCAAACTCGATGATCCCTTCGGCTTTGGCTTGGATCGCCGGCCAATATTGGAAGCTGATCAAAAGGGATTTTTTCTTCCAAACGTCGCGATCGTCCCTTTTTCAGAAATTGCTGCTCCGGGCATCGATGAGGAAGCGTTCTTTTTAGGGTTCCTTGATTTGTGGTTAAGCTGGTTCGTGCTTCCCATGCACCCTCGCTATGGGACCGTCAGTCTTCTAGCCAGCTCATCGGATGGTTGAAGGGAGAAAAGTTGCTGTTGGTATTGCCGGGCTGGCTCATTTGTATCACGGCCTTAGTTCGGCGGACGATACCACTCAGCCGGGGGTGCAGCCCGTGAACTTCCCGATGCATTATTTTACCCATGGCTTGAATTGCATGTGCTCGGTGCCTTTGGAATGCACAAGCGGCCTCATTTCTATGAAACTTGCAATTTTCCACGGATTATACGGCTGGTCAATGCTTCCATTGTGGAGCCAAGTCAGCGAGAGGCTCGAGGTGTAATCCTTCACCCACGTATCGTCGGGGACGACATGACCTTTGTTGATAAGGTTATGACCATCGGTAAGGAGTCCGCTAAGACGGTGCAGCCGTTGCGGGACACCTTTAAGGATGGAGCTTCTACTCTGAAAGCTCGGAAAATTCTCCATCTATACTCCATCAGGCCGGGATATTTGGTGTTCAGGCAGAACGATTCGGCTCTGTTCATGAGATATAATCCCCACCGTTTTGCCCAGAAATCAAGTTATAATCAGGGCATCGCGCTCGAGGCATTCCTGGCAGAACCAGTTTATACCGAGGAGGGTATCCGGAGCGCTTTGCACCACTTCATGCGCCTAAACACAGGGTCCAATTTCTTCATTAGTGAACCAAGTTGCGTTCCTAGGGCCCTAAACGTATACATGGCGTGGTATCAACACGCAATGGGTGCCGTCATCAGGGAAGAAAAGAAATTGTTGCTCGATCCCAAGGGTGCACCCCCTGCCGGTAATCCAAACGTCCCTCTGAAGCGATGGACCATTGTCCGTCCTCTCTTAAGAGAAGTTGCTGCGGTCGAGGTCCCGCATGATAGGCCTGAGCTGCCGATACCCCGTGCTCCCGTGGAAACGGTGACTGTGGCGTCTCCCGAGTCTGGCGTGAGTTTAGATATCGGGACTCATCGTCCCAAGGTGCCCACCAAGCGTAAGCTAGTGCTTGCGGCGATGGGCACTCGCTCGCAGAAGAGGAAGAACAAGTCAATTCTCTCTGTAGACGTTGTCCTCGGCCAGGAGCTCCATGCTCCTTATAGCGAGGGCCTGAGCGAATATGGGACCAACGAAGGTCTATTCATAGCGCCGGACGATACCGACCACGAAGCTGCTATTGCAGCTTCCGAGCGATTAGCAAGCCACAAAGCGGGACCCATCCTCGCACAATCAAGTAAACATCAACCGTACATTTTGTCATTGCATTACATTTTATATTATCGTGTTTTGACTGACACTTTTCCTTCCTTAGCAGGCATTTCCACTGATGAGGCTCTCGCGGCTTCCCTTAAGTCTTTTGAGAAGGAGAAGAGAATTCACGTTTCGCTGGGCGTTGGTATATTTCGGCTCATTGCGTCTTCATTCGCCTTTCTTATGGACAATCTGACCCCTTTTTCATCTTATCGCAGGGACTACAATGCCAATCCAGCAGGATAATGCGAAGATGCTTCCAGGGCTGGCTATCGAAGTCCTGGCCTCCTCAGCACTGCCAAAAGAGGCTTTACTTAAGCGACCGATGACGGATGCCATAACGGCTCCAGAGGTAACTCTTGGCGCGGACGACGACGTCCCCCTGACGGAGGTTTTGAGAAGATCAGCTCTCACGGCCCGGGCGGAAAGAAAGCGCAGAATGCGTGTAGGAAGGGAGCGTAACGCCGCATTGGCCGTGGGTGCAGGTTCGAGCGCTGCTACCCCTGCCCCTACTCCTTCAGAGGGTGCTTCGGCCGTCCTGTCTACCGCTCACAGACATGCAGCACGTGTGGCTCGGGAAGCAGTTGAAAGACCGACCCAAGGTAACGTAACATTGAGTTCTTTTGTCAATGTTTTAATTTTCAGATTCTCATATATCCTATTCTGCAAGTCTTGATGCGGAAGTGGTGGGTGAGATGGCGGCAACCACCGAGCCGGAGGTAGCCACTCTTTCTCAAGAGTCTAGAACTGCCCTAATTGCCACTCTCTCACCTTGCGGTTCTATGCCGTTGCCGGGCGCTGTGAGTGTCACGACGATTCTCGTGGAGTCGGGGGATGAAGCTACAAGCGGCGAAACTATTCCAATGGGGATGGGTGAAGCAGTCGTTGCACCCAGTGACGCCCTTGTCGCGGTTTCAACTGGATACTCACCAGGTAGATTTTGGGTTATTTCTTTCTCTTTTATTCTGCAATCCCTTTCAATCTCTTTTGAAAGTATTTCTCTCATTTCTAATGCAGGTGTGGTGAGCGTTGAGGTTGTGCCACCCAAAGAAGCATCACCGGTTGCTGCTTTGACGGTAGCCGCCCCTTTGCCTTCTCTCGTATCCTCTCAAATGCTGGAAGGTACGGATTTGTGACCCATCGGTTTCATTGTAGGCAGTATACTTTACGTACTGACATTGCATTATTTCATCTTTGCAGGAGTCCTTTTTGATCACCTGTATCAGATGCTGCACCCACATTTCTCCTTCCAGTCAGAGATTGCATCATCTAGTGGCGCTGGTGAGTACAGCCTATAGCTAATGTCTTTTCTTTTCTTTCATGGGCAGCCAAATCGTTTCTAATTCTTCTTTGTTTTGACTGCAGCACTACAGATTGAAGGAGGAGACGAAGGAACAGTTGTACCACCGGTACTCCTGGCCTTGCCACCTGCCGCAGCCGGTATAGTAAACTCCATTGTTCATGTAGCTTCTCCATTTCTTGAACCGTTATTTGACTATGATTTGTTTTGCAGCAGTGACACCAACTTCAGCTCCGTTCGAGTCTCGAGTCACAATGCCAGCAGGCCCCTTTTCTTGACGTCCCTTTTCAAAAGGCGCCGTGAATAGTCTGCGCATGTTGAGCGATTACATCGAGGAGCTTGATGCGGAGACCCCTGCCCTTGCTGCAAATTTTGCTGCCGAGATTAATCCTATGCTAGCAACGCTCATGAACTTTCATAGTGAGGGCGCCGTTGAGTCTTGGGTTAATCATTGCAGGAGAATCGAGGCTTGTCTGCATGAGCTCGAGGTCGGACATCCTGCTCCCGAGGTCCTGGCTGTGAACTCTCAACGGGCTGCATGGGTCGAGCAGAGCACTCCCTACTTCCGCCATCTTGAACAAGAAGCAGCTTTAAATCGTAAAGAGTGTGAAAAGACTTCAAGCGAATCTGCCCGATTGCATACTCAGGTTGATGCAAACGCTGTACAGCTGAGAGCTATCTTTGAGGGCCTTCTAGGATGTATCTCTGATGGGCTGACGCTGAGGCAGAAGCTTGACCTTATCGAGCGAGATGTGCAGAGTCGTGGGGCAGCTCAGCGGGTTATCGATGAGCAACTTTCATCGTATTTGCAACAACGGGCTCAGGTTGAAGCGGAGTTGGCCGCGGCGACTGACCGTGAAAAGGGACTGAGGGGAGTGCGCGAGCAACTGATTTGCCTATTGAAAACGCTTCCCTCCCAATAGTTGTTCTTGTACCAATTTGTAAATTTTGAATAACATGTATCCATCTTTTATTCTTTCATATGATATATTTTGTACCCAATTGAATTTATGAATAAAAGATACATTTCTTTCGTACTATCTTGTGTTATCTCTTGCTTTCTTCTCTTTTCTTTGTTGCTGGCGTGTTACCTTAGTAAGCGTAGCCTGTAGATGATAGAGAACATTCCGTCTTGAATTCTTCGAAAGGTAGTGATGGCTTAGGAAACAGGTTCTGCTGCCTAAGGCTTTTCAACTTTATGAGCCGTGAGGGTCTCATAAAGACTTTTCTCCCTACGAGTCGAGAGGATCTCGTAGGTGTATTTTCTCCTTAGGAATCGTGAGGATTCCTAAGTGTGTTTTCTCTTGAGAGTCGTAAGGATCTCACAAGAGAATTTTCTTCCTTACGAGTCGAGAGGACCCGTAAGTGATTGATGGTGTTGACATTATCCGCATTTCACGGAGTCAGGAGTTGCTCTGGGCGTTTCCCACGGGGTCAAGATTGACTTTAGCCGTGTTCCAAAGGACTAGGATTCGCTCTGGACGCTTCCCACGGGGTCAGGATTGACATTAGCCGCGTTCCGTAAGGACAAGGATCCGCTCTGGATGCTTCCCACGGGGCCAGGATTGACATAGGCCGTGTTCCACTAGACCAGGATTTGCTCTGGATGCTTCCCACGGGGTCAGGATTGACATAGGCCGTGTTCCACGTGACCAGAATTTGCTCTGGATGCTTCCCACGGGGTCAGGATTGACATAAGCCGTGTTCCGCAAGGACCAGGTTCTGCTCTGGACGCTTCACACGGGGTCAGAATTGACATAAGCCGTGTTCCGCAAGGACCAGGTTCCACTCTGGACACTTCACACGGGGTCAGGATTGACATAGGCCGTGTTCCACTTGACCAGGATTTTCTCTGGATGCTTCTTACGGGGTCAGGATTGACATAAGCCGTGTTCCGCAAGGACCAGGTTCCGCTCTGGACGCTTCACACGGGGTCAGGATTGACATAGGCCGTGTTCCATGTGACCAGGATTTGCTCTGGATGCTTCCCACGGGGTCAGGATTGACATAAGTCGTGTTCCGCAAGGACCAGGTTCCGCTCTGGATGCTTCCCACGGGGTCAGGATTGACATAATCCATGTTCCACGTGACCAGGATTTGCTCTGGATGCTTCCCAAGTGACCAGGATTTGCTCTGGATGCTTCCCACGGGGTCAGGATTAACATAAGCTGTGTTTCACAAGGACCAGGTTCTACTCTGGACGCTTCACACTGGGTCAGGATTAACATAGGCCGTGTTCCACGTGACCAGGATTTGCTCTGGATGCTTCACACGGGGTCTTTTGCTCTCGACGCTTCACACGGGGTCAGGATTGACATGGTCGTGTTCCACTTGACCAGGATTTGCTCTGGATACTTCCCACGGGGTTAGGATTGACATAAGCCGTGTTTCGCAAGGACCAGGTTCCGCTCTGGACGCTTCACACGGGGTCAGGATTGACATAGGCCGTGTTCCACTTGACCAGGATTTGCTCTGGATGCTTCCCACGGGGACGGGATTGACATAAGCCGTGTTCCGCAAGGACCAGGTTCCACTCTGGACGCTTCACACGGGGTCAGGATTGACATAGGTCGTGTTCCATTTGACCAGGATTTGCTCTGGATTCTTCCTACGGGGTCAGGATTGACATAAGCCGTGTTCCGCAAGGACCAGGAAGGGTTGACTTTATCCGCATTTCACGGAGTCGTCGTTTGATTCTCGATTATCTGTGCACCGCCGAGTCATGGAACTGGGAATTTCCGCGGTTCCGCTTTGCTTGATATTGCGTCTGTTGTAATGAGACGAATGTTGAGATGATCTCCAGGCTGTCTGTGAACCGTTGAGACTTGGCTCTTTTTCTTTCTGATGGAGCCTGGTGGGAAGGTATAGTTCCCTCTTTATTTGTGTCCCTGGATTGTATACAGGGATCGATGTGATCTCACATGTAGGGCAAAAAGTTTTATCTTATATATTTTTCTTTCCGCGATACTTTATCATTTCAGCTTTTATATTGCGAAAGTCGCGATTGCCCAACCATTTCGGTTATTTTTCGCGGTGCCCAATCATTTCGGCTATTTATTTTATTTACTCGCTGCTTTTTATTGCGAGTTGCCCAATCATTTCAGCTATTTCGTATGCATATATTTTACTTGCTGATTTTGCTGCAAATTGCCCCATCATTTCGGCTATTTCATATGCATTTGTGGCTCGCTGACTTTTCGCCGAGAGTTTGGGATTTGATACCGATTTAGGAATCAGCATCGCTACAACTGGGATATTGCCAGGAGAGAATCATCATTTGCCTCTGTCGATATCGGACAAAGGTGGCTTAGTAAACAGGGTTAGAATCCTGTCGACTAAGGCTTTTAACTTTACGAGCCGTAAGGGTCTCATAAAGGTATTTCTCCCTACGAGTCGTGAGGATCTTGTAGGTGCGTTTTCTCCTTAAGAATCGTGAGGAGTCTTAAGTGTATGGTCTCTTATAAGTCGTAAGGATCTTACAAGAGTATTTTCTCCTTATAAGTCGAGAGGACTTACAAGGGTTGTTCACCGCGTGAGCATATCCCTAGTCGCTGAACGGACTTTGCTAGGGAAATGGTTATTCGTGCCCGTGGATTGTATACAAGGGTCAATATTGAACCGCTTGTAGGACAAAATTGGAGGTTGTGATGGCTTAAGAACAGGTTCAGATCCCTGTAGCTCAAGACTTTTGAATCTTATGAGACGTGAGGGTCTCATAAGAGGGTTCTCTCTACGAGTCGTGAGGATCTCGCAAGTGTAATTTCTCCCTAGGAATCGTGGGGATCCCTAAGTGTGTTGCTCCCTTATGAGTCGTAAGGATCTCACGCAGGTGGTTTCTCCTCACAAGATCGAGAGGACCTTGCAAGTGTCTTTTAACGAGGTTGCGCCCTTTCGGGTTTTCACAAAACTCGCCAGTAGCCATGCTGTTTTTATTCACGGAGCTCTTTCGGGTTTTCATCCGTGCCCATTTTGCTTATGGACATACCGTTTTCTCCTTTTTTTTGTTTTATTATTTTTTATTATTTTTTTTGTGTCAGCCTTGGGATGCTGCAGTCCGTAGTAGTTTATCGACGTTTCGGTCAACAGCCAGTTTTAGGACATAGTTGTCCATCGTTAGTTTAAGGACGTTTCGGTCCGTTGTTAGTTTTAAGACATTTCGGTCCGTCGTTTGTTTAAGGGCGTTTCGGTCCGTTTGCCGGCTACTACTTATGGAGTTTGGGCTTAGGAAGATAGCGAGCGGACATAGGCGTCGTCATCTATCATTGACCTAGGCCGTGACTCGTCAGGCGTAGTATTTTTTTTAGGAAGCAACCGTTTATTGGCCTGAAAGGTCTTTCGCCATGCATGTCCATGAGTAGATAGGCTCCACCCTGGTAAACTTTGTCTATGATATACGGGCTTTCATAGTTCGGCTCGAATTTCCCCCGTTTGGCACGATTGGGGATCATAGGTCTTTTGACCACCAGCACGAGTTCGCCTTGGCGGAATGTTCTCGGCCTAGTCAATCTCTCATATGAGCGCGTCATCTTTGCTTTATAAGCCTTCAGATTTTGTTATGCCATGAGCCGAGTTTCATCAAGGGCATCAAGATTCTCTAGTCGAAGGTGAGCATTGTCTTCGTCCGTTAACTCATAGTGAACCGCCACTCGTAGAGAGAGTAACTCTATCTCGAGGGGGAGTACTGCTTCTGTGTCGAACACCAACGCGTAAGGCGTTGTGTTTGTGGCAGTTTTGAATGTAGTTCGATATTCCCAGAGAGCTTCATGCAGTCTTTAGTGCCAGTCCCTCTTATTTCGAGACACCATCTTTTTCAAGATCTTCGTCAAGGTCTTGTTGCAAGCCTCAGCCAGACCGTTAGCTCAGGGATTATAGACCGATGAATATCTCCAGTCTATGTTATGCCGTTGTGCGAAGCGGCTGATCTTTTGGCTTCCATAGGCTGGCCCGTTATCGGAGATAATCCGTTGCGGAGTGTCGAACCGATAAATGACGTGTGCCTTGAAGAAATGGAGAATATTCTTCGTTTTCACTTCTCTTAGCGGTATGGCCTCTGCCCACTTAGAGAAGTAATCGGTTGTTGCTAGTATGAACCGATGTCCTCTGGACGATGCTGGTTCGATGGGCCCGATTATGTCGGTTCCCTATATTTCGAACGGCCAGCTAGCCACTGTTGTATGTAGTGGATTTGGATGCTGGTGAATAAAGTCTCCGTGAATTTGGCACGAGTGGCACTGCCTCGCGTATTCAAGGCAGTCCTGAATCATCATGGGCCAATAGTATCATCTTCGGCCCGGCTTGGTGAGAGCTGCAGAGTCCGTCGTGAGTTTCTTGGACGACTCTCCTTGCCTCTTCAGGTCCCAGGCATCTTAGCCACAGAGAATCAAATGATCTCTTATACAGAGTATCATTAACGAAGGCAAAAGATAGAGCTCGTTTTACAAGCTGATGTCTCGAGGATGCATCTTCAGGTGCTCGACGAGATTTGAAGTAGTTTATAAAGACTTCTCTCCAATCCTTAGCATTTTCCTGGTCTTTTATTTGTAGGGCTGTTTGCTCGGTCGCTCCTTTTCCTTCAGACGCCTCTGGAGATATTTCTGCCGGTGCAAGAACCCGACGGCTTTGGACGACGATCCTCACATCGTCAAGGTTTTCGTCAACCAGTTCTTTAGTGAGCTTGGCTAGTGCATCCGCTTTGCTATTTTCCGCACGCGGTATGCTTTCCAGGGTGTAGGAAGGAATTTGAGTCAGCAGTTGCTGTACTCTCTCGCCGTACTTCACCAACTCAGGCTTGCACGTTTGATAATTGCCATTTACTTGACCAACGATCAGCTGGGAGTCTCCGTTTATGAGGAGGTTTTCGATTCCCATGTCTACAGCGATCTCAAGACCTGCTATCAAAGCTTCGTATTCGGCTTCATTATTCGTCCTCGGCTCTGTTAAGGAGAAGGCGAAGCGCATTATCCTATTTTGTGGAGTTAAGAAGATGAAGCCTCCCCCAGATTTGATTATGGGGGTGCTTTGTTTGCGCTTCTTCATGGAAGATACTCCATCGAAGTAGAGTTCCCACTGGGTATCATTCTCTCTTCTCTCCCCGTCGATCGTGTCAAACGCGTGTTCTTCTGGCAATTCACAGTTCAAGGGAGAGTCGGCAGGTATCGTATGCTCAGCGAGAAAGTCGGCGATGGCTCGGCCTTTTACTGCCTTAAGAGGACGATAAGTTATCGATAACTCCATCAAGAGCAGGGCACATTTAGCGAGCCGCCCCGTTAATATGGCCTTCGACATCAAGAATTTGAGAGTATCCACCTTTGATATGAGATGGACATCATGTGCCAATGCATAGTGTCTGAGCTTCGTTATTGCGAAGATCAACGCCAGGCAGTGGTTTTCAATGGGAGAGTAATTGCTTTCTGCCCCCAGTATAACTCGACTCAAGTAGTAGAGGGCTCTATCTTTCCCTGGTCGTTTTCTTGTGCCCATAGCGTGCCTAAAGAACCTTCGAGGGCTGTTGTGTACATGACGAGAGGTTTTCCTTTAACAGGAGCGCCAGTACTGGCGGATTCTGCAGGTATTGCTTGATTTCGTCCAGCGCGCATTGGCATTTGCGATCCCAGACGAAAGGAGTCCCTTTCTTCATTAGGTGACTGTAAGGACGGCACTTGCCGGAGAGATTGGCTATGAATCGCCGGATATACGTGAGCTTTCCTTGGAAAGACCGCAACTGCTTGAGAGTTCTTGGCGGAGGCATTTCCATGATCGCCTTGATCTTCGATGGGTCTATCTCGATGCCTCGATGTCGTACGATGAATCCTACGAATTTGCCCGAGAAAACTCCGAACGCGCATTTGAGAGGGTTCATCTTCAAGTTGTATTTCCGAAGGCACTGGAACACAATCTTCAGATGCTCTAAATGTTCCTCGTATGATTTGATTTTTACTACGAGGTCGTCGATATAGCATTCGACGATTTCATGTATGAGGTCATCGAAAATCTTCGTCATGGCCCTCTGATAGGTGGCACCGGCGTTCTTTAGACCGAAAGGCTTCACCTTGTAGCAGAATATGCCCAAAGGGGTCCGGAAAGCGGTATTCTTCTGATCCTCAGGATGCATCTTTATCGGATTGTATCCTGATGAGCCATCCATGAAGGAGAAAACTTCATGAGTGGACGTATTATCTATCATCAGCTCAGTGACCGGTACTGAAAAGTCGTCCTTTGGGCAAGCTTTGTTGAGATCCCGAAAGTCCACACATATGCGCACCGTCCCATTTTTCTTCATCACTGGGACAATGTTGGCGATCCAGTCAGGATACTGAACCTCTTGGATGAAGCCGGAGTCGATTAGCTTTTTGACTTCGGCGTTGATTCTCATCTCAATCTCGAGCCGCATTCTTCTTGGTGCTTGTTTGATCGGCTTGATGTTCGGAGATACCACCAATTTATGCACAGCAATCTCTGGATCTAATCCCGGCATCTAGGAATAGTTCCATGCGAAGTAGTCTTTATACTGCATGAGCACGTTTTTAAGCGTAGCCACCCTTTCTTCAGACAACAGCTCACTGACAAATGTCGGCCGCGGGTCACTTGCCATTCCCAAGTCAATTTTATTAAGGTTATCTGCAGTAGTATGTATCCCATCTTCCAGCTCTTTTGGCGCCGGTGGAAATTCGGAGATCACCTCGTCATCATCGTTTTCGAAGCACCAGGGGAGATCAGCCATATCTTCGCATGTTCCTTCTCCTGACATCGTTATCATGTGACAGGTACGAGATCGCTTCCATGACCGATGTTGATCCGGCTCTACTCTCGTGACTTTGGGTTCATGCTTCTGCGGCGGGGTTACTCTCCAACTGCTGGATAGAGCAAACCTGCCTTACTGATACTGGTCTTCTACCCAGTCTTTGAATGTGAAGCAGTTTTCGAGAGCATGTCCTATCGCTCGGTGATAGGAGCAATAGTCCGGGTGAGAGACCTTACCTGCTTGCTTGGGGTGCTTGGATTCCGGGAGGGTAATCATCTGATGTTTTATGACAAGATCGAGTATCTTCCTTGTCTTGTCTTGGGAAAAAGAATACGCTCGACCCATCTTCTTTATAAGAGACGAATCTTGGTTGCTTGATTCTCGATCGCGTGGCTTCTTGGACCCGCTTTGTCGTTGTCGAACGCATTTTCCGTTCTTGGGTTTATTTCTGCCTCTGCGTCGGGTCTTTTATATGACGGGCTGGCGATGAAGGGCATCGTCATTTTCCGTAGCCTGCTGAAGGAGGCGCTGCGTTCTGCCTTTCTCGTAGATGGCCATTTTGCGATTATGATCGTCTCGAACCATTTGACCCGCTTCCGTTATAAGCTTGTCCATTTTTTCTTTGAACGACAGGCTTGGCATTTTCACGACGGGAGCTCGTTTTGGTTCAGGGTTAGCATCTTCCCACAGAGCATCTCCTTCTTCATCAAAATCATGTATGACGTAGAAGCCGCGGAATCGCTCTCGTTCCTTGGATTGAACATATCCAAGCCCGATCGTTTCCATTCTCCCGTTGGGCAGTTTTCGCTGAGTTCCGGGGACATTCCAGATCCTGTTGTAGAACTGAGCTTGTCGAGCAGTCTGTTTGAAGGGAATGTCTTGGCGCCTCAACATTCTTTTTAATCCGTCTGTGTAGTATCTGGGCAGATGGATTGACTGGAGTCTGTCAAGTGTAGAATCCGCACCATGCCAAATTTCTTTCTCCACTTTCGCCTAGGGGGAACATAGAATGTCTGCAGTTCTTGCACACTATAAGTTTCAAGTGCACCGAGCTCTTTCTAATGCTCGTGCGGAACTATGGCAACTTGCAAACTTTGATCTTCATCAGCGAAGACTTGTATCGATGGCCGAGCGGAGAATACGGCGTTGACTTCATCTTCCGAATCGCTGCCGAAGACCAGAATAGGAGTGAATGGTCCCGGCTTGTTGCATTGGGGTGACCCTGAATAAACTATTTCTTCTTCCTCCTTGGTAGCACTCCCGAAGACTGGAATAGTGGTTGTTCCCCTCCGAAAGGTGGCGCACAGGACCGCGATGTCCTGACGCTGAGATTCGGGGCAGATGCTATTTGGTTTTATCCGTCTACCTCTCCGAAGATGCCAAGTTGATTTATGGCACCTTGTATCGGAGGTTTAGACGGATGCGGCCGATGTAGCAGACTTCGTCAGATTCCCCCTCGCTTGAGGGGTTTTTGATTGTGGGGACGCTCTTCCCTGCAGGCGCAAGCCCCTGCAATTAATTACGCTACCGCGTCGCGGTAACAACTTTCTCCTTCTCCAGAATTTCACTTCGTGTCGTGGGTGTTTGTTTTGTTCGTGGTTGCCCGTGGATTGTATACGGAGACTGAGTAATGCCGTCGCCCGTAGGACGTGGATTAGTCCAAATCCGTATTTACTTAGATTTGGGTTTGGTGTTTTTAGTTTAAGGATACGTTAGTCGCGTTGCGGCTGTTCCCCTCCGAACGGCGGCCGAGACGTCATGTCCGTGCCTGAGGTTCGGGGCAGATGCTATTTGGTTTTATCCGTCTATCTCTCCGAAGATGCCAAGTTGATTTATGGTACCGTGTATCGGAGGTCTAGACGGATGCGGCCGATGTAGCAGACTTCGTCAGATTCCCCCTCAGGGTGAGGGGTTTTTGATTGTGGGGACGCTCTTCCCTGCAGGCGCAAGCCCCTGCAGTTAATTACGCTACCGCGTCGCGGTAACAACTTTCTCCTACTCCAGAATTTCACTTCGTGTCGTGTGTGTTTGTTTTGTTTATGGTTGCCCGTGGATTGTATACGGAGACTGAGTGATGTCGTCACCCGTAGGACGTGGATAATTAGTCCAAATCCGTATTTACTTAGATTTGGGTTTGGTGTTTTTAGTTTAAGGATGCATTAGTCGCGTTGCGTCTAAGATCGACTTAAACATTCGTTAAGGATACGTTAGTCCTGTTTTAGACTAAGATCAACTTGACATCATGATTGATTTAATTATCCGGCCGTCGGGACTCGTCACCTCTCTGACGTCGTTGAGGGATTACAACGACAGGCGTCTGAGGAGTTCAGAGATGTGCCCTTAAACCAAAGTTAATTTAGAGTTTTATCGTTTATTTAAATGTCTAAGGACACGTTAACCGTATTTGGGGTTAAGATCAACTTAGACGGGACCGTTTAGATCCAACAAAAGAGCGTTTGGGCCCTATTGTGCCAGTTTAGGGACATGGCGGTCCATCGCCAGTTTCAGGGACGTGGGGGTCCATTATTAGTTTAGGGACGTTTCGGTCCGTCGCCAGTTTAAGGACGTAGTGGTCCATATTCCAGTTTAGGGACGTGGTGGTCCGTCGCCAGTTTAGGGACGTGGTAGTCCATTATTAGTTTAGGGACGTTTCGGTCCGACATTAGTTTAGGGACGTTTCGGTCCGACATTAGTTTAGGGACGTTTCGGTCCATCGCCAGTTTAAGGACGTAGTGGTCCATATTCCAGTTTAGGGACGTGGTGGTCCGTCGCCAGTTTAGGGACGTGGTAGTCCATTATTAGTTTAGGGACGTTTCGGTCCGATATTAGTTTAGGGACGTTTCGGTCCGTCGCCAGTTTAAGGACGTAGTGGTCCATTATTAGTTTAGGGACGTTTCGGTCCGTCGCCGGTTTAAGGACGTGGTGGTCCATCTTTAGTTTAGGGACGTCTCGGTCCGATATTAGTTTAGGGACGTCTCGGTCCGACATTAGTTTAGGGACGTTTCGGTCCGATGTTCTCATTTTGGGGCAAATATTAGTTTAAGGACGTTTCGGTCCAATATTAGATGAGTGGTCGTTGGGACCCGTCGCCTCTTTGACGTCGTTGAGGAATTACAACGACGGATGTCAAAGGAGTTCGGAGATGTACCCTCGAACCGGATGTAGGTTGATTTAGGAGAGGCATTTAATTTAAGGACTTACAGCCAAGATTGGGTTAAGTCCAATTTTTATTTTTAGGCTCTGCCCGATTAAAAGAATCGATTTAAACAGGGCTCCGCTCCTTTCATTATTTTGCAAGTCTGATTTGGGCCAAGCCCTTTTAATGAGTTACAAGAACTCAGGAATTCTCTAAACAGGGCCTTGCCCTTTTTAAATAGTGAGTTTCAGAACTTCTTTTTTTTTTTTTTTTAAACAGGGCCTTGCCCTTTTATCTGCAATTCAATTTGGGCCAGGCCCTTTTAAATAATGAGTTTCCAGAAACTCAGGAATTTTTCCAAACAGGGCCTTGCCCTTTTATTGTTTTAATTTGGGCCTGGCCCAAAACAAAGGGTTGCAGAAACCCTAGAAATCTTCAGTTTGAAGAATTCAAGTGCATGGCACTTTTGATTTGAATTTGGATCAAAGGAAAAACAAGTTCTTGTT
Organism: Agapanthus africanus; assembly: GCA_030015575.1. Classification (NCBI taxonomy): domain Eukaryota; kingdom Viridiplantae; phylum Streptophyta; class Magnoliopsida; order Asparagales; family Amaryllidaceae; genus Agapanthus; species Agapanthus africanus. The sequence continues at coordinate 134,985,602 of JASDDO010000024.1, read as the reverse complement.
TTCTTCTGATCATACAGAACCTAGGGTTCATATTAAGTGCAAGGCACTATTTATTATTTTTTTTTTTTAGAACCAAGGGTTCATATTAAGTGCAAGGCACTATTTATTTTCTGTTCTTCAGAAATTTTACCTTCTTCTTTTTGTTTCTTCTGTGTTCTTGATTAATTTTCAAGAGCTTTCCTTTGATGATTGACTCTCTCTCTAATTCTCTCCCCCTGATTATCTGATTGATGCCTCTTGAATGAGGCTTGGGGTCTTATTTATAGTGCCCACAAATTTGTTGGATTTGTTAACAAAATCTTTCCTGAATAATTTTGGGAATTTTCCCACCATTGGATCTTTGATCCAAGGGTTCCTGTTTTACAGGAGAACAGAAAAGATTTATCTAGATCTTCATTCAGTTGCTGCGCAACTCAACAGAAAATGACACGTGTCGCGCATCCGAGCACTTGCGCAGTTGGGATTGCGCAACTGCGCAGACACGTGTCGCGCATCCAAGCACTTGCGCAGTTGCGAATGCGCAACTGCGCAGACACGTGTCGCGCATCCGTGCGTTTGCGCAGCTGCGACTGCGCAACTGCGCAGACACGTGTCGCGCATCCGTGCGTTTGCGCAGCTGCGACTGCGCAACTGCGCAAACACGTGTCACGCATCAGTGTGTTTGCGCAGCTGTGACTGCGCAACTGCGCAGACACGTGTCATGCATCCGTGCGTTTGCGCAGACACGTGTCGAGCATCGGTTCGTTTGCGCAGCTGCGGTTGCGCAACTGCGCTGACACGTGTCGGGCATCCCTGCGCTTGCGCAGACACGTGTCGCCCATCCGTGCGTTTGCGCAGCTGCGACTGCGCACCTGCGCAAACACGTGTCGTGCATCCAAGCGCTTGCGCAGACACGTGTCGCGCATCCGTGCGTTTGCGCAGTTGCGACTGCGCAACTGCGCAGACACGTGTCGTGCATCCAAGCTCTTGCGCAGACACGTGTCGCGCATCCGTGCGTTTGCGCAGTTAAGTCTTTAATTAAGTTTTCTGAAGAGCCTTGCTCTGATGGGACGCGCTGTTTCGGGCGTTACGCTGCCCATTTAGCCTCTGCCACGTGGCAAATTGCGCACTGCGCACGGAAACCGAAGCGTTGCTTCGAAATTTGAATTTTCAAAATTCAACAGAGCCTTGCTCTGATTGGGGGAAACAGATGCCCCCCCACCGTTGCGCTCACGTGGCGCGCGCGTGAGTGCAACGGTGGCAAGATCCTGACCGTCGGATCGACGAGTCAGGTGAACAGGCGCAGGCGCCTATAAATAGGACCCTTGGTCCTTGGTAATTTTTTACCATTCTCAAGAAATTAGATTTCAGAGCTTTGCTCTTACTTGAGAACTTCCAGAGCTTTGCTCTTGCGATTTTTAAGAACTTCCAAGTTTTATTCTTAGAACCATTCTAGGTAAATTAAATTAATTTAATTTAAATCAAATTTAAATAATCAGAGCCTTGCTCTTATAGATCTTTGATCTAAAGGAATCTCCTTTGGGGTTTCTTATTCACAGAGCCTTGCTCTCAAAATTTACAGAGACTCTGTTCTTAGGTTTTAACCCATGAACAGAGCCCTGCTTCATAGATCAACTAGAAAACTTTTTAAAAGTTTCCATGGATCTTTAAGATCCCAAAATTTTAATTCTTAGGAGTTATAAATTTTTATCACTACTGCAGAGCTAGGCTCTTTTTAAGAAGTTTTATTCTTTTGAAACAGGAGTTTGACAAATGTCACCCTGTGGCAGAGCTTTGCTCTGAAAAGAGAAGATCTTCTCCTTGTCTCTAGGGGTCCCCCCAATGGGGATATTCTCTTGGGGGTCTTTTAATTGACTGACAGTCTCATCCAATGGTGGGATTGTCTTATCAAATGATGCGCCGTCATCTTGATTTTGTGGGTCCCCCTTTGGTCCACTACCCACTGCCTCACAGCGTGGAGCCAGATTTTTATTTATTATTATTGTTTTTATTATTATATTATTATTATTTTTATATATTATTTCTATTGAATGTTCAGTGTCAAGCCACTAATGATATGTATATATTTTATGCAGGAAGGATGTCTGACGACTTGTCTTTTCCCTTCGTTCGCTCAGAAGGAGGGTTCCCACACGCACCAGTGGACCGGGTCGTGTTTGCCTTGATCAAAGACCGTGATCCTGAGTGCAAACATCTCCACCTATGGGGAAGGTGGTATAGCCAAATCATCCAGGGTCGTCGCAGTTTTAGTTCTGCCTCGCCCTCCGAACCTATAGTCACGATCCCCTACGCAGATAAACCCCCGGTGGAGTATGCCGTGGAGGTTAAAAATTGGAATTCGGACGATCTTCTCCAGCCCGCAATCGGCGCTATTCCGGTACAGCCGCCGCCGGCCATAGACATCTTAGGAAGGCGAATCTGTCAGGGTGAAGCACGCCCTTGGGGACAGGCCTATAATATTGGATTGAATCCGCGACCGCTTGCTGGATACCTGCCATGGGCCCGGTACATCTTAGCGGCGAAAAGAGCTCATCTGACGAAGATCGGTTTATACTCCGCCGTCTATGTCTCGCTTTTTGAATATCCTACTCCTCCAACGTGGTGGACAAGGGCTTTCATTGAACAATGGAATATCCCCACGCATACTTTCCTGACGGCGGATAGGGAAGTTTCCATTTCTCTAGAGGAGTTCGTCGAGCTTTCGGGTTTACCGGCGAGGGGGGAGCATTATGAGGAGCTGCTTCCTCCTGATGAATACGTCTTTGCCACCAAGCAGGTGGTACTCGACTTAACTCCGGAAAATGCTATCCAGCATCAGCATCCGGGCCTGGTGAGGGTGTTGGAGATTTACGAGGAGCTTCATTTGGAATTGGGCGACCGAGGCGTTAGTTTCGCGGACTTCATTGCTCGTTTTGTCCGCCCGGAATTTTTATCAGAGCAAGGTGATAAGTTCGCCCAACCTGCTGACCCTTTTGGTTTCGGCCTGGACTGCCGACCTTCATCGGAAATTGATCAGAGAAGTTTTTACCTTCCCGGCACTGCCAGCGTCCCCTTCTCAGAGATCGCCGTTCCCGGCATGGATGAGGAGACCTTCTTCATCGGGTTCTTAGGTTTGTGGCTGTGCAGCTTCGCGCTTCCTATGCACCCACGCCTTATGCGGTCTTCTGTCTTTTACCCGGCGCATCGAATGGTGGCCGGTCTGCAGTTATCAGTGGGGATCGCCGGGTTGGCTTATCTCTACAATGGACTTAGCATAGCGGCGGACGCTAATGAACCTGGGGTACAGCCTGCTAACTTCCCGATGCACTACTTCACTTCTTGGATGGAGATGCATGTTCGAGGAGTGTTCGGTGTCCATAAAACTCCTCAGTTCTTTGAGAGATTTAAACTTCCAAGAATCATGCGATTGGTCGGGGCCTCTATCGTGTTTGCACCTCCGCGGGAGTCCAAGGGATTGCTTCTGCGTTCGCATCTAGTCGGGGCGAAGACCTCTTTAGTGGATAAGGTCATCACCATGGGTTCCGAGTCCACTAAGTCGGTGGTGCCGCTGCGTGATGACTTTAAGGGCGGTGCTTCCGTGTTGAAGGCTCGGGAAATTCTTCACCTTTATTCCATTCGGCCGGGCTACTTGGTATTTAGGCAGAATGAAACGGCCCTCTTCATGAGGTATAACCCGCATCGATTCGCCCGGCAATCAAGTTATAACCAAGGGGTCCCATTGGAAGCCTTCTTGGGAACACCTGCAGTCGGTCCAGAGGGGGTACGGAATGCGATGCATCACTTCATCCGGCTAAATACAGGCTCTTACTTTTTCATCAGCGAGCCCAGCTGTACCCCCAAGATACTCAATTCGTATGTGGCCTGGTACGCGCACGCGATGGGACCAATCATCTTAATGGAGAAACGTCTATTGGTCGATCGTAGGGCTGCGCCTCCCGGTGGCAATCGCAAGGCTCCATTGCAGCCCAGGGTTCAGGTTATCCCTCCGACGAAAGAGGCTGGAGCCGATCGACCACGCGTATTGGCCCCTCCGCGTGGACTGCCATTGCCCACTGCGGTGGATGCTCCAACGGTACCCCGTGCTCCGACGAAGACGGCTAAAGCGGCCTCACCGGAGTCGGGTGTAGGAGCGGACATCGGGACTCGCCGCCCGAAAGTGACTGCCAAAACTGGCAAGCGCAAAGATGCTCCGGGTGGATCCAAGGCTGGTGGACAGAAGAAGAAGAAGTCTATCCTATCCCTTGATGCGATTCTTAACTTAGAACCCGCGGCTCATCCTGCCGAGACTATATGTGAGTATGGCAGCAACGAGGGTTTCGTGGTGGACCCTGAGGACACCAACCTAGCCGCCGCGATAGCAGCTTCGGAGCGATCGGCGAGGCTCGAAGCAATGTTAAGCAGACTCGCTGAGTCGGGTAATCCTCAGCCTCCTTATTTGTCGTTTTATCCCACTTTTACTATTATCTTTAGCTAATATTTGCCTCATTTTCAGCAGGTGGATCTACTGAAGAGGCCGTTGCTGCCTCTCTGAAGACCTTCCAGGCGGAGGAGAAGAAGCGCGCCTTAGCAAGCGTCGGTATGTTTTACCCCGCTCTTTTTATAAGGAAAGTTTGTTGTCTTTTTATGATAGTCGACCTGACCTTCTCTTGTTTCTTTACAGGGGTTGTATTAATCGGTGCAAGGACCCTTCCCAAGCCTGTCATCGAAGTCCCAGCTCCGTCGAAGCTGGCGCAAGAGCCTCGGCTCGATGCAACGACGAGGGATGCTCTGAAAAATCTGGAGGCATCCCTCTACACGGATGAGGAGGCTTCACTCAAGGAAGCTCTGATGGCATCTGCCTCATCGGCTCAAGAGGAACGGAAGCGGTCTAGACGCGAAGCGAAGGCGCGCAGAGCTGCTCTGGCCGCAGGAGCGGGCCCTAGCACTATTCCTCTCGATAATATTCCTTCTGAAGAGCCCCCAGTGGCTCTGTCTACTGCTCGTCGGCAAGTGGCGCGCGCGGTTCGGAGTGCCAATGACAAATCCACTTCAGGTAGTACTTCTTTCAGAATCTCGTCGTACGAATTGTAGAGTTGTTGGCTTATACGTATTCCATTTTGTAGGGTCGAGTCCAACTGAGGGGGAGGGGGAAACGACCATCGAGCCCAAGGGAGCAGAGGACGCGGTACTCGCCGAACCCGAACCAACAGTGGACAACTTTGTCGAGGTCATGGGGCCTGGAGCCGGGATTGAAGAACCTACCGCGGAGCAAGTCGTTGATGCCGTACCCGAAGTGGCGGCAGATGAGATGATTGTCTCAGCCGAGCCGAAGGCGGTAGAGGGCGAGGTATTTGAGGCTGGGGACCTCGTGGTGCCGGTGGACGGGACAGCTGTAATCGCTGATCCTGAGGGAACAGCAGGTGAGGTGGCCATGATTCCTGAAGACGAGCTAGGCGCTCCTTCTCAGGAATCGGGCAATGTTCCTATCTTGGCCCTTCCTGCCTATGGTTCCCCGCCGCCTGCAGAGCTTGAGAGCGTAACAACGGTTCCCCTTGAGTCGGGTGACGAAGCTACAGGTGGTGGTCTTCCGTCAGTGGAGGAAGGGACTACCTCAGTTTCTGCTGGCTGCTCGTCAGGTGAATTTTCGAGTCACCAGCGTTTCCATTTTTTTTTGTATATATCTCGTGATCTCTTCTGACAAGCTTGTCTTTGCAGGTGCGGTCAGTGCCGACGCTCCATTGCTTGAGGGAGCACCGTCAACTACCGCTTTGGCGGTGGTCACTTCCCCGTCTTCCCTCGTGCCGTCACGGATGTTGGAAGGTATGGATTCACGACTCATGCATTAATCTTTCAAAAATGTGGCTCTTGTACTAATGTTACGCCGTTGTGCCTTTTCAGGAGGGCTCTTTGATCATCTATATCAGGTGTTGCTCCCACACTTCTCCTTCCCATCCGAGCTCGCTTCTCCCTCTAAGGGTATCGGTGAGTGCCGTCTTGGTCTTTTTCGAGGGAATATAGGATCGTATCTGACTTTTTTTTTTTTTTTTTTTTTTTTGACTGCAGTGCCTCAGATCGAAGGAAGGGACGCCGGGCTTGTGCTGCCACCGGCGCTTCCGGCTTTGACGTCCGTTGCGACTGGTACAAATATTCCTTCCCTCTTTTTATATGATCTTTCATCGACTTTTCGAATCATTGTTTGACCATGTTTCGTTTTTTGCAGCTATTGTCCCAGCTCCAATTCCTTTTGAATCTCAGGTCCTCTCACCGGCGGGTCCTTTCTCGCGACGCCCGTCTTCAAAGGGTGCTGTAATGAGCCTGGGTATGTTGAGCGGGTACATCGAAGAGCTCAACATGGATGCCCTTCCTTCGGCCGTAGATTTCGCTGTGGACGTTAACCCAATGTTGGCGGCGCTCGTAACTTTCCATAACGAAGGCGTCGTCGAATCGTGGGTTAACCACTGCAGAGAGATCGAAGCTCGCCTGCATCGGTTGGAGTCGACACGCCCTTCTCCCGAGGCTTTGGCCGCGAGCGCCGAACGGATAGCTTGGCTTGAGCAAAGCACCTCTTATCTCCGCCATTTGGAGCAGAAGGCAGCTTTACGGCTAAAGGCGCATCAGAAATCTTCAAACGCGACCGCTTGCCTTCGTGCCGAAGTTAGGACGAATGCTGCTGAGGTGAAAGCTGTCTTTGAAGGTCTTCTTAAGCGTATATCTAATGGGCTAGCGTCGAAGCAGAAACTTGATGCTGCTGAGCGTGATGCCCAAGGCCAAGAAGCAGCTCATCAGGTTGTTGGGGAAGAGCTCGCATCCTTCACGCAACAGCGGGCTCAAGTAGAGGCGGAGCTGGCAGTGGCAGTTGATCAGGAGAAAGCATGGAAGGACGTATGCGACCAATTGCTACATCTGTGCAAGACGCTTCCTTCCCCATAATCCCCCTTGTATCATTTGTCTTTGTAAATTATATGTATATATTTTTTTTTATCCTTTAACACAATGTATCCTGTACTCAACCAATTTTTTATGAATAAAAGATACACATTTTGTAATGTCTTGTGTCATTTCTCTGTCTTTCTTTTCTTTTATAATCAGTACGCCACCTTAACAACCACAATTGACGAACGATTGGGACGAGCATCCCGACCTTATTAAGAAATAACGACGGCTTAGGCCGCAGGTTCAGATCTGCTGCCTAAGACTCTCCAAATCTATAAGCCGTGAGGGTCTCATAGAGACTCTTCTCCTTACGGATCGAGAGGATCTCGCAGGTGAATTTTCTCCTTAGGAATCGTGAGGATTCCCAAGTGTGGTTTCCTCTCATAAGTCGGAAGGATCCTATAAGAGAATTTCTCCCTCTTACAAGTCGAGAGGGCTCGTAAGCGGTTGTTTCCCTCTTTGTCGAGAATCGACTTCAGAGAGTGAGGCCCGTGGATAGTATGCAAGAGACCATTTAGGATTGACTTGCAGGGTCCCATTGTTCAGGAAGTAAGTTTTGAATCCTTACTGCCCAAGATGTGAGTCAAAGAAGCTCTCGTCATGGAGTGTTTGTATCCGTGAGTTGAGAAGTTTGCCGGGATTATTTGTTTCCCGAGCGCCAAGGATTATTTGTGTCCTTGGGGTTTGAAACGAGTCGAGGGTTCCTACGGAGACACTGGTGGCTCTGTGGGTCGACGCGGATTAGAAGGCTCTCGTCAAGGAGTGTTTGTATCCGTGAGTCGAGGAATTTGCCGGGATTATTTGCTTCCCGAGCGCCAAGGATTATTTGTGTCCTTGGGGTTTGAAACGAGTCGAGGGTTCCTACGGAGACACTGGTGGCTCTGTGGGTCGACGCGGATCAGAAGGCTCTCGTCAAGGAGTGTTTGTATCCGTGAGTCGAGGAATTTGCCGGGATTATTTGTTTCCCGAGCGCCAAGGATTATTTGTGTCCTTGGGGTTTGAAACGAGTCGAGGGTTCCTACGGAGGCACTGGTGGCTCTGCGGGTCGACGCGAATCAGAAGGCTCTCGTCAAGGAGTGTTTGTATCCGTGAGTTGAGAAGTTTGCCGGGATTATTTGTTTCCCGAGCGCCAAGGATTATTTGTGTCCTTAGGGTTTGAAACGAGTCGAGGGTTCCTACGGAGGCACTGGTGGCTCTGTGGGTCGACGCGGATCAGGGAGCTCTCATCAAGGAGTGTTTGTATCCGTGAGTTGAGAAGTTTTGCGAGTCACTGGCTTCTTCGATTGAAATGAACCGTTGAGGCTTGGTTTCGTCGTTTGACGGAATCCGCTGGGGAGGTATGGTTTCTTCTTTGTTTACGCCCTTGGATTGTATACAGGGATCGATGTGATCTTAACTGTAGGGCCGAAGTTTTATCATTTCTTATTTTTTTTGTTTTACTTTATTTCCGCGATGCTCTATCATTTCAGCTTTTATATCGCGAAGGTCGCGATTGCCCAAACATTTCGGCTATTTTTCGCGGTGCCCAACCATTTCGGCTTTTTATTATTTTTTATTTTTTACTCGTTGCTCTTTATTACGAGTTGCCCGATCATTTCGGCTATTTTGCATGCATACTTTTTACTTGCTGCTTTTTATTGCAAGTTGCCCTATCATTTCGGCTATTTCGTATGCATGTGCGGCCTACTGGCTTTTCACTGTAAACCTGAAATTGGACACCGATTTCGGCATCAGCACCGCTGCAACTGGGATATTACCAGGAGCGAATCATCATTTGCCTCTATCGTTGTTGAACAAAGGAGGCTTAGCGACCGGGGTTAGGATCCCGTCGGCTAAGGCTTTTGACTTCATGAGCTGTAAGGGTCGCGTGAAGGTATTTCTCCTTACAAGTCGTGGGGATCTTGTAAATGTATTTTCTCCTTAGGAACCGTGAGGGTTCCTAAGTGTTTTGTTCTCCTGTAAGTCGTAAGGATCCTACAGGAAGGTTTTCTCCTCATAAATCGAGGGGATTTATAAGGGTTGTTTACCATACGAACGTATTCCCAGTCATGGATGGACCTTGGTTAGGAAAACGTTTATTCGCGCCCGTGGATTGTATACAAGGGTCAGTATTGAGCCACTTATAGGGCAATATTGGAAGTTTGTGGGGGTTTGCTTAAGCACAGGTTTAGGTCTCTGTGACTTAAGACTTTCAAATCCTATGAGCCGTGAGGGTCCCATAAGAGAGTTCTCCTTACGAGTCGTGAGGATCTCGCAAGCGTATTTTCTCCTTAGGAATCGTAGGGATTCCTAAGTGTGTTGTTCCCTTGTAAGTCGTAAGGATCTCACGCGGGTGGTTTCTCCTTACAGGGTCGAGAGGACTCCATAAGGGTTCTTTAACGAAGTTGCGCCCTTTCGGGTTTTCACAACATTCGCCGGTAGTCCTGCTGTTTTTACTCACGGAGCCCTTTCGGGTTTTCATCCGTGCCCGTTTTGCTTATGGACTTACCGCTTTTTTTTATTTTATTTTTATTTTTATTATTTTTTTTTATTTATTTTTATTCATCTCGTCAGCCCAAGGATGCCGCAGTATTAGTTTAAAAGACGTTTCGGTCTGATATTAGTTTAAGGACATTCCGGTCCACCGTTGAGAGGGTTGGCTACCACTTATAAAGCTTGAGCTTAGGAAGATAGCGAGCGGACATAGTCGTCGTCATCTACCATTAACCTGGGCTGTGGCTTATTAAGCGTAGTATTTCTTTAGGAAGCGTCCGTTTATTGGCCTGAAAGGCCTTTCACCGTGCATGTCCATGAGTAGATAGGCCCCGCCTTGGTAGACTTTATCAATGATATACGGTCCTTCATAGTTTGGCTCAAATTTTCCCCGCTTGGCGCGATTGGGGATCATGGGCCTTTTGACCACTAGCACGAGTTCGCCTTGGTGGAATGTCCTCGGGCGGCTCAATCTTTCATATGAGCGCGTCATCTTTGCTTTATAGGCTTCCAGATTTTGTTGTGCTAGAAGCCGGATTTCATCAAGGGCGTCAAGCTCTTCGAACCGAAGGTGAGCATTTTCTTCATCCGTCAGTTCGTAGTGGACTGCCACTCGTAGAGAGGGTAATTCTATCTCGAGAGGGAGTACTGCTTCCGTCCCAAATACCAACGCGTATGGCGTTGTGTTTGTGGCCGTTTTAAACGTAGTCCGATACGCCCAAAGAGCCTCTTGCAATCTTTCGTGCCAATCTCTCTTATTTCGTGACACTGTTTTCTTTATGATCTTCGTCAAGGTCTTGTTGAAGGCTTCAGCTAGTCCGTTAGCTCGCGGGTTATAAACTGAGGAATATCTCCAGTCTATATTGTGCTGTTGTGCGAAACGGCTAATTTTATGACTTCGATAGGCTGGCCCATTATCAGAGATGATTCTTCTTGGGGTTCCAAACCGGTAGATGACATGCGTTTTGAAGAAATGGAGAATGTTCTCCGTCTTTACTTCCCTCAACGGAACCGCCTCTGCCCATTTGGAGAAGTAATCAGTCGTTGCCAAGATGAAACGATGTCCCTTTGACGATGCTGGTTCGATGGGACCGACTATGTCGGTTCCCCACATTTCGAATGGCCAACTAGCCATTGTCGGATGCAGTGGATTGGGATGCTGATGGATGAAGTCCCCATGAATTTGGCATGGATGACATTGCCTCGCATATTCCAGGCAATCCTGCATCATCGTGGGCCAGTAGTAGCCCATCCGCTTTATCTTCAATTTCATCTTAGGGCCTGCTTGGTGGGAACCACAGAGTCCGTCGTGAACTTCTTGGACGACCCTTCTCGCTTCGTCAGGTCCTAAGCATCTCAACCACAGAGAGTCGAATGACCTCTTGTATAGAGTATCATTGACGAAGGCGAAAGACAGGGCTCGTTTCGTGAGCTGATGTCGCGTGGCCTCTTCAGGTATTCGGTGGAACTTGAAGTAATCTATGAAGACTTCTCTCCAGTCCTCGGTATTTTCCCTGTCTTTTATTTGCAGGGTTGTCTCCTCTTTCGCTCCTTTTTCTTCAGACGATTTCGGAGATATTTTTGTTGGGGCGAGCACTCGACGGCTTTGTATCACGATTCTAACGTCATCGAGGTTCTCGTCAGCCAATTCTTTAGCAAGTTTAGCCAGTGCGTCCGCTTTGCTGTTTTCCGCACGCGGTATACTTTCCAACGTGTAAGAGGGAATTTGGGTTAGCAGTTGCTGCACTTTTTCACCGTATTTTACCAATTCCGGTTTGCACGTTTGGTAGTCGCCGTTTACTTGACTAACGACCAGTTGGGAATCGCCGTATACGAGGAGATCTTCAATTCCCATGTCAATGGCGATCTCGAGGCCTGCTATCAGAGCTTCGTATTCGGCTTCATTGTTTGTTCTCGGCTCCGTTAGGGAAAAGGCGTAGCGCATTATTCCTCCTTGTGGAGTTACAAAGATGAGTCCTACCCCTGATTTGATTATAGGGGTACTTTGTTTGCGTTTCTTCATGGAAGATGCTCCATCGAAATAAAGCTCCCATCGAATATTACCGCCGTCGATCGCATCGAACGCATGTTCGTCTGGGAGATCGCAATTCAGAGGAGAATCGGCGGGTATCGGATGCTCAGCGAGGAAGTCGGCGATGGCCTGGCCTTTCACTGCCTTGAGAGGTTGATACGTTATCGAAAATTCCATCAAGAGCAGGGCCCATTTAGCGAGTCGTCCTGTCAATATGGCTTTTGACATTAGATATTTAAGAGGGTCCACCTTTGAAATCAGACGGACCTCGTGCGCCAACGCGTAGTGCCTAAGCTTTGTTATTGCGAAGATCAACGCCAGGCAGTGTTTTTCAATGGGAGAGTAGTTGCTTTCTGCCCCTAGCAGGACTCGACTTAAGTAATAAAGTGCTCTTTCTTTCCCTTGATCGTTTTCTTGTGCCCATAATGCGCCTAAAGAACCCTCGAGGGCGGTTGTATAAAGAATAAGAGGCTTCCTCTTAACCGGAGCAGCCAAAACCGGCGGGTTCTGCAGATATTGCTTGATCTCATCCAATGCGCCTTGGCATTTTTGGTCCCAAACAAATGGGGTTCCCTTCTTCATCAGGTGGCTGTAAGGACGGCACTTTCCTGAAAGGTTGGCTATGAATCGCCGTATATACGCGAGTTTCCCTTGGAGAGACCGCAGCTGTTTGAGAGTCCTCGGCGGAGGCATTTCCATGATCGCTTTGATCTTTGACGGATCTATTTCAATACCTCGGTGTCGAACGACAAATCCCAGGAATTTGCCCGAGGAAACCCCGAACGCACATTTAAGAGGGTTCATCTTCAAGTTGTATTGCCGAAGGCGTTGAAATACAGTCTTCAGATGCTCGAGATGTTCCTCGTATGATTTGCTCTTGACCACGAGATCGTCGATATAGCATTCGACGATTTCGTGTATAAGGTCGTCGAAGATCTTCGTCATGGCCCTCTGATAAGTAGCACCGGCGTTCTTCAAACCGAAAGGCATCACTTTATAACAAAATATACCAAGCGGAGTTCTGAAGGCCGTGTGCTTCTGATCTTCAGGGTGCATTTTTATTTGATTATACCCCGATGAGCCGTCCATGAAGGAGAAAACCTCATGAGTGGATGTGTTGTCTATCATCAGTTCGGTGACTGGCACTGGGAAATCATCTTTTGGGCAGGCTTTATTGAGATCCCGGAAGTCTACGCATATGCGCACTGTCCCATTTTTCTTCATCACTGGGACAATGTTGGCGATCCATTCAGGGTATTGGACTTCTTGGATGAAGCCTGAATCTATCAGCTTTTTGACTTCGGCGTTGATGCTCATCTCAAGCTCGAGTCGCATTCTCCTCGGCGCTTGTTTGACTGGCTTGATGTCTGGGGATATCGCCAACTTGTGTACTGCAATTTCTGGATCTAGTCCCGGCATTTCGGAATAGTTCCACGCGAAGCAATCTTTGTGCTGTAGAAGCACATCCTTTAACGCAGCCACCCTTTCTTCAGATAGCAGCTCGCTGATGAATGTCGGTCGCGGGTCATTTTCCGTCCCCAACTCAATTTTCTTGAGATTATCTGCAGTGGTATGTATTCCGTCCTCCAGTTCTTTCGGAGCCGGGGGAAATTCTGAGATTACCTCATCGCTGCCGCTTTCAAAGCACCAAGGGAGATTGTTCATGTCCTCGGACCCTTCTTTTAATATTGTTATTACATGGCAGGTGCGAATTTTCTGCCAATCCCAATGCGGAGTTGGTTTTATTCTTGTATTTTCGGGTTCGTGCTTTTGCGGCGGCGCTACTCTCCAACTGTCAGACAACGCGAATTTGCCAAGCTGATATTGGTCCTCAACCCAATTCTTAAAGGTGAAGCAATCTTCGAGCGGATGCCCTACTACTCGATGGTAAAAGCAATACTTCGGGTTGGAGACTTCGCCTGCTTGTTCAGGGTGTTTAGACTTTGGCAACGTAAGCATTTGATGTTTTAGAGCGAGATCGAATATTTTCCTTGTTTTGTTCCGAGGAAAAGAGTATGCTCGACTCATTTTCTTCCCGAGGGCTAAGTCAATAACGCTCGATTCTCGGATGCGCGGCTTCTTAGCTCTGCTTTGTAGTTGTCGAGCGCCTCTCTTGCCTTTCGACTTGTCTTTGTTCTCGCGTCGAACCTTTTTTGTAGTAGGTCGACAAGGAGCGGCATCTTCGTTCTTTACTGCCTGTTGGAGGAGGCGCTGTGTCTTAGCTTTCTCATAGATTGCCATTTCACGATCGTGATCGTCTCGGGCTTTTTGACTCGCATCCCTTATAAGTTTGCTCATCTGGTCTTCGGACGATGGACCGGGCGGTTTTGTATCCGGAACTTTTGCTGGTTCAGGATTAGCGTCCTCCCATTGAGCGTCCGCCTCTTCATCGAAGTCACATATGGCATAACAGCTGTTTACTAGCTCCCGCTTCCTTGGCCGGATGTACCCAAGCCCTTTGGTTTCTACTTTCCCGTTAGGCAGTTTGCATTGGGTCCCGGGAATGTTCCAGACCTTGTCATAGAATTTGGCTTTTCTAACGGTCTGTGTGAAGGACATCCCCTGGCGTTTTAGCAGTTTTTTCAAACCTTCGGTATAATATCGGGGAAGACGGATAGGCTGAAGCCTGTCAAGCGTGGGATCCGCGCCATGCCAAACTTCTTTTTCTACTTTGTTCTCTTCAGAACGGTAGAATAAGATCGCCTTCTCACCCCTTCGTCCGGGAGGGATATAGAATGTCTGCAATTCTTCTACGCTGTTAGTGTCGAGTGCATCCAGTTCTTTGTAATGTTCAAGCGGCACCATGGTTATCTGCAGACTTCGCTCTTCATCAGCGGAGATCTGTATCGAAGGCTGAGCAGGGAATACAGCATGAACTTCATCCTCTGAATCACTACCGAAGATTAACGAAGGGACGGATGGTCCTGGCCTGGTAGATTGGGATGGACCTGAACAAATTATATCTTCTTCCTCGGTATCACTGCCGAAGACAGGGATGGTGGCATTAGTTTTGTTCTCTGGTTTGTGACACCTTTCCGTGTCTTCGAAGCTCGGCAAGAAGTATTTGGCATCTTCATACTTGCGAACTTCGTTCACGGAAAACGGATTCAACTCTCCGGCCACAGTGTACTCGAGGCCATCCCTGGAATACTTCATGCACTGATGCTGTGTAGAAGGGATGATGTTGTACTCGTGTAGCCATGGTCGGCCGAGCAGAGCATTATAGCACGTCTTGGCATCTATAACATGGAATTTGATGTCTGTGACGAGCAACCCGAAGCGTAGCGTCAATATCACAGATCCAAGGGTCTTTGAAGATTGAGAGTCAAAACCGGAGATAGTGATCTTGTCCCGGGCAAGGTGTTGGACACTCATGCAAATCTCCTTTAACACTCGTACGTTGAGTAAATTGACGGACGATCCGTTATCGACCAAGATTTTACCTATCTTTATGTCATGGCAGTATCCTGAGACATAAAGAGGGCGATTGTGTTCACACGTCCCGAGAAGAAGGTCCTCATCACCAAAAGCAACGTCGGCTGTGTGCACTTCTTCCAATTCGTCTTTCATCTTTTCTTCGGCCAAGAAGGCTTGGAACTGGTCCGGATCTTGTAGTGCCTTAATCAAAGAGTCTCTCGCATCCTTTGATAGTAACAAGGCATCGAGGATGCTGAGTTGTGAGGGTAGCTTCCTCAGATGCGCTAAGACATTGTAATCCACTTTACTCCTCTTTGACGGATTTTTGGCGGTTAACTCTTCCGCGACTCGGTCATCCAAAGTGATGTCTTCAGAGACCTTCTCTTTCCCTTTATCTTTTCTATTCGAGGGTCCGAGGTTCTTTTCAGGCAGTGTCCGATTCCGCAGCTGTATATTTTCGCAAGACTTCGGTTCTTCTTCTTTTCCCGAAGTTGACTCTTTAAAGAGAGGGGCAATCTCTAGTTCCTCATCAGAGTCGCTCCCAAATGTGGGCACTTGTGACCTGGTAGTGTTAACCATGTGACAGTTGCCGGCAGTTCTTTCAAGCACTGTGGTCGTGTTTCTTTGCTCCCAACGAACCTTGCGCTTTTCCCGTTTAAAGCGTTGTTGATTAGCGACGTATCCTTGCCACCATTTACCGAACGCTTTGCACTCTTGGGTAGAATGTGAGACCTTCTGATGATATAAGCAATAAAAGGGATGCGTTTCTACCATGCTAGTAACTCTTTCTTCTGAGGGTGGTAGCTTCATGCCCATCGATATGGCCTTGGCGAACTTCTTTCTTATCTTAAATTGGCTTTTGTCAGCGGTGGAGGCATTTTGCTCCAGTGGGATCATCTCGGCTCTTTCCTTAAGTCGCTGGCGCTGGGCCCTTTCGAATATAGCCGTCTCGCATTCTCGATCAGCTTTGCTTTTCAATTGAGCTTCATTAAGAAACGCGCCAATCATTTCAACTGATAACCCCAGGGCTCTTGATTCGGCATTTGCCCCCAGCGTTTTGGTGCCAGAAGTCCCTTCATTGTTCGAAGTCGAGTGAGAGATCATATGACAGCTCGCCACATACTCCTCGGATTCATCCGATGAACTTTCCTCTTCATCCTCTTTTTGAAAGACGTGATCAAGGAAATCTTGGAGCGTAATGGGAGTCCGCGCCCTTTGGTTGTACTCATCCAGTGCGTCGATCTGCTTCTGTAGGTCCGTGCGCTTGTCGCCAGGCTTCACGGGCTTCTTAGATTTCTTCTTCTTCTTTTTCGAAGATTTTGACGGCTGGTTATGAACGCTTGAACTACCACCATTGGTCTTCAGAGTCGGACGTGGCTTCAACATCCCCTCTATAACCTGCGGTTCCAAGGGGTTCTTCCACTTGACCGCTGGGCAGGTCTGAAGATCATTTAGCATTCTCCTCGTTTTGGCTGATAATACAACCTCCCAGGGAGCTTCTTCAATGACGGAGCATGTTGCCCTCGGCGTATTCGTTCCCTTGTAGGCGTGGGGCTGCGGAGGGTTCACCTTCCATTTGTCAGATAGCGCAAACTTGCCCTGACGGTACTGGTTTTCGAGCCAATTTTTGAACACGTAACAATCTTCGATTGGATGTCCTAGCACTCGATGGTAAGGGCAATAATTAGGATCGTTGACGTCACTTGGTTGTGACGGACGTTTTGGATCCGGCAGATTTATAAGCCTATTGCGCAATGCCAACTCAAATAACCTCCTTGTTTTATCACGGGGGAAGGAGTAAGCACGTCCCATCCTGTCCTCAAGGGGTACGTACGGGCGCGTGTTATTTGGACGAGCAACCGGCTTCGAGTCGTTCGGTTGCTGTTGGGCATTAGCGACGATGATAGCTTTTCCCTTTCCTTTGTCGTTTCGAGAGTCGGGCTTCGGGAGAGGGGGTTTATGGCCCATTTGGTCCATCTGCGCCAATTTGTCGATCAAAGCCTGGAAAGAAGTCGGCTTGAAGAACATCATAAACTGCGAGATGGTTGCTTGTGGATCAAGGGTTCCGACAAACATTCCCACCGCAGGGGCCTCTTCTATGCGTTGTTCACATTTAGACCATAAATTACGCCACCGTATAGCGTACTGGACCCACGTCTCGCCGGGCTTCACTCTGGCGTTAATCAGCGCCGTCATCGGAGTACGTTCGCTGGCACTTGCAAAGCGTTGGGTGAAGAGCAGCTCCATCTCTGCGAAGGTTTTAATGGAGTCGTTGGGGAGCTCGGAATACCACTCGAAAGCCGTATCTGATAAGCTTCCAACAAACTGGCGCAGCAAGAGCTTGTCGTCACCTCCAGTGTTACCACAAAGCGCCCTGAATTGGGCAACATGTTGATGGGGATTGCCGGTCCCCTTGTAGACATGAAACTTTGGAATTGTGTAACCTGGTGGGTACTTGATTTGGTCGTACCAGCCCGGATATGGCCGCCCCGTTTTCACAACATGGCCGGCTGCTTCGGCCGCGTGATGAACTTTTATCTGCTGGGCTATATATTCGTCCAGATCCGTTTTAGAGATTGTGTCTTCTTTAGCCGTCGATAGAACGGGCTGAGGGTTTGATGTTTCTCCCCTATCATCCCCAGGGACGATCGGGGGTTCTTCAGTCGGGGATTCTGGTTGTATCATCATCCCTATCATATCTTGGAAGAGAAGGCCCATGCGCTGTATATTGGCTGCTTGTTCAGCAGCCTCTTGGTCTCTTTTTTCAAGCATTCGGCGAAGGAACTCGGCGTCGGTCTCTTCTTCTTGACGTTCATCTAAGGACGTCTCAGGATTCTCTTTTGGCCCCGTGAGTGCAGCCATGGTAGTCATCATCTCCTGGAGCTTTTGTTGCTGCTCCTGAGACTTGGTCACTGACCGGGTAAGCGGTCGGTGACCCATAGAAGTACGACTTTCTTCTTTCCCCGAAGCCATATAGACTGTATGAACTGTGATGCCCCCTGACTTGGGGCGTTTAGGTTCACCGTTCTTAGACTTTGCCAGCGTCATGGGAGCTTTTTCTGGCCTCTTCCTTTTATGGGCCTTCGAGGTTGAAGGAGCCGCTGAATTGGGCATCCTAGCATTTGTTTCCCCCTGTTGTTTGGCGGGGCGATTTTTGTCTTTTTCCACTCTTGCCCTGTTCCGGTGACGGAGGTGGTTTGAGTCAATCACGGAGTCTTGAACCCTCCGCCAAACTTTATAAACTTTCGCTGACAGCCGTTGAGGGGGCTGTTCCTGTTTCATCTCCGGAGCTTTTTCCCTGGGTGGAGGAGACCTTTTTAACGTGGCCACCGGGGAGTTCTTTCTCACTTTCCTCAGCATTTCAAAGCTGTTTCCAGTTGGAACAGCAGCATCGACTTCCACCACTGGAGCCGGTGGGGTTAGCTCTGAGGGGGAGTTGCCCCCTGCTTTCCTTACTCTCTGCCAATGGCGACGTCGTGCGCGACGAGCCGCCGGGATTGGCTCGGAGATTGAGGTGGTTTCTCGTTGCCCCCTGTTTGAGCGTGGGGTAACTGTTGATGTCAGCCTATTGAAGACTGATGCCTTCTGATCAGCTGGAGGAGGAGTAGGAACCGTCAATCTTGTGAAGACTGACTCTCTAATGGGAGAAGTCGCCTTAACGACTTCCAAAGTAGCGGCCGTTGCCCTCTTTGGGACAGCCACCTTATAGTTCTGACCCAGCCTGGTGAAAACGGAGGCTGTTGGTTCAGTAGCAGGCGACCCGTTGACAGGGGTCGTGGTAATAGTGAGCCGGTCGAATACCGACTTCTTTTTCGCTTCTGGTGCGGATGTCGGCGCAGAGAAGCTTGTAGGTGGGACCATAGTCCCGAAGAACAAGCCGGTGGTGGCCTGAGTTACTTGGCCTACCGGCAGAGTCAGGAAGGAAGCCGCCTGGGGCCCATATGCTACACCTCTAGGTGAGGTGGAGCGTCCGTTGCAGTTGCACTTCGAGCAGTTGGTGCAGTTGGTGGCCATTGAATGCTTGAGTTCTGCACCAAACAAAAGACCAAATCTTAGCAACTTGAAATCCGAAGGCAATCATTTAACAAACCGCGATTGGTTCGCGAAAACGACACACGAAGTGTGGAGTGGAAAGAGGAAGAGGTCCCACCGGGCGTGCCAGAATCTGTTCCCCTCCGAACGGCGGCCGAGACGTCATGTCCGTGCCTGAGGTTCGGGGCAGATGCTATTTGGTTTTATCCGTCTATCTCTCCGAAGATGCCAAGTTGATTTATGGTACCGTGTATCGGAGGTCTAGACGGATGCGGCCGATGTAGCAGACTTCGTCAGATTCCCCCTCAGGGTGAGGGGTTTTTGATTGTGGGGACGCTCTTCCCTGCAGGCGCAAGCCCCTGCAGTTAATTACGCTACCGCGTCGCGGTAACAACTTTCTCCTACTCCAGAATTTCACTTCGTGTCGTGTGTGTTTGTTTTGTTTATGGTTGCCCGTGGATTGTATACGGAGACTGAGTGATGTCGTCACCCGTAGGACGTGGATAATTAGTCCAAATCCGTATTTACTTAGATTTGGGTTTGGTGTTTTTAGTTTAAGGATGCATTAGTCGCGTTGCGTCTAAGATCGACTTAAACATTCGTTAAGGATACGTTAGTCCTGTTTTAGACTAAGATCAACTTGACATCATGATTGATTTAATTATCCGGCCGTCGGGACTCGTCACCTCTCTGACGTCGTTGAGGGATTACAACGACAGGCGTCTGAGGAGTTCAGAGATGTGCCCTTAAACCAAAGTTAATTTGGAGTTTTATCGTTTATTTAAATGTCTAAGGACACGTTAACCGTATTTGGGGTTAAGATCAACTTAGACGGGACCGTTTAGATCCAACAAAAGAGCGTTTGGGCCCTATTGTGCCAGTTTAGGGACATGGCGGTCCATCGCCAGTTTCAGGGACGTGGGGGTCCATTATTAGTTTAGGGACGTTTCGGTCCGTCGCCAGTTTAAGGACGTAGTGGTCCATATTCCAGTTTAGGGACGTGGTGGTCCGTCGCCAGTTTAGGGACGTGGTAGTCCATTATTAGTTTAGGGACGTTTCGGTCCGATATTAGTTTAGGGACGTTTCGGTCCGACATTAGTTTAGGGACGTTTCGGTCCGACATTAGTTTAGGGACGTTTCGGTCCATCGCCAGTTTAAGGACGTAGTGGTCCATATTCCAGTTTAGGGACGTGGTGGTCCGTCGCCAGTTTAGGGACGTGGTAGTCCATTATTAGTTTAGGGACGTTTCGGTCCGATATTAGTTTAGGGACGTTTCGGTCCGTCGCCAGTTTAAGGACGTAGTGGTCCATTATTAGTTTAGGGACGTTTCGGTCCGTCGCCGGTTTAAGGACGTGGTGGTCCATCTTTAG
Organism: Agapanthus africanus; assembly: GCA_030015575.1. Classification (NCBI taxonomy): domain Eukaryota; kingdom Viridiplantae; phylum Streptophyta; class Magnoliopsida; order Asparagales; family Amaryllidaceae; genus Agapanthus; species Agapanthus africanus. Next base: position 134,965,367 of record JASDDO010000024.1, on the reverse strand, counting down.
TTTAGGGACGTCTCGGTCCGATATTAGTTTAGGGACGTCTCGGTCCGACATTAGTTTAGGGACGTTTCGGTCCGATGTTCTCATTTTGGGGCAAATATTAGTTTAAGGACGTTTCGGTCCAATATTAGATGAGTGGTCGTTGGGACCCGTCGCCTCTTTGACGTCGTTGAGGAATTACAACGACGGATGTCAAAGGAGTTCGGAGATGTACCCTCGAACCGGATGTAGGTTGATTTAGGAGAGGCATTTAATTTAAGGACTTACAGCCAAGATTGGGTTAAGTCCAATTTTTATTTTTAGGCTCTGCCCGATTAAAAGAATCGATTTAAACAGGGCTCCGCTCCTTTCATTATTTTGCAAGTCTGATTTGGGCCAAGCCCTTTTAATGAGTTACAAGAACTCAGGAATTCTCTAAACAGGGCCTTGCCCTTTTTAAATAGTGAGTTTCAGAACTTCTTTTTTTTTTTTTTTTAAACAGGGCCTTGCCCTTTTATCTGCAATTCAATTTGGGCCAGGCCCTTTTAAATAATGAGTTTCCAGAAACTCAGGAATTTTTCCAAACAGGGCCTTGCCCTTTTATTGTTTTAATTTGGGCCTGGCCCAAAACAAAGGGTTGCAGAAACCCTAGAAATCTTCAGTTTGAAGAATTCAAGTGCATGGCACTTTTGATTTGAATTTGGATCAAAGGAAAAACAAGTTCTTGTTTTCTTCTGATCATACAGAACCTAGGGTTCATATTAAGTGCAAGGCACTATTTATTATTTTTTTTTTTTTAGAACCAAGGGTTCATATTAAGTGCAAGGCACTATTTATTTTCTGTTCTTCAGAAATTTTACCTTCTTCTTTTTGTTTCTTCTGTGTTCTTGATTAATTTTCAAGAGCTTTCCTTTGATGATTGACTCTCTCTCTAATTCTCTCCCCCTGATTATCTGATTGATGCCTCTTGAATGAGGCTTGGGGTCTTATTTATAGTGCCCACAAATTTGTTGGATTTGTTAACAAAATCTTTCATGAATAATTTTGGGAATTTTCCCACCATTGGATCTTTGATCCAAGGGTTCCTGTTTTACAGGAGAACAGAAAAGATTTATCTAGATCTTCATTCAGTTGCTGCGCAACTCAACAGAAAATGACACGTGTCGCGCATCCGAGCACTTGCGCAGTTGGGATTGCGCAACTGCGCAGACACGTGTCGCGCATCCAAGCACTTGCGCAGTTGCGAATGCGCAACTGCGCAGACACGTGTCGCGCATCCATGCGTTTGCGCAGCTGGGATTGCGCAACTGCGCAGACACGTGTCGCGCATCCGTGCGTTTGCGCAGCTGCGACTGCGCAACTGCGCAAACACGTGTCACGCATCAGTGTGTTTGCGCAGCTGTGACTGCGCAACTGCGCAGACACGTGTCATGCATCCGTGCGTTTGCGCAGACACGTGTCGAGCATCGGTTCGTTTGCGCAGCTGCGGTTGCGCAACTGCGCTGACACGTGTCGGGCATCCCTGCGCTTGCGCAGACACGTGTCGCCCATCCGTGCGTTTGCGCAGCTGCGACTGCGCACCTGCGCAAACACGTGTCGTGCATCCAAGCGCTTGCGCAGACATGTGTCGCGCATCCGTGCGTTTGCGCAGTTGCGACTGCGCAACTGCGCAGACACGTGTCGTGCATCCAAGCTCTTGCGCAGACACGTGTCGCGCATCCGTGCGTTTGCGCAGTTAAGTCTTTAATTAAGTTTTCTGAAGAGCCTTGCTCTGATGGGACGCGCTGTTTCGGGCGTTACGCTGCCCATTTAGCCTCTGCCACGTGGCAAATTGCGCACTGCGCACGGAAACCGAAGCGTTGCTTCGAAATTTGAATTTTCAAAATTCAACAGAGCCTTGCTCTGATTGGGGGAAACAGCGGCTAAGATCAACTTAAACGTTCGTTAAGGATACGTTAGTCCTGTTTGAGACTAAGATCAACTTAACGTGATCGTTTAGATCCGACAAAAGAGCGTTTGGGCCCTATTGTTCCAGTTTGGTAGATTCATAGTCCAATTTGGGACTAAAGTCTGTTTGGAGGATACGTTAGCCATTTTTGAGGCTAAGATCGACTCAAATGTTTGTTAAGGATACGTTAGTCCAGTTTGAGACTAAGATCAACTTAACGGGACCGTTTAGATCCGACAAAAGAGCATTTGGGCTCTATTGTGCCAGTTTAGGGACGTGGTGGTCCATATTCCAGTTTAGAGAGTGGTGGTCCAATATTAGTTTAGGGACGTTTCGGTCCGATATTAGTTTAGGGACGTTTCGGTCCGATATTAGTTTAAGGACCCCGCAGTCCATATCGATGTGTGGTCGTTGGGACCCGTCACCTCTTTGACGTCGTTGAGGAATTACAACGACGGATGTCAAAGGAGTTCGGAGATGTACCCTCGAACCGGATGTAAATTGATTTAGAAGAGCAATTTTGCTCAGTCAATTTAATTTAAGGACTTATGGCCAAAATTGGGCTAAGTCCAGTTGAAATGTTCAACATTTTATTTGCTTTTGCATTGCATTTCTTTTTTTATTTTTATTTGGGCCTTGCCCAGAAAGGATGCAGAGCATCAATTTGTTTTGGGCCCTGCCCTTTTAGGAATGATGCAAGGCATCAATTTTATTTGGGCTCTGCCCTTGTATAAAGGATGCAAAACATCAATTTATTTGGGCTCTGCCCATTTATTGCCTTGCAATTTATTTTGGCCTGTCAGGTCATTTTGATTTGGGCCTGGCCCTCTTAGTAATGCATTGCATTTGTGCAAAGCACTGTTAATTTGAGAATCTTTTAGATTCAAGAACCGATGGTTCAAAAAAAGAAGTGCAAAGCACTATTTGATTTAGATCTAAGAAAAAACAAGTTTTTTTCTTGTTTTTCTTATCTCAGAGAACCAAAAGTTCATAAAAGTGCAAAGCACTATTAATTTAAGAACCTTTTAGTTTCAAGAACCGATTGTTCATAAAACAAGTGCAAGGCACTATTTAATTTAGATATAAAAACAAGTTTTTCTTATCTCAGAGAACCAATCATGAAAGTGCAAAGCACTATTAATTTAAGAACCTTTTAAGTTCAAGAACCGATGGTTCATAAAACAAGTGCAAGGCACTATTTTTATTTTTATTTTATTTTATTTATTTATTTATTTAAGATCCATGATCTTGTTCACAAGAGAAATTTCTCTTCTTTCAAAGGTTTTTACCTTTTTTTTATATTCTTGAGGAGTTCTTCAGAGTTCTCTCTCTCTCTCTCTCTTTTAGAAAAATGTTGATGATTTTGAAATGAGGTCTGGGGTTCTTTTTATAGTGCTCATAAATTAGTTAAATTTGTTTAAAATGATCTTTTTCTGAATGATTTAGGGAATTTTCCCCACCGTTGGATTTTTAATCCAAAGGCTTCTGTTTTACAGAAGAAATCTTCTTGTTTTAACAAGAACAGAATAGATTTATTCTGTTTTGCGCAACTCCTAAGCGCGTGACACGTGTCGCGCAGCTGTGCATGCGCAACTGCGCAGACACGTGTCGCGCAACTAAATTTTTTTATTTTTTATTTTTTTTGTTTGCGCGCGCTGACACGTGTCGCGCAGCGCACTGCGCAGCTGCGCTGACACGTGTCGCGCACTGCGCTTTTTTTTTTGCTGCGCAACTGCGCGCGCTGACACGTGTCGCGCAGCGCACTGCGCAGCTGCGCTGACACGTGTCGCGCACTGCGCATTTTTTTTAGGCTTGCGCAACTGCGCGCGCTGACACGTGTCGCGCAGCGCACTGTGCAGTTGCGCAGTTGCGCGCTTTTTTTTTTATTGAACTCTGCTCTGATGGAGTACGCTACCTCATTTATTTTAACTTTAATTTTCTTTTTAATTTTCAAGCCAGAGCTTTGCTCTGATTGGAGAAAAACAGAAGCATTGCTTCTTTTACCACCTTGGAATTTGAACAGAGCTTTGCTCTGATTGAGGTAAACAAATGCCCCCCCACCGTTGCGCTTACGTGGCCTCCTAACGTGAGCGCAGCGGTGGCAGACTCCGAACCGTCGCGCCATCTCTTGGTAGCTGAAAGGGCACTTGATGCCTATAAATAGGACCTTTGGTCCCTTAGATGATTCTCATCTCTTAAAATTTTACTTTCAGAACTTGGAACCCTGCTATCTTGTTTAAACACTTTTAAAAGTTCAAACTTTAGGTAAAAATATTAATTTTAATTAAATTAAATCGATTTTAAGAGCATTGCTCTCAATAGATCCCAGATCTAAAGAAGACCCATTTAGGGTTTCACTTAGTAGAGCTTTGCTCTAAGGGGGTCTATAGAAGACCAAGGAGAGCCCTATTAGGGTTCCATTAATAGAGCTTTGCTCTCTAAAAGATTTTCCCTGTATTTTCTCATTTCATTAATGGAGCTTTGCTCCTCCCAAATCATATAGAAGAACTCTTAAGAATTCTTCATTGATCTTGGAAGTTAAAGATGACATTTTATTCCTCAGTGCATTATATCATTTTACTTAATCAGTCTTTCTGATAATTTTTGTTGATTTTCTTTTACAGAAACAATGAACGCCCACATGTACAATTTGACGAGATCATCTCTTACGGGGACATCCGCCGACTTGGCCGTTCTCAAAATCGAGAATTCACAAACGCGGAGTGTGCTGAAATCATGAGCCGCTTCGATGCATATAACGGTCCACTGCTTCCCCGACGTTCCTCCCTCCTGAAACTTATCGTGGGAGCCATCTGGGAAGCGCTTCCCCTATTCTGTTCCGGTGTGCCGCTTAGGGCGTTGGATGCCGCCGAGGATAAGGTACACTCGGTGTACCTGATGAACTTTATCTCGAAGAGATGGTGAGACAGTCTCGTCGATCTCTTGCACGAGGTCTTCCAACAGTCTGCCATACTCGCTGCTTACCGGAGAGTGGAAGACATCAGGGGGGATCCTGACGCTTGTGCTCGCGAAAGAAAGCACACCAGGATGGTCCGCGAGGCCTGTAAAGTCATAGATAGGGTCGCTTTCGAGTTCCTCAATCCATGTCATGGGTTCGAGGTTATACCTTTGTAAACATTTTAATAATGTTATTATCCATTTCTCCGTGATTTTAAGAACCCATTTTTATGATATGAATAGAAAATTTCCATTTTAGCTTGTCTTATCCCTTGTTCTGAATCTTCTGTACATGCATGGATGAGTGTGTCTCGAACGCTTGATCAAATGCAAATCGGATTTTTTTTTTTTTTGTCGCCTCTCTCTTTCTTTTATTATCAGCATGCTTTCTTGATAAACATAGTTGGAAGATAACTTAGTTTTTCCAAAAGATAGCGATGGCTTATGTCGCAGGTTCGGATCTGCCGCCTAAGACTTTTCAACTCTATGACCCGTGAGGGTCTCATAGAGACTTTTCTCCCTACGGATCGAGAGGATCTCGTAGGTGGGTTTTCTCCTTAGGAATCGTGAGGATTCCTAAGTGTGGTTTGCTCTTATAAGTCGTAAGGATCCTATAAGAGAATTTTTCCCTCTTACGAGTCGAGAGGACTTGTAAGCGGTTGTTTCCCTCCTTGTCGAAGTTCGATGTTGGAGAGTGAGACCCGTGGATGGTATGCAAGAGACCATTTTGGGCCAACTTACGGGGTCCCAATGCTTAGGAAACAGGCTTCTTTTATGCCCACTGCCTAAGGCTTTATCTCACGAGTCGAGCCGCCTCGACAATTTTTCACAAGTCGAGACGAATCGAACGTTTCTCGCAAGAACATCTTAACGTCGCATTTAACCTCTGCTCTTTACGACAGAAGCCCGTTAAGGTTGGTGGTACTTAGGGTTTTGGCCATCGTACCGTCGCATAAGCTGATATAGTCCTCGATAGGCAATCGTGCTGTTCGAGTAGCCCTGCGACTGCCGTGTCTCTGATCCCTTCGGGGGCTGGACAAGACGTCTTCAAGCAATCCTCCTTGGCAGTTTGACCGTCGGAAGAGCAAGCGCTAGGAATTTGCCATGCCGCTTTTTACTTGAGGTTAGGCTCATTTTGGAGAGCCTCGATGAGTCATAACCACTCCGCGCTGGTGTGGGATGATCTCCGATAGTCTTTCAGGCTTTATATGACTTGCCGTTAAGACCCTGAAGCTATGAATTTGGCCTTTGCTTCATTTGCTGGCATTGCGTCCTCTGTATCGAGACGAATGTCGTGGTTGTCTCTAGGTTGCTGATGAACCGTAGAGGTTTGGAACTAGGGATTTTGCCGTGTGGCTCCATTCGTTTAATGACGTTGCGTCTGCTGTGTCGAGACGAACATTGGGGTGACATCTCGTCTACTGTATCGAGACGGACGTCGAGGTTGTCTCTAGGTTGCTAGCGAACCGTCGAGGTTTAGAACTAGGGATTTTGCCGTGGCTCCACTCGTTTAATGACGTTGCATATGCTGTGTCGAGACGAACGTTAGGGTGACATCTCGTCTGCTGTATCGAGACGGACGTCGAGGTGGTGACCATTCTGTGCTGGTGCGAGATGATCTCCGACTGTCTTTCCGGTTTTATATAAGTTACCGTCAAGACGTCGAAGTTAGGAATGCGGCCTTCGCTTCGTTTGCTTTGGTGTGTCCAAATCCTGTTGGAGGAAGAACACTGGGGTCGACATTTCGTCTGTTGTATCGAGACGAACGTCAAGGTAGTGACCACTCTGTGCTGGTGCGAGATGATCTCCGATTGTCTTTCCGGTTTTATTTGAGTTACCGTAAAGACGTTGAAGCTAGGAATGTGGCCTTCGCTTCGTTTGCTTTGTCACATCCGAATCCCTGCTGGAGGAAGAACGCTGGGGTCGACATCTCGTCTGCTGTATCGAGACGGACGTCGAGGTGGTGACCACTCTGTGCTGGTGCGAGATGATCTCCGATTGTCTTTCCGGTTTTATGTGAGTTACCGTAAAGACGTTGAAGCTAGGAATGTGGCCTTCGCTTCGTTTGCTTTGTCACGTCCGAATCCCTGCTGGAGGAAGAACGCTGGGGTCGACATCTCGTCTGCTGTATCGAGACGGACGACGAGGTGGTGACCACTCTGTGCTGGTGCGAGATAATCTCCGGTTGTCTTTCCGGTTTTATGTGAGTTACCGTAAAGACGTTGAAGCTAGGAATGTGGCCTTCGCTTCGTTTGCTTACACTGCGTCTGGTGTATTGAGACGAATGCTGAGGTGGAGCTGGGATTTTGCCGTTACTCCGCTTTGTTTCGACCGTGAGGTCTTTTGTTGACGTTGCATCCGCCTCCAGCTGGACTGCGGAGGAACGCTGTTGTTGACATTGCGTCTACTGTATCGAGACGAATGCTGAGGTGGAGCTGGGATTTTGCCGTTACTCCGCTTTGTTTCGACCGTGAGGTCTTTTGTTTATGTCATGTCTGCATCTAGTTGGAGTAAGGAGAAACGCCGTTGGTGATCTCTAAGTTGTCGATGTTGACGTCGAGACCCTGAAGCTCGGGATCTTCGTTTGCTTCATTTGTTGACATCCTGTCTGTAATATTGCGATAAAGTTCGAGATTGTCTCTAGGTTGTCTATGAACCGTCGAGATTTGGCTTCGCTTTCTGATGGAGCCTGTTGGGAAGGTATGGTTCCCTCTTTATCTGCGCCCCTGGATTGTATACAGGAATCGATGTGATTTCACCTGTAGGGCAAAAAGTTTCATTCTTTCATTTTTTTTATTCTTTCCGCGATGCTCTATCATTTCAGCTTTTATATCGCGAAGGTCGCGATTGCCCAATCGTTTCGGCTATTTTTCGCGGTGCCTAATCGTTTCGGCTGTTTATTTTGTTTTTACTCGCTGCTTTTTATTGCGAGTTGCCCAATCATTTCGGCTGTTTATTTTATTTTTACTCGATGTTTTTTATTGCGAGTTGCCCAATCATTTCGGCTATATATATATATATATATATATTTACTCGCTGTTTTTTTTATTGCGAGTTGCCCAATCATTTCGGCTATTTAATATGCATTTTCAGCTCGCTGATTTTTATCGCGAGCGTAGAACTTGGAATCTGGTGCCAATCTCAGCATCAGTATCGCTACAACCGGAATATTGCGAGGAGCGAATCATCATCTGCCATGAAAGGACTTGGAATTTGATACCGATTTAGGCATCAGTATCGCTACAACTGGGATATTGCCAGGAGCGAATCATCATTTGCCTCTGTCGTTGTCGAACAAAGGAGGCTTAGCGACCAGGGTTAAGGTCCTGTCGACTAAGGCTTTTGACTTTATGAGCCGTAAGGGTCTCACAAAGCTATTTCTCCCTACAAGTCGTGAGGATCTTATAGGTGTATTTTCTCCTTAGGAATCGTGAGGCTTCCTAAGTGTATTGTTCCTCTGTAAGTCGTAAGGATCCTACAGGAGGGTTTTCTCCTTGTAAGTCGAGAGGATTTACAAGGGTTGTTTACCATGCAAACATATCCCTAGTCACGGATGTGACTTTGTTAGGAAAATATTTATTCATGCCCGTGGATTGTATACAAGGGTCAATATGAGCCGCTTGTAGGGCAATATCGAAGGTTGTGGAGGCTGCTTAAGAACATGTTAAGGTTTCTGTAACTTAAGACTTTCAAATCTTATGAGCCGTAAGGGTCCCACAAGAGAGTTCTCCTTACGAGTCGTGAGGATCTCGCAAGTGTATTTTCTCCTTAGGAATCGTGGGGATCCCTAAGTGTGTTGTTCCTTTGTGAGTCGTAAGGATCTCACACAGGTGGTTTCTCCTTACAGGGTCGAGAGGACCCTATAAGTGTTTCTTAACGAGGTTGCGCCCTTTCGGGTTTTCACAAACACTCGCCGGTAGTCCTGCTGTTTTTACTCACGGAGCCCTCTCGGGTTTTCATCTGTGCCCGTTTTGCTTATGGACATACCATTTTTTTTTATTCTTTTTATTTTCTTCTTCTTCTTTTTTTACGAGGTCGCGCCCTTTCGGGTTTTCACGAACACTCGCCGGTAGTCCTGCTGTTTTTACTCACGGAGCCCTTTCGGGTTTTCATCCGTGCCCTTTTTGCTTATGGACATACCGTTTTTTTTTATATTTTATTTTATTCTTTTTTTTTATCTCGTCAGCCTGAGAATGCTGCGGTAGTAGTTTAAAAACATTTCGGTCATTTGCAAGTTTTAGGACACTGCGGTCCATCATTAGTTTAAGGACATCTCGGTCCGTTGTTAGTTTAAGGACGTTTCGGTCTGTTGTCGCCGTATTTGAGGCGAATATCTGGTTTATTGACTTTTCGGTCTATGATTCCTTCTCCATGAATGAACATGATGCCCCCGGCATATCCATCTTCTTCGGAGCGTGCGGTTGTGGCGGACTCACCTTCCAGTTCTCAGACAGCGCAAACTTGCCATGTTGGTATTGGTCTTCAACCCAGTTTTTGAAGACGTAGCAATCCTCGATCAGATGACCTACCGTTTGGTGGTAAGGGAAATAATTAGGATTATTAATATCGCCTGGCCGCAACGGACGTTTTGGACTTGGCAGATTGATGAGTCTGTCGCACACTGCCAGCTCGAACAGTCCCCTTGTTTTATCTTGCGGAAACGAGTAAGGACGTTTCAACTTTTCCTGGAGGGATTGCCGCTTGTTGCTTTGGCAAGCAACCGGTCTAGGGTCACCTGATTGTTGTTGAGCGCTGGCGACGAGGGCCTTTTTTTCTTTTCCTTTATTCTTTTTGCTCGGTCCCTTGTTTACGGGGCCGAGATTTTTTTCGAATAGCGTGCGATTACATGGCTGAACGTTCTCGCAGCTTCTCAATTCCTTTATTTTCGAAATAGATTCCCTGAGGGAAAAGTTGGGGATAGCTTCTTCGTCAGAGTCGCTTCCAAAGGTGACAATTTGTGATCCCTTGAAGTCGGCTATAAGACAGTTTGCGGCGGCTCCTTTGCGCTTATATATCGCATTTTTCCGATGTCCACGAGATTCACACTTTGTCTTGTCGAAGTGTTGCTTTTGAGCGACATACCCTTGCCACCAACAGTTAAAGGACTCGCAGTCTTCGGTAGGATGTATGATCTTCTGATGATATAAACAGAAGTTATGGTGCATCTCTACCTCAGAGAAAGAATTTTCTTCAGAGGGCGGTAGCTTCATTCCTACTGATAGAGCTTTGGCGAACCGTTTCCTCGTCTTGAATTTGTTTTTACCCGCAGTGTATGGCTTTTGATTTGACGGGAATACCTTTGTTCTTTCCAGTATGGCCATTTCATGCTCTTGATTGGCTTTTGCTTTCAGACGAATTTCATTTAGGAAGGCATCGATCAACTTGTCTGACGGCCGCGGAATTTCTGTTTCAGGGTCCGCCATTGATTTCTCAGCGCAAAGATCCTCCTCATCATCCGCCAGTGAATGAGAAATCACATGACAAGTCGCTACGTAGTTTTCGGATTCATCCGATAAGTTTTCTCCATCGTTTTCATCCTCGACGAAAGAACAAGTTGCCCCCGGCGTGTCCGTCTTCTTTGGAGAGTGCGGCTGTGGGGGGTTTACCTTCCAGCTTTCAGACAGCGTGAACTTGCCTTGCAGGTATTGATCCTCGATCCATCCCTTAAAGACGAAACAATCCTCAATCGGGTGACTTACCGTTTGGTGGTAAGGGCAATAATTGGGATTATTAAGATCGCCTGGCTGCAACAGACGTTTTGGGTTCGGCCGATTAATGAGTCTGTTGCGCGCTGCCAGCTCGAACAGTCTTCTCGTTTTATTCTGAGGAAACGAGTAATGACGTCCTAGCCTCTCTTCGAGGGATGGGCGTGGACGCACGTTGTTTTGGCGAGCGACCGGCTTTGAGTTGCTCGACTGTTGCTGAGCGTTGGCGACGATGATCGCTTTTCCTTTCTCATTTCGGGGATCGGGTCTTGGAGGAGACGGTCTATGGCCCATCTGGTCCATTTGGGCTAATTTGTCGATCAAGGCCTGGAAGGTGGTCGGCCTGAAGAACATCATGAATTGCGAGATGGTCGCCTGCGGATCGAGAGTGCCCACAAACATGCCTACCGCAGGTGCCTCTTCTATGCGTTGTTCGCATTTCGACCATAGGTTTCGCCATCGTGTTGCGTATTGGACCCACGTTTCGCCGGGCCTTATCCTGGCATTTATCAGTGCTGTAATCGGGGTGCGTTCACTAGCACTTGCGAATCTTTATGTAAACAGCAGTTCCATCTCTGCAAATGTTTTGACAGAGTCGTTAGGTAGCTCCGAATACCATTCAAAGGCTGTTTCTGCTAAGCTGCCGACGAGTTGACGTAGCAACAATTTGTTATCGCCTCCAGTATTGCCGCATAAGGCCCTGAATTGAGCGACATGCTGATGCGGATTCCCTGTCCCTTTATATACGTGGAATTTAGGGATCGTATATCCTAGCGGGTAATTGATTTGGTCATACCAGCTTGGATACGGTCGTCCGGTTCTAACAATTTGCCCAGCCGCTTCATTCGCCTGATGAACCCGGATCTGCTGAGCTATATATTCGTCTAGGTCGACTTTGGAGATTGCCTCCTCCTTGGCTGTTGATAGAGCCGGCGGAGGATTTGACGTTTCTCCCCTGTCGTCTTCAAGGACGATCGGAGGATCTTCAGCAGGAGGGTCCGGCTGTAATATCATCCCTACCATATCTTGGAAGAGGAGCGCCATCTGTTTTATGTTAGCCGCTTGCTCTGCAGCTTCTTTGTCCCTCTTTTCGAGGACTCTGCGTAAAAAGTCAGCGTCGGTTTCTTGTTCTTGACGCTCATCCGTAGACGTTTCAGAGCTTTCTTTTGGCTCAGTGAGTGCAGCCATTGTAGTCATCATTTCCTGAAGCTTTTGTTGTTGCTCCTGGGCTTTCGTCACGGATCGGGTGAGCGGTCGGTGGCCCGTAGAAGTGCGGCTTTCTTCCTTTCCAGAAGCCATATAAACAGTGTGCACCACCATGCCCCCAGATTTGGGGCGTTTGTGTTCGGTGTCTTTGCGATTTGCCGAAGACGCAGGGGCTTTTTGCGGCCTCCTTTTTTGAGTGATTGGAGTTAAGGGAGCCATTGTAGTGGGCACCCAAGTAGCTTTTGCTTTTTGTGGTTTGACAGAGTAATCCTTCCCCCGCCGAACCTTCATCTTTTTCTGTCGTCGGAGGCAGTCTTGATCGATCACCGACTCTCGGACCTGTCGCCAGACTTTGTAAATTTTAGAGGACAGCCGTTGAGGGGGCTGCTCTAGCTTCTTCTCTGGAGTATTCTCCACAGGTGAAAGAGTTCGTTTCAACATCGCAGTAGGAGAGTTTCTGCACACCTTGTTAAGCAGTTCAAAGCTGTTCTTGGTTGGAACAGCAGCATCGATCCTCACCATCGGAGTTGGAGGAGTAAGTCCAGAGGGGGAGTTGCCCCCAGCCTTCCTCACTCGGCGCCAGTAGCGACGTCGGGCATGTCGTGCTGATGGAGTTGTTTCAGCTATAGGGGTGACCTCCTCATGCCCCCTGTGTTGGTCAGAATATACTGGTACCAGCTTTTTAAAGATCGACGTCCGTTGAACGGGGACGGCCAACTTGTAAGAAGCAGACTTCTGAACATGGGAAGCAACCTTGGTGATTTTTCCAGGAACGTGAGTTGGAATGCTATCCGCTTCGGGATAACGCCTTCTGGTATGGCAGGCTTCTTCATGAGCCTGTTAGAGCTCTGGCCTAGTCCGTTAAAAACTGAAGCAGTGGAGTTGGACGACCCGTTGAGAGGGGTCGCGGCAGTGGTAAGTCGATCGAAGACCGACTTCTTTGGAGTTTCTTGCAATGTCATTGGGGCGTTAAAGCTCATTAGTGGGAGCATGGTCCCAAAAAATAGTCTAGTCGTGGCTTGAGCCACCTGCTCCACCGGCATTTTGAAAAGGGAGGCCGCTTGGGGCCCATAAGTCACTCCTCCAGCAATGACGGAGCGAGAGTTATCGCTGCGGGCGGTGCAATTCGAAGCCATCGATTTTCTGTTTTCTTCATAAAGCAAGACACCAAATCTTAGTACCTTGAATCCACAGGCAATCACAGCAAACCGCGATTTGTTCGCGAACACGACACACGAAGTGTGGAGTGGAAAGAGGAAGAGGTCCCACCGGGCGTGCCAGAATCTGTTCCCCTCCGAAAGGCGGCGCTCAGGACCGCGATGTCCTGACGCTGAGATTCGGGGCAGATGCTATTTGGTTTTATCCGTCTACCTCTCCGAAGATGCCAAGTTGATTTATGGCCCCTTGTATCGGAGGTTTAGACGGATGCGGCCGATGTAGCAGACTTCGTCAGATTCCCCCTCGCTTGAGGGTTTTTTGATTGTGGGGACGCTCTTCCCTGCAGGCGCAAGCCCCTGCAGTTAATTACGCTACCGCGTCGCGGTAACAACTTTCTCCTTCTCCAGAATTTCACTTCGTGTCGTGGGTGTTTGTTTTGTTCGTGGTTGCCCGTGGATTGTATACGGAGACTGAGTAATGCCGTCGCCCGTAGGACATGGATTAGTCTAAATCCGTATTTACTTAGATTTGGGTTTGGTGTTTTTAGTTTAAGGATACGTTAGTCGCGTTGCGGCTAAGATCAACTTAAACGTTCGTTAAGGATACGTTAGTCCTGTTTGAGACTAAGATCAACTTAACGTGATCGTTTAGATCCGACAAAAGAGCGTTTGGGCCCTATTGTTCCAGTTTGGGAGATTCATAGTCCAATTTGGGACTAAAGTCTGTTTGGAGGATACGTTAGCCATTTTTTAGGCTAAGATCGACTCAAACGTTTGTTAAGGATACGTTAGTCCAGTTTGAGACTAAGATCAACTTAACGGGACCGTTTAGGTCCGACAAAAGAGCATTTGGGCTCTATTGTGCCAGTTTAGGGACGTGGTGGTCCATATTCCAGTTTAGGGACGTGGTGGTCCAATATTAGTTTAGGGACGTTTCGGTCCGATATTAGTTTAGGGACGTTTCAGTCCGATATTAGTTTAAGGATGTTTCGGTCCACGAGTTTAAGGACCCCGCAGTCCATATCGATGTGTGGTCGTTGGGACCCGTCACCTCTTTGACGTCGTTGAGGAATTACAATGACGGATGTCAAAGTAGTTCGGAGATGTACCCTCGAACCGGATGTAAATTGATTTAGAAGAGCAATTTTGCTCAGTTAATTTAATTTAAGGACTTATGGCCAAAATTGGGCTAAGTCCAGTTGAAATGTTCAACATTTTATTTGCTTTTGCATTGCATTTCTTTTTTTATTTTTATTTGGGCCTTGCCCAGAAAGGATGCAGAGCATCAATTTGTTTTGGGCTCTGCCCTTTTAGGAATGATGCAAGGCATCAATTTTATTTGGGCTCTGCCCTTGTATAAAGGATGCAAAGCATCAATTTATTTGGGCTCTGTCCATTTATTGCCTTGCAATTTATTTTGGCCTGTCAGGTCATTTTGATTTGGGCCTGGCCCTCTTAGTAATGCATTGCATTTGTACAAAACACTGTTAATTTGAGAATCTTTTAGATTCAAGAACCGATGGTTCAAAAAAAGAAGTGCAAAGCACTATTTGATTTAGATCTAAGAAAAAACAAGTTTTTTCTTGTTTTTCTTATCTCAGAGAACCAAAAGTTCATAAAAGTGCAAAGCACTATTAATTTAAGAACCTTTTAGTTTCAAGAACCGATGGTTCATAAAACAAGTGCAAGGCACTATTTAATTTAGATATAAAAACAAGTTTTTCTTGTTTTTCTTATCTCAGAGAACCAATCATGAAAGTGCAAAGCACTATTAATTTAAGAACCTTTTAAGTTCAAGAACCGATGGTTTATAAAACAAGTGCAAGGCACTATTTTTATTTTTATTTTATTTTATTTATTTATTTATTTAAGATCCATGATCTTGTTCACAAGAGAAATTTCTCTTCTTTCAAAGGTTTTTACCTTTTTTTTATATTCTTGAGGAGTTCTTCAGAGTTCTCTCTCTCTCTCTCTCTCTTTTTTAGAAAAATGTTGATGATTTTGAAATGAGGTCTGGGGTTCTTTTTATAGTGCTCATAAATTAGTTAAATTTGTTTAAAAAGATCTTTTTCTGAATGATTTAGGGAATTTTCCCCACCGTTGGATTTTTAATCCAAAGGCTTCTGTTTTACAGAAGAAATCTTCTTGTTTTAACAAGAACAGAAAAGATTTATTCTGTTTTGCGCAACTCCTCAGCGCGTGACACGTGTCGCGCAGCTGTGCATGCGCAACTGCGCAGACACGTGTCGCGCAACTAATTTTTTTTTTGTTTGCGCGCGCTGACTCGTGTCGCGCAGCGCACTGCGCAGCTGCGCTGACACGTGTCGCGCACTTGCGCACTGCGCTTTTTTTTTCTTCTGCGCAACTGCGCGCGCTGACACGTGTCGCGTAGCGCACTGCGCTGACACGTGTCGCGCACTGCGCATTTTTTTTTAGGCTTGCGGAACTGCGCGCGCTGACACGTGTCGCGCAGCGCACTGCGCAGTTGCGCGGTTGCGCACTTTTTTTTTTATTGAACTCTGCTCTGATGGAGTACGCTACCTCATTTATTTTAACTTTTATTTTCTTTTTAATTTTCAAGCCAGAGATTTGCTCTGATTGGAAAAAAACAGAAGCATTGTTTCTTTTACCACCTTGGAATTTGAACAGAGCTTTGCTCTGATTGAGGTAAACAGTGGTGATAGCTTTGTTCTTGTCCTCCGATTTGTGACATCTTTCTGTGTCTTCAAAATCTGGCAGGAAGTATTTTGCATCCTCATATTTGCGGACTTCGTTCACGGAGAATGGGTTTAGTTCCCCTGTCACAGTATACTCGAGACCATCCTTGAAATACTTCATCACTGATGTTGTGTATGTAGGGTGTTTTTCGTCACCCCATTGAGATGGGAATACGCGCGCGCTTGTCAGGCGTATACTACAGATTCCCCTGCCTAGGGTAGGCCGGGGTTTATTGATTGTGGGGATCCGAATCTCCGGCAGCCGCGGACTAAGCTGCCGTTAATTACCCCTCTCCTTTGGGGCGAGGGAACCTCCGATTAACGGGTTAAACTGGTCATGCGAACTCAATGTGCAGTGTACGTGTGTTTTGTTTTGGAGGGGGGTTTAAATATATCGAGAGCCACGCAGAGTTTTTACGGGGGTCCCGCTACCAGGATAGCGGGCTGGGGGTCAAGGGGGCTAGCAGCCACCTTGCGGGGTGCGGGGCAGCGTCCCGTTAGAAAATTTTTTCTAACAGGGACAGTGTCGTGGTGTATGTATGTGTGTAAATATGTATGCATATGTACATATATATATATATATATATATATATATGTATGTATACATGTATATATATATATGTGTGTATACATGTATATATATATATATGTATGTATACATGTATATATATATATGTATGTATACATGTATATATATATATGTATATATAAAAGAAAGAGGGGGAAAAGGCATCCAAATGATGCGTGTGGCCAGCGCCTTGGGCACTGTGCGCTAGAGTGCCACGTGTCGGCATGTGAGCGCTCTGCGTTTGAGCGCAAGCGCGCCACGTATCGATACGTGGGCACTTTGCGCTTCAACGCCTGACGCTCGAGAGCAAGCGCGCCACGTGTCGGCGCGGGGGCGACTTGCGCCTGAGCGCAAGCGCGCCACGTGTTGGCGCGGGGGCGACTTGCGCCTGAGCGCAAGCGCGCCGACACTCGCGCCACGTGTCGGCACGGGGGCGACTTGCGCTCGAGCGCATGTGGGCGCTTTGCGCTTGAGCGCAGGGCACTGTAGTGAGCGCTTGAGCGCAACGCCACGTGTCGGCACGCGGGCGCTCTGCGCTTGAGCGCCGGCGAGAAAAGGAGGCTTTTAGCCTAAGAAACAGAAGCTATGCTTCAGAAAGGAAATAATTGTTGTTATATATATATATATATATATATGGAGTTAAAACTCCTAGGATATTTTGAAGCTGATGAAGGGAGTTCTTCTTCTTCCTCCTGTTGTTTGGCCGGATCTAGAAGATCAAGAAGTAGGAGATTTTAAAAATCACTCTTTTTTGAGATCTGATGGGAGATCTGAGTTCCCCTTTGTGGGTTTTGTGGTGGAAAACTACTTAGTTTTGGAAAAGAAAGGGTAAAACTCTTGATTTAATTCAAAAGAAATAAGAAGGTTTAGAACCTTGGAGAAGGAGAAGGAGGCACAAAAAACCCTAGTTTTTGGGGGAATGAAGTGTGTATGCTTTATTCATCATCATGTTGCCTTATATAGGCTTACATATTTACATATAACCCCTTGAGCTTTACAAAAATGGCATTTTAGCCATCCCATGGCTCATGTGCCATTTCATTTTTGCACATAAGCCATGGGCTTACAAAATATTGGCTTTATGCCCATTTTTTTTACATTCATGCATAAACAATTATATAAAAATTATTTATTACATGATTTTGTTGTTGGCATGGGGAGGCTGGCTGCGGGCTCGACTTGGGCATGGGCCCGCTTGACCTGGGTTTGGGCCCACCTGGCTTGGGGTTGACTTTGATTTTGACTTGGTCAACCGGGGTGTAAATTTTTACCCCAACAGTGTAGAAGGGATAATGTTGTACTCTTGTAACCAAGGCCGACCGAGCAAAGCGTTGTAGCAAGTCTTGGCTTCAATGACATGAAACTTAATGTCTGTAACAAGCAACCCAAAGCGTAGTGTTAATATTACAGACCCGAGCGTCCATGATGACTGGAAGTCAAACCCGGAGATGGTGATTTTATCACGAGCGAGGTGCTGAACGCTCATGCAAATTTCCTTCAACACTCTTAAATTGAGGAGATTGACGGAGGACCCATTGTCAACCAGGATCTTACCTATCTTAATATCATGACAGTATCCGGAGACATAAAGGGGACGGTTATGCTCATACGTCCCGAGGAGGAGGTCTTCATCGCCGAAGGTGATATCGGCCGTGTGTACTTTTTCCAGCTTGTCCTTCATCTTTTCTTCGGCGAGGAAAGCTTGGAATTGCTCAGGTTCTTGCAGTGCCTTGATCAAAGAATCTCTTGCTTCTCTTGATAACAAGAGGGCATCGAGAATGCTGAGCTGCGAGGGTATCTTCCTCAGGTGTGCCAGAACGTTGTAATCCATCTTGTTTTTCTTGGGCGGATCCTTGGCTGTCAGCTCTTCGACGGCTTGGTCATCGAGGGTGATATCCTCATGGATCTTTTCTTTTCCCTTATCCTTTTTGTTCGACCCCTTATTTACGGGTCCGAGATTCTTTTCAGGTAATGTGCGATTGCGCAACTGAATATTTTCACAGGTCTTCATTTCTTCCGTTTCGGATGTGGGTTCTTTAAAGAGAGGGCCAAGGGCTATTTCTTCATCGGAATCGCTCCCGAAGGTGAGAACTTGCGATCCCCCAGTATCGACCATGTGACAGTTGCCGGTAGTTCTTTTGCGCTCCTCGGTCGTATTTCTTTGCTCCCGACGAGTTTTGCGTTTCATCCGCTTGAAATGTTGTCGGTGAGCAACATATCCCTACCACCAGTTTTTAAAAGCGTTGCACCCTTCGGTAGGGTGTGCAATCTTTCGATGATATAAGCAGTAGCTAGGATGTATATCCGCTTCATCAGGAGTGTTTCCTTCGGAGGGTGGCAGTTTTATTCCCATCGATATGGCTTTGGCGAACCTTTTCATCATCTTGAACCTGTTTTTATTTGCGGCGGATATACTTTGATCTGGTGGGATTGTTTTGATCCTTTCGTCCAGTCGCCAGCGTTTGACCTTTTCAAATATGGCCATCTCGCGCTCCCGATCAGCTTTGTTTTGTAGGGTGTTTTTCGTCACCCCATTGAGATGGGAATACGCGCGTGCTTGTCAGGCGTACTACAGATTCCCCCTGCCTAGAGTAGGCCGGGGTTTATTGATTGTGGGGATCCGAATCACCGGCAGCCGCGGACTAAGCTGCCGTTAATTACCCATCGCCTTTGGAGTGAGGGAACCTCCGATTGACGGGTTAAACTGGTCATGCAAACTCAATGTGCAGTGTACGTGTGTTTTGGAGGGGGCTTGGATATATCGGGAGCCACGCAGAGTTTTTATGGGGGTCCCGCTATCCGGATAGCGGGCTGGGGGTCAAGGGGGCAGCAGCCCCCTTGCGGGGTGCGGGGCAGCGCACCGTTAGAAATTTTTTTCTAACGGGGGAGGTATTTTTAGTGTGGAGTATGTGTGTATGTATATGTATATGTATATGTATATATATATACATATACGTATACATATATATACATATACATATATATATACATATACATATATATACATATATATATACATATACATATATATACATATACATATATATATACATATATATATATATACATATATATATATATATATATATATATATATAGGGAAAGGGCATCCAAAGGATGCGTAGGAAAAAGCGCCAGCGCTTTGGACGGTGGCACTTTGAGCGCAAGGGTGCAAGAGCGCTAGCGCCCCACGTGCTAGGCACGTGGGCGCTCGGGCACTTGCGCTCTGAGCGCAAGGGGGCTAGCAGCCCCCTTACGGGATGCGGGGCAGCGCCCCGTTAGAAATTTTTTTCTAACGGGGGAGGTATTTTTAGTGTGGAGTATGTGTGTATGTACATGTACATATACATATATGTACATGTACATATATAGGGAAAATGCATCCAAAGGATGCGTAGGAAAAAGCGCCAGCGCTTTGGACGGTGGCGCTTTGAGCGCTAGCGCCCCACGTGCCAGGCACGTGGGCGTTCGGGCGCTAGCGCTTTGAGCGCTAGCGCCCCACGTGTCAGCAAGTGGGCGCTTTGAGCGCTAGTACTTTGAGCGCAAGGGCGCCGGCGCTTTGAGCGCTCGCGCCCTACTTGTCAACACGTCGGCGTTCGGGCGGCAAAAAGGACTTGGTCCCTGCAATGGGAGTTGTACTCCCAGAAAAGAGCACTTTTTTTTTTGTGTGTATATATATATATATATATATATATATATATATATATATATATATGAGGAGTTAAACTCTTAGGATGTTTTGAAACTGATGAAGGGCTTCTCCCCTTGAGCCCTAGTTCTTTCCCAAAGTGAGGTTTCTGGAGATGGGTCTCCTTCTTCCTGCTCTGTTGGCAGGATCTTGAAGATCAAGAGATATGAGATTTTAAAAATCTCTTCTTTTTGAGATCTGATGGGAGATCTAAGCTCCCCTTTGTGGGTTTTGTGGTGAAAAACTATTTAGTTTTGGAAAAGGAAGAGTAAAACTCTTAATTTAATTCAAAAGAAAGAAGAAGGTTTAGAACCTTCAGAAAGGGGAAAGAGGCACAAACCCTAGATTTTGAGGGGAATGAAAAAAAGTATATTAGATATTTTCATCATGTTGCCTTATATAGGCTTACATATTTACATATAGCCCCTTGGGCTTTACAAAATAGCATTTTCCCATCTCATGGCTCATGTGCCATTTCTTTTTGCACATAAGTCATGGGCTTTACAAAAATTTGGTTTTATGCCCATTTTGCATACATTCATGCATAAAAAATTACATAAAAATTATTTATTACATGATCTATATTTTGGCATGGAGGAGGCTGGCCGCGGGCTCGACTTGGGCATGGGCCCGCTTGACCTGGCTTGGGCCCACCTGGCTTGGGGTTGATCTTGACTTTGACTCGGTCAACCGGGATGCAAATTTTGACCTCAACAAAGTGCCCCCTATCAATAAATGCACACCGCACATTTGAGTTGTGTGCATGAAATTGATGGATCTTGAAGCTGGACTTCGAGCTGGAACATCATTCCGGGGGCGGAGCATCCCTCGGGGAGCATGATTCCCGGGGATCGGAGCATCATTCTGATTTGCAGAGCATAATTCCAGAGTCGGAATATCATTCCGAAGAGTCGGAGCATAATTCTGGGGATCGGAGTATCATTCCGAAGAGTGGAGCATGATTCCAGGGATCGGAGCATCATTCCGAAGGGCGGAGCATGATTCCAGGGAGCGGAGCATCATTCCGAAGAGCGGAGCATAATTCCAAGGATTGGAGCATCCTTCCGAAGCGCGGAGTATGATTCCATGGATCGGAGCATCATTCCGAAGAGTCGGAGCATAATTCCTATTTGCGGAGCATAATTCCAGGGTCGGAGCATCATTCCGAAGGGTCGGAGCATAATTCCGATTTGCGGAGCATAATTCCAAGGTCGAAGTATCATTCCGAAGGATCGAAGCATCATTCCGAAGGATCGGAGCATCATTCCGATTTGCGGAGCATAATTCCAGGGTCGGAGCATCATTCCGAAGAGCGGAGAATGATTCCAGGGATCGGAGCATCATTCCAAAGGGCGGAGCATGATTCCATGGATCAGAGCATCATTCCGAAGAGCGGCAATCATTCTGACCGAAGCATAATTTCGATGCAGAGGTTGATTCCCAGACGAAGCATAATTCCGACAGGGAAAGTAGATACTCCGAGGCAAAACATGATTTCGACACGGGGCACATTCTTTGACGAAGCATGATTCCGGCGCAGGGCTTGTTGGCTGACTTGATTCCGAGACGAAGTATAATTTCGACAGGGAAGGCAGATACGTCGATGCGAAGCATGATTTCGACACGGGGTACACTCTAAGACGAAGCATGATTCCGGCGCAGAGCTTGTTGGTCGACTTGATTCCGAGGCGGAGATTAATTCCGACGAGGAGGCCGTTGGTTGATTCCGAGCCGAAGTATAATTCCGACAGGGAAGGTAGATATTCCGAGGCAAAGCATGATTTCGACACGGGGTAAATTCTGGGACAGAGCATGATTCTGCTGCAGAGGTTGTTGGTTTGATTTGATTTGGGTTGATATCAGCATCGCTATACTGGAATATGGTACCAGAAGCGAATCATCATTTGCCATGAGAGGATTTGGGAATTGGTTTTGGCTTGGCATCTGCATTGCTGCACTGGAATAATACCAGGAGCAACTCATCATTTTTCCCAGGAGGATTTAGAAATTGGTGGCTTAGGAGACATGTTTAAATCCCTATCACCTAAGGCTTTTCAATTTTATGGGCCGTAAGGGTCCCATAAAAGCATTTTCTCCCTACGAGTCGAAAGGATCTCGTAGGTGTATGTTCTCCTTAGGAATCGTAGGGATCCCTAAGTGTGTTGATTCTTTGTGAGTCGTAAGGATCTCATGCGGGAATTTTCTCCTTACAAAGTCGAAAGGACTTTGCGAGTGCATTTCATCTCTTTTTCACGAGTTTGCGCCCTTTCGGGTTTTCACAAACTCGCCGGCAGTCCTGCTGTTTTTACTCACGGAGCCCTTTCGGGTTTTCATCCGTGCCCATTTTGCTTATGGACATACCTTTTTTTTTGAATCTTCATCGCCGGTGGGACTTTGAATGTGGTCTCGCCGGTAGGACTTGAGAGAGATTGGGATCATTTTACGCCCATAGATTGTATACGGTTTTGCAGTATGTATGATCCAGATCATAGGGCCAGAAAAATTTCGGGACTTTGTTGGCGTCTGCATTGCTGCACTGGAATATGGTACCAGGAGCGACTCATCATTCGCCGTTGGGGTATGGGATTTGGAATTTGGTTGGCGTCTGCATCGCTGCATTGGAATATGGTACCAGGAGCGACTCATCATTCGCCATTGGGATTTGGAATTTTGTTGGCGTCTGCATCGCTATACTAGAATATGGTACCAGGAGCGACTCATCATCCGCCGTTGAGGTATGGGATTTGGAATTTGGTTGGCGTCTGCATCGCTGCACTGGAATATAGTACCAGGAGCGACTCATCATTCGCCACTTGGGGATTGGGGAGCGATGGCTTAGGAGACAGGTCTGGATCCCTATCACTTAAGGCTTTTCAATTTTATGGGCCGTAAGGGTCCCATAAAAGCATTTTCTCCCTACGGGTCGTAAGGATCCCGTAGGCGTATTTTCTCCTTAGGAGTCATGAAGACTCCCAAGTGTGTTTTTCCTTTGTGAGTCGTAAGGATCCCACGAAGGTTTTTTCTCTTCATGCATCGTGAGGACACATGAGTGGGTCTTCCCAATGGACCATAATTCCAAGGGCGGAGACCAGCCGCGTAACTGGTGATTACGGTGGGGCATGGGTATGATGGGATTATTTGAACCCATGGATTGTATACGGTAGTCAATTTGGGGACTGGCCGTAGGGCTGGAAGAATTTTGGGAAATTGGATTTTGGTTGGCGTCTGCATCGCTGCACTGGAATATGGTACCAAGAGCGACTCATCATTCGCCGTTGTTTTGTTTTTTTTTTTGTTTTTTTTTGTTTTTTTTTGTTTTACCGTGATTGCTCTATCATTTCAGTTTTTCTTATCGCGAAGATCGCGATTGCCCTATCATTTCGGCTTTTATTCGCGGTTGCCCCATCATTTCGGCTTTATTTTCATCTTTATTTTACTCGCTGATTTTTATTGCGAGTTGCCCCATCATTTCGGCTTTATTTTCATTTTTATTTTACTCGCTGATTTTTATTGCGAGTTTTCCCATCATTTCGGCTTTTCTTTATTTTTCTTTTATTTACACATTTTTTTGTTTATATATATATATATATATATATATATATATAATTTTACATTCCCAGTTTAACGACTCAGAGGTCGACTGTTCCCAGTTTAGTGACGTGGTGGTCGATTGTTTCCAGTTTAAAGACTTAGAGGTCTATTGTTTTCAGAGAAAGGCAGATGTCTAAGAGAATCAGTTTCACGAAGAACTTCGGTCTCCGTTTGTATGAAATTGGCGGTCGCAGCTGGACTGTTTGTTAACACGCCTTTAGACAGTTCTATCTCTCATGCCTTGTATTGCTTTTCGACCCAATCTTTGAACACGAAGCAGTCCTCAATGGCATGACCTATCACTCTGTGATAGGGGCAGTATTTATGGTCGTCGGTCATATTCGCTTCCTGTGGTCTTTTTGACTCTGGCAGTTGTAGACCGTTTTTCAGAGCGTCTTTGAATATTTTACGGATTTTTTCCCTTCTGAAGGAATAGACCTTATCTAGCTTCTCTTTGAGTGGAGATTCTCCTCCCTCTCCGAACACTGGCTTCCGAGGCTGGTTGGCACTAGGCCCGCTCATCCCTTGCTTGTTTCGGTTAGACGAAGTGTTAAAAGATTCAGAATCGTCGGAATTTCCGCCTTTGCGATTATCGTCCTTTCGGTTTCTCCAGGACCTATTGTTATTTTGGGAATCCGAGGAGGACTCCTGCTTTGAGTGCTCCAGCATCTGGACTTTTCTGGTCAACTCCTGGAATGTTTTGAGACCCGCGGTGCATAGAAATGGGGTCATCCAATTGTTGAGATTTCCGACGAGGAGACTGACAGATTAGTCCTGCTCTATCGGCGGTTCACATTTGACGGAGAGATTGCGCCATCGGGTTATAAAATACGTGCTGCTTTCGTTGTTCTTTGGGTTGGTCCTTACGAGGTCGGCGATGGTGATCTTATCGCTGACGCTCATGAACCTCTGCCGAAATAAAGATTCCATTTGGACGAAAGTTGTGACGGAGCCATCCGGTATGCTCGCATACTAGTCGAAAGCAACGTCGGCCAAGCTATTAACGAACTGGTGGAGGAGAAGCGCATTATTGCCCCCAGTATTCCCGCATGAAGCTTTGAAGTGGGCGATGTGCTGATTCGCATTTCCCGTCCCATCAAATCTTCCGAATTTATGGATGACATAGCCGCTGGGAAATTCTTCCAGATCATACTGAGCAGGATATGGTCTCCCGCTACTGCTAACATCTTTTAGCGCTTCGGCTTCAGCTACCAATGTTTTGACTTTGCTGGCAACCAAATCCATGATTTCATCTTGAGTTAGCGGGCTACTGTCATCGGTAGCCAAGACATTTCCCGAGATAGGATGCGGCTGATTTTCGTGCGGTTTCCCTACTTTTGGATTTGAGGGAGTAGGCGTCGGCTGCTTTGGGACACTGTTTCCCGGTTCACAAGCAGAGCCCTGCGCTTGATTGGGCGGCTGAGAGGCAAGTCGGGCCGTGAGCTGCAAGACGACGTTCGTAAAGTCGTCAATTTTGGAGTAAAGTTTGTCCATCTCCTTGTCTTTGCTTCTGAGCTGTTTTCGGAGCTCTTGGAGAAGTTGCTGCTTTGCATTCTTGGGAAGGAAGATTGGCTCCTCTTCACTTTCCGAGCTCGACTCCTCATGAACCGATGGCTCTCTCTGCTTATCAGCCTCACTGGAAGGGCCTTCATTATCTTCCAGAGGAGGCTGGTCTTGGAATGTGGCAGCCATATTCACACCAGGTTGGATTTGAGATATGGTAGCCCCATCCTTGCTTTTGCTGCGAAGGTTGTCGCTGGGACACGTGCCCACCATGTAGACGGTGTGGATAACACATTCAGCCATCCTTTCATCACTGGTAGCTGGTTTCGCAGAGTGGTCCGGGCTTTGGAAATTCACAAATTTTAACATGGCTGGAGCCCTAGCCCTTTTGTTGGCTCTGTATCTGAGTCGCTTCTGCCTCAGGCTCTCTGCCTTG
Organism: Agapanthus africanus; assembly: GCA_030015575.1. Classification (NCBI taxonomy): domain Eukaryota; kingdom Viridiplantae; phylum Streptophyta; class Magnoliopsida; order Asparagales; family Amaryllidaceae; genus Agapanthus; species Agapanthus africanus. The sequence continues at coordinate 134,939,914 of JASDDO010000024.1, read as the reverse complement.
AGCGCTTGGCAGGCTTCTGCTTTCTGGGAAGCCGCCATAGGCCGAGTAATGGGAAAGCTTGAGAAGACATCCGCCCGCGTGTCCGTCGAAGGCATTGCCTGGGCTTGCCCGTGACGTCTGGCAACCTCTTCTGTTCTGACGGCTTTGCCCCCAGCTGGGGCTATGGAAATCCGTTCAGACACCGATTTGTGTTTGGGTTGGGGCGCCTTCGAGACCACCACATTTGGCCTCTTGCCTTTCGAGGCCGGTTTGTTGGTTACCGGAGTTTGAGGTTCAGGGATATCATTAGCCGACACAAACATAATAGAGCCAAATAGTAGCAGAGGCTCCTCCTCCCGTTGTCGCCCGAGACTGGCCAGAAGGACCGTCCTAGAGTCTATCTTCATCGTGTAGGAGATGGGAGCTGTGCTGAGAGCTGAGATTGCCCTTGGAGACATTTTGTTGCGTCCGAGGATCGCAGTCGAAAGTCGTTAACCTGCAAATAGAAGCATGGTTTCAATACAGGAAATCAATGTATATGTTGATTAAGTTCGCATGGATATTTAACCCGAAATATGGGAGGAGAGATATGTCCCACCGGGCGTGCCAGAATCTGTAGAGTGTTTTTCGTCACCCCATTGAGATGGGAATACGCGCGCGCTTTTCAGTTGTACTACAGATCCCCCCTGCCTAGGGTAGGCCGGGGTTTATTGATTGTGGGGATCCGAATCTCCGACAGCCGCGGACTAAGCTGCCGTTATTACCCCTCGCCTTTAGAGCGAGGGAACTTCCAATTGACGGGTTAAACTGGTCATGCGAACTCAATGTGCAGTGTACGTGTGTTTTGTTTTGGAGGGGGCTTGGATATATCGGGAGCCACGCAGAGTTTTTACGGGGGTCCCGCTACCCGGATAGCGGACTGAGGGTCAAGGGAGATAGCAGCCCCCTTGCGGGGTGCGGGGCAGCGCCCCGTTAGAAATTTTTTTCTAACGGGGGAGGTATTTTTAGTGTGGAGTATGTTTGTGTGTATATGTATATATACATATATATATATACACACACATATACATACATATATATAGGGAAAGGGCATCCAAAGGATGCGTGGGAAAAAGCGCCAACGGTTTAGACCCTGGCGCTTTGAGCACAAGGGCGCTAGCGCCCCACGTACCAGGCATGTGGGCGCTCGGGCGCTAGCGCCTCACGTGTCAGCACGTGGGTGCTAGCGCTTTGGGCGCTAGCGCTCTGAGCGCAAGAGCGCTAGCGCTTCGAGCGCTAGCGCCCCACGTGTCAGCACGTGGGCGCTCGGGCCCTAGCGCTTTGGACGCTAGTACTTTAACCCTTCGGGCGGCAAAAGGGACTTGGTCCTTGCAATGGGAGTTGTACTCCCAGAAAGGAGCACTTATTATTTTGTGTGTGTGTGTGTGTGTGTGTGTGAGGAGTTAAACTCCTAGGATGTTTTGAAGCTGATGAATGGCTTCTCCCCTTGAGCCTTAGTTCTTCCCCAAAGTGGGGTTTCTGGAGATGGGTCTCTTTCTTCCTCCTCTGTTGGCAGGATCTTGAAAATCAAGAGATATGAGATTTTAAAAATCTCTTCTTTTTGAGATCTAAGCTCTCCTTTGTGGGTTTTGTGGTGAAAAACTATTTAGTTTTGGAAAAGGAAGAGTAAAATTCTTGATTTAATTCAAAAGAAAGAAGAAAGTTTAGAACCTTCAGAAAGGGGAAAGAGGCACAAACCCTAGATTTTGAGGGGAATGAAAAAAAGTATATTAGATATTTTCATCATGTTGCCTTATATAGGCTTACATATTTACATATAGCCCCTTGGGCTTTACAAAATGGCATTTTCCCCATCCCATGGCTCATGTGCCATTTCTTTTTGCACATAAGCCATGGGCTTTACAAAAATTTGGCTTTATGCCCATTTTGCATACATTCATGCATAAAAAATTACATAAAAATTATTTATTACATGATCTATATTTTGGCATGGAGGAGGCTGGCCGCGGGCTCGACTTGGGCATGGGCCCGCTTGACCTGGGCTTGGGCCTACCTGGTTTGGGGTTGATCTTGACTATGACTCGGTCAACCGCGGTGCAAATTTTGACCCCAACATGCTTTTCAAAAGAGTTTCGTTTAGGAATGCATCAATCATTTTGTCTGATGGTCCTTGAAGTTCAGGCTCAGGATCTGCTCCCAGTTTCTCTGCGTAAGAAGCTTCTTCATCGTTTGTTAACGAGTGAGAGATCACATGGTATCTTGCCACATAATCTTCAGGCTCATCCGACGAGTCTTCTCCATTGTCGCCATCTCCGTTCTCAAGGACGTGGCTGAGAAATTCTTGGAGTGTGGATGGAGTCCGCGCCTTCTGGTTATATTCTTCCAGCACGTCAATCTGTTTTTGCAGGTCCGTGCGCTTGTCACCATGCTTCACGGGCTTTTTGGTCTTCTTCTTCTTTTTCGAAGACTTTGACGGCTGGGTGTGAGCGTTTTGACCATCACCACCAATTTTTGGAGTCGAGCGCGGTTTCAGCATTCCCTCGATGATCTCGGGTTCCAGTGGATTTTTCCATCTGATCGCCGGGCATGTTTAGAGATCCTTCAGCATTTTTTTCGTCTTAGCTGAAAGAACGACCTCCCATGGAGCTTCTTCGACAAAAGAGCACGATGCCCCCGGTGTGTCCCCCCTTTTAAGAGCATGCGGTTGAGGCGGGCTTACTTTCCACTTCTCGGACAGGACGAATTTGCCCTGTTGGTATTGATCTTCGATCCAGCCTTTGAAGACGAAGCAATCTTCAATTAGATGGCTTACCGCTTGATGGTAGGGGAAATAATTGGGACTATTAGCCTCACCGGGTTGCAATGGGCATTTTTGATCCGGCAAATTAATGAGCTTGTTGCGCACCGCCAGCTCGAACAATCTCATCGTTTTGTCCCGGTGAAACGAATAAGGGCGCTTTATTTTCTCGTTATAGTATCGCCGTCTCTCATCTACGCGATCCGTTAATTTTGGACCACTGGGTTGTTGTTGAGCATTGGCGATGAAGGTCGCTTTCCCTTTCCCTTTTTCATTCCGCGGTTCCGGCTTTGAAGAGGAAGGCCTGGGACCCATCTGGTCCATTTGGGCCAGCTTATCAATCAAGGACTGGAAAGTGGTCAGCTTGAAAAACATCATGAACTGGGGGATGGTCGCCTGAGGGTCAAGAGTGCCCACGAACATGCCTACTGCTGGTACTTCTTCGATGCGCTGCTCGCATTTCGACCATAAATTTCGCCACCGTATTGCATACTGGACCCATGTTTCTCCAGGTTTCACCCTGGCATTGATCAATGCCGTTATTGGGGTGCGTTCACTAGCACTTGTGAATCGCTGGGTGAATAGTAGCTCCATCTCTGCAAAAGTTTTGACGGAGTCGTTCGGGAGTTCAGAGTACCATTCGAACGCTGTCTCCGACAAGCTACCGACGAACTGGCGAAGTAGCAGTTTATTGTCACCTCCAGTGTTGCTGCATAAGGCTCTGAATTGAGCGACGTGTTGATGCGGATTTCCCGTCCCCTTATATACGTGGAATTTGGGGATCGTATATCCCGGCGGGTACCTTATTTGGTCATACCAGCCCGGATAGGGTCGTCCGGTCTTAACGATCTGCCCGGCCGCTTCATTTGCTTGGTGAACTCGTATTTGCTGAGCAATGTAATCATCCAGAGTGGCCTTGGAGATGGTTTCCTCCTTAGCTGCTGAAAGAGCCGGAGAAGGGTTCGATGTCTCCCCTCTGTCTTCTTCAATGATAATCGGGGGGTCTTCAGCTGGAGGTTCCGGCTGTAACATCATCCCGGCCATGTCTTGGAACAAAAGAGCCATTCGTTTTATGTTGGCCGCCTGTTCCGCGGCCTCTTTTTCTTTCCTCTCAAGCATTCTTCGGAGGAATTCAGCATCGGTTTCTTGTTCCTGACGTTGCTCTGAGGTCTCTGGATTTTCTTTCGGCCCAGTGAGTGCGGCCATTGCAGTCAGCATCTCTTGGAGCTTTTGCTGCTGTTTCTCCTGAGCCTTTGTTATCGATCGGGTAAGCGGTCGATGACCCGTAGAAGCACGGCTTTCCTCTTTTCCGAAAGCCATATAAACGGTATGTGTTACCATATCCCCAGATTTGGGATGTTTAGATTCAACATCCTTGCGGTTCGCCGCGGTCACAGGGGCTTTCTCCGGCCTCCTTTTCTTGTGAGCAGTTGAAGTTGAGGGAGCCGTTGCAGCAGGCACCCAGACGGATGACATCTTCTATGGCACCATGAGATGGATTTTTTCTTTCCAAGCTTTAATCTTCTTTTGTCGGTGAGAGTAGTCCTGGTCAATCACCGATTCCTGGACCTGTCGCCAGACTTTGTAAATTTTGGAGGACAGCCGCTGAGGGGGCTACTCCGGCTTCTTTTCCGTAGCATTCTCCACAGGTAGAGGAGATCTCTTCAGCACGGCAGTCGTAGAGTTCTTGCGAACCCTCCTAAGAGGTTCAAAGCTGTTCCCAGTTGGAACAGCAGCATCGATTTTCATCGTTGGAGCTGCCGGAGTTAGTCCAGAAGGGGAGCTGCCCTAGCCTTCCTTACTCGGCGCCAGTGACGACGGCGAGCATGTCGTGTGGATGGGATTGTATCAGCTGTAGGCGTGACTTCATCGTGCCTCCTGTTTTGGTCAGATGTTGTCGTTGTCAGCCTTTTGAAGACCGATGTCCGTTGAGAAGCAGTGTCCAATCTGTCAAAGACAGACCTCTGGGCAGGGGAAGCAACTTTGAGGACTTTGCCTGAAGCGGGAGCCGGAACAGTCAGTCTTGTGAAGACCGACCCTTTGGCAGGAGAAGCCATTTTGACGACTTCGAGAGCAGGAATGGCTATCCTTTTTGGAATAACCCTTTCTGGTATTGCGGGATTCTTCACGGTCCCGTTGGAGCTTTGGCCCAGTCTGTCAAAGACTGAGGCGTTGGAGCTAGACGACCCGTTGAGAGGGGCCGCAGTAGTTGTGAGTCGATCAAAGATCGACTTCTTTGGGGCTTCTTGCGATAGCAGCGGGGCGCTGAAGCTCATGGGCGGGAGCATGGTCCCGAAAAATAGCCCAGTGGTGGCCTGAGTTACTTGCTCCACTGGCATCTTGAACAGGGAGGCTGCTTGGGGCCCGTAGGTTACACTTCTAGATGAGGCAGAACGGGAGTTGCAGTTGCAGTTGGGGCAGTTGGAGGCCATTGATATTCTTTTTTCTGCACGGGAACAAGACCAAATCTTAGTATCTCGAACCCAAGGGCAACCATATCAAACCACGATTCGTTCGCGAACACGACACACGAAGTATGGAGTGGAAAGAGAAAAAGGTCCCACCGGGCGTGCCAGAATCTATTCCCCGCCGAACACGGAGACGCGACCGCGTAGTTCCGTCTTTCCTGAATTCGGGGTAGATGCTAATTAGTTCTATCCGTCCACCTCTCCGAAGATGCCAAGTTGATTTATGACACCATATATCGAAGCTTTAAACGGATACGGCCGATGTAGCAGATTTCGTCAGATTCCCCCTCGTTGAGGGGTTTTTTGATTGTGGGGACGCTCTTCCCTGCAGGCGCAAGCCCCCGCAGTTAATTACGCTACCGCATCGCGGTAGCTTCTTTCTCCTTCTTCAGATGGTCACTTCGTGTCGTGGGTGTTTGTTTTGTTTTTGGTTGCCCGTGGATTGTATACGGAGACTAATTTATGTTGTCGCCCGTAGAGCGTGGATTAGTCCAAATCCGTATCTTCTTAGATTTGGGTTTGGGGTTGGGTTTAAGGATACGTTAGTCTCATTTGAGACTAAGATCAACTTAAACGTATGTTAATGATATGTTAGTCCAATTTCAGACTAAGATCAACTTAACGGGATCGTTTAGATCCAAAAAAAAGAGCATTTGGGCTCTATTGTTTAGTTTAGGGACATTACGGTCAATTACCAGTTTAAGGACATGGTGGTCCATTGTTAGTTTAAGAACATTACGGTCCAATATTAGTTTAAGGACATCTCGGTCCAAGGTTAAGAGCATCATAGTCCATGGGTTTTAAAGGACCCCACAGTCCGAGATTAAGGACATCATAGCCCATGAGCTTAAGGACCCCACAGTCCAGTTTAAAGATGTCATAGTCTATGAAATGTATGGTTGTCGGGACCCGTCACTTCTCTGAAAACGTTGAAGGAGTACAACGGCAAATATCAGAGGAGTGAAGAGATGTACCCATGCACCAATTTTGGTTGGGATCTATAGTCCAATTGGGACTAAGATTTGAGATTTATGAGCATATGGGCTGAGTTAATCTAAATGAGGGTTCTGTGGCCACTTTGGGCTTGGCCCATTCAGTTAAAATATTAAACATTTGACAATGCTAAGCATTGATTTGGGTTTTGACAATATTTTTGTCTTTTATTGAATGTTGATCATTCATCGTAGCCCTTGGCTTATTAAAGAACAATTTATGTTCTATCAGCGCAACACGTGGCGCGCTTGGCGCTTTGCGCCAGTCAAAGAGCACAGTGAGCTTCTGCCGAGTAGCGCACGTGAGGGACATGTGTCATGCTTGGCGCTAAGAGCCAGATGATGGGCGCATTGCGCCAGTTTTATGAGCGCATTGCGCTATTAGTTCAATGGCGCACACGTGAGTGTCACATGGTGCGCCTGGCGCTGAGCGCCAGCCCATGAGCGCAGTGCGCTATTTCAAGAGCACAAAGCGCTAACTGTTAAGTGCCGCATACGTGAGTGACACATGTCGCGCTTGGTGTTCATATCAGATTTTTGCATTTTCATACCGTCCAATTTTTATCACATTGCTTATCGGTAGGTACTCTTGAGCTGTGTTTGCTAGTCAATTGCAGGATACAGGTTCTCGGCTCTAAACGGTGAAATTCATGGAAAAACACGACAAAATCCGGGTTCCTGCCAACCACAGATAAAACACGGGTCTCTGCTCTCTATCCGTATGTTGCCGCACACCAGTTTAAAAGACAAAATGGCAAATCAATGTCATTTTCATGCACAAGGCTCAATGGCAACACAAGATCCAAGAAATCTACGCGGAGCTCAAGAAAATCATGACAAAAAGATCCATATCCAATCACCTTTTGATCAACAGAAATTCTGGAAAAATCGTGAAGAAATTCTAAGAAAAATCATATACCAGACTAAAGGGCACTGCAAAATAGGAAAAGCCACCAAAAATGAGGATCCAACTCCTCTAAAGTGCCGCGGTTCCGCGGCATTAGCAGGCTTATGCCGCGGAACCGCGGCCGTACGGCCTCCTCAGTCGACAATATTTCAGGGTTATTTTGGTCTTTTCATGTAGAGGCAGAATTTTGCCCTAGATTTTCATTTCCCTGCCTATAAATAGCCCAGAACCTTGTGAAGCCAAGGGTGCTTAATCTTGTATTTAGATTTTAGGTTTTAGTTGTTGTTCTTCTTCCTCTTCTCATCTCTTCTCCATTGAAAAACTTGTAGTGAGCTTTTGTGAGTGAAGAATGATGAATAAAGAAGTTCTTTTTGTTATTATACTTGTCTTGCTCTTGTTATGTTAATTGCTTGTAATCTTTAATTGATAATTTAGTTGTTGTTATTTATTGTTGTTTCTTTCTTTTCTCTTTTCCTTTATCCTTAAACAACCATGATGCTTACGCTTGATCCTTGCCAAGGTGAGGTCGCATATAGCTAGTTGTTATCTTCTAATCTCTTTCTTTCTATCTTCCTCCTTTGTTTTATTTTTCGTTCTTCTTGTAATGGGTGAGTAATTTCCATACTTGTTAGGGTAGGATAAGGGAAGTTTGAGAGAAGGAAATCTCTCTCACTCTTCCCTTGCCCAACATCTTAAATCGACTCCCGTTAATTGAACCACAATCCGCTCACTACGGCACCCTATCCTACATGATAGCGGTGATTCCGTAGTGAGACCGGTTGTGGTTGAATTAACCGGAGGTTATGGCTAAGAGCCAAGAACGGACGGACAAGCACCAAAAGGAAGAACTTAAGCGTTGGAAAGCCTAGCTTATACTCGCAAGTTCCTTCCTAGTCGTGCTAATCCCCGTTGTTGCCGATTATCGTAACACCGATATTAAGAGTGGCAACGAAAGAAGTGAGCGACTCCTAACTCAAACTAACCTAATCCTAACCCTAACAAGCTCTCTTTACATATCATTTTAACACTTAGTTAATCACAAACAAATCTGGAAAATTGGACTTAACTCGTTAAAGCACATAGAAAAAGATTCCCATCTCCCTGCGGACGACCCGTACTCAACCGGCTAGCTACAAGCGAAACCGTTTTGATTGCGGTAATTAACTAAACTTGAACACGCAGAATCTCTACCAATCAAATGGCACCGCTGCCGGGGAGATGGTAGTTTATTTCTTTGTGTAATTTCGGGTTAATTTGTGAATATAAAGCTAACTAAAAATAAAAAAGAAAAACAAAACAAAAAATATACATTGTAAAAAAAAAACCATCTTGTTATTTTTGATTAGTTTTTGTGCAAATGTGCAGGATAATACGAAGTTGAAGTTCAGTGCCAAAGACGTGGGAAGATAGACCCATATTTCGCGGCTACACCGCGACGGATCAAAACGAAGCAAACGGTCTACTGTAAGATTCTGGAACAGATCCAGTGAGCAAATCCAGATTCAGGAAATCCAGACAAGCAGAGGACACCCAAGGTAGCACACCCCAGAAATCCAGAAGCCCAACTCTTCCATCTTGCCGCGGAACCGCGGCATAAGCCAGCTTAGGCCGCGGAACCGCGGCCGTTTGGTCCCTTCAGTGTGCCAAAAATTTTGGGTAAGTCTCTCTCCTCCTCCCCACTTCTCTGAACTCCAATAAACTGTGTTTTCTGCAGCATTCTTTGCGCAAACTCTCTTCCTCCTTCCAATAAACTGTTTTTGTGCAGGATTCTTTGCGCCGCGCTTAAAAAAAAAAATTTGATTGCAGTTGATTTGTTACCGCTTTGCATTCATTAATACGGACTTAAGGGGCTTGAAACCAATTCAGATTGGGTGGGGATTTCATCACCCTTCCCAGGACCCCAGAAATCACAAAAGCATATGCATTGACCATTGTTAATTAAAAAATACTAGACTCAGCCCTAAGGACTTCGCGCTCAATAGGACAGAGGACTAGTTACAGGCATCGGCCGTTTATCCTATCTGACTTTTGCGGTATCTAGGCAAGTGTGTCGAAGGCAAGTAGTTATTTAATTAAGGAACTTCGCGAAAGCGTTGGAAAACCTCCCACTTACTGGCACTTACCTGGCCGCAATTGACGGAGAAGAGGCGGTTTGAGGTCCTATTTCTAGCTCTCTGGAACAATTAGGAGCTGTATAGCAGACCTAGGTGACCCTAGATCTAGGTGTGATTGTGCATATCTTGTTTGTGATTGCTTAAAGCCGTAAGTCCGTACATATTCTTGTAAAGCTCTTTCTAAAAAAAAAAAGAAAAAAATCAAAAAACTTTTATAAAAACTTGCCCTTTGTCGCCAAACCCATTTTTCAGCCACCACCCATCGTATTTCTCCATTGACGTTTTCTTACCCTCACCTTCTCCTCTTTGACTATACTAAACTCGTTTAATGTATGTCCGCTTGGACTCGGGACACTAGCGCCCGCCTAGTCCGCGTTACGTTAGTCGCTACCGACTACGCGATCGACTCAGACGTCGAAACTCCGTCCACGCCTCTTTCACCCTTACCTTTTGCCGGCCAACTCCGACGTTGACCGGAATTCTGTTCATACATCTTCACCTTCACCATCACCAACCTCTTCTTCCACGATGTCAGGATTTAATCCGAACATCTCTTTGACTACCCCTGGATTGGCTCCACCTCCTACGGAGACCAATAACCCACCATCACCGCCTGTTGTAGCGCCGCAGCGAATCGCGCTCCAGGATCGTTTTTATCCCACCCGTTCTGCACTTCCCACCTGCCTTTCTCTTCCACCGGCCAATGGGGATAATTTTGAAATTAAGCCCCACTTCATCAACATGCTTCCGCGATTTCATGGGCTTGAATCTGAAGATGCCTATATCTTCATCAATAAGTTCCAAAATGTTTGTGCCATGATGAAAACCACCCAGCTGTCGGACGATGCTATACGGCTACGGGTCATTCCGTTCACTTTATGCGATCTTGCTAAAAATGGCTGTATAGCACCGCTTCCCACTCCATAACCAGTTGGGACGAGTTTGTTAAAGCGTTTCTCAAAAAATTCTATCCGAATCATAAAACCGCAAGGATCCGTAATGAAATCAACCAATTCTCTCAGCTCCCTTCTGAACCCTTCTGGAAGTGCTTCGACCGGTATAAAGACCTTCTTGTTCAGTGTCCTCACCACGGTATAGAGAAATGGCAACTTTGCCAAACCTTATACGAGGGCCTGAACCCAGCAACCAAGCAGTTGTTGGAAACCATTTGTCAGGGCCACTTCCTATCAAAATCTGACGAGGAAGCGTGGCAGTTCTTTGACGACCTTGCGGAGCAAACGCTACAATGGGAGAGCACCAGACCGACTTCTTCTTCTACCTCCACTTCTACCGGTCAGTCTAGGGTAGGAATTCACCAACTTGATGTCTCTATTGCGATGAAAGCTGAAATGGCTGCAATAACGAGAAAGCTTGAAGCGATAGAGAGCAAATTTTCTTCTCCTGCTCCTACCCCTGTTCTTCCCCTTCGTACCATTTGCGCTTGTTGTTCTGATACTTCTTACTTAACCGAAGAGTGTCCTTACAATCCACCATCGCAAGGACAGGATCAGGTTAATGCTGCATTTCAGCAAAGACCGAGGAATGATCCATACTCTTCCACCTACAATCCCGGTTGGAGGAACCACCCAAATTTCGTCTGGAATCAGAATCAGAATCAATTCCAAGGCAACAATTTCCAAAGGCCCCCTCCGCCGCAACAACAAGCGCAACAACAAACTCAACATCAATTTCAGCAGCCCTTCCAACCCCAACCTTTTCAAAATCAGACGAACAACTTTGCACCCAACAATTCTTTTCCACCAAACAACTTTGTTCTGTCAAACAACGATAAGGTTTCTCGCTCGAACGAAGTCTGGAGGCGTTCGTTAAACAATCAACACAATCCACCGCAAACATCCAGTCTTCCATTCAGTCCTTAGTGCAATACACTGCCGCTCACGGGCAAAGCATCAAGACCATCGAGGCCCAGATTGCACAGCTGAATGCGGCCTTAAGCGAGCGAGAGAAGGAGAAGCTCCCGTCCCAGCCACTCCCTAATCCCGGTCACCCACATAATGTACATGTTGCTCTTGAACAACAGAATCATAATGTGAGTGTAGTGACCGCATTGAGATCGGGAAGGATGCTGCAAAACAATATCGGCACACGGCCCAACAATGACACCCCGACCACTTCTTCTTCTTCTTTTTCTTCTTCTTCTTCTTCTTCTTCTTCTGCTTCTTCGTCTTCTGAGCCTATTCTCCATTTTTCAACAGGCTCTCCTTCCTCTTCTTCTGCTCTGAACGGACCCACTTCTCACTCTACGAAAACACATGTTCTGGGATCTGTTCCAACTCCACAATCTCCTCCTCCAGCATTGGACTCAACCAATTTTAAAAACGTTCCATTTCCAAACCGGTTGAAGTCCAATAAACAAAATCCACAAATGGAGAAGATTCTGGAGTTATTTAAGCAGGTTAACATTAACATTCCTCTTTTAGATGCTGTCCAACAAGTCCCGTCCTACGCAAAAATCTTAAAGGACTTGTGCACGAAAAAGAGGAAGTCTCAGGTACCTAAGAAAGTTTTCTTGGCTAGTGCTGTGAGTGATGCTCTTACCCAATCTTTACCACAAAAACGGAAGGACCCTGGCTGTCCTACGATTTCAATTACCATTGGGGATAAGAACATCAACCGCGCACTATTAGATCTTGGTGCCAGTGTTAACCTGCTTCCGTACTCAGTATACGAGCAATTAGGCGTAGGAGAGTTGAAACCCACACACTGTACTCTCCAAATGGCCGACCGATCGATCACCCATCCTAGGGGTGAGCTAGAGGATGTGTTAATCAAGGTCGGGGACTTCATATTCCCCGTTGACTTCATTGTATTAGACACACAGCCTGTAGCTAACCCCTGGAATCAAATTCCGGTGATACTCGGTCGCCCATTCCTTGCAACCTCAAATGCTGTGATCAATTGTCGCAATGGTTCGATGAACCTCTCTTTTGGAAACATGACAATTGAACTCAACATTTTTAGGTTGGGGACTCAGCCCTCCGAACCTAATGCTCATATACTGGACGTCTGCTCGATCCAGGAGATCACCCCAGAAAAGTGTGAATTCGAGGAGTTTCTGTTTGATCACGATAACCTTGACGCCACTAGTGCGTTCCTCTTCGAACCTGCTGCTGTTTCTGCTCCCGACAACGACTACGAGTGTTTCACGTTCTCGAACGATCTTAGCCGCTCACAACCCGAGTTTGAATCCTTCGAATTTCCGGATGAGTTACCTGAACCATCCAACTCGGTCGCTTACACTCGTTTTGAACCTTTGCTGGAATCTTTTGAGTTCGAGACCTTTGCACCAATCTTGCCTTCAATCGTTTCACCTCCAACGCTCGAACTCAAGCCTTTGCCGTCTCACCTTAAGTATGCTTACTTAGGTGAGAACGAGACCCTCCCTATCATCATCTCGGCTTCTCTAGCTCCAGAGCAAGAGAAAACCCTTCTTGCGGTCTTGCACAACAATAGACAAGCTTTTGGCTGGTCCATGGTGGACATCAAGGGGATTAGTCCCCTGATCGTTGAACATCACATTCATCTGATGGATGATGCCAAACCAGCCAGGGATCCACAAAGACGTCTCAACCCAGTCATGAAAGAGGCTGTGAAGAAGGAGATCGTAAAATGTCTAGATAGTGGTATCATTTACCCTATCTCTGATAGCCAGTGGGTTAGCCCCATTCACGTTGTTCCCAAGAAATCAGGTATAACGGTCATAACCAACGAGGCGAACGAGTTAATCCCTACTCGCATCCAAACTGGGTGGCGAGTATGCATTGATTACAGGAAACTCAACGCCGCAACGCGGAAAGACCACTTTCCGCAACCTTTCATTGACCAAATGCTTGAACGATTGGCCGAACACGAGTACTACTGCTTTCTTGATAGCTACTCCGGCTATAATCAGATTCCCATCGCTGAAAAAGACCAGGATAAGACCACATTCACTTGTCCTTTCGGCACGTTTGCATATCGTCGCATGCCCTTTGGGTTATGCAATGCGCCCGCTACCTTCCAGCGGTGTATGATAGGAATCTTCTCAGACATGGTGGAAAAATTTCTGGAGATCTTCATGGACGATTTCTCCATCTTCGGCGATTCCTTCAACGAGTGTTTGCTGCATCTTGACGCTGTCCTTACCCGATGTAAGGACAAGAACCTCACTTTGAATTGGGAGAAGTGCCACTTCATGGTGCGCGAAGGTATTGTCTTAGGACATATCATCTCGCAAAATGGTATAGAGGTTGACAAAGCGAAGATTGAGGTCATTTCCAATCTCCCTCCTCCCAGATGCGTCAGAGACATCCGAGCCTTCCTTGGCCATGCCGGTTTCAATAGACGGTTCATCAAGGACTTTAGCAAGATTGCTAGGCCCTTGACTCTTCTACTGGCCAAGAACACGCCATTTGACTTCAACTCGAGCTGTGTGACTGCGTTCGAGTCATTGAAAAGCTCACTCACTTCTGCTCCCGTTCTTTCTTCACCTGACTGGACGCACCCATTTGAGATTATGTGCGACGCATCCGACTTTGCCATTGGTGTTGTCCTTGGAAAACACATCAACAAGATGCCGCACGTAATCTATTATGCGAGCCGAACCCTGAACGACGCCCAACTCAATTATACAACAACTGAGAAGGAATTCTTGGCTGTTGTATTTGCTTTAGAAAAGTTCAGGCCCTACCTCATCGGCTCTCCAGTCATCGTCTACACAGACCATTCTGCTCTGCGCCATCTTTTTGCGAAGAAAGATGCAAAATCTCGGCTAATACGTTGGATCCTTTTGCTTCAAGAGTTTGACCTTGTCATTAAGGACAAACGAGGATGTGAAAACGTAGTTGCCGACCATCTCTCACGACTTCCTTCTTCACCTTAGCTTCCAATTCCGATCAACGACGTTTTCCCGGATGAACAGCTCTTGACAGTATCTTGCGAACCCTGGTTCGCAGATATTGTGAACTATTTGGCCACAGGATTACTACCGACTGAATGGTCAAGTCAGGACAGACTTCGCTTCTTATCCCAAGTAAAACACTTTTACTGGGACGAACCCTATCTGTTCAAGTACTGTCCTGACCAGATTATTCGTCGGTGTGTCCCTGACGATGAATTCAAGAGTGTGCTGTCATTTTGCCACGATCAAGCGTGTGGCGGGCATTTTGTCCCCAGAAAAACAGCTGAGAAGATCTTGCAATGTGGTTTCTACTGGCCACAACTCTTCAAAGATGCTCATGACTATTGCAAGACTTGCTCCCGGTGCCAACACTTAGGCCGGATATCCCGGAGGAACGAGATGCCGCTCCAACCAATCTTGGTTGTGGAGATTTTCGATGTTTGGGGGATAGATTTCATGGGGCCGTTTCCCAGCTCTTTCGGGAACTTGTACATCCTTCTTGCTGTTGATTACGTCTCTAAGTGGGTCGAGGCTGTGCCCAGCCGGACTAACGACAACAAGGTTGTCGTTAGGTTTCTTAAAGAAAACATTTTCTCCCGTTTTGGGCACCCCCGAGCGATCATTAGCGACAATGGAACTCATTTCTGCAATAAGACTTTCGAGGCCTTGATGCGGAAATATTCCATTAATCATAAGCTATATACGCCCTACCACCCCCAAACCTGCGAGCAGGCCGAAGTTTCAAATCGGCAAATCAAGCAGATACTGGAGAAGACGGTTTCCAAGAACCGAAAAGATTGGTCGCTGAAACTCACTGATGTCCTTTGGGCATTTCGAACCGCTTATAAGACCGATCTTGGCATGTTTCCCTATCGGCTTGTATAAGAAAAAGCCTGCCACCTACCTGTCGAAATAGAGCATCGCGCATTTTGGGCGATAAAAGAACTGAATCTGTCTCTCGAAGATGCGGGCAGCCATCGGAAGCTGCAGTTGAACGAATTAAGCGAGCTTAGGGATGAGGCTTACGATAACGCGGTTGTCGTTAAGAACCGAACGAAGGTGTTTCACGATAAACACCTTTTGCGCAAAACTTTCGTACCTGGTCAACAGGTACTGCTTTACGACACCCGGCTACACTTCCATCCAGGAAAGCTCAGATCTCGCTGGAAAGGACCGTATTTTGTGCGGAATGTGTATCCGCATGGCACTGTGGATTTGGAGAATCCAAAGGACGGTTCATTTTTCAAAGTGAACGGACACCGAATAAAATCGTACCTTAGCGCCGAACCAACAGAGGAGCTCCTGGTCTTACAGGAGCCGGTTTACCCTGCATAATCTTTCTCTGCCTACCACCAAACTTCGGTTATCCAGCCAAAAACAGTGGACACTGTTCCAAATAAGTTTGGGGGTATGTATATACCTTTTTGTTTTTATTTGTGGATATTCTTTTCCTTTTTCTTTACTCTTTAAAAACATAAAAAAAAATTGTGTATATCTAACCGACAATTTTGACCCTTCAAATGTTCTCTTCATGCGATGACAGTGAGGGCACTGTCCAGTTTAAGTTTGGGGGTACGCTCGGTACGCATTTCTAATCTTCGCATTCATTTGTATATTTTGCATCTGCATATTAAAATCCATAAAATCCATAAAAATCTGAAAATTTTCTAAATACATAAAAACTTTTCTGTCAAGTTAGCTAGTAGGAGGACTCTGATTTAACATTTCGACGGTTTTGTTTGATAAGATAAGAATAACTAAATCTTATGTTTAGATTTTGAAAACCTGAAAGATAACTCTCCTTTGAAGTTAACAATAGCTGATATACGTCTTTACATCACACTACACGTATCGTGAGTTTTGGAAATTAGATGACAAGTCTTTTATACCTAAAAACTTTTAAATGGATAAATGATTTTCTGAGGATCAAATAGGTTTGTTCTGAAATAAGTAATATCAAGAATAGTTTATGAAGTGAGTAAATATGAAGGAATGTTATTGATGCCTTAATTGGAACTAAGTCTGAAAAATAACCCATCTGGAACTTGATTGGAATGATTACACACAAAAACCCACTAAACACGTCTTTTATCCAAAAAATAATTGAACTGCCGGTTATATCTCCGTTCGCATTGAATCATCATGATTTTCACGCCAAATTGTCTTTTGTTTTTGGACCTAGGTAACTTGAGTAATTAAGTCCGCTGGGGTGTTTCTACACCTAATGCCCTAAAGCCAACTGGTTTGGGTGCATTGGCCCAAAGCTCGCTAAGAAGCCTAGAAAGTCCAGATTAAGACAAAGTCAAGCAAGTGTTCTCCCCGAGTTAAAATTCCTAACGGTTCTTTGTGTGAGAATAATCTTGATAAAAGACATGCTTTTATAAAAAAAATTAGCGGAGATATGAAGGTTTTATTCTATGATAAAGACTATTGCACGTTCACAGAGATGTGTATGAAATGAAAACAAGAAAAAGATGGAGTGAAAAATAAGACCTAGTTTCCTGTTAAGGAAGATAGAAATTCTGAAGTTGAAACCTTACTGGAAAACGAAACTTGAAAAATGCTTAACTCTTTATAAAACTTATGTGATCCTTTCAAAATTCTTATCCGGGCTTTATTGTGTGACATGAGGACTTTATTCGACCTTTCTGGAACTTAACGACACTATTTGCACTGCACGTAAAGACATATAAAATCTTAAGTTAAATAAGAAGCGAGATGTGAAAAATAAAGGTTCGATAGTCTAGACTTAGGATCATAGAATTGTTATTTCTGAAACAAAACTTTTGGGTTTGAATCATAGTAATTTTGCAAAAACTAGCTTGACCGGATTTTGTGGGTAATATCCGCTGAAAACCCTCAGGAGACAACACTCCTCCTACTAGGGACACCTAAAGGTTAAACGGCTTGTTGCACATGCTCAGTGCAATCGTGTTCCCTGCGAAAGTGAGGTTAGGAAATTTTTTGTGAATAAATTGGCTTTGCTCGGGACGAGCAAATGATAAGTTTGGGGGTATTTGTTCATATCAGATTTTTGCATTTTCATACCGCCCAATTTTTATCACATTGCTTATCGGTAGGTACTCTTGAGCCGTGTTTGCCAGTCAATTGCAGGATACAGGTTCTCGGCTCTAAACGGTGAAATTCATGAAAAAAAACGACAAAATCCGGGTTCCTGCCAACCATAGATAAAACACGGGTCTCCGCTCTCTATCCGTATGTTGCCGCACACCAGTTTAAAAGACAAAATGACAAATCAATGTCATTTTCATGCACAAGGCTCAATGGCAACACAAGATCCAAGAAATCTACGCGGAGCTCAAGAAAATCATGACAAAAAGATTCATATCCAATCACCTTTTGATCAACAGAAATTCTGGAAAAATCGTGAAGAAATTCTGAGAAAAATCATATACCAGACTAAAGGGCACTGCAAAATAGGAAAAGCCACCAAAAATGAGGATCCAACTCCTCTAAAGTGCCGCGGTTCCGCGGCATTAGCAGGCTTATGCCGCGGAACCGCGGCCGTACGGCCTCCTCAGTCGACAATATTTCAGGGTTATTTTGGTCTTTTCATGTAGAGGCAGAATTTTGCCCTAAATTTCCATTTCCCTGCCTATAAATAGCCCAGAACCTTGTGAAGCCAAGGGTGCTTAATCTTGTATTTAGATTTTAGGTTTTAGTTGTTGTTCTTCTTCCTCTTCTCATCTCTTCTCCATTGAAAAACTTGTAGTGAGCTTTTGTGAGTGAAGAATGATGAATAAAGAAGTTCTTTTTGTTATTATACTTGTCTTGCTCTTGTTATGTTAATTGCTTGTAATCTTTAATTGATAATTTAGTTGTTGTTATTTATTGTTGTTTCTTTCTTTTCTCTTTTCCTTTATCCTTAAACAACCATGATGCTTACGCTTGATCCTTGCCAAGGTGAGGTCGCAAATAGCTAGTTGTTATATTCTAATCTCTTTCTTTCTATCTTCCTCCTTTGTTTTATTTTTCGTTCTTCTTGTAATGGGTGAGTAATTTCCATACTTGTTAGGGTAGGATAAGGGAAGTTTAAGAGAAGGAAATCTCTCTCACTCTTTCCTTGCCCAACATCTTAAATCGACTCCCGTTAATTGAACCACAATCCGCTCCCTACGGCATCCTATCCTACATGATAGCGGTGATTCCGTAGTGAGACCGGTTGTGGTTGAATTAACCGGAGGTTATGGCTAAGAGCCAAGAACGGACGGACAAGCACCAAAAGGAAGAACTTAAGCGTTGGAAAGCCTAGCTTATACTCGCAAGTTCCTTCCTAGTCGTGCTAATCCCCGTTGTTGCCGATTACCGTAACACCGATATTAAGAGTGGCAACGAAAGAAGCGAGCGACTCCTAACTCAAACTAACCTAATCCTAACCCTAACAAGCTCTCTTTACATATCATTTTAACACTTAGTTAATCACAAACAAATCTGGAAAATTGGACTTAACTCGTTAAAGCACATAGAAAAAGATTCCCATCTCCCTGCGGACGACCCGTACTCAACCGGCTAGCTACAAGCGAAACCGTTTTGATTGCGGTAATTAACTAAACTTGAACACGCAGAATCTCTACCAATCACTTGGCGCTGAGCGCCATCCCAAGAGCGCAGAAGCGCAGTTCAAAAGCGCAATGCGCATCTGATCAATTTTATGATCTGAGAAATAAATTCTCGTTTATAAGAGACTTTGTCTTAAGAACAGATGTTCTTACTTTGTAGGAGATGTTTTAATCTCTTATTTTAGTGAAAGGCTTTGCCTTTGTGGATCTTTGATCCTAAAAGAATTGAATTATTCTCCCCTTATATGATGAAATGATCTCTGAAAGACAATTTGTCTTATAGATCTATGATCTGTGAGAAGAATTATATTCTTCTTTTATGATGAGATCTTTTGATCTCTTTTTGAAAGACCTTGGTCTTATAGATCTATGATCTTTTAAAGAAGTGAATTCTTCCTCTCTTTTTTTTAATTATGAGATGATTTCATCTCTCTGTTCATTATCATTATTTTTACCTTGAAGAAAAATCTTCTTTCTCTGAGAGCTTGACTCTTCTCTTTCAACTTTCTCAAAGTTTTATGGGGAGGTTCCTCTGTATACTTCTCTCTCTGAGACTTGAAGTCTTGGAGCCTTTTTATAGGGCAAGCTGATCAGTTCAATCAGTTAAGGAGATCTTTCTCCAGTTGATTTGGGGAATTTCCCATCGTTGGATCTTTGATCCAAGGGCTTCTGATTTACAGAAGGCAATCTTCTTGTTTTTAACAAGATTGGGAAATCTTTCCATACAGAATTTATTCTGTACTTTTGGTGATTTTTAATCACCATTGGATCATTGATCTAACGGTGCTCTGATTTACAGAGCACAATTTTGTTGTTTTGAAAGATTTTGAGAAATCTTTCCTTAACAGAATTTAATTCTGGTTAATTAATGATTCATCATTATTACTGGATCTTAGATCTGACGGTGGGGAGCTTTTAGTTCCAGCGCTAGCGCACCCGTGCTTTGCACGTGGTGCGCTGCTTAGGGCGCAGCGCGCCTTGCGCTAGCGCACTGTGCTTTGCACGTGGTGCGCTGCTTAGGGCGCAGCGCACTTGACGCTGCATTTGAAGCGTTGCTTTATTTCAAAATTTGAATTTTGAACAGAGTTTTGCTCTGATTGGGGGAAACACTCTTTCCAGCTGGAATGACAAATAAATGACAGAATGTCGTTAAAGCCGACATAGATTGATATCACATAGCAGTCCTTATCCATATTTTTCTTGACCAGAGTCGTTAAGCATGGAGTAAAATGCTGATTTGTATCCTGCAAGGTGTGTTATGTTCACTAACAGGGTGATTAGTTTGCAACAATACAAAAGTGCAATATTTATTTGTTGCTTGCAACAAATACTACACGCAACATTTGTTGCAAATAAAAACTTTCAAACTTTCAAAAAAATTGTTCAGGTGTTTTCAACTTCTGTTGTTGGATTTCCAAATCCAAACTACTTTTTATTGCTTGTGTAATATGTAAATCTTATGTGACATCTCTAATAATTGCCATAAACACATTCCCCAAAGTTGCAACCATTTTGACCGCAACAAATGTTGCCAGAATTCGGTTCATTTTTGCAACTTCATTTCTAAATCCACATGAAGTTGTCGCTAACCAAACATGGGGAAATAGAGTTTTTTTGCGGCAAATGTTGCATGCACCTCCATTTACACACAACCAACAGCCCCTAAACTCCCATAACTCTTTGAAGAGGTGCCTGGTAAATTTGATTTAAGTTTAAAGATAATGTTCTGAATTGAAACGCAAACAAGCCACATCATCAACAAAAAGGGCAACATTCAAACTATTGGGTCTATTTTGCTGAGTCTCCATTAATCTCAGTCAAACTTCAGCTTGACCAGTAGGCACATACAAAAACGGTGGGTTGAGTAAGCGTGTGAATGATTAGCATCACTAATATAAATCCATAATCATAAGTTGAAAACATGGACATTAACTTCAGTTCATTTTAAAGATACAAATACAAATAATGCTTTGAATTCCAATGACAAGTTAATATGAGAAACTGAAAAAAGTAATGGTGTTTGAGCCAGAGGAAACTGTGGATTTATTCAGAGGATGGGATGATCTTTTGCTAATATGACAAAAGTGAGGAGGCTTTTTTGCACTTTAGCCAACAAATTATAATGTGACCGATACTATCCTAATAAACATATATTAAAATTACTTAGGCATTATACTGTAAAGATAATTAGAAATCACAGAATTAGCAATGTGATTTTAGCTAACTTTTCTCTTAATGACAGAAATTAATGGTAAAACCAATGTTTTTTGTCCTATCAGGATAACATCCCCTCGATCTGAATCCAAGATTTTGGTTTTATCAAATATGGATATTGAGCTCACTACTTCAATAATGTACATTATTGTATCTATATCTGTGAAGAGAACAGATGAACCTACTTACAACATCTATATGAATATTGAGTTCGCTGCTTCAATAATGTAGTGACAAGGGTATGCATACTAAAGGACAAAGAGGCCACCGAAGTTATCAACTCCTTTATTAATCTCGAATACGCTAACAACATCCTATTAGTCAGGAATGTAAAATAGGAAAAGCGAAAATCTTCAAGAGGTTACTCAAATTTCAAGATGTGGCCAGAATTGAATGGCAACTTTCATAAAATTTTCTTGGGATATAGGACCTTGCAATCACTCCTTTCTGGGGTAGAAGTCCTCTCGGCTACTCCTGATTGTTGGCATCTTTAATTGTCCAAAGAGAATTCTATTTTCTAAGTATCTAAGAATCATGCCTACCATGGTAATTTAGATGTAGAGAGTAGTTGTTTCCTACGGAGGTAAGTGAAGGGAAGTTGACATAATGGAAGGCTAATTTCAATCCCAATAGGACACCATTCTCAAAGCCGCTCTCCCTCTACTACTACTTCTTCAAGTCATCTACATGGGTTGGGTACTCAAACCGTAACATTCTACAAATACTTCCTCAGACGGTGCCTGAACGCAGATCTGAGATATCAATTCTCAAGCCTATTGCTATTGCACAAGACAAAGGTTCCATGTACTAGTAGCGGAAAAGGATGCAACAGTATTCTCATTTCTGAAGCTCTCTTTACATAGTGTCGGCAAGGAGGGGCTAGTTTAACTTACTTCACAACCTAACCCTGATAACCAAGTAGATTTAGTTCAGGCGAAATTCCAATAGAAAACCAATAGTGAACATCCCGTCTTCTTCTAAGAATATCCTTTTGCAATCACTGTACCAATACGGAAAGCTATTCTGAAATTTTGTTCCTAACCTCCATGGAAACGACACTGTGAAATGGTGGCACAGATTGACACGTACCAACATTACAAAGTAAAGCGGCCTATTGCCTGTAGCTCCTTAATGGACACGAAAACAGTCCATTTAGATACCCACCGCAATGCTCCCGATGAGAGCATTAAGCATGAACTGCATGTGGTGGTTCAGTTTAAGATTTATAAATAACAACATACCAACTGATCGCTGTGTGCATCCAAAGGTTGACTATGCAATTTGGTGAATGAGGAAAATGATAGACTTCTTTTCTAAAAATGCCCCACTTTACTTGTACAGGCAAAAATTCTAAACGATAGACATCTTTTCTAAAAATGTTAAAAGATTTTATCATCCATTGATCTACCTTATCCTATGAACCCTATCGAGCTAGGAATTACTCGCTTATGGTTTGAGATTCAGAAGAAAAGATGAAGAGTAAAAACATGATTAAGATGCAGAAAATAAGTGCAGAAAGTAATTAAACTAAGATCTACCTTTATTAATCAACTATTTCATACAACTCTTCTTTTTGAAAGTAGATTACAAAGAACCATTATTTTTGCTCTCGCTATGACTAACCGATGATCACCTGGATGCGTGGATCGCTTTGGACCTCTTGATTTCTTTGGCTTGATGCTCTTTAATGTGAAGCTCTCGGTCATATATATAATCACACAAACTAGAAACCCTAGATACCATCTGTGATTATATGCTGATACGATCCAATCCCAAAAATCTCTCATCTAACGGCTATCATCAAGCCGCGGATCCGCCGCATATCATGGTCTTTGGCCGCCTAACCGCAACGTTTTGGTGGAATCATCCTTTGGGATTTTTTCTACTCTCTTTTGTTGACATTTGGAGATCCCTTCGATATCTGGATTCTGAAAATAATGCACTAAGTCTCTGTCGTTGCTAAATCTTACGATTTGCTTCTATATTTCGGCAGATTTGATTCTGACATCTTGATTTATCCCGAATCTCTTGGATTCCAGACCTGAGCTATTCTGCACAATATCACAAATCAAAGTGTTAGTAATATTTGGTATTTTGAGATATTATCCTAACCATTTTATATGATATTAAATTTTAAGAATATTGATTAGAAATATTTGATATGATATGCATATTTTAATTACAATATTTCACATAAATATTATATGCATGTATTTTCCCTCATTATGTTAATTACAATGTAGAAACATATGATAATAAACTTTTTACATATAAACCCTCATATGTTCTATAATTACAATAAACGCATTTTGGTACTTAACAATAATAGGGAAAATAATCATTCAAATGTGCAATATTTTAGACTAATCAAATACCTCCAAACTTAACTTTGATCGTCCCGAGCAAACTAGTTATAAAAGAAAAGAAAAAGAAAAAGGAAAACTTAGCACACTTTCGTAGGCAACACGATTGCACTGAGCACGTGCAACAAATCTTTAAATCTCGAGATGTCCCTAGTAGGAGGAGTGTTGTTTTCTGAGGGTTTTTAATGGATTACACCCACAAAATCCCATAATAAAAGAAACATGATGAAATTTACATACAAAAATAAAGAACATATAAAAGAAAGAACTTGAAAATAAGAGTTTCAAACTATACTAGATTTTAAGTAGCCATGAGCCCTATCTTAATGGTCGTGAAAAGATGTCAGAAATCATATCCTCTCTCAATAAAATATCACCTTTAGTCTTCCTCCCTGCCTTTCTTCCAAACATCGATCATATACCCATACGTGTGTGTAAAAGACATCTCTACACTTAAAAATTCAATTTAAGCTACCATACTCTTATCCGTCTTCCTTAATACTTTTTAGTCGGTGAATGTTTTATAGATGGAATTGCTCACACATTCTTCATGCGACCGTTAATATTTCTTGAAGTATTAACCAACCAATTACCAAACGTGCTCACTAATTTAGGCGTAATTAGCAATATTCTCGTCTTGCAATACCTAAGACTTAGCAGTGGCTCCCAAACCAGTTGGTCTAAAGCACTAGGTGATAAGGCACCCACGCTATATTTTTTTTATACTGCTTTAAGTAATTACAAAACCAGTGTTTATTTTTCTTCACCATTTTTTTCATTTATATTTTTGTTTATATATTTATTTTCCTTCATACTAAGGCTTTTAGACAAGAGCATTTCAAGGTATTCTCTACTATCCCAAGTTTCAAGATGTGTGCAAGCGCGTATACTAGGGTATCAACATTCAGATGTTTGGACTCAAGAATATGGACTATTTTTCAGACTCAATTCTATTATCAGATTAGTGATTTCCTTCATCTTACTAACGCTTGGAACAACGGACTACCTATTACTACCTTCGTTTTAAAATATCTAATTTTCTTGCTTTTCTTAAATCACTTCCTATCTTTCATATGTATTTTTCACTTTCTAATTTTCATATCCAAATTTTTTTTATATGATTTTTTTTATATATATAGTGCCTAGTGCCAAATGATATTTCAGTAAATACAAACCTCCCCCAAAACCTGTTTACAGCAGTGTCCTCACTGATATTGTTCTTTGAGCGCATAGACCTGTAGACTTGGTAGGAGAATACCGAGAAGTCACTCACGTCCGAAGCCGGAAAACCCTCAAACTTGTTCTTTGGCACGTATAAATAATCAATTATAACATTATTTTCACTCACCTCCATTCTTAGATGAAGCACTATTACAGAAATATGGAGATGAAACGGAGGAATGTTAGTTGTGATAAAGCGGCTCCTGTAGAAACAGGAGCTCCTCCGCTGGGTCAGCAGAAAAGTACGGTTTTAATTTATGCCCATTTACTTTAAAAATAGAATCGTTTTAAATATTTTTGATATCCACTTCCCCATGCGGGTACACATACAGCACCATAAAAGGTCCTTTCCAACGAGATTTAAGGTTATCCGGATAAAGGTGGAGACGGGAATCGTAAAGGACTTATTGTCCCGGTGTGAAAGTTTTTCTCAAAAGGTTTTTATCGTGGAACACTTTAGTCCGGTTCTTTACTATAACCGTATTATCGTAAGTTTTATCGCAAAGTTCGCTTAGCTCATTTAATTGTAGATTTCGATAGCTGCCGATTTGATCAAAATCACAGTTAAGCTCTTTAATAACCCACATTGTTTTATATTAAAGGTGGCACGCCTTCCCAAACACTAGTCGGTATGGAGACATACCAAGATCGGTCTTATAAGCGGTACGAAATGCCCAAAGAGCATCCGTCAATTTGGTGGACCAATTTTTATGGTTCTTAGAAACCGTTTTCTCCAAAATTTATTTAATATGTCTATTGGGGATCTTCGCTTGCTCGCTCGTTTGGGGATGATAGGGCATAGAAAGCTTGTGGTTAATCGAATATTTTCGCATCAAAGCCTCCAAAGACCGATTGAAGAAATGCGTCCCGTTGTCACTAATTATAGCGTGAGGGTGTCCGAATCGCGAAAAGATATTTTCTTTCAAGAACTCAATAACCTTGTTGTCATTAGTACGACACGGTATTGCTTCCACCATTTCGAGACATAATCAACCGCTAATAAGATGTATAAATTCCTAAAAGAGTTGGGAAATGGGCTTATAAAATCAACTCCCCAAATATCAAATATTTCCACAACCAAGATAGGTTGGAGTGGCATCTCATTTCTACGTGAAATCCGACCCATTTGTTGACACCGTGAACAAGTTTTGCAATGATCATATGCATTTTTGAATAAAGTTGTCCAATAAAAGCTGTATTGCAAAACTTTCTCTGCCGTTTTTCGTGGACCAAAGTGACCGCCACATGCCCGATCATGGCAGAAAGACAATACACTCTTGAATTCTTCATTAGGGATACATCGGCGAATGATTTGATCGGGACAATACTTAAACAAATAAGGTTCATCCCAGTAAAAGTGTTTTACTTAGGATAGAAATCGGTGGTTGTCTTGTTTTGACCATTCGCTGGGTAGAAGTCCCGTTGCTAAATAATTCACAATATCCATGAACCAAGATTCACAGGATAAGGTCAAGAGCTGTTCGTAAGAAAAGGAATCATTTATTGGCAAGGTCGACGTTAGCGAAGAAGAAACGCGTGAAAGATGGCCGACTACTACGTTTTCACATCCACTCTTGTCTCGTATGACAAGATCAAATTCTTGTAACAACAGGATCCAACGTATTAGCCTGGCTTTAGCATCTTTCTTTGATAAAAGATGTTTTAGGACGTAGTGATCAGTGTAAACTACAAATGGAGAGCCAATCAAGTAGGGCCTGAATTTTTCTAATGCAAATACAACTGCCAAGAGTTCTATTTCGGTAATTGCATAATTTATTTGGGTATCGTTCAAGGTCCTACTTGCATAGTAAATTACATATGGTGTCTTATTAATGTGTTGTCCTAAGACTGCACCAATAGCAAAATCGGATGCTCACACATAAGCTCAAACGGCTGATTCCGGTCCGGAGATGACAGAGCGAGAGCTGTAGTGAGGGAGCTTTTAAGTGATTCAAAAGCATCCTCACAATCCGAGTCAAAGTGAAATGTTGTATTCTTGGCCAAGAGAAGAGTTAAAGGTCTAGCAATTTTGCTAAAGTCCTTAAAGAATTTCCTATAAAACCCTGTATGACCAAGGAAGGATCGTACATCTTTGATGCATTTGGGAGGAGGAAGATTATGGATGACATTTATTTTAGCTCTGTCTACCTTCATGCATTTTCGTGAAATGATATGCCCAAGAACAATACCTTCTTGAACCATGAAATGACATTTTTCCTAATTCAAAGTTAAATTCTTATCCTTACAGCGGGTAAGAAAAACGTCAACATGACAAAGGCATTCCTCAAAAGAGTCCCCAAATATGGAGAAATCGTCCATAAATATCTCCAGAAAATTCTCAACCATGTCCGAGAATATCTCCATCATACATCGCTGAAATATAGCGATGGTATTGTGATTGTTACGAAAGAGATTGTTTTGTAGTTAACCGCAATCAATAACGGTGTCGCGTGTAGCTAGACCGAGATGAGTACGGGTCGTCCTCAGGGAAACGTGGAACCTTTTACTTTTACTTTAGATGTGTTGAGAAAGAGAGGAGGGATGAAGAATTTTATAGAAAGATTTCTAGATCTACGTTAAACAATAATGTAAAATATAGATCTAGATTATTTTAAATATGTAATTAATATAATAAGAGGGCTTGTAGGGTTCGTTAGGATTTAGTAGTTATGGAAGATTAATTAAAAGTTACCATTTTTATCCATTAATAGATTTAGAACTAGAACGACGGTGATGCATGTAGATTAGGGTTTCTGGAGGGAAAAGAAATCCCACTCTTAACCCTTATCTCGACACGGAACTCCGTTCATATCTAGCCTTTACCAAAACAATCATTAATCTAATCTCTAATCGCGGTCGGAACTAGCAAAGAATTGCTAGCGCGCCCGATTAGGATGTCAATGATTCTTTTGATAAAGTTCCTAAACTTTATAGGACTTAAAAAGGGTTTAATTATTTTCATCTCCCATTAGCCTACCCTAATCCTACGAACCCTAACAAGCGGAGAATTACTCGCGCATGTTGGGAGAAGAAGATGAAAAGAAAGAGAGGGAGAACATAATGTAAAAAAAAACAATTAAATAAAAAAAACTACCTTTATTAATCAACTCCTTCAAACTACACTTTTAATCCATAGAAAATGATTACAAAACTTGATTTGCTTCTCGATCTTTCCTAAGGAGGTAGTCGAACAGTCGATGATCAGCCTGGATGCGTGAGCGTCGGGAGCTTCGTGATCTCTTCGGCTTGATACCTTTTTCCAAGAGGCCCTCGGTGCCTTTATATAGTGCAAACCAGAATCTTTAGGCTGGAAACTTGGTAAAATTTGGTAGTTATCAATCTCCAAAAATCTTGCTTTCCAAATCATCATGATTGCGGCGGA
Organism: Agapanthus africanus; assembly: GCA_030015575.1. Taxonomy (NCBI): domain Eukaryota; kingdom Viridiplantae; phylum Streptophyta; class Magnoliopsida; order Asparagales; family Amaryllidaceae; genus Agapanthus; species Agapanthus africanus. Next base: position 134,911,997 of record JASDDO010000024.1, on the reverse strand, counting down.
TCCGCGGCCCCAGGGTGGGTTTGGCCGCGGATCCGCGCTCAATGGTATGGATCTCTTTGTCGTTTCTCTTGGGCTCTCTGATGGTGACATTTGGCATTCCTAGGCATCTTCAGAATCTGAAAATATTTTCTCGGTTGCTTCCAGACTTAGTCCCCAAGTTTGCTCTTTAATTTGGAAAGTATTCTTCAACAAATTGATTTGTTTGTTAAATCCTTCATAACAACTTGGAAATAATCTGCACAACAACTCATATAAAATTTTAGTAGACTTTGTTCTACTAGGATTAGACCAATAATATTATTTGCATACATTTTCCTACCAAATGATAATTAAAATATATTAACACATGGAAAATAATGTTTTTACACATAAACCCTCATATGTATAATATATTATAATAAAGTCCTTTTTTAATATAAAAATGGTAGGAAAAATGTACTACAAATGTGCAGTTTTATCGACTGAACAAATACCCCCAAACTTATCTTTGATCGTCCCGAGCAAACTAGTTTATTTAAGAGGAGAAAAAAGAAAGGAGAAAACTAAGCACACTTTCGTAGGCAGACACGATTGCACTGAGCACGTGCAACAAGCCGTTAAACCTCTAGGTGTCCCTAGTAGGAGGAGTGTTGTCTCCTGAGGGTTTTCAGCGGATTACACCCACAAAATCCTATAACAAAAGAAAGATGGTGAAATTTACATATAAAGATAAGAACCATAAAAGAAATACTTTGAAAAGAAGAGTTTCCAACTATACTAGCTTTTCAGTTGTCATGAGCCCTATCTTAATAGTCATGAAAAAAATGTTAGAAATCACACCATCCCTCAATAAAACATCGTCATTATTCTTCATTCCTACCTTTTGTCCAAACATTGATCATATAACCCCACGTGTGTGTAAAGAACATCCCTACACTCAGAGAATTCAATTCAAGCTATCATACTCTTGTCCATCTACCTTAGTACTTTTTACTTTGATGAATACTTAGAATTGCTTACACATTTTCATGCGACCGTTAATACTTCTTGAGGTACTAACCGACCGATTACTCATGTGCTTGCTGATTAGGTGATAATATTTCCTCGTCTTGCACCACCTAAGGCTTAGCAGTGACTCCCAGACCAGTTGGCCTTAGGGCACTAGGTGAAGAGGCACCCTCGCTATATTGTTTTATTGCTGCCTTGGCGATAACAAAACCAGTATTCATTTTTCTTTTCACCATTTTTATATTTTCTTCATCATTTTTTTTTATTTCCTTCATACTTTGGCTTTTAGACAAGAGCATTTCAAGGTATCCTCTACTATCCCGAGTTTCAAGACGTGTGTAGGTGCATATTGTAGGGTATCAACATTCAAATGTTTGGCTTCCAGAATAGAAACTATTTTTCAGACTTATTTTTATCCTCAGATTAGTGACTTCCTTCATCTTACTAACCCTTGGGACAACAGCTCATAACTACTTATTACTAGTTCGTATAAGAAAACTTCTAATTTTCTTGGTTTTCTTAAACTATTCCCATCTTTTGGATGTAATTTTTCACTTTCTATTCTTTTGTTATAAAATTTTTTTTTAATGCCCGGTGTCAAAGATAATTCAGTGAATACAAACCTCCCCCCCAAACCTGTTTTCAGCAGTGTCCTCACTGATGTAGCCTTTTGAGAACATGGACCTGTATACTAAAGGAGAGATACAAGGGGTAAAATAATGGTTAAATGATAAATTCCCCCAAACTTATTCTTTGACACGCACAGATATTCAATCAAATCCATTTTTCACTCACCTCCATTCTTAAAATGTGAAAAAGTTATCAAAATGTGGAGGTGAGGCGGAGGAAATTTAGTTTTGATAAAGCGGCTCCTGTAAAAACAGGAGCTCCTCCGCGGGGTCAGCAGAAAAATACGGTTTTAATCTATGCCCATTTACTTTAAAAATCGAACCGTTTTTCAAATTTTCGACTTCAACCGTCCCGTGCGGGTGTACATACCGCACCACAAAAGGTCCTTTCCAACGAGATTTAAGCTTACCCGGATGAAGATGGAGACGTGAATCATAAAGAAGGACTTGTTGCCCCGATGTGAAGGTTTTTCTAGAAAGATTTTTATCGTGAAACACTTTAGTCCTATTCTTTACTATCACCGCATTATCGTAAGCTTCATCGCGGAGTTCGCTTAGCTCATTCAATTGCAGCTTCCGATAGCTGCCTGCATGATCAAGATCAAAATTAAGCTCTTTAATAGCCCACATTGCCTTATGTTCAATCTCGACAGGGAGGTGGCATGCCTTCCCAAACACAAGGCGGTATGGAGACTTACCAAGATCGGTCTTATAAGCGGTGCGGAATGCCCAAAGAGCATCCGTCAATTTGGTTGACCAATCTTTACGGTTTTTGGAAACCGTCTTCTCCAATATCTGTTTGATCTGCCTATTTGAGATCTCAGCCTGCCCTCTTGTTTGGGGATGATAGGGCGTAGAAAGCTTGTGAGTGATTGAATATTTCCGCATCAAGGCCTCGAAAGACCTATTGCAGAAATGTGTCCCGTTGTCGCTAATGATAGCGCGAGGGTGTCCGAATCGCGAGAAGATATTTTCTTTAAGGAACTTAATGACAACTTTGTTGTCATTAGTGCGACACGGTATAGCTTCCACCCACTTCGAGACATAATCAACCGCTAACAAGATATATAAATTCCCAAAGGAGTTGGGAAAAGGGCCCATAAAATCAATACCCCAAACATCAAATATTTCCACAACCAATATAGGTTGGAGCGGCATCTCGTTCCTTCGTGAAATCCGACCCAAATGCTGACATCGCGGACAAGTTTTGCAATGTTCAAATGCATCTTTAAATAATGTTGGCCAATAAAAGCCACATTGCAAAACTTTCTCCGCCGTTTTTCGAGGTCCAAAGTGACCGCCGCATGCCTGATCATGACAGAATGATAACACACTCTTGAATTCATCGTTAGGGACACACCTGCGAATGATTTGATCGGAACAATACTTGAATAGATATGGTTCATCCCAGTAAAAATATTTTACTTGGGATAAAAACCTAAGTTTGTCTTGTTTCGACCAATCGCTAGGTATAAGTCCCGTCGCAAGATAGTGTTGGAGATAGTGCCCTCAGAGTCGATTATTGGATCACAGGCACGTGATTGCAATGATTGAGGGAGGACCTATCCCGGTAGGACAGTCTTACTCAAGATGATAGTATGCTATCTGGTTTACCTTTATCATCGTGTACTGCTTTAGGTGACATGACAGATCACTATTGCACGTTGATAGAGCCCCTAGGATTCTTGCTTGACTACCGGCAGTATGAGGGCGATCATATACGTGGGAGCTGGTAGTCTATAAGCACATCCTTAAAAGGTCCCTAGTCGTAGGAGTTTCGAGACAGGGCATCGATACTCCAGAGTAGACTAGTGTATACAGTCGAGACCCCGACGAGGGGCGGTGGCCGGTCTCACAAGCCATTGGTGTCAGTTGGTTCACCTAAGATGTATACAGGTGCTCATTGGGTTATGAGTACACCGGACAGGACTCGCCGGGAACATGCTAGTTGGTCTTATACCTGACGTCAGATAGCAGTTCCCAGGTGACATGTGTACAGGTTAGTTCATCGACCTGGGGATCGTCATTTGTCTCGTGTGAGTTCCCACTGTACTTTGATTACTACCCTACCACGGCTCAAAGGAGTCGTGCAAACAGGTTTTAGTTGGGTACAGTCCCGAGCCACATGGAGGCAGTGAGCGGATCTTCGGGGGTTTCGTCTCTCCCGGTATTGGGGGTGAGGTCGCGCTGTGTCTAGGAGAGCCATTACACAAAGACCTTGGCCAAGGCAGGAGATTTACTGGTAGGTATTCCAGTAGTATCTCAGGGTGTTCTGGGCTACACTCCGACACGACTTGTACCGCTTTTGGGGGTCTGACTTTTACCAACCCCCTAGGCCCGCCATGCGATACTCATAGACGAACGGACCGGACTGTACGGATATTGTCACTGAAAGGCTCAGTTGGGTGTCGGGGTGAGCTTCCTCATCGACGTCCCTTTTAGTCAATAGTTGGTAGCCCGTCACGTATTGGCTTATACCTCTGACGTGCTAGTGGTTAAATCCACAGCCATAGTATTGACGAGTCTTTAGAGTCCACCACACTTTCAGTTACTCAAGCTTTCGGGCGAAACGCTGTAGAGGCCGTATGGAGATATGGCAGGGTCCGATCAGATACGTGCGGTATTGCACGGATCAGGATCGGACAGTTTTGTACTAGTGGCCATATGGATATATGGCAGCGTTCGATCAGATACGTGCGGTATTGTACGGATCAGGATCGGACGGATTTTACTAGCCGGCTTTGGTTTAAGCCGGTCCTAGTTTAGTACAGTGTAGATTCTGTCTCTTTGCATTTGTATCCGGACGGAATACAGATGCGGGTGTGTATGCACAGTATGGGGTTTTCCTGTAATTTATTACGGGACCAGTTTTCTGGAGTTGCCAGTTTGCTTTCCGTTCCGGCCGGTTTTCCTTTGTTCTTTCCCGGCCGGACTTTTCTGATGGAGGGGGTTATTTGCAGTTTTGCAAATAACACTTTGTGGAGGACTTATTTGCAAGATGATTAATTATGAAAGCATCTTTTCTTTTCAACCATCACTTGATTTGTATTAATGAGATTAGAAAGGATTTGAGGTTGATAAGAAAGATTGTTATGATGATGTTTAGGATATAGTCACCTTTCTACTTTTCCTACACTCACCTTCCTTCTATGGTTATGCTTCATATTCATTCCTCCACCTTATTCTTCTCACTTGATGAAAAATGGTAGAAAGAAAGAAAGAAGAAAAAGGAAAGAAAGAAAGAAGAAAAAAGAAATGAGAGAAAGAAAAAGAATGAGAGAGTTCATCTTAGTTTTGGAAGGAATTCTTCATCTCCTTCTTTTTCTTGTTTTGGAAAAATGAAAGTACCATTTTTCCTAATCCGATTCCTCCATCTATGGCAACCAACCCCAAAGTGAGCTATGATTCTACACTACACTTCCTACAGCATATCTTGAGCATGTCGAGTTGCCGGCTTCATGCGCGAGTTGCCTCGGTATTGAGGTGGGAGCCCGTAAAAGTATCCGGCTTCGTGGTGCCCTTTCCGACGAGGAGGAGACGGACGGAGATCCCGCGAGCAGATCGGAGTGGAGATGAAGACCGGAGGACTCGGATCGTATGGTATACTTCTCTACCCCCTCTCTAGATAGCTTAGACTAGTTTAATGGCACGATCCGGGGTTTAGTGCGCGCTGGTGCCGGTTTGCTAAGTCCGCAAAATTAAAGTTTATCACCGTTTCCGCGTTTGGCCGTCGGATTGACGGCCGGGGCGCCGCCGTGCACTTACAGATAGTTCACGATATCCACAAACCAAGGTTCGTAGGATACATTCAAGAGCTGTTCGTCGGGAAATGAGTCATTTATCGGCACGGTCACAGTTGGCGAAGAAGTGATGCGTGAAAGATGGTCGGCTACTACGTTTTCACATCCACTCTTATCTTTGATAACAAGATCAAATTCTTGTAACAATAGGATCCAACGTATTTGCCTGGCCTTTGCATCCTTCTTCGTTAAAAGATGTCGTAGGGCGGAGTGATCTGTGTAAACCACAATAGGCGAGCCAATCAAGTAGGGCCTGAATTTCTCTAATGCAAATACAACTGCCAAGAGTTCTTTCTCGGTAGTTGTGTAATTTATTTGTGCATCATTCAAGGTCCTACTTGCATAGTAAATTACATGTGGCATCTTATCAATATGCTGTCCCAAGACAGCACCAATAGCAAAATCTGATGCGTCACACATAAGCTCAAACGGATGGTTCCAATCCGGAGATGATAAAACGGGGGCTGTAGTGAGTGATTCTTTAAGCGATTCAAAAGCAGCCTCACAATCCGAATTGAAGTGAAAAGTAGTGTCCTTGGCCAATAGAAGGGTTAAGGGTCTAGCAATCTTGCTAAAGTCCTTAATAAATCTCCTATAAAATCCTGCATGACCAAGAAAGGATCGTATATCTTTGACGCAATTGGGACGAGGGAGGTTTTGAATGACATCTATTTTAGCTCTGTCGACCTCAATGCCTTTATGTGAAATTATATGTCCAAGTACAATACCTTCTTGAACCATAAAATGGCATTTTTCCCAATTCAAAGTCAAGTTCTTATCCTTACAGCGGGTAAGAACAGCGTCAAGATTACGAAGGCAGTCCTCAAAGGAGTCCCCAAAAATGGAGAAATCGTCCATAAAAATTTCTAGAAAATTTTCCACCATATCTGAAAATATCCCCATCATGCACCGCTGAAATGTAGCGGGAGCGTTGCATAACCCAAAGGGCATGCGTCTATAGGCAAAAGTTCCGAAAGGGCAAGTAAAAGTGGTTTTATCTTGATCCTTTTCGGCGATGGGGACCTGGTTGTAACCAGAGTATCCGTCCAAGAAACAGTAGTATTCGTGTCCCGCTAATCGTTCTAACATCTGGTCAATGAAAGGTAGAGGGAAGTGATCTTTCCTCGTCGCGGCATTGAGTTTCCTGTAATCGATACATACGCGCCACCCAGTTTGGGTGCGTGTTTGGATTAACTCATTAGCCTCGTTAGTGATGACCGTGATGCCAGACTTTTTAGGGACCACATGAATTGGACTTACCCATTGACTATCAGATATGGGGTAAATTATTCCACTATCAAGACACTTGACGATTTCTTTCTTTACCGCCTCCTTCATAACGGGATTTAACCGTCTTTGTGGGTCTCGGGTTGGTTTGGCTTCATCCATCAGATGTATGTGATGTTCAACAATTAAGGGACTAATCACTTTGATGTCGGCCATTGTCCAACCAAATGCTTCCCGATTCGATCTCAACACTGCCAAAAGTGCATTCTCTTGCTCTAAGGCTAGAGAAGCGGAAATAATCACTGGCAAAGTCTCATTCTCTCCTAAATATGCATATTCAAGATGAGAAGGTAGCGGTTTGAGATCAAGAATTGGCGGAGAGACAATAGAAGGAGGGGTAACAGAATGATATTCGGACTCCTTAAGAGGTTCAAAACTTGCATAAGATATTGACTCGGAAAGTGCTGCTGACTTTTGCAACGAGTCAACGGGTTCAATCTCAAGGTCGGACTCATTGAACGTATCCTCACTGTGAAGTGGTGCAAGATCAAACGATGTCTCATTAGTGTTGTCGAGAACATCAAAGCAAAGTTCCTCATCCATGCAGCTTTCGGGAGCTATCTCGTGGATGGAACAAACATCCAGCAAATGAGCAGATGGTTCTGATGGCTGACTTCCTAGCTTGTAAATATTAAGCTCAATTTTCATTTTCCCGAAGGATAAGTTCATAGAACCGTTACGACAATTAATCACAGCGTTAGAAGTTGCTAGGAAGGGTCGACCAAGTATCACCGGGATTTGATTGCGTGGGTTTGCCACAGGTTGTGTATCTAAAACAATAAATTCCACGGGAAATATGAATTCCCCGACTTTAATTAACACATCCTCTAGTTCGCCCCGAGGTTTGGTGATAGATCGATCAGCCATTTGGAGAGTACAATGGGCGGGTTTTAACTCTCCAATTCCTAACTGCTCGTATACTGAATAAGGAAGCAAGTTGACGCTAGCGCCTAGATCGAGTAAAGCACGATTTATATTTTTACCCCCAATAGAAATAGAGATTGTAGGACAGCCGGGGTCCTTACGTTTCTTTGGTATTTGTTGGGTAAAAGCTGTGCTAACATTACTCGTCATGAAAACCTTTTTAGGCACTTGAGTTTTTCTCTTCCTAGTGCACAAGTCTTTAAGGATTCTTGCATAAGATGGGACTTGTTGAATAGCATCTAGGAGAGGAATATTCACGCTAACTTGCTTAAACATTTCCACAATCTTCTCCATTTGTGGGTTAGGTCGGTTGGCCCTTAATCGGTTTGGAAATGGAGTACGGTCAATAAGTTTTGGGTCCAACGTTTGTGGAGAAGACTGTGGCGACGGATTCGATCCTATAATTGGAGTGGGCATCGACTTAGATAGATTTGGCGAAATGTTTGAGCCTTGGGGAAAACGGAGAATAGGCTCGGATGAAGGTGGAAGACTAGACGAGTTAGGGGAAGAAGAAGAAGAAGGGGTATCAAGTGTGTCACTATCATCAACTTGCTCACCCACTTGGTTGTTCAGCACTCTCCCCGATCTCAACGTAGTGATGGCATTCACATTATGACTTTGTGAATGGCCAGGATTCGGTAGGGGTTGAGATGGGAGTTTCCCTTTCTCTCTCGCACTCATTGCGGCATTTAACTGTGCGATTTGGTTTTCTATTGATTTTATACTCTCACCATGGGAGGAGGAGTTTTTCGTTAGGGCATCAATAGAAGACCTCATCTCAGCCGAATTTTGCATGGATTGTTTCATGAACATATCCAAAGTTTGTGCAAGTGAGTTGTCAATACCGGCCACTTGTGGTGTAGAAATGTTGGCCGGATTTTGGAAATTTTGTGACTGAAAGGGGGGCTGATTCTGTGGTTGTGGTTGCTGTGGAAGAGGTCTTTGATAATTGCTTTGTTGGTTTTGATTCCAAGCAAAGTTAGGATGATTCCTCCATCCTTGATTGTACGTAGAAGAATAAGGGTCGTTTCTAGGTCGCTGCTGAAAAGCAGCATTAGCTTGAAACGAAGCATTCATAGGACATTCTTCCGTTAAGTGTGAAGGATCCGAACAGCAACCACAAACGGTCTTAGGAAGCGTAACCTGATTTAGGGAGAATGATGAAAATTTGTTCTCCATAGCATCGAGTTTCTTCTGCATCGCTGCCATTTCGGCTTTTACTGCGATGGAAACATCGAGTTGGTGAATACCTCCCTTAGTTGAAGCTGGTCTTACGCTTTCCCACTGCAAAGTGCTTTCTGCGAGGTCTTCCAGATATTTCCAAGCTTCACCGTCATCTTTAGACATGAAATTGCATTGACACATTGTTTCAAGCATCTGCTTTGTCGCTGGATTAATGCCCTCATATATAATCCGACATAAATCCCATCTTTGTATTCCGTGATGGGGGCATTGGACAAGCAGATCTTTGAAACGTTCAAAGCACTTCCAAAATGGTTCATTGGGAAGCTGGGTGAACTGGTTAATCTCGCTCCTAACATGTGCAGTCTTATGATTTGGGTAAAACTTCTTAAGAAATGCTACGACGAATTCATCCCAATTAGTGATAGAGTGTGCGGCAGTATTATAAAGCCATTTTTCTGCCAAGTCGCACAGTGTGAATGGGAGAAGACGTAAGCGCATAGCATCTAAAGTCAATTGTGAAGTACCCATCATTGCGCATACGTTTTCGAATTTGGTGATGAAAACGTACGCGTCTTCCCATTCAAGCCCGTGAAATTTGGGCAGCAGATTGATGTAGTGGGGTTTAATCTCGAAATTATCCCCGTTAGGTGGTGGAAGAGATAGACAAGTAGGAAGAGGACCACGAATAGGATAGCATCTCTCTTGGAGAGAGATGCGCGGTGGATTCTGCGCACCTGCGGGTGGTGGCAGCGTGGTGTTATACTCTGATGGAGTGCCGTACATCTCGGTTGATGTGGTGTGTAGTGGGGGAAAAGAAGATGAAGAAGTACCGACTTCGGCGTCGATAACAGGAACGCGGACAAGACGGGCACTAGGATCCCGTGTCCAGCCGAGCATGCACTAAGCGGGTTTAGTGCAAGTGGCAGCGTGTGTGTGATTTTAAAATTGGCTTGTTTTGAAAAAGTGGGACTCAAGACAAATCTCCCTAATATGCACAAGCAACCCTAGAACTAAGGTTACCTAGGTCAGTCTCTAGACAGCTCCTAACTAAGGCTAGAAATAGGACCTCAAACCGCCTCTTCACGGACAAGTACGGCCAGGTAAGTAGGAAGGAACCACCACTACAGTGGGCCTAATTAAAAACCACTAGCCTAGACACCGCAATGTCAGTTAGGATAAACGGCCGATGCCTATACTAGTCTTTTTCCTATTGAGCTCGACAGTCCTTAGAGTCTGGTCTAGATATTTTTTAAATTAATGAATGGTTGTTCTATATGCTCGGTTTGTGATTTGTGGGGCTTAGGAAGGGTGATGAAATCCCCACCTAATCTTGATTTGGTCTTTGCCCCTTAAAATCCCTATTAAATATGCAAAACAAACCAAACACAAAACTTTTTGCAAAAAGATTTTTGAGCGGCGCAATTTTGCAAAGAATCCTGCAGAAAATAGATTTTATTGGATTTGAGGAGAGAGAGAAGGAGTTGAGAAGCTTACCAGAGAATTTCGTAGCCCTAATCCCTTCAAGCCGCCGCGCTTCCGCCGCCAGTAAGCCCTTTGTGCCGCGTTTCCGCCGCGAGGTGGTTGGATTGCTTGATGAAATTTTTTCTGTGTCCCTCTGTGCTCCTCTGGATCTCTAAAAATGTCTCTATTTCCTGTTTCCCTTAATTCTGTGACTCCAGATCTCCTTGCAAAAATCCACGCACAAATCGTTAAATATGCAATTTGCAATTTTGTGTTAATAATGATATGACTCGTCAAAGAATTCAACACAAATAGTAAAAATAAAAAATTACGCACGTATCCCCGGCAACGGCGCCATTTGATTGTTACGAAAGAGATTGTTTTTGTAGTTAACCGCAATCAATAACGGTGTCGCGTGTAGCTAGACCGAGATGAGTACGGGTCGTCCTCAGGGAAACGTGGAACCTTTTACTTTTACTTTAGATGTGTTGAGAAAGAGAGAAGGGATAAAGAATTTTATAGAAAGATTTCTAGATCTACGTTAAACAATAATGTAAAATATAGATCTAGATTATTTTAAATATGTAATTAATATAATAAGAGGGCTTGTAGGGTTCGTTAGGATTTAGTAGTTATGGAAGATTAATTAAAAGTTATCCTTTTTATCCATTAATAGATTTAGAACTAGAACGACGGTGATGCATGTAGATTAGGGTTTCTGGAGGGAAAAGAAATCCCACTCTTAACCCTTATCTCGACACGGAACTCCGTTCATATCTAGCCTTTACCAAAACAATCATTAATCTAATCTCTAATCGCGGTCGGAACTAGCAAAGAATTGCTAGCGCGCCCGATTAGGATGTTAATGATTCTTTTGATAAAGTTCCTAAACTTTATAGGACTTAAAAAGGGTTTAATTATTTTCATCTCCCATTAGCCTACCCTAATCCTACGAACCCTAACAAGCGGAGAATTACTCGCGCATGTTGGGAGAAGAAGATGAAAAGAAAGAGAGGGAGAACATAATGTAAAAAAAAACAATTAAATAAAAAAAACTATCTTTATTAATCAACTCCTTCAAACTACACTTTTAATCCATAGAAAATGATTACAAAACTTGATTTGCTTCTCGATCTTTCCTAAGGAGGTAGTCGAACAGTCGATGATCAGCCTGGATGCGTGAGCGTCGGGAGCTTCATGATCTCTTCGGCTTGATACCTTTTTCCAAGAGGCCCTCGGTGCCTTTATATAGTGCAAACCAAAATCTTTAGGCTGGAAACTTGGTAAAATTTGGTAGTTATCAATCTCCAAAAATCTTGCTTTCCAAATCATCATGATTGCGGCGGATCCGCGGCCCCAGGGTGGGTTTGGCCGCGGATCCGCGCTCAATGGTATGGATCTCTTTGTCGTTTCTCTTGGGCTCTCTGATGGTGACATTTGGCATTCCTAGGCATCTTCAGAATCTGAAAATATTTTCTCGGTTGCTTCCAGACTTAGTCCCCAAGTTTGCTCTTTAATTTGGAAAGTATTCTTCAACAAATTGATTTGTTTGTTAAATCCTTCATAACAACTTGGAAATAATCTGCACAACAACTCATATAAGATTTTAGTAGACTTTGTTCTACTAGGATTAGACCAATAATATTATTTGCATACATTTTCCTACCAAATGATAATTAAAATATATTAACACATGGAAAATAATGTTTTTACACATAAACCCTCATATGTATAATATATTATAATAAAGTCCTTTTTTAATATAAAAATGGTAGGAAAAATGTACTACAAATATGCAGTTTTATCGACTGAACATATTGCATAACCCAAAGGGCATGCGTCTATAAGCAAAACTACCGAAAGGACACGTAATATTGTCTTATCTTGATCCTTTTCAGCGATAGGGATCTGGTTATAGCCAGAGTATCCATCTAAGAAACAGTAGTATTCATGTCCGGCTAATCGTTATAACATCTGGTCAATGAAAGGTTGAAGGAAGTGATCTTTTCTCGTTGCGGCATTGATTTTTCTATAATCAATGCATACCCGCCATCCAGTTTAGGTGCGTATTTGGATCAACTCATTAGCCTCATTAGTTATGACCGTGATGCCAGAATTTTTAGGGATCACATGAATAGGACTTACTCATTGGCTATCAGATATTGGGTAAATTATGCCATTATCTAGGCATTTGACGATTTCTTTATTTACTGCCTCCTTCATGACGGGATTCAACTATCTTTGTAGGTCTCGAGATGGTTTGGCTTTATCCATCAAATATATATGATATTCAACAATCAAGGGACTAATCCCTTTAATGTATGCCATTGTCCAATCAAAACTTGCTGATTTGATCTTAAGACCGACAAAAGAGAGCTCTCTTGCTCTAAAGCTAGAGAAGCCGATATGATGACGGGCAAAGACTCATTCTCACATAAATATGCATATTTAAGATAAGAAGATAGTCGCTTGAGATCTAGTGTCGGCGGAGGGACGATAGAAGGTAAGGTAGGGGAATTATACTCGGACGCGTTAAGAGGTTTATAGCTAGCGTAGGATATATACTCAGAAGGATCGACTAACTTTTGCGACAAGCCAAAGGATTCGAACTCGTGGTTGAACTTGTCAAAAGGGTCCTCACTAGTATAGTAATTTGCAGGATCAAACAATGACGCACTAGTGTCGTCGAGATCATTAATGCAAAGTTCATCAACTTCGCAGCTGTCGGAAGCTATCTCGTTGACAGAATATATGTCGATTAGATGAGCAGAAGGTTCAGAGGGTTGACTTCCTAGCCTGTAAATGTTAAGCTCAATTGTCATCTTCTCGAAGGATAGGTTCATGGAACCGTTACGACAATTTATTACAGCATTGGAAGTTGCTAGAAAAGGCCGACCTAGAATCACCGGGATTTGGTTTCGTAGATTCGCCACAGGCTATGTATCTAGAACTATAAAGTCCACAGGGAATATAAATTCCCCGACTTTGATTAACACGTCATCTAGCTCACCCATAAGGTGGGTGATAGATTTATCGGGCATCTGGAGAGTGCAGTGTGCTGGTTTCAACTCTCCTATGCCTAACTGCTCATACACAGAATACGGGAGCAAATTAACACTAGCGCCTAAATTGATACTTTTGCCCCCAATAGTTATGGATATTGTAGGATAATCGGGGTCCTTGCGTTTTTTCGGTAACTGTTGGGTAAAAGCAGTGCTCACATTACTCGTTAAGAAAACCTTTTTAGGCACTTGAGTTTTCCTCTTCCTAATGCACAAGTCCTTAAGGATTTTCGCATAAGACGGAACTTGCTGAATTGCATCTAGGAGAGGAATATTTATGTTAACTTGCTTAAACATTTCCACAATATTCTCCATTTATGCATTTGGTTTGTTGGCCCTCAACCTTCTTGGAAAAGAAGCTTTATTAATAAGGGTTGGGTCCAACATTTGTGGAGAAGTTTGTAGGGATGGAATGGATCCCAAAATTGGATTTGGGATCGTTTGAGGTTTATCCAAGGAAGTGGGCTGAGAGTTTGAACCTAGTGAAGAATGGAGAATAGGCTCAGAAGAAAATGGTGGACTGGAAGAATTAGGGTTAGAAATAGTAGCCGGGGTTTCATCATCATCAACTTCAATTTATTCCCCAACTTGGTTGTGCAGCACTCTTCCCGATCTCAACGTAGTTATGACACTCACGTTATGATTTTGTTGGTTAAAAGCGATGTTTGCGCTTTGTGAGTGGTCGGGATTTGGTAGAAATTGAGATGGAAGTCTCCCTTTCTCTCTCTCACTCATCGCGGTATTTAACTATGCAAGTTGTGCTTCTATCGATTTAATGCTTTCACCGTGGGAAGAAATGTGTTGCACTAACGTTTGGATAGAAAACATTAAATTAGCCGTCGTTTGTGTAGATTGTTTAATGAACGTTTCTAAGTTACGTTCGAGTACAGAGGTTTTATTGGTACCGGCCATTAGGAAAGAATTATTATAAGATGCAAAGTTGTCGGCCGGGTTTTGAAAAGATTGCGGTTGAAAGGGGTGCTGACTTTGTTGTCGTGGCTGCTATTGCTGTGGGGGAGGCCTTTGATAGTTGCTTGGGAACTGGTTTTGATTTTGAGTTTGGTTTTGGTTCCAAGCAAAATTAGGATGATTCTTCCATCCCTGATTGTATGTGGAAGAATAAGAATCGTTTCTAGATCGTTGCTGAAAAGCAGCATTAGTTTGTTCTTGATCTTGAAACGGAGGATTTAAAGGACATTCTTCCATTAAATGTGATGAGTTAGAACAGCAACCACACACGGTTTTGGGAAGCATAACTTGGTTTAGGAAGGCTAATGAGAATTTGTTTTCTTAAGCTTCGAGTTTCTTTTGTATCGCGGCCATTTCGGCTTTCACTACGATGGAAATATCGAGCTGATGGATACATGCCCTAGATGAAGAAGTTGGTTTAACGCTCTCCCACTATAATGTTTATTCAGCGATATCTTCCAAGAATTGCCAAGCTTCGCCATCGTCTTTAGACATGAAATGACATTGACAAATGGTTTCTAGTATCTGTTTTGTCGCTGGATTAATACCCTCATATCTAATTCGGCAAAATTATCATCTATCAATTCCGTGATGAGAGCATTGGACAAGAAGATCTTTAAACCGTTCAAAACATTTCCAAAATGGTTCGTTGGGAAGTTGGGTAAACTGGTTAATCTCGCTTCGAATACGGGCGGTTTTGTGATGAGGGTAAAATTTCTTAAGGAATGCTATCACGAATTCATCCCATTTATCGATAGAATGTGCGGCAATACTATAAAACCATTTTTCTGCCAGGTCGCACAAGGTAAAAGGGAGAAAATGTAATCACATAGTATCCCGTGAAAGTTGGATTGTGCTCATCATTGCGCATACGTTCTCGAATTTGGTTATGAAAACGTATGCATTTTCGGATTCAAGCCCATGAAATTTGGACAGCAGGTTGATGAAGTGGGATTTAATTTCGAAATTATCTCCATTGGCTGGTGAAATAGAAAGACAAGTAGGAAGGGGCCCGCGTACGGGGTAGTATCTTTCTTGGAGAGAGATGTGCGGTGGATTTTGCGCACCTACGGATATTAGCAGGGTGGTATCGTGAAATTCCGATGGAGATCCGTCCATTTCAGGAGATGTGGTGGGTGGAGGGAAAATAGAAGATGAAGAAGTACTGATTTCGGAGTCGATAGCAAAGACGCGGTGTCACGCCCCGCTTCCCAGAGTACGCTAAGATGGGCACGTGACATAGCCAACCATGCTACCTGTGGGTAGGAAGTATCCATCCACAGTCACATTACGGCAGTAAAGATATCAAGAACAATAATAAACTATCTAACACATGTCCATAAGCCGGAAATAAACGAGTCAAGAATAAAATAATACGGAAACGAAAGATCCAATACAAGAATAACTGGAATGCATGTCCCATAATGCGGGCTCACATCAGAAATGAAATAATACTGAAAGTAAATGAACTAACTACTAGCGAGTCCTCACTGCTCAGCCTGCTGACTGAAGTACTCCTGCTCGGACTGCAGCAAGGGTAAGGAATCTGGGCCATGCAAAACCCAGACGTCAGCGCGTTATAACATCAAGCAATAATATATAAACAGAGTAGCAAGACATGCAAGTATGATCATAAATGGTAAAGCAGGTGTAACAGCAATATAAATCAGGGCAGTGAAAGGTAGTGTGCAGTGAGTAATCTAAACTGATCTATTGGGTTAACTACTCTCAAGTCTTGAAATCAATTTGATGAATCATCGATATAACTCAATAGTATCCCGTGCGTATCCGGGATCACGGTGAAGATTCTCGGGCTGAAACCGAGACATGCCGCTAGGCACTAAAGGAAAAGGGGTAATGATGAATGATGTCTGCAGCATCATCCCAAGGCTAGCCTAGCCTCTAAAAAGGTAGTGGATAACGATGGATGATGTCAGCAGCATCATCCCAAGGCTGGTCTAGCCTCTAAAACTGATCAGTAAATGTAGCGAACTGTCGAGTTACATGTCAGGTTTCATCATTGATTTCCCCATACCCCCAGGTTATATGTATTCAAGTCAGGTATTAAATAATCTGGAGCTAATGCCAACACAGGATCAGGCAGGTACATGTTTGTCTGGATAGACAACAGGAACTGTCCGTAAGGACAACAGGTCAGGTTTGTTGGCATTAGTCACAAGATCGGGTAATAGGTAAAGCATGGTACATCAGGTCAAGTCAAGTAATGTATATAGGTGTCATGTCATGTCAAGAGTTGCACGGTACCATGTCGTGTCAAGTAAAAGGTGCAACAAGTCATGTCAGGGTGCACAAGATGTCATATGTGTGCTCATAATCAACTAACGTAAGCATGGGTATACAGAACAAGTATGGGTACTGATAGCACAATAAACTGGAACATATAATATGATATGCAAATAGGTACAGATTAAACTATATGGATGCACGGTTATCGATTAGAGTCAGGGTTATGGTTCCGACATTAAGTATTATACCCTAAAAGAATATAGAATATTAAAATCACATTAACATGTATTAAATGACCCAGTGATGCAATTATATAAAAAAAAAGGGTTAAATGGATGCAAACGGGTGTCCGATAGGGTAGAAACCATTAAAAGGTACTGTGGGCTATGCAGATAATTATTATGTGATTTAAACACGTATGAGGGTACTACGATAGTAAACTAAAATGCAACTGGTATGTTTCGAGTTCTGAATCTAAAAAAGATATAAACGGAACATCGAACTGTTAAATTGGAACACGTGACTTTAGATTCTATCTATAGGTTTAATATTCAAATAAATAGTTATAAAATCATATAGATAGCATGTAGCAAGTTTTACTTGCCTCGACGGATCGTGATACGGTTATACGGAACGTTACACGTCGGCGGGAAAAATCGCGACGCACGCACGGTACACGGAAAGAGTCCAAACAACGCACGATGGGATCACACGGGTCAGATATCCTCGCTGGGTCGTCGAGATCGTCGACGGCGCGACCGGATTCCGGCGAACACAAAAAACAGTAAGCAATACAAGAAAATAAATGTATAAAGAAATGAAGAAGATAAGAAGAGAAGAAGGGAAAGAGGAAGGGAGAGAAGGAAACTCACCGTGGTTAGCGAAGATGGCCGTGAGGTGTCGACGGCGTCGACGGAGCTCCGGTGGTGAGGAAAAGAAAGGAAGGAAGAAGAAGAAAGAAGAAGGAAGAAGAGGTGGTGAGGCTTACTGTGGTGCACGGAGCCGGGATAACGAGGACGAGAGACACCGGCAGCGATCACCCCGGCGATGCAAAGGCGTGCAGGGGGTGCTCGGGCCTGGGTCGAAAGGTGTGCTGGCTCGGAAGAAAAGAGATGGAGGCGAAGGTGATGAGGGTGAGGGGATGACGAGGTCGGGATTGTGCCGTCGGCTGTCGGCGACAGCGTGAAGGGAAGACGGCGGCTAGGGTTAGATGGTGATGGGTTTCGTAAAAAAAAAAGAGAAATGCGAAGAAAGAATATATATATAGAGGGGAGAGAGAAAGAGAGAGATACGGAAGAGAGAGAGAGAGAATCGAGAGGAGAGAAAGGAGATCGAGAGGAGTGAGAGAGAGGGGGGGAACATTGAGGAGAGAGAAATTTGGATTTTATGTAGGAGAGAGAAAGAGAGAACAGAGAGAAGAGAGAGAAGAGAGAGAGAGAAAGAGAAGGGAAGAGAGAGAGGAGATCGATATGGTGGGGGCCAGCGCAAAAGAAACTGGGATTTGATTGGCCCGGGGATGAGTGAAAGAATTTGATTTAGGTAAAAGAAAATTTAAAAAGATTTAAAATAGTTTTTAGGAAATCTTCTGAACTGAAAAAAAAAATGAGAATTTAAATTTAAAATTCAAATAATTGAATTTTTAGCGGGATATAAAATATTTCAGAAATACGCCCGGGTCGGGTCCAAAATTTTGGATTTGAAATATGAAAATTATTAGCAAGTTCCAAAATTTAAAATGAAAGATTATGTAACAGAAATGCATACCCCCAAGAACAGACGCACGTACGTGCGCGTAGCCATCCAAACACGTCCGTTTCACTGAACGGGACGAGAACATGATGCAAGGACGCTATCACAGGGTTAGAGGTATCATGCATGCTATATCATGTATTTTTAAATTATTTTATGTGACTTAAATTGTTATATGCAAAAAATATGTGATGCTAGGGTATTCTATAACTATAAAACAACAAGCTCAAGCAAGCGGGTACTACGTAAAGTAAACTACCATTCGCATCCAAACACGGTAAATGAAATAAACACCACAAACAACACATACGGCAACAGAAATTGGTATAATTGAACTTGGTTGTTACATTATACCCAACTACAAAAAGAATTTCGTCCTCGAAATTCCAAGAACAGAAAAAGGATAAACGACCCACAAACTACAAGAAAAGATGGGGAAACTTCTGTCGGATTTCATCTTCTCGTTCCCAAGTTGACCCTCCATGTGAGCGATTACCCCAAGAAACAAGTACAAGAGAGATAACCTTGTTCTTAAGAATCTTTTCCCTTCGGTCCACAATCGCAATCGACCGCTCCTCAAAATTCAAGTCTTCTCGGACGGTTAGCTCCGAATGATCCAACACATGTGGTTCATCTCGAACATACTTACGGAGTTGAGATACGTGAAACATGTCATGAATATTCACCAAGGATTGCGGTAACGCCAATCGATACGCTACCTCACCAACACGCTCCAAAATCGCAAAAGGTCCGACGAATCGAGGACTGAGCTTTTCTCGATTTCCGAAACGAATCACCCTTCTAGTCGGTGATATCTTCAAGAATACCAAATCACTCACGGCGAAATCTAGAGGTCTTCTCGACGTATCTGCCCAACTCTTCTGTCGGTCTTGTGCTGCTTTCATATGATTCCAGATAGCATTTACTTTCTCAACTGTCTGCACAACCAAATCTGGTCCCAACAATCTTCGTTCACCGACATCGTCCTAACAAACAGGTGAACGACACTTGCGACCATATAAAACTTGGAATGGAGTCATCTGAATAGTTGCGTGGAAACTGTTGTTGTAAGAAAACTCCACCAAATGTAGATGATCCTTCCATGAACCCTTGAAGTCCAACATGCAAGCTCTCAGCATATTTTCAAGAGTTTGGATCGTTCTCTCCGACTGGCCATCTGTTTGAGGATGATAAGCTGTGCTAAACTTCAATCGAGTCCCCAAACTTTCCTGTAAGCTCCTCCAGAAGTGTGATAAGAACCGAGTGTCACGGTCGGACACGATGCTCACCGGTACTCCATGCAATTTTAAAATCTCCTGCATATACCGCTCTGCCAAAGTTTCTGTTGATTGACCAACTCGAAAATGAATGAAATGAGCTGCCTTGGTCAAACGATCAACAATCACCCAAACTGCATTGTTGCCTTTTGGACTCCGCGGTAGAGCTGTCACGAAATCCATGGTTATATGTTCCCACTTCCACTGAGGAATCGGAAGTGGTTGCAATAAACCAGCAACCCTTTGATGTTCAGCCTTAACTTGCTGACACACCAAGCACTTTGCCACAAAGCGGGCAATCTCCCGTTTCATGCCTTCCCACCAGAAATGTTGTCGTATATCTGGGTACATTTTCGTCCCTCCTGGATGTACGGAATATGCTGAACTATGTGCCTCCTTCATAAGTTCTTCAAGAATGTCTCCCTTTGGCACACACAAACGGCTACCATAACGCAACGAACCCTCTTCATGGATCAGTAAATCTGTTCGAAGCCCAGCTTCAACCTGTTCTCGCAACTTTTGCAATCTAGGGTCCTGCGACTGTGCTGCTTTAATATTCTCGATCAACGACGAATGTACCTGCAGCTGCATCAACTGTCCCGAAGAATGCGGTAGCACAACCTCCAAATCAAATCTTCGAAAGTCTTCAATGAGTTCCTTCTGTGTAGTCAATATCTGAATTGCTGGTAACCGACTGAGCGCATCCGGCACGACATTAACTTTCCCCGGATGGTACTTAAGATCAAGATCGTAGTCAGCCATTAGCTCCAACCATCTGCGCTGCCTCATATTAAGCTCCTTCTGCGTGAACACATACTTCAAGCTTTTATGATCAGTGAAAACCTCGACCCTTTCGCCCAAAAGGTAGTGTCTCCAAATCTTCAAAGCGAAGATTACAGCCGCAAGCTCCAAGTCATGAGTTGGGTAATTCTTCTCATGGGTCTTCAATTGTCTCGATGCGTACGCTATAACCTTCCCATGCTGCATCAAAACACATCTCAATCCTTTCCCAGATGCGTCGCTGTGAATCACCAATCCTCCGGAACTGTCTGGCACAGTCAGAATAAGAGCGGTTATAAATTTCTGCTTCAACGCCTCAAAAGCTGACGCATACCTATCCGTCCACAAAAAAAGGTACCTCCTTGCGCGTAAGCTTAGTCAACGGCTCCGCCAGACGAGCAAAGTTCTCCACGAACCTTCTGTAATCCCCGGCGAGTCCAAGAAAGCTTCTTATCTCCGCAACATTCTTCGGAATCGGCCAATCTCGGACTGCTGCAATCTTTTCGGGATCAACAGCGATTCCGTCGCCAGACACGACATGCCCCAAAAACTTTACTTCTTCCAGCCAAAACTCGCACTTGCTCATCTTTGCATATAATTTTTCTTGTCTCAACGTCTGCAGTGCGATCTTCAAATGTTCTGCATGCTCTTCAATACTCTTCGAGTAGACCAGAATATCGTCATTGAACACCACCATAAACTGGTCCAAGAATGGTGAAAAGATTCGGTTCATCAAGTCCATGAATATCGTCGGTGCATTCGTTACTCCGAAGGGCATCACTAAGTACTCGTAATGTCCATACCGAGTTCGGAACATCGTCTTGCAAATATCTTCAGTTTTCACTCGGACCTGATGATATCCGGATCGCAAATCCAGCTTCGAGAATATCCTCGCGCCACTAAGCTGCTCAAATAATTCGCCAATGCGAGGGATCGGGTACTTGTTCTTAATAGTCACCCGGTTTAATTCTCAATAATCGATGCGCATTCTCCTTGTGCCATCTTTCTTCTTGACTAGAAGAACTGGAGCTCCCCAAGGCGAGTTACTGCTTCGAATCCAACCCTTCTCAAGTAATTCAGTAACCTGCTTCTTAACTTCTTCCAATTCCACTGGTGCCATTGGATAATACGCTTTAGAAACTGGCGCTGCACCAGGAATAAGATCAATCGCGAACTCTACGTCTCGCTTCGGCGGTAATCCTGATATGTCTTCGAATACGTCTATGAAATCTCAAACAGCAGCTGGCGCTTCATCTTTATCAACTTCCAACGAAGAAAGAACACTAGTTGTCGGCCTAGCCCTAAACTCGACTGGCCCGACAGAACTGCTTCCTCCAGTAAAGATAAACTCGGGATGTCCGGGAATCTGGAAAATTACTTTCTTTGCCCTACAATCAATGCGAGCATGGAAAGTGCCGAGAAAATCCATTCCCAAAACGACTTCAAAGCTGCCCGTATCAATCACCAAGAAATCTGCAAAAAGCTCCCGTCCGCAAACAACAACTGCACAATCCTTACACTCTCTAGTAGATATGATTTTCCCATTCCCAGTGTGTATGTCCCAGAAACTAGACAGGGTCGTGCAAGTAATCGAGTGTGTAGCTATAAACTTGGACGACATAAAACAGTGGGATGCACCAGAATCAAATAACGCTAATGCGGGAAAATCATGAACAAGTAGAATACCTGAAACAACTTCTCCTGAAGCTTTAGCTTCCTCAGCCGTCAGGGTAAAAGCTCGAGCTTGATTGGGTCCTTGAGTTAGCTGCTTCTGTCCCGGAAACGGTTTCTGCGGCGTCTTCTGAAGATCATCCTTTGTGCGAAGCTTCGACGGACAAGCGTTAATAGTATGATCCGCCGATCCACAAATCAAACAAATCCCTTGCCTCCATCGACAGTCTCTTTGCACATGTCCGGGTAAATGGCAGTAATTACAAATCACGCTCCTCCTTTGATCAACGACAGCAGGCTTCTTCATAGGTGTTACGCCCCAACGGTTCACTGGAATACCTCTGTGTCCAAGTGCTCGGTTCGGTGCAAAAGCCGGCTTCCGAACTGTAATTGTTGTTTGCTGTACACTCCCAGTCTTCACAGATAGGCTCTGCTGTTCTCGGGCCACCGTAAGTACCTGTGAGAAAGTGGTCAAACCCAGGGAGACAATCTGCCTCTGGATGTCCACATCCAAACCGCACATGAACCTCCTTGCCCTATCAGCATCGTTGGCAACCAAAGGTCCAGCGAATCTACTGAGCCGCGTCCACTCAGCTGCATGTACATCTACAGGTGCACCGTTCTGCTTTAGACTGATGAACTTCTCTTCCATTTCCTCCCGTGCAGTCCGCGGGAAGAACTTCTCTAGGAAACTCTTTGAAAAATCCACTCACTTGATCGGCTTGGGCAAGCGGGTCTCTTCCACAAGCCAGCATTCACGGGCGTAATCCACCAACTGGATGCGTACCACATCCACTCTCTTATCTTCGGGGATCTGTGCCGCAATGAGTAAATTCTCCGTGTCAACCAGCCATTGCTCCGCTGGCAACGGTTCCTCCAAACCAGTAAAGACAGACGGACCCAATCTTCTGAAATCCGCTACGGTTCCCACACGATCCACTGGTCTGGCCACAACATTGTTCACGGACCGCTGAACGGTCCAAAAACCTTCCTGTAAGGAGTCAGCTTGCTGCTGGTTCAGCTCGGTCTGCCGTCTTTGGTTCTCCAACATCCCACGTATTACTCCAAGTATAGCGGCTTCGTCAACACGTCTTTGATACGTTTTCAGATTCTTGTCTGCCATATTCCTGAAATCAAAGCACCCAAAGGATTAGCATGATAACAGATTCAAAATGTAGGTTAAGGAAATGAATCAAGGCTAGAACTCCAAGTTACTTAAATAGAGTACCGCATTGTAACCATGCCGCGGTATCATAGCTACAATCACATAACTCCACCCAAGTCGCCTAAGTTCTAGAAATACATAAGGAACCAGGTTTCGAGTCGATGTGCAAAAGAGGTTTTCATATCGTAAAAGTATAACCAGGAGGAGGTTAAGATTCAAGAATGGTAAGACGGTAAGGTGGCAGGACATGTTTCTTAATCACAAGTATTCTGATTCGTGTATTGGGTCCAATACCCAACTACAAAAGAATTAAACCCGATTAACCTATAACCTATGGCTTTGATACCAAAAGAACCATGTCACGCCCCGCTTCCCAGAGTACGCTAAGATGGGTACGTGACATAGCCAACCATGCTACCTTTGGGTAGGAAGTATCCATCCACAGTCACATTACGGCTGCAGAGATATCAAGAACAATAATAAACTATCTAACACATGTCCATAAGCCGAAAATAAATGAGTCAAGAATAAAATAATGCGGAAGCGAAAGATCCAATACAAGAATAACTGGAATGTATGTCCCATAATGCGGGCTCACATCAGAAATGAAATAATACTGAAAGTAAATGAACTAACTACTAGCGAGTCCTCACTGCTCAGCCTGCTGACTGAAGTACTTCTGCTCGGACTGCAGCAAGGGTAAGGAATCTGGGCCATGCAAAACCCAGACGTCAGCACGTCATAACATCAAGCAATAATATATAAACAGAGTAGCAAGACATGAAAGTATGATCATAAATGGTAAAGCAAGTGTAACAGCAATATAAATCAGGGCAGTGAAAGGTAGTGTGCAGTGAGTAATCTAAACTGGTCTATTGGGTTAACTACTCTCAAGTCTTGAAATCAATTTGATGAATCATCGATGTAACTCAATAGTATCCCGTGCATGCCTGGGATCACGGTGCAGATTCTCGGGCTGAAACCAAGACATGCCGCTAGGCACTAAAGGAAAAGGGGTAATGATGAATGATGTCTGCAGCATCATCCCAAGGCTGGCCTAGCCTCTAAAAAGGTAGTGGATAACGATGGATGATGTCAGCAGCATCATCCCAAGGCTGGCCTAGCCTCTAAAACTGATCAGTAAATGTAGCGAACTGTCGAGTTACAAGTCAGGTTTCATCATTGATTTCCCCATACCCCCAGGTTATATGTATTCAAGTCAGGTATTAAATAATCTGGAGCTAATGCCAACACAGGATCAGGCAGGTACATGTTTGTCTGGATAGACAACAGGAACTGTCCGTAAGGACAACAGGTCAGGTTTGTTGGCATTAGTCACAAGATCGGGTAATAGGTAAAGCATGGTACATCAGGTCAAGTCAAGTAATGTATATAGGTGTCATGTCATGTCAAGAGTTGCACGGTACCATGTCGTGTCAAGTAAAAGGTGCAAAAGGTCATGTCAGGGTGCACAAGATGTCATATGGGTGCTCATAATCAACTAACGTAAGCATGGGTATACAGAACACGTATGGGTACTGATAGCACAATAAACTGGAACATGTAATATGATATACAAATAGGTACAGATTAAACTATATGGATGTACGGTTATCGATTAGAGTCATGGTTATGGTTCCGACATTAAGTATCATACCGTAAAAGAATATAGAATATTAAAATCACATTAACATGTATTAAATGACCTAGTGATGCAATTATATAAAAAAAAGGGTTAAATGGATGCAAACGGGTGTCCGATAGGGTAGAAACTATTAAAAGGTATTGTGGGCTATGCAGATAATTATTATGTGATTTAAACACGTATAAGGGTACTACGTATAGTAAACTAAAATGCAACTGGTATGTTTCGAGTTCTGAATCTAAAAAGATATAAACGGAATATCGAACTGTTAAATTGGAACACATGACTTTAATCGATGGTCGGCGACAGCGTGAAGGTAAGACGGCGGCTAGGGTTAGATGGTAATGGGTATCGTAAAAAAAAAAAAGAAATGCGAAAAAAGAATATATATAGAGAGGGGAGAGAGAAAGAGAGAGAAACAGAAAAGAGAGAGAGAGAATCGAGAGGAGATCGAGAGAGAGGGGGGAACAGTGAGGAGAGAGAAATTTGGATTTTATGCAGGAGAGAGAAAGAGAGAACAGAAAGAAGAGAAAGAGAAGGGAAGAGAGAGAGGACATCGATGTGGTGGGGCCCAGCGCAAAAGAAACTGGGATTTGGTTGGCCCGGGGATGAGTGAGAGAATTTGATTTAGGTCAAAGAAAATTTAAAAAGATTTAAAATAGTTTTTAGGAAATCTTCTGAACTGAAAAAAAAATTAGAATTTAAATTTAAAATTCAAATAATTGAATTTTTAGCGGGATATAAAATATTTCAGAAATGCGCCCGGGTCGGGTCCAAAATTTTGGATTTGAAATATGAAAATTATTAGTAAGTTCCAAAATTTAAAATGAAAGATTATGTAACAGAAATGCATACCCCCAAGAACAGACGCACGTACGTACGCGTAGCCATCCAAACACGTCTGTTTCACTGAGCGGGACGAGAACATGATGCAAGGACGCTACCACAGGGTTAGGGGTATCATGCAGGCCATGTCATGTATTTTTAAATTATTTTACGTGACTTAAATTGTTATATGCAAAAAATACGTGATGCTAGGGTATTCTATAACTATGAAATAACAAGCTCAAACAAGCGGGTACCACGTAAAGTAAACTACCATTCGCATCCAAACACGGTAAATGAAATAAACACCACAAACAACACATACGGCAACTGAAATTGGTATAATTGAACTCGGTTGTTACACGCGGACAAGCCGGGCACTGGAATCCCGTGTCTAGCCGATCATGCACTTAGCGGGTTTAGTGCACGTGGCAGTGTGTGTGAGAACGATTTTGTTAAAAGGTTTGTTTTGAAAAAGTGTCGGACGTGAGGCTTGACTCAACAAATCACAAAAATGCACAATCAATCCCTAAAACTAGGGTCATCTAGGTCAAGTCACTAGACCGCTCTTAGACTTCCAAAGGACAAGTCGCAAGATCAATTCTCTACCATCTCTTTATCGCTCTTGTGTCCCGGTAAGTGCCAGGTAAGTGGGAGGTATCTGCTATACGAATCACCGAAAATAGCGGGCCTAATTAAGTAACCACTTTCCTTAGTCACACTTGCCTAGATACCACAAGAGAAATGCGGATAAGCAATAAATTACCCACGACTCTCCTCTGTCCTAATTGAGCACGACGGTCCTTAGAGACTTGGTCTAGATATTTTTTAATTAATATAGGATGAAAATATGCTCGTTTTGTGATTTGTGAGGTCTAAGAAAGGTGATAAAATCCCCACATAATCTTGATTTGGATTATTTTCCCTTAACGTCCGATTTAGATATACACAAACAAACCGATATCAAAACACGCAAAAATATTTTTGAGCGGTGATATTTGCAAAAAATCCTGCAGGAAAAATCAGAAAATTAGATCTTAGAGGAGAGAGAAAAATATTAGGAAATTACCAGAGGATTTTAGCGCTCCAATTCCCCCACGTCGCCGCGGTTCCGCCGCCAAATCCAAGCTTCTGCTGCGGTTCCGCCGCAAGAGGAGTGATCTTCTGCTAATTTTTTTTAGTGTCCTCCAATTATCCTCTGGGCTACGATGAAAGTATCTGAATCTCTTCCTTTGCTCCAGTTACTTCAGATTTCCTTACAAAACTCGCATAATAATCGTTAGATACACAAGATGCGGTTTTGTTTATTTTATGATATGGATTTAAGAATTCAACCCGAATAGCAAGAAAAAAAATTACGACCGTTTCCCAGGCAACGTCGCCGTTTGATTTATCGTGTGAGAAGAAGTGTTTTTGTAAATAACCGCAATCAGGACGGTGTTGCTGGTAGCTAGCCGCGATGAGTATGGATCGTCCACAGTGAAACGTGAACCTTTTTCTTGGTTTAGACGAGTTGATTGAAGAAGGATGATTGGTTGTAGTTACGGATATATTTCGGATGATCTATAAAGAAGAGGCTTGTAGGGTTTATAGGACTTAGTAGTTATGGATGAATAATTAAAAATGACTTTTTTAATCTTTTAATAGTTTAAAACTAGATCGATAGTGATGAATGTAGATTAGGGTTCTTTTGGAAGAAATTAGGGTTTCCCCACTCTTAACTATTGTCCTTGCACTGATCTCTATTCATGTGTAATATTTAACAAAACAAGTGTTAAACCAATCTCGAATCGTGGTCGTGACTATCAATAAATTGGTAGCGCACCCGATACGGATTTTAACATTTATTTTGCTAAAGTTTATAGACTTTAAAATGTATAAAACATGTTAAAAGATTTATCATCAATTGATCTACCCTATCCTACGAACCCTAACAATTTAGGAATTACTCACTCATGGTTTGAGATTTAGAAGAAAAAATGAAGAGTGAAAACATGATTAAGATGTAGAAAGTAAGTGCAGAAAGTAAATGCGAAAAGAAATAAACTGAGATCTACTTTTATTAATCAACTATTTTATACAACTCTCCTTTTTGAAAGTAGATTACAAAGAACTCTAGGTTTTGCTCTCGCTCTCTCTCTTATTGGAGATAAATGACTAGCTGATGATCATCTGGATGCGTGGATGTTTTGGATCCCTTGATCTCTTCGGTTTGATGCTCTTTAATGTGAAGCTCTCGGTCCAATATATAGTCACAGAAACTAGAAACCCTAGATACCATCTATGATTATATGCCGATACGATCCAATCCTAAAAATCTCTCATCCAACGGCTATCATCAAGCCGTGGATCCGCCGCATATCATGGTCTTTGGCCGCTCAATCGTGGCGCTTTGGTGAAATCATCCTGTAGGATTTTTTCTACTCTCTTATGTTGACATTTGGAGATCTTTTCGATATCTGGATTCTAAAAATAATGCACCAATTCTCCGCCGTTGCTAAATCTTATGATTTGCTTCCATATTTCGACAGATTTGATTCTGACATCTTGATTTATTCCGGATCTTTTGGATTCCAGACCTGAGCTAATTTGCACAATATCTCAAATTAAAGTGTTAGTAATATTTGGTATTTTGAGATATTATCTTAACCATTTTATATGATATTAAATTTTAAGAATATTGATTAGAAATATTTGATATGATATGCATATTTTAATTACAATATTTCATATAAATATTATATGCATGTATTTTCCCTCATTATGTTAATTACAATATAGAAACATATGATAATAAACTTTTTATACATAAACGTTCATATGTTCTATAATTACAATAAACAACTTTTAGTACTTAACAATAATAGGGAAAATAATCATTCAAATGTGCAATATTTTAGATTAATCAGTCATCTCGGTTCATTAACATTCGATATGGTGGCCAGAAATATACTGTTGTAAAACAAGGTTTACAAGGCCCGATTGATTGGTGTTTAAATGTATTTCGCTACAATCGGATTGAATGGACTTTAAACGGACGAATGGCTACATAACTGACCCTATGCGAAATATGCAGGTGGATGGCCATTTAATTGGACACATACCCAAGGACGAAGCCCAAGCTTCCAGGCGTGGGCTAAAATAAAGAAAATGTCTATGAAACCATGAAAATTACATATAAATAGAAACTTTATCTGTTATTTGAAAGAATAGGTTTTAATATGTACTTTTTGAGTTACAAAATTGTTAAGTGGTCTATGAAAAGTGATTCTATTCGAATTTTTAGATTTTAACGAGCATATAATTTAAGAACAATCATCGCCTACTAATTAGATGTATTCATAGCAGCCATACTATACTATTAGATACAATAGATTAAAAAAAAAGAACTAATTAGAAGAGCAACTTAAAATGGATAATATATATTTGTATAATATAACAAGAAGAAGATGCCGATTATAGAGTCCATATGTTTGAATGTAAGAGATGAGTAATAAAACCATGCGATCAAATAAGTTGCAAGCTGAATTTTTTTTGCTTCGTCCTCTAAGCGCATGCATTTATATAAGTGGATATGATCTATATGTTGGCATAGGATTTGTTTTATAAGAATTTTGAAAGTACTTATTTTCTTTTTGTTAGTTTTATTAATAGCAATTAGATATAATCTTGATTTAGTATGAACCTAGACATCAAAGTTATAATTCTTTTTAGTATTAAAAAGATACCTGTTAGATATTATTAAATATATAGCAGGTGGGGATGGGTCGATATTACTTAGTTAGGATTTTATTTTGATAGAATATTAGAAATATTGGAAGGTTAATTATAACAAACAATTAACATGACAAATTCGGTACGCAGTTTTTCAGGGGATGAGGGGGATGCGGCAAGTCAAGTGTTGCAGAATTTATAGGGGGGGTGAGGGGGGACGACTTCCCCTGCGCCCCCTGCCTCCGTCGCTGCATATACCGCACACGATGTATCGCTGGGCATTAAGAAGTCCAGCGCTACTCTCTTCGTGAGCTTTGTTTTTAGATCGTCCAATATTACACTGCCCATATGATGATGCTCGATATCGGTGTCTCCCAGATCATGACACGTGGCAGATGACGTGTCCCAGGGCTCATAAGAAAGGACCTACAGTGGCCGACCAGACCACTTCTATGCTCGTCCTACGAACAAACGCTGGCTCACCTTCGAGCCCCCTGCACAATTGGCCTCCTCGGCCTCCCAGCTCGTCTCCGGGCTACCACAGAACCAAGATACCTCGGCTCTCCCGCTCGTCCGCGAGCTCTCCCGCCGAGGTCATCTTCCTCGGTCTCATCGACCGATTAACGACACCGCTCACAGGCGCAACCGCCATCCCGCGAATCTCGCCATGCACGAGATATCCGCTGGCCACATCCCACGTTCCACGCCATCACGATCCCCCATTAACGAGCATGTCTCTCCATTAATGGGAGATCCCGCTCATCACGCGGGCGTGACGTCGGGAGCGCAACGGATGGCGTGATTCTCGCGCCTGCCCTGCCTGCTGCCACCGCTATATAAACCCTTTCTTCAGACGGTTCAAGTAAGCCATTTTTACTCCACTAAGCCGTTACTCTGCTCGGATTACCTCTCTAACTTGATCGTCGGAGGGTCCTCGGTGGCACAACCACCCCGGGACTTCCTTGCAGGTAGCTCGGCGCAAACAACCTCATACCCATTGAGATCCATACGCTTCAGGAGCCTGCCTCCGGATCCAATATCAGCCATCCATCGCCGCCATCAGCAGATCAACGGAAGGTAACATCTTGGCGTGATCCAGGTCGCGTCAGCTGGCACCGTCTGTGGGAACAACCTTGATTCCACAAAAATAAAAGTTCATCTTCTGATCTCAATCTAATAGCAAGCGATCATCACGACGATCCAAGCACTAACCGTCGCCTCCCCCTCAACGGAGGCGCGGACGAACCTCCTCCGCCAAATGCCATCAACGCCCTTGCCGGCCGGATAGACCGACCCGCGTCCGTCGTGGAGGCGCTCATCCGTGTCCAAACGGTAGGGCAAGATCCCTACAGGGGGAGAGAAGACTCCGCACGCGTCGGCACTGCCGACCACCGCCTCACTACCTCCCACGGCCGCAGATCTCCCGGGCCAATACATTCTGCGACCGCTGGGCACCCCACAGTTCAACACCGAGGTCCGTCGCCAGAGCGCCTCGCCCCGAGATCCTTCACGCACCTGTCCCTCCTAAGGAGATGTCGGTCAGCTCGCCTGCTACCAGGCATAACCGACACCCCCTCCCTCGACGGGGTCGCGCGGACGAGACTCGCCACGGCGGCTCGAAGGCTACCTCGCTGGGGGATCTAAGGAACCTCATTGAGAGGAACCGGGGCCGCGGCCATACGCAGGCCTCCGACAGTAGAGGCCAGGGATCAGAATGCGCCGAATCGTCGGGGTACCACGGCCGACTCGACGCCCTCGAGAAGAAGATCGAGGGTATGCATCGGGAAGGTCACCGTTTGAGCGACGGGGCTAAGTACACCACCGACTCGCTCACCAAACCATTCACCGAGGAGCTGGTCGCTGTCCACGTCTCCTCTCGCAACAAGCCCCTGAATGTCTCCCTCTTCGACAGCAAATCTGACCCGAAGGACCATTTGGATGCATTCACCGCGGGGATGAGCTTCCAAGACAACTCCGACGCCGTCCAGTGCCGAGCTTTCCCGGCCACTCTCATCCTCTCCGGACGAGACTGGTTCCGAGGACTTGAGCCACACTCGATCTCAACTTTCGACGAGGTGGCCACCCAATTCCTCGGCCACTTCGTCGGGAACAGGCGGCAAAAACGCACAGTTGACCATCTCTTCACGATCAAGAGCGGGGATAAAGAGGCGTTCAAAGCATACGTCACCCGCTTCTACAATGCCCTTCTCGAGATTCCAGAGCACCGGGACGAGACGGTCATCACAGCACTGAGGTCTGGTCATAGGCATAAGGAGTGGTTACGCTCCTTTGCATTAGCGCAACCTAAGATCATGGCCGAGGTAAAGGCCTGGACCGAGCATGAGGTCCAGCTGGAATCCGAGGTGAACGCAAATCTCCCCCGGGCAGAGCAAGCCGACCAAAAGAAAATGGCAAAGGAAGAGAGAAGGGGAACTGAGCGGTCAAAGCCCTACCTCCCGAAGTTTCAGGAGTACACCCCGCTCAATGTCTCCCAGATAGTGCTGCTAGAAGAGGCTAAGGGCGAGGGGTTCTTCAAGCTCTCCCCGATCTCGCGAATGGCCTCAAAGCAAACCCGGGGCCCCTACTGCGGTTTCCACAGGTCGCTAGGCCACTCCACGAAGAGCTGTAAGCAGCTCCGAGACTACATCGAGGAGCTCATCCGTTCGAGGCACCTTGCAGCGTACTTGAGAGACAAGCAGCAGGCTGACCGCGAGCAGGAGCAGCGTCCCCCTCCCGCCGAGCTGACCATCGGCCAGATCATGGTCGTGTCAACATAGGATACGTCTGGTACCCATGAAGCTCAGTACCCTATGCCGGGCATAGTGGCCAACAGACATCCGAGGGGCTTAAGCTGCACGAATAAGAACAATTACTAGCATATATTTTCTTTTTAAAGCAATGTACACCTTTCTTGAGATCTTTTTGTTTATATAATAAAAAGGATCAATGAAACATTGCAAAAAGAAGAATCTTATTTATTCAATAAAAAAAGGTACTATGGGCTCCTCAGCCATACATCATCCAAAAAGAAAAATTACAATAGCGGGGGAAGGGGGTGCAGAGAGCACTGCTCGTGGTACTCTGAGGATATTTCCGCCAGCCGAGCCCTCGCGGCATCTAACCTCTGCCCCGGGCGAACGTCGGCGTCGTGCCTCAATTGGTAGCACTCAAGGACGAGCGCCACCGAACGATTTAGCTGACTCGCAGAGATCAGGCCGAAGCGCCTAAGAGACCTTAGCTTGCCAACGGCCTCGTCTTTCAGCTGTTCGGACAAGGGGTTATAGAGCCCCGGCGACGTCCTCCAGATGGAGTACATCAACATCTGAAGTAGAGGGGAGCACTGGGGGAGCAATCGGCCAAAATGATCCTCGATGCGGCCTATCACCAACTGCACCGTGTTATCGGTACAGTACTGATCGTAAAGGTAGACGTCCTTAAAGTTTATAATCTCGGGGATGGTGAAAGGGAAGTCCTCTATTCTTACGTTTCGGGTGTGAGGAAAGGATTAATCAACACTCCCTCCGCTTTATAGCCTACAATGACCCCGGAGTTCAACGGTCGCCCGTTTCTACCCACAACTGTGCCGCCACGCGGCAGACATCGTACCACTCGATGCGAATTCGAAACGACGCGGCTCCGGCGCTTCTCCTCCTCCACACGTTCATGGCACGTGTCACCCGCGACTGTCCCTCTTCCCAAAGTCCTCACCAAGAGACAGCCCAGCAGCTACTCTGCTCGGCCATCCTTAGAGATCAAAGCCCTCGCCAAGAGGCAGCCGAGCGGCTACCCTGCTCGGCTATCCCTGGCTGGTAGCTCCCCTACCCCACAATGCCAAGGATCGAAGCCCTCAGCAAGAGGCAGCCGAGCGGCTACCCTGCTCGGCTATCCCTGGCTGGTAGCTCCCTACCCCACAACGCCAGGGATCAAAGCCCTCGCCAAGAGGCAACCGAGCAGCTTCACTACTCGGTCCATCCTTAGCAGGCCCCTTACGGCCTCTCCCACGCTAAGGATCAAAAGCCCTCGCAAAGAGGCAACCGAGCAGCTTCACTGCTCGGTCCATCCTTACCAGGCCTCCCACGGCCCCTCCAATGCTATGGATCGAAGCCCTCACCAAGAGGCAGCCGAGAGGCTACCCTGCTCGGCTATCCCTGACTGGTAGCTCCCTACCCCACAACGCCAGGGATTAAAGCCCTTTCCAAGAGGCAACTGAGCAGTTTCACTGCTCGGTCCATCATTAGCAGGCCTCCCACGGCCCCTCCAGCGCTTAGGATCGAAGCCCTCACCAAGAGGCAGCCGAGCGGCTACCCTGCTCGGCTATCCCTGGCTGGTAGCTCACTACCCCACAACGCCAGGGATCAAAGCCCTCGCCAAAAGGGAACTGAGCAGTTTCACTGCTCGGTAAATCCTTAGCAGGCCTCCCACAGCCCCTCCAGCTCTAAGGATCGAAGCCCTCACTAAGAGGCAGCCGAGCGGCTACTCTGCTCGGCTATCCCTGGCTGGTAGCTCCCTACCCCACAACGCCAGGGATCAAAGCCCTCGCCAAGAGGAAACTGAGCAGCTTCACTGCTCGGTCAATCCTTAGCAAGCCTCCCATGGCCCCTCTAGCGCCAAGGATCTAAGCCCTCACTAAGAGGCAGCCGAGGGGCTATCCCTGGCAGGTAGCTCCCCTAACCCATAACGCCAGGGATCTAAGCCCTCACTAAGAGGCAGCCAGGCGGCTACCCCACTCGGCTATCCCTGGTTGGTAGCTCCCCTACCCCACAACGCCAGGGATCAAAGCCCTCACCAAGAGGCAGGCAAGCGGCTACCCTGCTTGGCGATCCCTGGCTGGTAGCTCCCTACCCCCACAATGCCAGGGATCGAAGCCCTCGCTAAGAGGCACCGGGCAGCAACCCTGCCAGGACATCCTTAAGGATCAAAGCCCTCGCCAAGAGGCACCGGGCAGCAACCCTACTTGGCCCGTCCTTAGTAGGCCTCTTACAGCCCCTCCCGCGCTAAGGATCAAAAGCCCTCGCAAGAGGCAACCGGGCCCGCCCTTGCTCGGTTATCCCTGGCTGGTAGCTCCTTACCCCAACACACCAGGGATCAAAGCCCTCGCCAAGAGGCACCGGGCAGCAACCCTGCCCGGCCCTTCCTTAAGGATCAAAAGCCCTCGCAAGAGGCAACCGGGCCCGTCCTTACTCGGTTATCCCTTGCCGGTAGCTCCCTACCCCAACACACCAGGGATCAAAGCCCTCGCCAAGAGGCACCGAGCAGCTACCCTGCTCGGCCCCATCTTTAGTAGGCCCCTTACGGCCCCTCCCGAGCTAAGGATCAAAAGCCCCCGCAAGAGGCAATCGGGCCCGCCCTCGCTCGGTTATCCCTGGCTGGTAGCTACCTACCCTAACACGCCCGGGATCAAAGCCCTCGCCAAGAGGCACCGAGAAGCTACCCTGCTCGGCCCTATCCTTAGTAGGCCCCTTACGACCCCTCCTGCGCCGAGGATCAAAGCCCTTGCAAGAGGCAACCGGGCTCGCCCTTGCTCGGTTATCCCCGGCTGGTAATTCATTACCCAAAAACGCCAGGGATCAAAGCCCTCGCCAAGAGGCAATCGAGCAGCTTCACTGCTCGGTCCATCCTTAGCAGGCCTTGTATGACCCCTCCCGCGCTAAGAATCTTAGTCATCGCCAAGAGGCAACTGAGCAGCTTCACTGCTGGGTCCATCCCTAACAGGCCTTGTACGGCCCTTACAACGCCAGGGATCGAAACCCTCACCTAAAGGCACCGGGCAGCTACCATGCTCGGTCCATCCTTAGCATGCATCTCCGAGCCTTCCACGCTAAGGAACATGACCTCACCATAAGGCATCCGGTCTATCTACGTCTTAGCGATCTCCACTTCGACTTCGGGGCCATGGAGATACCGTCTTCCCGCCGGTCTTTGCACACTTGTCAAGTGAACGGATTCAACTCGACGCATAATCGCTAGACGAAGAACCGACATAACACGAAGATAGTACTATGCAACTACAAGTGTTTACCGACAAAGGAAAATACACGCGCAAATACTACCGCAAAAAGTCTTTATTCACACAGTAAAAGCTTTTATAAGGGTATTGTGGGCTCCCCAGCCTTACAAAATGCCCAGAGGCCTACAAAATTCCCGGTGCGACAAAAGAAATGAAACAAGAAGATGAGGGGCTTCAGGCCTCACGGCCAGGCGCAGCCTCTGGAAGCTCAGCGCCCATCACAGGAGCCTCGGCGTCGCCCTCGCCGAGAATCTCTTCCCCGACCTCGCCCCCGGTGCCGTCCCCTGTTCGTCATCCCCGCGAGGATATTCAGCTCAGAGCTCGTCGTCAACAAACTCCGGCATCCGAGCCTTGACGGCATCGAGGGCCTCGTGCCAGACGGTGGTAGTGGCCGAGGCTAGGACGGTGTAAAAATATTCCGACTTCTGGAAGTCCTCCACTGCCTTCACCGCTTTGAGGTCGGCTCGCTTCGTCCCCTCTACCACCGCCTCCAGCTTCTTTCGGAGGGTGCTCGCCGACTTCTTCATGGTACCAACGAGTACCTTGGAGTCCTGAAGCTTGGCCTGGGCGGCCTCGCGATACCTGGCAACCTCCTGCTTCGCGGCCGCCATTTCCTGCTTCCCGGCCGCCACCTCGCCTTCCAGGGCAGCGACCCTCGCCATCGCCGCCTCCAGCTCCCGCTTTGAGCTCTCCTCCAGCGAGGAGAGCTCGCCCGCAGCTCGCATCGCCGGGGCAATTTCCTCTTCCTCCATATAGACGACGAGGGCGGCGTGCTAGAGGATCTGAAGAAATCAGAAGGGGGTCAGAAAGGAAGGGGGCACCAAATCTTGCGAATGATGAGACGCTGAATGAAAAATCGAGTAAGGAGCGAGCGCTAACCTGCATGGCCTCCTGAGCGATGGCCGCCATTTGAGCCTTGAGAGTCCCCCGAGGGACCTTGCCTCCGGCTGACCTCTCCATGTCGGCCAGCAAGCTGTCAGCGACGGAGAGCCCCGAGGGCACCTCAAAACGGAGCTCCCCCTCGTCCACCAAGATCGGGGAGGCCGGGGTCCGCGGAACCGTTCGGGGGAACCTCTTGAGAGACGACGGCGGAGAGCCGATCTCCACCTCTGAAGCCTGGGCCTCCAGTCCCCGAACCCGCTTTCGGCTCGGTGCCTGGCTGGGCTCCGGGGCACGGCCCGCATTCGAACGCTGGGGTGGGACGGCTGCCGGGGGAACCAGGACCGACGCCGGACAAGAAGAGCTGGCACCTCCAGCCTTCGATCCTTTCTTCGGCTTGCGCATGGCCGCTCAGAGATGGCTCAAGTCTATGGGTTCTGCACAAGACAAGATACAATGGAATTAGCAACACAAACAAAAATGAAAACAAACGCAAGCTCCTAACTTACCGACGAACTGGGCGGGGCTGAGCCCAGCCCAACTAAGGGCCCGCTCAGAAAGCAACACGTCGTCCCGGGGAATAGGCTCCCACTCCGCCACTCTCACCGCGTCGGGATCGTTAGACGGACTTCCCCGCCAGCACCTATCCTTAGACCATTGGGTGGGCACGGGCCAGTCCTCACCCTCTGGCGGCCCAACAAAGAAAAACTTCTTCTTCCAATTATGGATAGAAGAAGGAAAGACGACGACTCCCGACCCGGCTGCACTCCCCCGCTGTTTCCTAAAGGAGAGGTAAACCCATCTCGGGTCGCCCGCGCGAGTGCCGGGATGACCTTTGTAAATGAGAGAGGAGGCAAGGATGGACAGACCGAAGGGGATCATCTGCAACTTCAAACGGACCAGGACCCGAGGAGAATCCTCCAGAAGTTCGGCACTAGCTGGCCTGGGGCTAACCCAAAGTAATTCAGTGCTCTAACAACCTCGGGGGAGAAGGGCATGCGCATTCCAGCCCAAAAGGCTTCCAAGTACATGGCAATCTCCTTGCCCCGTACTTGATCTGCCCTCCCCCTCCCAGGCCAAACACAACGTGTAGCCGGGAGGAATATGGAAATGAGTCCGAGCGTTGGCAAGCTCTTCCTCATGCCTCACCGTAGACGGCACGCCATGCGCATCCGCGACCTCCACTCGGGGAGCCGCCCCCGTCGCGCGACCCTGGGAAGAAGACTTAACCCTAACTCCCTGGGAGGACTCCGGTCCAGAAGAAGAAGAAGAAGAAGAAGTAGAAGAGGAAGACTCTACAGAGGGCTCCACAGAATCTACACCAACTATATCTACAAACTCCTCAGAAGAAGACATCTAACCTGATGAAGAGGAGCCCTCGGAAAAGCAAATGCGGAAATCCCGACCTAAAGAGGAGAACGCCGAGCTAACAAGACCAAAAACGAGAAGATTATGATGAGGAATGGGCCCTCACGTGGACCCACCTCTACTTATTGCCATCGGCGTCCTCATCCAACGGCGATAGTCATCTCCCGCCGAAACGGTTCAGTACACTCGACGACCACGATCGCTCCATCTGTCGCACATGCATTGGCATATCCCATCAGACGCCAGAGGTCTGCTGCCCGTCGCGTCAGCCAACCAGCGCCCGACACGTGGACTGTCGCTTCAGTAAACGTACACACGATCCGACGCACCCTCTTTAATGCAGAGATCTCTCCCTTGATCCGCTGGCGTCATCCAGAAAATACAGCAGATTGCCCAGGAACACGCCCCGACGATATCTTCGGAAAGGAGCTCACCTCGGGTAACTCGGCAGACCACTCTCGACCCGACCCGTCAGCTGGTCGGGACGAGAGTGGGGGGGCAATGATGATGCTCGATATCGGTGATCTCCCAGACCATGACACGTGGCAGATGACGTGTCCCAGGGCTCACAAGAAATGACCTACAGTGGCCGACCAGACCACTCCTATGCCCGTCCTACGAACAAACACTGGCTCACCTTCGAGCCCCCTGCACAATTGGCCTCCTCGGCCTCCCAGCTCGTCTCCGAGCTACCGCAGAACCAAGATACCTCGGCTTTCCCGCTCGTCCGCGAGCTCTCCCGCCGAGGTCATCTTCCTCGGTCTCATCGACCGACCAACGGCACCGCTCACAGGCGCAACCGCCATCCCGCGAATCTCGCCATGCGCGAGATATCCGCCGGCCACATCCCACGTTCCACGCCATCACGACCCCCATTAACGAGCCTGTCTCGTCATTAATGGGAGATCCCGCTCATCACGCGGGCGTGACGTCGGAAGCGTAACGGCCGGCGTGATTCTCGCGCCTGCCTTGCCTGCTGCCACCGCTATATAAACCCCTTCTTCAGACGGTTCAAGTAAGCCATTTTTACTCCACTAAGTCGTTACGTTGCTCGGATTACCTCTCTAACTTCATTGTCGGACGGTCCTCAGTGGCACAACCAACCCGGGACTTCCTTGCAGGTAGCTCGGCGCAAACAACCTCAAACCCATTGAGATCCACACGCTTCAGGAGTCTGCCTCCGGATCCAATATCAACCATCCATCGCCGCCATCAGCAGATCAACGGAAGGTAACATCTTGGCGTGATCTAGGTCGCGTCACCATATAACAAAATGAATCGCTGGGCATTCAACTAGATGCTTATTGTTAGCATATACCCAAAAGGTAGAAGCCATATGGTCCACAGGGAGTCCAATGGACTAGAGCATCATAGCATAACTATGGATATATCTACTATGAACATATCTCGATAATACTGAAAATACATAGATTTTAGAAATCATGGTACAATGCTACTCTCTTCGTGCGCTCTGTTTTTTGAGCAATGTTGATGAGATGGTGCTTCCTATATGTGTACGAGATTGGGGGATATGCTGTAATCTCTATTGCTTCCAACCAACAATTTGAAAGGGAAAAAAAAAACTAAATAGCTGAATAACTATATATACTTCCATAGACATATAGGATTTAATCAATAGATACTTCGCAACGCTTGTGAACACAGATTGCAAAAGTTGCTTGTGTATGGCACAAGGCATGCAAATATGCAATAAAAAAGACTCGCTTCTTTAACATTACGTTTGATTTGAAAGGAAAACCAAGGTCGGCTTCCTAGCTCTCTCTCCATCTTCATATGCCACCAAGCAAACTTAAATGACATAAGGTCCTAGTTCGAGTACCTGCTAACTCAAATCATCATAATGCTTATCGTTTACAAAGATGTCAGAGTGCAATGCTTCAAATGAACATGAAACCGACACGAAGCATTTAAAAGTTCAAACTGAACTAGGAGAAAAACTCACTGGGCGTCTTCTTCGGCCTCGAAAGACTCATGATTGTACTTCACAGTCGGAATTGCCGCAACCGCGACGGGTTCCAACCCTCCTCGAATAAGACGCCCGAGTCACATTCAAAGCCACAGTAAATAATGCCCGGGTTGAAGGGCCCAGGTTGCAAATATTCTTGGGAGGGCTTGGTCCCCCGTGCACTTGACGATGCCTAGCATTTTGTTGGAGTGCCGTTAAATTATTCACCCTTTCTACATCAAGGTTTGTACATAAACCACCAGATATATACTAGATTATTAAGCACATGCAATTAAATTATATATATATATATATATATATATATTTCATTGCTTTCCATAGTGACCTGCCAAATTTGACATAGCTGTATTAGCGCGATCAATGTTTATACCGATGTCGCATTTTCCTAATCATATAGAGTATTTTGAATATAAAGCTATGATTATTCTTTAGCAGTAATTTGGAAAAATAATTTAACGAATATTATATCTGCATTTTTTTGAATATTATATTTGCATTTTTTTAAATACCGGAGATGTATTTTAAGGAAAAGTATGTACCGAAGAAAATCTGTAAAACAAGATATGCAATTAAACGATCTATTTTGTATGTTTCCAATTGAGTTGTACATGCAAATAGGATTTATATATGGTTATAGTTCTAGCTTTATATTAACATATGATCGCTGGTTGAAAAATTCTACATTGTGCCTGCCATATATATCCCGTCATTAGAGAGAGAAGATAGGAACACAGATCCCGCCAAGCTACCTGAAAGTGTCCGTAATTTCTCATCTCTTTCTCTCTCATGTGCGTATATTACACCCTGGACACTGAATAATTTCTCTTTTATCATCTATCTCATTTTATACGCGGCGGCGACAACTCTCCAACTTAGGGTACTTTACAAAAATTACTATGTTTTCAACCCCCTTCATTGCATATTTGCATTTTTATTTAGTTTATGCAACAAACTCTTTCAATTTTGTATTCTTTCTTGGCCTAGCTAGCCGATTTCTTCAGTATGGCCGAAGAATTCGATATAGTTGAAATTTTTTTTAGTTTATGTAGATTTATGTATTGAATAATTCGATATCGTTTGTGATTCATTTTCACGGTCGAAGCGGTTGTTCCACAGGAGAATGCACGTCTCATTACAATCAAGTAACGGGACAAACTATGTAGTTTATGGGTTATTTTTATTAGTTAAAATGAGTTATGTTTATTTTGTTTATAGGTCATATGATGTTTTTATAAATTGCCAATTGGAGAGAGCGAAAATTTCCTTAAGAAGAATTTTCCAGAGCGGATTGGTTGCATCATCGGGGAAGCCATCTGTTATCTTTATTAATGCATGAATTCGATGCCATTTTTCCTTGTCATAGCGGGAGGTACATGATTAATAATCGATGATCAATATTATGATTATAATTGGATTGGATTACTTTTGAAGAAATTCTGAAAACGATATAATCCTTTTATTTTGTCATTTCTCTTTTTACACACAGAAAGGAACAAGAATCTCGCGCAGCCTGATCACCCACCGATATCCAAATAAAAGAAGAAAAAAACACCTCGCGCAGCTAGTCAACTTGTATCTTTGATGAAGGGAACAAGGACTACATCGAAATCTCTGCTGTGCATTTTTTTGGCATCCACTACCCAACGAGAGAGGTCGCAAGTCCGATTTCAGAAACGGGTTGATTTCAATTAGAAAAAAATCTTTTTAACTTTAACTCAAAGTTTTCTCCATACATTTTGGATTTACCATTTATCCGAAAACAACAAGTAAGCCAGCAAAAACATTCAATTTCTTCATACCATGAGAAAAATACTGAAAATGCTCCTGATTTCATTGCCTATTTTGAGAAAGGTATAGCAGAAGGCTAAACCTTAATTTCAATTTTGGGAAGAAATTGCGTATTTCAAAATAAAAAGAGGATTTGAGATATTTTAAAGAAAAACATGATCTTACGCCGCTAAAAGTTGATGGAAATCGTACAGGGGGTAAAATGATCTATCTTATTAGTTTTGGAGGGTAAAAGGTAAATACCAAGATTTTTGGGTAGAAAAGAATTTGCTATGTTTTTGGAGGCTAAAAGTAAAAAACCCATAGTTAGATGGGTATGGGTCGGGTCAGAGCCTACACGGACTTATACCGGACCCGGATTTTATCAATGGGTTTGGGTCGGGTTTAGTTCTAGACCCAACCTATTGACAGGCCTACCGTGGAGCTTAGGTTAGTTGGTAACAATTTTCTTTCCAATGTTAGAGGTCGCAAGTTGGATCTCTAAAAGCGGGTTGATTTCAAAAACAAAATAAAAATACATATATCCTTGGAGTAATTGGAAACTATAAGATGATCTTATGCATGTGAATATATGTAAAAAAATTGTTCCGTACGATGTAGATTATAAGTGTTATTGCTGCAATATGTTTTATTGAATTCTTTTTCTTTTTCAAGGGTTCGGGTAGTTATTTCAGGCTATGCAATAAACTGCTCAATTTTTTTTTAAGGCTATGCGTTATATTTAAGAACTTTTTTTCCATATCGGTTATGCGTTATTTCATTTTGAAAAGATGTGGGTTATTTAAGAACTTTTTTTTCCATATCAGCAACTCTCTCTCTCTCTCTGGCCCGTAAGCCTAATCCAAACACACATCACACTCACGCACACATCATCCATAAACAACATACACATGCATCCGGAGTACCCATGAACTTGCCACGAAAACATCAATAAACAACATACACATGCATCCGGAGTACCCATGAACTTGCCACGAAAACATCAATTTTTGACCACTTTTTCTTCTTAGTTTTGAACCCCGCACTCCCCCAGAAGAGGAAATGCCATACCAACTGAGCTATTGCTCATTTTCTTATCTGCAATTTTCTCTTTCTCTTATCTGCAATTTTCTCTTTCAGTTGAAATTGGAAGTGCGACTTACCCCTACTTTTTGTATTAAAATAGTTGAGATAGAGATTTTCACAACCACATGGGCGATAGTTGTTGTAAGGATTATGCATCCACTGCGCATCG
The DNA here is from genome assembly GCA_030015575.1 of Agapanthus africanus. Classification (NCBI taxonomy): domain Eukaryota; kingdom Viridiplantae; phylum Streptophyta; class Magnoliopsida; order Asparagales; family Amaryllidaceae; genus Agapanthus; species Agapanthus africanus. The sequence continues at coordinate 134,869,357 of JASDDO010000024.1, read as the reverse complement.
GAAAATCCAAGAGCTTTATTTTAGGGTATGATGAAAAAGACTCTGACGAATACCAAATCACATGAAAAGAACACACCAACAACACCACACAAGATTTACCGAGGTTTGGCGCAACCAGCATCTAATTCTGCAAACTGCGACGGTAACTTCCACTACGAAAAGAATTACAAAAGATTACACGGCCTTCTCACACTCCTTTACAAAAAAAATACCCGCTCTTACAAAACCTCCTTCTATCCCGCGACCGCGCTTGTCCGCCTCTCCCACTCTAATCAAATCCTATGTTATTAGAGAATTATGGATACCTAAAATCATAAGAGAAATCCTCATATTTATAGGTAAATAAATGCTTGGATATAAATCCATATTTAAATTAGAGATAAATATGAATTTAAACTAGAGATTAGATTTAAATCTAAACGAAGAGATTAGAAATAAATCCTAACTAATCACTCACTAACCCCAAATTTAAATAAAAATTCAACAATAATTTATTAACGCAATATATCTCTCTTTGTAAAATCTCAATAGGAGTCATGTACCCACACTGAGTTCTATGTGGCTCAGTCCCCAACTTCAAAGATCAATTCACACTAACCACATTCTATACGAATTAACCTACAAGATACATAGACAAGAAAAAGGGCAAGAACAACATACATTCCCTTTTGGTTACCATAATTATAAGAATATACCTTATAGTCACAAATTCGTGATTCGGCAATAATTCGGCGAGGTCGAAAATTCGGATTCGGAAAACTATTTGGAAAAAATCGGCAGGTATTCGGAAAAGATTCGGTAAGTGTTCGGGAAATGTTCGGGAAGTATTTCGAGCAAAAAATTAATATATGAGACGGTAGATTTTTATTTTGTGAATTATTTGCTGTTTTTTCAATAATTCGCTGTTTTTTTGAATTATTCGTGAATAATTCGCCGAGTTCGGCGACGATGACGAATAATTCGCAGATTTAATCGGCATATCAATAATTCGCGAATTCGCCGAATAATTCACGAATTATGTGACTATTCCTATAAGTTATCTAAATAAGTGAAAGATCTATGACTATTTTAGCAAAAAAAATACGTAAGATTTGGTTCGTTATGCTTGAAGATTAGGGTTTCCAGTAAATTGTTATAAAATCATTGTCGCTTGGTGGCCCTATGTGACCTCTCCAGTTTCCCACCTCCCACACCAGGTCCTTCAGATGGGAAAAGAATCTCATCCCTAAACAAATCATTGAAAAAAGTTGAACATGCCGGTACAAATTCTCATATCCTTTCCTCATCACCAAAGATGCATAAGCATGGGAAGTTATTCCGTGTGTCGGATACAAGTGCAGCACATCGATCGGTAACAAAAGAGAGAAAGATACGGATACATGCACAATACATTGATCGGTACCAGAACAGAGAAAGAGACCAGATTTCTAAGTCACCTTTCTAACTGATTTTTGAGACGCATGATCCCATTTTTTTTCATTTTCTTGACCACATGCATATGCCTTGTAAGTTGAAAATTTTCCATTAACACCCGATAGGTACTATTAGTAACATGGTTTGAAATCTCGGCCGATTCAGAGCCGAGACGGTCGATTTTGATCCCAAAATGATATCCGAGTACCGAGTTATATTGGATTTACTATATGGTTAGTTGAATTTTAGTATTAAGTTTATTTTATTTGTTCATTTATTTTTGAACTGGCCCCTAATCCTAACCCCCCACACAGCACCCAACACATGCACATCCTGCGGATCCACGAACTTGTCTTGAAAACGTTAAACTATGGTCACTTCTCCTTTTGGGGATCGAACTCCGTACTCTTCCGAAAAGAGAAGTGTTATACCAATTGAAAAGCATATATTATAAAATATAATAATTGAAAAATTATATAAATAAGTTTCGGGGTTTTATATATAGAGAATAATGGAGGAAAGGAGGTTATGGCGTCAAAAAAATACCCCCTCCCTCTTTTTTTCGACGATCGGCACCCACCATCTTCATCGTCATCATCTAAGATGTGGGTACACTAAATTTCATGTGATTCTACAACTCTTTCACCGTTGATTTAGCAATGTAAAAAATGTAAAAAGTTCTATTGTCGGTAAATCATTAATTTTGAACCCACTAAATCAACGGTGAAAAAGGTGTAGAATCACATGAATTTTGGTGTACCAACATCTTAGATGATAACGATGAAGATGGTGGGTGCCGATCATTGGTAAAAATGAGCGAGGGTGTATTTTTTCGACGCCATAGGAGTAAATTCCCTCCTATGGACTCTTTCCTCCATTATTCTCACACACTATCTGTGCCATCTTTTATATCTATATATACCCTCCTTCTAAACTCTGTATATTTGTAAATACCCCCTCAAATCTAATACTGTTTCAAAAAACCTCTTCGTTGTTAGAGTGGATGGATGTACACAAAGTGGAAATTAGCTTAATCAATGCATAGCCTATTATATTTATTTAATAATTTTAAATTAGCATTTTATTTTCATACCTAAACACTATCGCACACGATTTTACTAAACTTAATTTTCTAATTTACCACTTGAACCTTTATATTTTGAGTACATTTAAACAAAATGAATATGACATGGTGAAATGATGATAAAAATGATGAATTTGTAAGAACTAAGACTATTTAATGAAGCTAGAATAGAATATATTTCTTGCATATAATAATAAAAAATGATTAAAAACTAAAAAAAATGGAAAATAATTATTATTTTCCATATTCATACTGAATGAATACACTAAGTAAAGTTTATTGTTGCTACCAGAAAGAATGAAATTTTGGGCAAATATTGCTAAAAAGGCGTTTTCTGGTAACAGCTGTAAAGATTTATGGGTATATATACAAATACAAAGGTTAGAGGGGGTTATATGTAAATGCAAAAGATTGCAAGGGGTTATATAAAAATAACCAAAAGTTTCATACTAATCATAGTATATACTAAAACAACCCCTCTAACCAAAATTGGCTTAGCTCAGTTAGTATCAATTTTCCCTCCAAAATATTACTAATTACTGAATAATTTATTATAATGTTGCTTTTACTTTTTATCCGCTGATTTTACTAATTTTTTTAAAAGCATTTTGTCAAGCCATATAAAATTCGGTATTCTGATATGAAAAGACATATACGGCTTATTGTAATCCAAAATGATTCTTTCTACGAATGTCATTATAACCTAATAGTAAAACCTTCTTGCAGCTGAAGGGGAAGTCTGGATTTGAGCCACACTTGCATCACGTTACGTCCTGCTGCTAAAAACGAAAATTGATTCTTCCAATACCGTCCCCAAGATCCCTACACTTTTGTAGTAACCAATAAGCATGAACATGAGCAAATCATCCAATCCACTCCAAGTGAGAAAATTCTACGGTGCGTTGGCCATATATGTCCGGTCATGAGAGAAAAAGATATAAATACAAGGCTCCACTAAGCTGTCCAAAGATGCCTAAAAATCTCCTTCTCCTTCTCTCTCCTGCCCGGGTTCAATACACTAACGCCCCTGAATAATTTCTCCAAAACTGGACCCAATCCTTCTCTTTAAAAGCTCCTCATAACCAAGAACATGATTCCTCAGCTCCTTCGGAACAAACATTCCATATTCCTCGCATAAAGAACCATCTCCAACCTCCAAATTCCCCTCATGGCCCTCAACCACCAAACTCCTCTCTATCCCCCAACACCATCATCAACAACAAAGTACTCATTAAATATAACTTGCTCCTCCAATTCAAATGTGTCCCTCAAACTCTCCGCCGCCACCCCCGGCCTCCGTGTAGCCTATCAGGGCTCTGCCGGCGCCTACAGCGAGATAGCTGCCAAGACTGCTTGCGGCCCCACCTGCAATCCTGTCCCCTGCCACTCCTTTTCCACCGCTGTCTCCGCTCTCCATGCCGACCTGGCCAACCGTGCGTCCTCCCCGTCAAGAGCACCATGGACGGCTCTGACCTCAGGAACTATCACCTCCTCCAGAACAATATCCACATTGTCCAAGACTCAACCTCTTTGTCCACTACTGCCTGTTAGCCATCCCTGTGTCCAGATAACCCATCTTCGGAAAGTTATTAGCCATCCTTTGGCTCTTGCCCACTGTGCACGTGCACTTGCACAGCTTGGAGTTGATAGAGAGCCTGTTGATGACACAGCTGGTGCGGTCGAGATGCTAAGGTCACGGCGGAGGATGGATACGGCTGCTATTGCGAGCCCGAGGACCGTGAGTATTTATGGACTGGATGTGATCGCGGATGGAATTCAGGATGAGAACTGGAATGTGACTAGGTTTCTGATACTGTCTAAGAACCCTGAACCGGTAATGTCGAGAACTATTTTTATTTCCAGCTAAATTGCAGCATATATTATTCACTCTTCGTATAGCAAGAAATATACTTTCTATTTTCAAAAGATATGCTTTGCCCACCAACCATCAAAATATTTCAGCTAAGGCATAATATTTATTTCCAACATACCTCTTATTGGTAGTAATATTAATCACAAAATATATTTTAAAAAAAAGTTAAGGGTATTTTTGGAAATAAAAATTTGATTTAGTTCCTGTCATACGGCCAAAAGTAAACGCTATATTATGCAATTTAGCCTTTTATTTTACCCGAAAGCATAAGCAGCTGGGTTAGTTGATAGCTTATGTATATCTAGCTAACATAACGTTCACAGGTGAGGCCTGATACGAGGCCGCTGAAGACGAGCATGATAGTGGCACATCGAGGAGGGTCTATGATGGTGGTGTTGAGGGTTTTGTCAGCGTTTTCAAGGAGGAAGATAAATTTGAGGAAGTTGGAGATGAAGAATCCGGTGATGGAAGGGGACGGTAAAGGGTCGGTGATGGTCATGGATAAAGGAGGCAGGCTTTGGACGCTTCCACATGTTTTGTATGTTGATTTCGAAGGATCTGTGGAGGATGATGAGAATGTGAAGGAGGCTGTTGAGGAGATCAAGGGGTTTGCTGCCCTTGTTAGGATATTGGGGTGCTATCTGCTATGCTGCTGATACCACTGTGTATGATCTTCATTAGTATAAAATTGTGGAGTCGATCCATGTAAAAATTGCAGATAAGTGGGATTGAAGCCGGAAATTGAATAAAATGTCCAGAAAATTTCCGTAGTAAATAATGTTGATCGGAAATATCTACAAGGAAAAACGCAAGGCGTAACATTATTCCGAATTACAACAATAAAAAGAACACAATGAACATATTTTCAAACAGCGATTCAAATACCTGGAAACACTATAAACACAAAAAACATGCTTTAGATTTTCAGCTAATTGCATCTATCATCCTGATGTTAGTTTAGTTAAAGATCTATACAGTTGTCTTTTCGCAAGTTAAAAAGAATTGAACTGTTGATAAGAAGAAGGAACATCCCTTCTCACATCACTGTTGCATATATAAAGCAGACATCAACAAAAGAGCGACAAACATAGAGTTCGGTATCTCGAACAACCAAAACAGTTGAAGACCTAACTTTCCCTTGTCGTCGAACAAGGAACCAAATGCATCATTAATAGGCACACCACTGTTTCGCTTTCTCATGTCCTCTATTGTGGGGATGTTGGCTCTATTTTCTGAAATAAACTGAGTTGCGTCCTAATTATCCGTTAACTAATAGCAACACACGTCTTACCAAATTAATGTTCAGGAAATGGAGAGAAAGGAACTGTTGATAAGAAGAAGGAACATCCCTTCTCACATCACTGTTGCATATATAAAGCAGACATCAACAAAAGAGCGACAAACATAGAGTTCGGTATCTCGAACAACCAAAACAGTTGAAGACCTAACTTTCCCTTGTCGTCGAACAAGGAACCAAATGCATCATTAATAGGCACACCACTGTTTCGCTTTCTCATGTCCTCTATTGTGGGGATGTTGGCTCTATTTTCTGAAATAAACTGAGTTGCGTCCTAATTATCCGTTAACTAATAGCAACACACGTCTTACCAAATTAATGTTCAGGAAATGGAGAGGAAGGACATTCCTTGTCTCCCACTTAAATTTAATACCGGCATAACAAGAGTAAGGCATTCACTGGTTCTAGCAGCAATAGAAATATAGAATAGAACATCTTAAAATATAAAGTCAACAATTTGTATGAGCATATATAAGCAGAGTATCCAATCATTCATCAAGTTTATCAGCTAAAAGGCTGACGTTTACATGATTCCATACAATTATCGGCCAACGGCTCAGGTGGCCACATAATACAAGGTGGTCATTTTTAAGTACATGTTGCTCATACAAGGCACACACATGGTTTAAGCGCATTCGCTGGTAAACCGAATTAGATGTTACAACGCGTTACATGATAAACATCGACCAAAGGCCAAATTACACATATCCGTTCCTCGGCGGTGAATCATATAAGCGATAATGCTTTTGAGCCCAACTATCGGCTTCTAGGTTGTCAGCCGAGTTCAATTCTACAGTCCCCCTACAGGGATTCGTATTATATACTTAGAACCCAACTTAGGTAAGAACAGAGCATGAATGTCGGCGGCTGAGAATAGAGACTTGCCGGCGAGAGATTCACACTCTACTCAAGCAAGAACTCTGTACTCTGCCAACGTCATCATCTTTGGCTTGGAAATGGTATCATCCTGATGAATGCACGAGTTACCTGCCAGTGAGGGATTCACACTCTAGTCTGATAAGACCTCCCACAACACGGTAATCCATGCTACTCCTATGATACATTATGTAAAGATAGCTGAGTTTGATTGGTCAAAATGGCGGTCTTGTTTTATTCGAGGTCTCTTATATTTATAGATCAATAGAAGTAGTAGTTAAGTCCTTGATTAACATAGCAACTTCCCATGTTCTCTTCTCTATGTTGTCACATTACTACTGAACACTAGCCATGACCCATGTTCTTGTGCATGTATGCTTGTTACGGTTAGTCGCTATCGTGTACCTTAGTGAGAGATGTCATCGGCTGATAACCTTTGATTTTTCTCTGCATTGCAAAGGGCTGAGCTTTTTATTCTTCGGCCAATATGAATCGTTTATTCCCTAATTTTCTGAATCATATATTACCTAATTTTGGTGCAAAGAGGAGATTTAGGCTAACTTCAGACAAGAGCTGGTATTTGCCTCATTTATAAGGAATTTCTGATCACAAAAACCCTAATAACTTGTGATTTTTGACCAAAGGCTTCGAACATGCATGTGTTACTCAAATGTAACTATGCTCAGCAAACGAGCCAAACAAATCTCTTACAAGTTTCAAGTCAGGTGCTACTACAGTTGAGGATATATATAGTTGTCTTTTCGCAAAATGAAAGAAACAAAATGTAGATGAAGAGGTAAAGGAGAAACTTCTATCATGCAGACAAGTAAAGCAAAAGAGCAACAACAGAGATTTGGGTATGTCATGTGCAACTACCAAAAGGTTTGAAGACCCGACCTCCCTTTTTCCACTAAAAAAGGAAGGAAATGCATCATTGCACCAAAAGGTTTGAAGACTTGACTCCCTTTTTCACCCAAAAAGGAACCAAACCCAATATTATTATTAGGCAAAGCGATTCCACTTCAATCAATATCAACTAAAGTGTAAGCTTTTCTTTTAAAGAAAGACTCAAGTGTAAGCTATGTTAAACAAACGATACTAGTAAAGCCACTCCACTCCAATTCATGTGTTGGGTACTAGTAAACTGTAGGCTCAAAGGCACCATAGACCTACTTTACTATTTTTTATTTGATTAATAGGTCGTAGCAACCTGATGCAAGCCGGGCACAAACCCCAAATCTCCCGCTCAAATGCAAGAACGTTTTACCAATTGGTTATAAAGGCACTAGCAGCCTACATACTTTACTATTAGAATTTAGTACGAGAGTTCAATTCCATCAGCGCCGTAAACAATGCAATCGCATTCTCCAGCCAAAGCTCAGGTCGATCTAAGGGTTAATTGCATATCTCCATCAATGACTTGTTACCGCAATCACCCACTATATATGTTCATCCACCAAATATCTCAAAAGCATTAAATCCCATTCTAAAACAACACAGAAATTCTAAACATACATTTGACAATCATCTGAGTTGTCTGGTGTTGAATGTGAATAGTTTCCAAGGGTTCCGACTTTTGATCGTCTAGCAAAGGGGTGTTTTGAGCTTTGAAAAAATGATTTTAAGTGAGTACAAGTGCTATATGAAGTAAATTATGACCCAATCAATGATAGACATGGGCCAACAACTTGCTACCCGTCAACACCCTCGATCACACACCAGTCTTAAACAACTATCAATCATCGAATTAACACTCAAAGTTATGCATCGCATTTTTTGCCCCCTTTTTCTAAAAGCATCACTTTATTAGGATTCAAGGAAAAAACCAGACATGATCAACATCCACAACAAACAACCATTTCCATAATTTAAACTTACTTTTGGGTCTCCACGTTGTCGTCATTCTGATCATCAACCAGCGCAGTATCGATCGGCACTCGCACATCCATATAGCTACACACATACGGCGCGTCGCACCCGACATAGTCCCCGGTCCACCTCCCCTCGTCGACATAGCTCGCGTCCCACACCGACGAGTAAAGAAACATCGGCTTCTCCGGCCACGGCTCCCCCTCCTTCCTCTCCTCCCTCCTCACCACCGTCCCATCCACCACCCAAACAATCTCCTTCTCCCCCCACCTGATCTCGTACTCGTGGAACCCCTCTGAGGCGTCGAACCCCAGCGGGTGGATCTCCTCCCTGCCGCCGGCGCCGCCGGTGTAGTAGTTGGTCTGGACGGAGGCGAGGTCTTTGCCGAGGAACTCGAAGTCGATCTCGTCCTGGGTCTTGCAGCCCTCGAGGGAGGAGAGGTAGAGGTTGAAGTTGAGGCCGGAGGTGTTGCCGGAGGGGCAGCGGATGCGGGCGGAGAAGGAGCCGAAGAGAAAGCGGGAAGGGGAGCGCCAGCGGGCGCCGCCGCGGTGGTCGAAGGTGACGTGGATCTCATCGGTGGAGGGGGAGTGGTGACAGGCCGAGGGGGTGTAGTCGACGGCGATCTGCTTTAGGGTTTTGCTGGTTGCCGAGCTCGCCATTTGTGTTGTTTGAGATCTGAGGATTTTGAGATCTGCACTGGTGATTTTAATGGCATCTGTGACTGTAAGCATGTGACAAAATTAATGCGCACATGCATGGTTGCTGCTGCAAGATCTTCAACGGCAGTGATGATTCTCACGAGTGGAAATTCATTCCCACGAGTGGAAATTCCTCCACGACACATAGTGCATGGCGTGTCGTCCGCGTAAGTCCATATATTTCTGAGATTTATGGAGCTGGAATAGATATAATGCATCGGGGATATTCCTCGGTGTCTAGCCCCTGAGGTCGCATCCGATCTTTTTGAGGCCTCCGTTGAGTACGTTCCCTCTTCACCTAACCACCAGCTAATTGCTTGTCTCCGAGCAATCGTAGAGTTGATCTTCCTCAGCTTCCTAGCTCGTCGTCGAGCTATCCTATACCTGACATTGCTCAGCTCCCTTACTCGTCTTCGAGCTATCCTATAGCTGAGATTCCTCAGCGTCCCTGTTTGGCCGGGAGCACGAGTGCCTTCGTAACGGCTTCGTTTATCTTGCCACGACGAGATCTCCGCCGCTCCACGTGGGGTATCCCACGCTAGCGTATCTAGCCATTAATAGGCGTATCCCGCCATCAACGCAAACGTGACACGAGAGCGTAACGGACAGCGAGAATCTATCATCGACTCGCTCCAATGCGACCCCTCTATAAACATTTTCTCCAGACGATTCAGGTAAGGGGAACTCAATCTAATATGCCGCTATTCTGCCCAATTACTCCACGATACTTACTTAATCGTATAAAGGGTCTTATGGTGGTTTCCCATACCGAGACTTCTTTTGCAGGAAGCTTGGCGTCAACAGCGACCAACAAACCCATTGAGATATGCTCGTCTAATCTTCCACTACGAATCTTAACCGTTCAGCTCCGCTGGCCATAAGATCGACGGAGAACAACATCCGAAAGAGATTCCAACCTCCACCGGTTGGCGCCGTCTGTGGGAACATTTCATTTTCCATTAAAAAAAAGTTGATCTTCCGTCTTCGATTCGATAGCCAACGAAGATCCTAGCTCGAACAACCCCGTCCCCCGCAGTGGAGACGGGGACGGTTCTACTTCTCTTCCCAATGTCATCGAAGCCTTATTTGCACGGATCGACCAACTGATAGCTATGGTGGACGGGCTCGCTCGTGTCCAAACTGCCAACCACGCCCTGTAAGCCGCCGTTCCTGCCCCCGAGAACGACGGCACGGATGAGACGGCAGAGGGGCTCGTTCAGGACCTCAGCCTCGTTCATGCCAATCTCGACGTCACGGAACACCGCGCGCCGATTCCGGCAATCGTAACCCTCGTCGAGGAATGACTCCATGACTCGTTGGGCACCGGACAGTCCAACGCCAAGATCTCAGGACCAACCAAATTATCACTTCAACGCTCGCCGCGCCCCTTCTCCTTGTGAAGCGACGTCGATCAGGTCTCCTGATTTTAGGGAAGACTGACGTCACCATACTTATCGAGGACGCGCACAGGGCGTGCGTCGAGGCGAGCCACGAAGGGTTCACCCCGAGAATCTAAGAAATATGATAGAGTGGAGCCGAAACCGCTCTATCGCGTAAGCCCGAAGCAGAGACATCAGGGACTCCGATTATGGAGAATTCTCGGGATACCAGCAGCGAATCGAGGTACTCAAGAAGAAGATCGAGAACATGCGACTCGCCACCCGTTCACCCGGGGGATCAGCAAAATACTCCGCAGATTCTCTCACAAGGCCCTTCACGGAGCAATTACTGAGTGAGCGGGTCTCGTCTTAGAACAAACCGCCCAAGATGGCCCTTTTAGACGGGAAGTCCGACCGAAAGGACCACTTGGACGCATTTACGGCGGGCATGAGCTTCTAAGATAACTCGGACGCGGCTCAGTGCAGATCCTGTTGGCGATAGTGCCCTCAAAGTAATTATTGGATCGCAGGTACGTGATTGCAATGATTGAGGCAGGACCTATACCGATATGACAGTCTTGCTCAAGATGATAGTATGCTATCTTGTTTGTCTTTATCATCGTATACATGCTATTGCATGATTGATAGAGCCCATAGGATTCTGCTTGACAGCCAGTAGTATGATGGTGATCATATACGTGGGAGCTGGGGTCTATAAGCACATCCTTAAAGATTCCTTGGTCGTGAGAGTTTCGAGATAGGGTATCGATACTCCAGAGTAGACTAGTGTATACAGTCGAGACCCCGACGAGGGGCGATGGCCGGTCTCACAAGCCATTGGTGTCAGTAGGATCACCTAAAATGTATACAGGTGCTCATTGGGTTATGAGTACACCGGACAGGACTCGCCGGGAACCTGCTAGTTGGTATTATACATATCGTCAGATAGCAGTTCCCTGGTGACATGTGTACAGGTTAGTTCATCGACCTGAGATCGTCGTTTGTCTCATGTGAGTTCCCACTGTGCTTAGATTACTACCCTACCACGCTCAAAGGAGTTGTGCAAACAGGTTTTAGTTGGATACAGTCCCGAGCCACATTGGAGGCAAGTGAGCGGATCTCGGGGATTCGTCTCTCCCGGTATTGGGGATTGATATCGCGCAGTGCACGGGTGGCCATCACTAGAAACCCTCGGCCGAGGTAGTGGAGAATTACTGATTTGGATCATTAGTTTCTCAGGTGGTGATGTGCTTCATGCCGACACGATTTATCGCGTTGTTAGGGGTCTGACTTTATCCACCCCCCTAGACTCGATATGCGATACTCTTTAGACGAATGGACCGAACTGTATATACATTATCACTGTTAGGCTCAGTAGGGTTTATAGATGAGTTCGCTCGTCAGCTTCCCTTCCAATCAATACATAGGCAAACCGTTACGTACAGCTTGTATCTCTGACGTGCTAGTGGTTATACCCAGTGCCAGTATATTGATGAGTCATTAGAGTCCCCCACAGACACTTTCCCAAGTTCGGGCGAAACGTTGTAGAGGCCGTATGGTGTTATGGCAAGGTTCAGAAAAAGCACGTGCGTTTTCGCACGTGTCGTTTTTCGGGCAGATAATACTGGTAGGCTTTGGTTTAAGCCGGAACCCAGTATTATACTGTGTAGATATAATATTTTTGTCTCAGTTGCAATTGTATTCGGTTGTTATACAAATGCGGGTATGTTTATACTAATACGGGGTTATCCTGAAATTCGTTTCAGGATCACTTTTGGAAGTTGCCAGTTTCCAGTTTTCTATCAGCCCTATTTAACAGTCGGTTAAATACGGATTTATCTTTTCTTGGGATTTGTGTGGAAGCTTCTAGATGAGGTGACTAGGATGGTGACTAGGATAGTGAGGTGGCTTAGTGCATTAATGGAGCATTAATGTTTTGGTGACTAAGGGTAATGATTCATTAGTTCTTAAATGTATTCATACTATGTGTCATGGTGACTCATTCTTACATGATAAGTATCATTTCTTGTGGTCACCACTTCCTCCTCCTACACTCACCCCCTCCCCTCTATTTAGTGGTCGGCCACCCTTGGTGAGAGTTTATGGTTGCTAGAAAAAGATTGGAATTGTTTTGGACTCATGGAAATTAGATAAACCTCATTTCTCATTTCACCCGATTCCAAAAGGCAACTTCATTAACCGTTCGTCCATAGCCTTGGACGTAACAAGACAAAGTGTTCTACTCATTCTCTACTTCATCTTGGTCGTCTTTTTTAGCAAACTTGACGATCGAGTTGCCTCGGTTCAGAGGCGGGAGCCCGTTTAAAGATCCGTCGACGTGGTGCCACCCAGACGAGAAGAACGGAGATTCAGGAGATCGGAGTAGCCGCAACAAGCGTGGGATGATGGTTGAAGACCGAAGGACTCGGATCATTCGGTATAACGTTTCTACCCCTTTGCAATTTGTTAGTTTAGCTTTAATGGCCGATCCGGGTTACGGTACACGATAGCGCCAGTTTCGTTAAAAGTTTTTGTTCCGCATTTGGCGTCTGTTAGACTGCCGAGGCGCTACCGTGGACTTACAGTGGTATCAGAACCTAACCATTAAGCTATACTAACTTGCGCTAACACACTTAAAACATCGATCGAACGGATTTCGCAAAAACTACTTTTTCAAAGCATCTGAGTTTCTGTCGATTTTAAACAGTGTCCTAAAATTATTTTACATATCACAGAATATTCAGCAGGGTTATCTAAGAATACTGAGAAAAATTGGGCACGTGATCCCACAAGTACGCGGCGGTTTCGTGGTCAAACCCTAGGTTTGACCGCGGAACCGCGGCGCTTTAATGGGAACAGTGCATCAATTTTTCACAGTGAGCTTCTATGAGGAAATTGTGGCTTTTGAGAATATTTGTTTGGGCCCAGATTTTGTTACTGTACAACAGTTGTTAGTGGGGCCCACTTCGAGAAATTTAGTCGATCGAAATTTTAAATTTGTTAGTATGCAGTATTTACTTTATATCTCCGACCGGGAATGTCATTTAATCGGTAAACCGCGTCTAATTGCTATAGTTCTTTTAGACGGGTTTGCGAACGTGGCATTCGCGTTGATGTTCTGTGTTGTGCTGTATTGTTGCGGATATGTCGTGGTGGATAGCAGGGTGCAATGATAGTGCTGTTTGGATTTATTTGTACATTTGATATTGCGGGACGAGCGTCCAACATGTGGACTGCCGTCACTGCCTGTTGTATAATATTCTTTTGGGACACGACCAGGATGAGGTTGATGTACCCGTTGTACATATTTTTATTTCTGTACTAGGTTTATCCCGCGAAGGAGTGCACGGATAGCCGGGTTCTGGAGGGCAACGGGTCCGTATCTCATGGTTTTGAGAGGCAGAGGGACCTCACTCTAAAATTGGCAGACTATTCGCCGCACTCGTAGGGGGTACAGGTTGACCCAAGGAGGGGTGCTCAATTTACCGGATTCCGTGAAGTGCCAGGTGTTCTATTCACTATGTTGTGGGGACTACCTCGCTTCAGGTTTTGGCGGGTAACTTGACGCACCCGTAGGGGTCTAGGGTTCATTGCACAGGCTATCCACACGACCAGGGGAACGTCGGGTTTCAGCAGCGGCTCTGTGAAACCCGGGGATCCCAGATTATCTGTATTGTTCTGTGATGCTTATTACTTTTCTGTAATGTTGCATATTATCACGCCTGGAGCAATTATTGTATATTGGTATATATACTATTAGATGTTGTATATGTTTTACACCCGTGCTAGTCCAGCCCCCGCTCTGTCGTTAGTTAAGTAACCTAACGGGTGATGACGGGACCCAGTGACGAATGCGGATGGCATATACGTACATTTTATTTTCGTTCTTTTCTGGTGTGATTGAATGATGGGACTGCGTTGATTCTTATCAATGTAAGATAAAGCAAACCTACATTTGATATTGTTGGAACAAATTTTAAAAGGTGTTATTACAAAGATGTTTCCTTTTGTTTTGCATAGTGATATTCAGTTAGAATATCCCGCACCTCATTCGACGAGGCAAGGGCCGAGATCCCTTCACCGGGAGTGACTCCTTGGGCAGAAGTTTACGTCAGGGTAATAACTTCAATATAGTCGATTACAAGTTGCTTTGCATCGCGGTATTCAGTTGGAATATGCTGCACCTCATTCCACAAGGAAAGAGCCGAGGTCCCTTCACCGGGAGTGACCTCTTTAGCAAAGGTTTTTTCGTCACTATATTTTTATAAAAAGCTATCACGTTCCTTCAACGAGATCAAGTTCATTACGTTAAAGGTTTTTCGCCAAAAACCAGTCGTAGCCCTCCATCGTATCTTATGGATGGTCAGTAGTATTCAAGCTATGTTTGTTGACTTTCGCCAAGGCATAGTGCTTGGTAGCTGCTGGGGTATTCATTTGTAGCATAGATAGGTGTGTTGGTTTGGGACAGTCGTATTACCTTATTGGCTTTCGTCAAGGGTATGTACGGGTGGGTTCAAATTAACCTGGACAATGACGGGCGGAACTTGACATGTGACTTATGATTTGTTGGCTTTCGTCAAGGTCATAAGAGCATGGGGAAAAAATCATATCGGGAGTTTCAAACATACAGGAAACTTGCCAGGCATGCGCATACCTTCTGGAGTGTGATAACTTGAGTGGATTCCATCAAGTTATCATGCAATGATAGTTGGATCCCGATTCTCACTGATGAGTTGGTTTACTCTTCGGGCGATCCCGACTAATTCTTCTTTATGGTTTGGAGGAGAATTTGAGATTACAGTGAGAAGTTTACTGATTAGATAAATTGATAACCATTCTGATCTAGGTTAGAGTGCACGCAGAGTGTTTCTTTTCTCTCTCTCTCTTTGGCAGCGACCTTTGACCGACCCTAGACTATGACTCAGTGACCAAAGTTGACCGAACCTTCTTAAAATACTGGCTTTTGGATTGTCTGAGTTGCATAAGTCATTGCCGCTCCTTCCTTTACCCTTTGTATTTCTCAGAACACCCCGTATTACTATGGATATCCACTTCCATTGGATAGATCCATCGTATGGTTATATACGAACTCGAAGGGACTTCTTCGAGGATGGATCCAGGTTCAGGAGAAATAGAATTAGTTTATTCAGTTGTCTTTTGTTATCACCTTCTCTCAGGTTGCGAGGGCTCCTTAGTTTAGGAGAGTGCACCTATTACGCTTATTGGATAGTCTTATTCCAAACCATAGCTGGTGCCGAAAGGTAGGGAATGAAGAAAACCAATTAGCCTAAGTAGGGTGTGCAGAAGGTAATATATAAAGACAAGATAAAGGGATTAGAAAGAAGGCAAAGTAAATTGCGACTGTTATCATTCACGACCAAACCGCATAATTCATCACCACTCCTATTTCACCTTTGCTTTTTCCCAGTTCGGGAGAAATAGAATAAAGTATTATTCATTTGTCTTTTATCATCACCTTCTCTCAAGATACGAGTACTCCTATGTTAAGGAGGGTACACCTATTATGCTTACTTGATAGTCTTCTTCCAAACCATAGGCTGGTGCCGAACGGTAGGGAAGGAAGAAAACCACTTAGCCTAAAGAGGTGTACAGAAGGTAACGACTAAAGACAAATAAAGGGATTTGGAGTGATGGCAAAGAAATATACGGTTACAGTCATGAATAGGATTATGGAAGAGGCATTACTAAGAATACCAGAATACCCCTACGAGACATTTTAATGTTTCAGTTTCACTGCGCATTGTTAAAAGAAAAATGTTTTCCCGATTGGATACTTACTCCAGGGTATGTATTTACCAGATTTCATTCTCATATCTGTATGGTTTTACAGATGATAAGTGGGAGTAAGTTATTGGGAATTGGATGATCATCCTCATTATATCGGAATTCGTTGTAATTGGTGATATTTGAGAAAATCACCTGGGTACAGTATTCAACCTACGATGCACAGGTTTTGAGTTATTCAACTCAGGGGACTTATACAGAGTACTGTATGTTGTCCAGTGTCCGTCAGGACAAAGGGGTAGGTCCTCGTACTATGTTCTGTTTACTTATAACTTCTCTAGTTTTTAGACAAGTGTTTCGTAGAAATACAATGTCTATGTTTTGAGAAGTTGTGGGTATAAGAATAAAGTAGAGAACCAGGTGTCGCAAGTATCGGGATTCTTCAAAGAGATTGAAGATATAGATTCTTGTGATTGGTATTCAGATGAAAGTAATGGTTTTGAGAAACTTGTTTCTCTTTCAGGTTACTCATAATTTGATGGATTCCTAAGTTGAGTAATGCTGATTAGCATCTTTCCATTAAGTTGATATGCACTGGAGACAGCTGCATAATTTGAATCTGGTTCCAATTAAATTAGTGCCTCTGTTTCTATATTGGATATAGAATGGTTCATATCTTAACGATGTTAAAATACGGGGAGTTGTCCAGCTTATGCTTAAAACCAGACACTGGATAACTCAATGCACGTTTCTGTAATGGCAGTTTGTGGGTTGACCCTGGCTTTGACGAGGGTTGACATTTCTACCATCTGGAAGATCAATAATGATATTGTTCTTGACTCGCCACAGTTTTAGTAAAATGGATTTTTTCAGAAAACAGTAGTGGGAATATGGTAGAACTGGAAGTGATTCCAGAACCGCAAACGATTACGGAAAATTTAATAGGACCTATATATTCAATCAGTTTTGACATTCCAATAGCCACTCCGCAGATATGGTGGGTAACCTCAGACACCCGAGAGGTACTCCGGTAGCCTCAAGGACGGTGATAGGGAGGTTCTTGTTTACCCAGACTTGACACTACTGTTGTTCCAGACTATGAGACCCGGCAGGAAAATATGTATAGCGTCGTTCTAAACTAGCTTTAGAAGTACACGTATATATTATTCTGCCAGAGGGTTATCGTAGTCAGTGGGAACAGCGGAAGCATAGTGGGCAAGTAGCTTATGTCTATTTATAGACTTCAACGGATATAGCGGAGATAGATCATTTAATTTTGATGTGACAGTCATGGATTTGACTTCATCAGAATAAGGGATGGATCTGTTGAGAAGATAGTAGGGTGTGATGTCCTGGTATTTGGATGACATACACAGAGTGGGAAGTAAAATTCCTATACTTCAATCGGTCGTACTTTGGTCGTCACACAGTTGTTTCTTCACAAAGGACATGGATATAATATCAGACATTCTGGTAACTAGATCTATGGTTTTAGATCTAGATTTGGGTAGTTTCCCAATTTAGGTACTTTGACAGTATTCTAATGGTATTTAGAATAGATGACTCCTGGCATGGTGGTGTACCTGCAGGTGATGGAGTCACCCTCTCTAAAGGTGTCTTACAGACTAAAGTAGAGAGGGATGCGCATGATTGGCAGATCACTTGCTTAGGCAATTGAGTCAATCATGAGATGTCAAGTACCACACCAGATGTAGTTTTTGCACTTGATGCGATAAGTTTATATTAATCCAATCCTGGAGAAACATAAGGAAGCAGTTTTAGAACATAAGTGTTTGTTCTACGGATATGATGACGGCAGCCTCTTTCGGGAGACGATTATCATTCCAGGCTTCAAAGGTGACATGGATGACAGAGTGATTGTCAGAGTTATAGTTTTCCCTCTGACGAGGGACCGTATTATGGACAGGTGGTCCAAGAGGATACTGTGGGAGGCATGGTGCTGGATACTGATTAGTTTCAGTTATCGATACAGTCTAAGAAGTTTGAATTTTGAGTTCATTTATGAACTAGGTCCCATCAGATATTCAGACATATTCTAAGACAGGTATTACTCGATTCGGGAGATGGTTTTCTCCGCGAATTTGAGATTTAGAGAGATATAGAAAGAAACATCAGGACGGATCCACTCACTGAGGCTATTTCTCAAACACAGGGGTTTTACAAACTAGGTTTGTGAAACTGATTAGTAGAGGAGTTGGATGTTCGGTATCACACGGGCTGTGAGTATGCGACATCGCAATAATTAGCCTTGAGTGCAAGTGGGAGATTGTTGGAGATAGTTGTAAGTCTACGCTAGCGCCCCGGCAGTCTACAGACGCCAAATGCGGAACAAAACTTTTTAACTGGCGCTATCGTATACTTTAACCCGGATCTGCCATTATTGCTAAACTAACAAACTGTAAAGAGTGTAGAATGGTTATACCGAACGATCCAAGTCCTTCGTTCTTCAACCATCATCCCACGCTCCGTTGCGGCTGCTCCGATCTCGTCGATCTCCGATCTCCTCGTCGAGGTGGCACCACATGATCGGTTCTTTAAACGGGCTCCCGCCTCTGACTCGAGGCAACTCGATCGTCAAGTTTGCTAAAAGAGACGACCAAGAATGATGTAGAGAATGAGTAGATGACTTTGTCTCACTTCGTCCAAATCCGTGGACGATCGGTTAATGAAGTTGCCGAGAGAATTGGGTGATGGAATGAAATGAGCTGTGGATTCCATACACCCCAAATCTATCATAATCTTTTTTCCAATGAAAAATCATCAAGTTGTGAGAGAGAGAGAGGGGGCCGGCCTCATATATGGAGAGGGGGTGACCGTAGGAGAGGGGGGGTGACCACAACATCAAGCATATCAAGAAGAAAATATCTTAACCAAAACAAAATGCTTTAATACAAAGCATGACTCACTTAAACCTAGTCACCCTTTAATAAATGCAAAGATGAGTCACTTAGCCTTGTCACAAATTCTAGAACCTTCTAGAACCTTCTAGAAGCACGACTCACTCTCATCCAAGAAAAGATAAATCCGCCTTTAACCAAATGTTAAAAGACGGCTGATAGAAAACTAGAAACTGGCAACTTCCAAAAGTGATCCCGAAACAACTTTCAGGATAACCCCGAAACTGTATAAATATACCCGCATTTGTATTACGACCGAATACAAATGCAACTGAGACAAAGATATTATACCTACTCAATATAATACTCGGATCCGGCTTAAACCAAAGCCGACCAGTATTATCTGCCCGAAAAATAACACGTGCGTAAACGCACGTGCATTTTCCGAACCCTGCCATAAAACCATACGGCCTCTACAACGTTTCGCCCGAACTTGGGAAACTGTCTGTGGGGGACTCTAATGACTCGTCAGTACCCTGGCAGTGGGTTTAACCACAAACCGTCAGAGGCACTAGCAATGCGTAACGGCTGCCCACGGACTGACCTCAAGGGAGACCGATGAGCACACTCAAGGGAGGCCGATGAGCGAACTCATCCAGAAACCCTACTGAGCCTAACAGTGACAATGTATATACAGTCCGGTCCGTTCGTCAATGAGTATCGCATATCTGCCTAGGGGGCTAGCAACGTCAGACCCCCAATAGCAGTATAAGTCGTGTCGGAGTGAAGCCCAATAACACCCTGAGATACTACTGGAGTACCTACCAGTAAATCTCCTGCCACGGCCGTGGGCTTTGTGTAATGGCTCTCCTAGACACAGCACGACCTCGCCCCCAATACCGGGAGAGACGAATCCCCAGCCGATCCGCTCACGTGCCTCCATATGGCTCGGGACTGTACCCAAAAGCTACCTGTTTGCACGACTCCTTTGAGCCGTGGTAGGGTAGAAATCAAAGCACAGTGGGAACTCACACGAGACAAATGACGACCTCAGGTCGATGAACTAACCTGTACACATGTCACCAGGGAACTGCTATCTGACGGTAGATATAATACTAACTAGCAGATTCCCGGCGAGTCATGTCCGGTGTACTCATAACCCAATGAGCACCTGTATACATCTTAGGTGATCCAACTGACACCAGTGGCTTGTGAGACCGGCCACCGCCCCTCGTCGGGGTCTCGACTGTACACACTAGTCTACTCCGGAGTATCGATGCCCTGTCTCGAAACTCCCACGACTAGGGACCACAATTAAGGATATGCATATAAACTACCCAACTCTCACGTATATGATCTCCATCATACTGTTGGTAGTAAAGCAAGATCCTAAGGGCTCTATCAAAGTGTAACATGCAATCAGTCACCTGAACATGTACACGACTGATAAAGGCAAACCAGATAGCATACTATCATCTCGAGTAAGACTGTGCTACCGGGATAGGTCCTCCGCAATCATTGCAATCACGTACCTGCGATCCAATAATTGACTATGAGGGCACTATCTCCAACAATCTCCCACTTGCACTCAAGGCTAATATTGCGATGTCGACTACTCACAGCCCGTGTGAAACCGAACATCCAACTCCTCTACTAATCAGTTTCACAAAGCCCGTTTGTAAAACTATTGTGTTCGAGAAATAGCCTCAGTGAGTGGATCCGCCTAGAAGTTTCTTTCTATATCTCTCTTAATCTCAAGTTCGCGGAGAAAGCTATCTCCCGAATTGAGTAGTACCTGTCTTAGAATATGTCTGGATATCTGATGGGACCTTAGTTCATAAATGAACTCCATATCCAAACTTCTTAGACTGTATGGATCACTGAAGCTAATCAGTATCCGGCACCATGCCGCCCACAGTATCCTCTTGGACCACCTGTCCATAATACTGTCCCTCGTCAGAGGGAAAACTAAAACTCTGACAATCACTCTGTCATCCATGTCACCTTTGAAGCCTGGAATGATAACCGTCTCCCGAAAGAGGCTGCCGTCATCAAATCCGTAGAACATGTACTTATGTTCTAAAACTGCTCCCTTATGTTTCTCCAGGATTGGATTAATACAAACTTATTGCATCTAGTGCAAAAACAACATTTGGTGTGGTAATTGACATCTCATGATTGACTCAATTGCCTAAGCAAGTGATCTGCCAATCATGCACATCCCTCTCCTCTTTAGTCTGTAAGACACCTTTAGAGAGGGTGACTCCATCACTTGCAGGTACACCACCATGCTAGGAGTCAACTATTCCAAAAACCATTAGAATATCTGTCAAAGTACCCACATTGGGAAACTACCCAAATTCAGATCTAAAACCATAGATCCAGAAACCAGAATGTCAAATATTATATCCATATCCTGTCTGGAGAAACAACTGTGTGACGACCACAGTACAACCGATCGTAGTATAGGAATTTTACTTCCTATTCTGTGTATGTCATCCTGATACCATGACATCACACCCTACTACCTTCTTAACTGATCCATCCCCTATTCTGATTGAAGTCAAACCCATGACTGTCACATCAAAATTAGATGATCTATCTCCGCTATAACTGCTCAAGTCTATAAATAGATATAAGCATCTTGCCCACTATGCTTCCGTTGCTCCCACTGACTTCGACAACCCTCCTACCGGGTCTCATATCCTGGAACAACAGTAGTGTCAAGTCTGGGTAGATAAGAACCTCCCTGTCACCGTCCTTGAGCCTACCGAAGTACCTCTCGGGTGTCTGAGGTTACCCACCATATCTGCGGAGTGGCTATTGGACTGTCAAACCTGATTGAATGTATAGGTCCTATTAAATTTTCCGTAATCGTTCGCGGTTCTGGAATCACTTCCAGTTCTACCATACTCCCACTATTGTTTTCTGAAAAAGATCCATTTTTACTAAAACTGTGGCGAGTCAAGAACAATATCACTATTGATCTTCCAAATGGTAGAATATCAACCCTCGTCATAGCCAGGGTCAACCCACAAACAGCCATTACAGAAACGTGCCCTGAGTTATCCAGAATCTGGTTTTAATCATAAGCTGGACAACTCCCCGTACCTTAATATCTTTTAAGGTACGATCCATTCTATATCCAATACAGAAAATTTGGCACTTATTTAATTGGAACCATATTCAATCTATGCAGCTGTCTCCAGTGCATATCAACTTAATGGAAAGAGGCTAATCAGCATTACTCAACTTAGGAATCCATCCAATTATGAGTAACCTGAAAGAGAAACACGTTTCTCAAAACCATCACTATCATCTGAATACCAATCACAAGAATCTACATCTTCGATCTCTTTGAAGAATCCCGATACTTGTGATACCTGGCTCTCTACTTTATTCTTATACCCACAACTTCTCAAAACTTAGACCTTGTATTTCTACGAAACACTCGTCTAAATACTAGAGAAGTTATAAGTAAATTGAACATAGTACGAGGACCTACCCCTTTGTCCTGATGGACACTTGGACAACATACAATACTCTGTATAAGTCCGCTGAGTTAAACAACTCAAAACCTGTGCGTCGTAGGTTGAAAACTGTACCCTGGCGATTTCCTCAAATATCACCAATTACAACGAATTCCGATATAATGAGGATGATCACCTAATTCCCAATATCTTACTCCCACTCATCATCTGTAAAACCATACAGATATGAGAATGAAACCTGGTAAATACATACCCTTGGAGTAAGTGTCTAATCGGAAAAACAGTTTTTCCTTTAACAATGCACTGAAACATGAAAATGTTTCGTAGGGGTATCCTGGTATTCATAGCAATGCCTCTTCCATAATCCAATTCATGACTTCAACCGTATATTTTATTGCCGTCTCTCCAAATCCCTTTATTTGTCTTTAGTCGTTACCTTCTGTACACCATCGTTAGGCTAAATGGTTTTCTTCCTTCCCTACCGTTCGGCACCAGCCTATGGTTTGGAAGAAGACTATCCAGTAAGCATAATAGGTGTACCCTCCTAAACTAAGGAGTACTCGCATCTCTAGAGAAGGTGACGATAAAAGACAACTGAATAATACCTTATTCTTTTAAAGGTGAAATAGGAGTGGCGATGAAGTACGCGGTTTTGGTCGTGAATGATATCAGTCGCAATTTACTTTGCCCTCTTTCTAATCCTTTTATTTTGTCTTTACACATTACCTTCTGCACACCCTACTTAGGCTAATTGGTTTTCTTCATTCCCTACCTTTCGGCACCAGCCTATGGTTTGGAATAAGACTATCCAATAAGCGTAATAGGTGTACTCTCCTAAACCAAGGAGCTCTCGCAACCTGAGAGAAGGTGATAATAAAAGACAACTGAATAAACCAATTCTATTTCTCCTGAACCTTGATCCATCCCCGAAGAAGTTCCTTCGAGTTCGTATATAACCATACGATGGATCTATCCAATGGAAGTGGATATCCGTAGTAATACGGGTGTTCTGAGAAATTCAAAGGGTAAAAGAAGGAGTGGCAATGACTTATGCAACTCAGACAATCCAAAAGCCAGTATTTTAAGAAGGTTCGGTCAACCTGGTCACTGAGTCATAGTCGAGGGTCGGTCAAAGGTCGCTGCCAAAGAGAGAGAGAGAAAAGAAACACTCTGCATGCACTCTAACCTAGATCAGAATGGTCATCACTTTATCTAATCCGGAAACCTCCCACTGTTCTGTCAAATTCTTCTCCAAACCTAAAGAAGAATCAATCGGGATCACCCGAAGAGTAAACCAACTCATCAGTAGGAATCGGGATCCAACTCTCATCGCATGATAACGTGATGGAATGCATCCACGTTACTCATACTCCAGAAGGTATGCGCATACTTGGCAAGTTTCAGTTTCTTTAGAAACTCCCGATATGATTTATGCCCCATGCTCTTATAACCTTGGCTTTGGTCAAAATGTCATAAGTTACATGCCAAGTTCTTCCCGTCACTATCTTGTCAATTTGAACCCACCCGCACATGCCCCTGACTTTGGCCAATCGGCAGAACGACTGTCCCAAACTAACTCATCTATCTATGCAACAATTGAATACCCAGCAGCTACCAAACACTATGCCTTAACTTTGGCTAAAATACATAGCTTGAATACTACTGAATACCCAAAAGAAGTGACGGAGGGCTACGGCTGGTTTTTGGCGAAAAACCTTTAGCGTAGTGAACTTGATATCGCTGAAGGAACCTGATAGCTTTTTTAAAATATAGTGGCGAAAACCTTTTGCTAAAGAGGTCACTCCCGGTAAAGGGATCTCGGTTCTTTCCTCGTGGAATGAGGTGCAGGATATTCCACTGAATACCGCTATGCAAAGCAACTTGTAATCGACTATAGTGAAGTTATTACGCTGACGCAAACTTCTGCCCAAGGGGTCAGTCCCGGTGAAGGGATATCAGCCCTTGCCCCGTCGAATGAGGTGCAGGATATTCCACTGAATACCGCTATGCATAACAAAAGGAAACGTCGAATGAGGTGTTTTATCTTACATTGATAAGAATCAACGCAGTCCCATCATTCAATCACACCAGAAAAGAACGAAAATAAAATGTACGTATATGCCATCCGCATTCGTCACTGGGTCCCGTCATCACCCGTTAGGTTACTTAACTAACGACAGAGCGGGGGCTGGACTAGCGCGGGTGTAAAACATATACAACATCTAATAGTATATATATCAATATACAATAATTGCTCCAGGCGTGATAATATGCAACATTACAGAAAAGTAATAAGCATCACAGAACAATACAGATAATCTGGGATCCCCGAGTTTCACAGAGCCGCTGCTGAAACCCGACGTTCCCCTGTCGTGTGGATAGCCTGTGCAATGAAACCTAGACCCCTACGGGTGTGGCAAGTTACCCGCCAAAACCTGAAGCGAGGCAGTCCCCACAGCATAGTGAATGGAACACCCGGCACTTCACGGAATCCGGTAAATTGAGCACCCCTCCTTGGGTCAACCTGTACCCCCTACGAGTGCGGCGAATAGTCTGCCAATTCTGAAGTGGGGCCCCTCTGCCTCTCAAAGCCATGAGATGCGGACCCGTTGCTTTCCCGAACCCGGCTATCCGTGCACTCCGTCGCGGGGTAAAACCTAGTACAGTAATGAAAAATAGTACAAGAGGTACATCGACCGCAACCTGGTCGTGCCCCAAAAGAATATTATACAACAGGCAGTGACGGCAGTCCACAAATTGGACGCTCGCCCCACAATATCAAATGTACAAATAAACACAAACTGTACTACCATTGCACACTGCTATCCACCACGACAAATCCGCAACATCACAGCACAACACAGAACATCAACGCGAATGTCACGTTCGCAAACCCGTCTAAAAGAACTATAGCAATCAGACGCGGTTTACCGATCAAATGACATTCCCGGTCGGAGATATAATGTAAGCACTGTAAACTAACGCGTTTAATTTTCGATCGACCAAAGACCAAATATCAAAAAGTGGGCCCCACTGCTTACTGGTGAACAGTAACAAAACCTGGGCCAAAACGATATTTACCAAAAACCCCAAAATCCAACAAAGAACCCACTGACAAAATTTGGGAGCACGTGCTCCCCACGTGGCCGCGGATGCGCGGCCAAACCATGGGTTTGGCCGCGTTTCCGCGGCAGCTTGGAGGAATCACGACCCCAAATTTTGTCGTGGCTCTTAAAAACGCCTGCACAGATTTTTAAGACATACAGAAATGAATTTTGAAGCCATTTAAAATTAACAGAAACTGTCGGGCTTGAATTTTGGAATTTTCGATTTCCGGTCGAATCGATATTTTAAACGCGTTAGCACAAGTTAGTATAGCAAAATGGTGAGGCTCTGATACCACTGTAAGTCTACGCTAGCGCCCCGGCAGTCTACAGACGCCAAATGCGGAACAAAACTTTTTAACTGGCGCTATCGTATACTTTAACCCGGATCTGCCATTATTGCTAAACTAACAAACTGTAAAGAGTGTAGAATGGTTATACCGAACGATCCAAGTCCTTCGTTCTTCAACCATCATCCCACGCTCCGTTGCGGCTGCTCCGATCTCGTCGATCTCCGATCTCCTCGTCGAGGTGGCACCACATGATCGGTTCTTTAAACGGGCTCCCGCCTTTGACTCGAGGCAACTCGATCGTCAAGTTTGCTAAAAGAGACGACCAAGAATGATGTAGAGAATGAGTAGATGACTTTGTCTCACTTCGTCCAAATCCGTGGACGATCGGTTAATGAAGTTGCCGAGG
This sequence comes from Agapanthus africanus, assembly GCA_030015575.1. Taxonomy (NCBI): domain Eukaryota; kingdom Viridiplantae; phylum Streptophyta; class Magnoliopsida; order Asparagales; family Amaryllidaceae; genus Agapanthus; species Agapanthus africanus. Next base: position 134,842,971 of record JASDDO010000024.1, on the reverse strand, counting down.
GAATTGGGTGATGGAATGAAATGAGCTGTGGATTCCATACACCCCAAATCTATCATAATCTTTTTTCCAATGAAAAATCATCAAGTTGTGAGAGAGAGAGAGGGGGCCGGCCTCATATATGGAGAGGGGGTGACCGTAGGAGAGGGGGGGTGACCACAACATCAAGCATATCAAGAAGAAAATATCTTAACCAAAACAAAATGCTTTAATACAAAGCATGACTCACTTAAACCTAGTCACCCTTTAATAAATGCAAAGATGAGTCACTTAGCCTTGTCACAAATTCTAGAACCTTCTAGAACCTTCTAGAAGCACGACTCACTCTCATCCAAGAAAAGATAAATCCGCCTTTAACCAAATGTTAAAAGACGGCTGATAGAAAACTGGAAACTGGCAACTTCCAAAAGTGATCCTGAAACAACTTTCAGGATAACCCCGAAACTGTATAAATATACCCGCATTTGTATTACGACCGAATACAAATGCAACTGAGACAAAGATATTATACCTACTCAATATAATACTCGGATCCGGCTTAAACCAAAGCCGACCAGTATTATCTGCCCGAAAAATAACACGTGCGTAAACGCACGTGCATTTTCCGAACCCTGCCATAAAACCATACGGCCTCTACAACGTTTCGCCCGAACTTGGGAAACTGTCTGTGGGGGACTCTAATGACTCGTCAGTACCCTGGCAGTGGGTTTAACCACAAACCGTCAGAGGCACTAGCAATGCATAACGGCTGCCCACGGACTGACCTCAAGGGAGACCGATGAGCACACTCAAGGGAGGCCGATGAGCGAACTCATCCAGAAACCCTACTGAGCCTAACAGTGACAATGTATATACAGTCCGGTCCGTTCGTCAATGAGTATCGCATATCTGCCTAGGGGGCTAGCAACGTCAGACCCCCAATAGCAGTATAAGTCGTGTCGGAGTGAAGCCCAATAACACCCTGAGATACTACTGGAGTACCTACCAGTAAATCTCCTGCCACGGCCGTGGGCTTTGTGTAATGGCTCTCCTAGACACAGCACGACCTTGCCCCCAATACCGGGAGAGACGAATCCCCAGCCGATCCGCTCACGTGCCTCCATATGGCTCGGGACTGTACCCAAAAGCTACCTGTTTGCACGACTCCTTTGAGCCGTGGTAGGGTAGAAATCAAAGCACAGTGGGAACTCACACGAGACAAATGACGACCTCAGGTCGATGAACTAACCTGTACACATGTCACCAGGGAACTGCTATCTGACGGTAGATATAATACTAACTAGCAGATTCCCGGCGAGTCCTGTCCGGTGTACTCATAACCCAATGAGCACCTGTATACATCTTAGGTGATCCAATTGACACCAGTGGCTTGTGAGACCGGCCACCGCCCCTCGTCGGGGTCTCGACTGTACACACTAGTCTACTCCGGAGTATCGATGCCCTGTCTCGAAACTCCCACGACTAGGGACCACAATTAAGGATATGCATATAAACTACCCAACTCTCACGTATATGATCGCCATCATACTGTTGGTAGTAAAGCAAGATCCTAAGGGCTCTATCAAAGTGTAACATGCAATCAGTCACCTGAACATGTACACGACTGATAAAGGCAAACCAGATAGCATACTATCATCTCGAGTAAGACTGTGCTACCGGGATAGGTCCTCCGCAATCATTGCAATCACGTACCTGCGATCCAATAATTGACTATGAGGGCACTATCTCCAACAATAGTGCCCTCAAAGTAAATTATTGGATCGCAGGTACGTGATTGCAATGATTGAGGCAGGACCTATACCGATATGACAGTCTTGCTCAAGATGATAGTATGCTATCTGGTTTGTCTTTATCATCGTATACATGCTATTGCATGATTGATAGAGCCCATAGGATTCTGCTTGACAGCCAGCAGTATGATGGTGATCATATACGTGGGAGCTGGGGTCTATAAGCACATCCTTAAAGAGTCCCTAGTCGTGGGAGTTTCGAGATAGGGCATCGATACTCCAGAGTAGACTAGTGTATACAGTCGAGACCCCGACGAGGGGCGATGGCCGGTCTCACAAGCCATTGGTGTCAGTAGGATCACCTAAGATGTATACAGGTGCTCATTGGGTTATGAGTACACCGGACAGGACTCGCCGGGAACCTGCTAGTTGGTATTATACATATCGTCAGATAGCAGTTCCCTGGTGACATGTGTACAGGTTAGTTCATCGACCTGAGATCGTCGTTTGTCTCATGTGAGTTCCCACTGTGTTTAGATTACTACCCTACCACGCTCAAAGGAGTTGTGCAAACAGGTTTTAGTTGGGTACAGTCCCGAGCCACATTGGAGGCAAGTGAGCGGATCTCGGGGATTCGTCTCTCCCGGTATTGGGGATTGATATCGCGCAGTGCACGGGTGGCCATCACTAGAAACCCTCGGCCGAGGTAGTGGAGAATTACTGATTTGGATCAGTAGTTTCTCAGGTGGTGATGTGCTTCATGCCGACACGATTTATCGCGTTGTTAGGGGTCTGACTTTATCTACCCCCTAGACTCGATATGCGATACTCTTTAGACGAATGGACCGGACTGTATATACATTATCACTGTTAGGCTCAGTAAGGTTTATAGATGAGTTCGCTCGTCAGCTTCCTTTCCAATCAATACATAGGCAAACCGTTACGTACAGCTTGTACCTCTGACGTGCTAGTGGTTATACCCAGTGCCAGTGTATTGATGAGTCATTAGAGTCCCCCACAGACACTTTCCCAAGTTCGGGCGAAACGTTGTAGAGGCCGTATGGTGTTATGGCAAGGTTCGGAAAAAGCACGTGCGTTTTCGCACGTGTCGTTTTTCGGGCAGATAATACTGGTAGGCTTTGGTTTAAGCCGGAACCCAGTATTATACTGTGTAGATATAATATCTTTGTCTCAGTTGTATTTGTATTCGGTCGTAATACAAATGCGGGTATGTTTATACTAATACGGGGTTATCCTGAAATTCGTTTCAGGATCACTTTTGGAAGTTTCCAGTTTCCAGTTTTCTATCAGCCGTATTTAACAGTCGGTTAAATACGGATTTATCTTTTCTTGGGATTTGTGTGGAAGCTTCTAGATGAGGTGACTAGGATGGTGACTAGGATAGTGAGGTGGCTTAGTGCATTAATGGAGTATTAATGTTTTGGTGACTAAGGGTAATGATTCATTAGTTCTTAAATGTATTCATACTATGTGTCATGGTGACTCATTCTTACATGATAAGTATCATTTCTTGTGGTCACCACTTCCTCCTCCTACACTCACCCCCTCCCCTCTATTTAGTGGTCGGCCACCCTTGGTGAGAGTTTATGGTTGCTAGAAAAAGATTGGAATTGTTTTGGACTCATGGAAATTAGATAAACCTCATTTCTCATTTCACCCGATTCCAAAAGGCAACTTCATTAACCGTTCGTCCATAGCCTTGGACGTAACGAGACAAAGTGTTCTACTCATTCTCTACTTCATCTTGATCGTCTCTTTTAGCAAACTTGACGATCGAGTTGCCTCGGTTCAGAGGCGGGAGCCCGTTTAAAGATCCATCGACGTGGTGCCACCCAGACGAGAAGAACGGAGATTCAGGAGATCGGAGTAGCCGCAACAAGCGTGGGATGATGGTTGAAGACCGAAGGACTCGGATCATTCGGTATAACGTTTCTACCCCTTTGCAATTTGTTAGTTTAGCTTTAATGGCCAATCCGGGTTACGGTACACGATAGCGCCAGTTTCGTTAAAAGTTTTTGTTCCGCATTTGGCGTCTGTTAGACTGCCGGGGCGCTACCAAAGCATCAGAGTTCAAATCCTATCACCCACATTATTTTTAATATTGATTTATTTTTTTAATTTTTAGAATTCCAAGAGTCTACACGTGCTAAACCCGTAAAACCAAAAGTCATAAATAAAACAAACTAACCCAGGAGCTACACCAAGAGACACTGGACACGTGGCAGCAGGGGGGCCGACTCGGCTGCCGCCGCCGGCCGATTCACCCAGGATCGCCGAGTTGCCTTCTTGAGAGTTGTGGCTCTTTGCATTCCCATAACCCCTGTATACTTTAAAATACCTGCACAGTAACAGAGCCTCTTTAAAACTCCATTAAACCCTTTATAAATACAATTTTTAATACATTTTCAAAACAACCTTTCACCGACCCTAACCCTAGTTTTACCCTATAAATACCACCCCTAAACACACACCCCTCACTCATAATTCTGTCCAAACTCTCAAGAAAACCCTCTAGAATTTTTGTGTACAAGTGGAGTTAGCGAAAGGCGAAGCGTCGACGAACTTCCGACGACGACTCTAGGAGCTTCCGGCGATGAAACGACGCACCGGCAAATCCTACTTCCTCCTCTTCCTCATCTCTAACCTCTAAGATTGTAAGTCCCACCTCCCTCCTCTATATTCCATTCTAAAAATTTTCAAAACTAAAACCCGACGGAAGCGGAGTTAATCCGACTTTCAATTCGGTTTTCTTTAAAAAGATCAACTTTCCTCAAATACAACCATACTAAACTCTTACATCTTGACTATTAATCATTAACAAAATATGTTGAAAAAGTTTCATAACAAAATATTTCATATTGCAAATTTTATCGTACTTTTTCATTAAAATACCATGTAGTTTAGTTTCGACTTTAAAACATCATTAATCTTGCTATACCTTTAGATAGATCATGGGATAATGACCTACCTCTTCACAATACTCATATGCAACACAACACAATATTTTTTGGGAAATATAGATTCGGGAAATACCGTTTTACCCAAAACTACCTCTAACTTATAAAAAACCATTTTCACAAGATTATGTATTGTAAACAAATCTTTGCAAAGCGCCCCTACAACCCATTTTAGGGAACCCGTTTGGGATGGTGCGGATTATCGCACATCCCTGGGCTTAGTAGTGCGAGATTCAGACCTCCGCAAGGAGCATTCGGTCTCGAAAGATTTAAAAATACAAATATCTTAAGAATATGAGATTTCTAGAAAAATAATAAATTAAAATTTATTTTATATAAATATATAAATATATATGTATTATCAAAATATCTATTTTTTGTTATAATATCAATATTTCAACTTTTCTAAGTCAAAAGAATCACTTTACATGAAAATACTATGAAATTTCATACAAGTCAACACTTTACAATTAAATACTATATATTATGAAAAATAGGTTTATCTCACTAGAAATGTCATATATATAAAATCTACATCTATGAAAACTCTAAAAACGATAATAAAATACTTGAGCTATATTTTGCAAACTATACAAAATTATTTTTACATAAAACCCCCTCAAGTTCTATAAATTGCCCTGAGGACCCTAGTAAACATAGGTTTAAGCGGGACCAAACTCTTGAGCCTCAGGGAGTCGGAGATATCGGTGCTTGCCTATTTAAGGTAGACAACTTAACAAACGGTGTTATCAACACGGTAATCGTTTTTGGAAAAGACACAAATCCTGCCGCCCATGTGCAGCGTTTACCGATAACATTAAAACCTAATTCAGGACTTCAATTTCTTTTCTAATTGTTCTGACTCAGACTGAGTCTCATTGTAAATAATCTGACTTGAATATGATTCAAGTACAAGCTACAATTCAATATGATTCCATGAATCCATATAATCAATCTGTTCAAACTATTCAATCTATATTGACCGAACCGAACCATGGATATACTTCCATTTCCATGATTCTCCAGTTACATCCATGATTCTCCAGTTACATCCATTTACTGATATCATGATACAATCTATATTACAAGACAATACAAGTTGCAATACAATACAAACAAGACATCGTGGAGTTTACGGGGTTGATTGGTACGGAAGGTGTTAAAAGTGGCACGAGACTGCAACCATTAAGACACCTAACCTGAATACAATCGTCGTTGTTCCGGGCATTCTAACGGAGCTTTGTATTCCATTTGCCTTTAGTCTCTGGCATATAGAGACTCCTTTCTTATATACTGGCATACTTCTGTACCAAGCTACAAATAACAACGTTAATATTAAATACATCATTATAACAATATAATACAATTTTAAAAGCTACACACTTTCTCTCTCTCTGTCTATTCCAATTCTCCTTTATCTTTAGGACTTACCGAGCGATTGTTCGCTGATGACATTCATTCTCTTTCTTCTTTGGAATGTTGTCAGGTGGATCAGAGGCACTAGTACACGAGACCATTCAGGAGCATTCAGAGCAGGCTCTTGAGCAGTACACCGAAGACCCAGAGCTGTAGCCACTTGTACCTATTTCATTTCAGTACTTTCCATTTTTGTTATGCCACTGTTTAGGCATTGCTTTCATTCAGATGTATTTACTTTTCATACATTGTACAAAAGAATGTATATAAATAAAGTTGTTGTTTCATTATATTTGTCTCTTGTGTATTTTTCTTTTATATTGCTTCGTTACGCTTAGCGTATTTATTTTCGAGTAAATATGTAGCGGCCTCATCGCGACCCTTTCGCAGTACACCGGGAAGCGGGGCGTAACAGGTTTTGTTGGTGGTCCATGCAGGTCAAAGATGTATGGAACCCTACCATGCAGTTCTGTTCTGCGTGAACAACCTAAGTAATATAACACAAGAACCAGCAACTAAAACATTCTTTACAATTCATATTCCTTAAATCTTATCATTTACTTTGAATCTGTCCTAACCTAAATTTTTCATTCAAGGTTATGGATTCCCCAAACAACACCAGCACCAACTTCAACAACACTCCACAACCACTACCAATCACACTTATCGTCCCTGCTGCGATCAACGAGCAGACAGTTCTGCTTGAGGCAATCCGCAGCCTCCTGGAAGGACAGCAGCAGCAGACTGCTCTTTTAATGAACCGACCAGAAGCAGAAGCATCTGGAGTGAAGCAATTCAGAGGTTTGCACCCTAAACAGTTCTCAGGAAAAGAGAACCCACTAGAAGCTGAGGAATGGGCTCAGAGCATCGAAGATGATCTGGCAGCAGCACAAGTACCAGAAATAGCTTGGGTTCGTGTTGCAAAATTACAGATCACGGACAATGCACGGGTCTGGTGGAAGGTGGAAGAAAGCCGTCTTGATCAATCCATTGAATGGAAAACTTTCCGCGACATGTTCGACGCAAAGTACTTCCCTGAGACTGCCCGCTTTGATATGGAACAGCAGTTCATCCATCCTCAACAAGGTTCAATGTGGACCAAGTTGGTAGATGAATATGACGCTGCGTTCACCATGCTCAGCAGGTAAGATACGTCTCAGTGTTCGATTCTATATCACACACTACACAGCTAACACAAGACCGTAACAGGTTTGTGGCCCATCTCATACCGACTGCTGAGATCAGAGCTAGAAAATTTCAGTAAGGGTTGGACCCAGAAATCCAAGCTGCATTAGCTACATGGGATTTCCCAACCCATGAATTGGCTTTGAAGGCTGCCAGAAGATATGAGGCAGTAGTAAAGAGGAAGGGCAGACCTCAATCTACCGGTTTGAAGCTCCCTGCTACTCAAATGGCAGGAGGAGCCTCTTCAAGGACAACTGTTGAACCGAGGAGATTGGAAGAAATTAATAACCAGCCGAGTCCAGACTTTTGCTAGTACTGCCATAGAAAGGGACACTTGTGGAAGGACTGTAGGCGCGCAAAATGCCTGTGTCTAATTTGTGGCGTATCTAACCACGGAATTGGAAACTGCCCTTATAATAGCAACCCAGATCACACACCCACCAATTACCTACAGCGGCCAGCTATCCAGGCTCCTGCACCTCGTCTTGCACTCCCAGCACCACCTCCACGTGGATCATCTACACAGCCTACTCGCCAATTCCAACAAGCGGTGAGGAACATGCCTCGAGGACAGAGGAACGCGCCTCCAGCTAGGAGGAACGTGCCCCGGCGACAGGCTTACACATTAGCAGCCGTAGAAGCCGAGGCTGTAGGTCAAGATAACACTGGTAATTCTTTTTCACATTCTCAAATCCTTGTATCACTTTGTTATTCTTCATACACTACCAAATTTTCCTTAAATCTGTTACACTTTCTTTTTACAAATTTCGAGAACGAAATTTTTATAAGGAGGGTAGAATGTAACAACCCTAACTTTCGGTACTAACTTTCTGTACAATTTTTTCAAAAATACAGAAAGGGGTACTTTTGCCTGAGCACAAGTTATAAATTTGTTTTGCTTTTTAATAGTAAGAAGGAGCTTGTAACTCATTGGTAAGACCTTGCACTGCTGAACTAAAGCATCAGAGTTCAAATCCTATCACCCACATTATTTTTAATATTGATTTCTTTTTTTAAATTTTAGAATTCCAAAAGCCTACACGTGCTGAACCCGTAAAACCAAAAGTCACAAATAAAACAAACTGACCCAGGAGCTACACCAAGAGACACTGGACACGTGGCAGCAAGGGGGGCCGACTCGGCCGCCGCCGTCGGCCGATTCACCCAGGATCGCCGAGTTGCCTTCTTGAGAGTTGTGGCTCTTTTCATTCCCATAACCCCTGTATACTTTAAAATACCTGCACAGTAACAGAGCCTCTTTAAAACTCCATTAAACCCTTTTTAAATACAATTTTTAATACATTTTCAATACAACCTTTCACCTACCCTAACCATAGTTTTACCCTATAAATACCACCCCTAAACACACCCTCCTCACTCACAATTCTGTCCAAACTCTCAAGAAAACTCTGTAGAATTTTTGTGTACAAGTGGAGTTAGCGAAAGGCGAAGCGCCGACGAACTTCCGACAATGACTCTAGGAGCTTCTGGCGACGAAATGACGCACCGGCAAATCCTACTTCCTCCTCTTCCTCATCTCTAACCTCTAAGCTTGTAACTCCCACCTCCTTTCTCTCTATTCCATTCTAAAAATTTGTAAAACTAAAACCCGACGGAAGCGGAGTTAATCCGACTTCCGATTCGGTTTTCTTTAAAAAGATCAACTTTCCTCAAATACAACCATACTAAACTCTTACATCTTGACTGTTAATCATTAACAAAACATGTTGAAAAAGTTTCATAACAAAATATTTCATATTGCAAATTTTATCGTACTTTTTCATTAAAATACCATGTAGTTTAGTTTCGACTTTAAAATATCATTAATCTTGCTATACCTTTAGATAGATCACGAGGTAATGACCTACCTCTTCACAACACTCATATGCAACATAGCACAATACCTTTTGGGAAATATAAATTCGGGAAATACCGTTTTACACAAAACTACCTCTAACTTATAAAAAACCATTTTCACAATATTATGTATTTTAAATAAATCTTTGCAAAGCGCCGCTACAACCCATTTTGGGGAACCCGTCTGGGATGGTGCGGATTATCGCACATCCCTGAGCTTAGTAGTGCGAGATTCAGACCTCCGCAAGGAGCATTCGGTCTCGAAAAATTTAAAAATACAAATATCTTAAGAAAATGAGATTTCTAGAAAAATAATAAATTAAAATTTATTTTATATAAATATATAAATATATATGTATTATCAAAATATCTATTTTTGTTATAATATCAATATTCCAACTTTTCTAAGTCAAAAAAAATCACTTTACATGAAAATACCATGAAATTCCATACAAGTCAACACTTTACAATTAAATACGATGTATTATGAAAAATAGGTTTATCTCACAAGAAATGTCACATATATAAAATCTACATCTATGAAAACTCTAAAAACGATAATAAAATACTTGAGGTGTATTTTGCAAACTATACAAAATTATTTTTACATAAAACCCCCTCACGTTCTATAAATTGCCCCGAGGACCCTAGTAAACATAGGTTTAAGCGGGACCAATCTCTTGAGCCTCAAGGAGCCGGAGATATGGGTGCTTGCCTATTTAAGGTAGACAACTTAACAAACGGTGTTATCAACACGGTAATCGTCTTTGAAAAAGACACAAATCCTGCCGCCCATGTGCAGCGGTTACCGATAACATCAAAACCTAATTCAGGACTTCAATTTCTTTTCTAATTGTTCTGACTCAGACTGAGTCTTATTATAAATAATCTGACTTGAATATGATTCAAGTACAAGCTACAATTCAATATAATTCCATGAATCCATATAATCAATCTGTTCAAACTATTCAATCTATATTGACCGAACCGAACCATGGATATACTTCCATTTCCATGATTCTCCAGTTACATCCATGATTCTCCAGTTACATTCATTTACTGATATCATGATACAATCTATATTACAAGATAATACAAGTTGCAATACAATACAAACAATACAAACAAGACATCGCGGGGTTTAAGGGGTAGATTGGTACGGAAGGTGTTAAAAGTGGCATGAGACTGCAACCATTAAGACACCTAACCTGAATACAATCTCCGTTGTTCCGGGCATTCTAACGGAGCCTTGTATTCCATTTGCCTTTAGTCTCTGGTATATAGAGACTCCTCTCGTATACACTGGAATCCTTCTGTACCAAACTACAAACAACAACATTAATACTAAATACAATATTATAATAATATAAGACAACTTTAAAAGCTACTCTCTCTCTTTCTCTCTGTCTATTCTACTTCTCCCTTATCTTTGGAACTTACCGAGCGATTGTTCGCTGACGACATTTCTTCTCTTTCTTCTTTGAAATGTTGTCAGGTGGATCGGAAGCACTAGAGCACGAGACCATTCAGGAGCATTCGGAGCAGGCTCTTGAGCAGTACACTGAAGACCCAGAGCTGTAGCCACTTATACCTATTTCATTTCAGTACTTCCCATTTTTGTTATGCCACTGTTTAGGCATTACTTTCATTCAGATGTATTTACTTTCCATGCATTGTACAAAAGAATGTATATAAATAAAGTTATTGTTTCATTACATTTGTCTCTTGTGTATATTTCTTTTATATTGCTTAGTTACACTTAGCGTATTTACTTCCGAGTAAATATGTAGCGGCCTCGTCGCGACTCCTTCGTCGTACACCGGGAAGCGGGGTGTGACAGAGGTACCCGAGCACTGAGACGAGATGGTCATCACTATCCTGAGATCCGGTCTTAGGCATAAAGAGTGACTCCGCTCTTCTACATTAGCGCAACCTAAGACAATGGCCGAGGCAAAAATCTGGACCGAGCGGGAAATCTAACTTGAGTATGAGGTAAACGCTAACCTCCCCCGTGAAGACCGAACAGACTGAAAGAAATGGAACCGAGAGGATAAGAAAAAGATCGATCATCCTAAACCTTATTCTCCGAGGTTTCACGAGTACTGTAATGACTCTGAAATTCCTGTACAGAAATTTCTTGTTATTATACAGAAAAGGGTATTACAGCCTGTGTAAAAGTTAAAAGTTATTTTTGTTAAATAAAAACAAGAAGCAACTTGTAGCTCACTGGTAAAGCCTCTGCACTGATGTGACATAACCCGTGCGTTCGATTCCCATCAGACCCAATTATTTTTAGGATTTTTCTTTTTAATTTTTCGGAAGCCCAAGAGTTGCACGTGCAATTCATGGAGAAACGAAAAGTTTCAGAAAAATCAAATATGCGCAAATAGGAGTAAACACCCAACTTGACACGTGACACAAATCTCGAGACAGACCACTCAGATCCGACCGTCTATTGTAAGTGGACAGGGGTTAGGGTCGTGAAGATCACGGCCTCGGCGAAATTTGAAAAAAAATAATTTTCAAAGCATAACCCCAATCCATCACCAAGATCATCAAATACTTAGCAATATATTAAACTAGAAATATAAACAGAGCAATGAGAGGGTACTACAACCTTTGTAGCGTGTCCGGCTGATCCAGTAATACCCTGTCTAAATCTCGTAAGCTCCCGAATGCGTGTGCACACCGACTGTCTCACCCTAGATGATCCGCGTTGAAAGAGGGCTGCCCGAACTTCAACTCTGTCACCGGTCGGAGAAACTTCCTCCAGAGGCTCGCTGGGCGTAAAAGAAGGCGATGCGATTTCTGGATACTCTCTACTTCTTACACTAGCTCACCATGGAAACACTTCCCATTAACCTAAAGAGCTCAAACTTTCTTTTTATGAGGAAGAAGAAGATGAAAAAATATGATGGCCTGGAAAAATTAGAATTATCTCCTTTTCTATTTTCCTTTTGTAAACATGTCATGTTTAATATGACACATGCCCTTCTCTCCCATTCTGTCATGTGTGTGTCAACACACAAGAAAGAAGGTGGGCCCCACCATTTAATTATGTATATTAAATAAATAATATATATATATATACACATTAATATATATATATATAAAGATCTATATATATACACTTATATATATAAAGATATATATATATGTATACACTTATATATATATGTATACACTTATATATATATATACACTTACATTTATATGTATATTTATTTATACATAATTTAGAATGGTAGTAATTAATATATATATCAAATAAGTATTAGTACATGTATCACATACATGAAATTCCATCAATATCTTCACAGTATCATATACCGTAGAGAGTATGTATTATATACACTATACTAGAAACCGCATCATAAATATGGTTATCAAGTCAACACTTGACTTGATATTCCGGATTTTAAACCGGTTAGTATAACAATCGTCCGTTTAAACATGTATATCCAATATACGTATTTTATCGAACTCATGTACGTATTCCTATACGTACGTCACATCGCGTTTTGCCCGTGCATACTCTTTCGTTGCGGGACTCTAAAGACCTGTCAATACGCTGGCAGTAGGTTATACAAGATCGTATCCGATTGAATTTGAAACACTTTCAGATTCAACCCCCTTTCGAGTTAACCCACAAGCTCGTCAGTGGCACTAGCTGTATGTAACGGCTACTCAGGTATGAGCAAGATAAAGACAGGTCGACGAGTGAACTCATCCGGACCCAACAAAGTCTATAAGTAACAGTCACAGTATAGTCCGGTCTCTTTGTCAAGGAGTATCACATACCGGGTCCGGGGAGTGGAATCAGTCAGACCCCCATTAACCCGGTAAGTCGTACTGACAGAGGACTCATAACCTAAGAGATACAACTGGTAACACTTACCGGTTTATCTCTGATGCCGTGGCCACGGACTTCAGGTTATAGTTGTGTCCTACACAGTGTGATATCGACTCCCAATACTGGGAGTGACGAATTCCCTCGACTGATCACTGCCTCTATGTGCTTCAGGAGTGTACCCAACTAAAATCTGTTTGCACGGCTCAGTAAAGCCATGGTAGGATAGTAATCTAAGTACAGTGGGAATACACACAAGACATTGTGACGATTTTAGAGACTATTCTGTACTCATGTTACTGGAGAACTACTATCTAACATTGGTATAATACCATCTAGGAATTCTCGGCGAGTCCGACTAGTGTAACTCATCCAATGAGCAACTGTATATAATCATCAGTGTCAAACACCAATGGCTATGGGATCAGTCATCGCCCCGTACAGGGTCATAAAACTTATACACTAGTCTAAACTGGAGTACCGATACCCAGTCTCGATACTCCTGCGACTAGGGACATTTAAGGATGTGCTTATAAACTACCAGGCCCCAGTAGTATGATCCTTATCATATTCTTGGTGGTCAAGCAAAGATCATATGGGCTTTATCTCATGTATTAGCGATACGCAATAACTAGTAACACGTATTCACACGACAGATAAAGACAAACCAGATAGCACACTATCATCTCGAGTAAGACTGTTCTTGGTATAGGCACTCCTCGAATTCAGTAATTGCATTTCCGCAACAACGATAATTGCCTTGAGGGCACCTGTATACAACAATCTCCCACTTGCACTCAAGGCTAATTATTGCGGTATCGCATGCACACATCTCATGTGCTACTGCATACCCAACTTCTGTACTAACAATTTTGCAAACTCTGTTCGAGAAATAGCCTCCGTTAGTGGATCCACTATAATGTTTCTAACATTATCTCTCTTAATTTCAACTTTGCGGAGATCAACTATCTCCCAAAATGAACGATACTTACCTTAGAATACTTTTGGATAGATGATGGGACTTTGTTCACAAATGAACAAATTTATCGAAACAAATACATAGGATGTATCCTCTGCTGATTCACAATCAGTATCTAGCGCCTTAACTACCCCAGTATCCTACTTAGAACTTTTCCAATATACTGCTCCTCATAAGAGGGTAAACTAATGACTCGCGACAGATACTCTATCATCCTTGTCACCTCGGAAGCTGGAATCAGTAATCGCCTCCTGAAGGAGTCTTCTATTACCATACACCAAGAACATCTTATATGTTCTTCACTTCCTCCTATATTTCTCCAGAATTTGACTAATACTTGCTTACCACACCAAGTGGAAAAGCAATATCTGGTCTGGTATTTAACATCGCATGATTGATCTCACTGCCGAAGCATGTCGAATGCCATTCATGCAAGACCCTCTCTTCATCAGCCCCGAAAGACATCTGTAGAGAGAGTGACCCCCATTCTATTCAGGTACATTACCTCACTAGGAGTCCTCCATTCTAAACCACTTTAGAATGGTATCATTATACCTGAATTTGGATAATCCTAAATCTCTTACTAGATTTAAATTTATAGACCTAGTCACCAGAATCAATAATGTATTTATAATCCATAAAGGAAAAACAGTGACAACCAATATTTGACCGAATCGTAGTATAGGAATATCACTTCCTATCAAAAGTATGTTATCCATATCAGTATGCAGAATCTTACAGTACTACCTACAGGTTTCTTACAAATACTTGGTTCATCTCTTATTTTGATGAAGTCAAGCACTTTGACCATAGCATCAAAACAGATGATCCATCTCCACTATGCCCGCTTTAGTCTACAAACCGGCTTAAGCAACTTGCACACTATCCGCTGCTCTCATTGACTAAGACAATCCTCTGGTAGAGTCATATACACGTATACTTCTAAATCCAATTTAGAAAGACGTTATAATCATACTCATACCAGATATCATAGTCATGAAAACAACAGTGGCAAATTTTATCCGCATGGACTTCAGCACAGAGTTTGAAGTAACAGTATGATCACAATCCACATCGGGTATTTGATGAATACATGTTAACTACAAGTCTGTCCTTATTAGGTTAATAGTTTTCCATTTGCACCGATATCGAAAGATCTATATGCTTCTTATAGGTTTGACCCTTTTCAGGAGCACACAACAAAGTCAATAATTTGTTGTAGTGCATGGAGTCCAAATTGGATAAATTGGCATCCAGCCATCAGTCGGAAGTCACCATTTTCTATGGCATGCTGATAACTAGCAGGGTCATCATCACATGATGCAAGCTTCCTAGTCATTGTCTTCGAGAAAACCGATCTCTCGGGTAGCTGAGGTCACCTACTAAATTTTCGGAGTAGCTATGGTTTATCAGAGTCAATTGGATCATCAGGTTCTACTAAACTTTCGGTAACTGTTTATGGTTTTGGAATCACTTCCAGTTCTACCATACTCCCACTAATTTCTTTTGCAAGAAATCCTTTAACCAAGGAGGTAGTGAGTCAAGAATAAAATACTTTTGAACTTGAAAAGTAGAAGCTATCCCACGCGAAATCTTGGGATAACCTACAGACTATTATTTCCGAAATGTGCCTCGAGTTTATCCATATTATGGTTTTAAACACAAACCGGATAACCCCACATCTTAACAACTTTAAGATGAACACCATTCTATATCTCATATAGAAACAGAGACACTTGTTTAGGTGGAACCAATATCCATTGATATGCATCTATTTTCTAGTGCATACCCAAAATTGAAAAAGGCAATTCAGCATTACTTATCATGGAGCGCACCTGCGGATGAGCAATCTGAGAGAGAATCACATTCTCAATATGGAATACCTAGTACGAATCCTTGTCCGTATGGACATTGGACAACATACATCAATATGTATAATTCCCTAGAGTTCATTAACTCATTTTCCGTGTGCTGTTAATTGAAAATATTCTTTTGGTTAAAAGGAACCAAAAGTCTGCTGTTTAGGCAAAACCTGACGATTTTCCTCAATAGCAACAATTGCTCCGAAAATCGACATTGAGGAAAAAATCATCCATTCTCAATTCTCCGCTCCTTCTCAGTATCCGTAACACTCTACAGATGTGGGATTCTAATTCGGTATCTATATACCCAGGAGTTAGAATTTATTGAGAAATAGTTTCTAAAAACACAGACGCATGGAAAATCTGAAACATCAAAAATGTTTTAGTAGGGTTAGTCGGGTATTCTCAGTATTTCCTTTCTCATTGTCCAGGTTTATGACAGTAGTCGATATTTTCTTTTCTCATTTCAACCCCTTTTGATATCTCTCCATCTTACCTTCCTGTATACCGAACTTATGCTAGTTGATTTTCTCCTTTCCATTCCTGCAGCACCAGCTTCGGGATTGGAAGAAGACTATCCAATAAGTGTAACTGGTATACACTCCTTATGTAAGGAGCTCTCGAGCTCGAGATAAGATAGGAGGGATAGACAAACGAATAATTCATCTAATTCAGAACCAATGACCATTTTCAGTCTGAAACAGTTTCATCGAGTTCGTATCTAATTATACGATGGACTTCCAAACAATATGGATCTCTGTACCGAATACAGAGGGTTCTGGAGTTAGCAGAAGGGGAAGTGGGATATGTGAGGACATATGTGACTTTGTCGTGGATTAGGGCAATCTGGACATTCCAAAGCTGTTATGGTAAAAGGGTCGGTCAATATGGTTAATGAGTCTTAGTTTAAGGTGAGTTCATGGTCGCTACCAGAGAGAGAGAAAAGAAACACTCAGTGTGCACTCTAACCTAGATTAGATTAATATATTTATCTAATCAGGATGGCTCCCACTGTTCTGTCAAATTCTCCTTCAAACCCTAAAAGAAGAACTAGCCGGGATTTCATATAGAAAATCTCCTGGGAGTAACTATTACTCACAGTAGGAATTGGGACCCAATCTATCATGGCGTGGTAACCTTGATGAAGGTCAACAAGCCACCCTACTCCATAGAAGGTATGCAATCTCATTACAAGTTTCAACACTTGAAACTTCCGATATCGGTTTTTACCCCTAACAACTTATGACCTTGACGAAAGTAAACAAATCATAAGCCGCTAGTCAAGTTCTACCCGTCATTTCGTGATTAATTTAGACCCACCCGCACGAGCCCTTGATGAAGGTCGATAAGGCTATGTGACTATCCTACCTAATTGCATCATATGCTAGCAGGAAGACATCACTTAGCTACCGTACATTACGCCTTGACGAAGGTCAACAAACGTAGCACGAATATTAAGTACTCTACTTCCTGAAATGACAAAGGGCTACGGCTGGTTTTGAAGAAAACCATCAACGTAATGAACTTGATCTCATTGTAGGAACCGAGTGGTTTTGAAAGTTTATAGTCGCGTAGACCTTTGCTTAAGAGTGAACTCCTTATGAAGGGATCTAGACTCTTTTCCTCATCGAATGAGGTGCGGGATATTCCTGATTGAATATCACAATGCAAAGCTAAAGAATATGGCTAAAAAAACAATTTTAGTGACACAAATATTTACTCAAGAGCGAACTCCCAGTGACGGGATCAAGGCTCTTTTCTCATCGAATGAGATGCCGGACATTCCTAACCGAATGCCTCAATGCAGAGCAAAAGAATCGACTAAAATTTACCCTTTATAAAAAGTTGGTTCCTACAACGTATAGGTTTATTTTACTTTATATTAATGCAATTAATATAATCCCATCATTTAGATAATCTCATTATCTAGTATTATCCTTCTCACACAAATATTAAAGAAAAGTATGAAAAGGAAAAATATAATGCACATATACGCCATTCGCATTTGCCACGGGGTCCCGTCATGCACCGTTAGGTTACTTAACTAACAACAGAGCGGGGGCAGGGGTAATGCGGATGCAAAATGTATATAGCATTAATACACACACACACACACACACACTATATCACATATATAAATATACCAACACACGCAAATAATCACATTACAGCATGAGGAAAAACAGTATCACGGAGTTTGGAATGGTCGGATCACTTAGGAACCCCGCGTTTCGTTCGAGCCACTAACGAATCACGAAATACTCTGGTCACGTGAATAGCCTGTGTGTAGCCAAAAGCAGACCCCTACGAGTGCGGCAAGTCATCCGCTAATCCGAGAAATGAGGTAACCCGGCATCATCTCCATGATGGGGCCACCCAGCACTTTCTCGAATCCGATGACTTGAGCACCCCACCGCGGGTCTATCCTAACCCCCTAAAAGCACGGCAAGTAGCCCACCAATCCTAGAATCGAGTGACCCGGTCTTAACTCCTTGAGATGGCTACCTGCTGCAATCTAAAATCTGGCTTCCAGTGCACTTCTCCGTGGGGTAAACCTAATACCTGTATTAATACAACGGTAACATCGATCGCAACCTGATCGGGTCCTGACAAATAATAATACAATAGATGGAAACGACGGCCACATGTCGACCGCTCGTCCCGAATAAAAGAATATACATTTGGCTATAACATAAATGAAATGAAAAATACATCATCAAAAACACGCATGGGGCTATTCATTTCACGACAATCCAATCCACACAAAATAAAGTTTAGCATAGAACATATCAGACTCACATGTGCAACCCCGTCGAATTGATCACATCAATTCGGCGACGTTAAACACCGCATATCATATATACCATCGCATTAGCAAGGTTAAACGCTTTAACTGTGTCAATACGGAAACCATGGCCAACGAATTCCAAAACCCGCGAAGCCGAAATCGAATTTCCAAAAACTGAAATTCAAGATCAGCCCCGACCCCAAAACACCACCATTTTTTGCATGAATCGAAACCAAAACGACCCAAAAATTGCCGAAGACATCGGGGGGACCTAGGACATGACCCATGAGGTCCCGGGGGTCATTGGGTAGGGGCTCTCCACACCCGAGACCATTTCATGATGGTCTCGGGTGTGGGAGCCCACCCAAGCCCCCGGGGACAACCCTGGGGTCGCTCCCGCGCCACCACGGGGCACTCGGTCCGAACCGAGATCCCCGGGACGCGAGTTATTTACAAAAATAGTTACTGGTTTGGGACAGTTTTTCAAACAGAAACTGTTTTGATTTGTAAAAAGGTTTTGGAAATTCAAATGACCACAAAACCAATTGCAAGTATTTGATTTGGCTCTGATACCATGTAAGTGGATAGAGGTTAAGGTCGTGACGATCATGGCTACGGCGGAATTTTAAAAACAATAATTTTATAAAGCATAACCCCAATCCATCACCAAGATCATCAAATACTCAGCAATAGATTAAACTACAAATATAAAGAGAGCAATGAGAGGGTACTACAACCTTTGTAGCGTGTTTGACTGATCCCGGAAGACCCCGTCTAAACCTCATGAGCTCCCGAACGCGTGTGCATGCCGACTGCCTCACCGTAGATGATCCGCGTTGAAAGCGGGCTGCCCGAACTTCAATTCCGTCACCGATCGGAGAAACTTCCTCCAAAGGCTCGCTGGGCGTAGAGGAAGGCAATGAGAATTCTGGGTACTCTCTACTTTTTACACTACCTCACCGTGGCAACACTTGCCATTAATCTAGAGAGCTCAAGCTTTCTTTTTGTGAGGAAGAAGAAGATGAAAAATTATGATGGCCGGGAAAAATTAGAATTATCTCTTATTCTATTTTCCTTTTGTAACCATGTCATGTTTAATATGACACATGCCCTTCTTTCCCACACTCTCTCATGTGTGTGTCAACACACAAGAGAAAGAGGGTGGGCCCCACCATTTAATTATGTATATTAAATAAATAATATATATATATATATATATATACATCAATATATATATAAAGATATATATATATATATACACACACACACACACACACACTTACATATATATATATATATATATATTTATATGTATATTTATTTATAAATAATTTAGAATGGTGGGAATTAATATATATATCAAATATATATATCAAATAAGTATTAGTATATGTATCCCATACACGCACACATCATGTATCACATATACGAAATTCCATCAATATCTTCACAGTATCATATACTGTAGAGAGTGTGTGTGTGTCATATATACTATACTAGAAACCGCATTATAAATACGGTTATCAAGTCAACACTTGACTTGATATTCCGGCTTTTAAACCGGTTAGTATAACAATCATCCGTTTAAACACGTATATCCAATATACAAGTTTTATCGAACTCATGTACGTATCCCTATACGTATGTCACATCGCGTTTTGCCCGTGCAGGCTCTATTGTTGCGGGACTCTAAAGACCTGTCAATACGCTGGTAGTAAGTTATACAAGATCATATCCGATTGAATCTGAAACACTTTCAAATTCAACCCCTTTTCGGGTTAACCCACAAGCTCGTTAGTGGCACTAGCTGTACGTAACGGCTATCCGGGTATGAGCAAGATAAAGGCAGATCAACGAGCGAACTTATCCAGACCCAACAAAGTCTATAAGTGACAGTCACCGTATAGTCCGGTCTCTTCATCAAGGAGTATCACATACCAGGTCTGGGAGTGGAATCTGTCAGACCCCTAATAACCCGGTAAGTCGTGCTGACAGAGGACTCATAACCTAAGAGATACAACTGATAACACTTACTAGTTTATCTCTGATGCCGTTGTAGGGTGTTTTTCGTCACCCCATTGAGATAGGAATGCGCGCGCGCTTGTCAGGCGTATTACAGACTCCCCTTGCTTAGGGTAGGCCGGGGTTTATTGATTGCAGGGATCCAAATCTCCGGCAGCCGCGGACTAAGCTGTCGTTAATTACCCCTCGCCTTTGGAGCGAGGGAACCTCCGATTAACGGGTAAAACATGTCATGCGAACTCAATGTGCAGTGTGTGTGTTGTGTTTTGAAAGGAGGTTTTGGATATATCGGGGGCCCCGCAGAGTTTTTACGAGGGTCCCGCTATCCGGATAGCGGGCTGGGGGTCAAGGGGGCTAGCAGCCTTCTTGCGGGGTGCGAGGCAGCGCCCCGTTAGAAATTTTTTTCTAACAGTGCAGTGTCGTAGAGTATGTGTGTGTGTATAAGAAAGGGAAATGGCATCTAAAGGATGCGTGGGAAAAAGCGCCAGCGCTTTGGGTGCTAGCGCTTTGAGCGCAAGGGCGCTAGCGCTTTGGGCGCTACCGCCCCATGTGCCAGGCACGCGGACGCTCGGGCGCTAGCGCTTTGGGCCCCAGAGCGCTAGTGCCTCACGTGCCAGGTACGTGGGCGCTCGAACGCTAGCGCTTTGGGTGCTAGCGCTCTGAGCGCAAAAACGCTAGCGCTTTGAGCGCTAGCTCCCCACGTGCCAGGCACATGGGCGCTCGAGCGCTAGCGCTCTGGGCACTAACGCTTTGTGCGCAAGGGCGCTAGCGCCTCACGTGCCAGGCACGTGGGCGCTCGGGAGGCAAAAGGGACTTGGTCCCTGCAATGCGAGTTGTACTCCCAGAAAGGAGCACTTATTATTTTGTATATATGTATATATATGAGGGGTTAAACTCCTAGGATAATTTGAAGCTGATGAAGGGGCTTCACCCCTTAGGCCCTGAATCTTCCCCAAAGTGGGGTTTCTGGAGATGGGTCTCCTTCTTCTTCCTGTCGTTTGGCCGGATCTTGGAGAAAGGGGGTGAGATTTAAAAATCTTCCCTTTTTGAGATCTAATAGAAGATCCAAGCTCCCCTTTGTGGGTTTTGTGGAGAAAAACTATTTAGTTTTATAAAAGAAAGAGTAAAACTCTTGATTTAATTCAAAAGAAAGAAGAAGGTTTTAGAATCTTGAGGAAGGAGAAGATCACAGATCTTGATTCTTTTTTTGGAGAGAGAAAAAGTTATTGAGATATTTTCATTATCTTTGCCTTTATAGGCTATACACTTTACACATAGGCCCTTGCCTATCTCATGGCTCATGTGCCATTTCTTTTTGCACATAAGCCATGGGCTTTACAAAAAATTGGCTTTATGCCCATTTTTCTTACATTTATTCATAAAATAAAATAAAAGAAATACAACTAAATTATTTATTACAAAATTTTTATCTTGGCATGGGGGGAGGCCGGCCGCTCCATGTTCGGGCTCGACTCGGGCATTGACCCACTTGACCTGGGCTTGGGCCCAGTTGGCTTGGGCTTTGATTTTGACTTGGTCAACCGGTGTGTAAATTTCGACCCCAACAAAGTGCCCCCCATCAATAAATGCACACAGCATATGTAGGTCGTGTGCATGAAACTGATTGATTTTCTTTCACGTGGAGGCGACTTGATCTGGTTCCCGCTTTTTGGGAAGCTGGCACTGCCCTTTTTACGACATGGACGGTCGTTGCTTGACATGTCTCCGAGACGGAGTGTCCGTGATAGACGTTTCCCTGGCCCGGAGTGATCTGGTTCCCGCTTTGTAGGAAACCTGCGCTGCCCTTTTTACGACATGGACGGTCGATGCTGCCTTTTTTGCGACTTGGACGGTCGATACTGCCCTTTTAGCGACTTGGACGGTCGGTGCTGCCCTTTTAGCGACTTGGACGGTCGATACTGCCCTTTTAGCGACTTGGATGGTCGGTTCTGCCCTTTTAGCGACTTGGACGGTCGGCTCTGCCCTTTTTGCGACTTGGACGGTCGATGCTGCCATTTTAGTGACGTGGATGGTCGGTTCTGCCCTTTTTGCGACTTGGACGGTCGGTGCTGCCCTTTTTGCGACGTGGACGGTCGATTCTGCCCTTTTTGCGACTTGGACGGTCGATGTTGCCCTTTTAGCGACGTGGACGGTCGGTGCTGCCCTTTTTGCGACGTGGATGGTCGGTGCTGCCCTTTTTGCGACGTGGACGGTCGGTGCTACCCTTTTTGCGACGTGGACGGTCGGTGCTGCCCTTTTTGCGACTTGGACGGTCGATTCTACCCTTTTTGCGACTTGGACGGTCGATGCTGCCATTTAAGCGACGTGGACGGTCGGTTCTGCCCTTTTTACGACTTGGACGGTCGGTGCTGCCATTTTTGCGACTTGGACGGTCGGTTCTGCCCTTTTAGCGACTTGGACGGTCGGTGCTGCCCTTTTAACGACTTGGACGGTCGGTGCTGCCCTTTTTACGACTTGGACAGTCGGTTCTGCCCTTTTTGCGACTTATACGGTCGGTTCTTCCCTTTTAGCGACTTGGACGGTCTGTGCTGTCCTTTTAGAGACTTGGACGGTCGGTGCTGCCCTTTTTACGACTTGGACGGTCGGTTCTGCCCTTTTTGCGACTTGGACGATCGGTGCTGGATTTGACTTGCTCCGCTCCTTGCGGTGTCAGGGATGAAGTTGACTTGTTTCCGAGGCGGAGTTTGATTCTGCCTGGGAGGTCATTGGTTGTTTTTCTGATTTGATGTGATTTGGGTTGACATCAGCACCGCTGCACTGGAATATGGTACCAGGAGCGAATCATCATCTGCCATGAGGAGATTTCCCTCGTTCCCAGTTTAACGACTTAGGGGTCATCTGTTTCTAGTTTAACGACTTAGAGGTCATCTGTTCCCAGTTTAAAGACTTAGGGGGTCTATTGGATTGGAGTTCGGAATTTTGGGATTAGGGTAGGCATCAACGTTGCTAACACTGAAGCACACGTGCCAGGAGCAATTCATCATTTGCCTTTTTCCTGTTGGGGAGCGATGGCTTAGGAGACTGGTTTAGATCCCTATCACCTAAGGCTTTTCAATTTTATGAGCCGTAAGTGTCTCATAAAAGCATTTTCTCCCAACGAGTCGAAAGGATCTCGTAGGTGCACTTTCTCCTTAGGAGTCGTGGGGACTCCCAAGTGTGTTTTTCCTTTGTGAGTCATAAGGATCTCACTAAGGTTTGTTCTCCTCATGTATCGTGAGGACACATGAGTGGGTCTTCCCAAATGGAGCATAATTCCGAGGGCGGAGACCGGCCGCGTAATTGGTGATTGCAGTGGGGGCATGGTTATGCTGAGAATTATTTGAGCCCGTGGATTGTATACGGCAGTCAATTTAGGGACTAACCGTAGGGCAGAGAGAATTTTGAGAAATTGGATTTTGGTTGGCGTCTGCATCGCTACACTGGAATATGGTACCAGGAGCGACTCATCATTCGCCGTTTGGGGACTTGGAATTTGGATCTTATTTGGCATCAGCATTGCTGCACTGGAACAGTGCCAGGAGCAACTCATCATTTGCCTTGGAAGGACTTGGGATTTGGTTTTTTGGGTCGGCATCAGCACCGCTAACAATGAAGCGAAATGCCAAGAGCGACTCATCATTTGCCGTTGCCCGTTGGGGAGCGATGGCTCAGGAGACAGGTTTAGATCCCTATCACCTAAGGCTTTTCAATTTTATGAGCCGTAAGGGTCTTATAAAAGCACTTTCTCCCTACGAGTTGAGAGGATCTCGCAGGTGTATGTTCTCCTTAGGAATCGTAGGGATTCCTAAGTGTGTTGCTCCTTTGTGAGTTGTAAGGATCTCAAGCAGGGATTTTCTCCCCACAAGGTCGAGAGGACTTTGCGAGTGTATTTTATCTCCTTTCAGGAGTTTGCGCGGGTTTTCATAAACTCGCCGACAGTCCTGCTGTTTTTACTCACGGAGCCCTTTCGGGTTTTCATCCGTGCCCGTTTTACTTGTGGATATACCATTTTTTTCGCTGGTGGGACTTTTAAAAGTAGTCTCACCGGCAGGACTTGGGAGAGATAGGGGTCGTTTACGCCCATGGATTGTATACGGTTTTGCAGGATGTATGATCCAGACCGTAGGGCTGGTGTGCTCAATTCGCCTGCGACTTGGAGCATTCACGCGTAGTATTTCTTGAGATATCGGCCATTGATGGGTGGCATGGGCCTTTCTCCCTCGGCACTTATTAGTTGGTAGGATCCCCCGTCGAACACTTTCTCGATGACGTATGGTCCTTCCCAGTTTGGCTTGAATTTTCCCTTAGCATGTCGATTGAGGATGATCGGTCTTTTGAGGACCAACACTAATTCACCTTTCTTGAAAGCGCGGAGACGGGTCATCTTGTTATAGGCCCGTGACATTTGGGCTCGGTATAGCTCCAGATTTTGCTGCACCGCGAGCCTCTTTTCTTCGAGGGTGTCAAGCTCTTCCAGCCGAAGGAGCACGTTTTCCTCCTCCGTCAATTCGTGCTGACCAACCATTCTTAAGCTTGGAACTTCGACTTCGAGGGGGAGGACCGCCTCCACTCCGAAGAGCAATGAGTATGGAGTGGACTAAGTTGGAGTACGGTGCGTGGTACGATATGCCCACAACGCTTCATGAAGCTTGAGATTCCAGTCTCTCTTGTTGCTGAAGCATTTTTTCTCAGGAGCTTGCATAAAGTCTTATTGAAGGCTTCGGCTATCCCATTGGCTCTTGGGTTATAGATGGAGGAATATCTCCAGTCTATCTTGTGATGAGTAGCAAACCTTGAGATTTTGAAGCTCTTGAAAGAAGGCCCGTTGTCAGAAATGATTCTTCTTGGTGTACCGAAGCGGTATAGAATATTATGCTGGAAGAACGTCAGAATATTTTCTGTCTTGACTTCTTTGAGCGGGACAGCTTCAGCCCATCTGGAGAAATAGTCAGTTGCGGCCAATATGAACCGGTGGCCTTTGAATGACGGAGGATCAATTGGGCCAGCTACGTCGGTGCCCCAGACTTCGAAGGGCTACGATGCCACCGTAGGATGCAACGGATTGGGATGCTTATGAATGAAATCACCGTGAATTTGGTAGATATGACATTTCTTTGCATGTTCTTCGTAATCCCATATCATGGTGGGCCAGTAATACCCAAGATGTTTGATTTGAAGTCGCATCTTGGGGCCAGATTGGTGAGCACCGCAAACGCCCGAGTGAACTTCTTTCATGACCTTTTGGGCTTCGGCCAATGACAGGCACCTGAGCCAGAGTTGGTCATATGACCTGTGGTATAGCGTGTCATTTACAAACACGTATCGGAGAGCTCTCTTCTTCAGCTGAACCCTCGCAGATTTTCCTTCAGAAAGCTTGTTGTATTGGAAGTACCCTATGAAGGGTCCTCTCCAATCGGGCTCGTCTTTAACGATCGAAGCTTCTTCGGCGGGACTGCTCTTCTGTTCCGTGCTTTCCTCTTCTCGTATAAAGACTGGGGGAAGAATTTGCCGGCTCCTGACTGTGATCAGAATTTCGTCTATGTCAGGATCAGCCAGCTCCTTGGCTAAGCGAGCGAGTATGTCAGCCTTTCCATTCAACGCCCTAGGAACTCTCATCAGCTCAATATGAGTGAACCGTTTCATGAGTTCTACCATTCGGCTTCTGTACCGAGCTAACTCGGGTTTGTATATCTTATAATCGCCGCTTACTTGGTTGACGATAAGCTGGGAGTCACCGTAAACCCGTAGCCGAAGGATTTCCATTTCTATGGCGAGCTCCAGACCAGCTATCAGAGCTTCATACTCAGCTTCATTGTTTGTTCGAGGCTCGGTGAGAGCAAAAGAATGTCGTAGGGTTCCCATCGATTGCGTGATGAACACCAATCCTATCCATGCTTTTATCTCCGGGACGCTTGATTTGCTGGAGGTCCTTATTGATGAGGCCCCATGGAAGTAGAGCTCCCAACATGGCTCGCTATCCTCGAGGTGCAATATTTGTTCATCGGGTAACTCACAATTGAGCGGTGACCCTTCCGATATGGGATGAGCTGCGAGAAATTCTGCAAGAGCTTGCCCTTTTACTACTTTATGAGGAGTATAAACTATGTCAAACTCAAGTAGCATGACAATCCATCTCGACATTCTACCGGCTAGGCTTTCTTTGGTCATTAAGTGTTTGAGCGGGTCGACCCTAGAGATCAGCATAACCCGATGAGCGAGCAGATAGTGCCTCAGCTTCTTCACAGCGAACATCAGAGACAGGCATTGCTTTTCGATCGGGGAATAGTTGTGTTCCTCCCCGACTAAAGTTCGACTGAGGTAGTAGAGGGCATTCTCTTTTCCCTCCTCATTGTTCTGGGCAAGGTGCGCACCGAGTGACTCATCTAGCGCGGCAGTGTAGAGAATCAGCGGTTTATTTGGAATGGGAGCGGCCAACACTGGAGGGTGCAACAAGTACTGTTTGATGCTTTCAAACGCTTCTTGACATTCGGCATCCCAGACAAAAGGAGCTCCTTTCTTCATGAGCTTTGAGAAGGGCCTACATCTCCCCGATAAATTTGAGATAAACCTTTGTATATAAGCAAGCTTGCCTTGAAAAGATCTTAGCTGCGTCAGACTCTTCGGAGGGGGCATCTCCATGATGGCCTTTATCTTGGATGGGTCAACTTCAATCCCTCGATGGCGGACTATGAAGCCCAGGAATTTTCCCGATGACATGCCAAAAGCGCACTTCAGAGGATTCATTTTCATATCGTACTCCCTCAGTCTGGTGAGAACGGTCCTAAGATCTTGGATGTGATCGGCCTTGGCTTTAGTCTTGACGACCAGATCATCAACATAAAATTCGACGACTTTATGAATTAGGTCATCAAAGATATTGGTCATTGCCCTTTGGTATGTAGCACATGCGTTCTTCAGTCCGAACGGCATCACTTTGTAGCAATATATTCTGATCGGGGTTCGAAATGCTATGTGTTTCTCATCCTCAGGCGACATCTTGATCTGATTATATCCAGACGAGCCATCCATAAAAGTGAATAGCTCATAATTTGAGGTGTCATCGACCATCATTTCCATGACTGGTAGCGGGAAGTCGTCTTTAGGACATGCCTTGTTGAGGTCCCTGAAATCGACACAAACTCGGATCTGCCCATTTTTCTTCTTCACTGGGACTATGCATGCGATCCAGTCCGCATATTTCTCTTCCCTGATGAAGCCGGCATCGATGAGTTTCTTGGTCTCCTCGATGACCTTTTCTTCCAGTTCCTTTCTCATTCTTTGAGGAGATTGTTTGACTGGCTTAGCATCAGGAGATATAGCCAGCTTATGCATGGCCACTTCAGGGGAAAGGCCAGGCATTTCTTTGTACGTCCACGCGAAGCAGTCAACGAACTCATGCAGTAGTGCGATTATCTGCTCTTTTATTTCCTCTGACAAGAGTGAGCTGATGTAGGTCGGCCTTAGATTATCGGGCGTTCCTAGTCAATCTCGGTTAGCTCGTCAAAGGTTGCTTGTCCACCATCTTCGAGCTCTTGAGGAGCTTCTTCTGGCTCGGCTAGCTCGTCTTCATCATTTGACTCTTCGCTGGCCTCCCCAATATAGATCATGTAGCATGCCTTAGAATCAGGTTGAATGAAGCCTATGCCCCATCTATCTGGAATTCGTCCATCGATGAGTGCTCGGACCTGGGGAGGATGCCATAGCCCTTCATAAAACTTTGCTTCGGACTCCGTTTGATATAACCGGCATCCGCACCTTTTGAAATATTCCCGCATCTCGGGTGCATAGTATCTGGGATTGAGGATGGCTCTTATGCCTCTCTCATAGGGAAGGCACGTGACACACAAATCGTCCGGATGCACAACGGGGTTTGACCAATAAAACAGGATGCCCTTCTGTCCACTTTTCCTCCCGGGAACGTAGAAAGTTTTCAGCTGGTCCACGGTAGAGACTGACAATGCATCAAGCTCTTTGCACATCCGTTCCGGCACCCTTGTGATGGCTAGGGACCCTTCTGCAATTTCGAAGGTCTCTCATAGTTTCACTTATGGCATGGGGGTCCAATCTGCATAGCTGTTGCAAGGCAGGTCCTCTTCCTCCGACTCTTCAGTTTCACTGCCAAGATGAGGGCAGACTTTGCTGCTAGATGGGCTTTCAGTATCAGATTCGTCTGTATCGCTACCGAAACGAGGGCGAGTTTTACAGAAGGACGGACTTCCAGCGTCGGACTCATCAGTGTCGCTACCGAAACGCGGGCGCACTTGGGCGTTTTTGCTTTTGAAAGTGACAGCCGGCTCAGATTTGCTTTTGAGTCTTGGGTCCGCTCTATCCCCAGTCAGTTGTGGCTTAGCATTTTGGTGGTTCATGAAGTACCGAGAATCTTCATATCGGACTTCATGCACACCGAACGGCTGGATGTCTCCGTCAATGCGTCTTTCTTCGCCATTTTTAGTACACTTCATGCATTGATGGAGAGTTGACGGAATGATGCCGTAATCGTGGAGCCACGGCCGTCCCAAGAGAATTTTATAAGACGTGTCAGCGTCGATTATGTATATCTCAGCTTCAGTTTGCAGATCCCCAAATTTGATTGGCAAAGCTATAGACCCCAGAACTTCCTGGCAGTTTTGATTGAAGCCTTGAATAACAATCCTTTCCCTTGATAGGTGTCAGACGTCCATTGAAAAACTCTTCAGAGTCCGCAAGTTCATGATGTTCACTGAGGATCCCAGATCAATCAATATGCGATTAATCCAATCTCCGTGCTGTACCCAATCACGTAAAGCGGCCGATTATGCTCAGCCATTCCCAGTAGCAAGTCTTCATCCTTAAACGTGACTGCGGCGGCTTGCAAAGTGTACTGAGCTTCTTTCATATTAATTTCCGCAAAGCGAGCCTGATACCGCTCAGGGTTTTGTAGAGCACGAATGAGAACATCTCTAAGCTCTTGAGATAGAACCAAGGCATTGTAGATGCTAAGGAGAGACGGAAGCTTTCGGAGATGAGCCAGGACATTATAGTCCACCGAGGAAGGAATTGAGTTTTCATTAGCCGGTTCTCTACCATTTTCCTCATTAGCGACATATTTTTCCTTTCTTTTTGGGGCGTTTCCTTGATTTGGCGGTAGAGCTCTGCCGCTTCTGACCTGGATTTGGTTAGCCTTAGTGGCGAGCTCTTCGTCCTCTTCGGGAAAACAGAGCTCTTCCTCAAAGTCGCTGCCCAGGTGGATGGCGCAGCAGGTTACTATAGGGATCTCTTCATTGGAGTCTTCTTCTAACTCCTCCAGAATCTCAGCCGCTTCTACAGGGAAGAACTCTTTCAATTGAATTAGAGTTCTTTCCTTCTGTTCATAGTTTTCGAGGGAATCGATATATTTTTGAATGGTTGATCTCACTGCAGACTCTTTTTCACGCCGAGCTGCACTTTTCTTCGTTTTGAGCATTTTAGATTTTGAGCCTGATGGAGCCGCATTGGCAGCTGGAATGGTAGGCTTCTCTGCCCTTTCCATTCCGTCCTGGGCTCTTTCTGAAGTAGCTTCATCATCTTCTTCGTCTTATTAGATATGTGCGTACTCCACGGAAGCTGCGGTGAGTCCGTTCCATTCTGAGGGCAGCGGGTTCGGCTGTCGGCTCCCGGAAGGTTTCAGCTTCTGTCTGTATAAAGTTGGTGGTTGCAACTTGATTGTTTACCAATACACTTTTGGAGAGCTCGATCTCTCCAGCCTTGTACTGCTTCTCGACCCAGTCTTTGAAGATATAGCAATCCTCGATCGCATGGCCCACTACTCGATGGTACGGGCAATACAGGGGATTGTCGGTCATCTTTGCTTCTTGAGGTCTTTTCGACTCCGGCAATTGTAGACCGTTGTTCAAGGTATCTTTAAATATCTTTCGGACCTTGTCTCTCCTGAAAGAGTAAATCTTGTTCTTTTTCTCCTCTAGGGAAGGCCCTTCTCCTCCCAGCACTGGCTTTCGAGACCGGTTGGTTTTGGATTCGCTCGCCCTTCGCTTTTCTTCATTGTCGGAAGCATTGAAGACATTGGTGCTGCTGGAACTCCCGCTTCTACGGTTGTTGTCCCGCTTGCTTTTCTAAGTCTTGTCTCTCTGAGAGTCTGGGGTAGACTCTTGCTTCGAGCGTTCCAGCATTTGGACTTCTTGGTTAGCTCTTGAAACGTCTTGAGGCCTGCTGTGCAAAAGAATGGGACCATCCAATTGCTGAGGTTCCCAATGAGAAGGCTGACGGACTGGTCCTGCTCCAGCGGCGGTTCACACTTGACTGTGAGATTACGCCATCGGGCGATAAAGTCGGTGTTGCTTTCATTCTTCCCCGTCTTGGTCCTCACAAGGTCAGCAATGGAGATTTTATCACTTACATTCATGAACCTTTGCTGAAACAGAGACTCCATTTGGGCAAAGGTAATGACGGACCCGTCTGGTATACTCGCGTACCAGTCGAAGGCGACACCGGTCAGGCTGTTGACAAACAGACGAAGAAGGAGCGCATCATTGCCTCATGTGTTTCCGCACGATGATTTAAAGTGGGCAACGTGTTGATTTTCATTTCCTGTCCCGTCAAATCTTCCGAACTTAGGAATGACGTAGCCGCTCGGGAACTCGATCAGATCGTACTATGCGGGGTATGGCCGCTCACTACTGCCAATTTCTTTCTGAGCTTCAGCTTTGGCCACCAATGTTTTAACCTTGCTAGTGACCAAATCCATTATCCGATCTTGTGTTAGCGGGATAGTGCCGTCTAGGGCCAAGGCGTCCCCAGAAGCGGAACGTGGCCGGCTTTCGTGCGGCTCGACGAATCTTGGACCTAAAGGATAGGCATCGGCCGCTTCAGATTGTCATCATCCGGCTCATGAGTGGCGACTTGTGCTTGATTGGGAGGCGCTCGAGCAATTTGAGCCGTAAGCTGCATCACAACGTTCGTTAGGTCGTCAATTTTCAAATAGAGCTTGGCCATCTCTTTATCTTTGCTCTTGAGCTGTTTTCGAAGCTCTTGAAGCAGCTCTTGCTCCGCGGTCCTGGGGCGGAAAGTCGGCTCTTCCTCGCTGTCCGAGCTTGACTCTGCCTGGACCGAAGGGTCCTTCTGCCTATCGTCCTCATCGAGAGGGTTTTCGTCATCCAGCAGAGGTGGCTGTTCTTAGGAAGCGGCAACCACATTCAAGCCAGATTGGGCTTGGGATGTGGTGGCCCCATCCTTTCTTTTGCTGCGAAGGTTGTCGCTGGGGCGCCCGCCTGCCATATAGACCGTATGGATAACATATCCAGCCGTCTTTTTATTATCGGCGACTGATTTCTCGGATCGCTGTCTTGACCCTCCTATTTTAGTAACGGGCAGTTGACTGAAGGCGGCTGGCCTGGCCGGATTCTTGAATGGTGCTGACACTTCTTTTTTGGTTTTGCCCCGCCATTTTCGTGCGGCACAGAGTGTCTGATAGACTCTGGAAGAGACAGCGTCACATTTTTCTCGTTGGGGCCGGGACACGTCTTTTTGTAGCAACGTTCGGACCGCTGTCTCCTTGATTCTGGCGGTCATGGAATTTTTCTGAACCAACTTCAGAGGTTCGAAGGAATTGCTGATTTTTATGGCCGATTCAGTCGTCGTTGCAGGATGACTCTGCTCTTGGAATCTCATACGATTCCACCCGAACGGAGCTCTGGCCCTTTTGTTGGCTCGATACCTGAGCCGCTTCTGCCTTAACTTTTCTGTTTTAAGCACTCGGCAGACTTCGTCTCTTCGGGAAGACACCGTAGACCGATTGGTGGAGGATTTTGGAGAAACGCTCAATTGTGCATTTGTTGGAGTCATCGCCTGAGCTCGTCCGCAACATTTGATGTTGCCCTTTGTACCGGATGTCTTTCCCCCAGCTGGAGCACCAGAGAGTCGTTCAGACATCGTCTTAAGTTTCGCTTGTGGTGCCTTAGCGATCACGACATTCAGCCTCTTGCCCCTTGAGACCGGCTTGGCCGCTTGTTTTGCCGGGATTTCTGCCAGATGAGCGCTTCCGGAAGGGTAGATGATGACGGAGCCAAACTGGTGGGGCAGTTCCTCCCACCGTCGACTGAGGCTTGCGGGGAGAACCACACGTGCATTGATCTTGACCACGTACGGAATCGGGGTCGCATCGGAAGCTGGATCAATCTTAGGAGACATCTTCGTTGAAAGTTGATTGATGCACGGAAAAAAACATTATTTCAGTACAAACATCGACATATATGTTAAATGAGTTCGCATGAACACTTGACCCGAGATATGGGAGGAGAGAAAGGTCCCACCGGGCGTGCCAGAATCTGTAGGGTGTTTTTCGTCACCCCATTGAGATGGGAATGCGCGCTTGCTTATCATGCGCATTACAGACTCCCCCTGCCTAGGGTAGGCTGGGGTTTATTGATTGCGGGGATCCAAATCTCCGGCAGCCGCGGACTAAGCTGCCGTTAATTACCCCTCGTCTTTGGAGCGAGAGAACCTTCGATTAACGGGTCAAACATGTCATGCGAACTCAATGTGCAGTGTATGTGTGTTGTGTTTTGAAAGGGTTTTTTGGATATATCGGAGGCCCCGCAGAGTTTTTACGGGGGTATGTGTGTGTATGTTTATAAAAGAAAGGGAAAGGGCATCCAAAGGATGCGTAGGAAAAAGCGCCAGCGCTTTGGGTGCTAGCGCTTTGAGCGCAAGGGCGCTAGTGCCCCACGTGCCAGGCACGTGGGCGCTCGGGCGCTAGCGCTCTGGGTGCTAGCGCTTTGAGAGCAAGAGCGCTAGCGCCCTACGTGCCAGGCACATGGGCGCTAGCGCTTTGAGCGTAAGAGCGCTAGCGCCCCACGTACCAGGCATGTGGGCGCTCGGGCGCTAGCACCTCACGTGCCAGGCATGTGGGCGCTCGGGAGGCAAAAGGGACTTGGTCCCTACAATGGGAGTTGTACTTCCAGAAAGGAGCACTTATTATTTTGTATATATGTATATATATAAGGAGTTAAACTCTTAGGATAATTTGAAGCTGATGAAGGGGCTTCTCCCCTTGGGCCTTGGATCTTCCCCAAAGTGGGATTTCTGGAGATGGGTCTCCTTCTTCTTCCTGTCGTTTGGCCGGATCTTGGAAAAAGGGGGTGAGATTTAAAAATCTCCCCCTTTTAAGATCTAATGGAAGATCCAAGCTCCCCTTTGTGGGTTTTGTGATGAAAAACTATTTAGTTTTATAAAAGGAAGAGTAAAACTCTTGATTTAATTCAAAAGAACGAAAAAGGTTTTAGAACCTTGAGGAAGGAGAAGATCACAGATCTTGATTCTTTTTTTGGAGAGAGAAAAAGTTGTTGAGATATTTTCATTATCTTTGCCTTTATAAGCTATACACTTTACACATAGCCCCTTGGGCTTCACAAAATGGCATTTTGCCTATCCCATGGCTCATGTGCCATTTCTTTTTGCACATAAGCCATGGGCTTTACAAAAATTTGGCTTTATGCCCATTATCCTTACATTTATTTATAAAATAAAATAAAAGAAATACAACAAAATTATTTATTACAAATTTTTTTATCTTGGCATGGGGGGAGGCCGGCCGCTCCATGTTCGGGCTCGACCCGGGCATTGGCCCACTTGACCTGGGCTTGGGTCCACTTGGCTTGGGGTTGACTTTGATTTTGACTTGGTCAACCGGGGTGTAAATTTCGACCCCAACAGCCGTGGTTACGGACTTCAGGTTATAGTCGTGTCCTACACAGTGCGATATCGACTCCCAATACCGGGAGTGACGAATTGCCTCGACCGCTCACTGCCTCCATGTGCTTTGGGACTGTACCTAACTAAAACCTATTTGCACGGCTCAGTAGAACCATGGTAGGGTAGTAATCTAAGTACAGTGGGAACACACACAAGACACTGTGGCAATTTCAGGTCTAGGAACTATCCTGTACTCATGTCACCGGAGAACTGCTATCTGGCATTGGTATAATATCATCTAGGAGTTCTCGGCGAGTCCGTCCAGTGTAACTCATCTAGTGAGCACCTGTATACAATCATCAGTGTCAAATACCAATGGCTATGGGATCAGCCATCGTCCCGTATAGGGTCATGAAACGTATACACTAGTCTAAACTGGAGTACCGATACCCAGTCTCGATACTCCTACGACTGGGGACATTTAAGGATACGCTTATAAACTACCAGGCCCCACTAGTATGATCCTTATTATAATCTTGGTAGTCAAGCAAAAATCCTATGGGATTTATCTCATGTATTAACAATACGCAATAACTAGTAATACGTATTCATATGACAGATAAAGATAAACCAGATAGCACACTATCATCTCAAGTAAGACTGTTCTTAGTATAGGCCCTCCTCGAATTCAGTAGTTGCATTCTCGCAACTACGATAATTGCCTTGAGGGCACCTGTATCCAACTTGAGTATGAGGTAAATGCTAACCTCCCCCGCGAAGACAGGACGAACCGAAAGAAACGGAACCGAAAAAAACGGATCGTCCCAAACCTTATTCTCCGAGGTTTCACGAGTACTATAACGACTCTGAAATTCCTTTACAGAAATTTCTTGTTATTGTACAGAAAAGGGTATTACTGCATGTGTAAGAGTTAAAAATTATTTTTGTTAAATAAAAACAAGAAGTAACTTGTAGCACACTGGTAAAGCCTCTGCACTGCTGTGACATAACCTGTGCGTTCGATTCCCATCAGACCCAATTATTTTTAGGATTTTTCTTTTTAATTTTTCGGAAGCCCAAGAGTTGCACGTGCAATTCACGGGAAACGAAAAGTTTCAGAAAAATCAAACATGCGCAAATAAGAGTAAACGCCCAACTTGACATGTGGCACAAATCTCGAGACAGACCATTCAGATCCGACCGCCCATTTCCTTGATTTGGCCGCCACCGCCGGTCTGGATAAGCCCAATTGCCTCCGTGTTTTGTACACTTGTCCTTTCGACTCCTCTCAACTCTCCTGAACTGTTTGATTTTTTCCTACAATTAAACAACGACTCTTCAATTCAGCATTTAACACCATTTAAATCCTTTTAATCCACATTTTTTAATTCCCAAACCCTAATTCTTCACTATAAATACCACCCCATACCTTAGCTCCCCATTCTGAAAATTCTAGTAAAAATTCTCTCAAACTCTCTAAGTACCAAGTGGAGTTAAGCACCCCAAGTGGAGTAGTAAGCCAAACTCGACGACCGGAGCATTTCCAACGACGCCACGACACCCGAAAGCTTCCTTTCTCTCTTGCTAACCACCTAAACACGTAAGTCCCTTCATCTCTATCATTTTCCACCTCAAAATAAATTTCTAAAACAAATCGATAAAAGTGGAGTTATCTCCGATATAATCTTCTTTTTAATTTTTGTATTCCACTTGATAAGCAACTTAGATCAAACTAACATTCTATATTAATCTTAACCTTATTTTCCATCATTTAGTTTTTAGTTTAACCAAAATTTCATGTGAAACAAATATATAATGAACTTTTTCATTAAAATACCATGAACTTTAGTATAACCCTCATTTCAATAATTGTTAAAAAAATACCTTTAGGAAAACTTCACGGGGTAACGTCCTATTCCACACGCACACTATGGCTATATAGCACAATATTCTAAATATAAAGCTAATTTAAAAAAATAACCTTTTCATTAAAATACCACACCTTTAAAAAACTGGTTTCTTTTGATCGGTATTTTGAAATCCTTGTCAATTACACCTCTATAACCCTCGTTAGAGGACCCGCTAATGGATGGTGCGGATTATCACACATCTTTGGGATAGCAGCGCGAGATGCAGAACTCCTCACGTAATATTCGGTCTCGAAAGGAAATAAAAATACGGTTTTTAAGAAATACAGCTTTTCTAAATAAATATTAAATTTTGGAAATTATATAAAAATATGAATTCGTATTTTCAATAAAGACATATTATGAAACTATATTTTGTTAAAATGAAATATTATAATTTTTAATAAAATATCAACAGGTTTCCAAAAAATCTAGTTTTTCATAAAAATATCATAAACTTTTAAAAAGCTAGTTTTTATCACTAAAACACTCCAACAATTAAAATACATGTTTCATGAAAACCCTTGTCACATTCCGCTTCCCAGTAGACGGAAACGATGACTTGGCAGACCGCAATGTATTTACTAAGAAATAAATACGTTCAGCGTAATTAAGCAATATATAAAAATATACAAGAATGACAAAAATATAAAAATAAAACATCAACTTTATTTACATTCATCTTTATATACAATTGTTTGAAAATAAAAAGATACAATGATATAAAGTAGTGCCTAAACAATATCATACAGGAAATGAAAGTACAAGGAATTAGAAGTCAGACTGTGCCGCAAGCTGATCCAAATCCTCCTGACTAGACTCGATCTCCTGAGAGTCATGTTCTCTTGACGAACATTCCAAAGAAGAAATAGAAAGGAATGTCGTCAGCGAACTAGCGCTTGTTAAGTCCTAAAGAAGAAAGAGAATATAACAAGTAATGTGAAATAAACAGGTGAGTTGTACATGTATATGATTGTTACTCTAATGTGGTTGTTTGTAGCTTGGTAAAAAAGGTATTCATGTATACGAGAGGAGTCCATCTTACCCCGTGGACTATAGTAACATGTAGTACAAGGCCCCTTCATAACCTACGGGACAACGGTACGAGAATTCATGTAGGTGTCTTTTAAGTGACTCTCGTGCCACGATATACGTTCCGTATCAATCTACCCCTTTATCCCCGCGTAATGTATTGTATCGATTATATTTACAAGTTTTGCCGAAACCATGGATAAAAACTGTTCAGGTATTCATGTTCAGGATGCAGTCAAGTATTCAAGTAATCATGTCAAGTTATAACCATGGTTCGGTCAAGTCAAGTCATACATGTTAGCTATTGGTGTTTGATTTCAAGTATTCATGTTTGATTTTGGATTCAGGATTGAATTGGACTCAGACCGAGTCAGACACTTGTAAACTGATTTAGATCTTAAATTAGATTCGGGAGTTATCGGTAACTGCTGCATATGGACGACAGGACATGTGTCTTTTCCAAGACAATTACCATTGATAACTCCGTTAAGTTGTCTACCTTAAATAGGCAAACACTCACTTTGTCCGGCTCTCTAGGGCTCAAGAGAATTGATCCCGCTTAAACCTATATTTATTAAAGTCCTTAAATATTGTTTTATATATGTCGAGGGGGTTTTATGAAAAAATATTTTAATATAGTTCAAAAGTAAACTTCGATGGTGATTAGTATTTACTTAGGGTTTTTATGAGTGTGGATTTTAAGTATTGGGTATTTTAGTGATAATTACTTAGTTTGGAAAGTTCATGATATTTTATTGTAAAACTTGTCTTTTTGGTATCTTGATGGTATTTTATTGATATTTGTTAATCTTTTCATTCTTGAAAACATAGGTTTATTATATTTTGAAAATATTGATTTATAATTTTATATAATTTTAAATTTAAAAAATAATTTTATTTTAAAAAATAATTTTATTTTATTTAGAAAATTCGTATTTCTTAAAATTCGTATTTAAATCTTTTCGAGATCGAATGCTCCGTGAGGAGGTCTGCATCTCGTTCTACTAGCCCAAGGATGTGCAATAATCCGTACCATCCATTAGCGGGTCCTCTAAAGAGGGTTGTAGATGCGTAATCGTAAAGGATATGAAATACTGCTTTAAAAGAAATCCGTTTTTTAAAAAATTATATAGTATTTTATTGTAATATTATTCTTTGAAACGAAAATACATACAATGAGTATTGTGCTATGAAACCAAGTGTGCGTGTGGGGTAGGTCATTACCCCGTGAAGTTTTCCTAAGGTTTTGTTAAGCAATTACTAAAAGAGCTGTTTATAAAATTCAAGGTATTTTAATTAAAAAGTTATACTATTGCTGTATCACATGAGAATTTTGATGAAATTTGATTCTAAATATTAGGGTTTAAGGTTACAAGTGATGTAGTAAAATTAGATTGATTAAATTGTAAAAGAAAAGAGAGTTATGCGTTTAGAAAAGAAGATGTCGGTATTAACTCCACTTTTACCGATATAAAATTTTAACAGGAATTTCAATAGAAAGGAAGAGATTTGGAAGACTTACGATTTAGAAACTTAGGAAGAGGGTGAGGAAAATGAAGAGGGTCTTCGTGGCATCGCGGAAGCTCCGGAATTGCTTCGATCTTCACCGGAACCAACTTGCTTGCTAACTCCTCTTTACTTCACTTGCATTAGGAACTTTTTAGAAAGTTTTGGCTAGAATTTTCAGAATGGTGCTGAGCCAAGGTAGGGGATGGTATTTATAGTGGAGAATTAGGGTTTGGGAATTAAAAGCATGGATAAAAAGTATTAAAATTATGATAAATTGTGAATTGGAAGGTCTCTGTTTGATTGTAGGAAAATCAAACAGTGCAGGGGAGTTAGGGGTAGGTGAAGAGACAAGTGTGCAAAGCGCGGTGCCATTAGCCATGATCTGACCGTCGGCGCCGGCTATAATGCCCTTTTGGCCGGTCGATTTGTGCCGTCTGGCATTGAGATTCGTCCTAGCTAATTAAATCCCTGTTTACTTTATTTTCCACATGTTTGATTTTTCTGAACCTTTCATTTCCCGTGTATTGCATGTGAAATCTTTTGGGCTTCCAAAAATTTAAAAAAATTCAGAAAAAATAACGTGTCTGATGGGAATCAAACACAGAGGCTACGTCACAGCAGTGCAAAGTCTTTCCCAGTGAGCTACAAGTTGTTTCTTGCTATTACTTAACAAAAGTAACTTATAACTCAAACTCTGGCTGTAAAACTTATTTCTTGTATATCAGGAGCAAAATTTCCGTACAAGATTTTAGAGTCGTTACATTATACCTTCCTTATAAAAATTTCGTCCTCGAAATTTACAAACATATGGACTAATTTTCAAAGAGGTAACGGTATCTTGCGCGCATGTCTTCTTCTCGTTCCCATGTCGATTCTCCTGGCGAATCCTTTCTCCACATCACCCGGACCAAGTTTACTTCCTTGTTCTGTAGTTTCTTCACTTTTTGATCCAGAATCTCAACGTGTTGTTGCTCGCAGGTTAGATCAGTCTGTACTATGAGCTCGGAGTGATCAAGTATGTGGCTGGGGTCGCTCACATATCGTCATAGCTGAGATATATGGAACACGTTGTGCACTCCTTCCAACGAGGGTGGTAGTGCTAGACGGTGTGCCACTTCTCCAACTCGTTCGAGTATGTCGAACGGTCCTATGTATCTCGAACTTAGTTTACCCCTCTTATCAAAGAGGATTACTTCTCTGTTTGGAGAGATCTTTAAGAAAACATGGTCTCCAGGTTGGAACTCCAGATGTTGCCGCTTTGCATCTGCTCAATGCTTCTGTCTGTCTTGGGCTATACGCATTCTTTCCCTGATCGTGCGAACTACATCCACAGTTTCCACGATCATCTCTGATCCAAGGAGTTCACGATCTTCAATGTCGTCCCAACTTAGCGGTGAACGACACTTCCGTCCATAGAGTGCTGCGGATAGTGCCATTCCAATACTTGCTTGATAGTTGTTGTTGTATGAAAACTCCACAAGATATAGGTGATCTTCCCACAAACCTCTGAAGTCTAACATACAAGCTCTTAGCATGTCTTCTAGAATCTGAACTGTTCGCTTGGACTGTCCGTCCGTTTGTGGATGATAAGCCGTGCTGAAGTTCAGACTCGTTCCTAGGCAAGCTTGCAGACTCTGCCAAAATTGTGATCGGAATCTTGTATCACGATCGAAGACGATGCAAACGGGTACTCCATGTAATCTCACGATCTCCTGCATGAGTTCATGGGTATCAAATATGGTATATCTTGAAGGTTTAAATCTTTACTTTAGATTTATGCTTACCTCTATGTACTTCTTTGCTAACGTCTCAGTAGATTAGCCAATTCGAAATGGAATAAAGTGAGCCGACTTGGTGAGTTGATTAATCTAAAATATTGCACATTTGAATGAATATTTTCTCTACTATTGTTAAGTACTAAAAGGCGTTTCTTGTAAATATAGAACATATGCGGGTTTATTTGTAAAAAAAATTATTATCATATGTTTCTACATTTTAATTAACATAATTAGGGAAAATATATGCATATAATATTTAAATGAAAAATTAGTAATTAAAATATGCATATGCATATCAAATATTTCTAATCGATATTCTTAAGATTTAATATCATATAAAATGGTTAGGATAATATCTCAAAAATACCAAATACTACTAACACTATGACTTGAGATATTGTGCAGATATTAGCTCAGGTCTGAAATCCAAGAGATCCGAATTAAATCGAGATGTCGGAATCAAATCTACCAGAATATGGAAGCAAATCGTAAGATTTAGCAACGGTAGAGACTCAGAGTATTATTCTCAGAATATAGATATCAAGAGGATCTCCACATGGCAACACAAGAGACCAGAAGAAATCCCAAGTCCTGATTCCACTAGGTTGCGGCGAAAGGGTGGCCAAAGTGTGATATTTGCGGCGGATCCGCGGCGGTTTGGTGACCTTAGAATGTGATATTTTGTAGTATGGATCTTAACAACATATATTCACATAGGGAATCTAGGTTTTCTGGTTTAGTGACTATATAAGAGACCGAGAGCTTCACATTAAAAATCATCATCAAAGAGATTAAGAGGTCCAAGCAATTGTCACGACCCAAAAAGTACGGAACATGACCGGCACTTAAATTACGAAACGTCTCGAGGCGTACGTAATCTAAGTAAGCCAAAACCCAGAAATCAAAACCAAAGAAGCAGTAGAGTGAAGGAAAAACCAAATTAAAGCAAGTAGTTTTAACAACATAGGCCGAAATATGTATTTTTAAAATCTCAAGTATTTTCTGAAAATTTCGGCAGAGTCTCCTTTGTAAATACTGGCCCCCAAACGGGATACAATATGAATAGTATATGAAATAAATAAAAAGGCATCCCCAAGCGGGAGCTAGCTCTTCGTCAATCGACGGTCACAACCACGCAAGCAATATAATATACAACGCCGAAGGGCGAGGATCAAAACTCAAAAGAAAACCCAAAATCAGCATGAAAACCATAATGATATAACTCGCGACTCTAAGGTCGAAATAATAACAAGTCTGGTCTTCTATCTCTATCAAATATATAATCTGGTTGATGGAGTTTCTAGATACAACTGAAATAATAAATAAACAATGGTGGTCCTGATACAAAAGAACCCACCTACCAAAGCAATCACCCGGAAGAAACAGTGTGACAGCAAAACCGCAACGAAACCTGTACGGCAAAACCTACAAGGAACTGTGGCATAACGGGGGTGAGTTGCCAACTCGTGAGTAGAAAATATCTACGAGTAGAAATCGCATGCATAACGCTATCCTAGGTCATATCAGGTAATATCCTTAAATAATATCTTGATCCATCTACATATAAGTACAATACCACTTGCTCGTGTCAGTGCCTCGGATAGCAACATATCAGATATATATGATGTATGAATGCATTACGAATGGAAACAGAATATATCCTGAGTGAGACAACTGTTTTCTTTAATCAATGAGATTTCTATATGTATATAAATCGAGTAACATCAATGAAATCAACTGAGAAATCCGTGTCAAGCATCGACACAAAACATAAATCCAAATATCTCAATATCTCAGTGTTTCAAATCTCAAATCTCAATATCTCAAATCTCAAATATCAATATCTCAGGCATCCGTATCATCTGCGGGATCGGCCCGCGGGCTCCGGCAGAACGGATCGGCCTGTATCTATCTCATGACTCCGGCCGGTATCCTCCGGATAACCGACGAGTCCAAATAATATCACCGGTAGGTAGTGCTCCCCTGCCAGGCTCATCGAATACAACTCGAGCTTCTTGCCCTGGGGTGCCATACCGGGCCCACCATATACCCGAGACGGTTCATCCAACTCCTCGAATCGGGTCTCGAAATCCAACAGCAATCCTGAAAACTCAGGGTGGACGACTCATACATCACGGGGAAACCGCAATTTGTATTTTAAAATGATGATACTAAGTTTTTATTAAATTCTTGCGGTTTTCCCCCAAATCCAGAAATCTCATGTAAATCCGAAATCATCAAAATCATGATACCAATAAACAGTGAATACCGGCATAAATCTCCATAATACTGCATAACCAATGAATATATGAATGCACCTAATATCATGCAATGAATGCAATATTTAAACTAGCATATGGAAGCTATAACATATTGCGACTATCAGCTATCAAGCTATGTCAATGAAAATGTATTTTCTAAAGTGTACGTGGCATGGCAATTACCGATGATGATGTGTGTGAGCCGGCAAGTAAGTGTATGGGGAACATACACATCATCGGCAATGGTGCTGGTGTCCTGACAGCATGGTTCATAATCACTAAGTACACAATAAACATGCAATGAGACGATAACAACATGATAAATGACAATGAATAGTAATTGCAAAAATAATATGCGGAACATGAAAGATAACGTAACACTAAGGAATCTACATCGCTACACCTGTGTTATACTGTTTTGCCGTTTGAAATAGTATGAATCGTGGTGTTTTGAAAATAAGGGCTACGGTGTTTTTAAGAAAAGGTACGTCTTTTGAAATATCCGTAGTATCCCTTGACATGTCTTTTAAATCCTCACGATTCATTAGTTTTGGAAATAGGTATGACTCGGGTCCAGTCTAACATCTACTAGGTAACTACAGGTCTAACTAACAACCAATCGGAAGGGGTATGTAAACTACCTAAATCTGAGTCGATGTGTGTGTGTGTGTGTGTGTGTGTGTGTAATAGTCGGTGATCCTGCCTCAATAGTATTCCATACGATACCCTATATAATATGACATCCTCGAGTCAAGAGTGCGGATCTATCATCAATATATAGCTCGTACGGTAAATCCGTCGTACGGCTTCCCAAATCTGGGTACGGATCAAATGTCACATCTATCACATTATTCATCTGGTACCCTCTTTATCAAATATCATGATCCGGGGTACTGATCTACGTCTAGTACAATACTGATACCATCTATGTAAATGCATGCGTGTATATGAAAACACCATGTCGAAAGGATCCGCTAAAACATCATGTCGTATCTCGAATACGAACCCTGTCACATCACCGATCTCACGGCCTCAAGCCCAATCTCATCGAATCATCTCCAATCCCAAGTACTATCCTCATTATCTATGTATATGTGTGTGTGTGTGTGTGTGTATATCCTCATAATCTATGTATGTGTGTGTGTGTGTGTGTGTGTGTGTGTGTGTATACACATATCCCCATATACGCACATGTAAGTAGATGTATGCAAATGCGTGTGTGCGTGTGGGTGTGAACCTATTCTAGGGCTCGCGACTAAGAAGCTATGCTAGTTTACTTCTAATTACCCTAAACTAAACCATGAACACAATAATCATCTCTTGATAAACATCCACGTATCATGAATCATATATATAACATATATATATATAATAACTATACTACAAACTGCGGGGGTGCTATATGTCATCCACCCGACTTCCCCCGTAGATATAATCTACTCACCTGATCTTCGCTCGCCGGTGCCGACGTCTCCACGCGCTTGCTTGTCGTCTCGAAGTCCACATGGGGGTACCTACATGTCACAACGTATCGTATCGCATAAGAACCCAATTCGAAATCGAAACGGCATACGAAAACCAAATCGGCACACGTATCACGCATAGATCAAAACCTATCGCCTACGCATGCGAGAATAGCCAAACCAACCCTCGATGCCGATGTACAAACGTCAAACCATCGAGAAAAACCCAAACACCCCAATCGTGTTTTCATAAATCACTAATTATATATGAAATAGGACGGCTATACTCGTATCTGGAGTCTCCCAAGCAATGTATCCCATCATATGATATCCGAATGATGTTGAAC
Organism: Agapanthus africanus; assembly: GCA_030015575.1. Lineage (NCBI taxonomy): Eukaryota > Viridiplantae > Streptophyta > Magnoliopsida > Asparagales > Amaryllidaceae > Agapanthus > Agapanthus africanus. Next base: position 134,798,345 of record JASDDO010000024.1, on the reverse strand, counting down.
TTTTCGATCGATTCGTCGAGATTCCATAATCCCCCAAGAGCTCAACATCTTGGGTACAGTTTAATAGTATCGAATATATACCACAACACCTATGGACCAACCGTAGAAGAGCAGACCCAAGCCTCACTAATGGCACCGCTGAACTGACGCAAACCCTAAGGTTCACCGGCGTTCCATGGTCATTAAGTCGAGTTAGGGTTTCATTCTTCTAGAGGTTCCATAGATTTGCTTGCATTGTTTTCCGAATACTTTAAACTTGGTAAATGGGTTCCTGACATTCGATCATCTCTATTGACTCTCAACGTATCCGCGTGAAGTCGTCTCTAGCTGGAATCAATCAATCTGATGACCTCGCATCGGGGTAAGCAATGAATCACATGTCCTAGTCTTTCATCTCTGGTGAATAGCGATCTTCTATCACATCTCGAAATATAACTCATGCGGCGTTAACTTCAAACATCTGGGACGATATCTTTTCATTCGCCAAAATCACTGGCTCATTCGTCCGCACGCTGAACAGTGATACACACATCGCACAACGATTTGAAAAAGATTTGGCATGCATTGCTTCCAGATGTTTTAATGATGTTTACCTGTATAGTTCTGACGTTTACAGGTATAGTTTTGATGTATATCATATTGATTTTCGTTTTGGATCTTGACATTGGTGTCTTCACCATAACTCCGATGATTGCGGGATGCTTGACGGAGTTTTGATTTTGGTTTATATATCTGTTTTTCATACGCATGCATTGCGTTACGATGTGTTTTATGTATTTATGATTTTGGAGCCCCGACGACTTGATGGTTTTGCTTAAATGTTTTAGTATTTGGGGGAAGTTTTAATTTAAATTCGGGGACCGAATTTCTTTAAGGGGGGAAGATTGTAACGTTTTGAAAATCGTTTAGGTGAAATTTCGGAAAATCGGTAAAATAACGGGTGTTTTCCGTAAAAATCAAGATATAAATATCTTTTAATATAAAATTAAATATACATATTCTAGCTACGTAATTGCTAGTATTTTGTGTTTATTGAGCCACTTGTAAAATTTCTAATTTACTGAAAATTTTCCGAAATTAATTATTTTAATATTATTTTAAGCCGTCACTAATACATTTAATTAGGGATATTTACAAATTGGAATGGGTTGATACAAATTTTGTGCATCATGACACATTAAACTAACATGAAAAATATTGTTTCTGAAATGAAATAAAATTGTCAAATGGTTTTAGAAAATATTGAAGAAAAAGATTTAAATGGTGAAATTAAATTAAATGGAAATTAGGGTATAACATTTATCATTTTCCCTCACCCTACACATACACCCACACAACCCTACCCTTGTGCTGGCCGAGCCCTCCTTGGCAGCCCACCATTTCCCCACTTAAAAAAAAGAAAAAAAAGAAAACAAAGGAAATGAAAGAATAAAGAAAGAAAATAGTTAAATGAGTATGGGCTTTGACTTTTGTATTGACTTGACTTTATTTCCCCATCTCACTCTCTCTCCTCTCTTCCTCACCCAAATTGGCCGAGCCCCTTCTTCCATCAGCAGCAGCCCCCCCTCCCGAATCTCCATCTCATTCTCTTGAAAAAAAATTCATCAATTTTCATCAAAAATCCAAACAAAATTCCAATTCTAATCCCTACCTATTTTTCCTTAGCCTATCAAGCATGGATCTTGGTGAAAAATTTGCATTTTGGGGACAAGTTGCATGTGGGATCTCATGATCTTTGACGTATAATCTTAACCCATGTTTTAATTGTTGCTAAATTATCTTAATCAAACCTAATTAAGTATTTTATTAGGGTTTAATTTCATGGAAAAATTATCAAGAGAAGGTTTTGAATTAAAAAAGTTAGGGTTTGGATTCAATTAGAGTGGTTGTCACTTGCTTAAGGTTACAATAAGTAGATTAACATGTTAATGCTATGCTAAAACTAATTCTAGTTTGTAAATTGTTAATTTAAAATTGTAATAATTGTATAAATTGCAAACTAGGTTTTTTTTTAAATGTGTATATTTTGGTGAGATAAATTAGTAGTGAATATTTGTGTGACCTAATTATGATATTAAGTGAGCATTTTGGCCATTAGAATCGTTAAAATATTTAGATTGGTTAAAACATCAAGTTTTGAACCGAAATGGGAATTTGTGCTAACTAGGTTTTTGGGAAATAAGACGATTTGATTAATTTTAATATTTTGATGATTTAAACCTTATTTCATATATAATTAGTGATTTGTGAAAACACGATTGGGGTGTTTGGGTTTTTCTCGATGGTTTAACGTTTGTACATCGATATCGAGGGTTGTTTTGGCTATTCTTGCATGCGTAGGCGATAGGTTTTGATCTATGCATGATACACGTGCCGATTTGGTTTTTTGATGAAAATTGATGATTTTTTTTCAAGAGAATGAGATGGAGATTTGGGAGGGGGGCTGCTGCTGATGGAAGAGGGGGCTCGACCAATTTAGGTGAGGAAGATAGGAGAGAGAGTGAGGTGGGGAAATAAAGTCAAGTCAATACAAAAGTCAAAGCCCATACTCATTTAACTATTTTCTTTCTTTATTCTTTCATTTCCTTTGTTTTCTTTTTTTTAAGTGGGGAAATGGTGGGCTGCCAAGGAGGGCTCGGCCAGCACAAGGGTGGGGTTGTGTGGGTGTGTGTGTAGGGTGAGGGAAAATGATAAATGTTATACCCCAATTTCTATTTAATTTAATTTCACCATTTAAGCCTTTTTCTTCAATATTTTCTAAAACCATTTGACAATTTCATTTCATTTCAGAAACAATATTTTTCATGTTAGTTTAATGTGTCATGATGTACATAATTTGTATCAACCCATTTCAATTTGTAATTATCCCTAATTAAATGTATTAGTGACGGCTTAAAATAATATTAAAATAATTAATTTCGGAAAAAATTTCAGTAAATTAGAAATTTTACAAGTGGCTCAATAAACACTAAATACTAGCAATTACATAGCTAGAATATGTATATTTAATTTTATATTAAAAGATATTTATATCTTGATTTTTACGGAAAACACCCGTTATTTTACCGATTTTCCGAAATTTCACCTAAACGATTTTCAAAACGTTACAGCAATCCACGCATCCAAGTGATTATCAACTAGTCATCTACTTCCAATAAGAGAGAGAGTAAGAGCAAAAACTAGGGTTCTTGTAATCTAGCTTTAAAGGATTTGCAAATGCAATAGTTGATTAATAAAGGTAGTTGTTATTTAATTCTTTTTTTTGCATTTAATTTCTGCATCTTAATCATGTTTTCATTCTTCAACCTTTCTTCTAAATCACAAACCATGAGTGAGTAATTCCTAGCTTGTTAGGGTTTGTAGGCTAGGGTAGAACAATGGATGAGAAAATCATTTAACTTCTTTTATACATTTTAAATTTTATAAACTTTAGCAAAATAAATGTTAACATCCTTATCGAGCGTGCTACCAATTTATTGATAGTCACGACCACAATTTGAGATTAGTTTAACACTTATTTTGGTAAGGTCTAGACATGACTAGAGATCAATGCAAGGACAAGGGTTAGTAGTGGGGAAACCCTAGTTTCTTCTGAAAATCCTAATCTACATTCATCAATATCGATCTAGTTTTAAACTATTAAAAGATAAAAAGAGTCATTTTTAATTATTCATCCATTACTACTAAGTCCTATGAACCCTACGAGCCTTTTTTTATAAATTCTATATCCACAACGACAAATAGTCACCCTTCTTTAATCAACTCGTCTAAAGCAAGAAAATAGTTCATGTTTCCATGCGGACGACCCGTACTCATCGCGGCTAACTACTAGCAACACCGTTTAGATTGCGGTTACTTTACAAAACACTTTTTAGCAGATAAATCATGAGTCGATCCACAATAAACCATACCGTGTCGTTATCCTTCGTGCTGTGAGGGAGGGTCGTCACGAAGTCCATGGTAACGTACTGCCATTTCCATTCTGGGATTGGTAACAACTGAAGTAGACCGGCAGTTCTGTGATGTTCAGCCTTCACTTGCTGACACACTAAACACTTGGCTATGTTTCTGGCTACTTCGCACTTCATTCCATACCACCGGTAGTGTTGTTGTAGATCCTTGCACATCTCTGTACCACCGGGGTGTACAGAATAAGAAGAGCTGTGAGTTTTTTCATCAACTCTTCTCGAATTGGGCCGATAGGTACACATAATCGACTTCCATATCTCAAGGATCCATCTTCATGGATGATGAAGTCATTTTGAAGTCCACTTTCTACTTGTTCTCGGGATCTTTTGTAGCTTGGCATCATTTGCTTGAGCTGCCTTGATCTGATTGACAAGAGTGGACTGGACTTGTAAGTGCATCAAATACGAAGCGTTACCCGGCATAACTACTTCGATCTCCAATCCGTGCAATTACTGCTGTAGCTTCTACTGAGCGGTGAGATTCATTGCTAATGGCTGGCGGCTAAGTGCATCAAGAACTACGTTCACCTTCCCAGGATGATACTGTAGATTGATGTCAAATTCTGCCATGAGTTCTAGCTATCTTCTTCGCCGCATGCTTAATTCCTTCTGAGTAAATACATATTTTAGACTCTTGTGATCAGTGTATATATCCACTCGTTCTCCTAAGAGGTAATGGCACCAAATCTTAAGCGCGAATATGACGGCTGCCAACTCCAGATCATATGTTGGATAGTTGTGCTAATGAACCTTCAGTTATCTTGATGCGAAGGCCATAACTTTTCCATGCTGGTGTAGAACACATCCTAATCCTTTACCGGATACATCGCAATGCACAAAAAATCCTCTAGATTGATCCGGTATTACGAGAATAAGAGCATAAGTTAATCTTGTCTTGAGTTCTACAAAAGCGTTTTCACATGCTTCTAACCACACGAATGCTTCATCTTTAAGTGTGAGCTTGGTCAGGGGTGCTGCAATCTTTGAAAATCCTTCAATAAATCGTTGGTAGCATCCTGCTAATCCCAAGAAACTTCGTATATCTTTCACTGTCTTTGGTGTCAACCATTCGCTGATAGCTGACACCTTAACTGGATCTACTGAGATTCTTTCGCCTGAAACGATATGTCCGAGAAATCCGACTTGATCTAGCCAAAATTCATACTTATTGTACTTGGCGTAGAGCTGGTGTTGTCGCAATGTCTCCAGAACAATCCGTAAGTGCTCGGCGTGTTCTTTCCGATTCTTTGAATACAGCAGCATGTCATTGATGAAGATGACAATGAACCTGTCTAAGTACTCTCGGAAAACTTGATTCATCAGATTCATAAAGATGGCAGGTGCATTAGTTACTCCAAATGGCATTACGAGATATTCATAATGACCATAGCGAGTCCTAAACACCGTCTTCGGAATGTCGGACTCTTTCACCTTCACCTGATAATAACCCGAACGAAGATCTAACTTCGAAAATACACAAGACCCACTTAGCTTGTCGAAAAGGTCGTCGATGCGCAGTAGTGGATACTTGTTCTTAATCGTCACTTCGTTCAGTGCTCGGTAATCCATACACATCCTGTATGAACCTTCTTTCTTCTTCACCGGTAATACCGGAGATCCCCAGTTTGAAGGACTGGGACGAATCCAACCTTTTTTCAGGAGTTCGTCCAACTGAATACAGATCTCCTTCAATCCTTCTAGACTTAGCCGATACGGAGCTTTGAATACCGGCTGCGCACCAGGTTGTAAATCGATGCTGAATTCAAGAGCTCGATCGGGAGGCAAACCTGATATATCTTCCGGAAATATATCCTCAAACTCTCGAACTACCTCTGGCTTCGATCCTTCCGCTTGCAATACTGCAACCACTGCTTTCTTTGGTTTTGCTTTGTAGACGCTAGGTTCCAAGGTACGGTCTCCACTCTTGAAATAGAACACTGGATGATATGGTATTTCGAACACTACCCTCCTTTGGCAACAGTCGATGGTAGCGAAGAAAGTTCCCATCCATTCCATTCCCAAGACTATGTCTGTAACGTTTTGGAAATCGTTTTGTGAATTTTCCCGTTTAAGGGCAAAATTGTCAGTTTTTCCCGTTTTAACCCGATTTCGATCAAACGTCCGTATAACCTTGCCGGCACTTTTTTTTAGCTAAAATAAAGTTTGTGCGTGAACTTTAGGGGTATTTGGGAGGTTTTGGTTCAGATAGAATTTTTCCCAAATAAAATATTATTTTAAGCGGTATTTGGTGCACGTAAATCGGGAAATTTCTTTTCTTAAGAATAAATTTATTTTTTTGTCACTAGAATATTTTGGAAACTTCTTTTTAAATATCTAGATATTTTTTTGAGTGCAAAAGGTTTTATTTTAAAAAGAAAAGAAAATGTGTAAAGATAACAAAGTGCATTTATTACTCATTTTCCAAGCATTTCTTCATCCAAAATTCACAAAAATACCCCCCAACCTCCCCATGGCCGACCCTTATCTCAAATTTCTGTCCAAAATATTTCCCAAGCTCATTTCCTCATGATTTCTTCAAAATTCTTCAAGAAAAATTCCAAAATAAATCCACAAAAATCCTAAATAAAAATAAAACCATCTTTTCCTTCACTAATCCTTCTTGGATCTTCAACAAGCATGGGTTTTGATGCTAAGATGATGGATTAAGCTTCATTTTAGTGTCCTTGGGGAGGTATAATTCTCACCTTAATCCTTTTATATTTGCTTTAATCTTATTCTAGATAATTTAGTTAGCTAATTATGTGTTTAGTTTAGTTTTTAAATTATGATTAATTCATTTACATTTGATTTAAGAAATTCTTGTTAGGGTTAAATTTTGTTAAGTGTTTAGTGTTCATTTGAAGTGTTAATTTGTGTTTTGGAGATGATTAACCTAGTAGGAAATGTTAATTTTTGCTAATGAACACTTTGTTTAATTATGCAATTAGCTTACTAGGTTTTTGCTAAAACATAATTAGCGAGTGTTAAAAATATAGAAGTGGCTTAGATAGCTTAGTTAAGCTATATTAGGGTGTTTGTAATCGCTAGATATGCGGTAGGTTGAAACTAGTGCGAAATATTGCGATAAGTTGTTTTCTTGGTTTCGGGGTTTTTCCGACATGGGTTCGATTGGTCGTTGCGAGGTTATATCTATTGTATTCCTCTTAATTTTTGTGTTGTGTTGAGCGATCGGGACGATCGGGGTCTAGACTTAGTGTTTTGTAGTTTAGCGACCCTAATTAGGGTTTTTGGCCGATGTCGTGCGCGATAGATGCGCTAAGCGCGCAGTGTAATTTTCCGGGCGTTTTCATCGTGTTTCGTTGTCTTTTCGTCATTTTAGGATTTTTGCTTATGTGATGTGTTTGTGAAATTTTAGGTTCGCAAGCGGGGACTTCGGACGCTACGACAAGGGAAAACAGGTGGTAGGCTTCACTTAGCCAGGAGCGTTGGTGAGTAGATTTAACATCTACAGGGGAATCGCCCGCATGGCGTTATGCGTCTGGGCTAGAGATGTTATTTCTGTCGCATATTCTATGTCATATTGAGAATTGCGCATTTACCCTATTACTTAGAAATTGTTGTGCTTGGACTAGTATCCTTAGGACACTGCACATATTATTGACGATTCATGTTGCACGAGCACTGATTGTATGCTACACACACCGTCAATAATTGCCATGTCACGCACAACCCACTTATAGATATGATATTGCTTGGTTAGGGACATTGAGACTTTGATTCATATTTCTTTACGCATTGACTTATAGCACACCTGTATACCTACATGCTTACACATATGCTCTGACATACTTACATGCTAGTTACCTGTATACCTATAGAGTATTGTACCATTAGTGATAGGTACATGCACACTTTATGACATAGCTACAGGTATACCTTGCCCATCTATTTCACTTATACCCAGGGGGTATACTACATCATTATTTATAGGTAGATACATATATCTTGCTATACCTTTATGTTTTCACATACATCTGATTATAGCTACATGTTTACCTTTACCTAATGTTATTTTAGAATTGGAGAGAATTAGGAACCGCATGATATTTATATTAACTTGTTGTAGTTAATTAGTGGTTTTTCCTTTATATGCTTACATTTCCTTTTATGTTGCATATATTATATTCATGGATTTTCGCATTGAGATATGGATTTTTCATGATGTTTTTTCTGGATTTGGGGACCGTGGGAGTTCATGAAATTATGCATTATTTGAAAAACCCAGTTTCTCTTGATATGATATTTCAGCAGCCACCATGAGATTTATCGGTTCGGATATATATATACCCCACGCGAGGAACGGATGGGTCCGTGTGTGGGTACATGGTGGGGCCCGGAGGTACCCTGGTGCAAGAATTTCAGTGAGGAGATAAGTTAGTGGGGGAACCATACTTTCCGGTGACATTATTAATGACTCGGCGGTAATCATGGGGATACCGTTGGAAGTCATGTACGTATAGATACGTGGAAAGATGAGGGTCAGAGGTAGGCACTCGTGCTTTTCGGATAGCGTGTGATACGTACCTATCAGGGGGCCAGTCGTGGTGACAGCACCTGATAGATCAGCAATTCTGTGTCGATGCTTGACACATTGGTTTCATGATATTTCTTTTTACTCCTTTGTATATATAACAGGGGTTTAGGCCGCTGTTATATATGCCCTTACACCAATATTAGTGGAATGGGACGCTAATATATGTGTATTGACATTAAATTATATACACCATCATATTTATTCATGCAAATATATTTAGGATGTTAGATTTTTACTTGATAATTTGATTTGGGATATAGGTGATTCATTTGATATTGGATACAGGATATTTATGAGATTGCGGATTTGTACATTCAGGATATATGAGATTTATTCGATATTGTACATTCAGGATTTGTGAGACTTATATGATATGAGAGCCAATTTGGGGGCTGATTTGAGGAATTGGGATTTGGATTTGTCTTGATGGATTGTGATCCTACCACGATGTCAAGATTCCGTGGAAATGACATATTTCATTCCATACTCCTCATTTATTGTTTATGCACTGTTTCATGTATTAGTAGTACCTGTTAGTGTACCTTTCATGATTGTTGCATATTTATATTCTCACACCCTTATTGCATGATTATTGTATACTATTTTCATATTATTATTGCTTCATATATTGGTTGTACCTGCTAGAGTACTTTCCATTATTCTGCATTCATATGACATGTTATTGCTGTTAATTGCATATCTTAGATTCACGCTTTACGTGCATTCTTGCGATTACCTGCTTATGTTATTTACTATTCACGAGTTGGAAACTCACCCCCGTTGTGCCACAGGTGTTACAGAGTGTTCCCCAGAGTAGTCGAGGCTGGCTATTTATCTATCATCTTTTGCTACAGATACTGCATCGGCTCACAGTGTGCTGTTTTGTTCAGGTGGGTTTTGGTGGTTATCTGTATTTGTATTGTATATTCGTTGTATCTTGTACTCTCCATCTACTATTATGTTGTTTACTTAGAGACTTGGTGAGGACGATATTGTATAAATTGTGGATTTGTTGTCTTTTATACAGCTTTCTCTCTATTGTCTTTATTTCTTCGCTACGACGTCGTATATTTGTGGTGGTGATTGTTTTTCCGCCTTCGGGCGTGAATTTGCTCCCGTTGGGGATGCTTTACTTTATATTTATGCTGTACCCATTTTTGGGGCTAGCTTTTACAAAGGAGGTGCTGCCAAAATTTTAAAGGAAATAAAGTTGGACTTTTAAAGAATTTGGGTTGTGATTTCAAAGACTTTTAAACAATGTTTCTTATCTTTTCTTGTCTTTTGCTAGTTTAGATTTCTGGGTTTTGGCTTTCTTTTACTGCGTTACGCCTGTAGACGTTGCGTAGTATTAGGGCCGTCACGTGCCAATTTCGGGTCGTGACAAAGTTGGTATCAGAGCGCTAGGTTTTACCTTTCGGAGAGTAGGATGACCTTGGTATGATGGAGTAGGTAGCTTAAGCAGAGTAACGTAGTGTGTGTATGTCTGCAGCATGCTCACGATGCGGTGCTTTGCCTAAAGTGACCCAAGTACAATTACTTGAAATTCCTTCCTTGATGATTCATAACCTTGTGATTCGATTTCCATGTTCATATCGATTTCTATCCCTATTTATAGCCTTTGCCGACGATTATGGGGACTCAGTGAGGTGCAGCGAGGGCCGAGGTCAGAGTTGACTCGGGTGGGTCAAGGACTGACCAGGATGGCATGCTCGTTGCACAGGTGTAGACGGATCCGCCTTCGACAGATAGTATCGCTAGGCTTGTGTCAGAGATGCAGGACATGCGCCAGACGATGAGTTCTTTGTGTCACGCCCCGCTTTCCAGAGTACGCAAGATTGGGCACGTGACATAGCCAACCATGCTACCTGTGGATAGGAAGCATCCATCCACAGTCACATTACGGCTGTTGAGATATCAAGAACAAAATAAAACTATCTAACACATGTCCACAATCCAGAATACAAGAGTCAAAGATAAATAAATGCGGAAGAAAATGATCAAATACAATAATAGAAAAGTATGTCCCATAATGCGGGCTCACATCTGGAAATAAGAATGCAAGAAATAAAACTAATCACTACGGGACTCACAAATCAGCCTGCTGGCTGAAGTACTCCTGCTCGGTCAGCGACGGTGGTAAAGAATCTGGGCCATGCAAAACCCAGACGTCAGCGCGTCAAGTCAACCAATAATATAATGTGAACAGTGTAATAGGCAATGCAGAAATAAACATGAATGAAGCAATAGTATGAAACAAGCAGTGCAGGGTAGTGTGCAGTGGGTAACTAAACTGTTTTATCGGGTTTTCTATTCTAAAGTCTTTGAAATCAATTCGAGTAATCCTCCATGTAACTCAAAGGATATGTCCCGTTACCCCCCGGGACCACGGATCAGGAAAATGGGAACCAATAATGGTTCTGTCCCGTTGCCCCCCGGGACCACGGATCAGGAATGTAAGAGTCACGAATGGCTCTGTCCCGTTACCCTCCGGGACCACGGATCAAGTAATACCCTTTTAAGTTACACTTTAGATTACCCGTTTGATTTCCCCATACCCCCAGGTCATATGTGTCAAGTCAGGTATTCAGTAGTCAAGGACTAATGCCAACACAGGATCAGGTAACAGGTCAGGTTTGTCTGGGTAGACAACAGGAATGGTCCATGAGGACTCCAAGTCAGGTTTGTTGGCATTAGGCATGAGATCAGGTAACAGGTCAGGTCATGGTACATCAGGTCAAGTCGATATTAAAGGGTACCATGTCCGGTGCATCAGTATATATATATGTCATGTGTAGCAGGGTCAGGTCAATATATAACACAATCGAGGGTGTGCTCACAACAGGCATAAAATCGAACAAGGAATAGCAGCAGGAAATAAACAATGAATTTAACAACAATAAGCAATTTTATTTAATCACATTAGTGCATTAATATAGTGCAGTCGTATTATCATATTAACAGGTTTGAGCACCCTTGCGGTGCAATAAATCACATGACTGTGCAATACTGTTATATCAATATCAGAATATAATAGAGCTACAAGTGTAAGGTTACCGTCCTTTAAACGGTAAATGTGATTAACGGGTAACTTCGTTATTAGGGTTAAAGTGGCAAAATGCGGTTTTAGGTTAACTGTATCATGATATAAGTCATATTTCGTCCAAATGAGAAAAGTAGCTACACCTAATGAATTTTGCAAGTTTAATGAGTCAAACACATTTAATTTGTATAGCATAGCATGTAGCAAGTAATACTTGCCTCGACGGTTCGCGAACCGGGAAAAACGGACGTAACGTCGGCGGAAAAACACGCGACGGATGCACGGGTCACGGATCGAATCCAAACAACGAACAGTGGGACCACGCGGACCGGGGTACCTTGCTGGAATGTCGGGTCAAGTCGTCGGCACGGCCGGATTCCGGCGAACCGCCAAAACAGCGACAAAAGTTAGCAAATACTACGCACGGACAAATAACAACCAGCGAGGGAAAAAGGAAGGGGGAAAGTGAAGGGAAGCTTACTGGGGTTGCAAGGGTCGCGATAGCGACGGGGTCGACGGCGATGGGGCGCCGGCGAGGAAGCGGCGGCGGCAGACTCGGCTGCAGGTTGCTGTTGGGTTCTGTTGCGGCGCCGGGCACTTGGGAGGAGGAGGAAGGTGTCGTGGTCGGGAAGAGGGGCGAAGGGGGAGATGCTGGCGTCGTCGGCGACGAGTTGCGGCGGCGACGGCGGCCACGGTGGGTGCAGGTGGCTACGGCGTTGGGTGCACGGGGACGTGGGAGAGGAGGAAGGAGGTGAGGTTGAGACGAGGACGATGGTGGCGTCGGCGTTGGGCTGCGGCGGCGACGGCGCGGTGGCTGGGCTAGGGTTCCGATGGGGTTAGGGTTTCGTGGTCGCTCTGGGAAAAGAATGGGGACGAGGAAACGTAGTATATATAGGGATAGAGATAGAGAGGGTTAGAGAGAGAGAGAGAAAGAGAAATTAGAGAGAGAGAGACGTGAGGAAGAGAGAGATAGAGACAGTGAAAGAGAGAGGAGAGATAGAGAGGTAGAGAGAGGGATGGAGGCGGGCCCACGAGGGTTTAAAACCCCTCGTGATTGGCTGAAAGTTTGAAAATGACAAAATTTAAAAGGATTTCTTAAAGATTATATACGTAACAGTAAGGTTTGAATATATATTATAGTTTAGAATATTTTAATTAAATTGGGATTTTGGCGCTAAATGAAACATTTCCAAATCGCGCCCGGGTTGCGCCCAAATATTTGAAATTTAAATAATAGGATTTTAAGCGGGTTCCAAATTTCAAAATGAAATGTTTTAGGATTAAAAAGCATGCCCCCAAGTCGGACACTTGCACGCGCGCGTAGCCGTCCAAACTTGCCCGTTTCACCGAACGGGATGAGAACTCGACGCACGGACGCTACCACGCGGCTAGGGGTGACGTGTAGGCCAATATAGATATTTTTAATTTCATTTTAGGTGCTAAAATTTGTTATATGCAAAAATGACCTAGCCGGTTAAAATTTTGCAATAAGAGGCAAACAACAAGATAAATGAAATGAGCGATGTCAAACACTCAACCAGTAACAGAAATAGTATTATTGGGCTCGGGTGTTACATCATACCCAACTACAAAAGAATTTCGTCCTCGAAATCCCAAGAATACAAGATAGATAACTACAGGAAAAGGTGAGGAAAGCTCTGCCGGATCTCGTCTTCTCGCTCCCAAGTGGATTCTCCATGCGATCGATTACCCCAAGAAACTAGCACAAGGGGGATAACCTTGTTCTTAAGAACCTTTTCTCTTCGATCCTTGATTTCAACCGGTCGCTCCTCAAAAGTTAGGTCCTCTCGTACAGTTAACTCCGAATGATCCAAGACGTGGGTTTCATCTCGAACATACCTTCATAGTTGAGATACATGAAACACATCGTGCACACCTGCCAAAGACTGTGGTAACGCCAAACGGTATGCTACCTCTCCAACACGCTCCAATATCTCGAAGGGTCCAACGAATCGAGGACTAAGCTTTCCCCGACTCCCAAAACGAATCACTCCTCTAGTCGGTGATATCTTCAAGAATACCAAATCACCCACGGCGAACTCTAGAGGTCTTCTTGACGTGTCAGCCCAACATTTCTGTCTATCTTGAGCTGCCTTCATATGCTTCCTGATTGTATTAACCTTCTCAACGGTCTGTACTACCAAATCTGGTCCCAATAATCTTCGTTCACCAACGTCATCCCAACAAACAGGTGAACGGCACTTACGACCATATAAAGCTTCAAACAGAGCCATCTGAATAGTTGCTTGGAAGCTATTGTTGTAAGAAAACTCCACCAAGTGTAGGTGATCCTCCCAAGAACCCTTGAAGTCCAACATGCATGCCCTCAACATATCCTCAAAAGTTTGGATCGTTCTCTCCGACTGACCATCAGTTTGAGGATGATAAGCTGTGCTAAACTTCAATCGAGTCCCCAAGCTTTCCTGTAAACTCCTCCAGAAGTGTGATAAGAACCGAGTGTCCCGATCGGACACGATGCTCACCGGTACTCCATGCAATCTTACAATCTCCTGCATGTACCGCTCTGCCAAAGTCTCCGTTGATTGACCAACCCGAAAAGGAATAAAGTGAGCTGCCTTGGTCAACCGATCGACAATCACCCATACTGCATTGTTGCCCTTTGGACTCTGCGGTAAAGCCGTCACGAAATCCATGGTTATATGTTCCCACTTCCACTGAGGAATCGGAAGTGGTTGCAACAAACCAGCAACCCTTTGGTGTTCAGCCTTGACTTGCTGACATACCAAGCACTTAGTCACGAAGCGAGCGATCTCCCGTTTCATACCTTCCCACCAGAAATGCTGTCGAATATCTCGGTACATCTTTGTACCTCCTGGATGTACAGAGTAAGCTGAACTGTGTGCCTCCTTCATGAGCTCTTCACGCACATCCCCCTTTGGCACACACACACGGCTACCATACCTCAACGAACCATCTTCGTGGACCGGTAAATCTGTTCGTAGTCCGGCTTCAACCTGCTCTCGAAACTTTTGCAGTCTAGGATCCTGTGATTGTGCCGCTTTAATCTTCTCAACTAAGGACGACTGTACTTGCAACTGCATCAACTGTCCCGTAGAATGTGGTAGCACAACCTCCAAGTCAAATCTTCGAAAATCCGCAATGATCTCCTTCTGTGTAGTCAATACCTGAATCGCTGATAACCGACTAAGTGCATCCGGCACGACGTTAACTTTTCCCGGATGGTACTTAAGATCAAGGTCGTAGTCGGCCATCAGCTCCAACCATCTGCGTTGCCTCATGTTCAACTCCTTCTGAGTGAACACATACTTCAAACTCTAGTGATCTGTAAAAACTTTGACTCTCTCGCCCAAAAGGTAGTGTCTCCAAATCTTCAAGGCGAAGATCACAGCCGCAAGCTCCAAGTCATGAGTCAGATAATTCTTCTCATGGGTCTTCAGTTGTCTTGATGCGTAAGCTACGACCTTCCCATTCTGCATCAAAACACATCCCAATCCTTTTCCAGATGCGTCGCTGTGAATCACCAGTCCTCCGGAATTGTCTGGTACGGTCAGGATAGGGGCGGTTATCAATTTCTGCTTCAACGTCTCGAAAGCCAATGCACACTTATCCGTCCAAACAAAAGGTACTTCCTTGCGCGTAAGCTTGGTCAACGGTTCTGCTAAACGAGCGAAGTTCTCCATAAATCTCCTGTAGTATCCGGCCAAACCAAGGAAACTTCTTATCTCAGCCACATTTCTTGGAATAGGCCAATCTCGAACTGCTGCAATCTTTTCGGGATCGACGGCGATTCCATCGCCCGACACAACATGCCCCAGAAACTTCACTTCTTCCAGCCAAAATTCACACTTACTCATTTTCGCATACAATTTCTCCTGTCTCAGTGTCTGCAGTGCGATCTTCAAATGCTCAGCATGCTTTTCCGAACTCTTCGAGTAAACCAGAATGTCGTCAATGAATACCACAATAAACTGGTCCAAGAATGGTGAAAAGATTCTGTTCATCAAATCCATGAATATTGCCGGCGCATTCGTTACTCCGAAGGGCATCACTAGATACTCGAAATGTCCATACCGAGTTCGAAACGCCGTCTTGCAAATATCTTCTGCTTTTACTCGGACCTGATGATATCCGGATCGCAAATCCAGTTTCGAGAATACCCTCACACCACTAAGCTGCTCAAAAAGTTCTCCAATACGAGGGATCGGGTACTTGTTCTTAATAGTCACCCGGTTTAATTCTCGATAATCAATGCACATCCTTCTCGTGCCATCCTTCTTCTTTACTAAAAGAACTGGAGCTCCCCAAGGCGAGTTGCTGCTTCGAATCCAACCCTTCTCAAGTAATTCACCAACTTGCTTCTTAACTTCTTCCAATTCCACTGGTGCCATCGGATAATAAGCTTTAGATACTGGCGCTGCACCAGGAATAAGGTCAATCGCGAACTCCACGTCTCGCTTCGGCGGTAAGCCCGATATATCTTCAAATACGTCCATAAAGTCGCGAACAACTGCCGGCTTTTCAGTACTATCAACTTCCATAGCTGCAAGAACACTGTGTGTCGGCCTAGCCCTGAACTCGACTGGCCCGACAGAACTGCTTCCCCCAGTGAAGGTAAACTCAGGGTGTCCGGGAATCTGGAAAATTACCTTCCTTGCCCTACAGTCAATGTGGGCGTGGAAAGTGCCAAGAAAATACATTCCCAAGACAACTTCATAGCTGCCCGTATCAATTACCAAGAAATCTGCAAAGAGTTCCCGTCCGCACACAACAACTGTACAATCTCTACATTTCCTACTAGCTATGATTTTCCCATTCCCAGTGTGTATGTCCCAAAAACTAGACAGGGTCGTGCAGGTAATCGAGTGCGTAGTTATAAATTTGGATGACATAAAACAGTGGGATGCTCCGGAATCAAATAATGCCAATGCGGAAAAACCATGAACGAGTAAAGTACCTGAAACCACTTCTCCTGATGCCTTAGCTTCCTCAGCTGTCAAGGTGAAAGCTCGAGCCTGATTAGGTCCCTGAGTCAGCTGTTTCTGCCCTTGGAACGGTCTCTGCGGAGGTTTCTGTATATCATCTCTCGTGCGAAGCTTTGACGGACAGGCACCAACTGCGTGATCGGCCGCTCCACAAACCAAACAAAGTCCCAGCTTCCTTCGGCAATCCTTCTGTACATGTCCGGGCAAACGGCAGTAGTCACAAATCATGCCTTTTCTTCGATCAACGACCACAGGCTTCTTCATTGGTGCTACCCCACGTCGATCCACTGGAATACCTCTGCGCTCATGATCTCGGTTAGGTACAAATGCGGGCTTCCTGGCCGCAACTGCTGTCTGCTGTAGGTTCCCTTTCATTCCCGATAAACTCTGTTGCTCCCTGGCTGCCGTAAGAACCTGCGAGAAAGTGGTCAAACCCAGGGAGACAATCTGCCTCTGGATGTCCACATCCAAACCGCGCAAGAACCTTCACGCCCTGTCTGCCTCGTTGGCGACTAAGGGTCCAGCGAAATGGCTGAGTCTCGTCCACTCCGCTGCATGTACGTCCACGGGTGCTCCATTTTGCCTCAGCCCAATAAATTTCTCTTCCATTTCCTCCCGTGCAGTCCGCGGGAAGAATTTCTCCAGGAAGCTCTTAGAGAAATCCGCCCAACTGATTGGCTTGGGCAAGCGGGTCTCCTCCACAAGCCACCACTCTCGGGCGTAATCCACCAGCTGAATGCGCACCACATCAACTCTTTTGTCCTCTGGGATCTGTGCCGCAATCAGCAAATTCTCCGTGTCCACTAGCCACTGCTCGGCTGGCAACGGCTCCTCCAGACCAGTGAAAGTAGTAGGACCCAAACGTCTGAAATCTGCCACGGTCTCTACCCGGTCAATTGGTTTAGCTCCAGCGTTGTTTACAGACTGCCGAATGGCCTGCAAACCCTCCTGAAATGAATCTGCTTGCTGCTGGATCAGCTCAGTATGCCTCTTCTGATTTTCCAACATTCCTCGTATTACTCCCAACATGGCAGCTTCGTCCACGCGTCTCTGATACGTCTTGAAATTCTTATCTGCCATATTCCTGAAATCAAAACACCCAACATTAGCATGATGATAGATTCAATATATAAATCAAAGCTAGAACTCCAAGATACTTAAATAGAGTACCGCATTGTAACTATGCCGCGGTATCATAGCCACAATTACTTAACTCTACCCAAGTCGCCTAAGTCCTAGAGATAACAAGAAATCAGGTTTTCGAGTCGACATGCAAAGTAAGTTTGCACGTCGATATAATCAGGAAGAATGTGATTCAAGAATGGTAAAACGGTCAAGGTGGTAGGACATGTTTCCTAAGCACGGGTATTCTGATTCGTGTATTGGGTACAATACCCAACTACAAAAGAATCAACCCAACTAACCTATGGCTTTGATACCAAAAGAACCATGTCACGCCCCGCTTCCCAGAGTACGCAAGATTAGGCACGTGACATAGCCAACCATGCTACCTGTGGGTAGGAAGCATCCATCCACAGTCACATTACGGCTGTAGAGATATCAAGAACAAGATAAAACTATCTAACACATGTCCACAATCCAGAATACAAGAGTCAATGATAAATAAATGCGGAAGCAAATGATCCAATACAATAATAGAAAAGTATGTCCCATAATGCGGGCTCACATCTGGAAATAAGAATGCAAGAAATAAAACTAATCACTACGGGACTCACAAATCAGCCTGCTGGCTGAAGTACTCCTGCTCGGTCAGCGACGGTGGTAAAGAATCTGGGCCATGCAAAACCCAGACGTCAGCGCGTCAAGTCAACCAATAATATAATGTGAACAGTGTAATAGGCAATGCAGAAATAAACATGAATGAAGCAATAGTATGAAACAAGCAGTGCAGGGTAGTGTGCAGTGGGTAACTAAACTGTTTTATCGGGTTTTCTATTCTAAAGTCTTTGAAATCAATTCGAGTAATCCTCCATGTAACTCAAAGGATATGTCCCGTTACCCCCCGGGACCACGGATCAGGAAAATGGGAACCAATAATGGTTCTGTCCCGTTGCCCCCCGGGACCACGGATCAGGAATGTAAGAGTCACGAATGGCTCTGTCCCGTTACCCTCCGGGACCACGGATCAAGTAATACCCTTTTAAGTTACACTTTAGATTACCCGTTTGATTTCCCCATACCCCCAGGTCATATGTGTCAAGTCAGGTATTCAATAGTCAAGGACTAATGCCAACACAGGATCAGGTAACAAGTCAGGTTTGTCTGGGTAGACAACAGGAATGGTCCATGAGGACTCCAAGTCAGGTTTGTTGGCATTAGGCATGAGATCAGGTAACAGGTCAGGTCATGGTACATCAGGTCAAGTCGATAGTAAAGGGTACCATGTCCGGTGCATCGGTATATATATATGTCATGTGTAGCAGGGTCAGGTCAATATGTAACACAATCGAGGGTGTGCTCACAACAGGCATAAAATCGAACAAGGAATAGCAGCAGGAAATAAACAATGAATTTAACAACAATAAGCAATTTTATTTAATCACATTAGTGCATTAATATAGTGCAGTCGTATTATCATATTAACAAGTTTGAGCACCCTTGCGGTGCAATAAATCACATGACTGTGCAATACTGTTATATCAATATCAGAATGTAATAGAGCTACAAGTGTAAGGTTACCGTCCTTTAAACGGTAAATGTGATTAACGGGTAACTTCGTTATTAGGGTTAAAGTGGCAAAATGCGGTTTTAGGTTAACTGTATCATGATATAAGTCATATTTCGTCCAAATGAGAAAAGTAGCTACACCTAATGAATTTTGCAAGTTTAATGAGTCAAACACATTTAATTTGTATAGCATAGCATGTAGCAAGTAATACTTGCCTCGACGGTTCGCGAACCGGGAAAAACGGACGTAACGTCGGCGGAAAAACACGCGACGGATGCACGGGTCACGGATCGAATCCAAACAACGAACAGTGGGACCACGCGGACCGGGGTACCTTGCTGGAATGTCGGGTCAAGTCGTCGGCACGGCCGGATTCCGGCGAACCGCCAAAACAGCGACAAAAGTTAGCAAATACTACGCACGGACAAATAACAACCAGCGAGGGAAAAAGGAAGGGGGAAAGTGAAGGGAAGCTTACTGGGGTTTCAAGGGTCGCGATAGCGACGGGGTCGACGGCGATGGGGCGCCGGCGAGGAAGCGGCGGCGGCAGACTCGGCTGCAGGTTGCTGTTGGGTTCTGTTGCGGCGCCGGGCACTTGGGAGGAGGAGGAAGGTGTCGTGGTCGGGAAAAGGGGCGAAAAGGGGGATGCTGGCGTCGTCGGCGACGAGTTGCGGCGGCGACGGCGGCCACGGTGGGTGCAGGTGGCTACGGCGTTGGGTGCACGGGGACGTGGGAGAGGAGGAAGGAGGTGAGGTTGAGACGAGGACGATGGTGGCGTCGGCGTTGGGCTGCGGCGGCGACGGCGCGGTGGCTGGGCTAGGGTTCCAATGGGGTTAGGGTTTCGTGATCGCTCTGGGAAAAGAATGGGGACGAGGAAACGTAGTATATATAGGGATAGAGAGAGAGAGGGTTAGAGAGAGAGAGAGAAAGAGAAATAAGAGAGAGAGAGAGACGTGAGGAAGAGAGAGATAGAGACAGTGAAAGAGAGAGGAGAGATAGAGAGGTAGAGAGAGGGATGGAGGCGGGTCCACGAGGGTTTAAAACCCCTCGTGATTGGCTGAAAGTTTGAAAATGACAAAATTTAAAAGGATTTCTTAAAGATTATATACGTAACAGTAAGGTTTGAATATATATTATAGTTTAGAATATTTTAATTAAATTGGGATTTTGGCGCTAAATGAAACATTTCCAAATCGCGCCCGGGTTGCGTCCAAATATTTGAAATTTAAATAATAGGATTTTAAGCGGGTTCCAAATTTTAAAATGAAATGTTTTAGGATTAAAAAGCATGCCCCCAAGTCGGACACTTGCACGCGCGCGTAGCCGTCCAAACTTGCCCGTTTCACCGAACGGGATGAGAACTCGACGCACGGACGCTACCACGCGGCTAGGGGTGACGTGTAGGCCAATATAGATATTTTTAATTTCATTTTAGGTGCTAAAATTTGTTATATGCAAAAATGACCTAGCCGGTTAAAATTTTGCAATAAGAGCCAAACAGCAAGATAAATGAAATGAGCGATGTCAAACACTCAACCAGTAACAGAAATAGTTTTATTGGGCTCGGATGTTACATCTTGGTGGAGACCATTCGAGCGCAGCGACAGGATGTTGTCACCCATGTTACCTAGTTGTTCCTTGCGATCAGCGCACAGCATTCCGTCACCTACATAGCACCAGTGGATGCAGCCCTAGTTGACGAGACACGTATTCCTGAGACTTTGGGAGTTCTGGAACAGTGGAGGACTCGTACCGGTGTACCAGCCCAGAGACAGAGGCTTAGTCGTCAAGACAGCTTTCATGACCATTGCGTAAGTAGCAGAGGTTTGGGACGAGGGGATTCGTGTTAGCTAGATCAGTCGTTTGTTGTGTTAACTTCTGTTAGCGATTCTTTTGTTGCGCGACACGTATTTCCGTCGTATGCCAATCAGTTAGGAGATTCATCCGTCACTTGATCCTTCTAGAGATGTTGGATTTGACGTTCTCCTGGGCACGGACTGGTTAGTTACGTGCTAGGCATCTGTGGACTACCGCGAGGAAACAGTCAGGTTTGTTTTCCCGGCAAGTCAGTTCTTGTTGTGCAGGGGGACAGTGGTGCCGCCTCTCACAGCTCGAATTCAGCCTTTTTCGCTAGTCGGCTTTTGAGGAGAGGATGTCGAGGATTCTTGGCGTTCATTCGTGATACCGGAGCCACAGTGGGTTTGTTGGACCGGGTTCTTATCGTGCGAGAGTTATCCGACGTTGTTCCAGATGAGCCGGCGGAGCTTAGGGAGCTTAAGGATCAGCTGCAGAGTTGTTTGTTGGGGGGCTAGTGCGTCTGAGTGTTTCACATTAAGGAGCTCCTATTTCTGTTCATCAAGGAGGAAGACGGCAGTTTAGGTTATGTATTGATGGATCGCCAATTGAACCGGCTTATCGTGCGGATAGGTATCCCTTATCTCGCATTGACGATTTCTTCGATCGGCTCCAGAGTGCGAGACATTTTCTATGTTTGTTCGGGATCCGGTCATTATTGTTGCGGGTTCGGAGTGATGACATTCCGAAGACTGCCTTGTGTGTGCTATGGGCTTTGTGTGTTTTGGTGGTGTCGTTGGACTCACCAATGCCTTAGCAGTATTAGTAGATGTGATGAACCGGATTTCTTCAGGCCGTTCCTCGATCAGTTATTGTTGTGTTATTCACGACATTCTGGTCCATTTTAATGTGTCTTGAGGGACAGGAGTATCACTTGAGGATTTGTTATGCAAATGCTGGGAGAGTGCCAGCTGTTTGTTAGATTCTCGGAGTGTTCCTTCAGGCTTGTTTGTGTTGACTCCTAGGTCTTGTAGTCACGGGAGACGGTTTTGTAAGGTTCCGAGGGAGATCATGGCCATACAGCTTAGGCCCAGCCTTGTGTGCAGGAAGGAGGTCCGCAGATTTTGGGCTTAGCAGGTTTCTACCGCCGTTTCGTGCAGGATCGTTAGTGTAGTGCTGCACAGTCGACTGAATTGACCGGAGTGGAGGTTTCTTTCTTTGGACTGAGGCATGTGTGCGGAGTTTTCGGCAGTTGAAGATTCGATTAACAACTGCATCAGTTCTTTCTTTGCTTTCTGGTTCGGGCGATTTTGTTGTGTAACTGTGATGTTTCGCTAGTGGGGCTCGATTTTGCGCTGATGCGGCACTATAAAGTTATCGCTTTTGCTTCCCTACATTTGGAGGAAGTACTAGCAGGATATTCCACTCACGATCTGAAGATGGCCGCGGTGGTTTTGCGTTGGAGATTTGGAGACATTACTTGTTCGAGAGTCGTGTCAGATTTTCACGGACTACCAGAGCTTAATGTACATCTTCCTGCAGCGGATTTTGATTATTGAGATAGTCTTCTGCAGATTCACAGTTCTTGTGCGATCGTTGAGTATAGCTTAAGTTCGCCTCTACTGAGGGGACAGCTTACTCATGTTCGCGCCCAACCACTTTTCCTTAATCGCTTTCGCGAGACACTGCCCGCCGATGCTCGTTCGTCAGAAATACTTGAGCATACTCGGCTGGGTAATGATTCGGAGTCCTTGATTTGTGACAAGGGTGTGCTGAGTTTAGGGATGTGTTTGTGTACCTGATACTATTGGGTAGAGACGTGAAATCCTAGAGCATGCACATCTGTCAACTCTCTATACTCATTCAAGTTCCACCAGTATTTGACGTGACTTGTGAGATAGTTACGGGTGGGCAATGATGTAAAGAGAAGTTTCGGGTTTCATTTCAAGATGTTTGTCTTGTTGTGTGTTTTGGGTTGAGCATCTGAGACCGGCTGGAGAGTTGCAACCTTTAAACCGTTTCGAAGTGGGAATGGGAGCAGATCTCCATGAATATTTGTTGTGGCGTATACCCAGGTTTAGTCAGGGTGTGGCTCCATTCGGATGCTTGTTGTCCGGTTATACTCAGTTTTCTCAGTTGTTCTTTGTTAAGTTTGTGTATTGCACGGAGTTCCTTTATGGGTCGTATCCAATGAAGGCACCCTGTTCGCTTGCCGTCTTGGGCAGGAGCTTCAGGAAGCCTTGGGTACTGGTTGAGCTTTAGCTCCTTCTTTCCATCCGCATGATGATGGTTTTGTGAGAGCGGGCTATACCGACTCTAGAGGTTATACTCATGCATACATACTAATTGTTGTCGGCAGTTGGGATCGTCACTTGCCATTGTTAGGACTCTCCTTCGATAGAAGTTATCAGGAGACATTCCAATTGGCAACCTTTAAGTTTTGTTTGTTAGGTAGTGTCGATCTCCAGTCTGTTTTTCTGACTCTGCGTAAGTAGGATTTTTGGACCCCAGCTAGTCTAGAGATTTCGGAGATGATCCAGTTGGTTCAGGTCAGGATGAGAGTGGCCCAGTGCAGACAGAGGTCTTATGCCGACCGTAGTGGTCGCAGACTTGAGTTCGTAGCGGGAGATCATGTATTCCTATGGATTTTCCGATAAATAACTTATGGAGTTTTGGGAATCTTATCCCAGGATTGTAGGTCCTTTTGAGATCCTTTAAGCGAGTTAGTTCGTTGCCTTTAATTTGGCACTTCCGCCCAGATTATTGAGTTTTCACCCCGCATTCTTTGTGTTGATACTTTGCAATTACCTTCATGACTTTTTTCACATGATTCAGCATTAGACCATTTGCTTTGACGCGATCTTTTCGCTCACCGGCAGCCATTGGTGTTAATGGCCCGGCAGGTGGAGAAACTTCGGTCAAGGGTCTTGCTATCTGTGGAGAGTTTTCTTGGACGTAACCGTATAGTGAGATGATCACTCGGGAGGCTGCGAGCGAGAATTGGGAGTTTTGTACTCTTCTTTTTGAAGGTACGCTTAGTGAAAATTTTAAATTCGGGGACGAATTTTTATAAGGGGGGAGATTGTAACGTTTTGGAAATCGTTTTGTGAATTTTCCCGTTTTAGGGCAAAATTGTCAGTTTTTCCCGTTTTAACCCGATTTCGATCAAACGTCAGTATAAGCTTGCCGACACTTTTTTTAGCTAAAATAAAGCTTGTGCGTGAACTTTAGAGGTATTTGGGAGGTTTTGGTTCAGATAGAATTTTTCCCAAATAAAATATTATTTTAAGCGGTATTTGGTACACGTAAATCGGGAAATTTCTTTTCTTAAGAATAAATTTATTTTTTTGTTACTAGAATATTTTGGAAACTTCTTTTTAAATATCTAGATATTTTTTTGAGTGCAAAAGGTTTTATTTTAAAAAGAAAAGAAAATGTGTAAAGGTAACAAAGTGCATTTATTACTCATTTTCCAAGCATTTCTTCACCCAAAATTCATAAAAATACCCCCCAACCTCCCCATGGCCGACCCTTATCTCAAATTTCTGTCCAAAATATTTCCCAAGCTCATTTCTACATGATTTCTTCAAAATTCTTCAAGAAAATTTCCAAAATAAATACACAAAAATCCTAAATAAAAATAAAACCATCTTTTCCTTCACTAATCCTTCTTGGATCTTCAACAAGCATGGGTTTTGATACTAAGATGATGGATTAAGCTTCATTTTGGTGTTCTTGGGGAGGTATAATTCTCACCTTAATCCTTTTATATTTGCTTTAATCTTATTCTAGATAATTTAGTTAGCTAATTATGTGTTTTGTTTAGTTTTTAAATTATGATTAATTCATTTACATTTGATTTAAGAAATTCTTGTTAGGGTTAAATTTTGTTAAGTGTTTAGTGTTCATTTAAAGTGTTAATTTGTGTTTTGGAGATGATTAACCTAGTAGGAAATGTTAATTTTTGCTAATGAACACTTTGTTTAATTATGCAATTAGCTTACTAGGTTTTTGCTAAAACATAATTAGCGAGTGTTAAAAATATAGAAGTGGTTTAGATAGCTTAGTTAAGCTATATTAGGGTGTTTGTAATCGCTAGATACGCGTTAGGTTGAAACTAGTGCGAAATATTGCGATAAGTTTTTTCTAGGTTTCGGGGTTTTTCCGACGTGGGTTCGATTGGTCGTTGCGAGGTTATATCTATTGAATTCCTCGTAATTTTTGTGTTGTGTTGCGCGATCGGGACGATCGGGGTCTAGACTTAGTGTTTTGTAGTTTAGCGACCCCAATTAGGGTTTTTGGCCGATGTCGTGCGCGATAGATGCGCTAAGCGCGTAGTGTAATTTTTCAGGCGTTTTCATCGCGTTTCGTTGTCTTTTCGCCATTTTAGGATTTTTGCTTATGTGATGTGTTTGTGAAATTTTAGGTTCGCAAGCGGGGACTTCGGACGCTACGACAAGGGAAAACAGGTGGTAGGCTTCACTTAGCCAGGAGCGTTGGTGAGTAGATTTAACATTTACAGGGGAATCGCCCGCATGGCGTTATGCGTCTGGGCTAGAGATATTATTTCTGTCGCATATTCTATGTCATATTGAGAATTGCGCATTTACCCTATTACTTAGAAATTTTTGTGCTTGGACTAGTATCCTCAGGACACTGCACATATTATTGACGATTCATGTTGCACGAGCACTGATTGTATGCTACACACACCGTCAATAATTGCCATGTCACGCAAAACCCACTTATAGATATGATATTGCATGGTTAGGGACATTGAGACTTTGATTCATATTTCTTTACGCATTGACTTATAGCACACCTGTATACCTACATGCTTACACATATGCTCTGACATACTTACATGCTAGTTACCTGTATACCTATAGAGTATTGTACCATTAGTGATAGATACATGCACACTTTATGACATAGCTACAGGTATACCTTGCCCGCCTATTTCACTTATACCCAGGGGGTATACTACATCATTACTTATAGGTAGATACATATATCTTGCTATACCTTTATGTTTTCACATACATCTGGTTATAGCTACATGTTTACCTTTACCTAATATTATTTTAGAATTGGAGAGAATTAGGAACCGCATTATATTTATATTAACTTGTTGCAGTTAATTAGCGGCTTTTCCTTTATATGCTTACATTTCCTTTTATGTTGCATATATTATATTCATGGATTTTCGCATTGAGATATGGATTTTTCATGATATTTTTTCTGGATTTGGGGACCGTGGGAGTTCATGAAATTATGCATTATTTGAAAAACCCGGTTTTCCTTGATATGATATTTCAGCAGCCACCATGAGATTTATCGGTTCGGATATATATATACCCCACGCGAGGAACGGATGGGTCCATGTGTGGGTACATGGTGGGGCCCGGAGGTACCCTGGTGCAAGAATCTCAGTGAGGAGATGAGTTAGTGGGGGAACCATACTTTCCGGTGACATTACCAATGACTCGGCGGTAATCATTAGGATACCGTTGGGAGTCATGTACGTATAGATACGTGGAAAGATGAGGGTCAGAGCTAGGCACTCGTGCTTTTCGGATAGCGTGTGATACGTACCTATCAGGGGGCCAGTCGTGGTGACAGCATCTGATAGATCAGCAATTCTGTGTCGATGCTTGACATATTGGTGTCATGATATTTCTTTTTACTCCTTTGTATATATAATAGGGGTTTAGGCCGCTGTTATATATGCCCTTACACCATTATTAGTGGAATGGGACGCTAACATATGTGTATTGACAATAAATTATATACACCATCATATTTATTCATGCAAATATATTTAGGATGTTAGATTTTTACTTGATAATTTGATTTGGGATATAGGTGATTTATTTGATATTGGATACAAGATATTTATGAGATTGCTAATTTGTACATTCAGGATATATGAGATTTATTCGATATTGTACATTCAGGATTTGTGAGACTTATATGATATGAGAGCCAATTTGGGGGCTGATTTGAAGAATTGGGATTTGGATTTGTCTTGATGGATTGTGATCCTACCACGATGTCAGGATTCCGTGGAAATGACATATTTCATTCCATACTCCCCATTTATTGTTTATGCACTGTTTCATGTATTAGTAGTACCTGTTAGTGTACCTTTCATGATTGTTGCATATTTATATTCTCACACCCTTATTGCATGATTATTGTATACTATTTTCATATTATTATTGCTTCATATATTTGTTGTACCTGCTAGAGTACTTTCCATTATTCTGCATTCATATGACATGTTATTGCTGTTAATTGCATTTTTTAGATTCACGCTTTACGTGCATTCTTGCGATTACCTGCTTATGTTATTTACTATTCACGAGTTGGAAACTCACCCCCGTTGTGCCACAGGTGTTACAGAGTGTTCCCCAGAGTTGTCGAGGCTGGCTATTCATCTATCATCTTTTGCTACAGATACCGCATCGGCTCACAGTTTGCTGTTTTGTTCAGGTGGGTTTTGGTGGTTATCTGTATTTGTATTGTATATTCGTTGTATCTTGTACTCTCCATCTACTATTATGTTGTTGACTTAGAGACTTGGTGAGGACGATATTGTATAAATTGTGGATTTGTTGTCTTTTATACAGCTTTCTCTCTATTGTCTTTATTTCTTCGCTACGGCGTCGTATATTTATGGTGGTGATTGTTTTTCCGCCTTCGGGCGTGGATTTGCTCTCGTTGGGGATGCTTTACTTTATATTTATGTTGTACCCATTTTTGGGGCTAGCTTTTACAAAGGAGGTGCTGCTAAAATTTTAAAGGAAATAAAGTTGGACTTTTAAAGAATTTGGGTTGTGATTTCAAAGACTTTTAAACAATGTTTCTTATCTTTTCTTGTCTTTTGCTGGTTTAGATTTCTGGGTTTTGGCTTTCTTTTACGGCGTTACGCCTGTAGACGTTGCGTAGTATTAGGGCCGTCACGTGCCAATTTCGGGTCATGACAACGTCGAAATTCGGTATGTCCAGCACCTTGAAGTCTGCATAAAATTCTCTACTGCAGATGACCACTGGACACAGATCGTATCCCAAAGTTGCTTTTAGAACGCCGTTTCCTGAACTGACATTCCAGCTGGATATGAGCGGTTTAACTAGAATCGCATGAGTTCGGACAAACCGTTGCGACATAAAGCAATGTGATGCTCTAGTATCGAAGAGTGCTAGAGCAGGTTGGAAGGCTACTAAGATTGTACCTAAGTTGTGTGGGATAAGTTTAGTTATCGGAAAAGTTATAGTGATACACAAAGATTGAAAATTGAAAGGATTGGGGGATTACCAGTGATGACTTAGCCTATAGTTTCAGCCTCCTCGACCGTCTTTGTAAAGGCCTGACTCGTGGTGCATTCCTCCTTACTGGAGGCACATTCCTCTGTCCTTGGGGCATGTTTCTTTTCCCTTGAGGCATGTTTCTCTGTGCCTGATGTAATTGACGTTGAGGCTGTGCAGGAAGTCCACATGGAGTTGGTGCAGGGAGAGCTAAACGGGGTGCAAGAGCCTAAATGGCTGGCCGATGCGGGGCTGTTATTATGGGTCTGGGTGCAGGAGCTGTGTTGAAACGGTATGGACATGCTCCTATGGCATGAGTGGAAGCGCCACAAACTAAACACATGCCATTTGCACGCCTGCAGTCCTTCGCCAGGTGTCCTGTTCTCTTGCAGTAGAAAGAAAAGTCTGGACTGGGCCGGTTAAATGTTCCTCCCGGTCTCCTGGGTGCAAATGTCGGCATGGAAGAGGCTCCTCCTGACATCTGTATGGCAAGGCATTCACACCGAAAGTCTGCGGTCTGCCTTTCTTCTTCACAACTACCTCATAGTATCGGGCAGCTTTCAAAGCAAGTTCATGGGTTGGGAAATCCCGTATAGCGAGTGCAGCTTAGATTTTCGGGTCCAACCCTTACTGAAATCGTCGTGCCCGGATCTCAGCAGTAGGAAACAGGTGTGCAGCGAATTTGTTACGACCTTGTGTTAGCAGTGTAATGAGTGAGATCAGGAATTTGAATTTGAGACAATATCTTACCTGCTAAGCATGGTAAACTCAGTATCGTATTCATCCACAGACTTGACCCACATCGAGCCTTGTTGTAGATGGATGAACTGCTGCTCCATGTCGAAAAGGGCAGTCTCAAGGAAGTATTTCGCATCGAACAGATCACGAAACGTCTTCCACTCGATAGGTTAGGTGAGACGGCTTTCTTCAGCCTTCCACCAGATTCTGGGGTTGTCTGTCAGTTGCAGTTTCGCAACTCTCACACAGGCAATATTTGGCACTTGAGTTGCTGCCAGATCATCTTCGATCGATTGAGCACATTCTTCCTCCTCCAGTGGGCTCTCTTTCCTCGAGAAATGTTTTGGGTGCAGTGCCCGGAATCGCTTAACTCCGAGTGCTTCGGCTTCGGGGCGGTGCATGAAGATAGCAGTCTACTGCTGCTGACCTTCCAGAAAGCTCTTGATAGTCTCAAGCAGTATCGTTTGCTTGTTGATGGGAGTTGCAACGGTAGATGGTGGTGGTAGAGTAGGCGGTAGAGTGTTGCCATTGACGTTCGTGCTGGTGTTGCTGAGAGAATCCATGACCTTGATAGATAAGGAATGGTTATGATAGATTTAAGAAATTAGAAATGTTTCCTTTCAAGATCGGATGTATTTTTCAATTATGCTCTTTTGGTGGTTAGCATTTAAATACCGTTTTTTCTTTCATACTAGGCTTTCAGGCAAGAGTATTTCTAGGTATTCTCTACTATCCCAAGTTTCAAGGTGCGGGTAAGTGCGATTTGTAAGGTATATACTTTCTGAGTTGGGATTCAAGAATAGAAACTATTTTTCATACTTATATTTCAATAAAACTTTCAATATTTTCCCTTCATTTTGACTTAACTCAAGAACTGAACTCAAGATTACCTACTTCTAAAAAATCTGCAAGGACATATATTTACCAAGATTAAACAGAATGAGGGTTATTTTTAGGGTTCTCAACTTCTAAGCCCAGGATTTAGTTATTTCTAATGTATCAACTAAATTTTAGAAATAAAAATCTAAGTTACCTTACTAGATAACTTGACGACAAAGTTTTTATATTTTTGTAAATTTTTTCGATTTTTGTGGGTTTTTAATAAGTATGCAAAGGCAAAATATACATATAAATGCAAAAGTAGAAAGCTTACTGAGCACATCCCCAAACTTAAATTTGACAGTGCCCTCACTGTCATGATACACCAACGGAGTCAAAATTGTTGGTACGCCCCCATTTTTTTTAATAAAAGAAAAGGCAAACAAAATATATATACACAAAAAGGGTCCCCAAAATTTAAGTGAAACAGTGTTTCCACTGGTTAAGCTGTTCACCACCGAAAACGGAAACGAAACCGCGCAGGTCGTCTTACTTGAATTTAGGGCAGATACTATTTGGATTTATCCGTCCAGCTCTCCGAAGATGCCAAGTTGATTTATGGCACCGTGTATCGGAGGTTTAGATGGATGCGGCCGTTGTAACAGACTTCGTCAGATTCCCCCTCGTTTGCGAAGGGTTTTTGATTGTGGGGACGCTCTTCCCTGCAGGCGTAAGCCTCTGCAGTTAATTACGTTAACGCATCACGGTAACCACTTTTTCCTACTTCAGAAGTTCACTTCGTGTCGTGTGTGTTTGTTTTCTTTTTGGTTGCCCGTGGATTGTATACGGAGACTAATTTATGTTGTCGCCCGTAGAGCATGGATTAGTCCAAATCCGTATATTTTTAGATTTGGGTTTGGGTTGATTTAAGAATCGTTAATCTCGTTTGAGATTAAGACCAACTTAAATGTTTGTTGAGAATACATTAGTCTAATTTTAGACTAAGATCTACTCAACAGGATTTTGGGATCATTCAGACCCAACAAAAAAGCATTCGGGCTTTATTGCTTTTGTTTAAGGATGTTACGGTCCATCGTTAGTTTAAGGACATTACGGTCCATAGCTAGTTTAAGGACGTTGCGGTCCGTTGTAGTTTAAGAACGTTGAGGTCCATATTGGAATGTGCTCGTCGTTTTGGGAGTGCGCCAAAGAGTTGTTGGTTGTCGGGACACTCCACCTCTGAAGACGCTGAAGAATTACAACGACGTGTATCAGAGGTGTGGAGAGATATACCCTTGAACCAAATTCCAGATTGAGGGAAGAGATCATGGTGGACCATATAAGAATTATTAGTCATTTTTGGAAGACTAAGATTGATTTAGGAGATGTGTGATGGACATCATTCTGGTCAATTAGTTTGGGAAGTCATGAGCATAGAGGCTCGGTCTATTTGGAGATCCAAAATGTTTTAATCTTAGGAAGAATTAGCCCATTTGGGGCTGAAATTGGCTTATTATAGTGTTAAACACTAATATATACCCGGTGCTCACGTGCTCCCACATGAGATTCTAAAGCAGTGTTAAACACTAAAATTTAGGGCGCTCACGTATGGCACGTGAGGCATCTGAAAGTTGGCGTTGTACACTTGGGTCCAAATCCCCGTCTGTATATAAGTGTTAAACACTTAATTCTTGTAACCATCACGTGAGGCGCCCCAGAGTTAGGCACTGCTTCTTTGGGTTTATTCCCTCTTCCTTTTATAAGTGCTAAGCACTTAGCTCATATAATGCTCACGTGCGAACACGTGAGGTGCTCAAAAGTGAGTGCTGTCTTTGGATTTCCCCCCTTTTTCTATTTAAGCAACTATTTGGGGTCATGTGAGAATACGTGATTCGATCTCAGTCTTTCCTTTTTGTACCTCAGAGGTGCTTACGTGGAAACACGTGAGCCTTTGTTATATAGCGTTGAACGCTAATGAATCACCAGTCTATTCTTTTATTTGTATAGAGATTTTGATATGAGATTTGAGAATTTCTGGCCCTTTTCTTTATAAGAATTTAATTCTTTTGCAGGGTTAAACCCTAGTTTTATCAGAGGAATTAAATTCCT
Source organism: Agapanthus africanus (assembly GCA_030015575.1). NCBI lineage: Eukaryota > Viridiplantae > Streptophyta > Magnoliopsida > Asparagales > Amaryllidaceae > Agapanthus > Agapanthus africanus. The sequence continues at coordinate 134,766,340 of JASDDO010000024.1, read as the reverse complement.
GTATACTTTTGGAAGAATTAAATTCTTTGAAGTTAGTTCTTTTCCCTAAGTTTTGAATCTGCATAACAGAATCTCTCCGATGAGAATTAAATTCTCAACTTGTGGGGTGATCTGTTTCTGCAGACCTCAACCAGAGGAAGAACTAAGTTATTTGAGAAGTGTTAAACTCTTGATTTGAGAATTAAATTCTCTTTTGTTTTGTGGGAGTTTTTGGGAGGATTCTGTATATTTTTTAGAAGCTTATGGGGTGGTCTCCTCCTTTTAGAGAATTAAATTCTCTTTCCATTTTTCTTCCCCTCTCCCTGTGTGTTTTTTTCCTCCTCTTCTTGCTCCTATTTATATGAGAAGAAAAAGAATCAATTTGTTAAGAAAATCTCTCATTGAGAGATCGTGATTGATTCCATGATCTTTTAGATCGATCTGTGAATTTTATTCACCATTGGATTTTTAATCCAAAGGCTCTCTGTTTAACAGGGAGGATTTCTTGTTTGTTTAACAAGATTATGAATATCTTGTTAGTTTTAACAAGATCAGAAATATATTTTCTTAATATAGATTTTAATTCTATCGTATCTTTTTAGTTTAACAAGATCAGAAATATTTTTTTTTATTGAATTTAATTCTATCATATGGATATCTCATTAGTTTAACATAGAATTTTATTCTTGCCATGTGAATATCTTATTAGTTTAACATGATTAGGAAAATATTTTCCTATGATAGAATTTTATTCTACCAGATGATCATCGTCGGATCTTTGATCCAAAGGTCCTCTATTTATCAGAAAAGATCTTTCTAGTTTGAGGAAGACCAGAAAAATATTTTCCAAATAGAATTTAATTCTATCAGATGATTTAATTGGTGATATTTTATCACCATCAGATTTTAAATCCAGGATTTTCTGTTAGAGAAAGATCTTTCCATATTAGAAAGATTAGGGAAAATATTTCCCAAACAGGATTTAATTTTATCACATAGAATTTAATGGGAACATTTTAAATTGGGGCGCTCACATGCTTTGCATGTGAGAGGCAAGAAAACTCACGTGTTTAACACGTGACCCATACTGTGGGTTTTAGCCTGTTTATGTTCAGCGTTCATATGCTTTGCATATGACCGCTCACGTGTTTTACACGTGAGGCGTGTTTGGCCATTGGTGCTTTATGTCGCGCTCATATGCTTTGCATATGAGCGCTCACGTGTTTTACACGCGAGGCCTGTTTGGCCCTTAGTTATTTTCTTTCAGCGCTTATATGCTTTGCATATAAGCACTCACGTATTTAACACGTGACGTCCAACCGTGAATTTTCCCTCTCTTTCATCTCTCCCATTTTTTAAAGGGTTATAAGGGAACAAATAGCTTTTGGCCGAAAATTTTGGCGGGAACAAATGCCCCCCACTACTTTGCCCACGTAAGTATGTACGTAGGTGAACTAGTGCAAAGTAATGCGTGACCATAGAATTGATGGCTTAGGAGACAGGTTTAGGGTCCTTGTAGCCTAAAACTTTTTCCTTTTCATCTTCATGAGCCGTAAGGGTCTCAAGAAGGTTTTTTCTCTCCCTAAGAGTCGAGAGCTTCTCGCAGGAACATTGTTTTCCCTACGAGTCGAGACGAGCCGAGAAGCTCTCGCAAGAACATTATTTTTCCTATGAGTCGAGAAGTTCTCGCAAGGACATTATTTTCCTTACGAGTCGAGATGTTCTCGTAAGGACATTATTTTCCTTACGAGTCGAAATGAGTCGAGAAGTTCTCGTAAGTACATTATTTTCCTTACGAGTCGAGATGAATCAAGATGTTCTCGCAAGGACATTATTTTCCTTACGAATCGAGACTAGTCGAGATGTTCTTGTAGGGACATTATTTTCCCTATGAGTCGAGACGAGTCGAGAAGTTCTCGCAAGGACATTATTTTCCTTACGAGTCGAGACGAATCAAGATGTTCTTGTAGGGAAATTATTTTCCCTACGAGTCGAGACGAGTCGAGAAGTTCTCGTAAGGACATTATTTTCCTTATGAGTCGAAACGAGTAGAGAAGTTCTCACAAGGACATTATTTTCCCTACGAGTCGAGAAGCTCTTGTAAGGACATTATTTTCCCTGTGAGTCGAGACGAGTCGAGAAGTTCTCGTAAGGACATTATTTTCCTTACGAGTCGAAACGAATCAAGAAGTTCTTGCAAGGACATTATTTTCCCTGCGAGTCAAGACGAGTCGAGAAGTTCTCGTAAGCACATTATTTTCGAGACGAGTCAAGAAGTTCTCGCAAGGACATCATTTTCCTTATGAGTCAAGACGAATCGAGAAGTTCTCGCAGGGACATTATTTTCCCTACGAGATGAGTCAAGAAGTTCTCGCAAGGACATTATTTTCCCTGCGAGTCGAGAAGTTCTCGCAAGGACATTATTTTCCCTACGAGTCGAGACAAGTCAAGAAGTTCTCGTAAGGATATTATTTTCCCTGCGAGTTGAGACGAATCGAAAAGTTCTCATAAGGACATTATTTTCCTTACGAGTCGAAACAAGTCGAAGAGTTCTCGTAAGAACATTATTTTCCTTACGAGTCGAAACGAATCGAGAAGTTCTCGCAAGGACATTATTTTCCCTGCGAGTCGAGAAGAGTCGAGAAGTTCTCGCAAGGACATTATTTTCCCTGCGAGTCGAGACAAATCGAGAAGTTTAACGTCGATTGGTACTAGGGCTTTTGTCCGTCGTACCGTCGTGTTGGCTGATGTATTCCCCGATATGCAATCTTGCTATTTTAGTAGCCCCACGACTGTCTTGTCTCTGAACCTTTCGGGGGATAGACAAGACGTCTTCAAGTAAGTTCATATTACCGTCAGAAGAGCAAGCGTTAGGGATTTTCCATGCCGCTTTTTACTTGAGGTTAGGCTCAATTTGGGAGCCCCAATGAGTCATGATCACTCTGCGTTGGTGTGGGATGATCTCCGATAGTCTTTCAAGTTTTATTTGAGTTGCCTTCAAGATCCTGAAGCTAGGGATCTTCCTTCGGTTCGTTTGTTGACATTGTGTCTGCAATATTACGACGAATGTCGAGGTTGTCTCTAGATTGTCAGTGAACCATCAAGACTTGGAACTAGGGACTCTACCATGGCTCCGCTTTATTGACATTGTGTCTGCATCCGGTTGGAGTGAGAAGAAACGTCGTTATTGATCTTTAGGCTGTCGATGAACCGTCGAGACTTGGAACTGGGGACTCTACCATGGCTCCGCTTTGTTGGCGTTGCGTCTGCATCCGGTTGGAGTGAGAAGAAACGTCGTTGTTGATCTCTAGGCTGTCGATGAACCGTCGAAACTTGGAACTAGGGACTTTGCCATGGCTCTGATTTGTTGACGTTGCGTCTGCATCCGGTTAGAGTGAGAAGAAACGTCGTTATTGATCTCTAGGCTGTCTGTGAACCGTCGAGATTTGGAACTAGGGACTTTGCCATGGCTTCGTTTTGTTGACGTCGCGTCTGCATCTTGTTGGAGTGAGAAGAAGCGCCATTGTTGATCTCTAAGCTACAGATGTTGCCGTCGAGATCTGACTCTCCCTTTGATGGAGCCTGGTGGGAAAATGTGGTTCCTTTTTCGTTTGTGCCCATGGATTGAATACAGGGGTCGATGTGGACTCACCTGCAGGGCAAAAAGTTTCATTATTTTTTATTTCTTCCCGCAATGCTCTATTATTTCAGCTTTTCATATCACGAAAGTCGCGATTGCCTAATCATTTTGGCTATTTTTCGCGATGCCCAATCATTTCGGCTATTTTCTTTTTACTCGCTGCTTTTTATTGCGAGTCACCCAAACATTTCGGCTATGCATATATTTTACTCGCTGATTTTTATTGCGAGTTGCCCCATCATTTCAGCTGTCTCATATGCATTTATGGCTCGCTGATTTTTATTGCGAGTTTGGAACTCGAGGTCTGATACCAATCTTAGCATCAGCATCGCTGCAACTGGAATATGGACAGGAGCGAATCATCATTTGCCATAAGAGGACTTGGAATTTGATACCAATTTAGGCATCAGCATCGCTGCCACTGGAATGTTATCAGGAGCGAATCATCATTTGCCTTTACTGATTTGAACAAAGATGGCTTAGCAAACAGGGTTAAGATCCTGCCGACTAAGGCTTTTGACTTCATGAGCCGTAAGGGTCTCATAAAGGTGTTTCTCCTTACAAGTTGTGAGGATCTCGTAGGTGTATTTTCTCCTTAGGAGTCGTGAGGATTCCTAAGTGATATTTTCTCTTGTGAGTTGTAAGGATCACACAAGAGTGTTTTCTCCTTGCAGGTCGAGAGGACCTATAAGTGTTGTTCACCGAATGGGAAAATTTTGCTCCATGGGTGGAACTGGGTGAGGGAACGTTTATTTGCGCCCATGGATTGTATACAAGGGTCAATATAGAACCGCTTGTAGGGCAGCTTTGGGAGTGTGATGGCTTAAGAACAGGTTCAGGTCCCTGTATCTTAAGGCTTTTGAATCCTATGAGCCGTGAGGGTTTCGTAGGGGGGAATTCTCCTTATTAGTCGTGAGGATTTCTTAGGTGTATTTTCTCTTTAGGAATCGCGGGGATCCCTAAGTGTGTTGCTCCCTTGTGAGTCGTAAGGATCCCATACAGGTATTTTCTCCTTACAAGGTCGAGAGGACCTTGCAAGTGTGCATGATTTTTTTTACGAGTCTGCGTCCTTGCGGGTTTCACAAACTCGCCGGCAGTCCTGCTGTTTTTACTCACGGAGCCCTTTCGGGTTTTCATCCGTGCCCATTTCGCTTGTGGACATACCGTTTTTTTTTTGTGATCGCGGTGGGACTTCTCTACCGGGGTAGCTGTGTAGGCAGCGGGATTTGAGTTGCAGTCTTTGCCGCTGGGACCTGTTGACTTGAATTCCACCACCGCCGTGTTTGAGGTGACGTATTTAGTTTAAGAATATTACGGTCCATTGTTATTTTAGGGACATCCCGGTCCATAGCTTCGAGGCGAAGTTTTTCCAGATACTGCTTACACGGTGCTGACTCAGGAAGATAGCGAGCGGACACGAGCGTCGTCATCTATCGTTAATTTGAGTTGTGACTTTTCAGGGGTAGTATTTCTTAAGGAAGCGGCCGTTTATTGGCCGGAAGGGCTTTTCGCCATGTATATCCATGAGCAAATAGGCACCACCTTGATAAACTTTGTCTATGACGTATGGGCCCTCATAGTTCGGCTCGAATTTCTCCCGTTTGGCACGGTTGGGGATCATAGGTCTTTTGACAACCAGCACGAGTTTGCCTTGGCGGAATGCTCTGGGCCTGGTTAGTCTTTCGTATGAGCGCGTCATCCTTGCTTTGTAAGATTCTAGGTTTTGCTGTGCCATAAGAAGAGTTTCATCGAGGGCATCGAGCTCCTCAAGCCGAAGGTAGGCATTTTCTTCATCCGTCAGCTCATGTCGGACCGCTACTCGTAGTGAGGGTAGCTCTATCTCCAAGAGAAGTACCGCTTCCGTGCCGAATACCAACGTGAATGGCGTGGTTTTTGTGGCTGTTTTGAAAGTGGTTTGGTAAGCCCAGAGAGCTTCATGCAATCTCTCGTGCCAGTCCTTTCTGTTTCTGGACACCGTCTTCTTTATGATCTTCGTCAAGGTTTTGTTGAATGCCTTAGCTAGACCATTAGCTCGAGGATTATAAACTAAAGAGTATCTCCAATCTATATTATGTTGCTGCGCGAAGTGGCTGATCATATGGTTTCTGTAGGCCGGCCCATTATCCGAGATGATCCGTCGCAGAGTACCGAACCGATAAATGACATGTGTCCTGAAGAAATGGAGAATGTTCTCCATCTTCACCCCTCTTAGCGGTACTGCTTCAGCCCATTTAGAGAAGTAATCAGTAGTCTCCAATATGAACCGATGTCTCTTGGATGATGTTGGTTCGATAGGTCCGATTATATCGGCTCCCCACATTTCGAACGGCCAGCTTGCCAGTGTTGGGTGTAGCGGATTCGGATGCTGATGGATGAAGTCCCCGTGAATCTAGAACGAGTGACACTGCTTTGTATATTCAAGGCAGTCCTGAATCATTGTGGGCTAATAGTAACCCATTCTCTTGATCTTTAGCTTCATCTTTGGCCTAGCTTGATGGGAACCACAGAGTCCGTTGTGAGTTTCTTGGACGACTCTCCTTACCTCTTCTGGTCCCAGGCATCTCAACCACAGACAGTCGAATGATCTCTTATATAGAGTATCATTGACGAAGGCAAAAGACAGAGCTTGTTTCATGAGATGATGTCTTGAAGATGCATTTTCAGGAATTCGATGGGATTTGATGTAGTCTATGAAGACTTCTATCCAATCCTTAGCCTTTTCTTCATCCTCTACTTAGAAGGCCACTTGTTTGGTCGCTTCCACTTCTTCGGAAGACTCAGGAGATATTTCTGCTAGTGCGAGAATCCGGCGGCCTTGCACAATGATCCTTACGTCATCGAGGTTTTCATCGGCCAGTTTTGTAGCGAGCTTGGCTAACGCATCTGCCTTGTTATTTTCCATCCGTGGTATGCTTTCCAGGACGTAGGAGAGGATTTGAGTCAGCAGTTGCCACACTCTTTCGCCATATTTTACCAACTCTGGCTTGCATGTCTGATAGTCGCCCTTTACTTGGCTAACGACCAGCTGGGAGTCTCCATATATGAGGAGGTTTTTGATCCCCATATCGACAGCGATCTCAAGACCTGCTATCAAAGATTCATATTCCGCTTCGTTGTTTGTCCTCGGCTCTGTTAAGGAAAGGGTGAAACGCATTATCCCTCCTTGCGGAGTCACGAAGATAAGGCCCACACTGGCTTTGATTATGGGGGTGCTTTGCTTTCGCTTCTTCAAGGAAGATGCTCTGTCGAAGTATAGTTCCCATCGGGCATTAATCCCTTCTTTCTCCCCGTCGATTGTGTCAAACGCATGTTCGTCTGGCAATTCGCAATTTAAGGGAGAATCGGCTGGTATTGGATGTTCGACGAGGAAGTCAGCGATGGCTTGGCCCTTCACTGCCCTGAGAGGTCGATACGTTATCGAGAACTCCATTAAGAGGAGGGCCCATTTAGCGAGCCTTCTTGTTAGTATAGCTCTCGACATCAAATATTTGAGAGGATCCACCTTTGATACGAGATGGATCTCATGTGCCAAGGCATAATGTCGAAGCTTCGTCATCGCGAAGATCAGTGCCAGGCAATACTTTTCAGTAAGGAAGTAGTTGTTTTCTGCCCCCAGAAGAACTCGACTCAAATACTAGAGAGCTCTCTCCTTCCCCTGGTCGTTCTCCTGTGCCCATAGCGTAGCGAAAGAACCTTCAAGGGCTGTTGTGTACAGGATGAGGGGCTTTCCCTTGACCGGAGCGGTCAGTACCGGTGGATTCTGCAGGTATTGTTTGATTTCGTCCCGTGTACTTTGGCATTTCTGATCCCAGACGAACGGGGTCCCTTTCTTCATTAGATGGTTGTAGGAACGACATTTGCCGGAGAGCTTGACTTGGAGTTTGACACCTGTTTAGGCATCAGTATCGCTACAACTGGGATATTTCCAGGAGCGACTCATCATTTGCCTTGAGAGGACTCAAAATTTGATACCGATTTAGGCATCAACATCGCTACAACTGAGATAGTGCCAGGAGCGAATCATCATTTGCCCTGTCGATTTGGACAAAGGTGGCTTAGTAGACAGGGTTAGGATCCTGTCGACTAAGACTTTTGACTTTATGAGCTGTAAGGGTCTCATAAAGGTATTTTCTCCCTATGAGTCGTGAGGATCCCGCATGTGTATTTTCTCCTTAGGAATCGTGATAACTCCTAAGTGATATTTTCTCTTGCAAGTCGTAAGGATCTTACAAGAGTGTTTTCTCTTTATAAGTCGAGAGGACCTACAAGTGTTATTCACCATATGGGGACATTTCTTGCCATTTGTAGAACTAGACAAAGAAATATTTATTCGTGCCCCTGGATTGTATACAAGGGTCAATATGGACCGCCTGTAGGGCAATTTGGGGGATATGACAGCTTAAGAACAGGTTGAGATCCCTATAGCTTAAGGATTTTGAATTTTATGAGCCGTGAGGGTCTCATAAGGGGAACATTCTCCTCGCGAGTTGTGAGGATCCCGTGAGTGTAATTTCTTCCTAGAAATTGTGAGGATTCCTAAGTGTGTTGCTCCTTTTGTGAGTCGTAAGGGTCTCACGCAGGTATTTTCTCCTTACAAGGTCGAGAGGACCTTGCAAGTGCACATGAATTTTTTACAAGTTTGCACCCTTTCGGTTTTTCACAAACTCGCCGGTAGCCCTGATGTTTTTATTCACGACGCCCTTTCAGGTTTTCATCCATGCCCATTTCGCTTGTGGACGTACGGTTTTTTTTTAAACGAGATTGCGTCCTTCCGGGTTTTCACAAACTCGTCGGCAATCTTGCTGTTTGTACTCACGGCGTCCTTTCGGATTTTCATCCGTACCCATTTCGCTTGTGGATATACCATTTTTTTAAAAACGAGATTGCGCCCTTCCAGGTTTTCACAAATTTGTCGGCAATCCTGCTGTTTTTACTCACGGCGCCCTTTCGGGTTTTCATCCGTACCCATTTCGCTTGTGGATATACCGTTTTTTTAAAAACGAGATTGCGCCCTTCCGGGTTTTCACAAACTCGTCGGCAATCCTGCTGTTTTTACTCACGGCGTCCTTTCGGGTTTTCATCTGTGCCCATTTCGCTTATGGATATACCATTTTTTTAAACGAGATTGCGCCTTTCCGGGTTTTCACAAACTCGTCGGTAATCCTGATGTTTTTTCTCACGGCGCCCTTTCGGATTTTCATCCATGTCCATTTTGCTTGTGGATATACCTTTTTTTAAAACGAGATTGCGTCTTTCCAGGTTTTCACAAATTCGTCGGCAATCCTGTTGTTTTTACTCACGACGCCCTTTCGGGTTTTCATCCGTGCCCATTTCGCTTGTGGATATACCGTTTTTTTCGAACGATGAAACTTTCGAAAATAGTTTCGCCGCAGGTGACCCATCTGTTTGCTGGTGGGAGTTAGGGGTGGCTTCATTGCTGGAGTAGCTATGTAGCAGGTAGGACTTGAGTTGCAATCTTTGCCGTTGGGACTTCGATTGCAATATAGATCTCAAGAAAGAATATCGCCGTATTTGGAGCGATGCGCCATGTTTGTGGCGATACACTAGTTTAGAGACTTTTCGGTCCATTATCGCCATATTAAGGACTTTTCGGTCCAACATTCTCATTCGGTCGCGAAGTTTCACAACTCACCCCTTCCAACTCTTATTTGTTGAGACGCTGCTGCTTGTACTTTGTTTGCATGGACACTTCACGCCTTAGACTATTTTTACCTTCTTGGACTTCTTCATCTATCATCGTGCCAATCGGGTTGTTTTGCAGGAAGTACTGGGCATTTTAAACAGCACCTGCCCCTGCTTATCAATGTCGCTTTCCGATACTGATGGAGCGTCTTCTTCATATACAAAGGAATGATATATCACGTCATTCCTTCTGCCGATTCTTCCTCTTCCTTGGCAGAATGAATTTGACTTGGGGTTTTTTTTTCCATCGTCTGATTCGGAGTGGGACATGGGTTTCACATCCCTCCCATGGTTTTTTGGTTCAAGTGGGATATTCCACTTGACGGCAGAACCCGCTTGTAAGTCCCTTGATATTCTATCTGTTCTTTAAGAAGAAAGGACCATCCCACGTAGAGATTCTTCCGCCGGTGAGAAATATACCCTCTGTGTATATCTCGAGGGGGGTGAGTACCCATGCTGTCGCTATTTTGGTGACAGGTTGCTTCAAAGTCGCTCATTTTTTGTTGAGCGTTGGCGACAAATGCCACCTTACCTCCTCTTTTCATTCATCTTCATCGGATGATGAAGGGTCTTGACCCAGCTGATCCAATCGAGTCATTTTATCCATGAGCTCTTGGTAGGTTGTTGGCTTGAAAAGGGCCATATACGGGAACACCTTTGAATTTGGGTCAAGAGTGGCTATGAACATTCCCACAGCTGCAGCTTCATCGATACGCTGCTCGCATTTTGACCAGAGATTTCGCTATCGGGTAACATATTGAACCCAGGTCTCATTCGGTCTAACCCTTTCATTGATCAACGTCGTTACGGTAGTGCGTTTATTCACACTAGCGAATCTCTGAAAGAAGAGCATCTCCATCTCGTCGAAGGTATTCACGGAGTCATTCGGGAGTTCCGCATACCATTCGAAGGCAATGCCCGCCAGATAGCTGACGAACTGTCAGAGGAGAAGTATATCATTCTCTCCAGTATTACCGCACATGGATTTAAATCCCGCGATGTGCTGGTGAGGATTCCCGGTTCCTTTGTGGAGTCAGAAGTATGTACTGTATTTGATCGTAGCACTCCGGATACGATCGACCAGTCTCGATTGGCCTATTTCATACTTCATTGGCATAGTGAGTTTTGACTTGTTGAGTGATATATGAGTCCAGCTTTTCTTTTAGGAATCATTTCCTCTTCAGCCATTGATGAGCTTTGCAGAGGATTTGAAATATCATCCTTATCTTTATGACCGGCTACCAGCAGTTCATCTGCCAGTGGTTCCGATTGATCCATCATTCCTGCCATATTCTGAATCAGAAGGGCCATCTGGTTCATTTTAGTGGACATTTCTGCCGCTTCTTCATCTCCCATTTTTAGAGCGCTCTTTAGGAAATCAATATCCAACTCGTGCTCTGTCTTTCTCCAGGCGCATCTTCGGGATTTGCCTTAGACGATGGATTAGCGAGGGTTGCCGCCTGAGCAAGCATCTCCTGCAGCTTTTCACGTTGCAGTTGAGCCTTTTCAGGGACCGAGTATGCAGTCCGTAGGTAATAGATGCTTGAACTTCATCTTTGGAGTTCACCATGTGGACTGCATGAACTGCCGTGCCCCCAGACTTGGAGTGTTTAAAGTTTTGTCCTTCGGAGTTTGCTTCGAGCACTTGAGCTTTATTAGGCCTCTCTTTTTTGTGAAAAGCCGCTTTGGTTTTGGGAGGAACCGCTGTATCAGGATCCGTCTTGGGACGAATCCCCTTGTATTTGAAAGGGGATTTGTCAGAATTAGGCTGACGTTTAGAGGGAAAGCCGCGGACGACGACTGAGTCCTTCACCCGCTTCCACACCTTATATATAGATGAGGAAAGTTTTTCTAGAGTGCGAACTGGTTTCTGCTCTCGTGGGATCTCCATGGGCTGCGGAGATTTCTTCAATATTGCGATGGGAGAATTTTGTTTGACCCTTCGCAACAGTTTGAAGCTGTTCCCGGTTGGAACAACAACATTCACCACTGGGGTTGATACAGGACAATACAGAGAACTGCCCCTAGCTCATTTTGTATGACCCCGATATCGACGTCGACCATTTCTTACGGCTGGGATTTGATTAGCCTCAGGATTTTGCCGAGCCTGCCCCCTGTTTCCTTTGAAAGCTTGAATATTCTGCCCCCTGGGTCGACCTTGGTCCTTGGCAGGTGTCAGTTGTTTGAGAACTGATTCCGTCGGCAAAGCTGCAGCTTGGGGAACCAGCTTATGGAAGACAGACTTCTACTGGGCTTTCTCTATCGGCGTTGAAGCACCGAGGGTGGGAGGTAGGAGTATCGACCCAAAGAGAAGCCCGTTGATTTCTTGAAGAGCAGGGTTGTAGAGATTTGAGGCTGCAAGTGGCCCATACTTGACTCCATCAGATATGACAAAGCCTGAGTTGCTAGGGTGGACGCAAATGCCATTCTTCGTAAAGACGAAACGCCGGCTTCAGCATCCCATCACCCAAGGGCAACCACAAACATATATACCGCGATTATTTGATCGCGGAAAAACATGACACACGAAGTGTGGAGTGGAAAGGGAAAAAGTCCCACCGGGCGTGCCAGAATCTGTTCACCGCCAAAAACGGAGACGAAACCGTGTGGGTCGTCTTGCTTGAATTTGGGGGCATATGCTATTTGGATTTATCCATCCACCTCTCCGAAAATGCCAAGTTGATTTATGGCACCGTGTATTGGAGGTTTGGACGGATGCGGCCGTTGTAGCAGACTTCGTCAGATTCCCGCTCGTTCGCGAAGGGTTTTTGATTGTGGGGACGCTCTTCCCTGTAGGCGCAAGCCCCCGCAGTTAATTACGTTACCACATCGCGGTAACTACTTTCTCCTATTTCATAGGTTCACTTCGTGTCGTGTGTATTTGTTTTATTTTTGGTTGCCCGTGGATTGTATACGGAGACTAATTTATGTTGTCACCCGTAGGGCGTGGATTAGTCCAAATCTGTATATTCTTAGACTTGGGTTTGGGTTGATTTAAGGATTGTTAATCTCGTTTGAGATTAAGATCAACTTAAATGTTTGTTGAGGATACGTTAGTCTGATTTTAGACTAAGATCTACTCAACAGGATTGTGGGATCATTCAGACCCAACAAAAGATCATTTGAGCTCTATTGCTTTAGTTTAAGGATGTTACAGTCCATCGTTAGTTTAAAGACATTACGGTCCATAGCTAGTTTAAGGACGTTGCGGTCCGTTGTAGTTTAAGGACGTTGTGATCCGTATTGGGATATGCTCGTCGGTTTGGGAGTGCACCAAAGAGTTGTTGGTTGTCGGGACCCTCCACCTCTCCGAAGACGTTGAAGAATTACAACGACGTGTATCAGAGGTGTGGAGAGATATACCCTTGAACCAAATTCCAGATTGAGGGAAGAGATCATGGTGGACCATATAAGAATCATTAGTCATTTTTGGGAGACTAAGATTGACTTAGTAGATGTGTGATGGACATCAATCTGGTCAATTAGTTCAGGAAGTCATGAGCATAGAGGCTCGGTCTATTTGGATATCCAAGATGTTTTAATCTTAGGAAGACTTAGCCAATTTGGGGCTGAAGTTGGCTTATTATAGTGTTAAACACTAATATATGCTCGGTGCTCACGTGCTCCTACGTGAGATTCTAAAAGTAGTGTTAAACACTGAAATTTAGGGTGCTCACGTATGGCACGTGAGGCGCCTGAAAGTTAGCGCTGTACACTTGGGTCCAAATCCCCCTCTGTATATAAGTGTTAAATACTTAATTCTTGTGACCATCACGTGAGGCGCCCCAGAGTTGGGCACTGCTTCTTTGAATTTATTCCTTTTTCTTTTTATAAGTGCTAAGCACTTAGCTTATATAATACTCACGTGCGAACACGTGAAGTGCTCAAAAGTGAGTGCTGTCTTTGGATTTTTCCCCTTTTCTATTTAAGCAACTGTTTGGGGTCACGTGAGAACACGTGATTCGATCTCAGTCCTTCCTTTTTGTTCCTCATAGGTGCTCACGTGGGAACACGTGAGCCTTTGTTATATAGCGTTGAACGCTAATGAATCACCAGTCTGTTCTTTTATCTGTATGGAGATTTTGATATGAGCTTTGAGAATTTCAGCCCCTTTTCTTTATAAGAATTAAATTCTTTTGCAGGGTTAAACCATAGTTTCATCAGAGGAATTAAATTCCTGTATACTTTTGGAAGAATTAAATTCTTTGAAGTTAGTTCTTTCCCCTAAGTTTTGAATCTGCATAACAGAATCTCCCTGATGAGAATTAAATTCTCAACTTGTAGGGAGATCTACTTCTGCAGACCTCAATCAGAGGAAGAACTAAGTTCTTTGAGAAGAGTTAAACTCTTGGTTTGAGAATTAAATTCTCTTTTGTTTTGTGGGAGCTTTTGGGAGGCTTCTTTATATTTTTTTAGAAGCTTATGGGGTGGTCTCCTCCTTTTAGAGAATTAAATTCTCTCTCCATTTTCCCCCCTCTCCTTGTGTGTTTTTTCCTCCTCTCCTTACTCCTATTTATATGAGAAGAAAAAGAATCAATTTGTTAAGAAAATCCCTTATTGAGAGATCATGATCTTTTAGATTAATCGGTGAATTTTATTCACTGTTGAATTTTTAATCCAAAGTCTCTCTATTTAACAGAGAGGATTTCTTGCTTGTTTAACAAGATATGAATATCTTGTTAGTTTTAACAATATCAGAAATATATTTTCTTAATATAGAATTTAATTATATCGTATCTTTTTAGTTTAACAAGATAGAAATATTTTTTTATATAGAATTTAATTCTATCATATGAATATCTCGTTAGTTTAACATAGAATTTTATTCTTGTCATGTGAATATCTTGTTAGTTTAACATGATTAGGAAAATATTTTCCTATGATAGAATTTTATTCTACCAGATAATCACCGTTGGATCTTTGATCCAAAGGTCCTCTGTTTAACAGAGAAGATCTTTCTAGTTTGAGAAAGATCGGGATAATATTTCCCAAATAGAATTTAATTCTATCAGATAATTTAATTGCTGATTGTTCCCCTCCGAATGAAGGCTAAGACAGGGACGTCTTGCCTGAGATTCGGGGCAGATGCTATTTGGTTTTATCCGTCCACCTCTCCGAAGATGCCAAGTTGATTTATGGCACCGTGTATCGGAGGTTTAGATGGATGCGGCCGATATAGCAGACTTCGTCAGATTCCCCCTCGCTTGAGAGGTTTTTGATTGTGGGGACGCTCTTCCCTGCAGGCACAAGCCCCTGCAGTTAATTACGCTACCGCATCGCGGTAACCACTTTCTCCTTCTCCAGAATTTCACTTCGTGTCGTTGGTGTTAGTTTTGTTTGTGGTTGCCCGTGGATTGTATACGGAGACTAATTTATGTCGTCACCCGTAGGACATGGATTAGTCCAAATCCGTATTTTCTTAGATTTGGGTTTGGGGTTTTGGTTTAAGGATACGTTAGACGTATTTGAGGCTAAGATCAACTTAAACATTCGTTAAGAATACGTTAGTCCAATTTGAGACCAAGATCAACTTAACGGGAACGTTTAGATCCGACAAAAGAGCATTTGGGGGCTCTAATGTTTCAGTTTAGGGACATAGTGGTCCATTGCCAGTTTAGGGACATGGGGGTCCATGTTCCAGTTTAGGGACATAGTGGTCCATTTGTTTAAGGACGCTTGAGTACGGGAGTTTAAGGACGCTTGAGTCCAGGAGTTTAAGGACGCTTGATGTCACGCTCCGCTTCCCGGTATACGGCGAAGGGGACGCGACGAGGCCCGCTACGTATATACTCAGAAGTACATACGCTAAGCGTATCTAAGCAATATAAAATAAATACACAAGAGACAAAATATAAAAGTAACAGCAACTTTTATTTATTAACATTCTTTTGTACAATACATGAAAAGGGAATACAACTGAAATAAAATGATGCTTAAACAGTGGCATAACAGGAAATGAAAAATACAGAAAGGAAAAGTGTACAATGAAACTAAAGTGCAAGGTCTTCGGTAAACTGCTCCAAGTCTTCTTGAGATGGCTCGATCTCCGCCGGATCCAAACCACCTGACGACATTCAAAGAAGAAAGAAATAGAATGTCGTCAGCGAACAGGTCGCTCGGTAAGTCCCAAAGATAAGGGAGAAATAGACAGAGAGTAAGAGAGAGAGAGAGAGAGTAGCTTTTAATGTTGTATTATAATATTGTAATATTGTATTAACACTGTTGTTTGTAGCCTGGTACAGAAGATGCCAGTGTATACGAGGGGAGTCCCACTTACACCGGGGACCTTGGTAACCTGTAGTACAAGGCTCCGTCGATAATACCACGGAACAACGGCATGGATGTGATTATGTCTTAAGTGACCACCTCGTGCCACCTTTAACATATTCCGTACCAGTCTACCCCTTAAACCCCGCGATGTCTTATTTGTATTGTTATCTTGTAAATTGTATTGATTGTAAGATTGACTGACTGACCGAAACTATGATATCAGTAAGCGGTTGTAACCATAGAGTCATGTAAATGGAATAACTGAGAATCATGTAAAAGGAATAGGTATATCCATGGTTCGGTTCAGCCAAATTGTATAAACTGATAATTGTATTCATGGATTCATGTGTTCATATTGAATTGAAAACTTGTAGATTATGGATTGACTTGAATCATATTCAAGTCAGATTAATCAGACTCAAACCCGAGTCAGACAATCAGAAATGTGAATCGAAGTCTTATTATTGCTAGGGTCCAAAAACACCTCAAGTATTTATTGTTCGTCTTTAGATTTGTAATGAGGGTGCATTTTATGTTGTGATATTTCTAGTGAAAATATCCTAGTTATAGGTATTTATCTGTAATATTGATTTATTTGAAGTTCATGGTATTTTAGTGTAAAATTTATTATTGTGATTTTTAGGAAAAAGTGGAAAATTTATATTATAGTAAAATAGATATTTAAATGATAAATATATATATGTTTATACAAAAATAATTTTTAATAAATATTTTATATTCCAAAAATCTC
Organism: Agapanthus africanus; assembly: GCA_030015575.1. Lineage (NCBI taxonomy): Eukaryota > Viridiplantae > Streptophyta > Magnoliopsida > Asparagales > Amaryllidaceae > Agapanthus > Agapanthus africanus. The sequence goes on along the minus strand of JASDDO010000024.1, from coordinate 134,749,997 downwards.
ATTTTCTTAAGATGTCGTATTTTAAACCTTTCGAGACCGAATGCTCCTTGCGGAGGTCTGAATCTCGCACTACTAGCCTAAGGGTGCGCGATAAACCGCATGATTCCGAACGGGTTCCCCAAAGATGGGTTGTAGCGGCGCTTTGCAAAGATTGTAAAATACTAATCCTTTAAAAAACGGTATTATATAGTAAAAGGTATTTATTTGAAAAGTGTAATTTTCCGTATTTTAGATTCTAGGATTTCCTAAGCCAACTAGCCTATTTCTAAATGGTATAAACGACAAGTCGTTAGAAGCCTCAAATCGTCTCTTCACCGCCAATTGCGGCCAGGTAAGTGCCAGGTAAGTGGGAGGCTCTCCACTACAAGTAGTGGCCCTAATTAAGTAACCACTTGCCTTAGACACACTTGTCTAGACACCACAAAGTCAGGTTTAGATAAACGATCGATGTCCACAACTTATCGTATTTTTCCTATTAAAGATATTGTTTAAACAAATGTATCAAACCTAAACTTTTATAAAAGGTTTTATTAAGGAAATGGTATTTTAATGTAAAATCTTATTTTATCGTATTAGGAGTTTTCAAGATAGCGTATTATGGTTGCATATGTGTGTGTGAGGAGGTAGGTCATTACCTCGTGATCTATTTTAAGGTATAGCAATGTTAACGGGTTAAATGTGAAATTAAAACATGATGGTATTAAAGTGAAAAAATACGGTAAGTTAAAAAGGTTATCATTTCATGTGTGAAAACTTATTCAAATTGATTTTTACAAGTTTAATAATCATGATAAAGATGTTTAGACATGTTTGAATTGATTAGAAGTGAAATTTTATAGAAAACCGAATCGGAAACCGGATTTGTTCCGATTCCGTCAGGTTTCGTAATTTCGTATTTTTGAGAATTAGAAAGGGAGATAGAATGGGACATACGGGTTTCGATCTATACTAAAGAGTATAGGGGAACTAAAGAAGTTGCCGAGGCGTTGCTTCGTCGCCGGTTGTTTCTAAAAACGTCGCCGAAATTCCCGCCGGAATCTCGTCGGAGCTTCGTCGCGAACTTGTTTTCAAAGCACACACTTCTTGGAAAACTTTTGAGAGAGTGGCTCAAGATTTTAGGGGTGAGAGGGTAGTGTGTAGGGTTGGTATTTATAGGGTTAGGCTAGGGTTAGGGTAGATGAAAAGTTAAAAATAAAAATGTGATAAAATGTAATAAAAAAATGTATTAAAAGTGGAGTAATTGGGATTTTTAAAGAGCTCTGGAAGTGGTCTGAAGCTGAAATTTTGCAGGTGCATAGGGAATATGAAAAGACACAACTTTCATGTTGTGACCATCGCCGGAATCGGCCGACTCGGGGGTGACACGGCCGTGACTCAGTCGGAGCACTGAGTCGGCCGAGTCAAGGCCGAGTTGGCCGATTCCCGGCCGAGTCCGGCGGCCAGGATCCCCCCCGACGGTTAATCTAACTCCTGGAAGTGTTACATCTTTGGGTGTAGTGGGGTTTTTGTGAGATATGCACGTGTAAACTCTTGGTATTCTAAAGGTTTTTAAAAAATCAATATTAAAAATAATGTGGGGTATGAGATTTGAACTCTGGTGGCTTGGTTCAGCAGTGCAAGGTGATACCAATGAGCTACAGGCTCCTTCTTGTAATTATGGTGTGAAATAATTACTTAAAGTGATAGAAGCAAGAGTAAATACTCTAAGTATACATTAAATTTAAAATAATTTCTTGTACACTAAAAATGGAGTTATTACATTCTGGTAACTTGTAATTAAAAACAAAATAATTACTTTTATCTTGTGCTGAGGCTAAAATACCCCTTTATGGATTTTGAAAAAAAAATTAAAATTTTGTGTAGAAAAGTGTATAGGAAAATTAGGGTTGTTACATTCTACCCTCCTTATAAAAATTTCATCCTCGAAATTTGTAAAAGGAAAGTGTAACAGTTTGGGGACAGAACTAAAGATTGTAAAGAAGTTTTGGTCAAAGTTGTGAGGGAGTTACTTGGGTTACCTTGGTTCACAGTTTCGGGTTCGATGGCTGCTAAGGTGAAAGCCTGTCGCCGTGGCACGTTCCTCCTAGCTGGAGGCATATTCCCCTGTACTCGAGGCATGTTTCTCAGTGCCTGATGGAATTGGCGATTTGGCTGAGCAGAAAATCCACGTGGAGGTGGTGCTGGGAGTGTAGGACGAGTTGCAGGAGCCTGGATAGCTGGCTGAGGATGGGCGGGTGTGCTGGGTTGCGTTTATAAGGACAGTTTCCAATTCCGTGATTGGACGCGCCACAAACCAAGCATAGGCCTTTTGCGCGCCTACAGTCCTTCCACAAGTGTCCTTTTCTCTTGCAATAAAAGAAAAAATCAGGTCTTGGCCAATCTTCCAGTCTTCTGAGTTCAACAGCTGGCCTTGAAGAAACCCCTCCTGCCATTTGAGTGGCAGGGCGTTTCACTCCTGCAGAGTGAGGTCTGCCCCTTGCCTTTATCACTGCTTCATAACGGCGGGCAGCTTCCAGAGCATCCTCGTGAGTCGGAAATTTCCCTGTGGCTAGTGCAGCCTTGATTTCCGTATCCAAATCTTATTGAAATCGACGGGCTCTGATCTCATCCGTCGGTATCAGGTGTGCCGCAAATCGACTGAGCATGGTGAATTCAGCGTCATACTCATCTACTGACTTGTCCCACATCGATCCTTGTTGTAGATGAATGAACTGCTGCTCCATGGAAAACCTGGCAGTCACAGGGAAGTAATTCGCGTCGAACTTCTCGCGAAAAGTCTTCCATTCAATGGGCTGATCAAGACGGCTTTCTTCCGCCTTCCACCAGTTCCGTGCATTGTCCGTGAGTTGCAGCTTTGCAACTCGGACCCAAGCTATTTCTGGCACCTGTGCTGCTGCCAGATCATCCTCGATACTTTGAGCCCATTCCTCAGCTTCCAGTGGGCTCCCCTTCCCTGAGAACTGTTTGGGATGTAAAGCTCTGAATTGCTTCACCCCAGGTGCTTCAGCATCGGGATGGCTTAAGAGCTGCTGCTGTCCCTCTAGGAGGCTGCGGATTGCCTCAAGCAGAACCGTTTGGTCGTTGAGTGGAGCAGGAACGGCAGGTGTGAGAGGTAGTGGTGGAGGTGTGTTGTTGACATTGGTGCTGGTGTTGTTCGGGGAATCCATAACCCTGAAGAAAAATTTGGGTTAGGACAGATTCAAATGAAATGATAAGATTCAAGGAATATGAAATTGTAAGATTCAAGGAACATGAATTGTAAAGAATGTTTTAGTTGCTGGTTCTTGTGTTATATTGCTTAGGTTGTTCACGCAGAACAGAACTACATGATAGGGATTCATACAGCTCTGACCTGCATGGGCCACCAACAAAACCTGTCACGCCTCGCTTCCCGGTATACGGCGAAGGGGACGCGACGAGGCCCGCTACGTATATACTCAGAAGTACATACGCTAAGCGTATCTAAGCAATATAAAATAAATACACAAGAGACAAGATATAAAAGTAACAACAACTTTTATTTATTAATATTCTTTTGTACAATACATGAAAAGGGAATACAACTGAAATAAAATGATGCCTAAACAGTGGCATAACAGGAAATGAAAAATACAGAAAGGAAAAGTGTACAATGAAACTAAAGTGCAAGGTCTTCGGTAAACTGCTCCAAGTGTTCTTGAGATGGCTCGATCTCCGCCGGGTCCAAACCACCTGACGACATTCAAAGAAGAAAGAAATAGAATGTCGTCAGCGAACATGTCGCTCGGTAAGTCCCAAAGATAAGGAAGAAATAGACAGAGAGTAAGAGAGAGAGAGAGAGTAGCTTTTAATGTTGTATTATAATATTGTAATATTGTATTAACACTGTTGTTTGTAGCCTGGTACAGAAGATGCCAGTGTATACGAGGGGAGTCCCACTTACACCGGGGACCTTGGTAACCTGTAGTACAAGGCTCCGTCGATAATACCACGGAACAACGGCATGGATGTAATTACGTCTTAAGTGACCACCTCGTGCCACCTTTAACATATTCCGTACCAGTCTACCCCTTAAACCCCGCGATGTCTTGTTTGTATTGTTATCTTGTAAATTGTATTGATTGTAAGATTGACTGACTGACCGAAACCATGATATCAGTAAGAGGTTGTAACCATAGAGTCATGTAAATGGAATAACTGAGAATCATGTAAAAGGAATAGGTATATCCATGGTTCGGTTCAGCCAAATTGTATAAACTGATAATTGTATTTATGGATTCATGTGTTCATATTGAATTGGAAACTTGTAGATTATGGATTGACTTGAATCATATTCAAGTCAGATTAATCAGACTCAAACCCGAGTCAGACAATCAGAAAATGTGAATCGAAGTCTTATCATTGCTAGGGTCCTTAGGGTAATTTATAAACTTGAGGGGGTTTTATGTAAAAATACTTTTATATACTTTTCAAAATGCACCTCAAGTATTTATTGTTCGTCTTTAGATTTGTAATGAGGGTGCATTTTATGTTGTGATATTTCTAGTGAAAATATCCTAGTTATAGGTATTTATCTGTAATATTGATTTATTTGAAGTTCATGGTATTTTAGTGTAAAATTTATTATTGTGATTTTTAGGAAAAAGTGAAAAATTTATATTATAGTAAAGTAGATATTTAAATGATAAATATACATATGTTTATACAAAAATAATTTTTAATAAATATTTTATATTCCAAAAATCTCATTTTCTTAAGATGTCGTATTTTAAACCTTTCAAGACCGAATGCTCCTTGCGGAGGTCTGAATCTCGCACTACTAGCCCAAGGGTGCGCGATAAATCGCATGATCCCGAACGGGTTCCCCAAAGATGGGTTGTAGCGGCGCTTTGTAAAGATTGTAAAATACTAATCCTTTAGAAAACGGTTTTATATAGTAAAAGGTATTTATTTGAAAAGTGTAATTTTCCGTATTTTAGATTCTAGGGTTTCCTAAGCCAACTAGCCTATTTCTAAATGGTCTAAACGACAAGTCGTTAGAAGCCTCAAATCGTCTCTTCACCGCCAATTGCGGCCAGGTAAGTGCCAGGTAAGTGGGAGGCTCTCCACTACAAGTAGTGGCCCTAATTAAGTAACCACTTGCCTTAGACACACTTGTCTAGACACCACAAAGTCAGGTTTAGATAAACGATCGATGTCCACAACTTATTGTATTTTTCCTATTAAAGATATTGTTTAAACAAATGTATCAAACCTAAACTTTTATAAAAGGTTTTATTAAGGAAATGGTATTTTAATGTAAAATCTTGTTTTATCGTATTAGGAGTTTTCAAGATAGCGTATTATGGTTGCATATGTGTGTGTGAGGAGGTAGGTCATTACCTCGTGATCTATTTTAAGGTATAGCAATGTTAACGGGTTAAATGTGAAATTGAAACATGATGGTATTAAAGTGAAAAAATACGGTAAGTTAAAAAGGTTATCATTTCATGTGTGAAAACTTATTCAAATTGATTTTTACAAGTTTAATAATCATGATAAAGATGTTTAGACATGTTTGAATTGATTAGAAGTGAAATTTTATAGAAAACCGAATCGGAAACCGGATTTGTTCCGATTCCGTCGGGTTTCGTAATTTCGTATTTTTGAGAATTAGAAAGGGAGATAGAATGGGACTTACGGGTTTCGATCTATACTAAAGAGTATAGGGGAACTAAAGAAGTTGCCGAGGCGTTGCTTCATCGCCGGTTGTTTCTAAAAACTTCGCCGGAATTCCCGCCGGAATCTCGTCGGAGCTTCGCCGCGAACTTGTTTTCAAAGCACACACTTCTTGGAAAACTTTTGAGAGAGTGGCTCAAGATTTTAGGGGTGAGAGGGTAGTGTGTTGGGTTGGTATTTATAGGGTTAGGCTAGGGTTAAGGTAGATGAAAAGTTAAAAATAAAAATGTGATAAAATGTAATAAAAAATGTATTAAAAGTGGAGTAATTGGGGTTTTTAAAGAGCTCTGGAAGTGGTCTGAAACTGAAATTTTGCAGGTGCATAGGGAATATGAAAAGACACAACTTTCATGTTGTGACCATCGCCGGAATCGGCCGACTCGGGGGTGACACGGCCGTGACTCGGTCGGAGCACTGAGTCGGCCGAGTCAAGGCCGAGTTGGCCGATTCCCGGCCGAGTCCGGCGGCCAGGATCCCCCCCGACGGTTCATCTAACTCCTGGAAGTGTTACATCTTTGGGTGTAGTGGGGTTTTTGTGAGATATGCACGTGTAAACTCTTGGTATTCTAAAGGTTTTTAAAAAAATCAAAATTAAAAATAATGTGGGGTATGAGATTTGAACTCTGGTGGCTTGGTTCAGCAGTGCAAGGTGATACCAATGAGCTACAGGCTCCTTCTTGTAATTATGGTGTGAAATAATTACTTAAAGTGATAGCAGCAAGAGTAAATACTCCAAGTATACATTAAATTTAAAATAATTTCTTGTACACTAAAAATGGAGTTATTACATTCTGGTAACTTGTAATTAAAAACAAAATAATTACTTTTATCTTGTGCTAAGGCTAAAATACCCCTTTATGGATTTTGAAAAAAAAATTAAAATTTTGTGTAGAAAAGTGTATAGGAAAATTAGGGTTGTTACACTTGAGTCCGGGAATTTAAGGACGCTTGAGTCCGGGAGTTTAAGGACGCTTGAGTCCAGGAGTTTAAAGACGCTTAAGTCCGGAAGTTTAAGGACGCTTGAGTCTATGAGTTTAAGGACACTTGAGTCCATATTGATGTGTTGTTGTCGGGACCCGTCACCTCTCTGACGTCGTTGAGGGATTACAACGATAGGTGTCAGAGGAGTTTGGAGATGTACCCTTGAACCGGATGTAAATTGATTTAAGAGAGCAGCCGTGCTCAGTCAATTTAATTTGAGGACTTACGGTCATGTTTGGGCTAAGTCCAGTTGAGAATATTCAACGTTTTTATCTTTGGCCTATTAGGTCTGTGCTAGGGCTTTTCCCCTGTTTAATAATGCACTGCATTTTCTTTTGGCCTGCTAAGCCATTTGATTTGGGCTTTATCCCTTTTAAATGATGCACAGCATCTGTTTTTGTTTGGGCTCTGCCCTTTTTAAAGTAATGCATTGCATTTTATTCGGCCTGTTAGGCCTTTTTTTAATTGGGCTTGGCCCTTCTGTAAATAATGCAGTGCATTAATCAAACTGACAGTGGCCATGTGGCCTGTCAGGCGCTTTGCGCCAATTAATGAGCGCAAGCGCATGTGGAGGTGACATGTGTCACGCTCGGGTGAGCGCAAGCGCAATGCGCTGCGCCAGTGCGCTGCGCTGTTGACACGTGGTGCGCTCTGGTGAGTTGCGCCAATTTCAGAGCGCAATACTCTATCTTAAAAGCGCATAGCGCAAGTTGTTATGGTGCTGACACGTGGCGCTCTGTGGTGGCTTGCGCCAATTCAGAGAGCACAACAGTGCAGATTTGCAAGTGCAAGGCACTGTTTTAATTACCTTGATCCAATTTTGGATTCAAGAAAAGAATCTTTAAGATTTCAGAACCAATGGTTCATAAAAAAGGCAATGCCTTTGATATTATTTATTATATTTTTATATTGAAGATCCTTGATCTTGTTCTTAGATCAATGATCTTTTCAGAAGAAATTCTTCTTCTTTTTTTTATCCAAAGGTTTTACCTTTCTCTTTTTTTGAGTTCTTCTCAGAGTTCTTTTGAGGAGTTCTCTCTTTGTTTCTGTGTTTTTCTTTCTCTCTGTGTGTCTTTTGAAATTAGGGTCTAGGGGCCTTTATATAGTGCCCATTAATTTGTTAAATTTGTTAAAGAAATCATTCTCTGAGTGATTTAGGGATTTTTCCCACCGTTGGATCTTTGATCCAAGGGCTTCTGTTTTACCAAAGACAATCTTCTTGTTTTAACAAGAACAGAAAGATCTTACTGGAATTTTAATTCTGTTTGGCGCAAACGCATCTGCGCTTGACATGTGTCGCGCAGCGCAGAGCGCAGCGCAACTGCGCTGATACGTATCGCGCAGCGCGGAGCGCAACTGCGCTGACACGTGTAGCGTAGCGCAGAGCGCAAGTCAGCTGAAGCGTTGCTTCTTTTATAGAGCCTTGCTCTGATTGAGTGCGCTGCTTTGGGTGCTGCGCTCCCTGCGCTGGCGTGTCTGATTTTGACACGTGGCGCTCTGCGCGCAGCGCAGGGTATCTGAAGCGTTGCTTCATTTATTTTAATTTTAATTTTAATTTTCACTTTAATTTTCAAAACAGAGCTTTGCTCTGATTGGGGGAAACAGAAGCGTTGCTTCGTTTCCCGCCTTGGAATTTGAACAGAGCTTTGCTCTAATTAGGGTAAACAAATGCCCCCCCATCGTTGCGCTTACGTGGCACCAAACGTGAGCGCAGCGGTGGCAGAATTCCAACCGTTGCGACAACTTTTGAAAGTTGAAAGGGTTCTCAATGCCTATAAATAGGACCTTTGGTCCCTCAACAGATGATTATCATCTTCAAAATTTTACTTTCAGAATCTTAGAGCCTTACTCTTTATTTTCAAGAACTCCAAGAGTTAAACTCTTAAAACTTTTAGGTAAAATTTTTAATTTTAATTAAATTAAATTAATTTTCATTGACAGAGCCTTGCTCTCAATAGATCCCTGATCTGAAGAAAACCCATTTAGGGTTTCACTTAGCAGAGCTTTGCTCTAAAGGGGTCTAAAGAGAACTAAGGAGAACCCTATTAGGGTTCCATTAATAGAGCTCTACTCTTTAAAAGATTTTCCTTGTATTTTCTCATTTCATCAATGGAGCTTTGCTCCTTTCAAATCATACAAAAGAACTCTTAGGAGTTTTTCATGGATCTTGGAGTTTAAAGATGGCATTTTATTCCTCGATGCATTATATCGTTTTGTTTAATCAGTCTTTCTGATAATTTTGTTGATTCTCTTTCACAGAAACAATGGACGCCCACATGTACGATCTTGACGAGATCATCTTTTACGGGGACATCCGCCGACTTGGCCGTTCTCAAAATTGGGAGTTCACAAACGCGGAATGTGCTGAAATCATGAGCCGCTTCGACGCATATAACGGTCAACTGCTTTCCCGACGTTCCTCCCTCCTGAAGCTTATCGTGGGAGCCATCTGAGAAGCACTTCCCCTATTCTGTTCCGGTGTGCCGCTTAGGGCGTTGGATGCCGCCGAGGATAAGGTGCACTCGGTGTACCTGATGAACTTAATCTCGAAGAGACGGCGAGACAATCTTGTCGATCTCTTGCACCAGGCCTTTCAACAGTCCGCTATTCTTGCTGCCTACCGGAGGGTGGAGGACATCAGCGGTGATCCTGACGCCCGTGCTCGCGAAAGGAAGCACACCAGGATGGTTCGCCAAGCTTGGAAAGTTTTGGACAATGTCACTTTCGAGTTCCTCAATCCCTGTCCAGGATCTGAGGTTTTGCCATTGTAATCATTTGGACAATGTCTTTGTTTATTTCTTTATGATTGTAAGAACCCTTTGCAATATGAATGGAAAATTTCTATTTCAGCTTGTCTCATTTCTCGCTCTGAGTCTTTTGCACATGCATGAATGAATGTGTCTCAAATGCTTGATCAAATGCACATCGGATGTTCTTTCTGTCGCTTTCTTCTTTCTTTTATTATCAGTATGCTGCCTTAGTAAACATGGTTGACGGATGATAGAGCGAGTATCTTGTCTTGGCTTCTTCAAGAGGTAGCGATGGCTTAGACCGCAGGTTTAGATCTACTGTCTAAGACTTTTCAACTTTATGAGCCGTGAGGGTCTCATAAAGACTTTTCTCCCTATGGATCGAGAGGATCTCGTAGGTGCATTTTCTCCTTAGGAATCGTGAGGATTCCTAAGTCTGTTTTCTCTTATAAGTCGTAAGGATCCTATAAGAGAATTTTCTCTCTTACGATTCGGGAAGACCCGTAAGCGGTTGTTTCCCTCCTTGTCGAGATTCGACTTTTGGAGAGTGAGACCCATGGATAGTATGCAAGAGACCGTTTCGGGCCAACCTGCAGGGTCCCAGTGCTTAGGTAAACAGGTTTTTTAATCCTTACTGCCTAAGGCTTTATCTTACGAGTCGAGCCGCATCGAGAAGTTCTCGCAAAGACATCAATTTCCTCACAAGTCGAGACGAATCGAGCATTTCTCGCAAGAATATCCTAACGTCATAGTTAACCTCTGCTCTTTACGACAGAAGCCCGTTAGGGTCTGTGGTACTTAGGGTTTTGGCCGTCGTACCGTCGCATCAGCTGATATATTCCTCGATAGACAATCGTGTTGTTCGAGTAGCCCTACGACTGTCGTGTCTCTGATCCCTTCGGGGGCTGGATAAGACGTCTTCAAGCAATCCTCCTTGGCAGTTTGACCGTCGGAAGAGCAAGCGTTAGGAATTTTGTCATGCCGCTTTTTACTTGAGGTTAGGCTCATTTTGGAGAGCCCCGATGAGTCATAACCACTCCGCGCTGGTGTGGGATGATCTCCGATAGTCTTTCAGGCTTTATATGACTTACCGTCAAGACCCTGAAGCTAGGAATTTGGCCTTTGCATCGTTTGCTGGCATTACGTCCTCTATATCGAGACGAATGTCGCGGTTGTCTCTAGGTTGTTGATGAACCGTCGAGGTTTGGAACTAGGGACTTTGCCGTGGCTCCGCTGTTTTATTGTCGCGTCTGAATCCTGTTTGAGGAAGAACGCTGGGGTGACATCTCGTCTGCTGTATCGAGACGAACATCGAGGTGGTGACTACTCCGCACTGGTGCAAGATGATCTCCGATTGTCTTTCCGGCTTTATATGACTTGCCGTTAAGACACTGAAGCAAGGAATTTGGCCTTCGCTTCGTTTGCTTTGGCGCGTCCGAATCCTGTTGGAGGAAGGGCGCTGTAGTGACATCTCGTCTGCTGTATCGAGACGAACATCGAGGTGGTGACCGCTCCGCACTGGTGTGAGATGATCTCCGGTTGTCTTTCAGGCTTTATATGACTTGCCGTTAAGACCTTGAAGCTAGGTATTTGGCCTTCGCTTCGTTTGTTTTGTCATATCCAAATCCTGTTAGAGGAAGTACATTGTTGTTGACATCTCGTCTGCTGTATCGAGACGAATGTTGAGGTGAAGCTGGGATTTTGCCATCGCTTCGCCTTGTTTTGACCATGAGGTCTTTCGTTGACGTTGCATCTGCATCCTGCTGAACTGCGAAGGAACGCCGTTGTTGATATCTCGTCTGCTATATCGAGACGAATGTTGAGGTGAAGCTGGGATTTTGCCATTGCTTCGCTTTGTTTTGACCGCGAGGTCTTTCGTTGACGTTGCATCCGCATCCTGCCGGAATGAGGAGGCACACCGTTGTTGGTTTCCGGGCCGTAGATGTGGCCATTGAGATTTGGAACTAGGGACTTTGCCCTGGCTCCGTTTCATTACGACTCTGAGGTCGGTTGTTGACGTCATGTCTGCATCTGGTTGGAGTGAGGAGAAAAGCTGTTAGCGATCTCTAAGTTGTCGATATCGACGTCGAGACCCTGAAGCTAGGGATCTTCTTTTGCTCCGTTTGTTGACATCGTGTCTGCAAGATTGCGACAAATGTCGAGGTTGTCTCTAGGTTGTCTATGAACCGTCGAGATTTGGCTTCGCTTTCTGGTGGAGCCTGTTGGGAAGGTATGGTTCCCTCTTTGTTTGTGCCCCTGGATTGTATACAGGGATCGATGTGATCTCACATGTAGGGCATTGGTTTCATTCATTCATTTTTTTATACTATTATTTTATTTCCGCGATGCTCTATCATTTCAGCTTTTATATCGCGAAGGTCGCGATTGCCCAATCATTTCGACTATTTTTCGCGGTGCCCAATCATTTCGGCTATTTATTTCATTTTCACTCGCTGCTTTTTATTGCAAGTTGCCCAATCATTTCGACTGTTTTTTTACTCGCTTCTTTTTATTGCGAATTGCCCAATCATTTCGGCTATTTCGTATGCATGTATGGCTCGCTGATTTTTCTATCGCGAGTGTCGAACTTGGAATCTGATGTCAATCTTAGCATCAGCATCGCTACAACTGGAATATTGCCAGGAGCGAATCATCATTTGCCATGAAAAGACTTGGAATTTGATACCGGTTTAGGCATCAGCATCGCTACAACTGGGATATTGACAGGAGCGAATCATCATTTTCCATGAAAGGACTCAGAATCTGATACCGGTTTAGGCATCGGCATCGCTACAACTGGGATATTTCCAGGAGCGAATCATCATTTGCCTTTTAAGGACTTGGAATTTGATACCGGTTCAGGCATCAGCATCGCTACAACTGGGATATTGCCAGGAGCGAATCATCATTTGCCTCTGTCGATGTTTGAACAAAGGTGGCTTAGTAAACAGGGTTAGGATTCCGTCGACTAAGGCTTTTGACTTTATGAGCCATAAGGGTCTCATAAAGGTATTTCTCCCTGCGAGTCGTGAGGATCTCGTAGGTGTGTTTTCTCCTTAGGAATCGTGAGGATTTCTAAGTGCATGTTCTCCTATAAGTCGTAAGGATCTTACAAGAGTGTTTTCTCCTTATAAGTCGAGAGGGGTTACAAGGGTTGTTCACCGTTCGAACATATCCCTAGTCACGGATGGGACTTTGTTAGGGAAATGTTTATTCACGCCCGTGGATTGTATACAAGGGCCAGCATTAAGCCACTTATAGGGCACTATCGAAGTTGTGGGAGTTGCTTAAGCACAGGTTTAGGTCTCTGTAACTTAAGACTTTCAAATCTTATGAGCCGTGAGGGTCACATAAGAGAGTTCTCCTTACGAGTCGTGGGGATCTCGCAAGTGTAATTTCTCCTTAGGAATCGTGGGGATCCCTAAGTGTGTTGCTCCCTTGTGAGTCGTAAGGATCTCACTCGGGTGGTTTCTCCTTACAAGGTCGAGAGGACCCTGTAAGTGTCCTTTTTAACGAGGTTGCGCCCTCTCGGGTTTTCAGAAACACTCACCGGTAGTCCCGTTGTTTTTATCCACGGAGCCCTTTCGGGTTTTCATCCGTGCCCATTTTGCTTATGGACATACCGTCTTTCTTTTTTTTTCTTTTTATTTTTTTTTTCTAACGAGGTCGCGCCCTTTCGGGTTTTCACGAACACTCGCCGGTAGCCCTGCTGTTTTTACTCACGGAGCCCTTTCGGGTTTTCATCCGTTCCCATTTTGCTTATGGACATACTGTTTTTATTTTTTATTTTTTTTAATTTTTTTTTATCTCGTCAGCCTGAGGATGCTGCGGTAATAGTTTAAAGACGTTTCGGTCGTCTTGGAAGTTTTAGGACATTGCGGTCCATCATTGGTTTAAGGACGTTTCGGTCCGCCGTCGCCGTATTTGAGGCGAATCTCTGGTTTACTGATTTTTTGGTCTATGGGGCTTTCTATGACTGAGCATGATGCCCCCGGCGTGTCCACCCTTCTCGGAGCATGTGGTTGCGGCGGGTTCACCTTCCAGTTTTCGGAGATGACGAACTTGCCCTGTTGGTATTAGTTTTCAACCCAGTTTTTGAAGACGTAGCAATCCTCGATCAGGTGACTTACCGTTTGGTGGTAAAGGTAATAATTGAGATCGTTAACATCACCCGGCCGCAATGGACGTTTTAGACTTGGCAGATTGATGAGTCTGTCGCGCACTGCCAGCTCGAACAGTCTCCTTGTTTTATCTTGAGGAAACGAGTAAGGACGTTTCAACTTTTCATGGAGGGGTTGCCGCTTGTTTTTTCGGCAAACAACCGGTCTAGGGCCACTCGATTGCTGTTGAGTGTTGGCTACGAGGGCTGTTTTTCCCTTCCTTTTATCCCTTTTGCTCGATCCTTTGTTTGCGGGGCCAAGATTTTTTTCGAGTAGCGTGTGATTGCACGGTTGAACGTTCTCGCAACTCCTCAATTCTTTCATTTTTGAAATGGATTCCTTAAGGAGAGGGTTGAGGGCAGCTTCTTCGTCAGAGTCGCTTCCAAAGGTGATAATTTGCGATCCCTTGGAGTCGGCTATGTGACAGTCGGCGGCGGCTCTTCTGCGCTCATCTATCGCATTTCTCTGATGTCTACGAGCTTCACGCTTTGTCCTGTTGAAGTGTTGCTTTTGAGCGACATACCCTTGCCACAAACACTTAAAGGAGTCGCAGTCTTCGGTAGGATGTATGATCTTCTGATGATATAAGCAGAAGTTAGGATGCATCTCTACTCCACCGAGAGTATTTTCTTCAGAGGGTGGTAGCTTCATTCCCACTGACAGGGCTTTAGCAAACCTTTTCCTCGTCTTGAATTTGTTTTTATCCGTAGCGGATGACTTTTGATTTGACTGGAGTGCCTCGACTCTTTGGTCTAGTCGGCGGTGTTTGGCTTCTTCTAGTATGGCCATCTCACGTTCTTGATTGGCTTTAACTTTCAGACGAATCTCATTCAGGAAGGTATCGATCATCTCGTCTGACGGCCGCAGAATTTATGGTTCAGGGTCCGCCTTCGGTTTCTTGGCGCAAGGAGCCTCTTCATCATCCACTAATGAGTGAGAGATTACATGACAACTCGCTACGTAGTCTTCAGATTCATCTGATGAGTCTTTTCCGTCGTTTTCATCCTCAACAAAAGAACAAGCTGCCCCCGGCGTGTCCGTCTTCTTTGGAGTGTGCGGCTGTGGTGGTTTTACTTTCCACTTTTCAGACAGCGCGAACTTGCCTTGTAGGTAGTGATCCTCGATCCATCCCTTAAAGACGAAGCAATCCTCGATCGGGTAACTTACCGTTTGGTGGTAAGGGCAATAATTGAGATCGTTAACATCGCCTGGCCATAGCGGACGTTTTGGACTCGGCAAATTGACGAGTCTGTTGCGAACTGCCAGCTCAAACAGTCTTCTCGTTTTATTCTGAGGAAACGAGTAAGGACGTCCCAGTCTCTCCTCGAGGGATGGGCGCGGACGCACGTTGTTTTGGCGAACAACCAGCTTTGAGTTGCTTGGCTGTTGTTGGGCATTGGCGACGACGATCACTTTTTCTTTCCCCTTCTCATTTCGAGAGTCTGGTTTTGGAGGAGACAGTCCATGGCTCATCTGGTCCGTCTAGGCCAACTTGTCAATTAAAGCTTGGAAGGTGGTCGGCCTGAAGAACATCATGAATTGCGAGATGGTCGCTTGCGGATCAAGAGTTCCCACAAACATGCCTACCGCAGGTGCTTCTTCGATGCGTTGTTCACATTTCGACCATAGGTTCCGCCATCGTGTTGCATATTGGACCCACGTTTCGCCTGGCCTTATCCTGGCATTGATCAGTGCTGTTATCGGGGTGCGTCCACTAGCACTCGCGAATCTTTGTGTAAACAGTAGCTCCATCTCCGCAAATGTTTTGACAGAGTCGTTAGGTAGCTCCGAATACCATTCAAAGGCTGTTTCTGCTAAGCTGCCGACGAATTGGCGAAGCAACAATTTGTCATCGCCTCCAGTATTGCCGCATAAGGCTCTGAATTGAGCGACATGCTAATGTGGATTCCCTGTCTCCTTGTACACATGGAATTTAGGGATCGTATATCCCGGCGGGTAACTGATTTGGTCATACCAGCTTGGATAGGGTCGTCCGGTTCTAACAATTTGCGCAGCCGCTTCATTTGATGAACTTGTATTTGCTGAGCTATATAGTCGTCTAGTACAGCTTTGGAAATGGTTTCCTCCTTGGCTGCTGAAAGAGCCGGAGGAGGATTAGATGTCTCCCCTCTATCATCTTCAACGATGATTGGAGGGTCATCAGCTGCGGGGTCTGGCTGTAACATCATCCCTACCATATCTTGGAAGAGGAGCGCCATTTGTTTTATGTTAGCCGCTTGTTCTGCGGCTTCTTTGTCCTTCTTTTCCAATATTCTCCGAAGGAACTCAACGTCGGTTTCTTGCTCCTGTCGCTGATCCGAGGACGCTTCGGGGCTTTCTTTTGGCTCGGTAAGTGCGGCCATTGTAGTCAGCATCTCTTGAAGCTTCTGTTGCTACTCCTGGGCTTTTGTCATGGATCGGGTGAGCGGTCGGTGACCCGTCAAAGCACGGCTTTCCTCCTTTCCAGAAGCCATATAAACAGTGTGCACCACTATGCCCTCAGACTTGGGGCGTTTGTGCTCAGCGCTTTTACGGTTCACCATGCTCACAGGGGCTTTTTGCGGCCTCCTTTTCTTTTGAGTGGTTGAAGTTAAGGGAGCCGTCGCAGTGGGCACCCGAGTAGCTGTTGCTTTTTCTGGCCCGACGAAGTAATCCTTCTCCTGCCAAACCTTCATCTTTTTCTGTCGGCGGAGATAGTCTTGATCAATCACCGACTCCTGGACCTGTTGCCAGACCTTGTAAATCTTAGAGGACAGCCTTGAGGGGGATGCTCCGGCTTTGTTCCCGCAGCACTCTCCGCAGGTGGAGGAGATCTTTTCAGCGTAGCAGTCGGAGAGTTCTTGCGTACCCTCCTTAGCGGTTCAAAGCTATTCCCGGTCGGAACAACAGCATTGATTTCCACCCTCGGAGCTGGCGGAGTAAGCCCAGAGGGGGAGTTGCCCCCAGCCTTCCTTACCCGGCGCCAGTGACGACGGCGAGCATGTCGTGCGATTGGAGTTGGTTTAGCCATAGGGGTGACTTCGTCATGCCCTTTGCTTTGAGGAGAGACCGTTATTGGTGCCAGCCTGTCGAAGACTGACACCCGTTGAGAAGCAATGTCTAATCTGTCAAAGACAGACCTCTGGGCAGCTTTGAGGACCTCGCCTGGAGCAGCAACCGGAATGGCCAGTCTTGTAAAAACTGACTTTTTGGAAGGAGGAGCCTTTCCAATGATTTCATCCGCTTGAGCCGGGATGGCTATCCGCTTTGGGATGGCAGCTTCGGGTATCGCGGGCTTGTAGACGTTCTGGCCCAGTCTGTTGAAAACTGAGGTATTGAAGTTGGGCGACCCGTTGAGAGGGGTCGCGGCAGTGGTAAGTCGATCAAAGACCGGCTTCTTTGGAGCTTCTTGTGACATCATTAGGGCATTGAAGCTCATCGGTGGGAGCATGGTCCCGAAGAATAATCCAGTGGTGGCTTGAGTTACCTTCCCCACTGGCATCTTGAAAAGGGAGGCCGCTTGGGGCCCATAAGTCACTCCTCCAGCAAGGACGGAGTGAGAGTTGCAGTTGCAGGTAGTGCAGTTTGAAGCCATTGATCTTCTGTTTTCTGCACGGAGCAAGACACCAAATCTAAGTACCTTGAATCCAAAGGCAACCACAGCAAACCGCGATTTGTTCGCGAACACGACACACGAAGTGTGGAGTGGAAAGAGGAAAAGGTCCCACCGGGCGTGCCAGAATCTGTTCCCCTCCGAATGGAGGCCAAGACAGGGACGTCTTGCCTGAGATTCGGGGCAGATGCTATTTGGTTTTATCCGTCCACCTCTCCGAAGATGCCAAGTTGATTTATGGCACCGTGTATCGGAGGTTTAGACGGATGCGGCCGATGTAGCAGACTTCGTCAGATTTCCCCTCGCTTGAGGGGTTTTTGATTGTGGGGATGCTCTTCCCTGCAGGTGCAAGCCCCTGCAGTTAATTACGCTACCGCATCACGGTAACCACTTTCTCCTTCTCCAGAATTTCACTTCGTGTCGTGGGTGTTTGTTTTGTTTGTGGTTGCCCGTGGATTATATACGGAGACTAATTTATGTCGTCGCCCGTAGGACGTGGATTAGTCCAAATCCGTATTTTCTTAGATTTGGGTTTGGGGTTTTGGTTTAAGGATACGTTAGCCGTATTTGAGGCTAAGATCAACTTAAACGTTCGTTAAGGATACGTTAGTCCAATTTGAGACCAAGATCAACTTAACGGGATTGTTTAGATCCGACAAAAGAGCATTTGGGGGCTCTATTGTTCCAGTTTAGGGACATAATGGTCCATTGCCAGTTTAGGGACATGGGGGTCCATGTTCCAGTTTAGGGACATAGTGGTCCATTTGTTTAAGGACGCTTGAGTCCGGGAGTTTAAGGACGCTTGAGTCCATGAGTTGGTTTAAGGACGCTTGAGTCTGGGAGTTTAAGGACGCTTGAGTCCAGGAGTTTAAGGACGCTTATGTCCGGGAGTTTAAGGACGCTTGAGTCCATGAGTTTAAGGACGCTTGAGTCCATATTGATGTGTGGTTGTCGAGACCCGTCACCTCTCTGACGTCGTTGAGGGATTACAACGATAGGTGTCAGAGGAGTTCGGAGATGTACCCTTGAACCAGATGTAAATTGATTTAAGGGAGCAGCCGTGCTCAGTCAATTTAATTTGAGGACTTACGGTCATGTTTGGGCTAAGTCCAGTTGAGAATATTCAACGTTTTTATCTTTGGCCTATTAGGTCTGTGCTAGGGCTTTGCCCCTGTTTAATAATGCACTGCATTTTCTTTTGGCCTGCTAAGCCTTTTGATTTGGGCTTTATCCCTTTTAAATGATGCACAGCATCTGTTTTTGTTTGGGCTCTATCCTTTTTAAAGTAATGCATTGCATTTTATTCGGCCTGTTAGGCCTTTTTTTAATTGGGTTTGGCCGTTCTGTAAATAATGCGGTGCATTAATCAAACTGACAGTGGCCATATGGCCTGTCAGGCGCTTTGCGCCAATTAATGAGCGCAAGCGCATGTGGAGGTGACACGTGTCACGCTCGGGTGAGCGCAAGCGCAATGCGCTGCGCCAGTGCGCTGCGCTGTTGCGCTGTTGACACGTGGCGCGCTCTGGTGAGTTGCGCTAATTTCAGAGAGCAATGCTCTATCTTAAAAGCGCATAGCGCAAGTTGTTATGGTGCTGACACGTGGCGCTCTCTGGTGGCTTGCGCCAATTCAGAGAGCACAACAGTGCAGATTTGCAAGTGCAAGGCACTGTTTTAATTACCTTGATCCAATTTTGGATTCAAGAAAAGAATCTTTAAGATTCCAGAACCAATGGTTCATAAAAAAGGCAATGCCTTTGATATTATTTATTATATTTTTATATTGAAGATCCTTGATCTTGTTCTTAGATCAATGATCTTTTCAGAAGAAATTCTTCTTCTTTTTTTTATCCAAAGGTTTTACCTTTCTCTCTTTTTGAGTTCTTCTCAGAGTTCTTTTGAGGAGTTCTCTCTTTATTTCTGTGTTTTTCTTTCTCTCTGTGTGTCTTTTGAAATTGGGGTCTAGGGGCTTTTATATAGTGCCCATTAATTTGTTAAATTTGTTAAAGAAATCATTCTCTGAGTGATTTGGGGATTTTTCCCACCGTTGGATCTTTGATCCAAGGGCTTCTGTTTTACAGTAGACAATCTTCTTGTTTTAACAAGAACAGAAAGATTTTACTGGAATTTTAATTCTGTTTGGCGCAAACGCATCTGCGCTTGACACGTGTCGCGCAGCGCAGAGCGCAGCACAACTGCGCTGACACGTGTAGCGTAGCGCAGAGCGCAAGTCAGCTGAAGCGTTGCTTCTTTTATAGAGCCTTGCTCTGATTGAGTGCGCTGCCTTGGGTGCTGCGCTCCCTGCGCTGGCGTGTCTGATTTTGACACGTGGCGCTCTGCACGCAGCGCAGGGGATCTGAAGCGTTGCTTCATTTATTTTAATTTTAATTTTCACTTTAATTTTCAAAATAGAGCTTTGCTCTGATTGGAGGAAACAGAAGCGTTGCTTCGTTTCCCGCCTTGGAATTTGAACAGAGCTTTGCTCTGATTGGGGTAAACACTGATATTTTATCACCATTAAATTTTAAGTCCAGGATTCTCTGTTAGAGAAAGATTTTTCCATATTATAAAGATTAGGGAAAATATTTCCCAAATAGGATTTAATTTTATCACATAGAATTTAATGGGAACATTTTAAATTGGGGCGCTCACATGCTTTGCATGTGAGAGGAAAGAGAACTCACGTGTTTAACACGTGACCCATGCTGTGGGTTTTAGCCTGTTTATGTTCAGCGCTCATATGCTTTGCATATGAGCGCTTACGTGTTTTACACGTGAAGCCTGTTTGGCCATTGGTGCTTTATGTCCAGCGCTCATATGCTTTGCATATGAGCGCTCACGTGTTTTACACGTGAGGCATGTTTGTCCCTTAGTTATTTTCTTTCAGCGCTTATATACTTTGCATATAAGCGCTCACGTATTTAACACGTGACGTCCAACCGTGAATTTTTTCCCTCTTTCATCTCTCCTCTTTTTTTAAGGGTTATAAGGGAACAAATAGCTTTTGGCCGAAAATTTTGGCGAGAACATAAGCGTTAAAGTTCAGAGTTAGGGGAAAAGAACAGTTTCAATCTATACAAGGTTTTACACAGGCCGAAAGTTAATACTAACCATTCAAAAATTTTATCGTGATATCGCAGTGGTTGTTGAAAGAAGGCGTAGAGAAAAAAATGGAGAATACACGAGACCATGTGTGGATGGAAACGGGATACGGTCTCGGTAGAGGAGATGAATGGTTGAGGGGAAAAAGAAATGAAACACGATCTTGAAGGTGGAAATGGAGTGAATAAATTAGTACGATTTGTAATAATCGGAGTGAAAAAATGGATTGTACTAATCTATCAACATGTCGAGAAATAGGATCAAACCTCTCAAGATTTGTAAGAAAATATGGGTCAACCGAATTTGGTAAACCAGACATAGGATATAGAGGTGACACGGTGTCTTGCAAAGTGGGAACGATGGAAAGGATGGAAGGAAATGATTGAGAAATGGTATCGGCTACACGCTCAGGAGGATATGCATAGTCAGTGGAAGGGACATGATGAATTGGAAAATCTGCCCTATCTAATAAAATTGCTTCATCCTCAATAATATCCTCAAAATTCTCTTCAAAATTCAGCTCATCCATGCATTCATTATCAATAATATCCAGATGCATATGGGGTTCGGGAAAAACAATTAACGGTTTGGGATGATGCCCACACGGAAGTGAAAGGACATGATGAATTGGTGAGAAAAACTCATCCAAAACTGCGGGTTCATCATCCAAAATATTCCCAGCGTTGATATCCTCAATCAAGTAAAAGTTAAATTTCTCAGACACCTTATCAGAAGCATGGTTTTCAATCAATTCCGGTTCTAGAATGGAGGTGTAGAGATCAACAGGATTGGCATTGGTTTCACTTGAAATGGACCCTTCACAATCGGGTAAATCAAACACTATAAAATCACACAACTCATCAAACATTCTATTTTCAATTGGTGATTTATTGGGGACACTTGATCGACTTTCGAAACCGGAGTTGTAGAATTCAATTTGGCGCATGAGGCGCCAGCGCCCACGTGCCGGCCGCGTGAGGCACCGGTGCCTTATGCCCAGCGCAGGCACACAACGCCCAGCGCCCGCGTGCTGGGGACGTGAAGCGCTGCCGCACATGCGTCTTTTGGTTGCTATTCACCTTTTTCTATATACATTCCACAACACTTTTCCCCTTAGAAAATTTTTTTAATGGGGTGCTGCCCCGCACCCCACAAGGGGGTTGCTAGCCCATTTGACCCCAGCTCGCTATCCGGGTAGCGGGACCCCCGTAAACTCTGCGAGGCCCCCGATATATCCAAAACCCTTCAAAACATGACACATATACACGGTACATTGAGTTCGCATGACCAGTTTGACCCGTCAATCGAAGGTTCTCTCGCTCCAAAAGTGAGGGGTAATTAACGACAGCTTAGTCCGTGGCTGCCGGAGATTCGGATCCCCATAATCAATAAACCACGGCCTACCCTGGGTAAGGGGAATCTGTAATGCGCCTGACAAGTGACGCATATTCCCATCTTAATGGGGTGACGAAAAACACCCTACATGTGGTATTTCTCGTTTTATACGTGGATGACATTCTTCTGATACGAAATGATATTCCTATGCTACAATCGGCCACGTTGTTCTTCTCACAGAAGTTCTCTATGAAAGACTTGGTTGATGCCTCGTATATTCTAGGGATTAAAATCTATCGTGATAGATCTAAAAGAATTTTGGGATTTTCATAGTCAAGGTACATAGACACCGTACTAAAGAGGTTCAGTATGGAAGATTCTAAGCACGGTAATTTGCCTGCTTGCCACGGAATTACCCTCTCCAAAGAGATGTCTCTCAAGACTAATGAGGAGAGGGCTCGCATTAGCATAATACCCTAAGTTTCGGCGGTAGGGTCGATAATGTATGCGATATTATATACCAGACCAGATGTAGCTTACACACTTAGCGTCGTAAGCAGGTATCAGTCCAACCCAAGTGAGAAACATTGGATAGCAGTAAAGAACATTATTAAGTACCTGAGAATGACTAAGGAGATATTTTTGGTGTACGGTAATGAGGAGCTCCATATTGAGGCTTTTACCGACTCTGGCTTTTAAAGTGATAAGGATGACTCTAAATCTGTCTCGAGTTATATGTTTACCCTCAATAGAGGGACGGTCTGTTGGAAGAGTTCCAAACACGACACCGTAGCAGACTCAACGATGGAGACTAAGTACATCGCTGCTAACGATGCCGCAGAAGAGGCAATCTGGATGAGGAAGTTCATTTCTGAATATCAGGTGGTTCCATCCATTGCTAATCTAATACATTTGTATTGTGATAATAATGGAGCCATGGCTTTGGAAAAGGAACCACGGTCCCATAAGAAATCCAGACATATCTTGAGGTAGTATCACCTGATCAGGAAGATCGTGGATCGCCAGGAGATCGAGATCCGGAGAGTAGATACAAAGGACAACACGGCAGATCCATTCACCAAAGCCATCCTTCAAGTCCAGTTCGAGAGACTGTTCGAAATGTTGGGTATGCGGTATGCCAGCAACTGGCTCTAGTGCAGACGTTGGGTACTTAATACGCCAATTACATGCCTTGGTGCAAGTAGGAGATTGTTGGATATTATGCCCTAGAGGCCTTCATTGTATAAGATGCTAGGGATATGTATGTCCAGAAAAATCTTATTCAATATGATAGTATACTATTTGGTTTGTCTTTATCTTAACATGCGATGTGTTTTACTTAGTATTTCATATTTTGTATACATGTTGATAAAGCCCGTAGGATCCTTGCTTGACTACCGGCGTTGTGATGTCAATCATACTTGTGAGAGCTGGATAGTCGATAAGCACATCCTTAAAATGTCCCTAATTGTGGGAGTATCGAGACTGGGCATTGATACTCCAGAGTAGACTAGTGTATACATATCTAGACCCTGACGAGGGGTGATGGATTGGTCCTGCAGCCATTGGTGTGGTGCACCTAAGATTGTATACAAGTGCTTACTGGGGGTGAGCACACTGGACGGACTCGCCGAGAACTGGCTAGATGGTATTATACCTAACGTCAGATAGCAGTTCTCTGGTGACATGAGTGCAGATAGTCTGTCGACCTGAGGTCGTCATTTATCTCGTGTGAGTTCCCACTGTATTTTGATTACTATCCTACGACGGCTCTACTGAGTTGTGAAAATAGGTTTTAGTTGGGTACAGTCCCGAACTACATGGAAGCATTGAGCGACTATTGGGGATTTTTCTCTCCCGGTATAGGGAGTCGATGTCGCACTGTGATCGGTTGGCCAACTCCATAAGTCCTAGCCATGGCAGATTGAGAATTACTGGTAGTTGGACCAGTAGATTCTCGGATGGTCTTGAGCCACACCGGCATGACTTGTCAGGTTATTAGGGGTATGACGTTTTCCACCTCCTAAACCCGGCATGCGATACTCTGATACGAACAGACCGGACCGCATAGAGATTGTCACGGACATGCTCAGTAAGGGTTCGGATGAGTTCACTCGTCAGCTTTCTTTTCGATAGGTATCTGGGTAACCGTTACGTACAGCTAGTGCCACTGACAGACTTGTGGTTAAACCCATTTTCATCGTACTGTCAAGTCTTTAGAGTCCTACACAGAGGGTTTCCCTGGTTCAGACAAAACGATGTAGAGGCCGTATAGTTTTACGTGCAGGGTTCCGATCATATACGTGTACTAGCTGCATGGATGTTGTTCGGACGGATGATACTAGTGGGTTTAGGATCAAGCCACATTCTAGTATTATATTACTAGATTATTTTTATCTCTTTTTTATTCGTATTTTTTGCAGTACGAATACGGGTATGTATATACGGTAAGGGCATTCTTGTAATTTTACAAGAGATGCTTCTAGAAGGGGACACCTCATTATTGGTTTTATCTATTTTTGGGAAATAGATTAATGAGGTGGAAATGGAGATATTTGTGGCATGGTAGAAGCATGGCTAAGTCTCATTGTTTATTCATTTGACTTTACTATTCAAGTATGGTTGTATTTTTCTATGGAGAGAAATATTGTATGCTTGATTATTGAGAAAGACGTAGACATTCTTTACTTGCTCCTACACTTGCTCATTTTGGTTTTTTTCTTTCTCTCTCCATTTTTGATCTCCTCCTTCTTCCTCAAACCCTAAACCTCACATGTATTGTGAATCCTAGGGTTCTTTGAGATAAAATACTCCAATTAACTCTCTATATCTTCTAAGCTATCTAGATTATCAAACTAGCTACTTTAGTTATCTCATTCTTGAGGTCATAGCTTGAACTATAGACTCTCGGGTGGATTGTCTTCGACGTGAGGAGGCCGACGATTGAGCTTGATCCAAACCCTCTAGGAGCTCAAGAAAAGGAGAAAAAGACCCGAAGGGTTTTTATTCTAGAGGTATAAAACTCTTTCACAAGTAGTTTAGAACCTCTTTGTAATTTAGCTAGTTAGGGTTTCTGAAAGATCTTGGTTGTTTGACCAATGTTGCAAGTCTAAAAAATCGTTGTTTGTGAATTCCGCCTCCCCACAAACCATGTGTGGTGTGCGACATCGACTTACAGGCGGTTCCTCCCACTGCCAACCGAGGCTTACAAGGAGAACCACGCAAGCATTGATCTTGACCACGTATGGGATCGGGGTTGTGTCGTAAGCTGAATTTATCTTGGAAGACATCGTCGTTGAAAGTTTATTGCGGCATGAAAAAGTATTATTTCAGTACAAACATCGATATATATGTTAAATGAGTTCGGATGAATGCTTGACCCAAAATATGAGAGGAGAGAAAGGTAGGACCGGGCGTGCTAGAATCTATAGAGTGTTTTTCGTCACCCTATTGAGATAGAAATGCGCGTCGCTTGTCAGGCATATACAGATTCACCCTATTCAGGGTAGGCTGGGATATATTGATTGTGGAGATCCAAATCTCCGGCAGCCGCGAACTAAGCTGCTGTTAATTAACCCTCGCTTTTGGAGCGAGAGAACCTCCGATTGACGGGTAAAATTGGTCATACGAACTCAATATGCAATATATGCGTGTTGTGTTTGGGAACAAGTTTGAGGGTGCCTCGGGTATATCGGGTGACTCGCGGAGTTTTTACGGGAGTTCTGCTACCCAAATAGTGGGCTGGAGGTCAAGAGGGCTAGCAGCCCCCCTGCGAGGTGCGAGGCAACGTCCCGTTAGAATTTTTTTTCTAACAAGAGAGGTGATGAGTGTATATATGTCAAGTGCACGCGAATCCAGGTGCGCACCTGCCAAAACGCGTGCCTAGCAAGGGGCGTGATCAGCAAGGGACGTACATGACAAGTGCGCACCTGCCGAGACGCGCACCTAGGAAGGTGTACGCCTAATAAGGGGTGCACTTGACAAGGTGCGAGGGAGTGAAGGGGGCCAAAGGGTCTCGAATGGGCCAAAAGGTCCAGCAAGATGTGCACTTAGGAAAGTGCGCACCTGGGCTGGTGCGCACTTGGTTCGATGTGCACCCAACAGGGTGCGTACCTAACCAAATGGGCATCTAGCATGGTACGCACCTAGCACGGTGCAAATAGGGTAGAATCCACATGAAGCAACAGTCCAAAAACACCAAGATTTTGACTTTTGAAGATCAAAAGGAGCTCCTTTTCCATTTTCAAAGCCTCCTGATGTGCACACTTAAAATTTTCAAAGCCTCATGATGTGCGTACTTTAAAAAAAGAGGAAGAGAGAATTGGAGACTTGCACGCTAAGAGCAGCTCAAAACTCAAGATTTTGTTTTTCTAGGATTCAAGATTAAGATCCAGGTTAGTTCTCAAATCATCATGGGGGGCCTTTTATGGGCTTACATATTTTACATTTAGCCCTATGGTTTGTACAAAATTGTTTTTTGCATATTTAATTAAAAAAAACAAAAAGCACATTTAATCTTTTCCTTTTCTTCTTCTCTTTTGTCCAGTCCCGCTTAATGCCTGGGCTTGGACTTGGGATCGGGCCGACTTGGCTCGGGCTCGAGCTCGGGCTTAGGCCCACTTAGCTTTTTGACTTTGAACTTAAATTTGATTTCTGATTTTGGCAATTGGGTGTAATTTTTTACTCAAACACCACGATTACCACATATTGATGCAGCATCTTCTTCCTTTATACCTCAGAGCATCAGTAAAATAAGAAGTTGGTCTCGTACTTAACGACTTTTGCACGTATTTCCGCTAATTGTGTTCAAAAAACATGGACGTCAATGAAATAGTAGAGCTCGAAAAAGATATTCTTTTGATTCTCTGTAAGCTCGAAACTATCTTTCCACCTTCCTTTTCAACATTATTGTTCACTTGTCTGTCCATCTGGCAATCGAGGTCAGGATTGGCCGTCCGGTCCATTACTGCTGGATGTATCCACTCGAGAGGTATTATTGACGTTTATTATCCATCATTTAAATTGCAAAGAATTATCATGAATTATTAATATCTATCATTTTCAACAGATATCTGTTAACTTTAAAAAACTATATCCATAACAAGTGTCGTCCTGAAGGTTCGATTCGCAAGGTTATCTCCTAGAAGAAGTCACGTCTTTCTTTGCTCATTTCCTGAACGACGATATCAGGACGAAGCTGAACAAACCGCAGAGTGTTCCTGACGGTCCAATTGGAGCAGGAAGGCTAAAGAGCATGCCTTACGATCTCGCGGCCAGTATACATGCGTACATTTTAATAAACAGTGAATGTTTTGCTAAATATGTAGAGTAAGTGTTTATTATTTCATCGTTTTAAACATTAGAAATTTAATTTAATTTATAATTATATATTAACAAACAGAGTGCATAAAGATATACTCACGAGATCGAATCGTAGGACGTGGTCGAATGATAGGATCAAAGAAGAACAGAGGCGCACTTCGCCGCTTGGTCGATAAAAAAGTGAACGAACAATTGAATCGTGGAGAATAGATTGATAGAGAGGTCCACGATCTTTTAAATGGTCCGACGATTGCGGCTAGGTTTTACAACGGATACTGGGTATCCGGATATAAATTTGAGGTAGAAAGTACATAACGTATTAGAGCTATGCAAAATAACGGCATCGCGACCGTCAACGAGGATGGAAATCCCTACTACGGTTTTCTTGAGAAAATTATAGCGGTCTCATACCAGCATACGACTGTCCCATTTCATATATTCAAATGCATATGGTACGATACCAAGTCTGACCAGGGTATGAAGGTCGATTAATACAGCCTGACTTTGGTAAATACCAAACGAATATTACCAAAATACGACAACTTTTTCTTTCCCACAATGGCAACATAAATATATTATTCTCGGGACATGCAGAAGGTTGACCGGTATGTTGTTTGTCGTTGGAAATCGAAAGACTATTGTAATGTGCCGACGTTGAATAGCTCTCAAGATGAGAGCGACATGAAGATCTTGCAATAATACGTCTCAGTCCATTATTGAACGTACAAGGGATCCAAACTATTCCACGCATCCCATCCATACATTTTTAAGAAGTGGTATCGGCCAATTAATTGTCCCGGATTAATATTTTGAGAATCCACCCAATGAATCTTCAGATAATCTACCACATAAACGTGTTAGGTAATGAAATTAAATTGAATGTTCTAAATTGTATAATGATTATAAGTAATGAAATAACTTTTAGATATCTATGTAGGATTTGATCATAGGCACAAGCAAAGGCACTAATCACCATAAGAGACAGCGTCTACAGGACATTCTGAGTCGATCCATACCCACCGACGAGACTTTTCCAGGAGCCTCAGCAGGCACGGGAGCTGTAGCAGCAGCGCTCCCCTATTACTGCCACATCATCCCTATGGTCTCCCTATTCACAACGCATCACCCCCGACCGTCCCTACTATCCTTACTAACGCTCCCTATATTACCGTCAGACTACCCGCAGCGCCGCTGCCTCCTCCTGTCTCTATTAGTGCATCAGTGGGTTCTCATACCCCAGTCACTCCTGCGCATGGTGCGTAGTTTACTCATTTAAAATTTGATACATCATTACAATATAGGTGGATATTGAATCATCTAATAGTTTATTATTTGCAGATCCGCATTCTACTCGCGGGATGGCGTCTGGCGCCGGTTTTAGCGCCACGCTGGGGATGTCAGGTATAATAGTTATTTCTTAAAACTTTTAAATAACAATTGTAATTTAAATTTATCAAATTTTATATTCATATTCTAAATATTATAATATTATGATGTATATCTATATTTTCGCAAGTTTGAGCAGTGTTAGGACGAGGGGTCCTACTGGGCCCGACTGCTGTAGGCCGCCCAAGAATGCTAGGCTATGAGATCTGTTTTTGTCACGCCCCGCTTCCCAATAGACAGAAACAGTGACGTAACAAGCCCGCGGTATATTTATCCAGAGAAGGTCATTACTTAAATAAATATACTAAGCGTATTAAAACAATAATACACAATACAAGAATAAATTGAGACAGTAAATTTTTTTCAACAAACATTTTTATTTACATTCAACTTCCAATATTTACAAATACAAGAGTTTATGCTGGAAAGTAAATACAATAAAGAAAATGCCTAAACAAGTGGTATATATAAACTGAAGGAAAAAAGATGAGCTAGCCCTGAGTAGCTATCTGGTCGTAGTCCTCTTCTGTGGTTTCAACTTCCTTTGTCTCGACAGTATCTGACGAACATTCCAAGAGAAGAAAAATAGATGGAATGCCCGTCAGCGAACTAGCGCTCGGTAAGTCCCAAAAATAGGTAAGAGTAAAGAAAATGAAAAGAGTAGAATATATATATATATATATATATATATATATATATGACGGGTACGAGTATATGATCATGGGTAAATATATACTATAGGTCTCTAGATGGTCATTGTGTTAACGTTAAGTTCCAAGTGTGAATGTCAACACGGCTGTAGAAGTATTCACGAGCTCAAGAGTAGGGCCCCAGAAGTAAGGAAACACGGGCCCATTTCATATGTTAGCATTGGGCCTCTAGGCTGTGGATGAGTCAACCCGACTGATATTCAAGTAAAATAAAAAAAAAGAGCTTAATACGGGACTCCTGAAACTCCGTTGGATACACATAAGAAACTATCCCAAGCATCCCGTGTATAATATATTATAACTGGTTAATATGCTTATCTGATTTGATTGATTGATATTTCTTGATCGAAACCCTAGATTGCAAAAGGTGTAAATTGTATTTGAGTGAGTCGAGTAATGTGTGAGTCATGACAATTGCAATCTGGATTCGAGTCAAGTTGGTTCGAATAGATTGGATTCAAGTTTATATTCGGGTTTAGATTAGAGATCGAGTTTGTATTCGAGTTCGAGTTCAAGTTTAGATTTGAGTTCATATTTTTTCATGTGAATTGATATAAATTGTTAAACTCTTAAGTTCATGAGAAATCGGCAACTGCTACACATGGACGGCATGATTTATAGTTTTTCCAAGACAATTGCCATTGATAACTCCGTTAAATTGTCTAACATGAATAGGCAAGTATTCACTTTCTCCGGCTTCCTGGGGCTCGAGAGAATTGATCCCGCTTAAACCTATATTTATCTAAGGTCCTTAAAATATTGTTTGCATATCTCGAGAGGGTTTTATGAAAAATATTTTAATATAGTTTCAAAATAAACCTCGAAGGTGATTTATAACATTTAGGGTTTTCATGAGCATGTATTTTAATTATTGGGGTATTTTAATGATACAACCTAGCTTTTTGAAAGATTGTAATATTTTTATGAAAACTACTACTTTTGGAAACTTGGTGGTATTTTATTTACAATTTTTCATTTTTCATTTTAAAAATATAGTTTTTTAATTTGTTTTTATTGAAAATACGGATTTCATATTTTTCTAAAAATTAGTTTTTATTTGAAAAGGTCGCGTTTCTTAAAAAAAACGTATTTTTATTCCTTTCGAGACCGAATACTCCGTGAGGAGTTCTGCATCTCGCTCTACTGTCCTAAGGATGTGTGATAATCTGCACTATCCATTAGCGTGTCCCCTGACGAGGGTTAAAGAGGCGTAATTGCCAAGGATTTCGAAATACCGATTTAAAGAAACCCGTCTTGAAACGGTGTGGTATTTTAATGAAAATCTTATTTCTTTAACTTAGCCATAGATCTAGAATACCGTGCTATGGAACCATGGTGTGCGTGTGGAGTAAGTCGTTATCTCGTGAAGTTTTTCTAAAGGTATTTAAACTAATTATCGATGAGAGGGCGATACTAAAGTTCATGGTATTTTACTGAAAAGATTTGTTATTGTAAGTCCATGCTACCTCTCCCGGTACTTTCGGGAATGCGGAATTTGGTGAAAAACGATTTTTATAGAGGTGGTAACATGGACCTAAAACCCGGATCTTGGTTAAACATCTATCTAACATCCTAACTACGAGTTTCTAGCTACTCGGTTAGGGGGTTATACCTTTCTTGTCTTGAACTCCTTCGTCTTCAAGCTCCGATGGTGGTCCGGATTGGCTTCTTCCCATCGTCTCCGTACGCCGAAGATAGATCCACCTGAAAACTCCAACCTTTGGCTCCTTCTTCGTTCTTTGAAGAAACCAGTTCACTCGGTTTGCTAAACCTTGTGAACTAGAGTGAGTAGAGAAGAGTTTGTATGGGATTTTATCTATGGTTCTTGATTCTCAACTCATGAGACAAGAGAACCATAGAGTCAAGAGAGGGAGCAAGAGGAAGAGGGTGAGAGCAAAAACAAGAGAGCTCAAGAACAAGAGAGAGAATGAGCAAGAAAGAATGAGCAAGTCTTTTGTCTCTCACCCTCTCATAATCCAAAGTCATGATAACTCATCATACCAAAAAAGTCTTATATGATGGTTGAAGCAACCATAACCATATCATTTCATGCACTCATTTTACACAAATGAGCAAGCAAGTAAAAGTCTTTGCCATGAAATGATGGCTATGGTTATCATGATGGTCAACTAGTCAAGCCTAGTCAACCGGTCAACAAGTCAACAAAAGTCAACAAGTCAACAACCATGTCACCATAATACTTAATTAATATAATAGTTAATCACATATCATATTCTCATTAGGGTTGAGCAAAAAGTCAAATTGTCAACGGTCAACTGTCAACAACCCTAATGAGAATCCGCTGCCTCTGCCTCCCTGTCAACTGTGCATACACACCCGCATCCGCGTTCCGAGGAACACGAATGCAAACTGGATAAATCCAATCCCAAAAGGTACACTAGGATCTGGCTTAAACCAAAGCCCGCTAGTGTAAACTGTCCGGACACTGTACGTGCACAAGTGCACGGATGTGACCGAACCCTGTTGCAAAACCATGAGACCTGTCGCAATACCATGCGACCTCTACTCTTTTGCCTAAAGGCGAAAAGCTTTCTGTGTAGGACTCTAAAGACTCGACACTACGCTGGCAGTGGGTTTAACCACAGACCGCAAGCGGCACTAGCTGTGCGTAACGGTCCCCAGGTAATGCCGATAAGAAGACCGACGAGGCGAAACCCATCTGAACTCCTACTGAGCCTGAGTGTGACATTCTCCGTACAGTCCGGTCTGTTCGTCTGATACATCGCATGGCGGGCCTAGGGGGCGGTAAACGTCAGTCCCCCAATAGCGGTACAAGTCGTGCCGGAGCGAAGCCCAAAACACCCTAAGATAACACTGGAAGCCTACCAGTATATCTCGTTTGCCCTGGCCAGGGACTACTCGTGTAATGGCTCTCCTAGACACAGCGCGATGTCAACCCCCAATACCGGGAGAGACGAATCCTGTCTAACCGTCACTGCCTCCAAGTGCTTCGGGACTGCACCCAACCACTACCTGTTTGCACGACTCCTTTGAGCCGTGGTAGGGTAGTGATCAAAGTACAGTGGGAACATACTCGAAGCGAAGTGACAGTGTCAAGTCAGCGGACTAAGCTGTACTCATGTTACCTGGGAACTGATAACTGACGATAGGCATAATACCAACTAGTCAGTTCCCGACGAGTCATGTCCAGTGTACCCGTAACCTAACGAGCACCCGCATACTATCTCAAGTACGACGTACTAACGGCTGTGGGACAGACCGTCTCCCACACTGGGATGAGAAGCGCATGCGCTGGTCTACTCCGGAGTATCGATGCCCTGTCTCGATAGTCCTGCGACCAGGGACCTGCATAAGGATGTGCTTATAGATTACCCAGCCCCACTAGTGTGACGGCCATCACATCGCTGGTAATCAAGCAAAGATCCTAAGGGCTCCACTAATGTGTATAGGCGATATACTAAAATAAACACATGTACACATTGAAGCAGAAACAAACCAAGTAGCATACTACTATTTTGAGCAAGATTGTATATACAAGGTGAATATCCCAAGCTTCCATTAAATAATATACAAACTA
This sequence comes from Agapanthus africanus, assembly GCA_030015575.1. Taxonomy (NCBI): domain Eukaryota; kingdom Viridiplantae; phylum Streptophyta; class Magnoliopsida; order Asparagales; family Amaryllidaceae; genus Agapanthus; species Agapanthus africanus. The sequence goes on along the minus strand of JASDDO010000024.1, from coordinate 134,717,406 downwards.
GTATGATACAGTAATGGCCTCTAGGGCATATACACTAACAGTTATATGTTCGTTACATATGTAAATTTTGTTAAAAACTAAAAATTAATTGATGTGAATAAGGTTAGGATTATTGTAACATATTAGTTTGATCTCGTTTCCTTATCACATGGCTTGCAAAGGTAAAAAAAAGCGATATCGGAGATAACTCATCTTTTGTCTATTTGTTTTAAAAAATAGTTTGAGATAGAGAGAGAGAGGGATGAAGAGACTTACTATTTTTATATGACTAAGAAGAGGTTGAAGAAATTCTCAGGGGTCGTGGTTTCGTCGGAGATGCTCCGGTCGTCGAGTTTGGCTCACTACTCCATATGAGGGGCTTAACTCCACTTGGCACTTAGAAGTTTTTAGAAAAATTTTTGCTTGAATTTCATAATGGTGAAGAGCTAAGGCATGGGGTGGTATTTATAGTGAAGAATTAGGGTTTGGGAATTAAAATTTTAGATTAAAAAGATATTAAATGGTGAAATGAAGGGTCTCTGTTTGATTGCAGGAAAATCAAACAGTGTAGAGGAGTTAAGGGGAGCTGAAGGGATAAGTGTGCAAAGCACGGAGCCCATTGGAGCTCATCAGACCGTCGGCGCCGGCCCATAGGGCAATTTGGACGGTCGGATCTCGTGGTTCTGCCTCGAGATTCGTACCACATGGGTATTTCTATGTTTACTCCATTTTGCGCATGTTTGATTTTTCTGAATCTTTTTATTTCCCCGTGTATTGCACGTGCAACTCTTGGGCTTCCAAAAATTAAAAAGAAAAATCAGAAAAAATAATTGTGTCTAATGGAAATCGAACACATAGGCCACATCACAGCAGTTTAGAGGATTTACCAATGAGCTACAAGTTGATTCTTGATTTTATTAAACAAATCTAATTTATAACTCTTACATAGGCTGTATACCCTATTTTGTACAATAACAAGAATTTTCTGTACAGTGATTTCAGAGTCGTTACAGTTTTTTGACGCGACATATGTGCCTGTTGGAGAGCATGCGACCCAGTGGGGGATTATGTTGGGCAGGATATAAGTACCCGCCCCATATTCGGTGGAATAAGGTCCAGACCGAACGTACTACGCGGTTTTCGGGGTCGGAGGAGGTATGACATATCTTTTCACATATTTAAATTTCAATCGTCATTATATACATATACATATAATTATTTGTTTAATATATTTCAATTTCAGACCAGAAAGAATTACAGATTCGTTAACGAGCCCGACAAGTATGGTGTGTACAAGTCATTCGATACAGATCGTGCCCTTCCTCGCTTCCTAAACTAGTGTCAAGTGATTAAGCGAAAAAGTTGATAGGAAGTGAAGAGTGAACTTTACCCTCTCCGGGCCGCGGTGACCGAGGATCAGGGGAGGTGCTTGATAGTGAAGATTGGTAATAGAATATTAACATATATTTTCTATTATCATTTATTGCCTAATTATAGCTACCTAATTAATAATAGAATATTGACATATATTTTCTATTAGCAGATAGATGTCATAGCGCAGGAGATCCCGAAAGAGAATTGGCCGCTTCTTGTCATCTATTTTGAGTACGATGATGTGCAGACATCAATTTAATTTTTAAGATTTTAACAATATAACATGAAATCATATTTTAAAATATATTATAATTTTTATTTTTGCAAGACAATGTCGGTTCGAAATAAGTAGACCCGGAAAAACGACATGCAAGAACGTGCTATCCCGATTCAAGAGAAGCGCTCGCAGGCAACGCTCGATGGCTCTTGGTGAGTATTTCGACGCTTAATTGCATATATTTTTTATATCGTTAATTAATTATTAAACTAAATTCTAATTTCATCGCAGAGAAAGAAAGACCCCACCAACTATAATTAAGCGAAGGGGTAGGTCGTGTTACAGAAGGACATGGACGCGTACATAGTAAGTTTCATATAATCAAGTTTATTATGTATTTTAAATAAGCGCTAGAGAGCGCGCGCGCACACACATATACATCCAATTCCTGGAGCTGATAGACGCCTTGGGACTTGGTCCTGGCGACTAAATCACCACCATTGTCTCTGTTCTGGATTCAATATCCGGCAGATATCTTGGTGGGTATGAGGGCGGAGTTGGTCCCGAGGCCCATCGATTTTTTGATAAGCGTTCGACCATGCATGAATACACCGTGACCCAGACACGGACGGATGCGGCAGCTGCGTTGCAGGAGGAGATCCGTCGGCTCCGCGAGCAGGTGGAGCAGCAACATTAGACGTAGCAAGAGACGCGGCAACGACAGGAGCTGCAAGAGCTTAGGTTGGAAATCCGAGACATGAGTCAGTCGCACACTGATTCCGTCCAGCATGCCATACTAAGCGCATTCTTTAGGCCACGGGACTATGGAGGTGGATCGTCGTCCCAACGGCATTAGTTCTACTTTTTGATTTGTTAACACATATATTATTTGTTTATTAGTGGAGTATTGATCATATTGTACGATTTGTTGATGTTTGCGTGCGATTCAGAGCTTATTATTTTGATTATTATATATTACGTGAAATTTGAATATATTGCGTGAATGAAAATTATATATTGCTGGTTGTGAATAAAAATTATATATTGCTGGTTGTGATCGAAATTAACGCGCGGGGAGCGGAAAATTTAATTATTTTTTAAAAAATATTGTTCACGGTAGTAACCGTGGCTAAAGACATTTGTTCACGGTTACAACCGTGAACAAAAGGCTGCTCCAGATACTGATAGATGGAGCAAGTACCAGTTCAGGATCACGGTTACAAGTTTTGTTCACGGTTGTAACCGTGACTCAAAACTGGTTTTGTTTACGGTTAGCACCGTGAACGAAAATCTGGGGCCCATCAACTAACTGACTTTTTAATTTTTCAAGCCGAGAAATGTTCACGGTTTGAACCGTGAATATTGCTCATTTTGTTCATTGTCAGAACCGTGACCCAATCTTTGCTTACGTAGGTTTGGGTCATGGTTCACTCACGGTTTAAACCATGAACAAAAGGAATTTAGTTTATGGTTTAAACCGTGAATAAAAGCCTCCCCTGTAGTAGTGCTTCAACTCTGACGGGAAATGGGATATTCCCTGGCATGGACATGGCTGCCAGCCGACGATTGCAGCGGAGCTTTTGATGTCGTGTATCAACCCGGTTGGAGTCGTGATTCTCCATTCATGCCCCGAGATTCCGTCATCCCTAATGTTTTCAGTCCTGGCGATAAAGTTTACATGCTAACCGGGTTTAAGGATAACGCCTCCTCAAACAAGACCGGCGTGAAACAATTTCGGAAGGACGTGAATTCTAAATACCCTAACCGGGGGAGCAGATGGCCAGCCTCCGAGTGGTAGACGTTAAAGTAATATTGTATAATAGATTTACTTTTTGATGCACCTCTTTTTTAATATTAAAAAGAAAAAAGAAATCTTGTTTTGATGGCAGGTCTCATTGGATCGATGGCGCACCTGAAGACTCTTATACTTGATGAATGCATGAGATGCAAGCCTTCTCGGGTTGTTAAGTCGTTTAATTAGATGCATGTGTTGGGTTCGTAATACCTTTCTTATTTTCATGTTTTTATTTAATAGCTGTTCGGTTGTCTAGATATTTAATTTCTACAATGATGTTATAATGTTTTATGTTTCTTAAAATTGCTATAATTCAGAGTATTACTGCAAAATTGCTATAATTCAAAGTATTGCTGCAATTTCTCGACCACCTCAGCTTATTCCTGCAATTTAGTTTTACCAATACTAAACTCACACTTCAAATATTTTATGTGCATGTCTGCATGAACTCTAAATTTTTTGAATATATTTTAGTCTGATATATTTTAGTCTGATGAAACATTCCACACAAAAGGGTTATGAGAAACCGTATGGAATTGTTTGACTAGAAATTGTAAAAACTATAAGTGACGATCATCATATGACAGGTAATATCATTGGAGATGACATGCATCAATGGGCAACCGGCCTGGTAGGAATTCTGTGGGGAATTCACTTTTCCTACAAGGCTGGTTGTTTTTTACCCCACCAGACTTCCTATTGGGTATATGTCACTTTTAGTGACGTCGTCATATGGAGAACGATGCCATTGAAAATGATATACAACAAATAGGAATGCTGGTGGGTAATTAAAAACCTGCGCCGCTGATAGGTTTGGCATTTTTCAATTTGAATTGCATTGGACATGTAGGCTCTAAAGGGGATTTAGGCTAAGTGGGTAGCTGCGACTGTGCTAACGGAAAGCGTCTTGGGCCATTATATATTGGGCAGTTGGTTGGGCCAACATTTTGGGCCCCTTCATTGCAAGATTTGCAGGCTGGGTCTCAGAGAAGGGTTGAAATATTTTGGGTCGGCTCCTCTGGGGTGGTTCTGACACGTAATCAAAAACTTAAAAGTTAAGGTGAGGGTGATAAATATATTTTGATATTCTAACATGTGAGTACATGTTCGAGGAATGCCCTTTTGTAGTCCAAAACACAACCTTTTGCACACCATACTCTTGTAAAACCTTTTATTTCGTTAATAAATGAGTGTCCGAATGGGTGACCCGGATATTACTTTAAAAGTCCACGTCACTACACCAAAACTTTGAAAATGCGATAGAGTTGTGGGATATATTATTAGAGTCACTGTATAAACCCAAACCACCTGCAGTTGGCTCTTATATGGACTAGCTGGGCCCGCATGCTATTTTACAGTTGGTCCCCTAGATATAGTGTATACATTTTCAGTCTGCAGATTCACTTCTGTTTTGCAACTCACTGGATTTTATATTAATGCTTTCTTTATGCATGATTAGCTTGTATATTTTAGAAGGAAAACTGGTTTAAACCCTGTGTGTTAAAACCTATTATCATAACAAGCAACCATAGACAATTTTCGGGCTCATAAAAGCCATTAACAGCCTTAGTATCGACAGGTAGGGGCCAGATGTAACGTTGAAACTCCAAGTTAACAATATTCCTTCACACCTAAGAGTTTGAGGGTCCCTAAATAATTAAGAATAAAACATGTATTTTGTTGGTAGATATAATTTAACATTTGTTTAGGATAAAACTTCAATCCATCAAGTTGTTTAGAGATTATGATTTATTTCTCTCAGTACCTGTCATTTTGCTGTGTGCGTGCCAAGATGCAAGTGAATTAGTTAAATGTAGGGGAAAACTCAGCTAATGCTGAGGTGGACTTAATCTTTTCGTTTCGTGAAGAACTGCTGCTCTTGTCCCTGGGCCTGCATCTACTGCCGCCCCTTGTTTATAATTTTCCTAATCATTTTCTCTTGTCTCATTTCGGCTCCAACGGTTTTCACCGTCCCAGCCGGTGGTTACTGACTTTCTGTTTCCTCTTTAACTTTCACTTTTCTTTCAAAGTTTTAATGCTTGCTGACATCTGAGTACGTTACGAATGTATCCACCTGTTAAGTCTAATTTTAACTTGTCTTGTTGTTTTCATGTTTTTCAATACGAACGGTTTGTGTTACTTTAGTTATACCTGACATCAACATTATTTTACAGAACCAAACTCTTCTATCGTTTCGATATTTTTCTTATTCACATATTTGCAGTTAACCTACGCAACCGATATTATTAACTGACACGAGATTGGGGAACACAGGCGCATCTTTCAGTTCTTTTGATCCGTGCTGGTTCTGCACTTCTGCTCTGAGCTAGTAACCAACTTCGCTGTTTATTAGGTTCGAGTTTGTGATGCTGAAATTTTGTGATCATACAACTACATGGGTTATTTATGCAGGTTTGATATAAGGAGAGGAAGAAGGAAAAATTGAAATGTTTTTGTTGGATTCTTAAGTTATATTTCAAGTGCTTTTCCAATTGCTAGTTGTTTCCTTACAAATTGATTGTAAGGCAGATCTGAGGTATTAAGTTTGCAACTCATCCATTTTGGGGATTATGTCAACCTAATAACATCATTCTCGTATTTTTTTTCTTGTATAAATCGCAGACGGTATGCATTATGTTAAAACTTTTTCTGCGAATTTCCAGGAGTTTAATCGCTTATTTGGGCATAAATAAACTTCAAATCCTAGTCTGTTCACTTTGTGAACGTTAGTATTTTTATTTTTTTTTAAAAATATGTGTATGTATGTATCCTGAAGCATATACGCTTTGCAAGTCAAAAGTTGTAGATTGAGGCTTGGCGTCTTATCCGAGCAATTATCAAGTTAAACAATCAAACATAAGCATGACGCGAACAAAATACGAGAAGTACGAAATAAATAAGACTCTCGTTTTCGATGCAACTTTCATTGACCCCCTTAAGAAAGGCCAGCAATTAGTTTACTCTTAAATCCCATTAGATTTCTACTAATACTGCTTAAATTAATGCATTGGAAGCAGGTGTGTCTATCGTTAGGGCTCCAACCGATGTGGACTGAAGCAGGCGGTCTCGATGAGCGAGCAATTAACTGCTGCCATCTGCAACAAAGCTGCCTGATTACACTGTGCAGGCAATAAACTACTCGAAGAGATAAGTTAATTTATGAAGTTGAATTCGTTTCAAGATAGTTATAATATTTTTAAGGGTCTTCCGAAGCAAGCACAGCGGCCAGGGGCGTGCAGCCTGCAGGTCAATGCCGGCTCCCAGAAGCATGCCTGCGGGTTTTATAGTCACATTCCTTGCTTGCTTCCCGGTATATACACACATTATTATTTGTTGCGAATGTCATGCTTTCTTCTTCTTCGTCGTCTTTTGACCCATGGTTAATTAATTTTAATTGTCGAAAGCAGTGCAAAGAAAAGAATGACCGTCAATTGACAAGATTAAAGTATTAGTACATGAAATGAAAGATTTTCAGGATTCTAACACTTTCATGAATGTGATCCCGACCTTTAATTTTAAGAAAGAAAAATTTGCATCATAGTACTTGATGCAATTCGATCATTCGCAATAAGCCAATTATATACTATAAGCACAAGACATTAACGGTTGCGACAACGATGATGGAGGTTGCGGTTGTGGAGAAGTGGTTGTGGTGATTGTGATGGTCGTGGAGATAACGATGGTGATGTGTTATGACGCCGGGGAAGACTTCAAAGAAGATTAAAAATTTAGGATAATTTTTTTTTAGCATTTAGGTTGGTCCCCCCCCTAACAATTTTATTGGAAATAGTCAATATAGTTTGGTAATTTTAGAATAGATTTTTATTTACATTCCTCATTTTAGGAGAATACTTATTTAGTTTGGTAATTTTAGGCTAGATTTTATTTAGTTTGAGTCTTAAATCTAGGATTGCTATATTCCTATATAAGAAGCCTGATTGTAACTTTTTTATATGAAATAATTAGTTTAATTAAAATTTTTAGAGAGAGTTTCTCTATGTTCTAGGTTCTTATCCTCTGTCTCATTGACTGATACCTATCCTCCATGTTCTTAAACGATATATACCCCATCATCTCCTGCTCGGCCAGTTGATATAAGGGTCCGAGTTTGTCATGATTTGATAACCACCGATAGAGCAAAAGTCAACCTTATCGATGCCCTCACCTAGCAAGTCATCAACATTGAAGAAAACTTCGCGCAAACTAATTAGACACTTGTTGTTTTAAATATAAAGCGCAAAGGGAATTTTCAAATTAATCAAAATGTATCACGCGCAAGAGCTTGCCGTATTCCTCTTGAGGGTTAGGGTTACTAAAGAAGTTATTTTTGTGGTCAAGATGTGTTGCGCCAGTATGGCTCACATAGTATTTTTATTACGCTTGCACACCACTGTCATCCTTACCCACTCCACCACCACCACCACCACAATCTCGCCAACCATCAACCGATCGAACCACAACACCACAACCATAATCATCTCTGTTGGGTTGTGACTCGTATCTTTAGTCCCACATCGGGAGTTTATAAGAAGTTGATGTGATATATAATATAACTTGGACCTCTACCTATCAGCTCGGGCTTTTGGGTTAGAATGGGCACCCAAATTGTGTTGTGTACACGTCGCTTGCGGGCTCCGCCCCCTACAAACTGGTATCAGAGCCAGGTTTGTTTGGGAGAAAAGGGGTGGAGCGAGAAAAAAATATATATACCGCCGATATTGTATCCCGCCGATTTTGTATGCCACCTACAACGGTGCAGGCGAGTATGTACGATACGAGTCAAGCTCAGGATTGTTGGGTTGTGACTCGTATCTTTAGTCCCACATCGGGAGTTTATAAGAAGTTGATGTGATATATAATATAACTTGGACCTCTACCTATCAGCTCGGGCTTTTGGGTTAGAATGGGCACCCAAGTTGTGTTGTGTACACGTCGCTTGCGGGCTCCGCCCTACAATCTCCAACTCCACCACCATCACGATGACCACAACCAATAATCACCCGATTGGACCACACCACATATCAATGTCATTAACTAACAAAACTAATCAAAATTCAATAGTCCATGTTGATTCGAACAACTAAACTTATAGATGTTGGATGAGTTCCTAACGATGTCGAAATCAGAGTTGCTGATAAGAAACAAGAAACTTGATGCTTGGTAGCTCGGAAAAGAAGAAAATCATTGATTTTGGTGGTTGCACTTTCGAGATTGAATCAATCTTCACAACGTTATACAGGTTATCTTTGAAGTGAAGACTATTATTGATGATGCAGCTGGTAGAAAGAATTGAAATAACAAAATGACGAAAACATCGATAAAAATCTTCGGAAACTTATCAAGATAAACTCGAGAACGAGTTTTTTTTCCAAGTGAAAGAGAATAACATAGGAAAAGATTCCAAACGAGACTGCGAGCTTAGGATCCAAGAGATTTATTTTCTATTTTAGTACTTAGGTTTATGATTATTAGATGTATTTTTTTCTTTTTAGGGTAAGTAGTCAATTTTAGAATAGATTTTATTTACTTTCTTTTTCAGGGGATTGATTATTTAGTTTGGTAATTTTAGGATAGATTTTGATCAGTTTGTTAGTTTAAAATTCATTTAATTAGTTTCTTATTAAATTTAGGGTTGCCGTATGCCTACCTATATAAGAAACAAACTTGTAACTGTTTTGTATAAAGCATTTGGTTGACCAAAATTATACAGAGAGTTCCTCTATTGTCTAAAGATCAAGGTTCTTATGGTTCGCTATATATATATATATATGAGAATAATGGAGAAAAGATGCCATAGGAGGGAATTCCCTCCTATGGCGTCGAAAAAACACCCCCTCCACCAATTTTTCCGACGATCGGCCCCCATCATCTTCATCGTCATCATTTAAGATGTGGGTACACCAAATTTCATTTGATTCTACAACTTTTTCACCGTTGATTTAGCAATGTAAAAAGTTCTATTGTCGGTAAACCGTTAATTTTGAACCCACTAAATCAACGGTGAAAAAGTTGTAGAATCACATGAAATTTGGTGTACCCACATCTTAAATGATGACGATGAAAATGATGGGGGCCGATCGTCGGAAAAATTGGTGGAGGAGGTATTTTTTCGACGCCATAGGAGGGAATTCCCTCCTATGGCCTCTTTCCTCCATTAATCTATATATATATATATATATATATATATATATATATTCATGGAACAACACAGTTGTGGTTACGACCATGACGTTGGCAACAACTGAACAACATACGGCATGAGTACGTACAAACAATCTGTCAAGATTTTACGAAACGGGATTTACATGCATAAAAACTTGTGTTTTCGTTTTGACTTAAACGGAATATCTATTTCTGAAATTGTTTTGCCAAATTAAGCATATTCAAGCCAACAAAACATGATCAAGATCTCTTCTAGTATGAACTCTCCCGGTCTTCCCTGCTCTTTTCGACCAGGATACCTATAATGGCAGAGGCAACCAGCAAAACCGATTAATACTTTAAATTCCTAATTCTATATCAAATAATTTGAAACAAAATTTTGAGAACTTATAGATTTAAAAACGCTTTAAAATATCGTATGAATACAAGGAGCACATATTCACATTAGACAGTCTATCTATCTATCCTTTTTCTCTTATTACTTGGATTTTATTGGTAAAATATTGAAAAATTTCAACTCATGTGTGCTATATAGCATGAAAAGGAGAGAATTTTTCAGAGTTCAAATTTCATGTCATTTAGTATCGCAAAATATATATATATATATAAGAACAAAAAAAACATAAACTTTTGACACTTTTGAAAAGTTTGCTATTTGTATGTGTTATATAACATGTAAAATATTAAAATTTTGAACTAAATAGAAATTTGAGGCTTTTAAAAATTTCGTAATTTTCGTGTGCTAAAAAACATGCATAATATTGGAGAAAAAAAGAAAACAGAAAATTTTGCAATTTTCTTGTGTTATAACAAGTAAAATATAGAAAAATGAAGAAAACAGAAAATATTGAGATTTTTGAAAATTCAAGATTTTCATGTGCAAATCAAAAAATATAGAAAAACCAAGAAAAAAAAATTCATTAGAATTTTGAAGATTTTGCGATTTTCATATGCTAACAAGTGAATATTGAAAAATTTAAAAAAATTAATTTGAGGTTTTTAAAATATTCTCTGTAATAAACGGCGACCTTTTTTTTAATTATTTCGGATAGCTTTTTCTCTTCTTGATGCCTGGAAGTTATCTAAAAATATGAGCAAGTAAAATAATGGAAAATGGAAAAAAACAAAATTTTAAGATTTTTGAAATTTCATGATTTTTCTTGTGTTGCATGCTAAATAATAAAAAACGGAAGAAAACATTTTTTATATTTATGAAAATTTACAATTTTCATGTGCTATATCATATAAAATATTCAAAAAATTAAAGAAAACAGAATTTTTTTGGTATTTTAAACAATTTTTGGATGTTTGTTTATTGCAATAAATGTTGAAAACAGAAAGTACAAAAAACAGCAATTTTTGGAATTTTTTAAAATATTGTAATTTTCAGGCTTTGTACAACATGCAAAATAATTGAAAAACGGAACAAAATAGAAAATTTTAAAATATTCAATATTTACTTGTGCTATATAATATACAAAAAACTGTAAAACCAAAGAAAATGAATATATATATATATTTAAGATTTTTAAAGATCGGCTATTTTTTCATTTGGTATATAAGAACTAAAATATTTTAAAACACAAGAAAACAATTTTTTTTGATATAATCGAAAATTTTAGTGTGCTATAATAAGCAATATATTGAAAAGCCAAATAAAGCAGAAAATATTTAGATTTTTTAAAATTTCTCAATTTTCACGTGCTAACATGCAAAATACAGTAAATTTTGAAGAAAATTAAAAAATCTAAAATTTTAAAAATCTCATAATTTTCTCGTGCAATGGTATCCAAAATGTTTAAGATTTTTTAAAACTGAAAATTTTGGTTTTTTTTAATATACTGCGATTTTCTAAATATTGAATAAACGAAAAGCACAAAATAATCGAGATTCATAAAAATTTTGCGATTTTTGTATGCTATGACATGCAAAATGTTTAAAAAATGGAATAAAATTGAAACTTTTAAAGATATTTTAAAATTTCGTGATTTTCGTGTGCTATATAACAAGTAAAATATTGAAAAACCGAAAGGTTTGAGATTTATATGCACGCAATTTTTTTGTGATAGCGCGCAAAATATTGTAAATTTGAAAAATCAAATAATTTTTGAATTTTTATAAATTTCAGATTATCATATATTATAGCATGCACAATATTTAAAAAATCGAAAAAACAGAAATTTTGAGATTTTTTGGAAATTTCATGATTTTCGTGTGCTATTTGCGTGTATAATATTGAAGAAAATAGATATATAAAGTTTTGTGATTTTTGTGTGCTATATCATGTGAAATATCAAAAACTGAAGAAAACAAAAAATATTTTTCTTTTGATAATTTCACAATTTTCTTATGCTTCAAGTAAATTATAGGAAAACTAAAAGAACGGAAATTTTGAGTTTTTAAAAAAAATTCGCAATATTTCCTTGTTATTGTGCGCATAATATTGAAAATTCGAATAAAACAAAAAAAAATGGGATTTTTGGACATTTCGTGATTCTTGCAAACAAGCAAAATGTTGAAAAGCCAAAAAAAATTAAGATTTTTTATTATAGCAAGAAAAAAATTGAAAAGTACAAGAAAATTCTAATGCATTTGTAAGCTAGCTGTTCATATATTTTACATATGAAGGTAATAAATATGATATATTACAACCTATAAATAATATAACAATAAAATTTTAAATTAATTTGATTTTTCTTGATTTTGCACTTTAGAATGCATGGGGCCCTTGCTAGTAATAAAAAAACAATACAAGCAAAACTAAAATGAGATGAAACTAAAAAAAAAAATCCCTCGCAAAAGATACTGACAATCTAAAATCAAAAGAAGTCTCCTAGACCCAATTATTCTTGATATAAATTAGATACATATACACATACTACACATACTAAGGGATATTAGAAAAATGGTATATATACAAGATAAAGTCAAATATTAGTATCTTTGATATCATCAACCCTTAGGGAACAGATATAGGTTTGGCCATATTAGCATCCGTCGGCTATTAGCATATTCGGATATGAAAATGAAAACTACAATCCATAATCCATATATGATAAAAATCATGTACGAATCCATAATACCGAGTCCGTTCCGATTGTTTGTATCTGTTTACATATAGGAAAAGCGCAATTACTACATGGGCCCAGCTTGCCACTTAAAAAAACTGATCCTACGTGATGCCTCTGCTGCCGGCTCAATGTTTAGGTGGCTTTGGCCTGCAAGTTGACCCCTTATATAGCAACAAAATAAAAACAAAAAATAATAAAAATAGAGAAATTGGATTAATATTAATTAGGAGAATAATGAAAATAAAAGAGGCCGCAGATTGTGATTGGTTTATTTAATCACCACTTCTTGCATTTGCCTATGAGCTTTTAGGCATATAAATGTTAGCTAGAATAAATATTAAAGTGTATTTTATATTTTATTATTTTACATTTTAAAGTATAAGTGAATGCTCGGATCGAACTACATGCATGTTTTCATTGTATACAAGAAGAAAAGAGTTGAATTTTTAGTATAAAATATTTGACCTTTCTCTTAATTAACTCCTCAAAAGATCCTTGTTCGGGATCGTCAACTCTTTAAAGTAAAAATAAATAAAAGTACAACAGAAATAAAAAAATAATATATAGGAATGATGGCCTTTAAGTGGTCCATGATATTATTATCGTCGTAGGTTGTTTATTTTGATGTCCCTTCACACCTGCCAACTACTAGTAATCTCTGAAATCGTCCGTTAAGCGATTAGTTAATCATACTTATTCATCAACTTTAGAAAGCTTAGCTATTATATCACACCTTAAACAATTCCCATGTAGGTAATTTATTCATGAACCATGCACTAACTAGAAATTTATCTAATTTATTGCCTTGAAAGTCTAATTTAATTAATAATATAAATAAAGTAGCTAGGATCATGGGAGTTGAGAAGTTAGTTATATAATCAAATTGCAAGTTGATAGATTATATAGATTATTGGTAGTATTTCCAGTTGGAGCTAGCTCAAGATATGTATTTATATATTATTAAACAAGCTTTAAAAAAGTAAGAAAAGGGAAGGGAGAAAATTATCGCGTCTCTCGACCTACAGATGGTTTCAGCAGGGGCTCGATATTGAACTGCAACAACTTATCACGTCTCTCGACTTACGGACCTTCGTTCAGGTGTTCGATGCTGCCCGAGTACATGAAAGATTGGCGGAGAAGGCCAAGGACCAACGATCGGTGGATAGGAGACCCCATGTAGTTCCAGCACGGGCAACCATTTCCCCCCGTGGAATGACCCCAGTTCACAGGCCGGGTGTTGCGCAAATGAAGCGTACTTTCTTATCTCAGCAACCGCAGCGGAGGGCACTAGTTTGCGACAATTGCCAGAGGCCAGGACACATGCAGAGAGATTGTCGCAGAGCCAAGGGGCGGTGTCTGATTTGCGGATCCAGCGAGCACAGGGTCAGCGGGTGCCCCCAGAGATCCGAGCTATAGGGAGGGTTCGAGCAGCAACAACCGTCGTACGTCACTTCGGTTCAGAGGGGTCCATCTCTAGTATCCCAGCAATGGTTATTCGATCAGAGGCAGACTGGTACGGGTCGAAATCAGGGGCGGGCTTTCACCCTGACCGCCGAGCAGGCAGATACTTCTGGAGAAGTGGTTGCAGGTACTCTCCTTATTTATTCTGTACCAGCTAGAGTTATTTTTGAATCGGGTACTTCGCATTGCTTTATTTCTGCACGGTTTGTCGACACACGCTCTAGAAGCTATTATTGTATGATATAATGGATGCTTGGACATATATATATAGTACTTTCTTGCTCGATATGATAGTATGTTATCTGGTTGCTCTTTATCTTAACATATACACTTGTATTATTATATTGTCTCTCTGATACATGTTGATAAAACCCTTAGGATGTTTGCTTGACTACTAGGACTATGATGCGGATCATATTAATGGGACTTGTGTAGTCCACAAGCACATCCTTTAATTGTTCCTAGTCAAGGGGATATCGAGACAGGGTATCGATATTCCAGAGTAGACTAGTGTGTACGTTTCTTGATCCTGTAGGGGGCGATGGTTGATCCCATAACCATTGGTGTTTGACATCAAAGATTGTATATAGGTGCTCATTAGAGAATGGGTACACTGAACAGGACTCGCCGAGAACTCCTAGATGGTACCATAACTATCGTCAGATAGCAGTTCTCTGGTGACATTGGTACATGTTAGTCTGTAAACCCGAGATCGTAATAGTGTCTTGTGTGGTTCCCACTGTGCTTTGATTTCCTCCCTACCACGGCTCAAAGGAGTCGTGGAAACAGGTGGATTTTGGGTATAGTCCCGAGTCACATGAAAACAGTGAGCGATAGTAGGGGTTTCGTCTCTCCCGGTATTGGGAGATGATGTTGCACTATGCTCGATTGGCTATAACAGCAAGTCCCTGGCCAAGGCTGATGAGATTTACTAGTAAGTGTTATCAGTAGTTTCTCGAACCGTTATGAGCGATACATCGGCATGACTTATCAAGTTACTGAGTTCTGACGATTACATCCCTAGACTCGATATGCGACATATTGGACGAAGAGACCGGACTATACGGTAAGTGTTACTTATAGGCTTCATGGGAGTTTGGACAAGCTTGCTTGTTGATTTTCTAATCGCTCAATACCTGGGTAGCCGTTACGTCCAGCTAGTACCCCTGACGGTTTTTGGGTAACTGATGTGATCATTACCTACTGCTGGCATATTGATGAGTCTTTAGAGTCCCACACAGAGGTTTCCTAGTTTAAGCGAAACGAAATAGGGCACATATGCTGATATGTGTGGGAGCCTGATTAAATACAAGTATGTGATACAGTATTCTAATCTAGCGACATTTGATATCGGTTAGGTTATATGTGATATAACCGGATTATTGAATCAAGTGTTGATTTGATAATGTGATATACAGATAAATGATATTAGTCGGTTATATATGATATAACCGGATTATTAAATCAAGTGTTGATTTAATAATATGAAATATATTTATTTTTGATATATATATATATATATATATATATATATATATATATATATATATAAAACTAATATTAATGCTCACTAATTATTTTCTTCACTTAATATATATTTTTATATGTGTGATATATATATATATATATATATATATATATATATATATATATATATATATATATATTGGATTTTCTATTTTAAGAAAATAGAAAAGATGAGGTGGAAAATGGAAGATATTTGTGGAATGGGCGAGGCATGGTATTTTCATTTGTTTATTAGTCTTGATTCACTATTGAAACATGGTTGGAATTATTTATATGTAAATAATCCATGCTTCAATAACTGAGGTTGATGAGAAGCCATTCTTCACTTCACATTTTTTCCTTAGCTCATTTCTCTTGCTCTCTCCCATTATCTTCTTCTTCCTCAAACAAGTCTTAACCCTTACATGAGTTTTGAACCCTAGAGCTTGTGAGAATCCTTAGTGAGCTAAAAAAAACCTACTTCATCAACCTACACTATATTAGCCATTAAGTATAGGTTGTTTCCTTCACTAATGAAAGATTAGTGAAGAGGTAGCTTGAACTAGAGAAGCTTCAAGGTGGATCATTTTCGACATGAAAATCACGAAGCAAGCTCATTCCTTCTTCAAGTGGAGCCTAGAGGAGTCGTAGGGACTACCCGGAGTTATAGAAGTGAAAGACTCGATCTACAAAGGTTGTAATCTCTTTCATTAGTATATTTTTTGTGATATCATTGTTTAAACCCTAATACTCTAATTAAGATTCTAGGTTAGTGTAGATTAGCACACCAAAATTTTAAAAATAGTATGCTTGATGCTTGTGAAAACCCAGTGGTGGTGCTAAGACACACTTTCATGGTATCAGAGCCAAAATTAGAGCATTAGACGGTGTAATTAGAATTACGACACTGAAACAATTCCGAAACAGTCGAATCGAAACCCTAGTTTCTGTCGAATTTTCCAGAGCTTCTAAATTTTTTTTAAACAGTTGCAGAGTGCTCTTATTGTTGCCATATGAACACCAAAGAAAAACGAGAACCTAATTCAAAAATGTGGCCGGCCACATTTTCATTTCAACCGACCTGGCCGGCCATTTTATGGAATTTAGTGTTCTATTTTCTTTGGTGTTCTGGTCTATTGGGTTTAGTGTTTCTGGTACTGTTTGATTTTGCCCAGATTGCATGTGATGTTATCTTTGAGTTAGGGCAATTCGGAGTGTTTAGTAGTCGCCGTTTTAACATCATTTCGGGATTAAATTTGATATGTGATACAATGTTTGGAATCTACATAAATTAGTTTTGCGAAAACTTGTTTGTAATTTGTAAATCTAGCGTTTTAGTCTCGTTTGATCGATTGTCACGGAGTTTTGATTTGGATCAAAACTCCGTCGCAATCTCGTATAGTACGCGAACACTCAACGAGTAACACTACTAGATAGCCATGCCCCATAGCCCCGACCAAGTGACTATAGGAGAACCTCATTGCCAAAGGCATCCACTCGGGTGCTTGTGGCCACGGTGTTCCGTCTAAGTGCACTTCGTCGTCGGTATCGGGGGTGCGGCCATCTACTAAAGTTCCCGATGAGTATTCGATCATTTTAGTCGGGAATCTTGTTGAATTACCCGACTAAATTATTGAAAAGTGTTTTCGATTTGAGACTAAAATACAAGGTTTATAGGTTAGGCATGAAATTTAGAATATGAGATATTCCGGGTTTATGATGTCTAAGGTTAATGCGGATTCTAATTATTATAGTTTTCATTTCATTTCTTTGACCGTAAGTGTAATATGTGGGTGTTCCCTCATGTAAACTGAATAAAATATATAAATAAAGCAGCAAGGAAAAACCCCAAAGGGGGGATCACGTGCCCACACGTGACCTGGTCTCACGTGCAGACACGTGACCTTTTATAGGCAAAGCCTATATCCACTGAATAAAATAAACAATTGGAAATACTTAATCAGTGGCATCACGTGCCCACACGTGACCAGGTCTCATGTGCAAACACGTGACCTTTTACAGGCAAAGCCTATATGCGCTGAATAAAATAAACAATTGAAAATACTTAATCAGTGGCATCACGTGCCTACACGTGACCAGGTCTCACGTGCAAACACGTGACCTTTTACAGGCAAAGCCTATATGCGCTGAATAAAATAAACAATTGGAAATACTGTATCAGTGGGGTCACGTATCAGCACGTGACGGGTCTCTGAGCCCTCTGAACCAATAGAATTAAATTCTAATTAATTTCTTAATCAGTGAGGTCACATGCCAACACGTGATAGACTCCTAAACTCTCAGAACCAATAGAATTAAATTATAATTAATTGCTTAATCAGTGAGGTCATGTGCCAACACGTGATAGACTCCTAAACTCTCTGAACTAATAGAATTAAATTCTAATTAAAGGGAATCAAAAGCCTTAATTGGAAAAATATTTTCCTACATCTTTCCAAACAAAAAAGATTGCACTCTGTAAAGTGGAGCACCGTTGGATTAAAAATCCAATGGTGACTAAAAATCACCAATTTATAGAAAGATTCTATACAAGGAAATATTTTCCTAAAATTTGTCAGGAACAACAAATAAAATATGTTTTGGATTAAAAATCCAATGGTGAATAAAATTCACCGAGTGGTCTAAAAGATCGTGTTGGTTACAAAATCAATCAAAATCTCTCAATGAGAGATTGGCTGAACAAACCGATTCTTTTCTTTCTCCTATAAATAGGAGCCAAGAAGAGAAGCGAAAGGAGGATACAAGAACAGAGAGAGAATACAGAAAAAAGAAAATTTAATTCTCCAGAGAGAAAAGAAAACCTCTTCAGAGAAAGAAAACTCTAGGTAAGAGAAAAAGGAGATCATTCTATAAGCTCCCACAAAACAAAAAGAGAATTTAATTCTCAAACCAAGAGTTTAACTCTTTTAAAAAGAACTAAGTTCTTTCTCTGGTTGAAGATCTGCAGAAGCAGATCTCCCCACAAGTTGAGAATTTAATTCTCATCGGCGAGATTCTGCCATGCAGATCCAAAACTTAGAGGGTGAATTGAGTTTAAAGAATTTAATTCTTTCAAACATATAGGAATTTAATTACTCTAAATAAAATTAGGGTTTAACCCTATCAGATGAATTTAATTCTTAAATAAGGGATTTAACTCTCCATGCATGTAAAAGAGATCAGTACTGTTCCTCGCCGAACACAGAGACACGACCGCGCAGGTCCGTCTTGCCTGAATTCGAGGCAGATGCTAATTGGTGCTATCCGTCCACCACTCCGAAGATGCCAAGTTGATTTATGGCACCATATATCGAAGGTTTAAACGGATGTGGCCGATGTAGCAGACTTCGTCAAATTCCCCCTCGTTGAGGGGTTTTTGATTGTGGGGACGCTCTTCCCTGCAGGCGCAAACCCCTGCAGTTAATTACGCTACCGCATCGCGGTAACCACTTTCTCCTTCTCCAGATGGTCACTTCGTGTCGTGTGTGTTTGTTTTGTTTTTGGTTGCCCGTGGATTGTATACGGAGACTAATTTATGTTGTCGCCCGTAGGGCGTGGATTAGTCCAAATCTGTATCTTCTTAGATTTGGGTTTGGGGTTGGGTTTAAGGATACGTTAGTCTCATTTGAGACTAAGATCAACTTAAACGTTTGTTAAGGATACGTTAGTCTAATTTTAGACTAAGATCAACTTAACAGGATCGTTTAGATCCAACAACAGAGCATTTGGACTCTATTGTTCAGTTTAGAGACATTGCGGTCGATTACCAGTTTAAGGACATGGTGGTCCAATACCAGTTTAAGGACATAGTGGTCCGAGGTTAAGGACATCGTAGTCCGTGGGTTTAAAGGGACCCCACAGTCCAATTTAAGGACATCGTAGTCCGTGGAATGTATGGTTGTCGGGACCCGTCGCCTCTCCGAAGACGTTGAAGGATTACAACGACATGTATCAGAGGGGTTCAGAGATGTACCCTCGAACCAGTTTTGGTTGGGAAATCTGTTGTCCAATTTGGGACTAAAATTAATTAATTAGATTATGAGCACATGGGCTCAGTTAAATCTAAATTGAGGACTTATGGCCGGTCTTGGGCTAAGTCCAATCAGGTTAAAATGTTTAACATTTATTTTGGGTTGTTAAGCATTTGTTTGGGCTTGGCCCTTTTAACAATGCTGAGCATTGATTTAAATTTTGACAATGTGTGTCTTTTTATTGAACGCTGAGCATTCATCATAGCTCTGGGATTTATTAGAGAACATTTTATGTTCTGTCAGTGCAACACATGGTGCGCTTGGCGCTTTGCGCCAGTCAAAGAGCGCAGTGCGCTTCTGCCACGTGGCGCCTACGTGAAGGACACATGTCACGCTTGACGCCAAGCGCCAGATGATGGGCGCATTGCGCCAGTTTATGAGCGCAGAGCGCTGGTTCATGAGAGCATTGCACTTCTAGTTTAGTGGCACACACGTGAATGACACGTGGCGCGCTTGGCGCTGAGCGCCAGCCCATGAGCGCGGTGCGCTATTTCAGAAGCGCAAGGCGCTGATTGTTAAGCAGTACATGCGCGATTGACACGTGGCGCATTTGGCGCTGAGCGCCAATCTAGAGAGCGCAGAAGCGCAGTTCAAGAGCGCAAAGCACATCTGATCAATTCTATGATCTGAGAAACAATTTATGTTCTATTAAAAGAGACTTTGTCTCAGGATCTAAGAACAACCATTCTTATTTTATTTCAATCTCTTATATTGATGAAAAGCTTTGCCTTTATGGATCTATGATCCGTAAGAGAATTGAATTATTCTCCCCTCCTTTTTATAATGAGATATTCATGATCTCTTTGAGGAAGACTTTTAGTCTTATAGATCTATGATCTGTGAGAAGTAAGTTCTTCTTTTATTTTATGATGAGATCTTTTTGATCTCTTTATAAAAGACCTTGGTCTTTGTAGATCTATGATCTTTTAAGAAGAGAATTCTTCTTTTTAATTATGAGATGATTTCATCTCTTTGTTCATCACCATTCTTTTTACCTTGAAGAAAAAATCTTCTTTTGCTGAGATCTATGCTTCTCTTCCTGAAATCTCAAAGCTTAGGGGGGGTTCTTCTGTACAAGACTTGAAGTCTTGGGTCCTTTATATAGGGGAGGCTGATTTGTTGAATCAGTTAAGGAGATCTTTTTTCCAATTGATTTGGGGAATTTCCCATCGTTGGATCTTTGATCTAAGGGCTTCTGATTTACAGAAGGTAGTCTTCTTGTTATTAATAAGATGGGGAAATCTTTCCAAACAGAATTTATTCTGTATTTTGGTGATTTTTTAATCACCATTGTATCATTGATCCAACGGTGCTATGATTTACAGAGCACAATTTTGTTATTTGGAATGATTTTGAGAAATCTTTCCTTAACAGAATTTAATTCTGATCAATTAATGATTTATCATTATTATTAGATCTTTGATCTGACGGTGGGGAGTTTTTAATTCCAGCGCTAGCGCACACGTGCTTTGCCCGTGGTGCGCTGCTCAGAGCGCAGCGCACCTGGCGCTAGCACGCATGTGGTGCGCTGCTCAGAGCGCAGCGCACCTGGCGCTAGCGCACACGTGCTTTGGTGCGCTGCTCAGCGCACCTGGCGCTAGATCTGAAGCGTTGCTTCATTTTAAAATTTGAATTTTGAACAGAGCTTTGCTCTGATTGGGGGAAACAAATGCCCCTCCCACCGTTGCGCTCACGTGGCCCACACGTGAGTGCAGCGGTGGCAGAATCCCTGCCGTTGGATCAACTCAGAAGTTGAAACGGCTATTTATGTCTATAAATAGGACCCTTGGTCCTTTAAATGATTTTGTTCATCTTCTTCTTTTGAGAATTTTTATTCAGAGCATAGCTCTTTTGCTTAAAAACTTTTCAAGAGTCAAAACTCTGCTAAAATCTAGGTAAAAATTAAATCTTTTAAAAGATTATTTAAGAATCTAGGGTTTCACCCATTAATAGAGCCTTGCTCTTCATAGATCTTTGATCTAAAGAAAGCTCTTTTAGGGTTTCATTACCAGATCTTTGCTCTGTATAGATCTTTGATCTAAAGAAAACCCTTTTAGGGTTCCATTAACAGAGCTTTGCTCTCTTAAACCCATAGATCTAAGGAGATCTTTCCTGGGGGTTTCTTAGCCCATGAATGAACACAGCTTTGCTCATGAAGAACTCTTAGAGTTTGTTCATAAATTTTAGAATTTATTTCATTAAAACCATTATTTTAAATGTTCTGATGGTTATTCCATCATTTCTATAGAGCAAGGCCCTTGAGGAATTTTTATTCCTTCATCATTAGGATTTGACAAGTGGCATTCTGTCACAGAGCACTGCTCTCAAGGGAAGATTTACTCCTTAGCCCGAGGGATTTCTCATTAAATGAGAATCAATTGAGGATTTTCTCATTTAATGACAGTCTCATCAAATGATGAGACTGTTTTATTAATGATGAATTGTCATCTGGATTATATGGGTCCCCTTTGGTCCCTTTCTACTGCATTGCAGTGCGGTACGAATTTTAAAGTACCAAGTGTCAGAATTTTAAATTATAGCACTGGCGGCTGACAATTTGTTCTTTTCCCATGTGGGTACTATGTCTTCTGACACCTCTTTCCCGTTCGTCCACCCGGAAGGCAGGTTTCCTGAAGCGCTCATGGACCGAGAGGTTATTGCGATGATTAAGGATCATAACCCGGAATGTAAGAATCTTCATCAATGGGGTAGATGGTATGATCAAATTATCAGAGGCCGCCGGACCTTTTCTTGTGCGACGCCCTCGGAGCCTATCTCTGCGATCCCTTATGCAGATGCACCCCCGATCAATTATACTGTGGAGGAGGTAAATTGGACTTCAGAAGGGCTCCTTCGGCCTTCTATTGCCGCAGTTCCCGTGCAACCGTCGGTGGCTTTGGACACCCTAGGGCGGCGCATATGTTAGGGTGAATCGTGCCCTTGGGGATAGACCTAAAACATAGGACTAACTCCCCGTCACCCGTGTTCCCCTCCGAAAGGCGGCGCACAGGACCGCGATGTCCTGACGCTGGGATTCGGGGCAGATGCTAATTGGTTTTATCCGTCTACCTCTCCGAAGATGCCAAGTTGATTTATGGCATCGTGTATCGGAGGTTTAGACGGATGCGGCCGATGTAGCAGACTTCGTCAGATTCCCCCTCAGGGTGAGGGGTTTTTGATTGTGGGGACGCTCTTCCCTGCAGGCGCAAGCCCCTGCAGTTAATTACGCTACCGCATCGCGGTAACAACTTTCTCCTTCTCCAGAATTTCACTTCGTGTCGTGTGTGTTTGTTTTATTTGTGGTTGCCCGTGGATTGTATACGGAGACTGAGTGATGCCGTCACCCGTAGGACGTGGATTAGTCCAAATCCGTATTTAGTTAGATTTGGGTTTGGTGTTTTTACTTTAAGGATGCCTTAGTCGCGTTGCGGCTAAGATCGACTTAAACGTTCGTTAGGGATACGTTAGTCCTGTTTTAGACTAAGATCAACTTAACGTAGTGATTAATTTAATGTATGGCCATCGGGACTCGTCACCTCTCTGACGTCGTTGAAGGATTACAACGACAGATGTCAGAGGAGCTCGGAGATGTACCCTCGAACCAGAGTTGATTGGGAGTTTTATAATCCATTTGATTGTTTAAGGATACGTTAGCCGTGTTTGGGGCTAAGATCAACTTAAACGGGACCGTTTAGATCCGGCAAAAGAGCGTTTGGAGGCTCTATTGTTCCAGTTTAAGGACGTGGTGGTCCGTCGCCAGTTTAAAGACGTGGTGGTCCATCGCCAGTTTAAAGACGTGGTGGTCCATCGCCAGTTTTGAGGACGTGGTGGTCGATCGCCAGTTTAGGGACGTGGTGGTCGATCGCCAGTTTAGGGACGTGGTGGTCGATCACCAGTTTAGGACGTGGTGGTCCGATATTAGTTTAGGGACGTTTCGGTCCGATATTAGTTTAGGGACGTTTCGGTCCATTATTAGTTTAAGGACGTTCCGGTCCATTATTAGTTTAAGGACGTTTCGGTCCGATATTAGTTTAAGGACGTTTCGGTCCACGAGTTTAAGGACCCCGCAGTCCATATCGATGTGTGGTCGTTGGGACCCGTCACCTCTTTGACATCGTTGAGGAATTACAACGACGGATGTCAAAGGAGTTCGGAGATGTACCCTCGAACCGGATGTAAATTGATTTAGAAGAGCAATTTTGCTCAGTCAATTTAATTTAAGGACTTATGGCCAAAATTGGGCTAAGTCTAGTTGAAATGTTCAACATTTTATTTGCTTTTGCATTGCATTTCTTCTTATTTTTATTTGGGCTTTACCCAGAAAGGATGCAAAGCATCAATTTGTTTTGGGCTCTGCCCCTTTTTATTGTATTGCAATTTAATCTGGCCTACTAGACCCCTCTGATTTGGGCCTGGCCCTTCAGTAAAATGCATTGCATTTGTCAGGCGCTTTGCGCCAATCACTGAGCGCAAGCGCTTGTGGTGAGGACACGTGTCATGCTCTAGGGAGCGCAAGCGCAACAGCGCAGTGCGCTGCGCTAGTGCGATGTGTTGTTGTGTTGCTGACACGTGGCGCGCTATGGTGAGTTGCGCCCGTTCCAGAGAGCGAAGCTCTATTTTAAGGCGCGTAGCGCAAGTTGTTCTGCAGCTGACACGTGGCGCGCTCTGGTGAGTTGCGCCAGTTCCAGAGAGCAAAGCTCTATTTCAAGGCGCGTAGCGCAAGTTGTTCTGCAGCTGACACGTGGCGCGCTCTGGTGAGTTGCGCCAGTTCCAGAGAGCAAAGCTTTATTTCAAGGCGCGTAGCGCAAGTTGTTCTGCAGCTGACACGTGGCGCGCTCTGGTGAGTTGCGCCAGTTCCAGAGAGCAAAGCTCTATTTCAAGGCGCGTAGCGCAAGTTGTTCTGCAGCTAACACGTGGCGTTCTCTCAGGAGCGCAACAGCGCAGCTTGGAAGTGCAAAGCACTAAGAATCTTTTTAGATTCCAGAACAGAAGTGCAAAGCACTATTTGTTTTCTTTGATCTAATTAGGATCAAAGAAAAATGAGTTTTTCTCTTTATTTCAAGAACCAGAGGTTCATAAAAGTGCAAAGCACTATTTTTTTATTTTTTTATTTTTTTTTTGTTTTAAAGAACCAGTGGTTCATACGAGTGCAAAGCACTATTTATTATGTGAAGATCATTGATCAATGATTTATCAAAAGAGATTTCTTTTCTCTCGTGAAGGTTTTTACCTTCTTCTTTAAATTTTTCTCAGAGTTCTCTCTGTTTGAAGCTCTTGATTTTTTTTTTTTAAGAAATGTTGATGCCTTCTCTTCTCTTCTTGGCTCCTATTTATAGGAGAAGGAAAAGAATCAATTTGTTTAGCAAATCTCTCCTTGAAAGATTTGATTTGATCGTTGAGAGATTTGATTTATATTTATCATTAATCTGGGCCTTTAGATTATTCAGTGAATTTTATTCACCGTGGATTTTAAATCCAAAAGATATTCTATTTGTTATTCTGGTGAGATTTTCAGGGAAATCTTTCCATGTCCAAGATTTTTCCATAAATTGATGATTTTTAATCATCTTTGGATCTTTAATCCAACGGTTCCCATAATCCTTTTCCATTTGGAAAGATTTAGAAGCTTTTAGAATTTTAATTCTATTTCGAAAGATTTTTAGAGAAATTTAGAATTTTAATTCTACTAATCTGTAAGGTTTTCAAAGCCTGTCACGTGCTGGCACGTGACCCTTGGTCACGTGTGAGCACGTAACCCCGAAATTGGTTCCTTTAACAGTCGCTTGTTCATATTGTTGTTTTAACCATCACGTGTCAGCACGTGACCATTGGTCACGTGTGAGCACGTGATATTTCATTGAGATAACTTCTGATTTTTAATCAGGGAACAGATTTTAGAATTTAATTCTATTCATTATTTTAGAGGCCTTAAGAGCCCATCACGTGTCTGCACGTGGCCCATGGTCACGTGTGAGCACGTGATGCCCCGTTGGGGTCTTTTCTAAGTTTTTATTATATCTTCTAACTCCTCCAGCGGATTCTTAAAAGCCCATCACGTGTGAACACATAATGCCTCATAACTTTTGATACCGGATGAATTATGAAGCCCATAATATATCAAATCGAAGGGTTTTTCGAAACGCTTTCAATACAATCAGAATTTATCCGTTTCTCCTTCGGGAGTTTGTCAAAAAACAGCCCGGAAGATACTGGTTCGTATTTCCTTAAGCGTATCGCTGCCATTTGATATCTTGGACTCTTTTGCGCAGAAATTTTTGGCGGGAACAAATGCCCCCCACTACTTTGCCCACGTAAGTATGTACGTGGGTGAAGTAGTGCAGAGTTATGCAGAGTTATGCATGGCGTATGACCAGTTTTGGGTTGATGTATCACTTTCAGAATCTTGATCTGAGAAGATAACGAGCGGACACAAGCGTCGTCATTTATCATTGACTCAAATCTCAACTCTTAAGGGATATAGTTCCAACCCTTAACTCCATGAGCCGCATCCTTCTATTCCTTTTTTTGTCTCACTCTGGCGTGGAGTAGTTCATACGTTTATGAGTAAGTTCTCCATTTCAGTGGCATGCAGCTTTGGCAAGTGTGGCCCATAGATGGTCGGCCCATCTTGACTTCTTTGCAGGGCAGTGATGGATTAGGAGACAGGGGTAGGATCTGCCACCTAAGGCTTTTCAACTTTACAAGCTGTGAGGGTCTCATAAAGACTTTTCTCCCTACGAGTCGTGAGGATCTCGTAGGTGTATTTTCTCCTTGGGAATCGTGAGGATTCCTAAGTGTGTTTTCTCTTATAAGTCGTAAGGATCCTATAAGAGAGTTTTCCCTCTTACGAGTCGAGAGGACCCGTAAGCGGTTGTTTCCCTCCTTATCGAGATTCAACTTTGGAAAGTGTGACCCGTGGATAGTATGCAAGAGACCGTTTTGGGCCGACTTGCAGGGTCCCAGTGCTTAGGAAACAGGTTTTTTAATCCCTACTGCCTAAGGCTTTATCTCACGAGTCGAGACGCATCGAGAAAATCTCGCAAAGACATCAATTTCCTCACGAGTCGAAACGGATCGAGCAGATCTCGCAAGAACATCTTAACGTCGCATTTAACCTCTGCTCTTTACGACAGAAGCCCGTTAAGGTTGGTGGTACTTAGGGTTTTGGCCATCGTACCGTCGCATAAGCTGATATAGTCCTCGATAGGCAATCGTGCTGTTCGAGTAGCCCTGCGACTGCCGTGTCTCTGATCCCTTCGGGGGCTGGACAAGACGTCTTCAAGCAATCCTCCTTAGCAGTTTGACCGTCAGAAGAGCAAGCGCTAGGAATTTGCCATGCCGCTTTTTACTTGAGGTTAGGCTCATTTTGGAGAGCCCCGATGAGTCATAACCACTCCGCGATGGTGTGGGGATGATCTCCGATAGTCTTTCGGGCTTTATATGAGTTGCCGTTAAGACCCTGAAGCTAGGAATTTGGCCTTTGCTTCGTTTGCTGGCATTGCGTCTGCTGTATCGAGACGAATGTTGCGGTGGGAACTAGGGATTTTGCCGTGGCTCCGTTTGTTTGATGACGTTACGTCTGCTGTGTCGAGACGAACGTTGGGGTGACATCCCGTCTGCTGTATCGAGACGGACGTCGAAGTGGTGACCACTCCACAATGGTGCGAGATGATCTCCGATTGTCTTTCCGGTTTTATATGACTTGCCGTTAAGACCCTGAAGCTAGGAATTTTAGCCTTCGCTTCGTTTGCTGGCATTGCGTCCTCTGTATCGAGACGAATGTCGTGGTTGTCTTTAGGTTACTGGTGAACCGCCGAGGTTTGGAACTAGGGATTTTGCCGTGGCTCCGTTTGTTTGATGACGTTACGTCTGCTGTGTCGAGACGAACGTTGGGGTGACATCTCGTCTGCTGTATCGAGACGGACGTCGAAGTGGTGACCACTCCACACTGGTGCGAGATGATCTCCGATTGTCTTTCCGGTTTTATATGACTTGCCGTTAAGACCCTGAAGCTAGGAATTTAGCCTTCGCTTCGTTTACTGGCATTGCGTCCTCTGTATCGAGACGAATGTCGCGGTGGGAACTAGGGATTTTGCCGTGGCTCCGTTTGTTTGATGACGTTACGTCTGCTGTGTCGAGACGAACGTTGGGGTGACATCTCGTCTGCTGTATCGAGACGGACGTCGAGGTTGCCTCTAGGTTGCTGGTGAACCGCCGAGGTTTGGAACTAGGGATTTTGCCGTGGCTCCATTCGTTTGATGACGTTGCGCCTGCTGTGTCGAGACGAACATCAAGGTGGTGACCACTCTGTGCTGATGCGAGATGATCTCCGATTGTCTTTCCGGTTTTATGTGAGTTACCGTAAAGACGTTGAAACTAGGAATGTGGCCTTCGCTTCATTTGCTTTGTCGTGTCTGAATCCCTGCTGGAGGAAGAACGCTGAGGTTGACATTTCGTCTACTGTATCGAGACGAACGTCATGGAGGTGACCACTTCATGTGAGATGGTCTCCGATTGTCTTTCCGGTTTTATGTAAGTTACCGTTAAGACGTCGAAGTTAGGAATGTGGCCTTCGCTTCGTTTGCTTTGGTGTGTCCAAATCCTGTTGGAGGAAGAACGCTGGGGTTGATATTTCGTCTACTGTATCGAGACGAACGTCAAGGAGGTGACCACTTTCTGTGAGATGGTCTCCGATTGTCTTTCCGGTTTTATGTGAGTTACCGTAAAGACGTTGAAGCTAGGAATGTGGCCTTCGCTTCGTTTGCTTACACTGCGTCTGGTATATTGAGACGAATGCTGAGGTGGAGCTGGGATTTTGCCATCACTCCGCTTTGTTTTGACCATGGGGTCTTTTGTTAACTTTGCATGTACACCCCGCTGGGCTGCGAAGGAACGCCGTTGGTGACATTGCGTCTACTGTATCGAGACGAATGCTAAGGTGGAGTTGGGATTTTGTCGTTACTCCGCTTGATGGTGTAACATCTGTGTCCTGTTGGAATGAGGAGGCACACCGTTGTTGATCTCCAGGCTGTAGACGTGGCCATTGAGATTTGGAACTAGGGACTTTGTCATGGTTCCGTTTCGTTGCGATTCTGAGGTCAGTTGTTGACGTCATGTCTGCATCTAGTTGGAGTGAGGAGAAACGCCGTTGGTGATCTCTAAGTTGTCGATGTTAACGTCGAGACCCTGAAGCTCGGGTTCTTCGTTTGCTTCATTTGTTGACATCGTGTCTGTAATATTGCGACAAATGTCGAGATGGTCTCTAGGCTGTCTATGAACCGTCGAGATTTGGCTTCGCTTTCTGATGGAGCCTGTTGGGAAGGTATTGTTCCCTTTTTATCTGTGCCCCTGGATTATATACAGGGATCGATGTGATTTCACCTGTAGGGCAAAAGTTTCATTTTTTCATTTTTTTTTATTCTTTCCGCGATGCTCTATCATTTCAGCTTTTATATCGCGAAGGTCGCGATTGCCCAATCATTTCAGCTATTTTTCGCGGTGCCCAATCATTTCGGCTATTTTCTTTATTTTTACTCGCTGCTTTTTATTGCGAGTTGCCCAATCGTTTCGGCTGTTTTGTATACATACATTTTTACTTGCTGATTCTGTTTGCAAGTTGCCCCATCATTTCGGCTATTTCGTATGCATTTTTTTTTTGGGCTCGTTGATTTTTTTTTTTTTTTTGCGAGTAGGGAATTTGGGGTCTGATACCAATCTTGCCATCAGTATCGCTGCGACTGGAATATTACCAAGAGCGAATCATCATTTGCCTTGAAAGGACTTGGAATTTGATACCAGTCTAGGCATCAGTATCGCTGCAACTGGGATATTGTCAGGAGCGAATCATCATTTGCCTCTGTCGATGTCGAACAAAGGTGGCTTAGTAAACAGGGTTAAGGGTCCTGTCGGCTAAGGCTTTTGACTTCATAAGCCGTAAGGGTCTCACAAAGGTATTTCTCCCTACAAGTCGTGAGGATCTTGTAGGTGTGTTTTCTCCTTGGGAATCGTGAGGATTCCTAAGTGCATGTTCTCTTGTAAGTCGTAAGGATCTTACAAAAGGGTTTCCTCCTTATAAGTCGAGAGGACTTACAAGTGTTGTTTGCTGTACAAGTATATTTCTAGTCACGGATGGGACTTTGTTAGGGAAATATTTATTTGCGCCCGTGGATTGTATACAAGGGCCAATATTGGACCACTTGTAGGGCAATGTCGAAAGTTGTGGGGGTTGCTTAAGCACAGATTTAGGCCTCTATGATTTAAGACTTTCAAATCTTATGAGCCGTAAGGGTCCCACAAGAGAGTTCTCCTTACGAGTCGTGAGGATCTCGCAAGTGTATTTTCTCCTTAGGAATCATGGGGATCCCTAAGTGTGTTGTTCCTTTGTGAGTCGTAAGGATCTCACGCAGGTGGTTTCTCCTTACAGGGTCGAGAGGACCCTATAAGTGTTTCTTAACGAGGTTGCGCCCTTTCAGGTTTTCACAAACACTCGCCGGTAGCCCTGCTGTTTTTACTCACGGAGCCCTTTCGGGTTTTCATCCGTGCCCATTTTGCTTGTGGACATACCGTTTTTTTTATTCTCTTTTTTTTTCTTTTCTTTTTTTTCTTCTTCTTTTTTTTTCAAACGAGGTCGCGCCCTTTCGGGTTTTCACGAACACTAGCCGGTAGCCCTGCTGTTTTTACTCACGGAGCCCCTTCGGGTTTTCATCCGTGCCCATTTTGCTTGTGGACATACCGTTATTATTATTTTTTATTTTTATTTTTTTTTAACGTCAGCCTGAAGATGCTGCGGGTTGGGAGTAGTTTAACGACGTTTCGGTCATTTGCAAGTTTTTAAGACATTGCGGTCCATCATTAGTTTAAGGACATCTCGGTCCGTTGTTAGTTTAAGGACGTTTCGGTCCGTTATCCAGTTTTACGACGTAGTGGTCCGTTAGGCTTTCTCTATGAATGAGCATGATGCCCCCGGCGTGTCCATATTTTTCGGAGCATGCGGTTGTGGCGGGTTCACCTTCCAAATTTCGGACAACGCGAACTTGCCCTGTTGGTATTGGTCTTCAACCCAGTTTTTGAAGACGTAACAGTCCTCGATCAGGTGACCTACTGTTTGGTGGTAAGGGCAATAATTAGGATTATTAACGTCGCCTGGCTGCAACGGACGTTTTGGATTCGGCAGATTAATGAGTCTATTGCGCACTGCCAGCTCGAACAGTCCCCTTGTTTTATCTTGCGGAAACGAGTAAGGACGTTTCAACTTTTCCTGGAGGGATTGCCGCTTGTTGCTTTGGCAAGCAACCGGTCTAGGGTCACCTGATTGCTGGTGAGTGCTGGCGACGAGGGCCTTTTTTCCTTTTCTTTTATCCTTTTTGTTCGATCCTTTGTTTATGGGGCCGAGATTTTTTCCGAGTAGCATGCGATTGCACGGCTGAACGTTCTCGCGGCTTCTCAATTCCTTTATTTTTGAAATAGATTCCCCGAGGGAAGAGTTGGGGGCAGCTTCTTCGTCAGAGTCGCTTCCAAAGGTGATAATTTGTGATCCCTTGAAGTCGGCTATATGACAGTCGGCGGTGGCTCTTTTGCGCTCATCTATCGCATTTTTCCGATGTCCACAAGCTTCACACTTTGTCCTGTCGAAGTGTCGCTTTTGAGCGACATACCCTTGCCACCAACAGTTAAAGGATTCGCAGTTTTCGGTAGGATGTATGATCTTCTGATGATCTAAACAGAAGTTAGGGTGCATCTCTATCTCAGAGAAAGGATTTTCTTCGGAGGGCGGTAGCTTCATCCCTACTGATAGAGCTTTGGCGAACCGTTTCCTCGTCTTGAATTTGTTTTTACCCGCAGTGTATGGCTTTTGATTTGACGGGAATACCTTGGTTCTTTCCAGTATGGTCATTTCATGCTCTTGATTGGCTTTTGCTTTCAGACGAATTTCATTTAGGAAGGCATCGATCAACTTGTCTGACGGCCGCGGAATTTCTGTTTCAGGGTTCGTCGTTGATTTCTCAGCGCAAGGATCCTCCTCATCATCCGTCAGTGAATGAGAAATCACATGACAAGTCGCTACGTAGTCTTCGGATTCATCCGATAAGTTTTCTCCATCGTTTTCATCCTCGACGAAAGAACAAGTTGCCCCCGGCGTGTCCGTCTTCTTTGGAGAGTGCGGCTGTGGGGGGTTTACCTTCCAGCTTTCAGACAGCGTGAACTTACCTTGCAGGTATTGATCCTCGATCCATCCCTTAAAGACGAAACAATCCTCAATCGGGTGACTTACCGTTTGGTGGTAAGGGCAATAATTGGGATTATTAAGGTCGCCTGGCTGCAACGGACGTTTTGGATTCGGCAGATTAATGAGTCTGTTGCGCACTGCCAGCTCGAACAGTCTTCTCGTTTTATTCTGAGGAAACGAGTAATGAAGTCCTAGCCTCTCTTCGAGGGATGGGCGTGGACGCACGTTGTTTTGGAGAACGACCGGCTTTGAGTTGCTCGACTGTTGCTGAGCGTTGGCGACGATGATCGCTTTTCCTTTCTCATTTTGGGGATCGGGTCTTGGAGGAGACGGTTTATGGCCCATCTGGTCCATTTGGGCTAATTTGTCGATCAAGGCCTGGAAGGTGGTCGGCCTGAAGAACATCATGAATTGCGAGATGGTCGCCTGCGGATCGAGAGTGCCCACAAACATGCCTACCGCAGGTGCCTCTTCTATGCGTTGTTCGCATTTCGACCATAGGTTTCGCCATCGTGTTGCGTATTGGACCCACGTTTCGCTGGGCCTTATCCTGGCATTTATCAGTGCTGTAATCGGGGTGCGTTCACTAGCACTTGCGAATCTTTGTGTAAACAGCAGTTCCATCTCTGCAAATGTTTTGACAGAGTCGTTAGGTAGCTCCGAATACCATTCAAAGGCTATTTCTGCTAAGCTGCCGACGAATTGACGTAGCAACAATTTGTCATCACCTCCAGTATTGCCACATAAGGCCCTGAATTGAGCGACATACTGATGCGGATTCCCTGTCCCTTTATATACGTGGAATTTAGGGATCGTATATCCCGGCGGGTAACTGATTTGGTCGTACAAGCTCGGATACGGTCGTCCAGTTCTAACAATTTGCCCAGTCGCTTCATTCGCCTGATGAATCCGGATCTGCTGAGCTATATAATCGTCTAGAGCAGTCTTGGAAATGGTTTCATCTTTGGCTGCTGAAATAGATGGCGGAGGATTAGATGTCTCCCCTCCGTCATCTTCAACAATGATTGGAGGGTCTTCAGCTGGAGGGTCCGGCTGTGACATCATCCCTACCATATCTTGGAGGAGGAGGGCCATTTTCCTTATGCTGGCTGCTTGTTCCGCAGCCTCATTATCCTTTTTTTCTAATATCCGGCGAAAAAACTCAGCGCCAGTTTCTTGTTCTTGACGCTCATCCGAGGATGTTTCAGAGCTTTCTTTTGGCCCAGTGAGTGCAGCCATTGCAGTCATTATTTCCTGAAGCTTTTGTTGTTGCTCCTGGGCTTTCGTCACGGATCGGGTGAGCGGTCGGTGGCCCGTAGAAGTGCGGCTTTCCTCCTTTCCAAAAGCCATATAAACAGTGTGCACTACCATGCCCCCAGACTTGGGGCGTTTGTGTTCGGTGTCTTTGCGATTTACCGAAGACACATGGGCTTTTTGCGGCCTCCTTTTTTGAGTGATCGGAGTTAAGGGAGCCGTTGTAGTGGGCACCCAAGTAGCTTTTGCTTTTCGTGGTTTGACAGAGTAATCCTTCCCCTGCCGAACCTTCATCTTTTTCTGTCGTCGGAGGCAGTCTTGATCGATCACCGACTCTTGGACCTGTCGCCAGACTTTGTAAATTTTAGAGGACAGCCATTGAGGGGGCTGCTCTAGCTTCTTCTCTGGAATATTCTTCACAGATGAAGAAGTTCGCTTTAGCACCGCAATAGGAGAGTTTCTGCGCACCGAGTTCAGCAACTCAAAGCTGTTCCTGGTTGGAACAGCAGTATCGATCCTCACCATCGGAGCTGACGGAGTTATCCCAGAGGGGGAGTTGCCCCCAGCCTTCCTTACTCGACGCCAGTGGCGACGTCGAGAGTGCCTTGCTGATGGAGTTGTTTCAGCTATAGGGGTGACCTTCTCATGCCCCCTGTGTTGGTCAGAATATGCTGGTACCAGCCTTTTAAAGATCGACGTCCGTTGAACGGGGACGGCCAACTTGTTAGAAGCGGACTTCTGAACATGGGAAGCAACCTTGGTGATTTTACCAGGAACGGGAGTTGGAATGGCTATCCGTTTCGGGATAACGCCTTCTGGTATGGCAGGCTTCTTCATGAGCCTGTTAGAGCTCTGGCCTAGTCCGTTAAAAACTGAAGCAGTGGAGTTGGACGACCCGTTGAGAGGGATTGCGGCAGTGGTAAGCCGATCAGAGACTGACTTCTTTAGGGCTTCTTGCAATGTCATTGGGGCGTTGAAGCTCATTGGTGGGAGCATGGTCCCGAAGAATAATCCAGTGGTGGCCTGAGCTACCTGCTCCACCGGCATTTTGAAAAGGGAGGCCGCTTGGGGCCCATAAGTCACTCCTCCAGCAATGACGGAGCGAGAGTTATCGCTGTGGACGATGCAGTTCGAAGCCATTGATCTTCTGTTTTCTGCACGGAGCAAGACACCAAATCTTAGTACCTTAAATCCACAGGCAATCACAGCAAACCGCGATTTGTTCGCGAACACGACACACGAAGTGTGGAGTGGAAAGAGGAAGAGGTCCCACCGGGCGTGCCAGAATCTGTTCCCCTCCGAAAGGCGGCGCACAGGACCGCGATGTCCTGACGCTGGCATTCGGGGCAGATGCTAATTGGTTTTATCCGTCTACCTCTCCGAAGATGCCAAGTTGATTTATGGCATCGTGTATCGGAGGTTTAGACGGATGCGGCCGATGTAGCAGACTTCGTCAGATTCCCCCTCAGGATGAGGGGTTTTTGATTGTGGGGACGCTCTTCCCTGCAGGCGCAAGCCCCTGCAGTTAATTACGCTACCGCATCGCGGTAACAACTTTCTCTTTCTCCAGAATTTCACTTCGTGTCGTGTGTGTTTGTTTTATTTGTGGTTGCCCGTGGATTGTATACGGAGACTGAGTGATGCCGTCACCCGTAGGACGTGGATTAGTCCAAATCCGTATTTAGTTAGATTTGGGTTTGGTGTTTTTACTTTAAGGATGCCTTAGTCGCGTTGCGGCTAAGATCGACTTAAACGTTCGTTAGGGATACGTTAGTCCTGTTTTAGACTAAGATCAACTTAACGTAGTGATTAATTTAATGTATGGCCATCGGGACTCGTCACCTCTCTGACGTCGTTGAAGGATTACAACGACAGATGTCAGAGGAGCTCGGAGATGTACCCTCGAACCAGAGTTGATTGGGAGTTTTATAATCCATTTGAATGTTTAAGGATACGTTAGCCGTGTTTGGGGCTAAGATCAACTTAAACGGGACCGTTTAGATCCGGCAAAAGAGCGTTTGGAGGCTCTATTGTTCCAGTTTAAGGACGTGGTGGTCCGTCGCCAGTTTAAAGACGTGGTGGTCCTTCGCCAGTTTAAAGACGTGGTGGTCCATCGCCAGTTTAAAGACGTGGTGGTCCATCGCCAGTTTTGAGGACGTGGTGGTCCATCGCCAGTTTAGGGACGTGGTGGTCGATCGCCAGTTTAGGGACGTGGTGGTCCGATATTAGTTTAGGGACGTTTCGGTCCATTATTAGTTTAAGGACGTTCCGGTCCATTATTAGTTTAAGGACGTTCCGGTCCAACATTAGTTTAAGGACGTTCCGGTCCGATATTAGTTTAAGGACGTTTCGGTCCGATATTAGTTTAAGGACGTTTCGGTCCACGAGTTTAAGGACCCCGCAGTCCATATCGATGTGTGGTCGTTGGGACCCGTCACCTCTTTGACGTCGTTGAGGAATTACAACGACGGATGTCAAAGGAGTTCGGAGATGTACCCTCGAACCGGATGTAAATTGATTTAGAAGAGCAATTTTGCTCAGTCAATTTAATTTAAGGACTTATGGCCAAAATTGGGCTAAGTCCAGTTGAAATGTTCAACATTTTATTTTCTTTTGCATTGCATTTCTTTTTATTTTTATTTGGGCTTTACCCAGAAAGGATGCAAAGCATCAATTTGTTTTGGGCTCTGCCCCTTTTTATTGTATTGCAATTTAATCTGGCCTACTAGGCCCCTCTGATTTGGGCCTGGCCCTTCAGTAAAATGCATTGCATTTGTCAGGCGCTTTGCGCCAATCACTGAGCGCAAGCGCTTGTGGTGAGGACACGTGTCATGCTCTAGTGAGCGCAAGCGCAACAGCGCAGTGCGCTGCGCTAGTGCGCTGTGCTGTTGTGTTGCTGACACGTGGCGCGCTCTGGTGAGTTGCGCCCGTTCCAGAGAGCGAAGCTCTATTTCAAGGCGCGTAGCGCAAGTTGTTCTGCAGCTGACACGTGGCGCGCTCTGGTGAGTTGCGCCAGTTCCAGAGAGCAAAGCTCTATTTCAAGGCGCATAGCGCAAGTTGTTCTGCAGCTGACACGTGGCGCGCTCTGGTGAGTTGCGCCAGTTCCAGAGAGCAAAGCTCTATTTCAAGGCGCGTAGCGCAAGTTGTTCTGCAGCTGATACGTGGCGCGCTCTGGTGAGTTGCGCCAGTTCCAGAGAGCAAAACTCTATTTCAAGGCGCGTAGCGCAAGTTGTTCTGCAGCTAACACGTGGCGTTCTCTCAGGAGCGCAACAGCGCAGCTTGGAAGTGCAAAGCACTAAGAATCTTTTTAGATTCCAGAACAGAAGTGCAAAGCACTATTTGTTTTCTTTGATCTAATTAGGATCAAAGAAAAATGAGTTTTTCTCTTTATTTCAAGAACCAGAGGTTCATAAAAGTGCAAAGCACTATTTTTTTATTTTTTTATTTTTTTTTTGTTTTAAAGAACCAGTGGTTCATACGAGTGCAAAGCACTATTTATTATGTGAAGATCATTGATCAATGATTTATCAAAAGAGATTTCTTTTCTCTCGTGAAGGTTTTTACCTTCTTCTTTAAATTTTTCTCAGAGTTCTCTATGTTTGAAGCTCTTGATTTTTTTTTAAGAAATGTTGATGCCTTCTCTTCTCTTCTTGGCTCCTATTTATAGGAGAAGGAAAAGAATCAATTTGTTTAGCAAATCTCTCCTTGAAAGATTTGATTTGATCGTTGAGAGATTTGATTTATATTTATCATTAATCTGGGCCTTTAGATTATTCAGTGAATTTTATTCACCGTGGATTTTAAATCCAAAAGATATTCTATTTATTATTCTGATGAGATTTTCAGGGAAATCTTTCCCTGTCCAAGATTTTTCCATAAATTGATGATTTTTAATCATCTTTGGATCTTTAATCCAACGGTTCCCATAATCCTTTTCCATTTGGAAAGATTTAGAAGCTTTTAGAATTTTAATTCTATTTCGAAAGATTTTTAGAGAAATTTAGAATTTTAATTCTACTAATCTGTAAGGTTTTCAAAGCCTGTCACGTGCTGGCACGTGACCCTTGGTCACGTGTGAGCACGTAACCCCGAAATTGGTTCCTTTAACAGTCGCTTGTTCATATTGTTGTTTTAACCATCACGTGTCAACACGTGACCATTGGTCACGTGTGAGCACGTGATATTTCATTGAGATAACTTCTGATTTTTAATCAGGGAACAGATTTTAGAATTTAATTCTATTCATTATTTTAGAGGCCTTAAGAGCCCATCACGTGTCTGCACGTGGCCCATGGTCACGTGTGAGCACGTGATGTCCCGTTGGGGTCTTTTCTAAGTTTTTATTATATCTTCTAACTCCTCCAGCGGATTCTTAAAAGCCCATCACGTGTGAACACATAATGCCTCATAACTTTTGATCCCGGATGAATTATGAAGCCCATAATATATCAAATCGAAGGGTTTTTCGAGACGCTTTCAATACAATCAGAATTTATCCGTTTCTCCTTCGGGAGTTTGTCAAAAAACAGCCTGGAAGATACTGGTTCGTATTTCCTTAAGCGTATCGCTGCCATTTGATACCTTGGACTCTTTTGCGCAGAAATTTTTGGCGGGAACAACCCGGTCGGATACTTACAGTGGGCCCGCTATATTTGTCGGCGAAGAGGTTGCAGCTACTAAAGCTCGGATTGTATCCTGCGATCTACACTTCCTTGCTCCAATATTCTGCACCTCCCACATGGTGGATTAAGGCGTTTTTAGAGCAGTGGAACATTTCGACCCACACCTTCCTCTTCTTGGATCGAGAAGTCTCCATCTCCTTAGAGGGATTTGCCGAGGTTTCTGGTTTACCCGTCAGGGGAGAGCATTATGAGGAGCAGCTTCCTACGGATGAGTATATTTTTGCCACCAAACCGGGGGTAATGGGCCTTACTCCAGAGAACGCCATTCAACACCAGTCCCCAAGTTTGATAAGGGTGTTGAATATGTATGAGAGTCTCTTCCTCGAATCCGGAGGCCGGGGGGTCAGCTTTGCGGACTTCATTGCCTATTTTCTTCGCCCGGAAATTTTGTCGCGGCAAGGTGAGAAGTTTGCCAAACTTGATGATCCTTTCGGCTTTGGATTAGATCGCCGGCCAATATTGGAAGCCGATCAAAAGAATTTCTTTCTTCCCAACGCCGCGATCATTCCCTTTTCAGAGATTGCCGCTCTGGGCATTGATGAGGAGTCGTTCTTTCTAGGGTTCCTGGGTTTATGGTTAAGCTGGTTTGCGCTTCCCATGCACCCTCGCTACATGAGGCCTTCTGTCTTCTACCCCGCGCATCGAATGGTTGCCGGAATACAAGTGGCCGTTGGGATTGCTGGGCTAGCCCACCTGTATCACGGCCTCAACTTGGCAGCAGACACTACTGAGCCGGGGGTGCAGCCTGCCAACTTTTCAATGCATTATTTCACCTCATGGTTTGAGTTGCACGCGCTCGGGGTCTTCGGCATCCACAGAAGACCTTCTTTTTATGACAGATGCAAGTTTCCTCGGA
This sequence comes from Agapanthus africanus, assembly GCA_030015575.1. Classification (NCBI taxonomy): domain Eukaryota; kingdom Viridiplantae; phylum Streptophyta; class Magnoliopsida; order Asparagales; family Amaryllidaceae; genus Agapanthus; species Agapanthus africanus. Next base: position 134,678,792 of record JASDDO010000024.1, on the reverse strand, counting down.
TAATGCATTTAGTCGACGCGTCCATTGTAAGCCCGTCACCGCGGGAAGCTAGGGGTTTGCTCCTTCGTCCACGCACGGTTGGAGACGGCATGTCCTTCACCGACAAAATTTTAACCGTCGGCCAGGAATCTGCGAAGACGGTGCTGTCATTACGGGACATCTTTAAAGACGGGGCCTCTGTGCTGAAAGCTCGGGAGATTCTTCACCTGTACTCCATCAGGCCGGGCTTTCTGGTATTTCGGCAAAATGATGCAGCGTTATTCATGAGGTACAACCCGCATCGTTTTGCTCAGCAGTTAAGCTACAACCAAGGCGTTCCGCTCGAGGCCTTCCTGTCAGAGCCACCTGCGACTGAAGAGGGTATTCGGAATGCAATGCACCATTTTATACGATTGAACACCGGCTCCAGTTTCTTTATTAGTGAGCCGAGTTGTGTCCCGAAAGCCCTGAATGTATATGTGGCGTGGTACCAGCATTCGATGGGCACCGTTATCAGAGAAGAGAAGTGACTGCTGCTCGATCGCAAGGGTGCACCCCCTGCCGGTGATCGAAATGTCCCTCTGAAGCAACGGACCATTGTTCGTCCTCCCTTAAGAGAAGCTGTTGCGGTCGAGGTCCCGCATGATAGGCCTGAGCTGCCGATACCCCGTGCTCCCGTGGAAACGGTGACTGTGGCATCTCCCGAGTCTGGTGTAGGTTCATCTATCGGGACTCGTCGTCCTAAGGTGCTCGTCAAGCGTAAGCTTGTGTTGGCGGCGACTGGTAATCGCTCGCAGAAGAAGAAGAAGAAGTCGATACTTGCTGCCGACGTTGTATTCGGTCAGGAGCCTCATGCTCCTTACAGTGAGGGCTTGGGCGAATATGGGACCAACGAGGGTCTATTCATAGCGCCGGACGATACCGATCTCGAGGCTGCTATTGCAGCTTCCGAGCGATTAGCAAGCCACAAAGCGGGACTGGCCATCCTCGCGCAATCAAGTAAATATCAATCGTACCTTTCGTCATTTCATTATATTTTTATTATCATGTTGTAACTGACGTTTTTCCTTCTTTAACAAGACTTTCCACTGAAGAGGCTCTTGCGGCTTCCCTCAAGACTTTTGAGGAGGAGGAGAGGATTCGCGCTTCGCTGGGCCTTGGTATATTTCGGCTCATTGTGCCTTCATTCGCCTTTCTTATGGATAATCTGACCCCTCTCTTTTTATCTTATCGCAGGGACTACCTTGACTCAGGTCATGCCCAGTACAGTGCCGATCCCGCCGGGTGACGTGGAGATGCTTCCAGGGTAAGCTATCGAAACCCCGGCCTCCTCAGTACTGCCGAAAGAGGCTTTACTTAAACGACCGATGACGGATGCCACAATGGCTCCAGAGGTAACTATTGGTGCGGATGATAATGTCCCGTTGACAAAGGTTTTGAGAAGATCCGCTCTTACGGCCCGGGCGGAAAGGAAGCGCAGAATGCGCGCATCAAGGGAGCGTAATGCCACCTTGGCCGCAGGTGCAGGCTCAAGCGCTACTACCCCCGCCCTTACTCCTTCAGAGGATGCTCCGGCCGCCCTGTCCACCGCTCACAGACAGGCAGCACGTGCGACTCAGGAAGCAGTTGAAAGACCGACCCAAGGTGACGTAACATTGAGTTCTTTTGTCAACGTTTTAATTTTCAGATTCTCATATATCCTATCCTGCAGGGCCGAGTCCTGATGAGGAAGTGGTAGGTGAGATGGCGGCAACCGCCGAGCCTGAGGTAGCCACTCCTTCTCAAGAGTCTGGAACTGTCCCAATTGCCACTCTCTTATCTTGCGGTTCATTGCCCTTGCCGGGTGCTGCGAGTGTCACGACGATTCTCGTGGAGTCGAGGGATGAGGCTACGGGCGGCGAAACCATTCCGATGGAGGAGGGTGAAGTAATCGTTGTATCCAATGACGTCCTTGTCGCGGTCTCGACCGGCGACTCACCGGGTAGATTTTGGGTCATTGCTTTCCTTGTTGTTCTGCAATCCCTTTCAATCTCTCTTGACAGTATTTCTCTCATTTCTAATGCAGGTGTGGCGAGCATTGAGGTTGTGCCATCCGAGGAAGCATCGCCAGTTGCTACTTTGGCGGTGGCCGCCCCTTTGCCTTCTCATGTATCCTCTCAAATGCTGGAAGGTACGGATTTGTGACCCATCGGTTCCATTATAGGCAGCATACTTTATGTACTGACATCACATTATTATATCCTTGCAGGAGTCCTTTTCGATCACCTGTATCAGGTGCTGCACCCACATTTCTCCTTCCAATCAGAGATTGACTCATCTAGTGGCGCTGGTGAGTACAGTTTTCAGCTAATGTCTTTTCTTTTACGGGCAGCCAAATCTTTTTTCTAATTCTTCTTTGTTTTCACTGCAGCACTACAGATTGAAGGAGGAGACGAAAGAACAGCTGCGCCACCAGTACTCCCGGCCTTGCCTGCTGCAGCCGGTATAGTAAACTCCTTTGTTCATGTAGCTTTTATATTTCTTGAACCGTTATTTGACTGTGATTTGCTTTGTAGCTGTGATACCGACTTTAGCTCCGTTCGAGTCTAGAATCATAATGCCAGCGGGCCCCTTTTCCAGATGTCTATCTTTAAAAGACGCTGTGAATAGTCTGCGTATGTTGAGCGATCACCTCGAGGAACTTGACGCGGAGACTCCTGCCCTTGCTGCAGATTTTGCTGCTGAGGTTAATCCCATGCTGGCGACGCTCGTGCACTTTCATAGCGAGGGCGTCGTTGAGTCTTGGGTTAATCACTGTAGGAAAATTAAGGCTTGTCTGCATGAGCTCGAGGTCGGACATCCTGCTCCTGATGTCCTGGCTGTGAACTCTCAACGGGCTGCGTGGGTCGAGCAAAGCACTCCCTACTCCCGCCTCTTGAACAAGAAGCGGCTTTAAAGCGTAAGGAGTGTGAAGAGACTTTAAGTGAATCTGCCCGATTGCATGCTCAGATTGATGCAAATGCTATACAGTTGAAAGCTACCTTTGAGGGCCTTCTACGATGTATTTCTACGGGCTAACGCTGAGGCAGAAGCTTGACATAATCGAGCGAGACGCGCAAAGTCGTGGAGTAGCTCAGCGGGTCACTGATGAGCAACATTCATCTTATTTGCAGCAATGGGCTCAGGTTGAAGCGGAGTTGGCCGCGGCAGCTGACCGTGAAAAGGGGTTAAAGGGAGTGCGGGAGAAACTGACTGGTTTATTGAAAACGCCCCCTTCTCAGTAGCTGTTTTGCTTGTAATCTTTGAATAACATGTATCTTCTTTTTCTTTTCTTTTTTATTCCTTCATATGATTCAACTTGTATTTGATTGAATTCATGAATAAAAGATACACATTTTTTGTTTGTTTTATCGTTGCTTTCTTCTCTTTTCTTTGTTGCCGGCATGTTACCTTAGTAAGCGTAGCATGTAGGTGATAGAGAGCATTCCGTCTTGAACTCTTCGAGAGGTAGTGATGGCTTAGGAAGCAGATTAAGATCTGCTGCCGAAGGCTTTTCAACTTTATGAGCCGTGAGGGTCTCATAAAGACTTTCCCGCTACGAGTCGAAAGGATCTCGTAGGTGTATTTTCTCCTTAAGAATCGTGAAGATTCCTAAGTGTGTTTTCTCTTAAGAGTCGTAAGGATCTCACAAGAGAATTTTCCCTCTTACAAGTCGAGAGGACTTGTAAGTGGTTGTTTCCCTCCTTATCGAGATTCGACTTTGGAGAGTGTGGTCCGTGAATAGTATGCAAGAGTCCATTTCGGACCGACTTGTAAGGCCCCAGTGCTTAGGAAACAGGTCCTTATCCCCATTGCCTAAGGATTTTCCTTACGAGTCGAGAAGTTCTCGCGAAGACACTAATTTCCTCACGAGTCGAGACGAGTCGAGAAGTTCTCGTAAGAATGTCCTAACGTCACAGTTAAGCTCTGCTCTTTACGACAAAGGTCCGTTAGGGTTTGTGATACTAGGGTTTTGCCCGTCGTACCGTCGCGTTGGCTGATGTAGCCCTCGATAGGCAATCTTGCTGTTCAAGTAGTCTTGCGACTGTCGTGTCTCTGATCCCTTCGGGGGCTGGACAAGACGTCTTCAAGCAATCTTCCTAGGCAGTTTGACCGTCGGAAGAGCAAGCGTTAGGAATTTTGTCATGCCGCTTTTTACTTGAGGTTAGGCTTAGTTCGGGGAGCCCCGATGAGTCATAACCACTCCGTGCTGGTGTGGGATGATCAATGATAGTTTTTCAGGTTTTATATGAGTTGCCATCAAGACCGTGAAGCTAGGAATTTGGCCTTTGCTTCGTTTGCTGGCATTGCGTCTGCTGTATCGAGACGAATGTCGCGGTTGTCTCTAGGTTGTTGGTGAACCATCGAGGTTTGGAACTAGGGATTTTGCCGTGGCTCCGTTGTTTGGTTGTCGCGTCTGAACCCTGCTGGAGGAAGAATGCTGGGGTGACATCTCGTCTGCTGTATCGAGATGAACGTCGAGGTGGTGACCACTCCGCGCTAGTGTGGGATGATCTCCGATAGTCTTTCGTGTTTTATATGAGTTGCGGTCAAAACCCTGAAGCAAGGAATTTGGCCTTTGCTTCGTATGCTTTGGCGTGTCCGAATCCTGTTGGAGGAAGGACGCTATAGTGACATCTCGTCTGCTGTATCGAGACGAACGTCGAGGTGGTGACCACTCTGCGCTGGTATGGAATGATCTCTGATAGTCTTTCAGGTTTTATATGAGTTGCCGTGAAGACCCTGAAGCTAGGAATTTGGCCTTTGCTTCGTTTTCTGGCATTCCGTCTGCTGTATCGAGACGGATGTCGCGGTTGTCTCTAGGTTGTTGGTGAACCGTCGAGATTTGGAACTAGGGACTTTGCCATGGTTCCGTTGTTTTGACCCTGGGGTGATATTGCGTCTGCTGTAACGAGACGAATGCTGAGGTGGAGCTGGGATTTTTTCATCACTCCGCTTTGTTTCGACCATGAGGTCTTTCGTTGACGTTGCATCTGCATCCTGCTGCACTGTGAAGGAACGCCGAGGTGACATTGCGTCTGTTGTATCAAGACGAACGTCGAGGTGGTCTCTAGGTTGTCTGTGAACCGTCGAGATTTGGAACTAGGGACTATGTCGTGGCTCCGTTTGGTGATGTTGCGTCTGAGTCCTGCTGGAATGAGGAGGAACGCTGTTATGGGTCTCCAGGCTGTAGATGTGGCCGTCGAGACTTGGCTCTTTTTCGGATGGAGCCGGTGGGAAGGTATGGTTCCTTCTTTGTTTGTGCCCCTGGATTGTATACAAGTATCGATGTGATCTCGCCTGTAGGGCAAAAAGTTTCATTTTATATATTTTTCTTTCCACGATGCTCTATCATTTCAGCTTTTATATCGCGAAATTTGCGATTCCCAATCATTTCGACTATTTTTCGCAGTGCCCAATCATTTCGGCTATTTGTTTTATTTACTCGCTGCTTTTTATTGCGAGTTGCCCAATCATTTCGGCTATTTGTTTTATTTACTCGCTGCTTTTTATTGCGAGTTGCCCAATCATTTCGGCTATTTTGTGTGCAGACGTTTTTACTTGCTGATTTTGTTGCAAGTTGTCCCATCATTTCGGCTATTTCGTATGCATTTGTGGCTCGCTGGTTTTTCGCTGCGAGTTTGGGATTGGACACCGATTTCGGCATCAGCATCGCTACAACTGGGATATTGCCAGGAACGAATCATCATTTGCCTTTGTCGATGTCGAACAAAGGTGGCTTAGTAAACAGGGTTAGGATCCTGTCGACTAAGGCTTTTGACTTCATGAGCCGTAAGGGTCTCATATAGGTATTTCTCCCTACGAGTCGTGAGGATCTCGCAGGTGCGTTTTCTCCTTAAGAATCGTGAGGAGTTTTAAGTGTGTGTTCTCTTATAAGTCGTAAGGATCTTACAAGAGTATTTTCTCCTTATAAGTCGAGAGGACTTACAAGGGCTGTCCACTGTGTAAACATATCCCCAGTCGCGGGTGGGACTTTGTTAGGGAAACGTTTATTCGCGCCCGTAGATTGTATACAAGGGTCGATATTAACCCGCTTGTAGGGCAAAATTGGAGATTGTGATGGCTTAAGAACAGGTTCAGATCCCTGTAGCTTAAGGCTTTTGAATCCTATGAGCCGTGAGGGTCTCAAAGGGGAGTTCTCCTTACGAGTCATGAGGATCTCGTAAGTGTAATTTCTCCTTAGGAATCGTGTGGATCCCTAAGTGTGTTTCTCCCTTGTGAGTCTTAAGGATCTCACGCAGGTATTTTCTCCTCACAGGGTCGAGAGGGCCTCGCGAGTGTCTTTTAACGAGATTGCGCCCTTTCGGGTTTTCACAAAACTCACCGGTAGTCCTGCTGTTTTTACTCACAGAGCCCTTTCGGGTTTTCATCCGTGCCCATTTTGCTTATGGACATACCGTTTTTTTTATAATTATTTTTTATTTTTTTATTTTTTTATTTTTGTGTCAGCCTTGGGATGCTACGGTCCGTAGTAGTTTATAGACGTCCTGGTCGTAGGTCCGAGATTTTTCGGGCAACGTATGATTACGCAGCTAGATTTTCTTGCAAATCTTCGTATCATTTGTGTCGGAGGTGGATTCCTTGAAGAGAGGGCTGAGTGTGATTTCTTCATCAGAGTCGCTTCCAAAGGTGATAACTTGCGATTCTTTGGGGTCGACTATGTGACAGTTGCCGGCGACTTTTTTGCGCTCATCTGTCGTGCTTTTCTGTTCCCGATGAGCCTTGCGCTTCACTCGTTGAACGTGTTGTCGGTGGGCAACATATCCCTGCCACCACTTTTTAAAGGCTATGCACTCCTCGATAGGGTGTGCAATCCTATGATGGTATAAACAGAAGTTAGGATGTATGTCCGCTTCATCAAGATGTATACCGCCAGGAGAATTTCCTCTGGAAGAGGGCCACTTCATTCCTATCGACAGGGCCCTAATGAATCGTTTCCTTACTTTAAGCTTGCTTTTGCTGGCGATAGGGATGCTTTTCTCCGGTTGGGGTGCCTCGACCTTTTCATCCAGTCGTCGGCGTTTGGCTTTTTCAAATATGGCCATCTCGCGCTCCTGATCAGCTTTGCTTTTTAGACGAGCTTTATTCAGGAATGCGTCAATTATTTCGTCTGATGGCCCTAAAAGTTCCGGCTCAGGATCTGCCTGTTCACACCATAATATTGCATTATTATATTCCTCATTCTTATTCTTTTTATAAATAAACAGGTGCTTTTGACGCATGTCTGCTACATGTTACAGGTTACATGTTCTTAGACAGAAAACAGTGAAAACGATGTAAAGACGATGAAAAAGTGGACTTTGACCAACAAATAGAAGACTCTTGATCAAGCCTACATCAAAGATAAAATTCACAAAGTACAAGGCAATGCAAGGTCCAAGATTACAAAGCGAACGGTTAAAAGTCCACCGCAATTATTCACTGGAGATCTGGAAGAAACATAGAAGCTATTTTAATAAAGAACCAAATAATAAGGAAGCCCAAAGATCCAAGGCCCAATACTTTCTTTAAAGAGACAGAGACATAAAATTTTAACAAAGCTTGAAGTCTACTTTGACTAGGTCTTCTTAAGGATATTTTGGTAAATGTAGACATGCAAATCAATTGTAACCTAGGGTTTCCTATTCTCTATAAATAGGAACTCTACTCATTGTAATTTCTTATGCCTCCCTATGCCTCTTTTTTATAATAAATCGAGAATTCTTTATGGAGAGCATCGGTGTTTCTTTTCAATTCATGAATTCAGATCTGACAACCCTGCGTTGATGATTGGAGAGATGCATCTGTAAGTAGATTTAATTCCTTGCTCTAGTTTAGATTTTAATTCTTGCCTTAGGTAATTTTTATTCTCTGCCCTAGATAAATGTTCTTCAATTCCCTAATGAGTGAGTAGTTTTCTCGCTTGTTAGGGTTAGGAATGGGGAAGGATTTGAGAGACGAAGATCTCTCATCTCTTTTCTTTGCCAATCTTTTATGAAAATTAGAACTCCATGCATACCTTCTTATTCCGCTCCCTACGGCACTCTACCCTCGAGGTAACGGTGATACCGTAGTCTAAAGGCCCGGATTTTAAGGTTTTCCATGGAGGTTAGGGTAAAGATTAAGAAAGGGAGGACAAGGATCTAGAGGAAGAATCAATCTTCCCAATCATCCTAATCCCCTTTGTTAAGATTTACCATAACACTAATATGATATCTTTAATTAAAGGCAATGGAAAAAGATGTAGATCTTTGTTTACCAAATTTTCCCTAAACCTAATCCTAGCAAGTTTCTAATCCTAGTAGCATACAACTTTAATTTTTAGATTTAATAATCAATCCGAACACCCTTCGGAATTAACTCGTTAGCGCGATTAGAAAATTCACAACATCCCTGTGGACCGACCCGTACTCACCGGCTAGCTGCAAAGCGACGCCGTTCTTGATTGCGGTTACAAATATTTTTTATCTATCTTTTAGAAAGCGCGAGCACGCTAAATCACTTCAATCAAATGGCGTCGTTGCCGGGGATGGCGTAGAACTTTCCTTTTCGCGATTTCGGGTTAATCAAAATTAAAAAAAAAATCATAAAAATCTAAAAAATATAAAAAATATAAAAATATATATCATCTGTTATTTTTGGAAAGGGTACTTTGTTGTTTAAATTTTGCAGGATCTACAATCGAAAGACGGATCTGGAAATCTACAGGAAGCGAAACAGCAAATAAACGATCCTATCAACAGAAGATTGCAACAACAGAGGAACAGAAAAAAATTTTGAGGACCGAGTCAACAAGTCAACCGCGCGATCTGGTGCCAAAAAAAAAAGCGCCGGAGGCTCTTCCGGCCGCGGAACCGCCGCCGGAGACCACTTCTGGCCGCGGAACCGCCGCGGCCTGGTCGGTTCAGGAAAAAAAAGAAAAAAAACAGGGGCAGAAGCGCGAAAAAAAAAGAGCTCTGTATGTTTCTCTGTTCCTCCTCTGCAAAAATTTGCATATATTTTCTGAAAAATTCCTGCAAGATTTTGTGTGCTTTAAAAATCTCTCTCTTTCCAAATAACAATCTTGTGCAGGATTTTTGCGCCTAGATTAAAATAGAAATTGATTGCAAGTAATCTTTTTGTTGCACATCTTTTCTCGAAAATCTTTTTGCAACATTTTTTTCCAAATAAAGATTCTTTGTGATATGCTTAAGATAATAATTGATTGCAAGCGATCTTTTCTGATTTGCATAGCCTTAATCTTTTTGCTAAAAATATCTTTCTAAATAAAGAGCAAACGGAAAAAGGAAAATTTTAATTAGAAAACTTGCAAATTTTGAAATTCACAAAAAAGATTTGATTGCAAGTGATTTACTGTTTTGCATATCTTTAATCGGACTTTAAGGGGCTTTTGACCAAATCAGATTGGGTGGGGATTTCATCACCCTTCCCAGGACCCCAGAAATCACATAAAGCATTTTGCATCGACCACAATTAATAAAAAATACTAGACTCGGCCCTAAGGAAATCGAGCTCAATAGGAAAAGGACTAGTATATGCATCGACCGTTTATCCTAACTGATTTTGCGGTGTCTAGGCTAGTGGTTTTTAATTAGGCCCACTGTCGTGGTGGTTCCTTCCCACTTACCTGGCCGCAATTGGCGGTGAAGAGGCGGTTTGAGGTCCTATTTCTAGCCCTTTGGAACAGTTAGGAGCTGTCTAGCTGACCTAGGTGACCCTAGATCTCGGACTGATTGTGAATTTCTGGTTATTTGCATTTGTGTCTTAGCCCTTTATCGAAAATTTTTGCAAAACAAATAAAAAAGAATAATAAGAGGAATTTTTTTTTTAAAAAAAAGGACTTGCAACTTTTGTCGCTGAGAAATCCTTGCACCACCTACCTTCTTCATCTTCTCTTTCTTCTATCATGGGTACCCCACATAATAAATCACTTGCCGAACTTTGGTATCCCGAGCCTAATTTTGCGTCGTTCGGCAATTTGTTCGATCAATTTAAAGACGATCCTTCCATGCCTAAAATATCTTTGAAAGATCAAATAGAGGCGTCTAGGAGAAACAATTCGACTTTTCAACCCACTTTGTGTCAACCAAGTCAATCTTTACCACCTACATATGTTGATACCACTTTTTCAAGTCCTTCTGTCACTCCTAAGCCGATGTCCATTGCTGAGCATATTGCTCAATCTCGCAGCCGATCTTTCACCCCTCTCCACTCAGCTAGTTCTAGGGATCCACAAGACTATTCACCTTTTTATCCATATGTTGACCCTACCCCTGTCCAATCACCCACTTCCTACCAGTCCTACCCGACCTTCCCACCTTCACTAGACACTGCTTCTACACAGCCTTTTGGGAGTTTCACATATCCAAACAATTTCGAATCTTTTGCCGAAACCCCTTTACCACCCAAGTCTAGTTTGGAAGAGGCGTTGGAGGCGTATATCGCAGCAACAAACAAAATGGTTAGGAATGTGGAAGCGTCCGTAGCCACCCTTATGCAACCTGCTGAACCGGTAGCTAGTTTCCAACTAGCTCCAAATTTTCCAATGTATGAGAAGGCGGTTGGACAGAGAGAGAATGTGAGAGGATTTCCAAATCAAACCTACCCATACCCTATTGAATCCAACAACTCCAATTTTCAAACATGTGTCCAAAATGATGAGTTGTGTGATTTTGTAGTGCTTGATTTGCCAGATTGTGAGGAACCCCTTTCGAGTGAAACAGCACCTAATCCGTTTGACCTTTACACTTCCACTCTAGAACCTACATTGATAAACATCCATGCTTTTGAGGAGGTGTCTAAAGAAATTGACTTTCACTTGATTGAGGATATAGACGCCGGGAATATTTCGGATGATGAACCTGTCGATTTAATTGAAATTTTATGTTCAAATCATCATCCCGAGTTATTAAATGTTTCTCCCGAATCTCATATGCGTCTTGATTTTGATGATAATGGCATGGATGAGTTGAATATTGAGGAGAATTATGAGGATAATATTGAGGAGAGTGGTGAGGATCATATCGAGGTTGAACCATTTTTCTTTGATGTGTCGGATTTTCCAATTCATCCTCTTGAACCTTTACCTAAATCACCCTCCCTCTTTTCCATCGTTCCGACCACACTTCATGTCACGCTTGACGACTGTGAGCTTGAAAACTTTTCCTTTGAATCTGACACAGTTCCCACAGCCGATGACACTTACGAGTGTTTCACTTTTTCGGACGATATTGAAGTCTTACCGCCCGAGTTCGAGTCCTTTGCATTTTCAGATGGGTTAGTTAATCCTTCAGACTCGGTTGCTTACAGTCGTTTCGAACCATTGATGGAATCTTTCCAGTTCGACACAGTTTACTACGGTAAGAATGATATTATCCCTAATTCACTTCCTTTCGTCCTTCCTATTGTTCCGACCGTGCAAGTGACCATGACGCTTTCATCTCAAATACCAAGTTCGGTGTACCCATGTTCTCTTGCGAATCTTGAGGGATTTGACCCTATTTCTCGACGAGTAGATAGGTTAGTGTAATCGCTCATAACATATCGGTCATCACATATTGCGCTAATTTATTCATTCAATTTACACCCTCAAGATCGTACTCCACTTCCTTCTTCTTTTCGCCATTCTTTCCCCCCACCGAGACCATATTCTACCATTCTTCTTTCCACACGGTCTCGCGTGTTTCTCATTTTCTTGCACCAACTATACTATTACCACGATAAGATTTTTGAATGGTTGGTGCTAACTTTTGGGTTGTGCAAGGCCAAGCTTAAGTTTGGGGGAATCTTTGTATATATGTATATATTTTTTGTTTTCTTTTCTATAAAAAAAAAATTTCAAAACATTAAAAATAAAAAAATTATAACTAAATAAACAGGGGAGTGCCGGTATTTTGACCCTCTTGGTTTAGCATGACAGTGAGGACACTGTCAAGTTCAAGTTTGGGGGTATGCTCGGTACGTCTTCTTCCTTCGCATTCATTTGTACATATTTTTTTTGCATTTGCATACTTATTTGAAAACCCATAAAAATTTGAAAAATTTCAAAAATTATAAAAATTGCTGTATTCAATTTTGGCTAATTGACTTGAGTTTGACAGATAGGTTAACTGGCTAGGAACAACTAGATCTTAGACTTAGTGAATTAAAAACCCTAAAAATAACATTCCTTAAAGTTTAACGGTAGAAAGTATATGCCTTGTAGTTTATTTAGAAATAGGCAAATTTTGGGTTCACTTCTTGGGCAAAGTCTAAACAAGGGAAGAGTATTGATGTTCTTATTAGAGTATAAGTTTGAAAAATAGTTCCTAGCTTAGGTCTAGATTCTGAAAATGTATACCCTACAACTTGCACAATCACGTACCTTGAAACTTGGAATAGTAGAAGAGACCTTGAAATGCTCTTGTCTAAAGTCCTTAGTACAATGAAAATAAAAGAAAAAAAAAGTGAATAAAGAAAAAAATGGACACTGGTTTTTGTGATTACTTAAGGCTGTAAAAATAGAAAAATATTTAGCGAGGGTGCTTCATCACCTAGTGCCTTAGACCAACTGGTTTGGGAGTCACTGCTAAAGCCTTGGGTGTTGCAAGACTAGGAAGTGCGCTTTAAAGTGCAAACATATCTAGTAATCGGTTGTTGGTACCTCAAGAAGTATTAACGGTCGCATGAAGGATGTGTAAGCAAAATTCAATTAAAAATTCACCTACTAATAAGTACTTTGGACAACGGACAAGAGTATGATTGCTTGATTTGAATTTCCAAGTGTAGGGGTGATATTTACACACACGTGGGGATATGTGATTGGAGTTTAGATGAGAGAAAGGAATGAAGAATAGAACTTGTATCTTTAGTAGAGTTGATAAAAATTCCTAAGTGGAGATGGAACCCTAGAAGGAAAACTTAGGAGATGCCGAAAGCTAAGTAGGTCTACATAACATATATAATCTTAAGTTAGATGATGAGGAAGTGTGAAGAATATGGGTGGATAATTTACGGGTCGTAGATAATAGAATTCCTTGTTAGAAGACCTAATTGAAAAACAAAAGTCGAACAGCCAAATTGATAGGATTTTGTGGGTGTAATCCGCTGAAAACCCTCAGGAGACAACACTCCTCCTACTAGGGACACCTAGAGGTTTAACGGCTTGTTTCACGTGCTCAGTGCAATCGCGTTTCCCTGCGAAAGTGCGGTTAGGTTTTTGTAGAGAATAAAAAATAAGTTTGCTCGAGGACGAGCAAAAGATAAGTTTGGGGGTATTTGTTCACACCATAATATTGCATTATTATATTCCTCATTCTTATTCTTTTTATAAATAAACAGGTGCTTTTGACGCATGTCTGCTACATGTTACAGGTTACATGTTCTTAGACAGAAAACAGTGAAAACGATGTAAAGACGATGAAAAAGTTGACTTTGACCAACAAATAGAAGACTCTTGATCAAGCCTACATCAAAGATAAAATTCATAAAGTACAAGGCAATGCAAGGTCCAAGATTACAAAGCGAACGGTTAAAAGTCCACCGCAATTATTCACTAGAGATCTGGAAGAAACATAGAAGCTATTTTAATAAAGAACCAAATAATAAGGAAGCCCAAAGATCCAAGGCCCAATACTTTCTTTAAAGAGACAGAGACATAAAATTTTAACAAAGCTTGAAGTCTACTTTGACTAGGTCTTCCTAAGGATATTTTGGTAAATGTAGACATGCAAATCAATTGTAACCTAGGGTTTCCTATTCTCTATAAATATGAACTCTACTCATTGTAATTTCTTATGCCTCCCTATGCCTCCTTTTTATAATAAATCGAGAATTCTTTATGGAGAGCATCGGTGTTTCTTTTCAATTCATGAATTCAGATCTGACAACCCTGCGTTGATGATTGGAGAGATGCATCTGTAAGTAGATTTAATTCCTTGCTCTAGTTTAGATTTCAATTCTTGCCTTAGGTAATTTTTATTCTCTGCCCTAGATAAATGTTCTTCAATTCCCTAATGAGTGAGTAGTTTTCTCGCTTGTTAGGGTTAGGAATGGGGAAGGATTTGAGAGACGAAGATCTCTCATCTCTTTTCTTTGCCAATCTTTTATGAAAATTAGAACTCCATGCATACCTTCTTATTCCGCTCCCTACGGCACTCTACCCTCGAGGTAACGGTGATTCCGTAGTCTAAAGGCCCGGATTTTAAGGTTTTCCATGGAGGTTAGGGTAAAGATTAAGAAAGGAAGGACAAGGATCTAGAGGAAGAATCAATCTTCCCAATCATCCTAATCCCCTTTGTTAAGATTTACCATAACACTAATATGATATCTTTAATTAAAGGCAATGGAAAAAGATGTAGATCTTTGTTTACCAAATTTTCCCTAAACCTAATCCTAGCAAGTTTCTAATCCTAGTAGCATACAACTTCAATTTTTAGATTTAATAATCAATCCGAACACCCTTCGGAATTAACTCGTTAGCGCGATTAGAAAATTCACAACATCCCTGTGGACCGACCCGTCCTCACCGGCTAGCTGCAAAGCGACGCCGTTCTTGATTGCGGTTACAAATATTTTTTATCTATCTTTTAGAAAGCGCGAGCACGCTAAATCACTTCAATCACTGCCCCCAATTTCTTTGCGTCAGGAGCTTCTTCACCGTTTATTAATGAGTGAAAGATCACATGGCAGCTTGCCACATAATCCTCAGGTTCATCCGACGCGTCTTCTCCATTGTCATCATCTCCATCCTCAAGGACGTGGCTGAGGAATTCTTGGAGTGTGACTGGGGTCCGCGCCTTCTGATTATATTCTTCCAGCGCGTCAATATGTTTTTGCAGTTCCGTGCACTTGTCATCGAGCTTCACGGGGTTTTTGGTCTTCTTCTTCTTCTTCGAAGACTTTGACGGTTGGGTGCGAATGTTTTGTCCACCATCACTATTAACTCCCAATTTTGGGCGTGGTTTCAGCATCCCCTCGATGATCTTCGGCTCTAGCGGGCTCTTCCACCTGATCGCCGGACATGTTTGAAGATCTTTCAGCATTCTTTTAGTTTTTGCCGAGAGAACGACTTCCCATGGAGATGAGCATGATGCCCCCGGCGTGTCCACCCTTTTAGGGGTGTGCTGTTGTGGTGGATTTACCTTCCATTTTTCGAATAGCGTGAATTTGCCCAGTTGGTATTGGTCCTCAATCCAGCCTTTGAAGACGAAGCAATTTTCGATTGGATGGCTTACTGCTTGGTGGTAAGGGCAGTAATTAGGATTGTTGACATCGCCTGGCTGCAACGGACGTTTTGGATCCAGCAGATTGATGAGTCTGTTGCGTATTGCCAGCTCGAACAGTCTCCTCGTTTTATCCCGGGGAAACTAGTAAGGACGTCCCAGTCTGTCCTCGAGGGATGGGCGTGGACGCACGTTTTTTTGGCGAACAACCGGCTTTAAGTTGCTCGGCTGTTGTTGAGTATTGGCGACAAAAGTCGCTTTCCCTTTCCCCTTTTCGTTTCGAGATTCCAGCTTTGAAGAAGACGTTCTATGACCCATTTGGGCCAGCTTGTCAATCAAGGCCTGGAAAGTGGTCGGCTTGAAAAATATCATAAATTGGGAAATGGTCGCTTGAGGGTCAAGGGTCCCCACGAACATGCCCACGGCAGGAGCCTCCTCTATGCATTGTTCGCATTTTGACCATAGGTTCCGCCACCGAATGGCGTATTGAACCCAGGTTTCTCCCGGCTTCACTCTGGCGTTGATGAGTGTCGTGATCGGGGTGCGTTCGCTAGCGCTTGCGAAATGCTGGGTGAATAGCAACTCCATTTCTGCAAAGTTCTTGATGGAGTCGTTCGGGAGCTCAGAGTACCATTCGAACGCCGTCTTCGCCAAGCTACCGACGAATTGGCGGAGCAGTAGCTTATCATCCCCTCCAGTGTTGCCCCAGAGAGCCCTGAACTGAGCAACGTGCTGATGCGGATTTCCCGTTCCCTTATATACGTGGAATTTAGGGATCGTGTGTCTCGGCGGGTATTTTATTTGGTCGTACCAACCCGGATAGGGTCGTCCAGTTTTAACAATTTGCTCAGCCACTTCATTCGCCTGGTGAACCCGTATCTGCTTAGCGATGTAATCATCCAGGGCGGCTTTTGAGATGGTCTCCTCTTTGGCTGCTGATAGAGTCGGAAGAGGGTTTGATGTCTCCCCTCTGTCGTCTTCGAGGGTAATCGAAGGGTTTTCAGCTGGAGGATCTGGCTGTAACATCATCCCGACCATGTCTTGGAATAGGAACGCCATTCGTTTTATATTGGCAGCTTGTTCTGCTACCTCTTTTTCTTTCCTCTCGAGCATTCTTCGGAGGAATTCAACATCATTTTCTTGTTCCTGACGCTGCTCTGAAGTCTCTGGATTTTCTTTCGGCCTAGTGAGTGCGGCCATTGCAGTTAGCATCTCCTAAAGTTTCTGCTGCTGCTGTTCCTGAGCCCTTGTTATCGATCGAGTAAGCGGTCGATGACCCGTAGAAGCACAGATTTTCTCTTTTCCGGAAGCCATATAAATAGTGTGCACCACCATGCCCCCAACTTGGGGCGTTTAGGCTCGGTGTCCTTGCGGTTCATCGCGGACACGGGGGCCTTCTCTGGCCTCCTTCGCTTATGAGCGGTTGACGTCGAGGGAGCCGTTGCAGCGGACACCCAGACGGATGACCTCTTCTATGGTACCGCGGGATGGCTCTTTTCTTGTTGAGCTTTAAGCTTCTTTGGCCGGCGAGAATAGTCCTAGTCGATCACCGATTCCTGGACCTGTCGCCAGACTTTATAAATTTTGGAGGACAGCCGCTGAGGGGGCTGCTCCGGCTTCTTTTCTGTAGTAGTCTCCGTAGGTGGAGGAGATCTTTTCAGCACGGCAGTCGGAGAGTTCTTGCGGAACCTCCTAAGCGGTTCGAAACTGTTCCCAGTTGGAACAGCAGCATTGATTTCCACCGTTAGAGCTGGTGGAGTAAGTCCAGACGGAGAGCTGCCCCCAGCCTTTCTTACTCAGCGCCAGTAACGACGGCGAGCATGTCACGCGGATGGTGTTGGTTCAGTTGTGGGGATGGCTTCGTCATGCCCCCTGTTCTGGTCAAGTGCTGGTGGTATCAGCCTCTTGAAGACCGACGTCCGTTGAGTGGGGACAACAAACCTATCAAAAGCAGACTTTCGCGCGGGAGGAGAAGTTTTGACGACTTCGTTTGGGGCGAAAGCCGAAACAGTCAACCTTGCGAAGACCGAGTCCTTGGCAGGAGAAGCTGCTTTGACGACTTCGAGAGCAGGAATGGCTATCCTTTTTGGGATAACCCTTTCTGGTATTACGGGCTTCTTGGCGTTCTGGCCCAGTCTATTGAAAACTGAGGTAGTGGAGTTGGGCGACCCGTTGAGAGGGGCCGCAGTAGTAGTGAGCCGATCAAAGACCGACTTCTTAGGAGCTTCCGACGGCGTCGGGGCATTGAAGTTCATGGGTGGGAGCATTGTCCCGAAGAACAATCCAGTGGTGGCCTGAGTGACCTGTTCCACCGGCATAGCGAAGATGGAGGCTTGGGGCCCGTAATTCACTCCTCCGGATGAGACGGAGCGAGAGTTGCAGTTGCAGTTAATGCAAGTTGAAGCCATTGATTTTCTGTTTTCTACACGGAGTAAGACACCAAATCATAGTACCTCGAACCCAAGGGCAACCATATCAAACCGCGATTCGTTCGCGAAACACGACACACGAAGTGTGGAGTGGAAAGAGGAAAAGGGCCCACCGGGTGTGTCAGAATCTGTTCCCCGCCGAACACAGAGACGCGACCGTGCAGGTCCGTCTTGCCTGAATTCGGGGCAGATGCTAATTGGTGCTATCCTTCCACCTCTCTGAAGATGCCAAGTGTTTCCCCCAATCAGAGCAAAACTCTGTTTGAAATTTAAATTTCAAAATTGAAGCAACGCTTCAGATGCAGCGCCAAGTGCGCTGCGCCCTAAGAAGCGCACCATGTGTGTGATAGTGCTGAGTACGCTGTGCTCCGAGCAGCGCACCACGTGTCAAACACGGGTGCGCTGCCTTTTAAGCAGCGCACCACGTGCAATGCACGGGTGCGCTAGCGCTACAATTAAAAAACTCCCCACCATTAGATCAAAGATCTAATAATAATGACAAATCATTAATTAATCAGAATTAAATTCTGTTATGGAAAGATTTTCCAATCTTGATTAAAAACAAGAAGATTGCCTTCTGTAAAACAGAAGCCCTAGGATCAAAGATCCAATGGTGGGGAAACATCCCCAAATCAATCAGAGAAATATCTCTTTAACTGATCGAACTGATCAGCTTGCCCTATATAAAGGCCCCGAGACTTCAAGTCTTACATAAAGAAACCCCCCCCCCCATAAACTTTGAGAAACTCAAAGATAAAGAGCAAGCTCTTGTAAGAAGATATTTCTTCAAGGTAAGAATGAAGGATGATGTACACAGAGATGAAATCATCTCATGATTAAGAAAGAAGAATTCATTTCTTTAAACAGATCATAGATCTACAAGACAAAAAGTCTTTCACAAAGAGATCAAAAGATCTAATCATAAAATAAAAGAAGAACATAATTCTTCTCACAGATCATGGATCTATAAAGGCAAAGTCTTTCATCAACATAAGAGATTGGAAATATCTCCTGTAAAATAAGAACTGTTGTTCTTAGATCTTGAGACAAAGTCTCTTTTAAAAGAACATAAATTTGTTTTCCAGATCATAAAATTGATCAGATGCGCTTTGCGCTCTTGAACTGCGCTTCTGCGCTCTCTGGACTGGCGCTCAGCGCCAAATGCGCCACGTGTCAATTACGTATGCGCCAATTAACAACTTGCGCTTTGCGTTTCTGAAATAGCGCACTGCGCTCATAGGCTGGCGCTCAGAGCCAAGCGCACCACGTGTCACTCACGTATGCGCCATTGAACTGAAAGCGCAATGCGCTCAGGGATTAGCGCTCAGCGCTCATAAACTGGCATCATGCGCTCATCATCTGGCGCCTATCACGACACGTGTCCCTTACATGTGTGCCACGTGGCAGAAACGCACTGCGCTTTTTGATTGGCGCAAAGCGTCTAGCGCGCCACGTGTTGCGCTGACAGAACATAAATTGTTCTTTAATAAGCCCAGAGCTCTGATGAATGCTCAGTATTCAATAAAAGATAAATTCATTGTCAAGATATAAATCAATGCTTAGCATTGTTGAAAGTGTCAAGCCCAAATAAAGGCTCAACAGCCCAAAATAAAATGTTAAAAATTTATTGGACTTAGCCCAATATTGGCCATAAGTCCTCAACTTATATTAATTGAGCCTATCTGTTCATAAATATTTTAACAGATCTTAGCCCCAAATTGGACTACAGATCTCTCAACCAACTCACATCAGTTCGAGGGTACATCTCTTTACTCCTCTGATATTTGTCGTTGTAATCCTTCAACGTCTTCAGAGAGGTGACGGGTCCCGACAACCAAACATTCTACGGACTGTGGGGTCCTTTTAAACTCATGGACTATGATGTCATTAACCTTGACTGTGAGGTCTTTAAACTCATGGACTATGATGTCCTTAACCTTGATTGTGAGGTCTTTAAACTCACGGACTATGATGTCCTTAACCTGGACCGAGATGTCCTTAAACTAATATTGGACCACCATGTCCTTAAACTGGTCATCGACCGTAATGTCCCTAAACTAAACAATAGAGCCCAAATGCTCTTTTGTCGGATCTAAACGATCCTATTTAGTTGATCTTAGTCTGAAATGAGACTAACGTATCCTTAACAAATATTTAAGTTGATCTTAGTCTCAAATGAGACTAACGTATCCTTAAACCAACCCCCAAACCCAAATCTAAGAAAATACAGATTTGGACTAATCCACGCCCTACGGGCGACAACATAAATTAGTCTCCGTATACAATCCACGGGCAACCAAAAACAAAACAAATACCCATGACACGAAGTGGCCATCTGGAGAAGGAGAAAGTGGTTACCGCGATGCGGTAGCGTAATTAACTGCAGGGGCTTGCGTCTGCAGGGATGAGCGTCCCCACAATCAAAAACCCCTCAAATGAGGGGGAATCTGACGAAGTCTGCTACATCGGCCGCATCCGTTTAAACCTTCGATACACGGTGCCATAAATCAACTTGGCATCTTCGGAGAGGTGGACGGATAGCACCAATTAGCATCTGCCCTCGGAATTCAGGCCCTGACGTCCCAACGTCCCGGTCGCGTCTTTTCGGTGGGGAACAGATTCTGGCACGCCCGGTGGGACCATTTCCTCTTTCCACTCCGCACTTTGTGTGTCGTGTTCGCGAACGAATCGCGGTTTGATATGGTTGCCCTTGGGTTCGAGGTACTAAAATTTGGTGTCTTGCTCCGTGCAGAAAACAGAAGATCAATTGCTTCAACCTGCACTAACTGCAACTGCAACTCTCGCTCCGTCCCGTCCGGAGGAGTGACTTACGGGCCCCAAGCAGCCTCCATCTTCGCTATGCCGGTGGAACAGGTCACTCAAGCCACCACTGGATTGTTCTTCGGGACCATGCTCCCTCCAACAAGCTTCAACGCTCCTGTACCAACACAAGAAGCTCAAAAGAAGTCGGTCTTTGATCAGCTTACAACTACTGCGGCCCTTCTCAACGGGTCGTCCAGCTCCAACATCTCAGTCTTTGATAGATTGGGCCAAAACTCTAATGGGCCTGTGAAGAAGCCCGCGATACCAGAAAGGGTTATCCCAAAAAGGATAGCCATACCTGCTCATGAAGTCGTCAAGGCGGCTTCTCCTGCCAAAGGGTCGGTCTTCACAAGACTGACTGTGTCGGTTCCCACTCTAGGAGAAGTCCTCAAAGCTGCTTCCCCTGCCCAAAGGTCTGTCTTTAACAGATTAGACATTGCTTCTCAACGGACATCGGTCTTCAAGAGGCTGACGCCGGCGACAACCCTTCACCAATGCAGGGGGCACGAGGAAGTCACCCCTACAGCTGAGACAATCCCAACGGCTCGACACGCTCGACGTCGCCACTGGCGTCGAGTGAGAAAGGCTGGGGGAAACTCCCCTTCTGGATTGACTCCGCCAGCTCCCATGGCGGAAATCGATGCTGCTGTTCCAACTAGTAACAGCTTTGAACTGCTTAGGAGGGTTCGCAATAACTCTCCGACTGCCGTGCTGAAGAGATCTCCTCCGCCTATGGAGATTACTACAGAAAATAAGCCGGAGTAGCCCCATCAGCGGCCGTCCTCCAAAATTTATAAAGTCTGGCGACAGGTCCAGGAATCGGTGATTAACCAGGACTACTCTTGCCGGCCAAAGAAGCTCAAAGCTCAGCAAGAAAAGAGCCACCTCGTGGTACCACAAAAGACATCATCCGTCTGGGTGCCCGCCGCAACGGCTCCCTCAACGTCAACCACTCAAAAAAGAAGGTGGCCAGAGAAAGCCCCAGTGACCACGGCAAACCGCAAGGACGTTGAATCTAAACGCCCCAAGTCCGGGGGCATGGTAGTGCATACCGTTTATATGGCTTCCGGAAAAGAGGAAAGCCGTGCTTCTACGGGTCATCGACCGCTTACCCGATCGATAACAAAGGCTCAGGAACAACAGCAGCAGAAACTTCAGGAAATGCTGACTGCAATGGCTGCACTCACTGGGCCAAAAGAAAATCTAGAAACCTCGAAGCAGCGTCGAGAATAAGAGACCGATACTGAGTTCCTCCGAAGAATGCTCGAGAGGAAAGAAAAAGATGCTGCGGAGCAGGCAACCAATATAAAACGAATGGCTCTTTTGTTCCAAGACATGGCTGGGATGATGTTACAGCCGGAACCTCCAACTGAAGACCTCCCGATCATCGTTGAAGACGACAGAAGGGAGACATCGAACCCTCCTCAGGCTCTTTCAGCAGCCAAAGAGGAGACCATTTCCAAGGCCGCTCTGGATGATTACATTGCTCAGCAAATATGAGCTCACCAGGCAAACGAAGCGGCTGGACAGATCGTTAAGACTGGACGACCTTATCCAGGCTGGTATGACCAAATAAGGTACCCGCCGGGATATACGATCCCTAAATTTCATGTATATAAAGGGACGGGGAATCCACATCAGCATGTCGCTCAATTCAGAGCCTTGTGCAGCAACACCGAGGGTGATGATAAACTTCTGCTCCGCCAGTTTGTTGGTAGCTTGTCGGAGACGGCATTCGAGTGGTCTTCTGAACTTCCAAACGACTCTGTCAAGACATTTGCGGAGATGGAACTGCTGTTTACGCAAAGATTCGCGAGTGCTAGTGAACGCACCCCAATAACGGCATTGATCAATGCCAGGGTGAAGCCAGGTGAAACGTGGGTGCAGTACGCAATACGATGGCGAAATTTATGGTCAAAATGTGAGCAGCGCATCGAGAAAGCGCCGGCAGTGGGCATGTTCGTGGGCACTCTTGACCCTCAAGCGACCATCTCGCAATTTATGATATTTTTAAGCCGACCACGTTCCAGGCCCTAATTGACAAACTAGCTCAAATGGACCAGATGGGCCATAGGCCTTCCTCTTCGAAGCCGGAGCCGCGGAATGAAAAAGGGAAAGGAAAAGCGACTTTCGTCGCCAATGCTCAACAGCAACCCAGTGGTCCAAAATTAACGGATCGACTAGACGAGAGATGGCGATACTATAATGAGAAAATGAAGCGCACTTATTCATTTCCCCGGGATAAAACGAGGAGATTGAGCTGGCGGTGCGCAACAGGCTCATCAATATGCCGAATCCGAAACGACCGTTGCAACCCAGCGAGGCTAATAGTCCCAATTATTGCCCCTACCATCAAACGGTAAGCAATCCAATTGAAGATTGCTTCATCTTCAAGGGATGGATTGAAGACCAGTATCAATAGGGCAAATTTGCCATGTCCGAGAATTGGAAAGTGAACCCACCACAGCCACACGCTCTCAAGAAGACGGATACACCGGGGGTATCATGCTCCTTCATAGCAGAAGCTCCATGGGAGGTCGCTCTTTCAGCCAAGACGAAAAGAATGCTGAAGGATCTCCAAACATGCCCGGCGATCAGGTGGAAAAATCCACTGGAACCCGAGATCATCGAGGGAATGCTGAAACCACGCCCAATTCCAAAGATTGGCGGTGATAGTCAAAATGCCGACGCCCAGCCGTCAAAGTCTTCAAAGACGAAAAAGAAGAAATCCAAGAAGCCCGTGAAGCCTGGTGACAAACGCACGGACCTGCAAAAGCAGATTGACGCGCTGGAAGAATATAATCAGAAAGCGTGGACCCCAGTCACACTCTAAGAATTTCTCAGCCATGTTCTTGAGAACGGAGATGATGACAATGGAGAAGACTCGTCGGATGAGCCTGAAGATTATGTGGCAAGCTTCCATGTGATCTCTCACTCGTCAATAGACGATGAGGAAGCTCCTTATGCAGGGAAACTGGGGGCAGATCCTGAGCCGGAACTTCTAGGACCATCAGACGAAATGATTGATGCATTCCTGAACGAAGCCCGTCTTAAAAGCAAAGCTGATCGGGAGCGCGAGATGTTAATATTTGAAAAGGCCAAATGCTGGCGACTAGACGAAAGGGTCGAAACACTCCCACCGGATCAAAGTACATCCGTCGCAAATAAAAGCAGGTTCAAAACGAGGAAAAGGTTCGCCAAAGCCCTATCGGTGGGAATGAAGCTGCCACCCTCCGAAGGAAACACTCCTGATGAAGAGGATGTGCATCCCAACTACTGCTTATATCATCGAAGGATTGCGCACCCCACCGAAGAGTGCAACGCTTTTAAAAGCTGGTGGCAGGGATATGTTTCTCACCGACAACATTTCAAGCAGATGAAACGCAAAACTCGTCGGGAGCAAAGAAATATAACCGAGGAGCGCAAAAGAACGACTGGCAACTGTCACATGGTCGATGCCAACAGATCACAAGTTCTCACCTTCTGGAGCGATTCTGATGAAGAAATAGCCCTTGGCCCACTCTTCAAAGAACCCACCTCCGAGGAGAAAGAAATGAAGACCTGTGAGAACATTCAGCTGCGCAATCGTACGCTGCCTGAAAAGAATCTTGGGCTCGCGAACGGTGGGTCGAATAGAAAAGATAAGGGAAAAGAAAAAGTCCCCGAGGACATCGTCTTAGATGATCAAGTCGTCAAGGAGCTGACAGCTAAGGACCCGCCCAAGAAAAGTAAGGTGGATTACAACATTCTGGCATACCTGAGGAAGATACCCTCATAGCTCAGCATTCACGACGCCCTTCTGCTATCAAAAGAAGCGAGAGATTCTCTGATCAAAGCGTTACAAGAGCCCGAACAGTTCCAAGCTTTCCTCGCCAAAGAAAAGATGAAAGACGAACTGGAAGAAGTGCATACTGCTGACATCACTTTCGACGATGAAGATCTTCTCCTCGGGACATGTGAGCATAATTGTCCTCTTTACGTCTCCGGATACTTTCATGATATCAAGATAGGCAAAATCCTGGTTGACAATGGGTCCTCCGTTAACCACCTCAATGTAAGAGTTTTGAAAGAAATTTGCATGAGCGTTCAACACCTCGCTCGGGATAAGATCACTATCTCTGGGTTTGACTCCCAGTAATCATGGACGCTCGGGTCTGTGATACTGACGCTACGCTTTGGGCTGCTCGTCACGGACATCAAGTTTCACGTCATTGACGCTAAGACCTTCTATAACGCTTTGCTTGGCCGGCCTTGGTTACACGAGTACAACATTATCCCTTCTACACAACATCAGTGTATGAAGTACTTCAAAGATGGTCTTGAGTACACTGTGACAGGGGAACTAAACCCATTTTCCGTGAACGAAGTCCGCAAATATGAGG
This sequence comes from Agapanthus africanus, assembly GCA_030015575.1. NCBI lineage: Eukaryota > Viridiplantae > Streptophyta > Magnoliopsida > Asparagales > Amaryllidaceae > Agapanthus > Agapanthus africanus. The sequence continues at coordinate 134,653,958 of JASDDO010000024.1, read as the reverse complement.
ATGCCAAGTACTTCCTGCCAGATTTCGTAGACACGGAAAGATGTCGCAAACCGGAGGACAAGAACAAAACTATCACCACTATTCCGGTCTTCGGGAGTGATACCGAGGAGGAGGAAGAAATAGCTTATTCAGGTCCGCCCCAGTGCAACAAGTCGGGACCATCCACTCCTATGTTGATCTTCGGCAGCAACTCGGAAGATGAGGTCAATGCCATATTCTCTGCTCGGCCATCAATACAAACCTTCGCTGATGAAGATCAAAGTTTGCAAGTTGCCATGGTTCCGCCAAAGCATCATAAAGAGCTAGACGCGCTTGATATCTACAGTGTGGAAGAACTGCATACATTCTACGTCCCTCCCAGACGAAAAGGTGAAAAGGCGATCCTATTCTACCGATCCGGGGAAACCAAAGTGGAGAAATAAATTTGGCATGGTGCGGATTCTACACTTGACAGGCTCCAGCCCATCCGTTTTCCCAAATATTACACAGACGGACTAAAGAGACTCTTGAGACGCCAAGATGTACCCCTTATGCAAACTACTCGACAAGCACGGTTCTATAACAGGATCTGGAACGTTTCTGGAACTCAACGAAAGTTGCCCAACGGGAGAATGGAAACGATCAGGCTTGGATATGTTCGATCCAAGAAATGAGAACTATTCCGCGACTGCTACGTCATACATGACTTTGATGAAGAAGGAGATGCTCTGCGGGAAAATGCTAACCCTGAACCAGAACGAGCTCCCGCCGTGAAAATGCAAAGCCCATCGTTAGAAGAACAAATGGACAAGCTTATAAGGGAAGCGGTTCAAAAGGTTCGAGATGACCATAATCGCGAAAAGTCCATCTACGAGAAAGCCAGGACGCAACGCCTCCTTCAGCTGGCTGTCAAAAATGAAAATGCTCCTCCTTGTCAACCCGTTGTACAAAAGGCCCGACGTAGAAGCAAAAATAAATCAAAAAGTGGGAAAGGCGTTCGACAGCAACAAAGCAGGACCAAGAAGCCACGCGATCAGGAATCGAGCAAACCGGATTCGTCTCTTATAAAGAAGATGGGTCGAGCGTACTCTTTTTCCCAAGACAAGACAAAGAAGATACTTGATTTTTCTATAAAACATCAAATGATTATCCTCCCGGAGTCTAAGCACCCCGAGCAAGCAGGCGAAGTCTCTCACCCGGACTATTGCTCCTATCACAGGGCAATAGGACATCCTCTCGAAGACTGCTTCACATTTAAAGACTGGGTAGAAGACCAGTATCAGCAAGGCATGTTCGCTCTATCCAGCAGCTGGAGGGTAACCCCGCCGCAGAAGCATGAACCCAAAGCCACGAGAGTAGAACCGGATCAACATCGGTCTTGGAAGCGATCTCGTACATGTCACATGATAACGCTGTCGGAAGAAGAACCCGAGGATATGGATGAACTCCCCTGGTGCTTCAAAAACGATGATGGCGAAATGATATTAAAGTTTCCACTGGCGCCAAAAGAGCTGGAAGATGGGATACATACTACTGCAGACAACCTCAGAAAGATTGATTTGGGGACGACAAGTGACCCGCGGCCGACATTCGTTAGTGAGCTGTTGTCTGAAGAAAGGGTGGCTACGCTTAAAGATGTGCTCATGCAGCGTAAGGATTGCTTCGCATGGAACTATTCCGAGATGCCAAGACTAGATCCAGAGATTGCTGTACACAAATTGGCAATATCCCCAGACGTTAAGCCGATTAAACAAGCACCGAGAAGAATGCGGCTCGAGCTTGAGATGAGCATCAACGCCGAGGTCAAGAAGCTAATCGACTCCGGCTTCATCCAAGAGGTTCAGTACCCTGATTGGATCGCCAACATCGTCCCAGTGATGAAGAAAAATGGGACGGTACGCATATGTGTGGATTTTCGGGATCTCAATAAGGCTTGCCCGAAGGACAATTTTCCAGTACCGGTCACCGAGCTGATGATAGATAATACGTCCACTCACGAAGTTTTCTCCTTCATGGACGGCTCATCAGGATACAATCAGATAAAGATGCATCCTGAGGACCAGAAGCATACTGCTTTTCGGACCCCTTTGGGCATATTTTGCTACAAGATGATTCCTTTCGGTCTAAAGAACGTCGGTGCCACCTATCAGAGGGCCATGACGAAGATTTTAGATGGCCTCATACATGAAATCGTCGAATGCTATATCGACGACCTCATAGTTAAAAGCAAATCATATGAGGAACATTTAGGGCATCTGAAGATCGTGTTTCAGCGCCTTCGGAAATACAATTTGAAGATGAGCCCTCTCAAATGCGCGTTTGGAGTTTCCTCAGGCAAGTTCCTGGGATTCATCGTTCGACACCGAGGCATCGAGATAGATCCGTCGAAGATTAAGGCGATCATTGAAATGCCCCAGCCAAAGACTCTCAAGCAGCTGCGATCTCTCCAAGGAAAGCTCGCATATATCCGGCAATTTATAGCCAATCTCTCAGGCAAGTGCCGCCCCTACAGTCACTTGATGAAAAAGGAAATCCCGTTCATCTGGGATCACAAATGCCAAAGCGCACTAGACGAAATCAAGCAATATCTGCAGAACCCGCCAGTGCTGGCCGCACCCGTTAAAGGAAAACCTCTCGTCCTATATACGACAGCCCTCGAAGGTTCTTTAGGCGCGCTGTGGGCATAAGAGAACGATCAAGGAAAAGTAAGAGCTCTCTACTATCTGAGTCGAGTTCTCCTAGGGGCAGAAAGCAACTACTCCCCCATCGAAAAACACTGCCTAGCGTTGATCTTCGCGGTAACAAAGCTCAGACACTACGTGTTGGCGCATGAAGTCCATCTCATATCAAAAGTGGATCCTCTCAAGTATTTGATGTCGAAATCCATATTAACAGGACGTCTCGCTAAATAGGCCCTGCTCTTGATGGAATTCTCGATAACTTATCGGCCTCTTAAGGCAGTGAAAGGCCAGGCCATCGCCGACTTCCTTGCCGAGCACCCGATACCCGCCGATTCTCCTTTGAACTGCGAATTGCCAGACGAACATACGTTTGACACGATCGACGGAGATGATACCCGGTGGGAACTCTATTTTGATGGAGCATCTTCCATGAAGAAGTGCAAACAAAGCACCCCTATAATCAAGTCCGGAGTAGGCCTCATCTTCGTGACTCCACAAGGAGGGATAATGCGCTTTGCCTTCTCCTTAACGGAGCCGAGGACGAACAACGAAGCCGAATATGAAGCTTTGATAGTAGGTCTTGAAATCGCCGTCGACATGGGAATTGAAAACCTCCTCATATACGGAGACTCCCAGCTGATCGTTAGTCAAGTAAATGGCGACTATCAGACGTGCAAGCCTGAGTTGGTGAAGTACGGCGAGAAAGTACAACAACTGCTGACTCAAATTCCTTCCTACACCTTGGAAAGCATACCGTGTGTGGAAAATAGCAAAGCGGATGCATTAGCCAAGCTCGCTAAAGAACTGGCCGACGAGAACCTCGATGACATGAGGATCGTTGTGCAAAGCCGTCGGGTTCTCGCACCAGCAGAAATATCTCTGGAGTCATCCGAAGAAAAAGGAGCGACCAAGAAAATGGCCATACAAATAAAAGATCAGGAAAAGACTATGGATTGGAGAGAAGTCTTTATAGACCACTTCAAATCCCATCGAACACCTAAAGATGCGTCCTCAAGACATCAGCTTATGAAACGACCTCTGTCTTTCGCCTTCGTCAATGATACTCTGTATAAGAGATCATTTGATTCTCTATGGCTAAGATGCCTGGGACCTAAAGTGGCAAGGAGAGTCGTCCAAGAAACTCACGACGGACTCTGCGGTTCTCACCAAGCCGGGCCGAAGATGAAACTGAAGATCAAAAGGATGGGTTATTATTGGCCCACGATGATTCAAGACTGCCTCGAATACGCGAAGCAGTGCCACTCGTGCCAAATTCACGGAGATTTTACCCATCAGCATCCAAATCTACTGCATCCAACGGTGGCTAGCTGGCCGTTCGAAATATGGGGAACAGACATAATCGGCCCCATCGAACCGGCATCGTCCAAAGGACATCGGTTTATTTTGGCAACAACTGATTACTTCTCCAAATGGGCAGAAGCAGTACCGCTGAGGGAAGTGAAGACGGAGAATATCCTCCATTTCTTCAAGACACGCGTCATTTATCGGTTTGGCATTCCGCGACGGATTATCTCCGATAACGGGCCAGCCTACAGAAGCCACAAGATTAGCCGCTTCGCACATCAGCATAATATAGACTGGAGATACTCTTCGTTCTATAACCCCCGAGCTAACGGTCTAGCTGAAGCTTTTAACAAAACCTTGACGAAGATTGTGAAAAAGACGGTGTCTCGAAACAAAAAGGACTGGCACGAGAGATTGCATGAAGCACTTTGGGCGTATCGAACCACGTTCAAAACATCCACAAACACATCGCCGTATGCATTGGTGTTCGGCACAGAAGCGGTACTCCCCCTCGAGATAGAGTTACCCTCTCTACGAGTGGCAGTTCATTATGAGTTAACAGATGAAGAAAATGCTCACCTTCGGCTTGAAGAGCTCGACGCCCATGATGAAACACGTCTCGTGGCGCAACAAAATCTGGAGGCTTATAGAGCGAAGATGACGCGCTCATATGAGGGACTGACTAGGCCGAGGACATTCCGCCAAGACGAACTCGTGCTAGTGGTCAAAAGACCTATGATCCCCAATCGTGCTAAACGGGGAAAATTCGAGCCGAACTATGAAGGCCCGTACATCATAGATAAGGTATACCATGGTGGAGCCTATCTACTCAGGGATATGCATGGCGAAAGACCCTTCAGGCCAATAAACGGTCGCTTTTTAAAAAAATACTACGCTTGACGAGTCACGGCCTAGGTTAACGATAGATGACGATGCCTATGTCCGCTCGCTATCTTCCTAAGCTTAGACTCTGTAGGTAGTAGCCAGCTTTCAGACCGAAACGTCGTTAAACTAACAATGGACCACTATGTCCTAAAACTGTGAGTTGACCGAGACGTCGATAAACTACTGTAGACTGCAGCATCCCAAGGCTGACAAAAAAAATAATAATAAATAAATAAAAATAAAATAAAAGAAAAGAAAACGGTATGTTCATAAGAAAAATGGGCACGGATGAAAACCCGAAAGGGCTCCGTGAGTAAAAACAGCAGGGCTACCGGCGAGTTTTGTGAAAACCCAAAAGGGCGCAAGCTCGTTAAAAGACACTTGCAGGGTCCTCTCGATCCTGTAAGGAGAAACTACCTGCGTGAGATCCTTACGACTCACAAGGGAGCAACATACTTAGGGATCCCCACGATTCTTAAGGAGAAATTACACTTGCGAGATTCTCACGACTCGTAAGGAGAACCCTCCTTTGAGACCCTCACGGCTCATAGGATTCAAAAGCCTTAAGCTACATGGATCTGAACCTGTTCTTAAGCCATCACAACCTTCAATGCTGCCCTACAAGCGGCTCAATGCTGACCCTTGTATACAATCCACGGGCGCGAATAAACATTTCCTTAACAAAGTCTCATCCGTGACTAGGGATATGTCTACACGGTAAACAGCCCTTGTAAGTCCTCTCGACTTAGAAGGAGAAAATACTCTTGTAAGATCCTTACGACTTATAAGAGACTATACACTTAGGAATCCTCACGATTCCTAAGAAGAAATTACACCTACGAGATCCTCACGACTCATAGGGAGAAATACCTTTATGAGACCCTTACGGCTCATGAAGTCAAAAGCCTTAGTCGACAGGATCTTAACCATGTTTGCTAAGCCACCTTTGTTCGACATCGACAGAGGCAAATGATGATTCGCTCTTGGCAATATCCCAGTTGTAAAGGTGCTGATGTCGAAATCGGTGTCTAATTCCAAGCTTGCAGCAAAAAGCCAGCGAGCCACACATGCATATGAAATAGCCGAAATGATGGGGCAACTTGCAAACAAAATCATGAAAGTAAAAATGTATGCATACGAAATAGCCGAAATGATTGGGCAACTCGCAATAAAAAGAAGCGAGTAAAAATAAAACAAATAGCCGAAATGATTGGGCACCGTGAAAAATAGCCGAAATAATTGGGCAATCGCGATTTTCGCGATATTAAAAGCTGAAATGATAGAGCATCGCGGAAAGAAAGAAATAAAAAAAATTCTGAAAGAATGAAACTTTCGCCCTACAGCTAATATCACATTAATCCTTGTATACAATCCAGGGGCGCAAACGAAGAAGGAATCACACCTTCCCTCCCCAGGCTCCATCAGAAGAAGAAGCCGAATCTCAACGGTTCACAGACAGCGTGGAGATCATCTCAACATTCGTCTCATTACAACAGACGCAACATCAAGTAAAGTGGAACCGCGACAATTCCCAGTTCCATGACTCGGCAGCGCACAGATGACCAAGCGTCAAACCCCGACTCCGTGAAATACGGATAAAGTCAACCTTTCCTGGTCACGTGGAAAGCGGCTTATGTCAATCCTGACCCCGTGGGAAACGTCCATAGCGGAGCCTGGTCCTCGCAGAACATGGCTGTGACCCCGTGGGAAGCATCCAGAGCAAAATTCCTGGTCACGTAGAACATGACTTATGTCAATCCTGACCCCGTGGGAAACGTCCAGAGCGGATCCTGGTCCTCGCAGAACATGGCTATGACCCCGTGGGAAGCATCCAGAGTAGAGCATGGTCCTCGCAGAACACGGCTATGACCCCGTGGGAAGCATCCAGAGCAAAATTCCTGGTCACGTGGAACGCGGCTTATGTCAATCCTGACCCCGTGGGAAATGTCCAGAGAGGATCCTGGTCCTCGCAGAACATGACTATGACCCCGTGGGAAGTATCCAAAGCGGAGCCTGGTCCTTGCAGAACACGGCTATGACCCCGTGGAAAGCATCCAGAGCAAAATTCCTGGTCACGTGGAACGCGGCTTATGTCAATCCTGACCCCGTGGGAAACGTCCAGTGCGGAGCCTGGTCCTCGCAGAACACGGCTATGACCCCGTGGAAAGCATCCAGAGCAAAATTCCTGGTCACGTGGAACGCGACTTATGTCAATCCTGACCCAATGGGAAACGTCCAGAGCGGATCCTGGTCCTCGCAGAACACGGCTATGACCCCATGAGAAGCATCCAGAGCGGAGCCTGGTCCTCGCAGAACACGGCTATGACCCCGTGGGAAGCATCCAGAGCAAAATTCCTGGTAACGTGGAACGCGGCTTATATCAATCCTGACCCCGTAGGAAACGTCCAGAGCGGAGCCTGGTCCTCGCAAAACACGGCTATGACCCCGTGGGAAGCATCCAGAGCAAAATTCCTGGTCACGTGGAATGCGGCTTATGTCAATCCTGACCCCGTGGGAAACGTCTAGAGCGGATCCTGGTCCTCGCAGAACATGGCTATGACCCCGTGGGAAGCATCCAGAGCGGAGCGTGGTCCTCGCAAAACACGGCTATGACCCCGTAGGAAGCATCCAGAGAAAAATTCCTGGTCACGTGGAACGCGGCTTATGTCAATCCTGACCCCGTAGGAAACGTCCAGAGCGGAGTCTGGTCCTTGCAGAACACGGCTATGACCCCGTAGGAAGCATCCAGAGCAAAATTCCTGGTCATGTGGAACGCGGCTTATGTCAATCCTGACCCCGTGGAAAACATCCAGAGCGGAGCCTGGTCCTCACAAAATACGGCTATGACCTGTGGGAAGCATCCAGAGCAAATTCCTGGTCACGTGGAACGCGGCTTATGTCAATCCTGACCCCGTAGGAAACGTCCAGAGCGGATCCCGGTCCTTGCAGAACACGGCTATGACCCCGTAGGAAGCATCCAGAGAAAATTCCTGGTCACGTGGAACACGGCCTATGTCAATCCTGACCCCGTGGGAAACGTCCAGAGCGGAACCTGGTCCTCGCAGAACACGGCTATGACCCCGTGGGAACATCCAGAGCAAAATCCTGGTTTCATGGAACGCAGCCTATGTTAATCATGACCCCGTGGGAAACGTCCAGAGTGGATCCTGGTCCTCGCAGAACACGGCTATGACCCCGTGGGAAGCATCCAGAGCAAATTCCTGGTCACGTGGAACACGGCCTATGTCAATCCTGACCCCGTGGGAAACGTCCAGAGCGGAGCCCGGTCCTCACAGAACACGGCTATGACCCCATGGGAAGCATCCAGAGCAAATTCCTGGTCACGTGGAACACGGCCTATGTCAATCCTGACCCCGTGGAAACCGTCCAGAGCGGAGCTTGGTCCTCGCAGAACACGGCTATGACCCTGTGGGAAGCATCCAGAGCAAATTCCTGGTCACTTGGAACATGACCTATGTCAATCTTGACCCCGTGAGAAGCATCCGGAGCAAATCCTGGTCCCATAAAACACGGTTAATGTCAATCCTGACCCCGTGGGAAATTGCCAGAACAACTCCTTACTCCGTGAAATGCGGATAATGGTAATCTCACCAATCACTTACGGGTCTTCACGACTCGTAAGGGAGCAGACTCTCTTGTGAGATCCTTATGACTCTCAAGAGAAAACACACTTAGGAATCCTCACGATTCTTAAGGAGGAATTACACCTACGGGATCCTCTCGACCCGTGGGGAGAAATACCTTTATGAGACCCTCACGGCTTATAAAGTTGAAAAGCCTTAGGAGGCAGATCTTAACCTGACTCTTAAGCCATCGCTACCCTACAAGGAGGCTAAGATGAAATGTTCTCTACCATCTGCTGGCCACACTTGCTAAAACCACATGGCAATGACACAGCAAAAGAGAAGAAAGCGGCAGTAAAAAGAACATGTGATGCACATTCAGTTAAGCGTTCAAAGCATACCCATTCATGCATGAGCAAAAGATTTAGAACATAAAATAAACACACGGAAATGAGGAATTTGCTATTCATACTTCAAAAGGTTCTTACAACAATGAAAGCAGTAAACAAAAACATCATCAAAACGTTTATAAAGGCACGGCATCAAATCCAGGGCATGGATTAAGAAATTCAAAAGTAAAGCCATCTAAAATGTTCCAGGCCTTTCAAACCATCCTAGTATGCTTCCTCTCGCGATCACAAGCATCGGGGTCCTCACTGATGTCCTCCACCCTTCGATAGGCAGCGAGTATTGCCGCCTGTTGAAAAGCATGATGCAGAAGATCAATAAGATTGTCTCGCCTTTTCTTTGAGATTAGGCCCATCAGATACACCGAGTGCACCTTGTCTTCGGCATCATCCAATGCCTTAAGCGGCATGTCGGCACAGAACAGAAGAAGTGCCCCCCAGATCGCTCCCACGATAAGCTTCAAGAGGGAGGAACGTCGAGGAAGCAGTCGACCATTGTATGCGTCGAAGCGACTCATGATTTCGGCACACTGGGCGTTTTTGAATTCTCGATTTTGAGAACGACCGAGTATGTGAATGTCGCCATAAGAGATAATCTCATCAAGGTCATACATGTGAGTGTCCATAACGTCTAAAAAAGAAAATCAGCAAGAGTTAGCGGACAGACTAATTAAGAAAATTCTTATTAAAAATAGGCACAGGGATTTAAACGACTCCTGATATCCCCTTGGAGAAAAAAATTCTAATTATGACACCTAACAAATTCGAATTTGCGAGAAATCCTAAAAAAAAAAGAATCTCATTTAATGAGCGACCCCTCGGGTCAAGGAGTTAAACTCCTCGAGAGCAATGCTCTGAAGACAGGAGTGACACCTGTCAAAGTCAATTATGAAGGGAATTTAAAGAAAATTCCCGAGAATGTTAAGAGCCATGCTCTGCGAAGAAGATGAAGTAACCCATCAGGAACCCTAAAAGCAAAGCTTTTAATGAAGTTAAAATCCATGAATAAAACTCTTAAGAGTTCTTCATCAAAGATTAACAAATCAACACGATTCGAGAGAGCAAAGCTCTGTTAATGAAACCCTAAAAGGGTTTTCTTTATATCAAAGATCTATGAAGAGCAAGGCTCTGTTAATGGGTAAAGCCCTAGATTATTAACAGATTTGATCTTTACCTAAGTTTTGGCAGAGTTTTGACTCTTGAAATTCTTAAGATGGAGAGCTATGCTCTGTGAGAGAATAAAAATTCTCAAATAACAAGAAGAAAATGAACAGAATCATCTAAAGGACCAAATGTCCTATTTATAGGCATTGAAATGCCTTTTCAACTTCTGAGTTGATCTAAGGGCGCAGATGCTGCCACCGCTGCACTCACATGTGGGCCACGTGAGCGCAACGGTGGGGGGGCACTTGTTTCCCCCAATCAGAGCAAAGCTCTGTTTGAAATTTAAATTTCAAAATTGAAGCAACGCTTCAGATGCAGCGCCAAGTGCGTTGCGCCCTAAGCAGCGCACCATGTGTACGATAGCGCTGAGTGCGTTGCGCTCCGAGCAGGGCACCACGTGTCAAACACGGGTGCGCTAGCGCAATGTGCGCTGCCTTTTAAGCAGCGCACCACGTGCAAAGCACGGGTGCGCTAACACTGGAATTAAAAAGCTCCCCACAGTTAGATCAAAGATCTAATAATAATGATAAATCATTAATTAATAAGAATTAAATTCTGTTATGGAAAGATTTTCCAATCTTGATTAAAAACAAGAAGATTGCCTTCTGTAAAACAGAAGCCCTAGGATCAAAGATCCAATGGTGGGGAAACATCCCCAAATCAATCAGAGAAAGATCTCTTTAACTGATCGAACTGATCAGCTTGTCCTATATAAAGGCCCCGAGACTTCAAGTCTTACATAGAGAACCCCCCCCCCCCCCCATAAACTTTGAGAAACTCAAAGATTGTTAGTTATGTATATGCCCTAGAGGCCATTGTTGTACATATGATGTATATTATAATGGATGCTTGGATATATATAGAGAGGACTTTCTTGCTCGTCATGATAGTATGCTATTTGGTTTCACTTTATCTTAACATGTTGACTTGTAATGGTTTACTGTCTTACTCTCACATGTTGATAAAGCCCTTAGGATCTGTACTCGACTACTGGGACTATGATGAGATCATACTAGTGGGGCCATGATAGTCGATGAGTACATCCTATAACTATTCCTAGTCGAGGGTATATCGAGACAGGGCATCGATACACCAGATTAGACTAGCGTATACGCATCTTGACCCATATGATGGGCGATGGATGATCCCATATCCATCGGTGTTTGACATCGGAGATGGTGTACGGGTGCTCAGTGGAGACTGGGTACACTAGACGGACTCACCGAGAACTCCCAGATGGTGATATACCATACGTCAGATGGCAGTTCTCCGGTGACACTGGTACAGGGTAGTTTGTAGACCCGAGATCGTTATAGAGTCTTGTGTGATTCCCACTGTGCTTTGATTTCCACCTTACCACGTCCAAGAGGGCGTGCAAAACGGTGGCTTTTGGGTACAGTCCCGAATCACATGGAGGCAATGAGCGATAGGAGGGGATTCGTCTCTCCCGGTATAGGGAGTTGATGTTGTGCTGTGTTCGATTGGCTATAACTGGAAGTCCCTGGCCAGGGCTGATATGGAGATTTACTGGTAAGTGTTACTAGTAGTTTCTCGACCCGTTATGAGCCACACATCGATACGACTTATCGGTTACTGGGGTCTGACGTATACCACCCCTAGACTTGATATGCGACATATCAGACGAACAGACCGGACTGTACGGGAGTGTTACTGATTGGATTCACAGGAGAACGCACAGGCTAGCTTGTTGATCTTCTGATCGCTCAATACCTGGGTGGCTGTTACGTTTAGCTGACCGCTTGCAGCTTGTGGGTGTTTGATATGATCATCACCTGCTACCGGCGTATTGACGATTCTTTAGAGTCCTACACAGAGGTTTCTTGGCTCAGGCAAAACGGAGTAGAGGCGCATATGTGATATGTGCAGGACCGAGAATAATGCGATATGAGATACCGTATTATATTCTCGCGATATTTAGATATGAACCGGGTCATCGGATCAAGTGTTGATTCGATGAATCGGTACATGATATATTAGTCGGTAATATTCGATATAGCCGGATCGTCGGATCAAGTGTTGATTCGATGATTTAATGTATAATAATATATATGATATATTGTATTACATTATCTAATATTGGCTCGCTTTATTATTTCATTTTCTCACTGGATGATACATTGATATATATGCGATATATGTTAATTGTCTTATTTTCTTTTGTTGCAAATATATAATATATATGTGATATATATTATTGTGACATGATATGATTTATTATTAAACATGTTTAAGGATGATTAAAAGGGATTAGGGTTTGATTATGGTTAGCTTCTTCTTGCACCTTCTAGAAGCTTTGTTTTTGTCATGCTTAAGATATTATGGTTGATATTTTTGCATGACTCATAACTTAACCTAACCAAACCCTAACTCTAGTTTATTCTCTACAAACTCTTAGCCACTCATCCTTGACCATGGTTGATATATCAATCATGTAGTTTTCTTTTCTATTCATCACAAAAGGAATTATTATTATCATTTCCATTATCATCTTCTTCTATCTTGATTTTGAGCTCACTAGAAATTCCATTTGTGATGATAAATTATGAGAAAGTGAATTAAAAAGAAAGCATAAATACTACTCCTTCATCCTCATCTCATCTAGCCCATGAGATTAGTGTGTTCATCTCTTTAGAGTGAGAAAGCTTGAGTTATTGAAACTTCGACGTAGATCATCGGAGATTTGGAACACTTTAAGCTAGCATGGATCGTTCGAGTCGTGGAGCCTCTCTTGAGTCCGGGAGATCGAGGATCGCGGCGAAGGGACTTCTACTCGGAGCTTGTGAAGCGAAGGAGCGGACTACAAAGGTTGTAATCCCTCACACTTAGATAAAAAGTTGTTATCTTGCATGCTTAACCCTAATAATCTAGCAAAGATCCTGTCTTTGGGTTGTTCGGCATATCTAAAATTTTATTCGTGCATGTTTGATGCGTTATGAACCTTCACAAGTGTGCCTAGGAACCCTACAAAGATAAAGAGCAAGCTCTTGCAAGAAGATATTTCTTCAAGGTAAGAATGAAGGATGATGAACACAGAGCTGAAATCATCTCATGATTAATAAAGAAGAATTCATTTCTTTAAACAGATCATAGATCTACAAGACAAAAAGTCTTTCACAAAGAGATCAAAAGATCTCATCATAAAATAAAAGAAGAACATAATTCTTCTCACAGATCATGGATCTATAAAGGCAAAGCCTTTCATCAACATAAGAGATTGGAAATATCTCCTGCAAAATAAGAACCGTTGTTCTTAGATCTTGAGACAAAGTTTCTTTTAAAAGAACATAAATTTGTTTTCCAGATCATAAAATTGATTAGATGCGCTTTGCGCTCTTGAACTGCGCTTCTGCGCTTTCTAGACTGGCGCTCAGCGCCAAATGCGCCACGTGTCAATTACGTATGCGCCAATTAACAACTTGCGCTTTGCACTTCTGAAATAGCGCACTGCGCTCATAGGCTGGCGCTCAGCGCTAAGCGCACCACGTGTCACTCACGTATGCGCCATTAAACTGAAAGCGCAATGCGCTCAGGGATTAGCGCTCAGGGATCAGCGCTCATAAACTAGAATCATGCGCTCATCATCTGCCGCCTAGCGTGACATGTGTCCCTTACATGTGCGCCATGTGGCAGAAGCGCACTGCGCTTTTTGATTGGCGCAAAGCGCCTAGCGCGCCACGTGTTGCGCTGACAGAACATAAATTGTTCTTTAATAAGCCCAGAGCTCTGATGAATGCTCAGCATTCAAAAAAAGACAAAGACATTGTCAAGATATAAATCAATGCGTAGCATTGTTGAAAGGGTCAAGCCCAAATAAAGGCTCAACAGCCCAAAATAAAATGTTAAACATTTATTGGACTTAGCCCAATATTGGCCATAAGTCCTCAACTTATATTAATTGAGCCCATCTGCTCATAAATATTTTAACAGATCTTACCCTAAATTGGACTACAGATCTCTCAACCAACTCACATCGGTTCGAGGGTACATCTCTTTACTCCTCTTATATTTGTCGTTGTAATCCTTCAACGTCTTCAGAGAGGTGCCGGGTCCCGACAACCAAACATTCTACGGACTGTGGGGTCCTTTAAACTTATGAACTATGATGTCCTTAACCTTGACTGTGAGGTCTTTAAACTCACGGACTATGATGTCCTTAACCTTGACTGTGAGGTCTTTAAACTCACGGACTATGATGTCCTTAACCTGGACCGAGATGTCCTTAAACTAACATTGGACCACTATGTCCTTAAACTGGTCATCGACCGTAATGTCCCTAAACTAAACAATAGAGCCCAAATGCTCTTTTGTCGGATCTAAACGATCCCGTTAAGTTGATCTTAGTCTGAAATGAGACTAACGTATCCTTGACAAACGTTTAAGTTGATTTTAGTCTCAAATGAGACTAACGTATCCTTAAACCAACCCCCAAACCTAAATCTAAGAAAATACGGATTTTGACTAATCCACGCCCTACGGGCGACAACATAAATTAGTTTCCGTATACAATCCACGGGAAACCAAAAACAAAACAAATACCCACGACACGAAGTGACCATCTAGAGAAGGAGAAAGTGGTTACCGCGATGCGGTAGCGTAATTAACTGCAGGGGCTTGCGCCTGCAGGGAAGAGCGTCCCCACAATCAAAAACCCCTCAAATGAGGGGGAATCTGACGAAGTCTGCTATATCGGCCGCATCCGTTTAAACCTTCGATACACGGTGCCATAAATCAACTTGGCATCTTCAGAGAGGTGGACGGATAGCACCAATTAGCATCTGCCCTCAGAATTCAGGCCCTGACGTCCCAACGTCCCGGTCGCGTCTTTTCAGCGGGAAACACCAAGTTGATTTATGGCACCATGTATCGAAGGTTTAAACGGATGCGGCAGATGTAGCAGACTTCGTCAGATTCCCCCTCGTTGAGGGGTTTTTGATTGTGGGGACGCTCTTCTCTGCAGGCGCAAGCCCCTGCAGTTAATTACGCTACCGCATCGCGGTAACCACTTTCTCCTTCTCCAGATGGTCACTTCGTGTCGTGTGTGTTTGTTTTGATTTTGGTTGCCCGTGGATTGTATACGGAGACTACTTTATGTTGTCGCCCGTAGGGCGTGGATTAGTCCAAATCCGTATCTTCTTAGATTTGGGTTTGGGGTTGGGTTTAAGGATACGTTAGTCTCATTTGAGACTATGATCAACTTAAACGTTTGTTAAGGATACGTTAGTCTAATTTTAGACTAAGATCAACTTAACAGGATCGTTTAGATCCAACAACAGAGCATTTGGACTCTATTGTTTAGTTTAGGGACATTGCGGTCGATTACCAGTTTAAGGATATGGTGGTCCAATACCAGTTTAAGGACATAGTGGTCCGAGGTTAAGGACATCGTAGTCCGTGGGTTTAAAGAGACCCCACAGTCCGAGGTTAAGGACATCGTAGTCCGTGGGTTTAAAGGGACCCCACAGTCCAATTTAAGGACATCGTAGTCCGTGGAATGTATGGTTGTCGGGACCCGTCGCCTCTCCGAAGACGTTGAAGGATTACAACGACATGTATCAGAGGGGTTCAGAGATGTACCCTCGAACCAGTTTTGGTTGGGAAATCTGTAGTCCAATTTGGGACTAAGATTAATTAATTAGATTATGATCACATGGGCTCAGTTAAATCTAAATTGAGGACTTATGGCCGGTCTTGGGCTAAGTCCAATCAGGTTAAAATGTTTAACATTTATTTTGGGCTGTTAAGCATTTGTTTGGGCTTGGCCCTTTTAACAATGCCGATCATTGATTTAAATTCTGACAATGTTTGTCTTTTTATTGAATGCTAGGCATTCATCATAGCTCTGGGATTTATTAGAGAACATTTTATGTTCTGTCAGCGCAACACATGGTGCGCTTGGCGCTTTGCGCCAGTCAAAGAGCGAAGTGCGCTTCTGCCACGTGGTGCCTACGTGAAGGACACATGTCACGCTTGACGCCAAGCGCCAGATGATGGGCGCATTACGCCAGTTTATGAGCGAAGAGCGCTGGTTCATGAGCGCATTGCGCTTCTAGTTTAATGCGCACACGTGAATGACACATGGCGCGCTTGGCGCTGAGCACCAGCCCATGAGTGCAGTGCGCTATTTCAAAAGCGCAAGGCGCTGATTGTTAAGCAGTACATGCGCGATTGACACGTAGCGCATTTGGCGCTGAGCGCCAATCCAGAAAGCGCAGAAGCGCAGTTCAAGAGCGCAAAGCGCATCTGATCAATTCTATGATCTGAGAAACAATTTATGTTCTATTAAAAGAGACTTTATCTCAGTATCTAAGAACAACCATTCTTATTTTATTTCAATCTCTTATATTGATGAAATTCTTTGCCTTTATGGATCTATGATCAGTAAGAGAATTGAATTATTCTCCCCTCCTTTTTATAATGAGATATTCATGATCTCTTTGAGGAAGACTTTTAGTCTTATAGATCTATGATCTGTGAGAAGTAAGTTCTTCTTTTATTTTATGATGAGATCTTTTTGATCTCTTTATAAAAGACATTGGTCTTTGTAGATCTATGATCTTTTAAGAAGAGAATTCTTCTTTTTAATTATGAGATGATTTCATCTCTTTGTTCATCACCATTCTTTTTACCTTGAAGAAAAAATCTTCTTTTGCTGAGATCTATGCTTCTCTTCCTGAAATCTCAAAGCTTATGAGGGGTTCTTCTGTACAAGACTTGAAGTCTTGGGTCCTTTATATAGGGGAGGCTGATTTGTTGAATCAGTTAAGGAGATCTTTTCTCCAATTGATTTGGGGAATTTCCCATCGTTGGATCTTTGATCCAAGGGCCTCTAATTCACAGAAGGTAGTTTTCTTGTTATTAATAAGATGGGGAAATCTTTCCAAACAGAATTTATTCTGTATTTTGGTGATTTTTTAATCACCATTGGATCATTGATCCAACGGTGCTCTGATTTACAGAGCACAATTTTGTTATTTGGAAAGATTTTGAGAAACCTTTCCTTAATAGAATTTAATTCTGATCAATTAATGATTTATCATTATTATTAGATCTTTGATCTGACGGTGGGGAGCTTTTAGTTCCAGCGCTAGCGCAGCACGTGGTGCGTTGCTCAGAGCGCAGCACACCTGGCGCTAGCGCACACATACTTTGCACGTGGTGCGCTGCTCAGAACGCAAAGCACTTGGCGCTAGATTTGAAGCGTTGCTTCATTTTAAAATTTGAATTTTGAACAGAGCTTTGCTCTGATTAGGGGAAACAAGTACCCAACATGATCACGTGGTAACACGTGACCCCCTTTCTTTGAACCAGAAAAATAGATTTCCCAAAGTGTTTAACACTTATTTAAAAGGGAAAAGGGAAAACAATCGAGACAGTTTCTCTTTTAGGGTGTATCACGTGCTCACACGTGACCCTTAAAAAGCTCCTCAAAACAAAAGGAAGTAAAGCCAAGGCAGTTTCACTTTTTGGGCGTCTCACGTGTTCCCATGTGACCCCTAGCAATTATCAAACAAAAGAGGATTCTACCCGAAGGCAATGCCCGCCTAAAGGATGCCTCACGTGTCCCCCCGTGACCCCTGACAAACACCATTTTAAAGAGAGAATGGGGTAAAACTGAAGGGTTAATATCCAACGCATGGATACCCATCACGTGCTCACACGTGATAGTCATAAAGGTTAAGTGTTTAACACTTATATGCATACTCTGAGAGTAAAATAAAAGAAGCAAGGCCCAATCTTCAGGTGCCTCACGTGACCCCACGTGAGCGCTTCAGTTTTAGTGTTTAACACTACTTTAAGCGCCTCACGTGGGAGCACGTGAGCGCCGAATGTACTCTAGTGTTTAACACTATATTCGAGCCAATCTTAGCCCGAATTAGCTATGTCTTCCAGAGGCAAAATCTCTTGAAACTGAACCCCAATTATACTCTTGTCTTCCAAAACTGATCATTTTATATGGCATTCAAAGTGATTCCCGGGGCCTTCCAACCAACATTGGTTCAAGGGTACATCTCTTCATACCTCTGATATATGTCGTTGTAATCCTTCAACGTCTTCAGAGAGGTGACGGGTCCCAGCAACCAGACATTCCATGGACTGTGAGGTCCTTAAACTCATAGACTATGATGTCTTTAAACTGTACTAAGATGTCCTTAAACTTTACGGACTGTGGGGTCCTTAAACTCATGGACTATGATGTCCTTAAACTTTACAGACTATGATGTCTCTAAACTGCCATGGACTGTAAGGTCCTTAAACTCATAGACTATGACGTCTTTAAACCTTATGGACTATGAGGTCCTTAAACTCATGGACTACGATGTCCTTAAATGAGGTCCTTAAACTCATGGACTACGATGTCCTTAAACTTTATAGACTACGATGTCCTTAAACTCCATGGAATATGATGTCCTTAAACTCTTGGTCCCTAAACTAAAACAATAGAGCCCAAATGCTCTTTTGTTAGATCTAAATGATCCTGTTAAGTAGATCTTAGTCTAAAATTAGACTAACATATCCTTGATAAATTGTTAAGTTGATTTTAGTCTAAAATTATACTAACGTATCCTTAACAAAACGTTTAAGTTGATCTTGATTTCAGTGAGATTAACGATCCTTAAACCCAACCCAAAACCAAATCTAAGAAAATACGGATTTGGACTAATCCACGCCCTACGGGCGACAACATAAATTAGTCTCCGTATACAATCCACGGATAACCAAAAACAAAACAAACACGCACGACACGAAGTGGCCATCTGGAGAAGGAGAAAGTGGTTACTGTGATGCGGTAGCGTAATTAACTGCAGGGGCTTGCGCCTGCAGGGAAGAGCGTCCTCACAATCAAAAACCCCTCAACGAGGGAGAATCTGACGAAGTCTGCTACATCGGCCGCATCCGTTTAAACCTTCGATACATGGTGTCATAAATCAACTTGGAATCTTAGGAGAGGTGGACGGATAGCACCAAATAGCGTCTGCCCCCAAAATTCAGGCCGGACGTCCCAACGTCCCGGTCGCGTCTTTCGGCGGAGAACAGTGGGTTATCCCTGATCTCGTTGCTATATGTCAACGGAATTCGGGATACGTATATTTACTTACGTTGATGACATGTGATGTTATGTGTTACTGTGATATGTTATATTGGATCGTCGTGATTCAATAGCCGGAGGTTTTTGCGTGTGTTCTCCGTCGAAAGACGTGACCGGGACGTTGGGACGTCTGGCCTGAATTTTGGGGGCAGATGCTATTTGGATTTATCCGTCCACCTCTCCGAAAATGCCAAGTTGATTTATGGCACCGTGTATCGAAGGTTTAGACAGATGCGGACGTTGTAACAGATTTCGTCAGATTCCCCCTCATTGTGAGGGGTTTTTGATTGTGGGGACGCTCTTCCCTGCAGACGCAAGCCCCTGCAGTTAATTACGTTGACTTAAAGGATGATCATTCGATATAAATATATACACAAACACACAAACACACACGCACGCACACACACACACATTCATACATTAGGTCGTGGGCCTAGCGGCACGGCTGCAGGGTTATGTCTCGGGCAACAGTGGACCGTAGTCTCGAGCATGCACGAGATCCTTGTTAAACACGAGCATCTTTTCCACCAATTGATTTCATTGACTTGGTGACTGATAAGTAGTGACATACATATTGCCTGATTTACTGACATGATACTTATATCACGATGTTCATATTCAAATGATATTCATTATTCTCATGTTTCTGTATTCTATCACACCTTTCATATTTGATAATATTGTACGCACATTATATATTTGTTGCTATATGTGTCGTCTTGACGACCTGAGTGTGCATGCTCAGAGGACGAAGTAGATCCGGTTAAGAAATAGGACATGCCATTCGAGATTGCGGAGGTTTAGAACGCGATATCAGCGTCGCCCTTTTGCTATAAACACATTGTTATTTCGTTGGTTAGTTATTTCTTTATGCAAATAAATGTATCTTGAACTCTTTTATTTTGATGTAATAAAGTTGTTAACCGTGATTTTCTTTACTCTAGTACTGTTTACTGACTACCATGTAATACTAGAACCCGAAATGTGACTACGACGGGATTATTCCCTGACCGTAGGTGCATGGCTGACCTAGTCACCCCTCGCATTCCGTATTTTGGGAAGCGGGACGTGACATCTATACATCAGTATCTATCTCCATAGTTGTCGCTACATTAGAAGGGTATCATCAATCATCCAGACAGTCAGTGCTGCAGTGCTAATCGAGCAGCTGGTTCAACAATTAATGCACTACGTTAGAGTACACACGCACATACATATATACATATATAAAAGGTCGATGGAATCCACCCACATGCCCCATAAGTTCTACTGCCATCATTCCACAGTTAAGGTGACTTGTATGGTTTGATAATTTCTTATTACTTCCAAAATCAATTAATGAATGAATTCCCCTGTGAATCTAATCTAATCTAATTTATTTGCCTTGGTCAAATCTTGCACGTTTTAAGTATAGACTTGGACAATGTCACATGTACGAATCATGACAGACAAAACCAAGCTTAGTCCCCCAGAATTAAGACATTTCATATCTTCGGCAAACTTTTTGCCTAACTCTTTATTTGATTGTGATACCTACTGAGAAACCGCATACTTACACATCAAATGTATTTAATTACCATCACATATCCTCTTAGCCTTAGCGTCCGTTTAGGACCAAAATTTTGTTCATCATCTTTTACTCACAAACAAACAAAGTTCTAATTTAGATTTAGACCAAGTCTCCACGCAGTCTTTTTTGAAAATTTAAAATTAACACCTCTCACTGATCAAAATTTCCTTGTATACGAAAAACTCAACTATAAGAAAAAATAAAAATTTATACCGGGACTAATTGATTCCTAAGCTTCAAGTTAGCCCGTTATTTTGTTCGATTTTTATACTGACGATGATATCTGTATCGTCTCCGCCCGCGTCGTCGATGGTAGCCCCGCCGGTCAATTCCTGCGCTCGACCGGCCTGCAGCTCCCAGTTAGTTCTGGAAATCACGACGAGCATGAGCACGACGCACGTCGCTTGCGCGGAAAACAGGCCAAGCCAGAGGCCTTGGAAGTCGTACCCTGCATAGAAGGCGAGCACAAGGGCGACAGGCATTCCGACCATGTAAAATGCGCCGAGGTTTATGTTGGCGCCTGTCTTGGGCCGTGCGCTTCCTCTCAGGACCCCGCACCCTGTCGTCTGCGGACAGTTTCCTAATTCACATAGGCCCAGTATGGGCAAGACTGATGCAGTCAGCTTTAGAATCCCTTCGTCTAATGTGAACATCCTAGCCCAGATATTACGTATCGATACAGCCAAAATCAACGCGAGCACCCCGAACACGACGCTGATCGCCATCCCAACCCTGGATGCACGCTTTGCTCGCTCGGGCTCGTTCGCGCCGAGCTCATTCCCGATGCGGGTGGAGACACCGAAGCTTAACGACGAAGGGAAAATGTAGATCAGAGAAGTGGTTTGAATCAGCACCCCCATCGACGCGACAGTGGCTCTCGGATTGATCAAGAGGCCGCATAGGATGATCATGATCTCGTACCACCACCACTCGAGACAGACAGAAATGCAGCTCGGGATCGCGAGGTTGAGCAGCGATTTCCATCCCTGAAACGTCTCCGAGGTGATCGCAGCCCCGCCGGTCCGCTCGTAAATGCCCGAGAAGTAAATGTAGCCGATAAGTAAGAGCAAGAGATTCAGATTGGTACAGATGGAAGCCAGCGCCACGCCTCTGATGTCGAGCTCGAGCACCGAGACAAACACGTAATTCGCAGGCAGGTGCAGCAGAACGGCGAGCGCGGCCGAGTAAGTGAGCGGCAACGTAACGGACTGCGTCCGCAGATATATCCGAATCGGATGCAGGAACGAGTTCAGGATCAAATCCGGAAGCAGGAACAGAATGTAGGAATGGGCGGCGGAGGAGATATCCTCGGCCTGCCCGCAGAGCAACAGAATCCTGCGCATGTTGAGCCAGAGGATCCCTATAGGGAGAGACATGCATATCAGCAGCAGGACGGTGCGTTGGAGGGCGAGGCCGAGGAGGGAGTTTTTCCGGGCCCCGAAGGCCTGTCCGCAGATAGGCTCCATGCCCATGGACAACCCGGACAGGATGGAGTAGCCTGTGATGTTGGCGAACCCGATGGCGAGGGACCCGCCGGCCAGCTGGAGGTCCCCGAGCCGGCCGAGGAAGAGCATCGAGACCATCGACCGAGAGTAGAGGATCAGGCCGGTCAGGATCATCGGAAAGGCGAGGCCAAGGATCGATTTGGCCTCCACGACCGACCGCGAGAGGGCGGCGGTGCTTGCTGCTGCTGCTGCTGTTGTAGTACTTTGTTTTGGGATGAGAATTGGGGGCTTGTCAATGAGAGGTGTGCTGAGGATTGTGATTGTTGTTGTTTCATGATCAAGTTTGCATTGAGTTGGGGATTTGCACATGGTTGCCTTTTAATTTTCAAGAGATACTATGGAGGGAACTTTAGGCAACAAAAATGAATGAACCAATGAATTGAATATAAAAGATTGGTATATGATTTTTGTTTGGAGAGCTTCGTGGGCTGAGTGAGGGGGGACTTTATATTGGTGTGATTTTGTGTAAGTTGTTCCTGCGGAACGGTATAAGGGGGTGACTCATGGGATTTGTCCCATTTATTTACAGAGACAAGGAGCATTTTATATGCAAAGCTTATCAAATTCTTTTTTTTTTCTTTTTAATTAATGAAGACTGGTGAGGGCTCAGAAGAAGTTACAATTGTGTTTGTTTGTTCGTTATTATTCCTACCTTTTTTAAACATGTTTGACTTTGATAGATAGATAAATGATTTTGATGCTCGATATACGTGATCTCCCAGATCATGACACGTGGCAGATGGCATGTCTCAAAGCTCACAAGAAATGACCTACAGTGGCCGACCATGCCACTCCTGTGCCCGTCCCACGAACAAATGCTGGCTCACCTCCGAGCCCCCTGCACAATTGGCCTCCTCGGCCGCACAGCTCGTCTCCGAGCTATCACAGGCCCGAGCCTCCTCGGCCCTCTCAGCTCGCCTCCGGGCTCAAGCAGAACCAAGATACCTTGGCTCTCCCGCTCGTCCGCGAGCTCTCTCGCCGAGGTCATCTTCCTTGGTCTCATCGACCGACCAACGGCACCGCTCACAGGCGCAACCGCCATCCCGCAAATCTCGCCATGCGCGAGATATCCGCCGGCCACATCCCACGTTCCACGCTATCACGATCCCCCATTAACGAGCCTGTCTCGCCATTAATGGGAGATCCCGCTCATCACGCGGGCATGACGTCGGGAGCGTAACGGCCGGCGTGATTCTCGCGCCTGCTCTGCCTACTGCCACCGCTATATAAACCCCTTCTTAAGATGGTCCAAGTAAGCCATTTTTATCCCCACTAAGTCGTTACTCTGTTCGGATTTCCTCACTAATTGACTGTCGGAGGGTCCTCAGTGGTACAACCACCCCGGGACTTCCTTGCAGGTAGCTCGGCGCAAACCACCTCAAACTCATTGAGATCCACACGCCTCAGGAGCCAGCCTCCAGATCAAATCTCAGTCGTCCATCGCCGCCATCAGCAGACCAACGGAAGGTAACATCTAAACGCGCGGACCCGCCCCGCGTCAGCTGGCGCCGTCCGTGGGAAAACTTGATTCCACAAAACAAAAGTCCATCTTCCGATCTTAATCTAATGGCGAGCGATCATCACGACGATCCCAGCACCAGCCGCTGCCTCCCCCTCAACGGAGGCGCGGAAGAACTTCCTCCGCCGAATGCCATCAACGTCCTTGCCGACCGGATAGACCGACTGGCATCTTTCGTGGAGGCGTTCATCCGTGTCCAAACGGCAGGGTAAGTTCCCCAGGTTGTCGCTCCTCCGCCTCGAGACCGGGACCCCTACAGGGGGAGAGAAGACTCCGCACGCGTCGGCACTGCCGACCACCGCCTCGCTATCTCCCATGGCCGCAAATCTCCCGGGACAATACCTTCTGCGACTCGCTGGGCTCCCCACAGTTCAACACCGAGGTCCGTCGCCAGAGCACTTCGCCCCGAGCCTCTTCGCGACCCTTTCCCTCCCAAGGAGATGTCGGTCAGCTCGCCTGTTCCCAGGCATGACCAACACCCCCACCCTCGATGGGATCGCGCGGACGGGGCTCGCCACGGCGGCTCGAAGACCACCTCGCCGAAGGATCTGAGGAACCTCATTGAGAGGAACCGGGGCCGCTCCCAGGCGCAGGTCTCCAACAGCAGAGACCGGGGATCAGAATGTGCCGAATCGTCGGGATACCACGGCCGACTCGACGCCCTCGAGAAGAAGATCGAGGGTATGCATCGGGAAGGTCACCGCTCGAGCGACGGGGCTAAATACGCCGCCGACTCGCTCACCAAGCCATTCACCGAGGAGCTTCTTACCGTTCACGTCTCCTCCCGCAACAAGCCCCCAAAAGTCTCTCTCTTCGACGGTAAATCTGACCCGAAAGACCATTTGGATGCGTTCACCGCGGGAATGAGCTTCCAAGATAACTCCGACGCCGCCCGGTGCTGAGCTTTCCCGACCACTCTCATCTGCTCCGGACGAGACTGGTTCCGAGGACTCAAACCTCGCTCGGTCTCAACTTTCGATGAGCTGGCCACCCAATTCCTCGGCCATTTCGTTGGGAACATGCGGCAAAAATGCACAGTCGACCATCTCTTCACGATCAAGAGTGGGGACAAGGAGACGTTCAAAGCATACGTAACCCGCTTCTACAACGCCCTTCTCGAGGTCCCAGAGCACCGGTACGAGACCGGCATCACAGCACTTAGGTCTGGTCTTAGGCACAAGGAGTGGTTATGCTTCTTTGCATTAGCACAAGCTAAGACCATGGCCGAAGTAAAAGCCTGGACCGAGCGCGAGATCCAGCTCAAATCCGAGGTGAATTCAAATCTCCCCTGGGCAGAGCAAGCCGACCAGAAGAAAAGGGCAAGGGAAGAGAGAAGGGGACCTGAGCGGGAAAATCCCTATCTCCCGAAGTTTCAAGAATACACCCCGCTCAACGTCTCCCAGACAGTGTTACTAAAGGAGGCCAAGGACGAGGGATTCTTCAAGCTTCCCCCGATCTCGCGAATGGCCTCAAAACGAACCCGGGGCCCCTACTGCGGTTTCCACAGGTCGCTAGGCCACTCCATGGAGAGCTGCAAGTAGCTCCGTGACTACATTGAGGAGTTCATCCGTTCGGGACACCTCGCAGCGTACTTGAGGGACAAGCGACAAACTGACCGCGAGCAGGGGCAGCATCCCCCTCCCGCTGAGCTGACCATCGACCAAATCATGGTCATGTCAGCGGAGGATATGTATAGCACCAACGAAGCTCGGTACCCTATGCCGGGCATAGATGCCAACAGACATCCGAGGGGCTCAAACTGCACGAATAAGAACACCTACTAGCATGTATTTTCTTTCCAAAGCAATGTACACCTTTCTTGAGATCTTTTCGTTCATATAATAAAAGGGATCAATAAAGTATTGCAGAAAAGAAAAAGAATCTTATTCATTCAAAAGGTACTGTGGGCTCCTCAGCCGTACAAAAAAATTTACAATAGCGGGGGAATGGGGTGCAGAGAACACTGCTCGTGGTACTCTGACGATATTTCCGCCAATCGAGCCCTCACAGCATCTAACCTCTGCCTTCGATGCCCCCCGCTAGAGTCGGCATCGAGCATCAATCGGTAGCACTCAAGGAAGAGTGCCTCCGAGTGATTTAGCCGACTCGCAGAGATCAGGCCGAAGCGCCTCAGGGACCTTAGCTTGCCGACGGCCTCGTCTTTCAGCTGTTCGGACAAGGGGTTGTAGAACCCCGGCGACGCCCTCCAGATGGAGTACATCAACAGCTGAAGTAGGGGGAGCGCCGGGGGAGCAATCGGCCAAAATGATCCTCGATGCGCCCTATCACCAACTGCACCATGTCCTTAGTATAGTATTGATCATAGAGGTACACGTCCTCGAAGTTTATGATCTCGAGGATGGTGAAAGGGAAGTCCTCCATTCTTATGTTTTGGGTGTGAAGAAAGGAGTGATGAACGCTCTCTCTGCTTTATAGCCTGCTGCGCCATCGAGAATCCAACAGTCGCCCGTTTCACCCACAACTGTACCGCCACGCGGCAAACTTCGAGCCTTTCTTGGCGAAATCGAAATGACGCGGCCCCGTCGATTCGCCTACCCCACGCGTTCGATACACGTGTTGCCCGCGACTGTCACTATTCCCCATACTTACACCGGGAAGGTCGAACAGAACCTCATGAGGAGGCAGCCGAGCAACTGCCCTTCTCGGTCATCCCTGGCCGGGGGCTCCCTACGACGCAACGCCAGGGATCAAAGCCCTCACCAAGAGGAAGCCGAGCGGCTATCCTGCTCGGCCATCCCTGGCTGGTAGCCCACTAACCCATAACGCCAGGGATCAAAGCCCTCACCAAGAGGAAGCCGAGCGGCTATCCTGCTCGGCCATCCCTGGCTGGTAGCCCACTGTTTCCCCCAATCAGAGCAAGGCTCTGTTGAATTTTGAAAATTCAAAAATTCGAAGCAACGCTTCGGTTTCCGTGCGCAGCGCGCAATTTGCCACGTGGCAGAAGCTGAATGGGCAGCGTAACGCCCGAAACAGCGCGTCCCATCAGAGCAAGGCTCTTCAGAAAACTTAATTAAAGACTTAACTGCGCAAACGAACGGATTTGCGACACGTGTCTGCGCAAGCGCTTGGATGCACGACACGTGTCTGCGCAGTTGCGCAGTCGCAACTGCGCAAACGCACGGATGCGCGACACGTGTCTGCGCAAGCGCTTGGATGCACGACACGTGTCTGCGCAGTTGCGCAGTCGCAACTGCGCAAACGCTCGGATGCGCGACACGTGTCTGCGCAAGCGCATGGATGCCCGACACGTGTCTGCGCAGTTGCGCAGTCACAGCTGCGCAAACGCACCGATGCGCGACACGTGTCTGCGCAAACGCACGGATGCGTGACACGTGTCTGCGCAGTTGCGCAGCCGCAGCTGCGCAAACGCACAGATGCGCGACACGTGTCTGCGCAAACGCACGGATGCGTGACACGTGTCTGCGCAGTTGCGCAGTCGCAGCTGCGCAAACGCACGGATGCGCGACACGTGTCTGCGCAGTTGCGCAGTCGCAGCTGCGCAAACGCACGGATGCGCGACACGTGTCTGCGCAGTTGCGCAGTCGCAGCTGCGCAAGCGCTCGGATGCGCGACACGTGTCATTTGCTGGTGAGTTGCGCAGCAACTGAATGAAGATTTAGATAAATCTTTTCTGTTCTCCTGTAAAACAGGAACCCTTGGATCAAAGATCCAATGATGGGAAAATTCCCAAAATTATTCAGGAAAGATTTTGTTAACAAATCCAACAAATTTGTGGGCACTATAAATAAGACCCCAAACCTCATTCAAAAAGGGGAGAGGAAAAATAATCAGAGAGAGAATCAATCATCAAGAGAAGAAAAAAAAAACTTCTGAAAGAAAAGGCTCTTGAAGATTAATCAAGAACCAAAAAGAAGGTAAAATTTCTGAAGAACAGAAGATTAAAAAAAAGTGAATAATAAAAAAATAGTGCCTTGCACTTGATATGAACCCCTGGTTCTAAAAAAAAAAAAATAAATAAAGGAATAGTGCCCTGCACTTAACATGAACCCTTGGTTCTGTATGATGAGGAAAAAACAAGAACTTGTTTTTCCTCTGATCCAAATTCAAATCAAAAGTGCCATGCACTGGTGTTCTTCAATCTGAAGATTTCTAGGGTTCTGCAACCCCTTGTTTTGGGCCAGGCCCAAATTAAGTTGAAATAATAAAAGGGCAAGGCCCTGGTTTGGAAAAATTCCTGAGTTTCTGCAAACTCATTATTTAAAAGGGCCTGGCCCAAACTAAACTGCAGAACAATAAAAGGGCAAAGCCCTGTTTGTAAAAATTTCCTGAATGCCTGCAACTCATCATTTAAAAGGGTCTGGCCCAACCCAAGGAAATTATTGAGTTTCTGAAACTCATTATTTAAAAGGGCAAAGCCCTGTTTGTAAAAAATTCCTGAGTTCTTGTAACTCATTACAAGGGCCTGGCCCAAACCAGACTTGCAAAATAATGAAAGGGGCAGAGCCCTGTTTAGATCGATTCTTCTAATCGGGCAGAGCCTAAAAATAAAAATTGGACTTAACCCAATCCTGGCTGTAAGTCCTTAAATTAAATGCCTCTCATAAGACAAGTCATGACCGGTTCGAGGGTACATCTCCGAACTCCTTTGACACCTGTCGTTGTAATCCCTCAACGACGTCAAAGAGGTGACGGGTCCCAACGACCATTCAAACTAATGATGGACCGAAACGTCCCTAAACTAATATCGGACCGAAACGTCCCTAAACTAATATCGGACCGAAACGTCCCTAAACTAACAATGGACCACTACGTCCCTAAACTGGCGACGGACCGCCACGTCCCTAAACTGGAATATGGACCACTACGTCTTTAAACTGGCGACGGACCGAAACGTCCCTAAACTAATAATGGACCCCCATGTCCCTAAAACTGGCGATGGACCGCCATGTCCTTAAACTGGCACAATAGGGCCCAAACGCTCTTTTGTTGGATCTAAACGGTCCCGTCTAAGTTGATCTTAACCCCAAATACGGTTAACGTGTCCTTAGATATTCAAATAAACGATAAAACTCCAAATCAACTTTGGTTCAAGGGTGCATCTCTGAACTCCTCAGACGCCTGTCGTTGTAATTCTTCAACGACGTCAGAGAGGTGACGGGTCCCGACGGCCATAAATGCTATGGACCACCACGTCCCTAAACTGGCACAATAGAGCCCAAATGCTCTTTTGTCGGATCTAAACGGTCCCGTTAAGTTGATCTTAGTCTCAAACTGGACTAATGTATCCTTAACAAACGTTTGAGTCGATCTTAGCCTCAAAAATGGCTAACGTATCCTCCAAACAGACTTTAGTCCCAAATAGGACTATGAATCTCCCAAACTGGAACAATAGAGCCCAAACGCTCTTTTGTCGGATCTAAACGAATGTTTAAGTTGATCTTAGCCGCAACGCGACTAACGTATCCTTAAACTAAAAACACCAAACCCAAATCTAAGTAAATACGGATTTGGACTAATCCACGTCCTACGGGCGACGGCATTACTCAGTCTCCGTATACAATCCACGGGCAACCACAAACAAAACAAACACACACGACACGAAGTGAAATTCTGGAGAAGGAGAAAGTTGTTACCGCGATGCGGTAGCGTAATTAACTGCAGGGGCTTGCGCCTACAGGGAAGAGCGTCCCCACAATCAAAAACCCCTCACCCTGAGGGGGAATCTGACGAAGTCTGCTACATCGGCCGCATCCGTCTAAACCTCCGATACACGGTGCCATAAATCAACTTGGCATCTTCGGAGAGATAGACGGATAAAACCAAATAGCATCTGCCCCGAACCTCAGGCACCGTGACGTCCTAACGTCCAGGCCGCCGTTCGGAGGGGAACAGATTCTGGCACGCCCGGTGGGACCTCTTCCTCTTTCCACTCCACACTTCGTGTGTCGTCTTCGCGAACCAATCGCGGTTTGTTAAATGATTGCCTTCGGATTTCAAGTTGCTAAGATTTGGTCTTTTGTTTGGTACAGAACTCAAGCATTCAATGGCCACCAACTCCACCAACTGCTCGAAGTGCAACTGCAACGGACGCTCCACCTCACCTAGAGGTGTAGCATATGGGCCCCAGGCGGCTTCCTTCCTGACACTGCCGGTAGGCCAGTTGACTCAGGCCACCACCGGCTTGTTCTTCGGGACCATGGTCCCACCTACAAGCTTCTCGGCACCGATACCCACACTGGAAGCGAACAAGAAGTCGGTGTTCGACCGGCTCACTGCTACTCCGACCCCTGTCAGCGGGTCGCCTGCTACTGGACCAACAGCCTCCGTTTTCACCAGGCTGGGTCAGAACTATAAAGTGGCTGTCCCAAAGAGGGCAACGGCCGCTGCTTTGGAAGTCGTTAAAGCGGCTTCTCCCATTAGAGAGTCAGTCTTCACAAGATTGACGGTTCCTACTCCTCCTCCAGCTGGTCAGAAGGCATCAGTCTTCGATAGGCTGACATCAACAGTTACCCCGCGCTCAAACAGGGGGCAACAAGAAACCACCTCAATCTCCGAGCCAATCCCGGCGGCTCGTCGCGCGCGACGTCGCCATTGGCAGAGAGTAAGGAAAGCAGGGGGCAACTCCCCCTCAGGGCTAACCCCACCTGCTCCAGTGGTGGAAGTCGATGCTGCTGTTCCAACTGGGAACAACTTTGAAATGCTGAGGAGGGTAAGAAAGAACTCCCCGGTAGCTACGTTGAAAAGGTCTCCTCCACCCAAGGAAAAAGCTCCGGAGATGAAACAGGAACAGCCCCCTCAACGGCTGTCAGCGAAAGTTTATAAAGTTTGGCGGAGGGTTCAAGACTCCGTGATTGACTCAAACCACTTCCGTCGCCAGAACAGGGCAAGGGTGGAAAAAGACAAAAACCGCCCCGCTCAACGACAGGGGGCAACAAATGCTAGGATGCCCGCTTCAACGGCTCCTTCAACCTCAAAGGCCCATAAAAGGAAGAGGCCAGAAAAAGCTCCCATAACGCTGACAAAATCTAAGAGCGGTGAACCTAAACGCCCCAAGTCAGGGGGCATCACAGTTCATACGGTCTATATGGCTTCGGGGAAAGAAGAAAGCCGTACTTCTACGGGTCACCGACCGCTTACCCGGTCAGTGACCAAGTCTCAGGAGCAGCAACAAAAACTCCAGGAGATGATGACTACCATGGCTGCACTCACGGGGCCAAAAGAGAATCCTGAGACATCCTTAGATGAACGTCAAGAAGAGGAGACTGATGCCGAGTTCCTTCGCCGAATGCTCGAAAAGAGAGACCAGGAGGCTGCTGAACAAGCAGCCAATATACAGCGCATGGGCCTTCTCTTCCAGGATATGATAGGGATGATGATACAACCAGAATCCCCGACTGAAGAACCCCCGATCGTCCTTGGGGATGATAGGGGAGAAACATCAGACCCTCAGCCCGTTCTATCGACGGCTAAAGAAGACACAATCTCTAAAACAGATCTGGACGAATATATAGCCCAGCAGATAAAAGTTCATCACGCGGCCGAGGCAGCCGGCCACGTTGTAAAAACAGGGCGGCCATACCCGGGCTGGTATGACCAAATTAAGTACCCGCCAGGTTACACAATTCCAAAGTTTCATGTCTACAAGGGGACTGGCAATCCCCATCAACATGTTGCCCAATTCAGGGCGCTTTGTGGTAACACTGGAGGCGACGACAAGCTCTTGCTGCGCCAGTTTGTGGGAAGTTTATCAGATACGGCTTTCGAGTGGTATTCCGAGCTCCCCAACGATTCCGTTAAAACCTTCGCAGAGATGGAGCTGCTCTTCACCCAACGCTTTGCAAGCGCCAGCGAACGTACTCCGATGACGGCGCTGATTAATGCCAGGGTAAAGCCCGGCGAGACGTGGGTCCAGTACGCTATACGGTGGCGTAATTTATGGTCTAAATGTGAACAGCGTATATAAGAAGCCCCCGCGGTGGGAATGTTTGTTGGAACCCTTGATCCACAAGCGACCATTTCGCAGTTTATGATGTTCTTCAAGCCGACTTCTTTCCAGGCTTTGATCGACAAATTGGCGCAGATGGACCAGATGGGCCATAAACCCCCTCTCCCGAAGCCCGAATCTCGAAACGACAAAGGAAAGGGAAAAGCGATCATCGTCGCTAATGTCCAACAGCAACCGAACGATTCGAAGCCGGTTGCTCGTCCAAATAATACACGCCCATACGTACCCCTTGAGGACAGGATGGGACGTGCTTACTCCTTCCCCCGTGATAAAACAAGGAGGTTATTTGAGCTGGCATTGCGCAATAGGCTTATAAATCTGCCGGATCCAAAACGTCCGTCACAACCAAGTGACGTTAACGAGCCTAATTATTGCCCTTACCATCGAGTGCTAGGACATCCAATCGAAGACTGTTACGTGTTCAAAAATTGGCTCGAAAACCAGTACCGTCAGGGCAAGTTTGCGCTATCCGACAAATGGAAGGTGAATCCTCCGCAACCCCACACCTATAAGGGAACGAATACGCCAGGGGCAACATGCTCCGTCATTGAAGAAGCTCCCTGGGAGGTTGTATTATCAGCCAAAACGAGGAGAATGCTAAATGATCTTCAGACCTGTCCAGCGGTCAAGTGGAAGAACCCCTTGGAGCCGCAGGTTATTGAGGGGATGTTGAAACCACGTCCGACTCCGAAGACCGACGGCGGTAGTTCAAGCGTTCATAATCAGCCGTCAAAATCTTCAAAAAAGAAGAAGAAGAAATCTAAGAAGCCCGCGAAGCCTAGCGACGAGCGGACGGACTTACAGAAGCAGATCGACGCGCTGGATGAGTATAACCAAAAGGCGCGGACTCCCATTACGCTCCAAGATTTCCTTGATCACGTCTTTCAAAAAGAAGATGAGGAAGAAGCTTCATCGGATGAATCCGACGGATATGTGGCAAGCTGTCATATGATCTCTCACTCGACCTCGAACGATGAAGGGACTTCTGGCACCAAAACGCCGGGGGCAAATACTGAGTCAATGGTTCCGAAATTATCAATAGAAATGATTGACGCGTTTCTTAGTGAAGCTCGATTGAAAAGTAAAGCTGATCAAGAACGCGAGACGGCGATATTCGAAACGGCCAAACGCCAGCGACTTGAGGGAGGAGCTGAGATGATCCCACTGGAGCAAAATGCCTCCACCGCTGACAAAAGCCAATTTAAGATAAAAAAGAAGTTCGCTAAGGCCATATCGATGGGCATGAAGCTACCACTCTCAGAAGAAAAAGTTACTAGCGTGGCAGAAATGCATCCCTCTTATTGCTTATATCATCAGAAGGTCTCACATTCTACCCAAGAGTGCAAAGCATTCGATAAATGGTGGCAAGGATACGTCGCTAATCAACAACGCTTGAAACGGGAAAAGCGCAAGGTTCGTCGGGATCAAAGAAACACGACCAAAGTGCTTGAAAGAACTGCCGGCAACTGTCACATGGTTAACACTACCAGGTCACAAGTGCCCACATTTGGGAGCGACTCTGATGAGGAACTAGAGATTGCCCCTCTCTTTAAAGAGTCAACTTCGGGAAAAGAAGAAGAACCGAAGTCTTGCGAAAATATACAGCTGCGGAATCGGACACTGCCTGAAAAGAACCTCGGACCCTCGAATAGAAAAGATAAAGGGAAAGAGAAGGTCTCTGAAGACATCACTTTGGATGACCAAGTCGCGGAAGAGTTAACCGCCAAAAATCCGTCAAAGAGGAGTAAAGTGGATTACAATGTCTTAGCGCATCTGAGGAAGCTACCCTCACAACTCAGCATTCTCGATGCCTTGTTACTATCAAAGGAGGCGAGAGACTCTTTGATTAAGGCACTACAAGATCCGGACCAGTTCCAAGCCTTCTTGGCCGAAGAAAAGATGAAAGACGAATTGGAAGAAGTGCACACAGCCGACGTTGCTTTTGGTGATGAGGACCTTCTTCTCGGGACGTGTGAACACAATCGCCCTCTTTATGTCTCAGGATACTGCCATGACATAAAGATAGGTAAAATCTTGGTCGATAACGGATCGTCCGTCAATTTACTCAACGTACGAGTGTTAAAGGAGATTTGCATGAGTGTCCAACACCTTGCCCGGGACAAGATCACTATCTCCGGTTTCGACTCTCAATCTTCAAAGACTCTTGGATCTGTGATATTGACGCTACGCTTCGGGTTGCTCGTCACAGAAATCAAATTCCATGTTATAGATGCCAAGACGTGCTATAATGCTCTGCTCGGCCGACCATGGCTACACGAGTACAATATCATCCCTTCTACACAGCATCAGTGTATGAAATATTCCAGGGATGGCCTCGAGTACACTGTGGCCGGAGAGTTGAATCCGTTTTCCGTGAACGAAGTTCGCAAGTATGAAGATGCCAAATACTTCTTGCCGAGTTTCGAAGACACGGAAAGGTGTCACAAACCAGAGAACAAAACTAATGCCACCATCCCTGTCTTCGGCAGTGATACCGAGGAGGAAGATATAATTTATTCAGGTCCATCCCAATCTATCAGGCCAGGACCATCCGTCCCTTCGTTGATCTTCGGTAGTGATTCAGAGGATGAAGTTCATGCTGTATTCCCTGCTCGGCCTTCGATACAGATCTCCGCTGATGAAGAGCGAAGTCTGCAGATAACCATGGTGCCGCTTGAACATTACAAAGAACTGGATGCACTCGACACTAACAGCGTAGAAGAATTGCAGACATTCTATATCCCTCCCGGACGAAGGGGTGAGAAGGCAATCTTATTCTACCGTTCTGAAGAGAACAAAGTAGAAAAAGAAGTTTGGCATGGCGCGGATCCCACGCTTGACAGGCTTTAGCCTATTCGTCTTCCCCGGTATTATACCGAAGGCTTGAAACGACTGTTAAAGCGCCAAGGGATACCCTTCGAACAGACTGTTAGGAAGGCCAGATTCTATGACAAGGTCTGGAACATTCCCGGAACCCAATGCAAACTGCCTAACGGGAAAGTAGAAGCCAAAGGGCTTGGGTACATCCGGCCAAGGAAGCGGGAGCTAGTAAACAGCTGTTATGCCATATGTGACTTCGATGAAGAGGCGGACGCTCAATGGGAGGACGCTAATCCTGAACCAGCAAAAGTTCCGGATACAAAACCGCCCGGTCCATCGTCCGAAGACCAGATGAGCAAACTTATAAGGGATGCGAGTCAAAAAGCCCGAGATGATCACGATCGTGAAATGGGAATCTATGAGAAAGCTAAGACACAGCGCCTCCTCCAACAGGCAGTAAAGAACGAAGATGCCGCTCCTTGTCAACCTGCTACAAAAAAGGTGCGACGCGAGAACAAAAACAGGTCGAAAGGCAAGAGAGGCGCTCGACAACTACAAAGCAGAGCTAAGAAGCCGCGCATCCGAGAATCGAGCGTTATTGACTTAGCCCTCGGGAAGAAAATGGGTCGAGCATACTCTTTTCCTCGGAGCAAAACAAAGAAAATATTCGATCTCGCTCTGAAACATCAAATGCTTACGTTGCCAAAGTCTAAACACCTTGAACAAGCAGGCAAGGTCTCCGACCCGAAGTATTGCTTTTACCATCGAGTAGTAGGGCATCCGCTTGAAGATTGCTTCACCTTTAAGAATTGGGTCGAGGACCAATATCAGCTTGGCAAATTCGCGTTGTCTGACAGTTGGAGGGTAGCGCCGCCGCAAAAGCACGAACCTGAAAACACAAGAATAAAGCCAACTCCGCATTGGGATTGGCAGAAAATTCGCACCTGCCATGTGATAACAATATTGAAAGAAGGGTCCGAAGACATGAACAACCTCCCTTGGTGTTTTGAAAGCGGCAGCGATGAGGTAATCTCAGAATTTCCCCCAACTCCGAAAGAACTGGAG
This sequence comes from Agapanthus africanus, assembly GCA_030015575.1. Classification (NCBI taxonomy): domain Eukaryota; kingdom Viridiplantae; phylum Streptophyta; class Magnoliopsida; order Asparagales; family Amaryllidaceae; genus Agapanthus; species Agapanthus africanus. The sequence continues at coordinate 134,618,378 of JASDDO010000024.1, read as the reverse complement.
GACGGAATACATATCACTGCAGATAATCTCAAGAAAATTGAGTTGGGGACGGAAAATGACCCGCGACCGACATTCATCAGCGAGCTGCTATCTGAAGTTAGGGTGGCTGCGTTAAAGGATGTGCTTCTACAGCACAAAGATTGCTTCGCGTGGAACTATTCCGAAATGCCGGGACTAGATCCAGAAATTGCAGTACACAAGTTGGCGATATCCCCGGACATCAAGCCAGTCAAACAAGCGCCGAGGAGAATGCGACTCGAGCTTGAGATGAGCATCAACGCCGAAGTCAAAAAGCTGATAGATTCAGGCTTCATCCAAGAAGTCCAATACCCTGAATGGATCGCCAACATTGTCCCAGTGATGAAAAAAAATGGGACAGTGCGCATATGCGTAGACTTCCGGGATCTCAACAAAGCCTGCCCAAAAGATGATTTCCCAGTGCCAGTCACCGAGCTGATGATAGACAACACATCCACTCATGAGGTTTTCTCCTTCATGGACGGATCATCGGGGTATAATCAAATAAAAATGCACCTGGAAGATCAGAAACACACAGCCTTCAGGACTCCTCTTGGCATATTTTGTTATAAAGTGATGCCTTTCGGTTTGAAGAACGCCGGTGCTACTTATCAGAGGGCCATGACGAAAATCTTCGACGACCTTATACACGAAATCGTCGAATGCTATATCGACGATCTCGTAGTCAAGAGCAAATCATACGAGGAACATCTCGAGCATCTGAAGACCGTATTTCAACGCCTTCGGCAATACAACTTAAAGATGAACCCGCTCAAGTGTGCATTCGGAGTTTCCTCAGGCAAATTCCTGGGATTCATTGTTCGACACCGAGGTATTGAAATAGATCCGTCAAAGATCAAAGCGATCATGGAAATGCCTCCGCCGAGGACTCTCAAACAGCTGCGGTCTCTCCAAGGGAAACTCGCGTATATACGGCGATTTATAGCCAACCTTTCAGGAAAGTGCCGTCCTTACAGCCACCTGATGAAGAAGGGAACCCCATTTGTTTGGGACCAAAAATGCCAAGGCGCACTGGATGAGATCAAGCAATACCTGCAGAACCCTCCGGTGTTGGCTGCTCCAGTTAAGGGGAAGCCTCTTATTCTTTATACAACCGCCCTCGAAGGTTCTTTAGGCGCATTATGGGCACAAGAGAACGATCAAGGGAAAGAAAGAGCACTTTACTACTTAAGTCGAGTCCTGCTGGGGGCAGAAAGCAACTACTCTCCCATTGAAAAACACTGCCTGGCGTTGATCTTCGCAATAACAAAGCTTAGGCACTATGCGTTGGCGCACGAGGTCCGTCTGATTTCAAAAGTGGACCCCCTTAAATATTTAATGTCAAAAGCCATATTGACAGGACGACTCGCTAAATGGGCCCTGCTCTTGATGGAATTCTCGATAACATATCAACCTCTCAAGGCAGTGAAAGGCCAGGCCATTGCCGACTTCCTCACTGAGCATCCGATACCCGCCGATTCTCCTCTGAATTGCGATCTTCCGGACGAACATGCATTCGATACGATTGACGGCGATAATACCCGATGGGAGCTTTATTTCGATGGAGCATCTTCCATGAAGAAACGCAAACAAAGTACCCCTATAATTAAATCAGGGGTAGGACTCATCTTCGTAACTCCACAAGGAGGGATAATGCGCTACGCGTTCTCCCTAACGGAGCCGAGAACAAACAATGAAGCTGAAGATAGCAGGCCTCGAGATCGCCATTGACATGGGAATTGAAGATCTCCTCATATACGGTGATTCCCAACTGGTCGTTAGTCAAGTAAACGGCGACTACCAGACGTGCAAACCGGAATTGGTAAAATACGGTGAAAAAGTGCAGCAACTGCTAACCCAAATTCCCTCTTACACTTTGGAAAGTATACCGCGCGCGGAAAACAGCAAAGCGGACGCACTAGCCAAACTTGCTAAAGAACTGGCGGACGAGAACCTCGAAGACGTTAGAATCGTGGTACAAAGCCGTCGAGTGCTCGCCCCAACAGAAATATCTCCGAAATCGTCTGAAGAAAAAGGAGCGAAAGAGGAGACGACCCTGCAAATAAAAGACAGGGAAAATACCGAGGACTGGAGAGAAGTCTTCATAGACTACTTCAAGTTCCACCGAATACCTGAAGAGGCGTCCACAAGACATCAGCTCACGAAACGAGCTCTGTCTTTCGCCTTCGTCAATGATACTCTATACAAGAGGTCATTCGACTCTCTGTGGTTGAGATGCTTAGGACCTGACGAAGCGAGAAGGGTCGTCCAAGAAGTTCACGACGGACTCTGCGGTTCCCACCAAGCAGGCCCTAAGATGAAGTTAAAGATAAAGCGGATGGGCTACTACTGGCCCACGATGATGCAGGATTGCCTGGAATACGCGAGGCAATGTCACCCATGCCAAATTCATGGGGACTTCATTCATCAGCATCCCAATCCACTGCATCCGACAATGGCTAGTTGGCCATTCGAAATGTGGGGAACTGACATAGTCGGTCCCATCGAACCAGCGTCGTCAAAGGGACATCGTTTCATCTTGGCGACGACTGATTACTTTTCCAAATGGGCAGAGGCGGTTCCGTTAAGGGAAGTAAAGACGGAGAACATCCTCCATTTCTTCAAAACGCATGTCATCTACCGGTTTGGAACCCCGAGAAGAATCATCTCTGATAATGGGCCAGCCTACCGAAGTCATAAAATCAGCCGTTTCGCACAGCAGCACAATATAGACTGGAGATATTCCTCAGTTTATAACCCGCGAGCTAATGGTCTAGCTGAGGCCTTCAACAAGACCTTGACGAAGATCATGAAGAAAACAGTGTCACGAAATAAGAGAGATTGGCACGAAAGATTGCAAGAGGCTCTTTGGGCGTATCGAACTACATTTAAAACGGCCACAAACACAACGCCATACGCGTTGGTATTTGGAACGGAAGCAGTACTCCCTCTCGAGATAGAATTACCCTCTCTACGAGTGGCAGTCCACTACGAGCTGACAGACGAAGAAAATGCTCACCTTCGGTTTGAAGAGCTTGACGCCCTTGATGAGATCCGGCTTCTAGCACAACAAAATCTGGAAGCCTATAAAGCAAAGATGACGCGCTCATATGAAAGATTGAGCCGCCCGAGGACATTCCACCAAGGCGAACTCGTGCTAGTGGTCAAAAGGCCCATGATCCCCAATCGCGCCAAGCGGGGAAAGTTTGAGCCAAACTATGAAGGACCGTACATCATAGATAAGGTCTACCAAGGTGGGGCCTATCTACTCATGGACATGCACGGTGAAAGGCCTTTCAGGCCAATAAACGGACGCTTCCTAAAGAAATACTACGCTTAATGAGCCACAGCCTAAGTCAATGGTAGATGATGACGACTATGTCCGCTCGCTATCTTCCTAAGCTCAAGCTTTATAAGCAGTAGCCAACCTTCTCAATGGCGGACCGAGACGTCCTTAAACTAGTGATGGACTGAAATGTCCTTAAACTAATAGCAGACCGAAAACGTCTTTAAACTAATACTACGGCATCCTTGGGCTGACAAGATGAATGAAAATAAAAAAAAATAAAAAATAATAAAAAAAAAAAATATAAAAAAAATATATATATATATATATAAAAATAATATAAAAAAAACGGTAAGTCCATAAGCAGAATGGGCACGGATGAAAACCCGAGAGGGCTCCGTGAGTAAAAACAGCAGGACTACCGGCGGATGTTGTGAAAACCCGAAAGGGCGCAACTTCGTTAAAGAACCCTTATGGAGTCCTCTCGACCCCGTAAGGAGAAACCACCCGCGTGAGATCCTTACGACTTACAAGGGAACAACGCACTTAGGAATCCTCACGATTCCTAAGGAGAAAATACGCTTGCGAGATCCTCACGACTCGTAAGGAAAACTCTCTTATGGGACCCTCACGGCTCATAGGATTTGAAAGTCTTAAGTCACAGAGACCTAAACCTGTGCTTAAGCAAACCCCCACAAACTTCCAATATTGCCCTACAAGTGGCTCAATACTGACCCTTGTATACAATCCACGGGCGCGAATAAACGTTTCCCTAACCAAGGTCCATCCATGACTGGGAATACGTTCGTATGGTAAACAACCCTTATAGATCCCCTCGATTTATGAGGAGAAAACCTTCCTGTGGGATCCTTACGACTTACAGAAGAGCAAAACACTTAGGAACCCCCACGGTTCCTAAGGAGAAAATACACTTACAAGATCCCCACGACTTGTAGGGAGAAATACCTTCACGAGACCCTTACGGCTCATGAAGTCAAAAGCCTTAGCCGACGGGATCCTAACCCTGGTCGATAAGCCTCCTTTGTTCAACAACGATGGAGGCAAATGATGATTCGCTCCTGGTAATATCCCAGTTGCAGCGGTGCTGATGCCGAAATCGGTGTTCAATTTCAGGTTGACGACGAAAGCCAGTAGACCACTCATGCATACGAAATAGCCGAAATGATAGGGCAACTTGCAATAAAAAGCAGCAAGTAAAATGTATGCATGCAAAATAGCCGAAATGATTGGGCGACTCGTAATAAAATGCAACGAGTAAAAATAAAAAAAAATATAGCCGAAATGATTGGGCACCGCGAAAAATAGCCGAAATGTTTGGGCAATCGCGACCTTCGCGATATAAAAGCTGAAATGATAGAGCATCGCGGAAAAAAAAAAAAAAAAAAAAAAAAACTTCGGCCCTACAGTTAAGATCATATCGATCCCTGTATACGATCCAAGGGCGTGAACAAAGAAGAAACCATACCTCCCCAGCGGATTCCGTCAAACGACGAAACCAAGCCTCAACGGTTCATTTCAACCGAAGAAGCCAGTGACTTCAACGACAAATTCCTCGACTCACGGATACAAACACTCCTTGACGAGAGCCTTCTGATCCGCGTCGACCCGCAGAGCCACCAGTGCCTCCGTAGGAACCCTCGACTCGTTTCAAACCCCAAGGACACAAATAATCCTTGGCGCTCGGGAAACAAATAATCCCGGCAAATTCCTCAACTCACGGATACAAACACTCCTTGACGAGAGCCTTCTGATCCGCGTCGACCCGCAGAGCCACCAGTGCCTCCGTAGGAACCCTCGACTCGTTTCAAACCCCAAGGACACAAATAATCCTTGGCGCTCGGGAAACAAATAATCCCGGCAAATTCCTCAACTCACGGATACAAACACTCCTTGACGAGAGCCTTCTGATCCGCGTCGACCCGCAGAGCCACCAGTGCCTCCGTAGGAACCCTCGACTCGTTTCAAACCCCAAGGACACAAATAATCCTTGGCGCTCGGGAAACAAATAATCCCGGCAAATTCCTCAACTCACGGATACAAACACTCCTTGACGAGAGCCCTCTGATCCGCGTCGACCCGCAGAGCCACCAGTGCCTCCGTAGGAACCCTCGACTCGTTTCAAACCCCAAGGACACAAATAATCCATGGCGCTCGGGAAACAAATAATCCCGGCAAATTCCTCAACTCACGGATACAAACACTCCTTGACGAGAGCCTTCTGATCCGCGTCGACCCACAGAGCCACCAGTGTCTCCGTAGGAACCCTCAACTCGTTTCAAACCCCAAGGACACAAATAATCCTTGGCGCTCGGGAAACAAATAATCCCGGCAAACTTCTCAACTCACGGATACAAACACTCCATGACGAGAGCTTCTTTGACTCACATCTTGGGCAGTAAGGATTCAAAACTTACTTCCTGAACAATGGGACCCTGCAAGTCAATCCTAAATGGTCTCTTGCATACTATCCACGGGCCTCACTCTCTGAAGTTGATTCTCGACAAAGAGGGAAACAACCGCTTACGAGCCTTTTAGACTCGTAAGAGGGGCAATGGGATCCTGCAAGTCAATCCTAAATGGTCTCTTGCATACTATCCACGGGTCTCACTCTCTGAAGTCGATTCTCGACAAAGAGGGAAACAACCGCTTACGAGCCCTCTCGACTCGTAAGAGGGAGAAATTCTCTTATAGGATCCTTCCGACTTATGAGAGGAAACCACACTTGGGAATCCTCACGATTCCTAAGGAGAAAATTCACCTGCGAGATCCTCTCGATCCGTAGGGAGAAGAGTCTCTATAAGACCCTCACGGCTTATAGAGTTGGAGAGTCTTAGGCAGCAGATCTGAACCTGCGGCCTAAGCCGTCGTTATTTCTCAATAAGGTCGGGATACTCGTCCCAATCGTTCGTCAATTGTGGTTGTTAAGGTGGCGTACTGATTATGAAAGAAAAGAAAGACAGAGAAATGACACAAGACATTACAAAATGTGTATCTTTTATTCATAAAAAATTGGCTGAGTACAGGATACATTGTGCTAAAGGATAAAAAAATATATACATATAATTTACAAAGACAAATGATACAAGGGGGATTACGGGGAAGGAAGCGTCTTGCACAGATGTAGCAATTGGTCGCATACGTCCTTCCATGCTTTCTCCTGATCAACTGCCACTGCCAGCTCCGCCTCTACTTGAGCCCGCTGTTGCGTGAAGGATGCGAGCTCTTCCTCAACGACCTGATGAGCTGCTTCTTGGCCTTGGGCATCGCGCTCAGCAGCATCAAGTCTCCGCTTCAACGCTAGCCCGTTAGATATACGCTTAAGAAGACCTTCAAAGACAGCTTTCACCTCAGCGGCATTCGTCCTAACTTCGGCACGAAGGCAAGCGGTCGCGTTTGAAGATCTCTGATGCGCCTTTAGCCGTAAAGCTGCCTTCTGCTCCAAATGGCGGAGATAAGAGGTGCTTTGCTCAAGCCAAGCTATCCGTTCGGCGCTCGCGGCCAAAGCCTCGGGAGAAGGGCGTGTCGACTCCAACCGATGCAGGCGAGCTTCGATCTCTCTGCAGTGGTTAACCCACGATTCGACGACGCCTTCGTTATGGAAAGTTACGAGCGCCGCCAACATTGGGTTAACGTCCACAGCGAAATCTACGGCCGAAGGAAGGGCATCCATGTTGAGCTCTTCGATGTACCCGCTCAACATACCCAGGCTCATTACAGCACCCTTTGAAGACGGGCGTCGCGAGAAAGGACCCGCCGGTGAGAGGACATGAGATTCAAAAGGAATTGGAGCTGGGACAATAGCTGCAAAAAAATGAAGCATGGTCAAACGATGATTCGAAAAGTCGATGAAAGATCATATAAAAAGAGGAAAGGAATATATGTACCAGTCGCAACGGACGTCAAAGCCGGAAGCGCCGGTGGCAGCACAAGCCCGGCGTCCCCTCCTTCGATCTGAGGCACTGCAGTCAGGAAGAAGAAAAGTCAGATACGATCCTATATTCCCTCGAAAAGACCAAGACGGCACTCACCGGTACCCTTAGAGGGAGAAGCGAGCTCGGATGGGAAGGAGAAGTGTGGGAGCAACACCTGATAAAGATGATCAAAGAGCCCTCCTGAAAAGGCACAATGGCGTAGCATTAGTACAAAAGCCACATTTTTGAAAGATTAATGCATGAGTCGTGAATCCGTACCTTCCAACATCCGTGACGGCACGAGGGAAAACGGGGAAGTGACCACCGCCAAAGCAGTAGTTGACGGTGCTCCCTCAAGCAATGGAGCGTTGGCACTGACCGCACCTGCAAAGACGAGCTTGTTAGAAGAGATCACGAGATATATACAAAAAAAATGGAAACGCTGGTGACTCGAAAATTCACCTGACGAGCTGCCAGCAGAAACTGAGGTAGTCCCTTCCTCCACTGACGGAAGACCACCGCCTGTAGCTTCGTCACCCGACTCAAGGGGAACCGTTGTTACGCTCTCAAGCTCTGCAGGCAGCGGGGAACCATAGGCAGGAAGGGCCAAGATAGGAACATTGCCCGATTCCTGAGAAGGAGCGCCTAGCTCGTCTTCAGGAATCATGGCCACCCCACCTGCTGTTCCCTCAGGATCAGCGATTACAGCTGTCCCGTCCACCGGCACCACGAGGTCCCCAGCCTCAAGTACCTCGCCCTCTACCGCCTTCGGCTCGGCTGAGACAATCATCTCATCTGCCGCCACTTCGGGTACGGCATCAACGACTTGCTCCGCGGTAGGTTCTTCAATCCCGGCTCCAGGCCCCATGACCTCGACAAAGTTATCCACTGTCGGTTCGGGTTCGGCGAGTACCGCGTCCTCTGCTCCCTTGGGCTCGACGGTCGTTTCCCCCTCCCCCTCAGTTGGACTCGACCCTACAAAATGGAATACGTATAAGCCAACAACTCTACAATTCGTACGACGAGATTCTGAAAGAAGTACTACCTGAAGTGGATTTGTCATTGGCACTCCGAACCGCGCGCGCCACTTGCCGACGAGCAGTAGACAGAGCCACTGGGGGCTCTTCAGAAGGAATATTATCGAGAGGAATAGTGCTAGGGCCCGCTCCTGCGGCCAGAGCAGCTCTGCGCGCCTTCGCTTCGCGTCTAGACCGCTTCCGTTCCTTTTGAGCCGATGAGGCAGATGCCATCAGAGCTTCCTTGAGTGAAGCCTTCTCATCCGTGTAGAGGGATGCCTCCAGATTTTTCAGAGCATCCCTCGTCGTTGCATCGAGCCGAGGCTCTTGCGCCAGCTTCAACGGAGCTGGGACTTCGATGACAGGCTTGGGAAGGGTCCTTGCACCGATTAATACAACCCCTGTAAAGAAACAAGAGAAGGTCAGGTCGACTATCATAAAAAGACAACAAACTTTCCTTATAAAAAAGAACGGGGTAAAACATACCGACGCTTGCTAAGGCGCGCTTCTTCTCCTCCGCCTGGAAGGTCTTCAGAGAGGCAGCAACGGCCTCTTCAGTAGATCCACCTGCTGAAAATGAGGCAAATATTAGCTAAAGATAATAGTAAGAGTGGGATAAAATGACAAATAAGGAGGTTGAGGATTACCCGACTCAGCGAGTCTGCTTAACATTGCTTCGAGCCTCGCCGATCGCTCCGAAGCTGCAATCGCGGCGGCTAGGTTGGTGTCCTCAGGGTCCACCACGAAACCCTCGTTGCTGCCATACTCACATATAGTCTCGACAGGATGAGCCGCGGGTTCTAAGTTAAGAATCGCGTCAAGGGATAGGATGGATTTCTTCTTCTTCTGTCCACCAGCCTTGGATCCACCCGGAGCATCTTTGCGCTTGCCAGTTTTGGCAGTCACTTTCGGGCGGCGAGTCCCGATGTCCGCTCCTACACCCGACTCCGGTGAGGCCGCTTTAGCCGTCTTCGTCGGAGCACGGGGTACCGTTGGAGCATCCACCGCAGTGGGCAGTGGCAGTCCACGCGGAGGGGCCAATACGCGTGGTCGATCGGCTCCAGCCTCTTTCGTCGGAGGGATAACCTGAACCCTGGGCTGCAATGGAGCCTTGCGATTGCCACCGGGAGGCGCAGCCCTACGATCGACCAATAGACGTTTCTCCATTAAGATGATTGGTCCCATCGCGTGCGCGTACCAGGCCACATACGAATTGAGTATCTTGGGGGTACAGCTGGGCTCACTGATGAAAAAGTAAGAGCCTGTATTTAGCCGGATGAAGTGATGCATCGCATTCCGTACCCCCTCTGGACCGACTGCAGGTGTTCCCAAGAAGGCTTCCAATGGGACCCCTTGGTTATAACTCGATTGCCGGGCAAATCGATGCGGGTTATACCTCATGAAGAGGGCCGTGTCATTCTGCCTAAATACTAAGTAGCCCGGCCGAATGGAATAAAGGTGAAGAATTTCCCGAGCCTTCAACACGGAAACACCGCCTTTAAAGTCATCTCGCAGCGACACCACTGACTTAGTGGTCTCGGAACCCATGGTGATGACCTTATCCACAAAAGAGGTCTTCGCCCCGACTAAATGAGAACGCAGAAGCAGTCCCCTGGACTCCCGCGGAGATGCAAAAACGATGGAAGCTCCGACCAATCGCATGATTCTTGGAAGTTTGAATCTCTCAAAGAACTGAGGAGTTTTATGGGCACCAAACACTCCCCGAACATGCAGCTCCATCCAAGAAGTGAAGTAGTGCATCGGGAAGTTAGCAGGCTGTACCCCAGGTTCATTAGCGTCCGCCGCTATGCTAAGTCCGTTGTAAAGGTAAGCCAACCCAGCGATCCCCACTGATAACTGCAGGCCGGCCACCATCCGATGCGCCGGGTAAAATACAGAAGATCGCATGAGGCGTGGGTGCATAGGAAGCGCGAAGCTGCACAGCCACAGACCTAAGAACCCTATGAAGAAGGTCTCCTCATCCATGCCAGGGACGGCGATCTCTGAGAAAGGGACGATAGCAGTCCCGGGAAGGTAGAAACTCCGCTGATCAATTTCTGATGAAGGCCGACGATCCAAGCCGAAACCAAAAGGATCAGCAAGTTGGGCGAACTTATCACCTCGCTCTGATAAAAATTCCGGGCGAATAAAGCGAGCAATGAAGTCCGCGAAACTAACGCCTCGGTCGCCCAATTCCAAATGAAGCTCCTCGTAAATCTCCAAAACCCTCACCAGGCCCGGATGCTGATGCTGGATGGCATTTTCCGGAGTTAAGTCGAGTACCACCTGCTTGGTGGCAAAGACGTACTCATCAGGAGGAAGCAGCTCCTCATAATGCTCCCCCCTCGCCGGTAAACCCGAAAGCTCAACGAACTCCTCTAGAGAAATAGAAACTTCCCTATCCGCCGTCAGGAAAGTATGCGTGGGGATATTCTATTGTTCAATGAAAGCCCTTGTCCACCACGTTGGAGGAGTAGGATATTCGAAAAGCGAGACATAGACGGCGGAGTATAAACCGATCTTCGTCAGATGAGCTCTTTTCGCCGCTAAGATGTACCGGGCCCATGGCAGGTATCCAGCAAGCGGTCGCGGATTCAATCCAATATTATAGGCCTGTCCCCAAGGGCGTGCTTCACCCTGACAGATTCTCCTTCCTAGGATGTCTATGGCCGGCGGCGGCTGTACCGGAATAGCGCCGATTGCGGGCTGGAGAAGATCGTCCGAATTCCAATTTTTAACCTCCACGGCATACTCCACCGGGGGTTTATCTGCGTAGGGGATCGTGACTATGGGTTCAGAAGGCGAGGCGGAACTAAAACTACGGCGGCCTTGGATAATCTGACTGTACCACCTTCCCCACAGGTGGAGATGTTTGCACTCAGGATCACGATCTTTAATCAAGGCAAACACTACCCGGTCCACTGGTGCGTGTGGGAACCCTCCTTCTGAGCGAACGAAGGGAAAAGACAAGTCGTCAGACATTCTTCCTGCATAAAATATATATATATCATTAGTGCCCTGACACTTAACATTTAATAAAAATAATATATATAAAAAAATATATATATATATAATAATAATAATAATAATAATAATAATAATAAATAAAAAGCTGGCTCCACACTGTGAGGCAGTGGGTAGGGGACAAAGGGGGGACCCACAAAATCAAGATGACGGCGCATCATTTGATAAGACAATCCCACCATTGGATGAGACTGTCAGTCAATTAAAAGACCCCCAAGAGGATATCCCCATTGGGGGGACCCCTAGAGACAAGGAGAAGATCTCCTCTTTTCAGAGCAAAGCTCTGCCACAGAGTGACATTTGTCAAACTCCTGTTTCAAAGGAATAAAACTTCTTAAAAAGAGCCTAGCTCTGCAGTAGTGATAAAAATTTATAACTCCTCAGAATTAAAATTTTGGGATCTTAAAGATCCATGGAAACTTTTAAAAAGTTTTCTAGTTGATCTATGGAGTAGGGCTCTGTTCATGGGTTAAAACCTAAGAACAGAGTCTCTATAAATTTGAAGAGCAAGGCTCTGTGAATAAAAAAAAAGAAACCCCAAAGGGGTTTCCTTTAGATCAAAGATCTATAAGAGCAAGGCTCTGTTGAAGAAACCCCAAAGGGGTTTCCTTTAGATCAAAGATCTATAAGAGCAAGGCTCTGATTAGTTAAATTTAATTTAAATTAAATTAATTTAATTTTACCTATAATGGTTCTGAAGTTAGAACTTGGAAGTTCTTAAGGAAATCACAAGAGCAAGGCTCTGGAAGTTCTCAAGTAAGAGCAAGGCTCTGAAATTCAATTTCTTGAGAATGGTAAAAAAATTACCAAGGACCAAAGGTCCTATTTATAGGCGCCTGCGCCTGTTCACCTGACTCGTCGATCCGACGGTCAGGATCTTGCCACCGCTGCACCCACGCGCGCGCCACGTGAGCGCAACGGTGGGGGGGCATCTGTTTCCCCCAATCAGAGCAAGGCTCTGTTGAATTTTGAAAATTCAAAAATTCGAAGCAACGCTTCGGTTTCCGTGCGCAGCGCGCAATTTGCCACGTGGCAGAAGCTGAATGGGCAGCGTAACGCCCGAAACAGCGCGTCCCATCAGAGCAAGGCTCTTCAGAAAACTTAATTAAAGACTTAACTGCGCAAACAAACGGATTTGCGACACGTGTCTGCGCAAGCGCTTGGATGCGCGACACGTGTCTGCGCAAGCGCTTGGATGCACGACACGTGTCTGCGCAGTTGCGCAGTCGCAACTGCGCAAACGCACGGATGCGCGACACGTGTCTGCGCAAGCGCTTGGATGCACGACACGTGTCTGCGCAGTTGCGCAGTCGCAACTGCGCAAACGCTCGGATGTGCGACACGTGTCTGCGCAAGCGCATGGATGCCCGACACGTGTCTGCGCAGTTGCGCAGTCACAGCTGCGCAAACGCACCGATGCGCGACACGTGTCTGCGCAAACGCACGGATGCGTGATACGTGTCTGCGCAGTTGCGCAGCCGCAGCTGCGCAAACGCACAGATGCGCGACACGTGTCTGCGCAAACGCACGGATGCGTGACACGTGTCTGCGCAGTTGCGCAGTCGCAGCTGCGCAAACGCACGGATGCGCGACACGTGTCTGCGCAGTTGCGCAATCGCAGCTGCGCAAACGCATGGATGCGCGACACGCGTCTGCGCAGTTGCGCAATCGCAACTGCGCAAGCGCTCGGATGCGCGACACGTGTCATTTGCTGGTGAGTTGCGCAGCAACTGAATGAAGATTTAGATAAATCTTTTCTGTTCTCCTGTAAAACAGGAACCCTTGGATCAAAGATCCAATGATGGGAAAATTCCCAAAATTATTCAGGAAAGATTTTGTTAACAAATCCAACAAATTTGTGGGCACTATAAATAAGACCCCAAACCTCATTCAAAAAGGGGAGAGGAAAAATAATCAGAGAGAGAATCAATCATCAAGAGAAGAAAAAAAAAACTTCTGAAAGAAAAGGCTCTTGAAGATTAATCAAGAACCAAAAAGAAGGTAAAATTTCTGAAGAACAGAAGATTAAAAAAAAAGTGAATAATAAAAAAATAGTGCCTTGCACTTGATATGAACCCCTGGTTCTAAAAAAAAATAAATAAATAAAGGAATAGTGCCCTGCACTTAACATGAACCCTTGGTTCTGTATGATGAGGAAAAAACAAGAACTTGTTTTTCCTCTGATCCAAATTCAAATCAAAAGTGCCATGCACTGGTGTTCTTCAATCTGAAGATTTCTAGGGTTCTGCAACCCCTTGTTTTGGGCCAGGCCCAAATTAAGTTGAAATAATAAAAGGGCAAGGCCCTGGTTTGGAAAAATTCCTGAGTTTCTGCAAACTCATTATTTAAAAGGGCCTGGCCCAAACTAAACTGCAGAACAATAAAAGGGCAAAGCCCTGTTTGTAAAAATTTCCTGAATGCCTGCAACTCATCATTTAAAAGGGTCTGGCCCAACCCAAGGAAATTATTGAGTTTCTGAAACTCATTATTTAAAAGGGCAAAGCCCTGTTTGTAAAAAATTCCTGAGTTCTTGTAACTCATTACAAGGGCCTGGCCCAAACCAGACTTGCAAAATAATGAAAGGGGCAGAGCCCTGTTTAGATCGATTCTTCTAATCGGGCAGAGCCTAAAAATAAAAATTGGACTTAACCCAATCCTGGCTGTAAGTCCTTAAATTAAATGCCTCTCATAAAACAAGTCATGACCGGTTCGAGGGTACATCTCCGAACTCCTTTGACACCTGTCGTTGTAATCCCTCAACGACGTCAAAGAGGTGACGGGTCCCAACGACCATTCAAACTAATGATGGACCGAAACGTCCCTAAACTAATATCGGACCGAAACGTCCCTAAACTAATATCGGACCGAAACGTCCCTAAACTAACAATGGACCACTACGTCCCTAAACTGGCGACGGACCGCCACGTCCCTAAACTGGAATATGGACCACTACGTCTTTAAACTGGCGACGGACCGAAACGTCCCTAAACTAATAATGGACCCCCATGTCCCTAAAACTGGCGATGGACCGCCATGTCCTTAAACTGGCACAATAGGGCCCAAACGCTCTTTTGTTGGATCTAAACGGTCCCGTCTAAGTTGATCTTAACCCCAAATACGGTTAACGTGTCCTTAGATATTCAAATAAACGATAAAACTCCAAATCAACTTTGGTTCAAGGGTGCATCTCTGAACTCCTCAGACGCCTGTCGTTGTAATTCTTCAACGACGTCAGAGAGGTGACGGGTCCCGACGGCCATAAATGCTATGGACCACCACGTCCCTAAACTGGCACAATAGAGCCCAAATGCTCTTTTGTCGGATCTAAACGGTCCCGTTAAGTTGATCTTAGTCTCAAACTGGACTAATGTATCCTTAACAAACGTTTGAGTCGATCTTAGCCTCAAAAATGGCTAACGTATCCTCCAAACAGACTTTAGTCCCAAATAGGACTATGAATCTCCCAAACTGGAACAATAGAGCCCAAACGCTCTTTTGTCGGATCTAAACGAATGTTTAAGTTGATCTTAGCCGCAACGCGACTAACGTATCCTTAAACTAAAAACACCAAACCCAAATCTAAGTAAATACGGATTTGGACTAATCCACGTCCTACGGGCGACGGCATTACTCAGTCTCCGTATACAATCCACGGGCAACCACAAACAAAACAAACACACACGACACGAAGTGAAATTCTGGAGAAGGAGAAAGTTGTTACCGCGATGCGGTAGCGTAATTAACTGCAGGGGCTTGCGCCTACAGGGAAGAGCGTCCCCACAATCAAAAACCCCTCACCCTGAGGGGGAATCTGACGAAGTCTGCTACATCGGCCGCATCCGTCTAAACCTCCGATACACGGTGCCATAAATCAACTTGGCATCTTCGGAGAGATAGACGGATAAAACCAAATAGCATCTGCCCCGAACCTCAGGCACCGTGACGTCCTAACGTCCAGGCCGCCGTTCGGAGGGGAACACCCACTAACCCATAACGCCAGGGATCAAAGCCCTCACCAAGAGGCAGCCGAGCAGCTTCACTGCTCGGTCAATCCTTAGCAGGCCTCCCATGGCCCCTCCAGCGCTAAGGATCTAAGACCTCACGAAGAAGCAGCCGAGCGGCTACCCTGTTCGGCTATCCCTGGCTGGTGGCTCCCTACCACGCAACAACAGGGATCAAAGCCCTCACCAAAAGGCAGCCGAGCGACTACCCTACTTGGCCATCCCTGGCTGGTAGCCCCCTAACCCATAACGCCAGGGATTAAAGCCCTCGCCAAGAGGCAGTCGAGTAGCTTCACTGCTCGGTCGATCCTTAGCAGGCCTCCCATGGCCCCTCCAGCGCTAAAGATCGAAGCCTTCACAAAGAAGCAGCCGAGCGGCTACCCTGCTCGGCTATCCCTGGCTGGTAGCTCCCTACCCCACAATGCCAAGGATCAAAGCCCTCACTAAGAGGCAGCCGAGCAGCTACCCTGCTCGGCTATCCCTGGCTGGTAGCTCCCTACCGCACAACGCCAGGGATCAAAGCCCTTGCCAAGAGGCAACTGAGCAGCTTCACTGCTCGGTCCATCCTTAGCAGGCCTCTCGCGGCCCCTCCAACGCTAAGGATCTAAACGCTTACCAAGAAACAGCCGTGCGGCTACCCTGCTCGGATATCCTTGGCTGGTAGCTCCCCTACCCCACAACGCCAGGGATCAAAGCCCTTACGAAGAGGCAGCCGAGCAGCTTCACTGCTCGGCCCATCCTTAGCAGGCCTCCCACGGCCCTTCCAGCGCTAAGGATCGAAGCCCTCACTAAGAGGCAGCCAAGCGGCTACCCTGCTCGGCTATCCCTGGCTGGTAGCCCCCCTACCCCACAACGCCAGGGATTAAAGCCCTCACCAAGAGGCAGCCGAGCGGCTACCCTGCTCGGCTATCCCTGGTTGATAGCTCCCCTACCCCACAACGCCAGGGATCGAAGCCCTCACTAAGAGGCAGCCGCTCGGCTACCCCGCTCGGCTATCCCTGGCTGGTAGCTCCCCTACCACCACAACGCCAGGGATCAAATCCCTCGCCAAGAAGCACCGGGCAGCAACCCTGCTCGGCCATCCTTAAGGATCAAAACCCTCACCAAGAGGCACCGGGCAACAATCTTGCTCGGCCATCCTTAGTAGGCCTCTTACGGCCTCTCCCGTGCTAAGGATAAAAAGCCCTCGTAAGAGTCAACCGGGCCCGCTCTTACTCGGTTATCCCTGGCTGGTAGCTCCCCACCCCAACACACCAGGGATTAAATCCCTCGCCAAGAGGCACCGGACAACAACCCTGCCCGGCCCATCCTTAAGGATCAAAGCCCTCGCCAAGAGGCACCGGGCAGTAACCCTGCTCGGCCTATCCTAAGTAGGCCACTTACGGCCCCTCCCGCGCTAAGGATCCAAAGCCCTCGAAAGAGGCAACCGGGCCTGCCTTTGCTCGGTTATCCCTGGCTGATAGCTCCCTACCCTAACACACCAGGGATCAAAGCCCTCACCACGAGGCACCGTGCAGCTACCCTGCTCGGCCCATCCTTGGTAGGCCACTTACGGCCCCTCCCGTGCTAAGGATCAAATCTCTCACCAAGAGGTACCGAGCAGCTACCTTGCTCCACCCCGTCCTTAGCATGCCTCTCCGAGCCTCCAACACTAAGGAACATAACCTTAACACGAGCCATCCGGTCTGTCTACGTCTGAGCGATCTCCACTTCGACTTCGGGGCCATGGAGATACCGTCTTTGCACACTAGGCAAATGAACAGATTCAACACGACGCGTAATCGCTAGACGAAGAACCGACTTAACACAAAGGCAGTACTATGCAACTACAAGTGTTTACCGACAAAGGAAAATACACACGCAAATACTACTGCAAAAAATCTTTATTTACAAAGTCAAAGTCTTTACAAGGGTATTGGGGGCTCCCCAGCCTTGCAAAATGCCCGGAGGCCTTCAAAATTCCTGATACAACAAAGAAATGAAACAAAAAGACGAGGGGCTTCAGGCATCAGGGCCAGACGCAGCCTCTGGAAGCTCAGCGCCCATCACAGGAGCCTCGGCGTCGCCCTCGCCAGGAATCTCTTCCTTGGTCTAGCCCCTGGGCCTTCCCCCTGCTCGTCATCCCCGCGAGGATATTCAGCTCGGAGCTCGTCATCAACGAACTCCGGCATCCGAGCCTTGACGGCATCGAGGGCCTCGTGCCAGATGGCGGTAGTGGCCGAAGCTAGGACGGTGTAAAAATGTTCCGACTTCTGGAAGTTCTCTACCGCCTTCGCCGCTCTGAGGTCGGCTTGCTTCACCCCCTCTACCGCCATCTCCAGCTCCTTCCGGAGGGTGCTCGTCGACTTCTTCAAGGTGCCAACGAGCACCTTAGAGTTCTGAAGCTTGGCCTCGGCGGCCTAGGCGGCCTCGCGATGCCTGGCAGCATCTTGCTTCGTGGCCGCCATTTCCTGCTTCGCGGCCGCTACCTCGCCCTCCAAAGCAGCGACCCTCGCCATCGCCGCCTCCATCTCCCGCTTTGAGCTCTCCTCCAGCGAGGATAGCTCGCCCGCGGCTCGTACCGCCTGGGTAATTTCCTCGTCCTCTATATGGATGACGAGGGCGACGTGCTGGAGAACCTGAAGAAGTCAGAGGGGGGTCAGAAAGAAAGGAGAGGTACCGAATCTCACGAATGGTAAGAAGCTGAAGCAAAAGTCAAGTAAAGTATGGGCACTAACCGACACGGCCTTTTGGGCGATTGCCGCCATCTGTGCCCTGAGAGTCCCCCGAGGGATCTTGCCCCCGGCCGAACTCTCCATGTCAGAAAGCAAGCTGTCAGCGACGGAAAGCCCCGAGGGCACCTCAAAACGGAGGCCCTCCTCGTCCACCAAGACCGGGGAGGCCGGGGTCCGCGGAACCGTTCAGGGGAACCTCTTGAGAGGCGATGGCGGAGAGCCGGTCTCCATCTCCGAAGCCTGGGCATCCTTTCCCCGAACCCGTTTTCTGCTCGGCGCCTGGCTCGGCTCCAGGGCTCGGTCCGCAGTCGAACGCTGGGGTGGGACGGCTGCCGGGGGAACCAGGATAGAAGTTAGACGAGAAGAGTTGGCACCCCCAGCCTTCGATCCCTTCTTCAGCTTGCGCATGGTTGCTCGGAGGTGGCTCAAGTCCATGGGTTCTGCACAAGACGAAATACAATGGAATTAGCAACACAAACAGAAATGAAGGCAAACGCAAGCTCCTAATTTACCGACAAACTGGACGGGGCTGAGCCCAGCCCAACTAAGGGCCCGCTCAGAAAGCAGCACGTCGGCCCGAGGAATGGGCTCCCACTCCGCCACTCTCACTGCATCGGGATCGTTGGACGGACTTCCACGCCAGCACCTATCCCTAGACCACTGGGTGGGCACGAGCCAGTCCTCACCCTCTGGCGGCCCAACAAAGAAAAACTTCTTCTTCCAATCGTGGATGGAGGAAGGTAAGACGACGACTCCCGACCCGGCTGCACTCCCCCGTCGTTTCCTAAAGGAGAGGTAAACCCACCTCGGGTCGCCCGCGCGAGTGCCGGGGTGACCTTTGTAAATGAGAGAGGAGATAAGGATGGACAGACCAAAGGGGATCGTCTGCAACTTCAAACGGACCAGGAACCCGAGGAGAATCCTCTAGGAGTTCGGCACTAGCTGGCCCGGGGCTAACCCGAAGTAATTCAGCGCCCTTACAACCTCGGAGGAGAAGGGCAGGCACATTCCGGCCCAAAAGGCTTCCAAGTACAGGGCAATCTCCTTGCCCCGTACCTGATCTGCCCTCTCCCCTTCCCCGGCCAAACGCAACATGTAGCCGGGAGGAATATGGAAACGAGTCCGAGCATTGACAAGCTCTTCCTCATGCCTCACCGTAGATGGCATGCCAGGCGCATCCGCGACCTCTACTTGGGGGGCCGCCCCCATCGCACGACCCTGGGAAGGAGACCTAACTCTAGCTCCCTGGGAGGGCTCCGGTCCAGAAGAAGAAGGGGAAGAAGAGGAAGACTCTACAGAGGGCTCCTTAGACTCTACACCAACTACGTCTACAGACTCCTCAGAGGAAGACATCTAACCCGATGAAGAGGAGTCCTCGGAAAAGCAAACGTGGAAATCCCGACCTAAAGAGGAGAATGCCGAGCTAACAAGACCAAAGACGAGGAGATTATGAGGAGGAATGGGCCCTCACGTGGACCCCACCTCTACTTATTGCCACCGGCGTTCTCATCCAACGGCGACAGTCATCTCCCGCCGAAACGGTTCAGTACACTCGACGGCCACGATCGCTCCACCTGTCGCATGTACATTGGCATATCCCCTCAGAAGCTAGAGGTCTGCGGCCCATCGCGTCAGCCAACCAGCGCCTGATGCGTGGACAGTCGCTTCAGTAAACGTACACACGATCCGGCGTACCCTCTTTAATGCAGAAATCTCTCCTCTGATCCGCTAGCGTCATCCAGAAAATACAACAGATTACCCGGGGACACGCCCGACGATATCTTCGGAAAGGAGCTCACCTCGGGTGACCCGGCAGACCACTCTCGACCCGACCCGTCAGCTGGTCGGGACGAGAGTGGGGGGCTAATGATGATGCTCGATATCGGTGATCTCCCAGATCATGACACGTGGCAGATGGCGTATCCCAAAGCTCACAAGAAAGGACCTATAGTGGCCGACCAGGCCACTCCTGTGTCCGTCCCACGAACAAATGTTGGCTCACCTCCGAGCCCCTGCACAATTGGCCTCCTCGGCCTCACAGCTCGTCTCCGAGCTATCACAGGCCCGAGCCTCCTCGGCCCTCTCAGCTCGCCTCCGGGCTCGAGCAAAACCAAGATATCTCGGCTCTCCCGCTCGTTCGCGTGCTCTCCCACCGAGTTCATCTTACCCGGTCTCATCGACCGACCGCCGGCACCGCTCACAGGCGCAACCGCCATCCCGCGAATCTCGCCATGCGCGAGATATCCGCCGGCCATATCCCACGTTCCACGCCATCACGTTCTCCTATTAACGAGCATGTCTCGTTATTAATGGGAGATCACGCTCATCACGCGGGCGTGACGTCGGGAGCGTAACGACCGGCGTGATTCTCGCGCCTGCCCTGCCTGCTGCCACCGCTATATAAACCTCTTCTTCAGACGGTCCAAGTAAGCCATTTTTACCCCACTAAGCCGTTACTCTGCTCGAATTTCCTCTCTAACTTGACCGTCGAAGGGTTCTCGGTGGTACAACCACCCCGGGACTTCCTTGCAGGTAGCTCGGCGCAAACCACCTCAAACCCATTGAGATCCACACGCTCCAGGAGCCAGCCTTCAGATCAAATCTCAGCCGTCCATCGCCGCCATCAGCAGACCAACGGAAGGTAACATCTTGACGCGCGGATCCGCCCCGTGTCAATTTTTTTCTTTTTTGGAAAAAGAGAACGAGTTGGATGATTTATATTTGGAACAACATTGAGGGGGACAAACAAAAGGTGACTAATTTTTCGAGCAATAATGAGATTGGTTGAATGGGAATAGAACAGGGAATTAAACGACGGCAAGCCCGACGTTATGCCAAAACGAGAACGACCACCATATATGAATCGTTGGAGTTGGTAGTTCCATTCTTCCGACAAGACAAAGCATTAGGATATTGAGTGTGAAGTTACAATATTAGGATTGTTCATGTAAGACTAAGATGCAGTACTATATGAGGCCGGAACACTGACACCTTTTGAACAATAGAAATATGCACTTCATCTCTGCATAAGATACTTTATTTAATGCTATGCATAAATACCAAAATATAAACCCATAATCAACTATTCAAACTCGGTTCAGATTACGGCTAATTGTCGCACGGTAATCAATTGTTGGTCCTCAGCCCCATATAGCTACCTATACACAACCAGTTAAGGATGTTTCTACGGTGGCACTTGCATGGGTATTTTGCATATCTTATTTAAAGAACCGATATGAGTATAACATACACAACAGGTTTAAGATCTGCATCCAACATGTTGAAACATAAAACGAATCGACCCGATTGCGGTCGCATCGGAAAATGGGAGGGTGGAGTCAAAGGCTGCGTACAACCTCTATTCCACTATTGTATATCCATGAACAGATGGATAATTCACCATGCATCCTCACTCTATCCATGTCATCCCCCACACACACACAGAAAAAAGAAAAAAGAAAAAAGGAGGATGATCAAATTGACTTGTGTTTATAAATGAGAGACTGCAACTAGCTTTTAGCTAGGACAGTGCTCTTCACTATTTCGATCACAGTATCACTACTTGCTTCGTGCGTTCGTTGACACCAAATTTGTCCTCGCTTTTGGCTTCAAATTTAAATTTTATTTCTTGCTACTATTTGTTTGATTCTTTGATACACGTCACTTGTGTTAATTTACCCCTCAATAACATTTAGTGTGTGTTTGGGAGCCCTAAATCATCATCAAAACTTCAAGTTTCAACTTAATTAATAGTCTACCAATATAGGGCTATGAGTGCTAATTAAACCCCACCTAGTTCTCAGGAGTCTAAAAATAAATTAATCCAATGGATTTGGAAATTTTCTCATGATGCTAGCAGACTAAATGTCGCTTACGCCGATTAAGTTCCAAGCGGGCAAGGTAAATTTTATTAAGTTCGGGCGAGCCAGCTGGGTGTACTTTCATGGAAATTTAACAGCTTGCATTCTTCTTGATTGATGTGATTCTTATATAGGCGAGATCATTTTTAACTCGTTATGTTAATTTGATTCCTTTTTTGGCTTAAACTGATTACTCTGTCTGCTCAAATCTGCTCATGATACAAAAGCATATACTTCTTGATCAGGAAATTAATACCAAATTAATATTCGATATATGATTCTTCATAAATTTAATCTTATGGGCCTCAGCTTCTTGAAAATTAAATCTATTCATGAGGATTGGACTACAGAGGCTTGGCCTCATGCACTACCAGAAGATTCTATCCTTTTTTTTTGTCCGGATTAGGATTCACTACACTGAAGATCCGACGACCTGTATTAATGAAGTAAATCATGAAAGAAAACAACAACAATAATAATAAGGATTCTATCTGATGGAGCTCCTTTTCGGGCCTCCGTCAGATGTTGTCTTTCGTTGATCTCGAGATGAACTTGGCTGATTGTCCTTCGTCGCGTGTGGATCTCGATGGATTTTAAGAGGAGAAGGTGGGGTGAGGAGGCTGTCGCCGAGTACCTGCAAAGAAGTCCCGGGATGGTTTGGTACCACCGAGGACCCTCCGACGCTCAAGTTAGTGATGAGATCCGAGTATAGTAACAGCGTAAAGTGTAAAGAATGGCTTACTTGACCCCTCTGTGATGGGGGTTTATATAGCGGTGGTGGCATGCAGCAGCAGGGGCGAGAATCTCGCCGGCAGTTATGCTCCCGACGTCACGCCCGCGTAAAGAGCGGATCGCCCGTTAATGGGGATTGTGATGACGTGGGATGTTGCCGGCGGAGAATCTGCGCATGGCGAGATTTGCGGAGCGGCGGTTACGCCTGTGAGTGGTAGAGTTGGTCGGTCGGAGGGACCGAGGAAGACGGCCTCGGCTGGGGAGCTCTGAGGCGAGCACGAGGGCCGAGGAGTCTCGGTCTTGCGGCAGCTCGGGGCGAGCTGAGAGGCCGAGGAGGCCAATTTGCAAGGGGTCTGAGGAGAGCCAGCTTGGGCTTGCAGGCCGGGTACGGGGGTGGCCTGGTCGGCCCCTGTGGGCCCCCTCTTCTGAGTTCTGGGACACGTCATCTGCCACGTGTCCTAATCTTGGAGATCGCCAATATTGAGCATCATCATTAGCCCCCCACTCTTGTCCCGACCAGCTAGTGGGCCGGGTCAAGAGTGGACTTCCGGGCCGTCTGGGGTAAGCTCCCTCCTAAGGTTTCATCGGGACGCGTCCCCGGGCTGTCAGCTGTCTTTTCTGCCAGCTTATCGGGGCGAGATCTCTGCATTTAGAGAAGGTGCGCCGGTTCGAGCGTCCTTCCACTGAAGTGATGGTCCACGTGTCGAGCGCCGGTTGGTCGACGCGACGTGTGCAGACCTGTAGACTGATGGGGCGCAGCCCAGTGTGGGCGTGACATGTGGAGCGATCGATCGTCGAGTTGATTTCGATCACTTGCCGAGTGTGCCAAGCGCTGCTGAGAATGAGGCATCTCCATGGCTCCGAAGTCGAGGGGGGATTACTCAGACTTGGATAGACCTGATGTCTCTTGTTGGGGCTTCGGATCCGCTGCATGTGATGGGCTCAGTAGCCTCGTTATGAGGACTACAAACCCACAGCGTCTGTTGGGCAGGAGGATGCCTGCTGGGGATGACCAAGTAGGGAAGCTGCTCGGTTGATCTTGGCGAGGGTCTTGACTCCTGGCGTTGCGAGTAGGGAAGCTACCGGCCAGGGATAGTCGAGTCTGGAAGGACTTTGATCCTTGTCTTTGTTGGGTAGGAAGCTACCCGCCGGGATGCGCCGAGTAGGAAGGGGCTCGGCGGCCTCACGAAGAGGGATTCAGATCCTCAGCGTTTGATGAGCAGGAGGACGTCCGCTGTGGATGCGCCGAGAAGGAAGGAACTCGATGGCCTCACGATGAGGGCTTCAGACCATCAGCGTCTGATGGGCAGGAGGGTGCTCGCCGGGGATGCGTCGAGCAGGAAGGAACTCGGCGGCCTCGCGATGAGAGCTTCAGACCATCAGCGTCTGATGGGCAGGAGGATGCCCGCTGGGGATGCGCCGAGTAGGAAGGAACTCGGCGGCCTCACGATGAGGGCTTGAGATCCTCAGCGTCTGATGGGCAGGAGGGTGCCCGCTGGGGATGCACCAAGCAGGAAGGAACTCGGTGGCCTCGCAATGGGGGCTTCAGACTATCAGCGTCTGATAGGCAGGAGGGTGCCCGCCAGGGATGCGTCGAGCAGGAAGGAACTCGGCGGCCTCACGATGAGGGCTTCAGACCATCAGCGTCTGATGGGCAGGAGGATGCCCGCTGGGGATGCGCCGAGCAGGAAAGAACCCGACGGCCTCACGATGAGGGCTTAAGATCCTCAGCATCTGATGGACAGGAGGATGCCCGCTGGGGATGCGCCGAGCAGGAAGGAACTCGGCGGCCTCGCGATGAGGGCTTCAGACCATCAGCGTCTGGTAGGCAGGAGGATGCCCGCTGGGGATACGCCGAGCAGGAAGGAACTCGGCGGCCTCACGATGAGGGCTTGAGATCCTCAGCATCTGATGGGCAGGAGGATGCCCGCTGGGGATGCGCCGAGCAGGAAGGAACCCGACGGCCTCACGATGAGGGCTTGAGATCCTCAGCATCTGATGGGCAAGAGGATGCCCGCTGGGGATGTGCCAAGCAGGAAGGAACTCGGCGGCCTCGCGATGAGGGCTTCAGACCATCAACGTCTGGTGGGCAGGAGGATGCCCGCTGGGGATGCGCCGAGCAGGAAGGAACTCGGCGGCCTCACGATGAAGGCTTGAGATCCTCAGCATCTGATGGGCAGGAGGATGCCCGCTGGGGATGCGCCGAGCAGGAAAGAACCCGGCGGCCTCACGATGAGGGCTTGAGATCCTCAGCGTCTGATGGGTAGGAGGATGCCCGCTGGGGATGCGCCGAGCAGGAAGGAACTCGGCGGTCTCGCGATGAGGGCTTCAGGCCATCAACGTCTGGTGGGCAGGAGGATGCCCGCTAGGGATGCGCCGAGCAAGAAGGAACTCGGCGGCCTCACGATGAGGGCTTGAGATCCTCAGCATCTGATGGGCAGGAGGATGCCCGCTGGGGATGTGCCGAGCAGGAAGGAACTCGGCGGCCTCATGATGAGGGCTTTGATCCTTGACGCTAGAGGGGCCGTGAGAGGCCTACGAAGGATGGCCGAGCAGGGTAGCTGCTCGGTGCTTCTTGGCGAGGACATTGGTCCTTGACGCTGGAGGGGCCCTGAGAGGCCTACGAAGGATGGCCGAGCAGGGTAGATGCTTGGTGCCTCTTGGCGAGGGCTTTGATCCTTGACGCTAGAGCCTGAGAGGCCTGCGAAGGATGGCCGAGCAGGGTAGCTGCTCGGTGCCTCTTGGCGAGGGCATTGATCCTTGACACTGGAGGGGCCCTGAGAGGCCTGCGAAGGATGGCCGAGCAGGGTAGCTGCTCGGTGCCTCTTGGCGAGGGCTTTGATCCTTGATGCTGGAGGGTCCCTGAGAGGCCTACGAAGGATGGCCGAGCAGGGTAGCTGCTCGGCGCCTCTTGGCGAGGGCTTTCTGATCCCCGGCGTTGCGGTAGGGAAGCTACCCGCCGGGGATAGCCGAGCGAGGGATCCTCGGGCTCGACTGCCTCTGGGAGGACTTTTGATCCTTCAGTACGGGGACCAGGCAGGGTTACTGCCCGGTGCCTCTTGGCGAGGACTTTGATCCATGTCGGTTGTGGTAGGAAGCTACCAGCCGGGGATAGCCGAGTAAGGACCCGACTGCCTCTGGGAGGACTTTGGTTCTTGGCGCGGGAAGAGCTATAGGGCTATAAGAAGCCTACCAAGGACCCTTGGCCGGACAGGGTTACTGCCCGGTGCCTCTTGGCGAGGGCTTTTGTCCTGAAGGATAGCCGAGCGAGGGATCCTTGGGCTCGACTGCCTCTGGGAGGGCTTTCTGATCCCTGGCGTTGCGGTAGGGAAGCTACCCGCCAGGGATAGCCGAGCGAGGGATCCTCGGGCTCGACTGCCTCTGGGAGGACTTTCTGATCCCTGGCGTTGCGGTAGGGAAGCTACCCGCCAGGGATAGCCGAGCGAGGGATCCTCGGGCTCGACTGCCTCTGGGAGGACTTTCTGATCCTTGGCGTTGCGGTAGGGAAGCTACCCGCCAGGGATAGCCGAGCGAGAGATCCTCGGGCTCGACTGCCTCTAGGAGGACTTTCTGATCCCTGGCGTTGCGGTATGGAAGCTACCCGCCAGGGATAGCCGAGCGAGGGATCCTCGGGCTCGACTGCCTCTGGAAGGACTTTCTGATGTAGGGAAGCTAGCCGAGTAGGGTAGCTGCTGGGCTGCCTCTTAGTGAGGGCTTAGATCCTTGGGCGAGGTAGCCCTCGAGCCGCCGTGGCGAGCCCCCTCTGTGCGACCCCGTCAAGGGAGAGGTGTCGGTCTATTCGGCCGGCGAGGGCATTGATGACGGTCGCCGGAGGAGGTTCATCCGTGCCTCCGGTGAGGGGGAGGCGGCAGCTGGTATCTGGATCTTCAGGATGATCGCTTGCCATGGGGATGGAGATCGGAAGGCCAACTTTGTTTTTTTGTGGAGTTTCGGTTCCCACAGACTGCGCCAACTGATGGAGCTCCTTTTCGGGCCTCCGTCAGATGTTGTCTTCCGTTGATCTCGAGGTGAACTTGGTTGATTGTCCTTCGTCGCGTGTGGGTCTCAATGGGTTTTGAGAGGAGAAGGTAGGGTGAAGAGACTGTCGCCGAGTACCTGCAAAGAAGTCCCGAGGTGGTTTGGTACCACCGAGGACCCTCCGACGCTCAAGTTAGTGATGAGATCCGACCAGAGTAACGGCGTAAAGTGTAAAGAATGGCTTACTTGACCCCTCTGTGATGCGGGTTTATATAGCGGTGGTGGCATGCAGCAGCAGGCGTGAGAATCTCGCCGGCAGTTACGCTCCCGACGTAACGCCCGCGTAAAGAGCGGATCGCCCATTAATGGGGATCGTGATGGCGTGGAACGTGGGATGTTGCCGGCGGAAAATCTGCGCATGGCGAGATTTGCGGAGCGGCGGTTACGCCTGTGAGTGGTGGAGTTGGTTGGTCGGAGGGACCGAGGAAGACAGCCTCGGCTGGGGAGCTCAGAAGTGAGCACGAGGGCCGAGGAGTGTCGGTCTTGCAGCAGCTCGGGGCGAGCTGAGAGGCCGAGGAGGCCAATTTGCAAGGGGTCTAAGGAGAGTCAGCTTGGGCTTGCAGGCCGGGTACGGGGGTGGTCTGGTCGGCCCCTGTGGGCCCACTCTTCTGAGTTCTGGGACACGTCATCTGCGACGTGTCCTAGTCTTGGAGATCGCCATTATTGAGCATCATCACTATCCTTAGAAATAGGTCAAAGATTCGACGGTGTAGTCTAGTTCTTTCCCTGGCAAGTTGATCAAATCACAAATGTGCAACTAAAGGAATAAGACGACTTTTCTGAATTGCCGTAACCTAAAGAAAATCTACAAATGACATCTTGTATGAGATAAATTTTGTTAAGGGTACTTAAAATGCCAAAAAAGATTTTAAACTCCATTCATGAATGAAACCTATGCTCAAAGTTCTTTGAATTTAATTAATGTCCTAAAATTAAAAATTAAGCAATTTTTTCAAAGGGACGGCCACAACAAATGTATTAACAAAGAATTTGATTCCTAAACCTGAGCTTAAGAATCTAGTCAACAAACAAGAGCACCTACTAATATTTTCAGTTGTTTTTGACTAATTTGGAGTTTTCTTGAACACAAGTATCTGAATCTATTCGCGGTTTTGAAAAGCAAAACTTGAGGCAATCAAGTAGTCATTACCTATAATTGAAAGTAGACTTGCATACAATATTTCTTTTCGTTAAAAAGAGAGAGAAGGATTTAATGTCATTTACCTGAATGACGAACGAAGCTGGCCACGTCTACGAGTTCCCTCTCCCGAGACGGCAGCCAACCGATCGCTGTTGATGCCAACATATTATTTATTTATATATTCCGATATAATTATATTTATACACGAGACATCCATGTGGCGATCTGATCGCTAGCCCATACAATTTAAAGGATTTGTTCATGCACCTTGTTTAATACCACTGCTATCAGCTCGATGCACGTGTTAACCTAATCCTGTTGTTAAGCACGAGGGATTCGTATATTAAAACAGAGTATAAAGTACGCAGGTTCTTCGTTGAAAGTTATGGATAGGAACTTGGTGATGGAGATTATATATATATATATATATATATATAGATATATATTTCTCATCCAAATTGCAATCATATGTACCTTTCTAATTTGATGTTAACTAGTGCTCTTTTATGCAAATTATGAACAACATTAAGCATAGGTAGGCCATTTTTCCATATGGGACAGAGATAAAAAAAAGTTGGTGGAACTCATGTAACATGCAAAAATGAGATTAGTTTGAATAATTTGCAGGCGTAGTCCTGAAATATATAGAAGTCAAAGTTCTAGCGAGTCAAGTTAATCCTAAGTAAATGGTGATTAGAAAGCTTACAATTCCAGTAAGGAGGCTATCATATTTGAAAGCGAAAAACGGGCAGTTTAGCTGTGCACAGGCTTAAAGCATACGGATGAGGCCTATGCCGTTTCTAGCTAGATTTACTTCTCTGGTTTATGATCAATACAAAATATGCGGAATTTACGAAATGCAAATATAATTAATTTTCCATCTAACTTTGATCGGTATGAAAATGCCTTGTAATTTTTTCAAAGAGATGCAGCAGCCATTTGAACCAATTAAGTCAAGCTTTATCACTTTCTTAATATAAACAATTAATATACTGCCACATCACCACTAAAAAAATCATATCATTTCTGCCCTCAACTATTAAGGAAAGCATCATCACTCTTTTAATATCAGCAATTAATTTTCTAAGCTATTTTTGGTATAGTATCATTTATTGATATCTTTATCATTAATGATTTTCTCGTTATTCCAAAAACATCAAGTAAAATGGGATATTTTTCTCTCACCAATATAACAACTAAAAAGGGACGGACGAAGTATTTGCGCTTTTTGGAATTACCCATTTGGAACAACTTTGATCTATCTGCTTGCTACATCTAGTTGGCTTCAAGACCTAACCTTCTAGAATTAATTAGTTTGATATTTCATTTTTCATGTGCAACATTAGATTCTGCAGGCCTACACATTTTTTGATACTCCTTGAAACATACCAAAATTAGGCTCCAAACATGAGATAACAAAGGTTGAGATATTTAATCGTTTGGCCGCTTTCTCAATTAAGAGAAAGATGCTGCTTCTATGTTTCTGTCTTCATTCTATCCGTATGTATGTCGGCAATCAGAATGATATGAAACTAGGATCTGGCTAAAGTCGATCCAACTCAGTAGCCATTTAAATATCCGTATATTTAAACTAGGTGAGCTTCAAAACAAAAAATAAATGTAAAGGTGTCCATGATTTCTATTATCGTTTTTTCAAAAGTTGTTGCCACCGCACCAGAGCTCTTGAAGTAAAAGTTGTAATAAATCAATATCTGTATATAAATTGGGATCGGTTTTGTGAATGGTTGAAAGGCGAAGATTTTTTAGAGGAATGAGTTGAATGATTTGATTTGTAAGAAAATATATTTTAATTACATTGTTAAATAAACAAGCACCCTTCACTGTATATATTAAGAATTAGATTCTTATATGTAAATCTATTATATATACATATACATATACATGAGTTGCACATGTTGAATACCGGTACAAAGTAACTCTAGTCAAAATAACATGCACGGTTGCAGACTGGAGACATGGAGAAGGGAGCAAGGCCAGTTCAAGTTTTTCAAAATTTGAAATTTTGACATTATGAATTTTAAGAAGGCTTATTTCTTGTAAACACTTTTGTAGTTTGGCCTAATTTTGGAAAACCTATTTGAGCTTTATCTTTTACATAACACCCATCTATACGTTAATTTCGTTATCTCTCAACCTATGCCAATAAAATCCTAGCCAAAAGTCATTTTTGCCCCTCCCCAAAAATGAAAAAGCCTTTTTTTGTCCCAATTTCTGAGCTTGGATATCCACTTCCAATTCAAACAACGACACCCACTCTCAATTCCTCAAAGTTGCTAACGGATAGTGAATGTGGTGGAGGCGAGGGTGCAAGCGATAATTGGATTTTCCAAATTCGAACTATTGTTTCATCTGATTTACTGAAAATTAAATTCATTCCTCTTGTAACCCTAAATCGACAGATTTGCTCATGTTTCTTCCTCATATGTTTTCACTTTTCAGCAATTTAAATACTATTGATGTTGTAGACCTACACCGAGAGTTTGTCATCACTTGATCCACCCTACAACAGAAAACACTAGAGAAGAAAAATTAGGGTTAGGTGTAAAGTTTTAATTTTGCAAAGAATGGTAGGAAACTTTATTAATGGTGCATAAATTGCAATATTTGAAGGGAAAAAGGAAAAGTAGGTTCAGAGCCGATACATGTGATTCATTTCCCATTGTTTTTTCATAAAACTTAACAAAATAAAAATATAGAGGGTTACGAGGTGACATAATTAAAATATAAAGGGATATTAGGTAACGAAAAAAGGTTTTAGTAAGTTTTCAAGAATTTGACCAAACCACACGTGTGTTTTCAGGAAATAAGTATTTTAATAAATAATTAATAATCCTTTTTGTAACATTTCAGAAAATATAAAATACTATTTTTGAATTTGAATAATAAAATAATAAAATTTCATGGATATTATACGAATATAGGTTAGAGTTTTAGTATATGGTATACTTATATACCTATATTTTTGGAATATAATTGGAATTTAAAAATAAATTATTATTTATAAAAGCATTTATTTGATTTGGTCATTTTATAAATTAATATATAATTATTTATTACTAGTTTAATGTTAAAATTGATTAGTATTTTCCTAATTATGCATTAAATCAAGTCCATTTTATTAACCATGTGTTAATGTGCCATGACACATTACATTTGTATTTTAGGTATGGTGTTATTTCTATTTTGGTTTTTGTGTTTTTTTTTCTAAAAGAAAAAAGAAAAGCTAAAGGGAAAATAAAAAGAAAATGGAGGGACAAGGAGGTATGGGTGAGTGAGAGAAGGAGAGAGAGAGAGCGTATGGTAGCCATTCAACTTCCTTCTCATTTCATTTTTCTTCACCTCCTTCATTTCTTCATCTCCTCTTCTTTCATCTTCACCTCCTCTACTGCCATGAAGCCATTCCAAAACTTTATCAAAACCTCATAGAACCTTCACAAAAATTGTTCATCACATCATCCTATATAATATGGTGGGATCAAGTTCTAGTTTTGAGCATTTTTGGCCATCTAGGAATTTTTTTGAGTTGCTTTTTGAGGTAATATTTCCATCCTTAGATAAGTTTTCAAGTATCTTTACCTTTACAATTAGTTTAGAATTGATGTGTGTAGGTTTTCTTAACTTGAGAATTCCAAAATGAGATTTTGTGGATAAAACTTATAGTGGCGATATAGAAGAGGGTCTATAGAGTGACTACTAGCCTAGTAGTGAGTGTATTCCTGGTCTAGATGAACCTTGAAGTCTCAAACTTGAGTTTAGAATTTTCCGATATCGGTTTTTCTTTGACTATTGAGGTTCAAATGAAATCTGGAGCTACTCAGGGATTCTGAAAATTTAATAGCGGATATTGTGAGATGTGCAGACCAATAGGAAGCGACCCTAGAAGCCCAGCCCCTACCCTCTTATCATGGTCGCAAATTTATTGTTTTTGACCGCAATTTGCGGGTCAAGTTAGGGATTTGGATGTGGTTTTTGGTCTGTAGCTCAATCACTAGATAACTAGGCCTATCCTATATGCTAAAAATTCTAATTTCACCTTAAGAAAAATCTGAAATTGTTTTACTAAGTTTCTGCTTATGTTTTGCGATGTTTGAAAACTTGATTTTGATATTTGAATTTTGACTCGGTCGTTTGACTTTTATACGTCGACGTCGGGGGTTATTTTGTTGTTTTAGCACGCGTTGACCATAAGTTCTAACCTATGTGCGCTACACTTGTCGTATCGGTTTTCGAATTTGATTTTTATGCGATACGATATGCTTTGATTTGTAGGTACAATCTCGTGGACTTCCGGGACGATGAAGGAGGGCAAGGCATTCGTCGGGATCGACTAGAGCGAGGCGTTGTAAGTGAGTAGATGTATATTTACGGGGGAAGTCGGATGGATAGCGTATAGCACCCCCGCAACCATAGTACAAGGATACCACACACACACACACACACACACACACCTAGTCAATAGGGTTATTAGAATACTATATGCGATAGTAGTAGGCTTAGTAGAACTTATACCCCTAGTGTTGTTCCTTAACCTATGAACTATATCTACTTACGTAAATATATATACATTTGATAATATGATGAGATGGGGATATGATCTGATATAATGACACGAGTCGATATGATTGGATATGATGATATGAGACGATGCTATATGATATGATATATGATAACATGAAATGATATATGATGATATGAGATGAGATGATGTACGTGACTACAGATCCGTACTATTGATTGATGATATCGTACGTGATATGATGAGGATGGATCGCCGAATTATATATCGACTCGAGAAATAATATTTTTACTTAAGTAGATATTATGATATATTTAGAGCCATGCCTATTTTCAAAACTAAGGAATCGTTACACACTTTTAAATGATAACTTCTGGTACGCTATAACTTTTCAAATGGTATCTTTTTCAAAAATATCGTAGCCCATATTTTTCTAAAAACAACGATTCGTGCTATTTTAAACTATAACTGTATGGCTGATACGTAGTTGCATATTTTATTATCGTTTACGTTACGATTTCTTTATTCTGCTTACGCTCACGTTACGATTTCTTATTTCTGCATACGCTCGCATTATTTTCATTTACGATATATATATATATCTTACGTTTCGTACCCTTATATCTTACGTGATTTCGTTTGCTAGAACACACGCACCATTACCAATGATGCACATGTTACACATACACATACTTGCCGGCTCACATACACATCATCGGTAATTGTCATGCCACGTACACATTAAAAATCACTATGTCACTGTATCACTATTTTAGTTACTGATTAGTACACGGTACCCTATACTATTGTAGATATTGCACTTTTTTTGCCTTGCTACATGACACGCTCATATGAACACACTTGTTATGCATTACAGTGTTGTTCTATGCCTATGCATATTATTTCATTACTGCCATGCTTTTATGAGGTTCTGTTTTCATGAGATTTCTGGATTTGAGAAACCGTAGATATTATTTAAAAACTTGTGATTGTTTTAAAAACGCGGTTTCTCTTGATATGATATTTCGACGTCCACCATGAGATTTCTCGGTGCAGAGCTATGATGATTACCCGACTCGAGGAGTGAGGAGTCACCGTCTGCAGGTACATGGTGGACCCGGTACGGTACCCCGGAGCAAGAAAGATCGTATAGAAAGGTATTGAGCCTAGCAGAGGATCACTGTTCCCCTCCGAAAGACGGCGCGACGCAGGGACGTCTTGCCTGAGATTCGGGGCAGATGCTAATTGGTGCTATCCGTCCACCTCTCCGAAGATGCCAAGTTGATTTATGGCACCGTGTATCGAAGGTTTAAACGGATGCGTCCGATGTAGCAGACTTCGTCAGATTCCCCCTCGCTTGAGGGGTTTTTGATTGTGGGGACGCTCTTCCCTGCAGGCGCAAGTCCCTGCAGTTAATTACGCTACCGCATTGCGGTAACAACTTTCTCCTTCTTCAGATGATCACTTCGTGTCGTGTGTGTTTGTTTTGTGTTTGGTTGCCCGTGGATTGTATACGGAGACTGAGTTATGTCGTCGCCCGTAGAGCGTGGACTAGTCCAAATCCGTATCTTTCTTAGATTTGGATTTGGGGGTTGTGTTTAAGGATACGTTAGCCTCGTTTAAGACTAAGATCGACTTAAATGTTTGTTAAGGACACGTTAGTCTAGTTTTTAGACTAAGATCAACTTAACGGGATCGTTTAGATCCAACAAGAGAGAGATTAAGGAAGCCATGTTGTTTAGTTTAGTGACATTACGGTCAATAGGTAGTTTAAGGACATTGCGGTCCAATGTTAGTTTTAAGACATTGCGATCAAGGTTAAGGACATCGTAGTCCGTGGATTTAAGGACTCCACAGTCCGATGTTAGTTTTAAGACATCATGGTCAAGGTTAAGGACATCATAGTCCGTTGTTAGTGTTAAGACATTCCGGTCAAGGTTAAAGACCTCGTAGTCCATGGGTTTAAGGACCCCACAGTCCGGCGTTTAGTTTTAAGACATTACGGTCAAGGTTAAGGACCTCACAATCCATGAGTTTAAGTACCCCACAGTCCGTATCAATGTGTGGTCATCGGGACCCGTCACCTCTTTGAAGACGTTGAGGAATTACAACGCCAAGTATCAAAGGAGTGAAGAGATGTACCCTTAAACCAAGGTAGATTAAGTGATCTGTAGTCCAATTTGGAAATTAAGATCAATTATTATATTATGAGCCCATTGGCCCAGTTAAGTTTGAATTGAGGACTTATGGCCAGCTTGGGCTAAGTCCAATCATGTTTGGGATATTGACCCTCTGTTGGTTCATTGAAAGAGAGGCTTTGCCTCTGGAAATTTAGCCAATTGGGCTAAAGCTAGTGTTAAACACTAGAGACCAACAATGTTGAACACTGGGAATAAGATTAACAAGTTAGTGTTAAACATTAAAAGATAATCAGTGTTGAACACTGGAAACAGAGTTTTCAAATTAGTGTTAAACACTAAGCAAATCAGTGTTAAACACTGGGGACAAAATCTCCAGACTAGTGTTAAACACTAAGGAGAGAGGGGTCACGTGCGGACACGTGAGAGCGCCCTGATTCCCCTTATTTTATTCAGTCAAAAGTCTTGAATTCTTTGAAGTATCACGTGTTATCACGTGATGAGAATTTAAGCGTTTATCTGTTAGAGCTTCAGCCAAGGGGTCACGTGGTAGCACATGAGAGCGCCCTGCTTCCCTTCATTTTGTTCTACAGATAAGTGTTTAACACTTTTAATTCTAAAAGCCATCACGTGTGGGCACGTGATGGAGGCTCACGCTTTGATCTGTTCGAATGTTCATTAGGGGTCACGTGTTGACACGTGGGGGCGCCCTAGAGCTCTTTTCTGTTTCTTTTGCCTTTTTCTCTGTGTGCTTTAGAGATCACGTGGGGGCACGTGAGGCTTTGCCTCAAAGTTCTTTTTTATGGATCTTTGCAGGAGTCACGTGGTAACACGTGAGGTGTTTGCTTCAAAGTTCTTTTCTGTGGATCTTTGCAGGGGTCACGTGGTAGCATGTGACTCTGGTTCTTTGCATGTTTTAAAGATCTGTTCATCTTTTAAGAATTAATTTCTTCATAGGGTTAAACCCTAACAACGAACTTTAGAGGGATTAAATTCATGTTTTCTTCTGAAGAATTATATTCTTAAATAGGGTTAAACCCTAATTTCTTTTCTTAAGGGAATTAAATTCCTGTGAGTTTGAGAGAATTATGTTCTCAATTAGGGTTAAACCCTAGTTCTGTTCATTTTGAAGGAATTAAATTCCCATAACATAGGGTTAACCCTAATTTTATCTCAAAGAAATTGAATTCCTATCATTTAGTGAGAATTAAATTCTCAAAACTCAGTTCCTCCACTGTGTTTTAGATCTGCATGGCAGGATCTCAACCCAATGAGAATTAAATTTTCAATTCATGGGGAGATGTGCACTTTACAGATCCTCCACCAGAGAAAGAACTAAGTTCTTTTCTTTATATAAGAGTTAAACTCTTTTGAGAATTAAATTCTCTTTTTAAGCCTCCCTTTTCTTTTCTTACCTCAGGTTTTCCTTTTGCAGAGAATCAAAGGCTCTATATCTCTCTCTCTGTGTGTCACGCCCCGCTTCCCAAAATACGGAATACGAGGAGTAGACAAGGCCAGTCATGCTCCTACGGTCAAGGAAATGTCCTGCCGTAGTCACACTTCGGCTTCTAGTTTTTCATGGTAAACAGTAAATGATGCGCAGGTAATGAGAAGTGCAGTAACTGAAAAAAAAACAATGATATAAACTAACCTGAAGTGGAACAAACGAATGTAACTCGGAATGGCAAGTCAAAAAGTCTGTGATGCACGTCTAGTTCTGGTCCAGGCTAAATCTTCTCCTCACACTGAGCATGCATACTCAGGTCGTCAGAGCGACACAATAGCAATATAATATATATAAATCATTTGACAACTCTACAGTAGTAACCGATATGTGTAACAATAAATTAATGACAACATGGATATGAATATGCAGTAATCAATGCAGCGGAACAGTAAAGCAGTAGAACGATATGTCACGTATGCCAACACAATATATAAGGAATATAAATGCCAGTATCCCTATCAGTCTCTAAGTCTCACGGTACAGGTCACTAAGCCTATCGTCAGTCCAAGTGTGAGAGTCAACCACTCGTGAGTGTCCTCCACCCAAGGGTAGAACCCAAGGGCAAGGGACCACGGGCCCAACATGTAACATATATATCACGGTGTATATCACATACCCTGTAAATCTCCATATATCTCCCTAAATATAAGCCGGCATGGGACTCCCGAGATTCTGTTGAACTCACACTTAAACTACCCCACACCCCGTGGCCTATATCAAACGCTAACCATAACCCTAAATACTAATCGATCCATGACAAGTCTGCGCGAGAACTGGAGGCAGGACCTCCATCAAGCACGTCCCGACTAATATCTAAGATAAATGGCAGTGTCGGATGCCTTATCTGTGACACCCGTGCAAGCGCTTCCATAAGTGTCTCATACCACTTATAGTCACACGTACACGCATTCCACAGACGTCGACAATGCAATAGAATAATAGGGTCACTGATT
This sequence comes from Agapanthus africanus, assembly GCA_030015575.1. Classification (NCBI taxonomy): domain Eukaryota; kingdom Viridiplantae; phylum Streptophyta; class Magnoliopsida; order Asparagales; family Amaryllidaceae; genus Agapanthus; species Agapanthus africanus. The sequence goes on along the minus strand of JASDDO010000024.1, from coordinate 134,581,481 downwards.
GTGTACAAGTACGTATCACTTTCACTTATTCACGGATACACGAACACTGACGTACTTGCCACAATCATCACTAAAATCTAACACTGGGTAAATGCACGATATCACTAGGTTATCAATATAATGGTATGGGTATGATATGATGCATGAACAGTATATAAACATGATTAGGATGTTATGAAACAGTATTTTATCACTTGCACGATTTATCATGGAACGTACGTGTACAGTTTAGCGAAACGATAAACAGGTAATAATTAGTATGTTCAGTTGTCCATCCATCAAATTTGGTTTCATGCCAATCGGATTCCAGGATCGCTAATTATAGCCATTTCATTTTAAACGTTCACGGCTGGAAATCCGGTTTCAGAATCAGAAATCCGTTTCGCAACGCATTTTAATCCCAGTTGGGATCAGATTTTAGCGACGCTACAGTTGGATGAAATCTAAGGTTTTCAGCAAGGTTTTTAGCGCAATAGACGGATCTTCGATCGCGTCTGTACGTTAGGAGATATACACTATTCAATACCAATATGTCAGTTCTGATTCTGCTGGGACTGTTATGCGTCCCGATCTTTTAAATTACAGAATAAATAACAAATGGTAACGAAACAGAATGAAATCAATTGTGTTGTCTAGCTAACAGATTTTTCTATAATAAACAGCAGAGTTCCGCAACCTACGAGTTAAGTAAATCCTGTGGTACCCATTACGGAACAGCAAGCAACAACTGGAGTCTCTCTGGACTGCAGTCCAGAGTCGCACTCCGATCCAAATATCATCATGATTTAAGTACAGGAATACCAGGAAGCTAGTATAGGGTTAAAGTTTGTCGAGTCGGCTTCGATTTGAGCCCTCGAACGCACCATTCTAGTAAATATATGATTTATGGTGAATTTAACGGTTTTCAAGTACAATAAAATTTCAGCTTTATGGTCAAACTTGGGGGTAGTCGTTTTAGTCGTTATCGGTCACACTTTCCAGTGAAACTTGCACAAAGTATTCATCACAGCAAGGGCCAAAGTAATTAGTCCAGTTCCGTCATTTTAGAAAAGTATTTTCTTTGGGAACACGCGTCGAACAGGTATGGCACGTATTTGATCTAAACTTGCAACTTTATGATATAAGAAATTAAAGATCGTAACTTAGGTAAATAGCATGTAAGCAAGTAAAATACTTGCCTGGAGGCGCACGGTGAACTGATGGCGCGGCAGCTAAAGCAGCAGTGACACGTCCCGGGCACGGGGTAGCAACCACGCGACGAGTCTCGGCTAGACTTGGGCTTGGCTCGAGCTTGGGAATGGGCTGTTGCGGGCTCGGGCAATGTCGTGTGGTTGCAGTAGGTTGATAGAGGATGGAAAGACGGTGAGATTTGGAGAGAGAGAGAGTGCTAGAGAGAGAGAGTGAGAAATGAGAGAGAGAGAGTGTAGACAGAGAGAGAGAGAGAGAGAGAGAGAGGCAGTGAGTGAGAGAGTTACAGAGGGAGAGAGAGGCAGTGAGTGAGAGAGTGTTGAGAGAGAGAGAGAGTTAGAGAGAGAAGTGAGATAGAGAGAGAGAGAGAAACAGAGGAAGGAGAGAGTTTAGAGAGAGAGAGTTACAGAGGGAGGGAGAGAGAGAGGCAGAGGGGTTAGATAGAGAGAGAGAGAGAGAGAGAGCACAGAGATTGAGGAAGAGACAGAGGGGAGAGAAACGTTGCAATTAGGGGAGTTCGCGAGCATGAGGAGGCGCCGGCGGCGAGAAGATGAGGGGGAGAGGTGGTCGACGAGACGTAGTGGGGCGCTAGCCGACGTCGTGGATGGTGTCGGGAGTTGGAGGGTAGTGAGGGTGGTGAAGCGGGGTGATGGTGATGAAGTTGGGTTGGGACGGCGACGAAGACGATGGTGCGGGGGAGAGAGGAGGAAGGAAAGAGAGGAGGGCGAGGGAGTGTTGGAAGTGAGGGGAAAGAATGGGGAGACGAGGAGGTGAGCATCGCTGTCGTAACGCTCGCGGGTGGGGCGACAAGAGCACGAGCGTGGGCGAGGAAGGCGGCGGAGAAGGTGGATCGCGCGCGAGATTGGCGGGAGAGCCGTTGGGAAGAAGATGTTGTAGGGAGCGGGTCGGGTCGAAGCGCGGGCGTGGGTTGGAGGCTGGAAGCGGCTGTTGGGAGTGGGCTGAGGAGGATGGGCCAAGGTAATTGAAAATTTTAAATGGGAAAAATAAAGAAGCGGGCCGGGCCAAGGATAGGGTTAATTAGTTATTAATGGTAAATGAATGGGCCGGAGATTTAATATTTAAGAAATCTAATATGGTTTGGGCTGTGGGATTTAATAAAGAAGAAATTTGATGAGAAAGGAGTGGGCTGCTAAGAGGGCTGGTCCAAACAAATTAAAGGAAAAAGGAATTTGATTTAATTGGGAAAGAGAATATAAGGGAATGGAAAAAGAACGGACCAGAGAATTTAAAGAAAATCAAAATGGAAAAATAAAGGGAGTGGGCCGGAGATTTGATATAAAAGAAAAATGGGTTTTAATGAGATGGATTAAGTTTATAAAAGAATGGGAGATGGGCTTGGGATATTCTAAATGAAATTTTGTGAGAAGTGGAGGGGGAAAAAGTTTAAGTAAAATAAAATAAACTAATGAGAAATTACAAGGGCTGGACCGAAGGAATGGTGCGGAGTGTTATGGTGTGGGGATTTTGGGTTTGAGAAAGGGGAGGGGATAAACTAAAATAGGTTGGAAAATTTTTAAAATAATCGATAATTATAAATACAAATTATAGGTGAAAAGAAATACGAACATAAGCGTACAAAAAGAGGCTGGGTATTACACTGTGTATCGAAAGAAAAGGTCCAAAGGTCTCAAAAAAAGAAGGTCCCTTTCTTCTTTTCTTGGCTCCTATTTATAGGAGAAGGAAAAGAATCAATCTGTTTGGTAAATCTCTCATTGAAAGATTTGATTTGTTCATTGAGAGATTTGATTTATCTTCATTATTAATCTGGGCCTTTAGATTATTAGGTGAATTTTATTCACCTTTGGATTTTAAATCCAAAGATATCCCTTTGTTATTTCGGTTAGATTTAGGGGGAAATCTTTCCAAGTCCAAGATTTTTCTATGAATTGGTGATATTTAATCACCTTTGGATTTTTAATCCAACGGTTTCAGATAATCCTTTTTCATCTTGGAAAGATTTGAAAGATTGATCCTCAGAATTTAATTCTGTTAAAGAATAAGGCTCTTAAAGCCGGTCACGTGTAGGCACGTGACCCCTGGAATGAGCTTCTCTTCTTCTGCGCTCAGTTCTCTGGCCGCTGCTTAACCATCACGTGCCAACACGTGACCACTGGTCACGTGTGAGCACGTGATGCCTGTTCTGAAGCTTCCTCTTGGCTTTTAATCAGGGGACGAGTATGCTCTATGCCGCTGCTTGACTATCACGTGCCAATACGTGACCAATGGTTACGTGTGAGCACATGATGCCTCTTCTGAATCTTTTCCTGATTTTTAATCAGGTAAAAAATGCCCCCACAGCGTTGTTCTCACGTGTCTGCACGTGAGTGCAACGCTGTCACTTTTGTGACCGTCGGATCTGCTTTGGGAGTAGGGTAGATGAAACGTTTTCCATCCCATCCTATAAATGCCCATGTCTTTTTAGAAGAGCCTCCACTTTGCTTCATCTTCTTCCTTGCATACTTTTCTTTCTGAGAATTTAATTCTCCTTCCCAAAGCTTAGTTCTCTGCCTTGAAAAATTTTCAGAGTTTAACTCTGTTGACCGATTCCTTTTCCTCAGGTAATCATCTTGAGCGAACGAGGAACTTTCATACATAACATTCTCTGGATCAAGGGTTTCACCCTTTTAACACGAACCCATTTTCTTCAAGTTCTTCAACAAAAAACAGAAAACCACTTAATCATCGAACAGTAGATCTCTTAGGTTTCATATGATCTTTAGGGAGATGATGGTGACAGTTCAAATCCATGGAGTTTAACTCCATCCACAAAAAAATGTTTCTGGGAATTTAATTCCCCTTTTCAAAAGGAATTTAATTCCTACGAAGAACTAAGTTCTTCCCATGGAGGCTTCTTAGGGTTTTCTTGCCCTAGGTTGTCCTTCTGTAATCAATGAAGAAGAAGCTTGCAATGATGTCCTCTGTGGGAATTTAATTCCCTTGATCCTGTTTGATTTGTTGTAGAGTCCAAGGTAGATTTGTCTTTTAGGGGAATGTGTAGGGCCACTTGAAACCCACTGCCTATTTAATGAGGATATCCCCTTTGTCTTATTATGATTGCTTGGCCTCATTATTAACGAGCCGTCAACCTGATTCTGTGGGGCCCATGTGTTTTGTAGCCAACGGTCCCATAAAAAGAGTCTGCTGTCGCTTTCTTCAACTGTCTTCATATATATAGTTATGCTCATATATATATATATTGCTGGCTTTGCTTTTGACAGTTTCCTTTATTTGATTTCAGGTGCGATGGCTTCTGTTCCGTGCTTTCCCTTCACTCGTTCGGAGGTCGCTTTTTCTCAATCACCATCCGATGAGGAGGCGATGGCGATGATCCGGGTTCATGATCCGAACTGCACCAGCTTACTTCTATGGGGAACTTGGTACAGTCATATCATCCGAGGTCGCCGGAGTTTCCTCTGCGAAGTGCCGACAAAGCCTACTTTCCCGTTCTTGCCGATGGACCCTCCGAGGACGGTTTTCGCTGTGGAGATGCCAAATTGGACTCCAACAGGACGGCTCGAGCCTTCAACAACCGGTATCCCGAACCATCCGATCCCATTTATAGATATTCTGGGGCGGCGTATTTGTCAGGGTGAGGCCCAACCATAGGGACAAATCTACAAGATAGGGCTCACCCCTCGACACCCTACGGGGTACCTCCTCTGGGCTCGTTACATCCTGTCCGCCCATCGCGCGCGGCTGCAGAAGGTCGGGCTTTACCAGGCGATGTATGCGTCGCTCTTCCACTACCAATCCCCGCATGTCTGGTAGGTTAAGGCGTTCTTGAACCAGTGGAATCTCCCCACCAACACTTTTCTTTAGGGGACCGCGATGTCTCGATCTCTTTGGCAAAATTTTATGAAATCTCGGGATTGCCAATCAGGGGTACACTGTATGAGGAGTTGCTGCCTTCTGACGAGTATGTCTTTGAGCCCGAGCCTGCACCGGTTGACGGCTTGTCTGCTGAGAACACCGTCCGCCACAAGCGTCCCAGCTTGATCAAGGCGCTAGGTATCTTTGACCGATTGTTCACCGAATCTGAGGAGCAGGGCATTACTTTTAAGAGCTTCATTGCCTGCTTCCTTCGCGATGACGTCTTGTCGAAAACAGCTCCGAAGTTCATAAATATCGAAGACCCCTTTGGGTTTGGTCCGAAGAAGCTGCCGACCACTGAATCGGATCTACCACAGTACTATATCCCCATTATGTCGCCGATGTCTTTTGAATCCATTGCAGCTCCCTGCATGGATGAGGAGACGTTCTTCGTAGGTTTTGTCAGTGTCTGGCTCAGTTGGTTTGTCATCCCCATGCATCGCCGCTTTATGAGAGCCTTGGTTATCTACCCGGCTCATTGTATCGCTGAGGGGACGCGGTTGGCCATCGGCATCCCGGCGTTGGCGCATCGGCATCCCTGCGTTGGCCCCAATTTGCTCCGTGCTTTGCACACACACCTCTTCGACTCCTCTTAACTCCCCTGCACTGCTTGATTTCCCTGCACTCAAATAGAGACCCTTCATTTCACCATTTAACATCTTTTTAATGCTTTTTAATCCAAAATTTTAATTCTTAAACCCTAATTCTCCACTATAAATACCACTCCATGCCCTACCTCTCATCTATTCTGAAAATTTCTAGCAAAAACACCTCAAAAATTTCTAAGAGCAAGAGGAGTCAAGTGGAGTTAGCAACCAAGCTCATTCCGTCGAAAATCAAAGCTGATTCCGGAGCTCCCGCGATGCCATGAAACCCCCTGCCTTCTTCCTTACCCTTTTCTCGATATTACCAAACCGTAATGCCCTCTTATCTCTCTCTTTTCATCTCATTTTATCTCCTAAAAAGATATCGGTAAAGTAGAGTTACATCCGATACTTTTCTTTTTAAACTTGAAACTCCATTTTCCTTTATACTTTGGTCAAACTAATATTACCACCCTACTTGTAACTTTAATTACAAATGTTTAGCTTCGAGTTTAACCAAAATTCTCATGTGAAACAAATATAAACGAACCTTTTCATTAAAATACCTTGAACTTTATTATCACCTCTTTTCGATATTGGTTAAAACAATACCTTTAGGAAAACATCAAGGGGTAACGACCTATCCCACACACACATTTTGGTTTCATAGCACGATGTCTAAATATATATATGGTTGGTCCGAAGAAATGATTTTCATTAAAAAAAACTACATCTTTTAAAATAAACGGGTTTCCTTTAAAGCGATATTTTGTAATCCTTGGTAAATACGCCTCTACAACACTCGTTAGGGGACCCGCTAATGGATGGTGTAGATTATCGCACATTCTTGGGATAGTAGAGCGAGATGCAGAACTCCTCACGGAGTATTCGATCTCGAAAGGAAATAAAATACGGTTTTTTAAGAAACGCGAATTTTCTAAACAAACCTAATTTTTGAAAAAATTATATGAAAAACTTATAAATCCGTATTTTCAATATAACATATTATGAAACTATATTTTTTTAAAAATGAATGATTAAAATGTTAATAAAATATCACCGAGTTACCTAAAACGGCTAGTTTTCAATAAAATACCATAAACTTTTAAAAGCTAGATTTTTATCATTAAAATACCCCAATAATTAAAATGCATGCTCATGAAAACCCTACATATTATAAATCACCTTCGAGGTTTATTTTTAAACTATATTAAAGAATTTTTCATAAAACCCCACCGAGATATGCAAACAATATTTTAAGGACTATAGAATTAACATGGGCTTAAGCGGTATCATTTCTTTTGAGCCCCAGAGAGCCGGAGAAAATGAGTGCTTGCCTATTTAAGCTAGACAACTTAACGGAGTTATCAACGGCAATTGTCTTGGAAAAAGACACAAATCCTGCCGTCCATGTGCAACTGTTGCCGATTACTCCCGACCCTAAGAAAGTCAAGAGTTAAATCCGTTCACAAGTGTCTGACTCAATCTGAGTCCAAACTCAAACCAAAATCTAAAATCAAACACGAACTCGAATACTTGATCATGAACTTCAATACTCGAATTTAAACATCAAACTCAAACTTGTATACTTGATTCGACTTGACCGAACCATGGTTATAACGTGACATGAACTTGACATGACTACTTGAACACATGATTATATCCTGAAACTTGAACATTTTATATTCATGGATTCGGCTAAGACCTATAATCTGAATCTATACAATACAATATGCGGGGATAAAGGGGTAGATTGGGACGGAACGTATATCGTGGCACGAGAGGTCACTTTAAAAGACACTTACATGAATTCACGTGCAGATGTCCCGTGGGTTATGATAGGGCCTTGTACTACATGTTAGTATAGTCCACGGGGTAAGGTGGACTCCTCTCGTATACATGAATACCTTCCTTATCAAACTATAAATAACTACGTTAGAATAACTATCTTATACCAGTGAACGATCATATAAAACCTTACCTTTTCATTTCACATTATATACTATTTTCTCTTTCTTCTTTTGGGACTTACCGAGCGCTAGTTCACTGACGACATTCCTCTTTGTTTTCTTTTTTTGGAATGTTCGTCAGGAGGACCGGACTCTGAGGAGATAAAGCCGAGCCAGGAAGACTTGGACTAGCTTACTACACAATCAGATTATTAGCTCTTTCCAGCCTGTACTTAGTTTCAGTATGATATTGTTTACGCCTTTGCTTTTACTATTGTAGCTTTTATTTCAGATAGTTGTATATAAAGTTGAATGTAAATAAAGTTGTTTCATTTTATTACTCTTATCATTTTTGTTCATTATTATATTACTTAATCATGCTTAACGCATTTATTTCATAGTAAATACGTTGCGTGTTTGCCACGTCACTGTTTCCGTCTACTGAGAAGCGGGGCATGACAGATTTTGTTGGTGGCCATGCAGGTCAGTTCTGCATGAAGTCTTAAGCAATATACTACAAGAATTATAAGAATCAGCAACTATACATTTCTTACATTTCAAATTTCTTGAATCTATCATAACATTTTCTTTTCTATCAAGGTGATGGATTCTCCTAACAACACCAGTACCAACGTCAATGGCAACACACCATCACCTACCTTACCGCCCCCTACCACTGCTGCTCCAATCAACGAATAGACGGTGCTTTTAGAAGCCATCAAAAGTCTTCTAGATGGCCAGCAGCAGCAGACTGCTATTCTTATGAACCGTCTGGAAGCCGAAGTACCTGGAGTAAAGTAATTTCGTGTGTTGCATCCAAGAAACTTTTCAGGGAAAGAGAGTCCTCTTGAGGCTGAAGAATGGGCCCAGAGTATAAAGGACGACCTTGCCGCAGCACAGGTACCAGACATAGCTTGGGTTCGAGTGGCCAAGCTCCATCTCACCGACAATGCAAGAGTGTGGTGGAAAGCTGAGAAAAGTTGTCTCACACAGCCAATAGAGTGGAAGACGTTTCGCGGTCTGTTCGATGCGAAGTTTTTCCCCGAGACTGCTCGATTTGAGATGGAGCAACAGTTCATCCACCTACAACAAGGCTCCATGTGGGTAAAATCGGTGGATAAATATGATGCCGAATTCATCATGCTTAGCAGGTAAAGAATTCGTATCAAATTCTGTTCTGTAAGACACATCACTATCCTGACATCATATCTTATCAAGTTCGCAGCACATTTGATCCCGATCAATGAGACTCGGGCTAGACGATTCCAATAGGGCTTAGACCAGGAGATTTAGGCGGCATTAACCACAGGCGACTATCTAACTCATGAACTCACTTTGAAGGCAGCACGTCGTTATGAAGCTGTGGCCAAGAAGAAGGGTAAGCCCCAAATAGCCGGAATCAAACGCCCTGCTATACAGATGACAGGAGGAGACTCTTCTAGGACGACTTTTGCACCCAAGAGGCCAGGAGGATCATTTAACCGGTCTAGTCCAAATTTATGTTTCTTCTGCAAGAGAACTGGACATTTGGCGAAGGACTGCAGGCATGCAAATGGCATGTGTTTGATTTGTGGCGCATCTACTCACGCGATAGGAGCATGCCCATAATGTTTTAACACAGCACCAGCACCCAGACCTGCAATTACAGCCCCGCAGAGGCCAGCCATTCAGGCTCCTGCACCTCGCCTAGCTCTTTCTGCACCAACTCCACGTGGACCACCTGCACAGCCCCATCTTCAATTCCACCCGGCATAGAGAAACGTGCTTCAAGGTGTAAATTCCCAATTCTGTGTTTATATTTTCCGTATTTTTTTCAGAATTTTCCAAGTAGTTTTTGCATATTTTTAAATAATTTTATTTATTGTAATTATTATTATTTCCTAATTTAACCCACCCCGACCCGAACCCAACCCGACCCGCTACCACCATTCTTCTTCTTCTTCGCTCCTTTTTCTTTTTCCCGTTCCTTTTTCCAATGTTCCCCCTCCTTCCTCACGCCGTCGCCGCAAGACCCGCGCCCACCTTCACGATGACCTCGTCCACGCCACGTCTCAACCGCCTCCTTATCCATCTCCTCTCGTTTCTTCTCTCCCCCTCGCCGACGTCTCCACGAGGCCCGCTTCCCCAATGGCCACGACGACCTCGTCCACTCGCCAACGATCCCTGAGATCCCCTCGCCTAACTTCTATAAACCCTAAACCGCTCTCTCTCACTATCTCTCCCTCGTTCTCTTCATCTCTCTTAATCGCCTTCTCTCTCTCTCTCTCGTTTTCCCTCCACAAACCGAGCCCTGCCCACTGCACCCTCACCGGCAACCTCCGTCTCCTGCTTTCCTCCCCCTCTCAACCCACAACCTCCGACGAAATACCGCATCCTCTCACCATTATCAGTCACCACTCGAGCTCGCTGCCTCCATCAACTATGACGATTCCAGCTACCCACTGCACCCACTTTCTCCCTTTCACCCTCGACTCCCCTACCTCACCACAGCCATCAACCACCGAGACCCATCGCCAGCAACACCTTCATCCCTTTCGAGATCCTCGAGAGCACCCCCTTCGATCCCAGATCCCACGTCTCCTTCAACCTCGACCCCGATCACCTGACCGACCACGTCACCGACCACCACCGACATCACCACCGCCCCAGCTCTTCCTCCTCCAGCTCGAGCCATGCCCCATGTCTCCCTGAGCTATCGCTGGGCCACTGCCTGAGCTCCGAGGCCAGCCACCATCGCCATCATCTCGATGTTGGCCCGTGATCGTGCCGCTGCTCGGTGTCATGCTGGTGCTGCTGCCTTGTTGCTGTTGACGCCGATGCCTGTGCATGCCGTGCTCATGCCATTCGCTGTCATCGTTGCTGTCTTCTCCAGGAAAGTTAAACACTCGCTTTACATGCTATATATACACACACATACACTACCATTAATAACAATCAACACTTAATTATATATTTTGGAGTCTGATAAATATTGCGAAGCGCATTTGTGCGTTACACGACGCCTGAACAATAATGAGTTTAATATCCCATGATAGATATATAGAGTTCGCCGGGATTGAATCCTGTTCATACGCGCGATAAACCAAATCCACTATAGTTACAAAATGATGTGTGAAGTGCTCAATACAAAACCTTAAACCAAAACATATCTTAATATGGCAGAACTTATGATAGTTAGATCCTTTTACTATTTACGAATATCGTGTAGAAATTTGGATACAAAATATCGTGTTTTTAATCATGTAAAGTCGCCCCCCTAAAGGCGACACTAAATCTGGAATGCACCGCACATGTCATGTTGAAAATATATATTAAATCAAATACAGATTGGAATGTAATGTTCTATGGCTTATATCGAAGCCAACTTGATAATCTAGAACCCTATAAAGTTTACCCTTCAATGCTAATAGTCCACTGTAACAAGAATTGACTGGGAATGTGGTTCTAGACTGCAGTCCGGGGCAGTATTCCACGAGGATACCTGAATTTGAGCACCTACACATCCCTACATAAAACTGAAAATGCACGGAGTCCTATATAGTCGCGTAGATAATTTAGTTATATAACATATGGATCTTTTCTCATTCATTTTCACAGTCGTTTGATATTTTGTTTGTATTTTAGAATGTCGACGTGTTCTGCAGTTTCTGCAGTGACATTTCTTTCACCTTCACACTATACAGGACATATCTTCTAGTACATAAAGGATTTTATTAATCCGTTCGATGCTTTGGAAACCCAACAGATAGAAATAGGTTTTATTTAACTAGAGAAACACCTGAGTCTAAACACAATCCCTAATAAACCGCGCGCGAAGTTAGACTTCCAGTTCTGAAACTGGAATTCCAGCAATTGATTGCTAATTTAAAATGATGATAAGTCCCTAACCTGAAATCCTATTGACATGAAACCATTTTTATCGATTAGATAATCAAGTGTACTTCGTATGCATTTTATATTGTTTTGGGCGATTCTATACGTGTGATTTATGGTAAATTTTGCAAGTCATATGGCGTTGGGTGTCATAATTTAGTGGATACCTGTTCAGTGCATTTCTACCTATTTTTGTGCTTGCTTTATACCTTTTGCATGGTGATTGTTTACATTGAGATCTAGCAACTGTTGTGCATTGTCGATATATAAGTGTTAATGATTGAATTATGGCAAGTACGAAAATGATATTGATAAGTGGAAACGTGATTGAAAGTGAAAGCGATACGTATTTGTTCACAACCTATCTAATACCTGCATACATATTATAACCTGGGGAATGGGGAAATTAAGGTGGAATTGAACTCGTATTTAGCGAGGTACGGTGATTTAGAGGATGATCATTCGATATTAGTGATATATATATATATATATATATATATATATATATATATATATACATACATACATACATACATACATACAGACACACACACACATACATACATACAGATTAGGTCGTGGGCCTAGCGGCACGGCTGCAGGGTTATGTCCCGGGCAACAATGGACCGTAGTCTCGGGCATGCACGAGACCCTTATTAAACACGAGCATCTTTTCCACCAATTGATTTCATTGATTTAGTGACTGATAAGAAATGGCATACACATTGTTTGGCGACTGACATGATACATATACCACATTGTTCATATTCACATAACGATATTTATTCTTGTGTTATTATATTCTGCTGTGCACTTCATGTTTAATAACATTGTACCCATTATATATATTTATTGCTATATGTGTCACATTGACGACCTGAGTGTGCATGCTCATAGGATGAAGTGGGCCCAGTCAAGAAGCAGGACCTGCCATTCGAGATCGCGGAGGTCTAGACCGCAACATCTGCGCCGCCCTTTTTTGCTATAAGCACATTATATTTCGTTAGTTAGTTATTTTCTTATGCAAAATAAATGTATCTCGAACTCTTTTATTGTAATGTAATAAAGTTGTGAACTGTGATTTTCTTTAGTCTAGTACTGCTTACTGACTACCATATAGTGCTAGAAACCGAAGTGTGACTACGGCGGGATTATTACCTGACCGTGGGAGCATAGCTGGCCTAGTCACCTCTCGTATTCTGTATTTTGGGAAGTGGGGCGTGACACAAGGGCAAAGGAATGTGTCTCCGGCGAGGTGGAATGTACCGAGACGACAGGCTTTTACAATGACGGTCGAGGAGGCCGAAGCCACATAACAAATCATCACTGGTAAAATCCCCATCCTTTCAATTTTTCAATCCTTGTGTATCGTTATACTTTTCCTATATCTAAACTCAACCTTACACAACTTAGGTACTGTACTAGTAGCCACCCTTCCAGCACTCGTACTTTTCGACACGGGTGCTTCATATTGCTTCATGTCGCTGTTCACCGCCGAAAACAGAGACGAACTGGGATGGATCGTCTTGCCTAAATTTGGGGGCAGATGCTATTTGGATTTATCAGTCCACCTCTCTGAAGATACTAAGTTGATATATGCCACCATATATTGGAGGTTTGGACGGATACGGCCGTTGTAGCAGACTTCGTCAGATTCTCTCTCATTTGCGAAGGGTTTTTGATTGTGGGGACGCTCTTCCCTGCAGGCGCAAGCCCATGTAGCTAATTAAGTTACCGCACCGTAATAATCACTTTCTCCTACTCTGAAAGTTCACTTCGTGTCGTGTGTCTTTGTTTTATTTTGGGTTGCCCGTGGATTGTATACGGAGACTAATTTATGTCGTCGCCCGTAGGGCATGGATTAGTCCAAATCCGTATATTTTAGAATTGGGTTTTTTTATTTAAGAATCATTAATCTAGTTTGAGATTAAGATCGACTTAAATGTATGTGAGCATTTGGGGCTCTATTTTTTTTGTTAAGGATACGTTAGTCCAAATTGAGACTAAGATCCACTTAACAATTTTTAGGATCATTTTTATTTCAGATCCAACTGTTTACCGCCGAAAGACGCGATCGGGACGTTGGGACGTCTGGCCTGAATTTTAGGGGCAGATACTATTTGGTTTTATCCATCCACCTCTCCGAAGATACCAAGTTGATTTATGGCACCGTATATCGGAGGTTTGGACAGATGCGGCTGATGTAGCAGACTTCGTCAGATTCCCCTTCGTTTGCGAGGGGTTTTTGATTGTGGGGACGCTCTTCCCTGCAGGCGCAAGCCCCTGCAGTTAATTACGTTACCGCGTAGCGATAACCACTTTCTCCTGCTTCAGATGTTCACTTTGTGTCATGTGTGTTTGTTTTGTTTTAGGTTGCCCGTGGATTGTATATGGAGACTAATTTATGTTGTCGCCCGTAGGGCGGGGATTAGTCCAAATCCGTATTTTCTTAGATTTGGGTTTGGTTGATTTAAGGATCGTTAACCTCGTTTGAGATTAAGATCAACTTAAATGTTTGTTAAGGATATGTTAGTCTAATTTTAGACTAAGATCTTCTTAACACGGTTTTAGGATCATTTAGATCCAATGAAAGAGCATTTGGGCCCTATCATTTTAGTTTAGGGACATTACGATCCATTGGGTTTAAGAACATCATAGTCCATGTTTAAGGACATCATAGTCCATAGAGTTTAGTTTAGGGACGTTGCGGTCCATTGGATTTAAGGACATCATATTCCATGGAGTTTAAGAACATCATAGTCCATAGAGTTTAGTTTAGGGACATTGCAGTCCACAGATCACCATTTTTTAGGTGAGGGTTTAGTTTAAGGACATTACGGTCTACAGATCACCATTTTTGAGGTGATGGTTTAGTTTAAGGACATTACGGTCCACAGATCAGCATTTTTGAGGTGAGGGTTGTTCCCCGCCGAAAGCCGTGAAAGACAAACGTCTTGCCTGAATTTAGGGGCAGATGCTAATTGGTGCTATCCGTCTACCTCTCCGAAGATGCCAAGTTGATTTATGGCACCGTATATCGAAGGTTTAAACGGATGCGGCCGATGTAGTAGACTTCGTCAGATTCCCCCTCGTTTGAGGGGTTTTTGATTGTGGGGACGCTCTTCCCTGCAGGCGCAAGCCCCTGCAGTTAATTACGCTACTGCATCACGGTAACAACTTTCTCCTTCTCCAGATGGTCACTTCGTGTCGTGGATGTTTGTTTTGTTTGTGGTTGCCCGTGGATTGTATACGGAGACTAATTTATGTTGTCTCCCATAGGGCGTGGATTAGTCCAAATCCGTATTTTCTTAAATTTGGGTTTGGGGGTTGGGTTTAAGGATACGTTAGTCTCATTTGAGACTAAGATCAACTTAAACGTTTGTTAAGGATACGTTAGTCTAATTTTTAGACTAAGATCAACTTAACGGGATCGTTTAGATCCGACAAAAGAGCATTTGGACTCTATTGTTTAGTTTAGGGACATTGCGGTCGATTACCAGTTTAAGGACATGGTGGTCCATTGTTAGTTTAAGGACATTACGGTCCAATTGTAAGTCTACGGTAGCGCCCCGACCGTCTATCCGAGGCCAAAATGCAGAAACGAAAACTTTTTCAAAAACTTGAAACCGGCGCTATCGCAGACTTTAATCTCGTATCGAACCATTAACCTACAACTAGCTAACTAGAGAAGGGTTAGAAAAGCTATACCGATCGAGCCGTGTCCTTCGGTCTTTAGCCACCAACCCAAGCTCCTCGCGGCATCTCCGATCTCCGGTCTCCTCGTCGGAAAAGGCACCACATCTTCGAATCCTTTTACGGGCTCCCGCTTCGTCCGAAGCAACTAGGACACGAAGTTTGCTAGCCGAAGTGTCCAAGGTGATGTATAGAATGCGTGTGATCACTTTGTCTCAAGCATCCATTGATTCTCAACACATGAGAGTGTATGGATGGAGGTTTAAGATGATGCCATTAATGAAAATGGTGAGCTAGAGGAAGAAGAAGAAGATGAGCCTTTTCTTTCTTGTGTGTTATTGATAAAAATGAGAGAGTGAGCTCCAAAATAATACAAGAGCTAACCTCACTTATGGCAGCCGTCTCTCTCTCTCCCTCTCCCTCTAATTTCATCCACAAATCAATCAAATAATGTGACACATGCACAAAGAAAGAGACCATGAGTCATCACTCGTGCATGTGTCACAATTAATGCTCCTAAGCATGACTTTTAGCTCATTATTTCCATTTGTAAACATTAACCCAAATGTTTACAACAATAAAAAGATACGGCAACATCTAAAGTAAACTCGTGACGGATCACAAGGATACCCCTCATCCATATATACATACCTGCATCCGCATTCCGACCGAATGCGAATGCGATGGGACTAAAGTAATCCAACAAATCTAATACTAGGATCCGGCTTAAACCAAAGCCCACTAGTATGATCTGTCCGATCATGATCCGTGCACGACTGCACGTATATGATCGAACCCTGCCATATATCATACGGCCTCTACAACGTTTCGCCCGAAACTTGAGAAACTTTCTGTGGGGGACTCTAAAGAATCGTCAATATTTTGGCTGTGGATTTAACCACTAGCACGTCAGAGGTACTAGCCGTACGTAGCGGGCTACCAGGTATTGACCAAAAGGGAGGTCGATGAGCGAACTCATCCTGACACCCTACTGAGCCTGTCAGTGACAATATCCGTACAGTCTGGTCCATTCGTCTATGAGCATCGCATGTCGGGCCTAGGGGGTTGGTAAAAGTCAGACCCCCAAAAGTGGTACAAGACGTGTCGGAGTGTAGCCCAGAATACCCTGAGATACTACTAGAATACCTACCAGTAAATCTCCTGCCTTGGCCAAGGACTTCATGTAATGACTCTCCTAGACACAGCGCGATCTCACTCCCAATACCGGGAGATACGAAACCCCTGCCGATCCGCTCACTGCCTCCATGTGGCTCGGGACTGTACCCAACTAAAACCTGTTTGCACGACTCCTTTGAGCCGTGGTAGGGTAGTAATCAAAGCACAGTGGGAACTCACACGAGACAAATGACGATCTCAGGTCGATAGACTAACCTGTACACATGTCACCAGGGAACTGCTATCTGACGTCATGGATAATACCAACTAACATATTCCCGGCGAGTCCTGTCCGGTGTACTCATAACCCAATGAGCACCTGTATACATCTTAGGTGAACCAACTGACACCAATGGCTTGTGAGACCGGCCACAGCCCCTCGTCGGGGTCTTGACTGTATACACTAGTCTACTAATGGAGTATCGATGCCCAGTCTCGAAACTCCCACGACTAGGGACCACTTTAAGGATGTGCTTATAGACCCCAGGTCCCACGTATATGATCGCCATCATACTGCTGGCCGTCAAGCAAGAATCCTATGGGCTCTATCAACGTGCAATAGTGACCTGTAATGTCACCTAAAGCATGTACACGATGATAAAGATAAACTAGATAGCATACTATCATCTTGAGTAAGACTGTCCTACCGGTATAGGTCCTCCCTCAATCATTGCAATCACGTGCCTATGATCCAATAATTGACTCTGAGGGCACTATATCCAACAATCTCCCACTTGCACTCAAGGCTAATTATTGTGATGTCACATACTCACAGCCCGCGTGATACTGAACACCCAACTTCTCTACTAATCAGTTTCACAAAGCCCGGTTGTGAAACTACTGCGTTCGAGGAATAGCCTCAGTGAGTGGATCCGCCATGATGTTTCTTTCTATGTCTCTCTTAATCTCAAGTTCGCAGAGAAAGCCATCCCCCGAAATGAGCAATACCTGTCTTAGAATATGTCTGGATATCTGATGGGACCCAGTTCATAAATGAACTCCAAATCCAAAACTTCTTAGACTGTATCGTCAACTGAATTTAATTAGTATCCTGCGTCATGCCTCCCTCAGTGTCCGCTTGGATCACCTGTCCAAACCACTGCCCCTCGTCAGAGGGAAAACTATAACTCTGACAGTCACTCTGTCATTTAGGTCATCTTGGAAGCCTGGAATGATAACCGTCTCCTGAATGAGGCTGTCGTTATCATATCCCTAGAACATCAACTTATGTTCTAAAACTGCTTCCGAACGTTTCTCCAGGATTGGATCAATATCAACTTATTGCAGCTCGTGCAAAAACAACATCTGGTGTGGCACTTGACATCTCATGATCAACTCAATTGCCTAAGCAAGTGATCTGCCAATCATGCACATCCCTCTCCCCTTTAGTCTGTAAGACACCTTTTGAGAAGGTGACTCCATCACCTGCAGGTGTACTACAGTGCCAGGAGTCGTCCTTTCTAAAACACCTGTAGAATGCTGTCTAAGTACCCAGATTGGGAAACTACCCAAATCTAGATCTAAAACCATAGATCTAGTAACCAGAATGTCTGATATTATATCTATATCCTTTGTGGAGAAACCACTGTGTGACAACCAAAGTATAACCGATCGTAGTATAGGAATTTCACTTCTTACTCTGTGTTTGTCATCCAAATACCAGGACATCATACCCTACTACCTTCTTAACAGATCCATCCCCTATTTTGATGAAGTCAAACCCATGACTGTCATATCAAAAATAGATGATCTATCTCCGCTATTACCGCTTTAGTCTATAAATAAACATAAGCCACTTGTCCACTATGCTTCCGCTACTCTCACTGACTACGACAACCCTCTGGCAGAATAATATACACGTGCACTTCTAAAGCTAGTTTAGAACGACGCTATACTCATCCTCCTGCCGGGTCTCATAGCCTGGAACAACAGTAGTGTCAAGTCTGAGTAAACAAGAACCTCCCTGTCTCCGTCTTTGAGCATATCGAAGTACCTCTCGAGTGCCTGAGGTTATCCACCATATTTGCGGAGTGGCCAATGGAATGTCAAACCAGATTGAATCTTTAGGTTCTTATTAAATTTTCAGTAATCGTTTGCGGTCCTGGAATCACTTCCAGTTCTACCATACTCCCACTACTGTTTTCTGAAAAAGTCCATTTTACTAAAACTGTGGCGAGTCAAGAACAATATCACCATTGATCTTCCAGATGGTAGAAAGTCAACCCTTGTCATAGCCCGGGTCAACCCACAAACAGCCATTACAGAAATGCGTCTTGAGTTATCCTGAGTCTGGTTTTAAGCATAAGCCAGACAACTCCCCGTACCTTAACATTGTTAAGATATGAACTATTCTATATCCAATATAGAAACAGAGACACTGATTTAATTAGAACCAGATTCAAATCATGCAGCTGTCTCCGGTGCATGTCAACTAAATGGAGAGAGGCCGATCAACATTACTCAACTTAGGAATACATCCAGATATGAGTAACCTGAAAAAGAAGCAAGTTCTCATAATCATTACTATCAACTGAATACCATACACAAGTATCTACATTTTCGATCACCTTGAAGAACCCTGATACTTGCAACACCTGGTTCTCTACTTTATTCTTATACCTATAACTTCTCAAAACTTAGACCTTGCATTTCTACGAAACACATGTCTAAGAACTAGAGAAGTCACAAGTAAACAGAATATAGTACGAGTACCAACCCCTCTGTCCTCATGGACACTGGATAACATACAATACTCTATATAAGTCCCCTAAGTCTAATAACTCATTCACTGTGTGTCGTAGGTTGAAAACTGTACTTATGGTTAAGAAGAATTACACCGCTGTTTAATACTCCTTACCTAACCATCCACTGATATAGGTAAATGTTATGGACATAATTTCAAAAAGTTATATCACTTTATAAAAATAAACGTACAGATATATCAATTTGAAATTGGTGCATAACAACGGATATTCAAAACCAAATATTTGCCGTCCGGCAAACAACCCAGGCGATTTCCTCAAATATCACCAATTACAACGAATCCTGATATAATGAGGATGATCACCCAATTCCCAATAACTTACTCCCACTCATCATCTGTAAAACCATACAGATGTGAGAATCAAACCTGGTAAATACATACCCTGGAGCAAGGACTAATTGGGAAATCAGTTTTCTTTTAACAATACACAGTGAAACTGAAACATGTAAATGTTTCGAAGGGGTATCCGGGTATTCCTAGTAATACCTCTTCCATTATCAGATTCACAACTATAACCGTATATTTCTTTGCCATCTCTCCAAATCCCTTTATATGTCTTTAGTCATTACCTTCAGTACACCCCTTTAGGCTAAATGGTTTTCTTCCTACCCTACCGTTCGGCACCAGCCTATGGTTTGGAAGAAGACTGTCCATTAAGCGTAATAGGTGTACTGTCCTAATCCTAGGAGCACTCGCAACCCGAGAGAAGGTAAAGATAAAAGACAACTGAATAAAACCTTATTCCTATTTCTCCTGAACCAGAATCCATCCCCGAACTAGAACAAGTTCCTTCGAGTTCGTATATAACCATACGATGGAGTATCCAAATAACTGTGGATCTTCGTAGTGATATGGAGTGTCCTGGAGAAATACAAAGGTGAAGTAGGAGTGGCGATGAAATACTTGGTTTGGTCGTGAATAGCAGTCGCAGTTTACTTTGCCCTCTTTCTAATCCCTTTATTTGTCTTAACTTATTACCTTCTGTACACCATCGTTAGGCTAATTGGTTTTCTTCATTCCCTACCGTTCGGCACCTGTCTATGGTTTGGAAGAAGACTATCCAATTAGCGTAATAGGTGTAATGTCCTTATCCAAGGAGCACTCGCAACCTGAGAGAAGGTAAAATGAAAAGACAACTGAATAGTCCTATTCATTTTCTCCAGAACCGGAAACCATCCTCGAATCTGGAACAAGTTCCTTCGAGTTCGTATATAACCATACGATGGTTTTATCCAATGGAAGTGGATGTTCGTAGTAATACGGGGTGTTCCGGAGAAAAAGGGTAAAAGTAGGAGTGGCAATGAGGTATGAAACTCAGACAATCCAAAAGCCAGTGTTTTAAGAAGGTTCGGTTAACTTGGTCACTGAGTTACAGTCTAGGGTCGGGCCATGGTCGCTGCCAAAGAGAAAGAGAAAAGAAACACTCTGCGTGCACTCTAACCTAGATCAGGATGGTTATCACTTTATCTAATCAGGAAACCTCCCACTGTAACCTCAAATTCTCCTCCAAATCTGAAAGAAGAATTAGTCGGGATCACCCGAGGAGTAAACCAACTCATCAGTGGGAATCATGATCCAACTATCATCGCATGATGACGTGATGGAATCGACTCACATTATCACACTCCATAAGATATGCGCATGCCTGGCAAGTTTCAGTTTCTTTAGAAACTCCCGATGTGTGTTTTTTACCCCTAGGACCCAAGTGACCTTGACACAGTCAACAAATCAAAGAGTCCTAGTCAAGTTCAACCCGTCATTATCCTGGATTGCATTAAACCCACCCGTACGAGCCCTTGACACAGTCAACAAGGCCGCACGACTGTCCTAATCAATCGCATTAATATGCCACAAACAAACACTACTTAGCTACTGCACACTACGCCTTGACACAGTCAACAAACGTAGCACGGATACTAAATAATACTTGTAAGAAATGACGGAGGGCTACGGCTGGTTTCTGGCAAAAAACCTTTAACGTAATGAACTTGATATAGTTGAAGGAACTGCATAGCTTTTATAAATATATAGTAGCGAAAACCTTTGCTAAAGAGGTCACTCCCGGTGAAGGGATCTCGGTTCTTTCCCCGTAGAATGAGGTGCAGGATATTCCAACTGAATACCGCGATGCAAAGCAAAAAGTAATCGACTATAGTGAAGTTATTACCCTGACGCAAACTTCTGTCCAAGGGGTCACTCCCGGTGAAGGGATCTCGGCCCTTGCCTCGTCGACTGAGGTGCTGGATATTCATAACCGAATACCACTGTGCAAAACAAAAGAGAACGTCCTTGTAATAACAGCTTTTTTTTAAAAAAATTGTTCCAACAATATCGAACAGGTTTGTTTAGCTTGCATTGATCCGAATCAATGCAGTCCCATCAATTAATCACACCACAAAAGAACGAAAATATGATGTACGTATATCCCATCCTCATTCGCCACTGGGTCCCGTCATCACCCGTTAGGTTACTTAACTAACGACAGAGCGGGGACTGGACTAGCTCAGGTGTAAAACATATACAACATCTACTAGTATATATATCAATATATAATAATCGCTCCAGGCGTGATAAAATGCAACATTACAGAAAAGTAATAAGCATCACAGAACAATACAGATAATCTGGGATCCCCGGGTTTCCTTTGAGCCGCAACTGAAACCCGACGTTCCTCTGGTCGTGTGGATAGCCTGTGCAATGAAATCCTAGACCCCTACGGGCACGGCAAGTTACCCGCCAAAACCTGAAGCGAGGCAACCCCCTTCAACAAAGTGAATGGACCACCCAGCACTTCACGGAATCCGGTAACTTGAGCACCCCTCCTTGGGTCAACCTATACCCCCTACGAGTGCGGCGAATAGCCCGCCAATTCTAGAGTAAATCCCCCTCCGTCTCAAAGCCATGAGATGCGGGCTCGTTGCCCTCTAGAACCCGGCAATCCGTGCACCCCACCGCGGGATAATCCTAGTACAGAAAGTAAAATATATACAACGGGTACATCGACCTCAGCCCGGTCGTGCCCCAAAAGAATAATATACAAACAGGCAGTGATGGCAGTCCACATGTCGGACGCTCGCCCCGCAATATCAAATGTACAAATAATACCAAACTGTACTACCATTGCATTCAGGCTATCCACCATGACAAATCCGCAACATCACAGCACAACACAGAACATCAACGTGAATGTCACGTTCGCAAATCCGTCTAAAAGAGCTATAGCAATTAGACAAGATTTACCGATCAAATGACATTCACGGTCGCAGATATAATGTAAGTACTGTAAACTAACATATTTAAAATTTTCGATCGACAAAATTTCCCGAAGTGGGCCCCAAGCACGATTCCCAGTACTCAAAATAATCTGGGCCAAAACTAAAAATACCAGAAACCCCATTTCCAAGTCAGAGACTGATCGCACGCCGATGGCGTGTCGGATGTTCAAAGATTTAAAGTGTAACCGCGATCAGGACGGTGTCGCTTTGCAGCTAGCCGGTTGAGCACGGGTCGGTCCACAGGGAGATGGTGTTATCTTACCTTCTTGTCTTAGACGAGTCAATAAAGAATCTTGTATGTTTGTTTGGTCTAACCTATGTGTTTATTTGCAAGTATAAGGTTGTTAAGAAAAATACGAGATTGTAAGCTAAGAAATCCCTACTCAAAAACCTTTGAGCCGAGTCTTGACCAATTGAAGCTAGACAATCGGCAACAACGTGGATTAGGGGATTTAAGCGCGGTATTCGTGGAATCCGGCTTATTTACCCTTGTCCTTCCGTTCTTGTCTCTTGCTTTCGCCTCCGGCCAAACCGAACGCAACCGGTCGCGGTTAGGAATCACCGTTACCTTGTCAGGGTACGGTGCCTAACGGAGCGCTTGCGTATGGTTTGGGCGAAGTTCAAATGGAAAATAACGGGAAAATGAATTGGCAAAGAAATGTTAACTTATGAAACCGTATTAATTCTTAACAAGAACAATAATTACAACATTCACAATATAAACAAAAGAGAACAAAAAGAAAAGAACAAAGAAAAGAAAAGATACAAGTATTAAAGAGCATGAATAAAATGCATGAAATAAAATGCAAGTAATAAAAAGACAAGTAATAAAAAGCGAGTAATAAAAAGAATACGGAACTAGGACCCAAGCCAAGCATGTGCTCAATAGCCAACCCTTAAACTTGCAAGCTCAATGAAGAACTTGCAAGATCAAGGGAAGGGTAGAGAACGCATGTGAAATGAAGTGCTAGTCCGTGAGAAAATACGACCCTTGAGATCAATAACTAACTCTTAACCATTCAACCTCAATGAAAAGATTGAATGAGCAAGAGAAAGCAGAAATCTCAAGGGGGAGCAAACTAACAAGAAAGATAAAGAACCCTCATCTTCATTAACATCCACTCAAAAGCTCTCACTACAATTTAATGGAGGAATGAAGAAGAAGAAGAAAGAAACTAACAAAAATGAGGCTAAAACAAAACTCAAAAATTGCTCCCTTGGCTTAGTCCTGAACTGCTGTATTTATAGGCAGGGAAATGGAGTTTTAGGGCAACCAGCAGACTACATGTGAAATCCCCAAAATAACCCCAAAAGATGCTGCAGAGAGGGCCCCATACCGCCGCGCATGCGCGGCCAAACCCTTACTTTGGCCGCGCA
This sequence comes from Agapanthus africanus, assembly GCA_030015575.1. Lineage (NCBI taxonomy): Eukaryota > Viridiplantae > Streptophyta > Magnoliopsida > Asparagales > Amaryllidaceae > Agapanthus > Agapanthus africanus. Next base: position 134,557,711 of record JASDDO010000024.1, on the reverse strand, counting down.
TGCGCGGCCATCTTGTTGAGTTGGGCAGTGTACTTTGGTGTACTTCCCTGGTTTGCTTTTTCCCAGTGTTTGAAAACTTCAAACTGCGCAAAAGTCTTCAGAATATTTCCAGATTTCCAAATCCAAGATTGCACTATCTTTTCTTTACTTTTGACTTTATCTCCCTCGAGCTCCGCGCACCCATTGATTCTTGTGCAGCCCACCTCGTGCTCTGTGCTTGTCCCAGACATGAATGACCACTGTCACATGTCTTGTATTGGGAACCGGTACTCGGCACTGGACGGATATGGATGACCGGAACCCGGCTTTTATCTGCTATGACAGATGTTCTGTATTCTGACGTAACTGTGGAGATTTTGTCTTGATTTACAATATTTGGACTAGAAACCTGTAATCTGTAAACATGTAACAAACACGGAATAAAAGCACCTACCTATAAACACACGAGCATAAGAATGGGCGGTATAAAATGCAATATTCTGTGATGAACAAATACCCCCAAACTTAACTTTTGCTCGTCCCGAGCAAAACCAATTATTCACAAAAAATGATAACCGCACTTTCGCAGGGAACGCGATTGCACTGAGCGCGTGCAAAAAGCCGTTAAACCTCTAGGTGTCCCTAGTAGGAGGAGTGTTGTCTCCTGAGGGTTTTCAGCGGATACTACCCACAAAATCCGGTCAAGCTAGTTTTTGTAAAATAACTAAGATTCAAACCCTAAAGTTTTGTTTTGGAAAATAACAATTCTATAATCCTAAGTCTAGACCATCGAACCTTTATTTTTCACACCTCTCTTCTTATTTAACTACAGATTTTATATGTCTTTACGTGCAGTGCAAAATAGTGTCGTTAAGTTCCAGAAAGGTCGATTAAAGTCATTATGTCACACAATAAAGCCCAGATAACAATTTTAAAAGGATCACATAAGTTTTATAAAGAGTTAAGCATTTTTCAAGTTTCGTTTTCCAGTAAAGTTTCAACTTCAGAATTTCTGTCTTCCCTAACAGGAAACTAGGTCTTATTCTTCACTCCACCTTTTTCTTGTTTTCATTTCATACACACCTCTGTGAACGTGCAATAGTCTTTATCATAGAGTAAAACCTTCATATCTCCGTTAAATTTTTTTTTATAAAAGCTTTTCTTTTATCAAGATTATTCTCACACAAAGAACCGTTAGGAATTTTAACTCGGAGAGAACACTTGCTTGACTTTGTTTTTATTTGGACTTTCTAGGCTTCTTAGCGAGCTTTGGGCCAATACACCCAAACCAGTTGGTTTTAGGGCATTAGGTGTAGAAACACCCCAGCGGACTTAATTACTCAAGTTACCTAGGTCCAAAAACAAAAGACAGTTTGGCGTGAAAAACATGATGATTCAATACGAACGGAGATATAACCGGTAGTTCAATTATTTTTTGGATAAAAGACCTGTTTAGTGGGTTTGGTGTGTAATCATTCCAATCAAGTTTTAGATGAGTTATTTTTCAGACTTAGCTCCAATTACGGCATCAATACATTCCTTCATATTCGCTTTACTTCATAAACTATTCTTGACATTACTTATTTCAGAACAAACCTATTTGATCATCAGAAAATCATTTATCTGTTTAAAAGTTTAAACATGAAAGACTTGTCATCTAATTCCCAAAATCTTACGACACGTGTAGTATGATGTAAAGACGTATATCAGCTATAGTTAACTTCAAAGGAGAGTTATCTTTCAGGTTTTCAAAATCCAAACATAAGATTTAGTTATTCCTATTTTTCAAACAAAAACCGTCGAAATGTTGAATCAGAGTTCTTCCACAAGCTAACTTGACAAAAAAGTTTTTATATTTTTAGAAAATTTTCAGATTTTTGTGGATTTTATGGATTTAATATGCAGATGCAAAATATACATATGAATGCGAAGGAAGAAAGCTTACCGAGCACACCCCCAAACTTAAACTTGACAGTGCCCTCACTGTCAGGCTAAACCAAGAGGGTCAAAATTGCCGGCGCTCCCTAAAAACAAATTATATACAAAACAACAAAACAAAAAATATATACAAAAAAAGAGCCCCCCCAAACTTAAGTGAAACAGTGTTTTCACTGTTAAGCGTTGAAGTTCAGGATTAGGGGGGAAAGATCTGTATCAAACTATACAAGGCCTTACACAGGCCAAAAGTGAGTACCAACCATTCAAAAAATTTATCATGATATAGCAATGGCTGGTGAAAGAATGCGGAGAGGTAAGAAATGGAGACTACGCGAGACCGCTTGTGGAGAGAAGTGGAATGCGGTCTCGGTAAATGAGAAGAAGAATGGCGGAAGGGAAAAAGAAGTGGAATACGAACTGGAGGGTGCAAATGGAGTAAATAGATTAGCACAATTTGTGATGACCGATGTGTGAAAAGTGATTGTGCTAATATATTTACTCGCCGAGAAATTGGATCGAATCCCTCAAGATTCGTAAAAAACCATGGGTACGCCGAACTTGGTAAACCAGACATATGAAATGAAAATGATACGGGTTCTTGCAAGGTCGGAACGATAGAAAGAATGGAGGGAAGTGATCGAGGAGGGGTATCGGTTAAAGGTTCTGGAGGATGTACACAGTCAATGACAGGGACAGGATGAATGGGAAAATCCGACTCATCAATTAAAACTGTTTCATCCTCAGTACTATCCTCAATATTCTCCTCAAAATTTATCTCATCCATGCCTTTTTCTTCAAAATCCAGACGCATATGAAGTTCGGGAAAAACATTTAAATACTCGGGATGATGATTTGAAGAGATAAACTCAGCCAAATCTACGGGTTCATCATCCAAAATGTTCCCAGCGTCAATATCCTCAATCAAGTGAAAATCAAAATTCTCCGACACCTCAACAAAAGCATGGATATCAATCGATTCTGGTTCTAAGATGGAGGTGTAGAGGTCAAAAGGATTGGGATTGGTTTCACTTGGAGGGGACCCTTCACAATCAGGTAAATCAAATACTACGAAGTCGCACAACTCATTCATCATTCTATCTTCAATTGATAAATCTTGTGGGATACTCGATAGATTTTCAAAACAGGAGTTGTGGGATTCAATTTGGAACGGGGAGGTTTGATTTGGAAGGGGTATATCTCACTCTCTCCACTCAAATTCACAGCCTGTCCTGCCGCCTCATCATACATTGAAAAATTAGGAGCTAGTTGAAAACTAGCTACCGGATCACTAGGTTGTATGAGGGCGGCCATGGACGCATTCAAATCCATCGACTGTTGTGAAGCTACCCTAAATTCTTCCAAGGACTGTTCTAAGCTAGACATAGGTTGTGATGGGGTTTCAGTAAAAGATGCGAAGTTGGTTGGATACTGGAAACCCCCAAATGGCGATGTAGAAGCAATGTCTAGGGAATGTGCAAAAGTAGGGTAGGATTGGTAGGAATTGAATGGCTGGACAGGAGTGGGATCAATATTGGGATAAGAAGGTGAATGGAATTGTTGATCCCGAGAATTCGAAGTGGTGAAAGGAGTGAAAGATCGGCTACGGGATTGTTCAATATGTTCAGCGATGGACAAAGGACGACTTGCAGAAGGGGTATCAACATAAGCGGGAGTGAATGTTTGAAACGGTTGATACGAAGTAGAATGAGGAGTGCAAGTGTTTGTCCTAGACGCTGCTATGCGATCTTTCAGAGAAATTTTTGGCATGGATGGATCGTTCGAAGTTCGGCCAAAACAAGAACCGTAGGAAGTTATGTCTGGTTGTGGGTACCAAAGTTCGGCAAGAGTTTTGCGAGGAGGAGTACCCATGATATGAAGAGAGAAGGAAAGCAAGGTAGAGAAAAGGAGGGGAAAAAATGAATGATTTTTTTTTTTTTTTTAAAAATTAACAAAAGAATGAAGTATACACAAAAAGAATATGGACAAAAAATAATCACGACACAAAAAATACCACACACCTAATCGTCCTAGGGTTAACCTAGGTCAACTAGACCTGCTCCAGAACTTGATTGTCGAAGTAAAACTGTGTCGAGAAACAGGCTCAAGATACACTGATCACGAGGCCAGGTAAGTGCAGAGATAAGGGGAGGTTTTCCAACGCTTTCGCGAAGTTCCTTAATTAAATAACCCTTTCTCTTTTGGCGGTTTCGCCGTTAACACTTTCCTAGACACCCCGTAAACAATATACCTTTAAGCAAGGTTCTAAACCCAGTTAACTTCTCCTAGTGAGCGCGAAGTCCTTAAGGCTTAAAGTCTAATTTCTTTTAAAATTTGTGTGGGTAAACGTTATGCTCAAGTTCGTGATTTGTGGGCCACGGAAAAGGTGATGAAATCCTTTACCGTATGTTGTGGGGTTCGCTTGCCCTTAAGTCCGTATTAAAGTATGCAATGCGCAATTCAAAAAATTCTTATAAAGAATCAAACAATCGTTTTTTAGTTTAAGCGCGGCGCTGCAACAAATACGGGTTAGTCAATTTTGGCGTTTGCTAGCGAACTTGCAAAGTATCCTGCAAAAGAATAGTATATTGGAAGCGTCGGATTTGAGAAGAAGGTGTTAGTAAAGTACGTACCGTTTAAGTTTTGGGTTAAGAAACCCCCGTTGAATCGAGTCCGGTAAGCTTGAAAGGTTCGCTTGCGCGGGTCAAACTACCCGGATCTTTGGCACTGTACTCCGTAATCACCTTAGCTTTGAATTCACACTTTGCTCCCACAATCGCAGTTTGCAAACTTGCAAAAATCTGCACACTTGCCCGCAAAAATATTGTCCAAAAAAAAACAAAAAAAAGAATATTTTTTTTATATACAAAAAGAATATTAACCCGAATAACAAGAAAGAAAATACGCTACCGTCTCCCCGGCAACGGCGCCATTTGATCGCACGCCGATGGCGTGTCGGATGTTCAAAGATTTAAAGTGTAACCGCGATCAGGACGGTGTCGCTTTGCAGCTAGCCGGTTGAGCACGGGTCGGTCCACAGGGAGATGGTGTTATCTTACCTTCTTGTCTTAGACGAGTCAATAAAGAATCTTGTATGTTTGTTTGGTCTAACCTATGTGTTTATTTGCAAGTATAAGGTTGTTAAGAAAAATACGAGATTGTAAGCTAAGAAATCCCTACTCAAAAACCTTTGAGCCGAGTCTTGACCAATTGAAGCTAGACAATCGGCAACAACGTGGATTAGGGGATTTAAGCGCGGTATTCGTGGAATCCGGCTTATTTACCCTTGTCCTTCCGTTCTTGTCTCTTGCTTTCGCCTCCGGCCAAACCGAACGCAACCGGTCGCGGTTAGGAATCACCGTTACCTTGTCAGGGTACGGTGCCTAACGGAGCGCTTGCGTATGGTTTGGGCGAAATTCAAATGGAAAATAACGGGAAAAGGAATTGGCAAAGAAATGTTAACTTATGAAACCGTATTAATTCTTAACAAGAACAATAATTACAACATTCACAATATAAACAAAAGAGAACAAAAAGAAAAGAACAAAGAAAAGAAAAGATACAAGTATTAAAGAGCATGAATAAAATGCATGAAATAAAATGCAAGTAATAAAAAGACAAGTAATAAAAAGCGAGTAATAAAAAGAATACGGAACTAGGACCCAAGCCAAGCATGTGCTCAATAGCCAACCCTTAAACTTGCAAGCTCAATGAAGAACTTGCAAGATCAAGGGAAGGGTAGAGAACGCATGTGAAATGAAGTGCTAGTCCGTGAGAAAATACGACCCTTGAGATCAATAACTAACTCTTAACCATTCAACCTCAATGAAGAGATTGAATGAGCAAGAGAAAGCAGAAATCTCAAGGGGGAGCAAACTAACAAGAAAGATAAAGAACCCTCATCTTCATTAACATCCACTCAAAAGATCTCACTACAATTTAATGGAGGAATGAAGAAGAAGAAGAAAGAAACTAACAAAAATGAGGCTAAAACAAAACTCAAAAATTGCTCCCTTGGCTTAGCCCTGAACTGCTGTATTTATAGGCAGGGAAATGGAGTTTTAGGGCAACCAGCAGACTACATGTGAAATCCCCAAAATAACCCCAAAAGATGCTGCAGAGAGGGCCCCATACCGCCGCGCATGCGCGGCCAAACCCTTACTTTGGCCGCGCATGCGCGGCCATCTTGTTGAGTTGGGCAGTGTACTTTGGTGTACTTCCCTGGTTTGCTTTTTCCCAGTGTTTGAAAACTTCAAACTGCGCAAAAGTCTTCAGAATATTTCCAGATTTCCAAATCCAAGATTGCACTATCTTTTCTTTACTTTTGACTTTATCTCCCTCGAGCTCCGCGCACCCATTGATTCTTGTGCAGCCCACCTCGTGCTCTGTGCTTGTCCCAGACATGAATGACCACTGTCACATGTCTTGTATTGGGAACCGGTACTCGGCACTGGACGGATATGGATGACCGGAACCCGGCTTTTATCTGCTGTGACAGATGTTCTGTATTCTGACGTAACTGTGGAGATTTTGTCTTGATTTACAATATTTGGACTAGAAACCTGTAATCTGTAAACATGTAACAAACACGGAATAAAAGCACCTACCTATAAACACACGAGCGTAAGAATGGGCGGTATAAAATGCAATATTCTGTGATGAACAGAGACCACTGTAGAAAAACTGGTGCCCTAATGCTACAGTAGTGCGGCGGAACCGCGGCCAAAACGAGGGTAATGCCGCGGTTCCGTGGCGCTATATTGAGATCACCCTACAAAATTTCTGCAGTGGTCTTAGAAAAGCCTGCCTGATTTTCTGACGTACCGAAAATAATTTTTAGACCACAAAAAAAATTCGACAGAAACTTCATGAAATGGAATCACGGTTTCGGAAATTTCGTTCGATCGATATTTTAAACATGTTAGAGCAAGCTAGTGAAGGTTAATGGCGTGGCTCTGATACCATGTAAGTCTACGGTAGCGCCCCGGCCGTCTGTCCAAGGCCAAAATGCGGAAACGAAAACTTTTTCAAAAACTTGAAACCGGCGCTATCGCAGACTTTAATCCCGGATCGAACCATTAACCTACAACTAGCTAACTAGAGAAGGGTTAGAAAAGCTATACCGATCGATCCGTGTCCTTCGGTCTTTGGCCACCAACCCAAGCTCCTCGCGGCTTCTCCGATCTCCGGTCTCCTCGTCGGAAAGGGCACTACATCTTCGAATCCTTTTACGGGCTCCCACTTCGTTCGAAGCAACTCGGACACGAAGTTTGCTAGCCGACGTGTCCAAGATGATGTAGAGAATGTGTGTGATCACTTTGTCTCAAACATCCATTGATTCCCAACACATGAGAGTGTATGGATGGAGGTTGAAGATGATGCCATTAATGGAAATGGTGAGCTGGAGGAAGAAGAAGAAGAGGAGCCTTTTCTTTCTTGTGTGTTCTTGATAAAAATGAGAGAGTGAGCTCCAAAATAATACAAGAGCTAACCTCACTTATGGCAGCCCTATCTCTCTCTCCCTCTCATTTCATCCACAAATCAATCAAATAATGTGACACATGCACAAAGAAAGAGACCATGAGTCATCACTTGTGCATATGTCACAATTAATGCTCCTAATCATGACTTTTAGCTCATTATTTCCATTTGTAAACATTAACCCAAATGTTTACAACAATAAAAAGATACGGCAACATCTAAAGTAAACTCGTGACGAATCACAAGGATACCCCTCACCTGTATATACATACCTGCATCCGCATTCCGACCGAATGCGAATGCGATGAGACTAAAATAATCCAACAAATCTAATACTAGGATCCGGCTTAAACCAAAGCCCACTGGTATGATCCGTTCGATCATGATCCTTGCACGACTGCACGTATATGATCGAACCCTACCATATATCATACGGCCTCTACAACGTTTCGCCCGAAACTTGAGAAACTGTCTGTGGGGGACTCTAAAGACTCGTCAATACTTTGGCTGTGGATTTAACCACTAGCACGTCAGAGGTACTAGCCGTACGTAGCGGGCTACCAGGTATTGACCAAAAGGAAGGTCGATGAGCGAACTCATCCTGACACCCTACTGAGCCTGTCAGTGACAATATCCGTACAGTCTGGTTCGTTCGTCTATGAGCATCGCATGTCGGGCCCAGGGGGTTGGTAAAAGTCAGACCCCCAAAAGCGGTACAAGTCGTGTCGGAGTGTAGCCTAGAACACCCTGAGATACTACTGGAATACCTACCAGTAAATCTCCTGTCTTGGCCAAGGACTTCGTGTAATGGCTCTCATAGACACAGCGAGATCTCACTCCCAATACCAGGAGAGACGAAACCCCTGCCGATTCGCTCACTGCCTCCATGTGGCTCGGGACTGTACCCAACTAAAACCTGTTTGCACGACTCCTTTGAGCCGTGGTAGGGTAGTAATCAAAGCACAGTAGGAACTCACACGAGACAAATGACGATCTCAGGTCGATAGACTAACATGTACACATGTCACCAGGAAACTGCTATCTGACGTCAGGTATAATACCAACTAGTATATTCCCGGCGAGTCCTGTCCGGTGTACTCATAACCTAATGAGCACATGTATACATATTAGGTGAACCAACTGACACCAATGGCTTATGAGACCAGCCACAGCCCCTCGTCGGGGTCTCGACTGTATACACTAGTCTACTAATGGAGTATCGATGCCCAGTCTTGAAACACCCACGACTAGGGACCACTTTAAGGATGTGCTTATAGACCCTAGCTCCCACGTATATGATCGCCATCATACTGCTGGCCGTCAAGCAAGAATCCTATGTGCTCTATCAACGTGCAATAGTGGCCTGTAATGTTACCTAAAGCATGTATACGATGATAAAGATAAATCAGATATCATACTATCATCTTGAGTAAGACTGTCCTGCCGGAATAGGTCGTCCCTCAATCATTGCAATCATGTGCCTGTGATCCAATAATTGACTCTGAGGGCACTATATCCAACACCAATGTTAGTTTAAAGACATCACGGTCGATTGTTAGTTTAAGGACATTATGGTCCAATGTTAGTTTAAAGACATCACGGTCGAGGTTAAGGACATCATAGTCCGTGAGTTTAAAGACCTCACAGTCAAGGTTAAGGACATCATGGTCCGTGAGTTTAAAGACCTCACAGTCAAGGTTAAGGACATCATAGTCCATGAGTTTAAGGACCCCACATTCCAGTTTAGAGACGTCATAGTCTGTGAAGTGTGTGGTTGTCGGGACCCGTCACCTCTCTGAAGACGTTGAGGGATTACAACGACAAATATCAAAGGAGTGAAGAGATGTACCCTTGAACCAAAGTTTATTGGGGATCTGTAGTCCAATTTGGAACTAAGATCAATTAATTAGATTATGAGCATATTGGCCCAGTTAAATCTGAATTGAGGACTTATGGCCAACTTTGGCTAAGTCCAATTAGATTTAAAGTGTTGGCCATTTATTGGACCATTGGACATTTGTCTGGGTTCAACCCCTCATCACTTAGCAATGCTAAACAAGAGTTTGAGGGCTCTGATAACATTTTTGTCTCTGACTGAGTATTGAACATTGTAGTTCTGAGTTTTACTCAACTTTGAGATTTAGTTGAAGGGGAGGCTTTTGCCTCTGGAAACTTAGCCAATTTGGCTAAGATTGGCTTTAAAATAGTATTAAACACTAGAGGACAACAGTGTTAAACACTGGAAATGAAATGCTCAAAATAATTTTAAACACTAGAAAGGAAGGGGTCACGTGGGGGCACGTGAGGGCACCCAAAGGTGGGGCCAGATCTCCTTTACCTTTTTCTAAGAACTGCAAATAAGTGTTAAACACTTTTAATTTTCATAGCCGTCACGTGTGGGCACGTGGTGGGTACTCATGCCCCGATTTATTAGAATGTTTATTAGGGGTCACGTGGGGACACGTGAGAGCGCCTTAAAGCCAGCACTGCCTTCGCTTTTGTTTTCTTTATCTTGGAAGTCACGTGGGAGCATGTGAGGCATTGCCTCAGGGCTAATTCCTTCTTATTCTGGAGGATCTTTTCAGGGGTCACGTGGGGACACGTGATCTTAGTTCTTTATATGCATGGAGATCTTTCAAGTCTCTTTATTTTTAAGAATTAAATTCTTTGTAGGGTTAAACCCTAATTTCATTTTTAAAGGAATTAAATTCCTTTGCATAAGGAAGAATTAAATTCTTATGTAGGGTTAAACCCCAATTTCATTTAGAGGAATTGAATTCTTTTTGAATTTGGAAGAATTGAATTCTCATATAGGGTTAAACCCTAGTTCTGTTTGGAAGGAATTAAATTCCTATGAATTTGGGAGAATTAAATTCTCATATAGGGTTAAACCCTAGTTTTATCTTGGAGGAATTAAATTCCTGTGAGTTTGGGAGAATTAAATTCTCATATAGGGTTAAACCCTAGTCTTATCTTTGGGAGAATTAAATTCTCAAAACTCAATTCTCCCTCTAAGTTTTGGATCTGCATGGCAGAATCTCCCCGATGAGAATTAAATTCTCAACCTGTGGGGAGATTTGCTTCTGCAGATCTTCAACCAGAGGAAGAACTAAGTTCTTTTATAGAAGAGTTAAACTCTTAGATTGAGAATTAAATTCTCTTTTTGTTTTATGAAGCTTTAATCCCTTTCCCCTTTCTCACCTAGAGTTTCTTTTATTGAGAATTAAATTCTCCTTTCTTTTCTCTCTGTTATTTTCTTTCAGAAAATTCCAAGATCCAAAAATTCTCCCCCCTTCTCTTCTTCGCTCCTATTTATAGGAGAAGGAAAAAAATCCATTTGTTTAGTCAATCTTTCATTGAAAGATTTCGTTTGTTTTTGTAACTAACATGATCTTTTAGACCACTCAATGAATTTTATTCACCGTTGGATTTTTAATTCAGAAGATATTTTGTTTGTTATTCTTGGTGAATTTTAGGGAAATCTTTCCTTGTATAAAATCTTTTCATAAATTGGTGATTTTTAATCACCATTGGATTTTTAATCCAACGGTGCTCCACTTTACAGAGCATAATCCTTTTTGTTTGGAAAGATTTAAAGAAATACTTTCCCAGTTAGGATCTTTGATTTCCCTTAATTAGAATTTAATTCTATTAACTCATAAGGCTTTTAAAGCCCATCACGTGTTGGCACGTGATCCCAACGTTTGACCATTGAAATAGAATTTAATTCTATTAATTAAAGAGCTAAGGGGTCTGTCACGTGTTGGCACGTGACCCTTCTTTTCATCAGAATTTAATTCTGTCTTTTAACAGAGCTAAGGGATCATCACGTGTCAACACGTGACCCTTGGTCACGTGCGAGCACGTGATGCCCCATTGGGGTCTTTCCTTAACTGTTTTGTTACATTTTTGTTTGTTTTAGAATTTTAATTCTATAAAGTGGAGATCATAGGAAACTGTCACGTGTCAACACGTGACCCTTGGTCACGTGCGAGCACGTGATGCCCCATTGGGGTCTTTCCTTAGCTTTTTTTTTGTTACATTTTTTTTTGATTTAGAATTTTAATTCTATAAAGTGCAGATCATAGGAAACTATCACGTGTCAACACGTGACCCTTGGTCATGTGTGAGCACGTGATACCTCATTGAGGTATTTCCTGATTTTTATCAGGGAACAAGGGTATAGTTTAAGGACATTACGGTCCATAGCTTGTTGGTTTTCGGGACCCACCACCTCTCTGAAGACGTTAAATAATTACAACGACGTGTATCAGAGGTGTGGAGAGATGCACCCTTGAACCAAATTTCAGATTGAGGAATCATCAGTCATGAGCATGGAGGCTCGGTTTATTTAGAGATTTAATCTCAGGAAAGACTTAGCCAAATCTGGGGTTGAAGTTGGCCTCTTATAATGTTAAACACTAGTGTATGATCAGTGCCCACGTGCTCCCACGTGATATTCTAAGGCAGTGTTAATCACTGAGATCTGAGATGCTCACGTGTTGCACGTGAGGCGCCATAGCAGTGTTAAACATAGAAAGTTGGGGCGCTCACGTGTGGCATGTGAGGCACTTAGAGTTGAGTGCTGCCTCCTTTATTCTCTTATTCTAGTACTAAGCACTGTTAGGGGGTCACATTGGGTCATGTGAGGCGCCCCAATAATAGGGTTTATTCCATTTTCTCCTTTATAAGTGCTGAGCACTTCTTAGAGGTCATGTGGGGTCATGTGAGGCGCCCGAAAAATATGGTTTATTCCATTTTCTCTTTTATAAGTGCTGAGCATTTCTCAGGGGTCATGTGGGGTCACGTAACTAGATCTCAGTCTTTCCTTTTTTGTTCCTCAAAGGTTCTCACGTGGGAACACGTGAGCTTTTATTGTGTAGAATTGAACACTAATATGCATGGTGCTCTTGATCTGAGTTTTGTGAATTTCAAGTCTCTTATTTTTATAAGAATTAAATTCTTTTATAGGGTTAAGCCCTAGTTTTATCAGAGAAATTAAATTCCTATATCTTTTGGTAAGAATTAAATTCTTTGAACTTAATTCTTTCCCCTAGGTTTGAATCTACATAACAGAATCTCCCCGATGAGAATTAAATTCTCAACTTGTAGGGAGATCTGCTTCTGCAGATCCCAACCAGAGGAAGAACTGAGTTCTTTTGGAAGAGTTAAACTCTTATGGAGGCGAAGAAGAGATAAGATGTTTTCCGTGTTTCTTTTTTTTTCTTACCTAGGGTTTCTCTTTCTTTTTTTTGGAGATCTTCTTTTCTCTAGAGAATTAAATTCTCTTTTCTTTTTAGCTTATTAGGGAGTTTTTCTCTCTGTTTTCTCTCTTGAACTTGATGTTTGGGGGGGGGGGGGTTCTTCTTCTACAAGACTTGAAGTCTTGGGTCCTTTATATAGGGGAGGCTGATTTGTTGATTCGGTTAAGCAAATCTCTCATTGAGAGATTTCTTAATAAATTTGGGGAATTTATCCACCGTCGGATTTTTGATCCAAGGACTTCTGTTTTACAGAAAATTTTTTTCTTATTTTTAACAAAATTGGGAAAATATTTTCCCATACAGAACTTATTCTGTATCTTGGTGATTTTTAAACACCATTGGATCTTTGATCCAACGGTGCTCTGATTTACATAGCACAGTCTTTCTTGTTTAGAAAGATTTGACGAGTATTTCCTCAATCAGAATTTAATTATGTGCCTTGGTGATTTTTAATCACCATTGGATCTTTGATCCAACGGTGCTTTGATTTACAGAGCACAATCTTTCTTGTTTAGGAAAATTCGAGGAGTATTTCCTCATTCAGAATTTAATTCTGTGCTTTGATGATTTATCATCTCCGTTGGATCATTGATCCAAAGGTGGAGAACTTTTTGTTCTGGCGCTGACGCTCTCGTGCTTTGCACGTGAGGCGCTGCCTCAAAGTTTTTAACTCTTGGCGCTACCTCAGAGTTTTTAACTCTGGGCGCTGTCGCTCGTGCTTTACACGTGAGGCTCTACCTCAGAGTTTTTAACTCTTGGCGCTGCTTTAGAGTTTTTAACTCTGGGTGCTGGCGCTCTCGTGCTTTGCACGTGAGGCGCTGCCTCCGTTCAAATTTTGAACAGAGCCTTGCTCTCCTATTGTGGGAAACAATTGCCCCCCCCACCGTTGCACTCACGTGGCTCACACGTGAGTGCAACGGTGGCAACCTTTCCACCGTTGGATCATCTTGGAAGTTGGATCGTCTCCCAGCGCCTATAAGTAAGGCCTTTGGCCCTTGAGATGACTTCTGTTCATCTTCTTGCTTTCTTGTTTCTGAGAATTTAATTCTCCCTTCAGAGCTTAGATCTCTGCCCAAGGAAATTCCTTTTAGAGTTAAAACTCCGTCTAAATTTGGTAAGGATCATAATCGAACCTCTTACACAGAGCTTTGCTCTTATTAGATCATAGATCTAAAAAAGTAGATTTTTAGGGTTACTTAACCCATTAATTAGAACGTTGTCCATATCTATGAAGAACTCTTAGAGTTCGTTTTGTAGATCTTAAAAATCTTGGATTTTTTACTCTGTAAAATGCTTTGATTTTTCAGGGTTCTGATGGGTTACTCCATCGTTTTCAAAATGGATATTTTTAGGGTTACTTAACCCATTAGTTAGAACATTGTTCATCTTTATGAAGAACTCTTAGAGTTCGTTTGTAGATCTTAAAGATCTTGGAGTTTTTACCCTGTAAAAATTTTTGCCCCCCCTTTTTTTAGGGTTCTGATGGGTTACTCCATCGTTTTCACAGAGCATGGCTTTTAGAAATTTTAGGGAATTTTTATTCCCTTCATGATTAAATTTGACAGATGTCATTTCTGTTTGCAGAGCACTGCTCTCGAGGGAGTTTAACTTCTTGGCCCAATAAGTTTCTCATTAAATGAGAATCCTTTTAGGATTTTCTCCTTAATGATTGACTGTCTCATCAATGATGAGCCGTCACTTTGATTTTGTAGGTCCCCCTTGGTCCCCTTTTTTCCTCTATTGCAGGGTGGTACAAATTTAAAGTACTGGATGTCAGAATTTAATGTAGAATTGACATTTGACCCTCGTTTCCTTTCGCACAGATACTATGTATTTTGACTCTTCTTTCCTATTTGTTCGCCCAGAGAGTGCATACGCCGACACGCCCGTGGATCGGGAAGTTTTTTGCATTGATTAAAGATCACGACCCGGAGCAGAAGTTTCTTCACTTATGGGGGTTGTGGTACAACCAAATTATTCAGGGTCGACGCAGTTTCTCTTGTGCGGTGCCTTCAGAGCCAATTTCCGCCATTCATTATGCTGACTCACCCCAGGTGAATTACGCGGTGGAGGAGGTTAACTGGATTACGGATGGATGCTTCCAGCCCTCGATGGCTCGATACCTGTACAGCCGCCAATGGCTTTATATATTCTGGGGCGGCGCATATGCCAAGGCGAGTCACGCCCTTGGGGACAGGCATACATGATAGGATTGACTCCTCGTCATTCAGCCGGATACTTGCAGTGGGCTCAGTATATCTTGTCGGCCAAAAAGTCGCTGCTGCTGAAGTTCGGATTATACCCTGCTATCTATGCGTCTCTTTTCCAGTATCCCATGCCTCATGTATGGTGGGTCAAGGCTTTCTTGGAACAGTGGAATACTCCGACTCACACCTTTCTTTTATCGGACCGAGAGGTTTCAATTTCCCTGGAGGAATTCGCAGAAATTTCAGGCCTACCCGTCAGAGGGGAATATTACGAGGAAATACTTCCCCCTGACGAATACATCTTCACCACCAAATCAGTAGTGATGGGTCTTACTCCGGATAATGCTATTCAACATCGATTCCCGAGTCTGATCAAGGTGTTGAATATTTACGAGAGTCTGTTTCTCGAATCCGGAAGGCACGGGGTAAGCTTCACAGATTTCATCGCCCGCTTTCTTCGCCCTGAAGTCTTGTCAAAACAAGCTGCGAAGTTCGCCAAGCTTGACAATCCTTTTGGTTTTGGCTTGGACAGCCAGCCGACAACGGAATCAGATCAAAAGAATTTCTTCCTCCCAGATACCGCGGTCGTCCCCTTTGTAGAGCTCGCAGCTTCAGACATCGACGAAGAGGCGTTCTTTTTGGGGTTCATCGGCCTATGGTTAAGCTGGTTTGTGCTCCCAATGCACCCTCGATATATGAGGCCATCCGTCTTCTATCCGGCTCACCGAATGGTTGCCGGGATGCGAGCGGCCGTTGGGATTGGTGGGCTGGCTCACCTGTATCACGGCCTCAGCTTAGCGGCAGACACCACTCAGCCGGGGGTACAGCCCATAAATCTCCCGCTGCATTATTTCACGTCGTGGATCAAGCTGCATGTGCTTGGAGCTTTTACAGTCCACAAACGGCCCTATTTCTACAAAAGTTATAATTTCCCTCGGGTTATGTTCCTACTTGACGCTTCTGTTTTAGATCCGTCACAGCGAGAGGCTCGGGGTATGGTCCTTCGCCCGCGTACGGTCAGGGATAGCATGACCTTCGTCGATAAGGTCCTAACTATCGGCAAGGAATCCACTAAAACGGTGTTGCCGCTGCGTGATACCTTTAAAAACGGGGCTCCTACATTGAAGGCTCGGGAGATTATGCATTTGCATCTTCCTTTGATCCTTGCCCGGCTACAGCTGCCGGCTCCTCCAGCATCTCAAGTAATGTTTTCCAACGGTTTAGACTGTATTCAATCAGGCCAGGCTTTTTAGTCTTTAAGCATAACAAATCGGCACTGTTCATGAGGTACAACCCACACCGTTTCTCTCAACAGTCGAGCTACGATCAGGGTGTCCCGCTAGAGGCCTTTTTAGTTGAGCCGGTTGCTACGGAAGAGAGTATCTGCAACGCGCTGCACCATTTCAGGCGGCTAAACACCGGGTCCAACTGTTTTTATCAGTGAGCCGAGCTGCATTCTAAAAGCCTTGAACGCATACGTGGCGTAGTACCAACATGCGACGGGTGCTGTTATTAGGGAAGAAAGACGGTTACTGCTCGATCGTAAGGGTGCAGTCCCTGCCGGTAATCCAACTGTCCCCTTAAAGCGACGGACCACTGTTGGTCTTTCCTTAAGAGAAGCTGCCGCGGTTGCGGTCCCGCGCGCCTTTCCTGAGAAGCCTCTACCCCGTGTTCCTGTAGAAACGGTAGCTGCAGCGTCCCCGAAGTCTGGCGTGGGTACGGAGATCGGGACTCGTCGCCCAAAAATGCCCGTCAAACATAAGCTCCTGTCATCGGCTGCCGGCGCTCGCCCGCAAAAGAAGAAGAAGTCGCTGTTTTCTACTGACGTCAAATTTTGCCAGGAGCCACATGCTCCTTACAGCGATGATATTGATCTCCAGGCTGCCCTTATGGCTTCCGAGTGACTGGCTCGCGATGAAGCGGCACTGATCACTATCGCGAAGTCAGGTATACTTCAGTTACATTCTTTCATGGTTATCTTCTTTTATTATGCTTCTACTGACGCTTTCTTCTTCAACAGATATCTCTGCCGAAGAGGCTCTCGCGGCTTTCCTCAAAACATTTGAAGAGGAAGAAAGGCTCCGCGCTTTTTTGGGCCTTGGTAAAATTCCGTTCACTATGCCTTTGTCCCTTTCTTTATTCGTGCTCTGACCCTTTCGTTCATCTTATTGTAGGGACTACCTTAACTCAGGTTATTCCGAGTGCGGTACCGATCCCAAGCGGTGGTGCAGCGACGCTTCCAGAGCCAGCTATTGTGGCCCCAGCCCTCCCAACATTACCGCAGGAGGCTTTGCTAAAGCAGCCGATGACAGATGTCGTAACGGCTCTAGAGGCAGAGCTAGGTTCAGACGATGACGTCCCTTTGTCAGAGGTCTTGAGGAGATCATTTCTCACTTCTCAGACCGAAAAGAAGCATAGGAAGCGTACGGCGAGGGAATGCGATGCCAGTTTGGCCGTGGATGCAGGCTCAAGCGTCATTCCGCTTCCTGATACTCCTTCGGCAGATGTTCCCTCTGCGTTGTCTACCGCCCGTAGACAGGTCGCGCGCGCAGCTCGGGAAGAAACCGAAAAGCTGCCCCAAGGTAACGTAACGCTGAGTCTTTTATTAGAACTTGATCTTCGAGTTTTGACACATGCTGAGTCTTGGCGATGGGATGACGGGTGAAAGCCTGGGGGTTACCATGCCCGAAATTGCGACCCTTTCTCTAGAATCTGGGACCGTCCAGACCGCCGCTCTTTCCCGGTGTGGCTCCCTGGTATCGGCGGGCATCGCAAGCATCACGATGGCCCTCGTCGAATCAGGGGATGAAGCCATGGACGCAGAAACTACTTCTCCGAGGGAGAGCGAAGAAGCCGCTACGCCTGGTGATGCTTCCGTCGCAGTTTTGGTTGATGACCCATCAGGTAGGTCTTGAGTCACTGTTCTCTTTTTATTTCTCAATCCCGTTCAGCTTCTTCTGACGATATTTTCTTTGTAGGTGCAGTGAACGCTGAGATTGTGCTATCTGAAGCACCTCCGGTCGCCACCATGATGGTTGTTGTTCCCTCGCCTTCTCCTATGTCCTCCAAAATGCTGGAAGGTATGGCTTTGCTATTTATTTAGTTTAACTGCGGGTACCATTCTCCTTGTATTGACAGTATATTGTCGCAACTTTGCAGGAGTCCTTTTTGACCATCTATATCAGGTGCTGAACCCACATTTCTCCTTCCAGTCGGAATCCATTCCGCCTCCTGGTACTGGTTAATATATCTTTCAGCTATTGTCTCCTTCTTTCTTTTATGAATAACCGTATTGTTACTAATTCTTCCTTGTATTGATCGCAGCGTCATGGATCGGCGGAGGGGACGAGAGAATAGCCGCGCCTCCGGCACTCCCAATTTTGCCACCTTCCACAGCTAGTATAGTAGACTCCATTGCTCGTGTATTTTCTTTACCTCCCGAGTCGATATTTGACCATAATTCGTTTTGCAGCAATCGCACCGGCTCCAGCTCCCTTTGAGTCTCCCATCCCAATGCCGGCATAGCCCTTTGCTAAATGCCCATCTTCCAGGGGCGCGGCGACTAGCCTGCGAATGTTGAGCGAATTCGTCGAGGATCTTGACGCCGAGGCCCTCGCATTCGCTGCAGATTTTGCTGCTGAGCTTAATCCTATGCTGGCGACGCTCGTGAACTTCCATGACGAAGGTGTCGTCGAGTCTTGGATTAATTACTGCTGGAAGATCAAGGCCTGCCTGCATGAGGTTGAGCTCAAGCGTCCCGCTCCTAAAGTATCAACTTTGAACTCCCAACAAGCTACGTGGATCGAGAGTAGTGTTCCTTTCATCCGCCATTTTGAACAAGAGACGACCCTGAGGCGAAAGGAACATGATGCAGCTTCAAGCGAATCTTCCCAGTTGCGCGCCCAGGTTGAAGCAAACGCTGCGCAGTTAAAAACTGTCTTCGACAATCTCCAGCGATGCATTTCGGATGGGTTGACGCTGAGGCGGACTCTTGACTCTACCGAGCGGGTCGTGCAGGACTGCAAAGCTGCCCTGCTAGAAACCGATGAAAAACATTCATCCTGTCTACGACAGCGGACTCAAATTGAGGCGGAGTTGGCCGCAGCGGCTGACCACGAGAAGGGATTGAGAGGAGCGCGCGAGCAGCTGGCTAATTTGTTGAAGACGCCTCCCCCTTAATAACCATATTTGTATCGACTGAAAATTTGTAATCTATGAATAACATGCATTCATCATTTTTTTATTCTTTTATATGATGTATCTTGTACTCAATTGAATTCATGAATAAAAGACGCATTTTTTTATCTCCTACTATCGATTTTTTTTCTCTGTTGTGTCGTTGGCATGTTACTTTAGCAAATGTAGCCCGTAGATGATATATAGTAGTCCATCTTAACCCCCTTACAGGGTAGCGATGGCTTAAAAGACAGGTTCAGATCTGCCGTCTAAAACTTTTCAATTTTAAGAGCCGTGAGGGTCTCATAAAGACTTTTCTCCCTACGAGTCATGAGGATCCCGTAGGTGTATTTTCTCCTTAGGGGTCGTGAGGACTCCTAAGTGTGTTTTCCCTTGAGAGTCGTAAGGATCTCACAAGAGAATTTTCTTTTGTGCGAGTTTAGAGGTTCGTGGGTTGACTTGTTTCGGATTCGAAGCATTGCTCCGACGGGGAGGTCATTGGTTGACTTGTTTCCAGGTCGAAGCTTTGTTCCGATGAGGAGGTCATTGGATGACTTGTTTCCGAGATGGAGCGTTGTTCCGGCGAGGAGGTCATTGGCTGACTTGTTTCCGGGTCGAAGCATTGTTTCGACGAGGAGGTTATTAGGTGACTTGTTTTCGGGTCGAAGCTTTGCTCCGACAAGGAGGTCATTAGCTGACTTGTTTCCGAGACGGAGCGTTGTTCCGACGAGGAGGTCATTGGCTGACTTGTTTCCGAGACGGAGCGTTGTTCCGACGAGGAGGTCATTGGATGACTTGTTTCCTAGACAGAGCGTTGTTCCGGTGGGGAGGTCATTGGCTAACTTGTTTTCGAGACGGATCGTTGTTCCGGCGGGGAGGTCATTGGCTGACTTGTTTCCGAGACGGAGCGTTGTTCCGGCGGGGAGGTCATTGGATGACTTGTTTCTGGGTTGAAGCTTTGTTCCGACAAGGAGGTCATTGGTTGACTTGTTTCCGAGACGGAGCGTTGTTCCGGCGGAGAGGTCATTGGCTGACTTGTTTCTGAGACGGAGCGTTGTTCCGGCGGGGAGGTCATTGGCTGACTTGTTTCCGAGACGGAGCGTTGTTCCGGCGTGGAGGTCATTGGCTGACTTGTTTCCGAGACGGAGAGTTGTTCCGGTGGGGAGGTCATTTGCTGACTTGTTTCCAAGACGGAGCGTTGTTCCGGCGGGGAGGTCATTGGTTGACTTGTTTCCGGGTCGAAGCTTTGTTCCGACGAGAAGGTCATTGGTTGACTTGTTTCCGAGACGGACCGTTGTTCCGGCGGGGAGGTCATTGGTTGACTCATCCCTATTGCGGCTTCTTCCTCTTGACGCCGACGCTTGGCCTTTTCGTATATGGTCGTTTCACGTCTTCGGTCAGCTTTGCTCTTTTGGAGGGCTTCGTTCAGCAGCCTGTCGATCAGGTCATCTAACGGTTCTATGGATTCTGGTTCTGGATCTGCCCCCAGTTTTTCTATGTCAGGAGATTCTTTGCCATTTATCGATGAGTGAGAGATCATGTGGAAACTTTCCACGTAATCCTCCGGTTCTTTTGACGAATCGTCTCTCTCATCATTGTCATTATCTCTGCTCTCAAGGATATGGTTGAGAAACTCTTGGAGTGTGACCGGGGTTCGCGCCTTCTGGTTATATTCTTCCAGTGCATCAATTTGCCTTTGCAAATCCGTGCGTTTGTCATCAGACTGCGTGGGCTTTTTTGTCTTCTTCTTTTTCATTGAAGACTTTGACGGCTGGGCCTGAGTATTTTGCCTATTGCTACCAACTCTTGGCGTTGGGCGCGGCTTCGGCATCCCCTCAATGATCTCTGGCTCCAGCGGGTTTTTCCATCTAATCGCCGGACATGCTTGAAGATCGCTCAGCATTCTTTTAGTTTTAGCCGACAGAATAACTTCCAATGGAGCTTCCTCTATAAATGAGCATGATGCCCCCGGCGTGTCCATCTTTTTAGGAGCGTGCGGTTGTGGGGGGTTTACCCTTTAGTTTTCAGACATCGCGAATTTGCCTTGTTGGTACTGGTCCTCAATCCAGTTTTTGAAGACGAAGCAATCTTCGATTGGGTGGCCTACTATTCGGTGGTAAGGGCAGTAATTGGGATTGTTGGCATCGTCCGGTTGCAGTGGGCGTCTCGGATCTGGTAGAGTGATAAGCCTGTTGCGCACCGCCGGTTCGAACAGTCTTCTCGTTTTATCTCGAGGGAATGAGTAAGGACGTCTCAGCTTTTCTTCGAGTGATTGCTGTTTATCGTTTTGGCAAGCAGCTAGTTTTGGATCACTCGGCTGTTGCTGAGCTTTGGCGACGAAGGTCGCTTTCCCTTTGCCCTTTTCATTTTGAAGCTCCGTCTTCGAGGAGGACGGTCTATGGCCCATCTGGACCATTTTGTCCAACTTGTCGATCAAGGCCTGGAAAGTGGTTGGTTTGAAGAACATCATAAATTGGGATATGGTTTCCTGTGGATCCAGGGTTCCTATGAACATGCCCACAGTAGGAGATTCTTCTATGCGTTGTTCGTATCTCGACCATATGTTCCGCCACCGAATTTCATACTGAACCCATGTCTCTCCTGGCTTCACCCTGCCATTGATCAATGCCGTGATCGGGGTGCATTCGCTGGCGCTTGCGAAACGCTGGGTGAATAGCAACTCCATTTCCGTGAATGTTTTGATGGAGTCATTCGGAAGCTACGAGTACCATTCAAATGCCGTTTCCGCTAAGCTGCTGACGAACTGGCGAAGTAGCAATTTGTCGTCATCTCCAGTATTGCCGCAGAGAGCCCTGAACTGGACGACGTGCTGATGGGGGTTGCATGTCCCCTTATACACGTGAAATTTAGGGATCGTATATCCCGGTGGGTACTTAATTTGATCATACCAGCCTGGATAGGGTCGCTCAGTTCTGATGACTTGGTCGGCAGCTTCGCTTGCCTGATGAGCTCGTATTTGTTGAGCTATGTAGTCATCAAGCGCAGCCTTCGAGATCGTCTCCTCCCTGGATGCATATAAAGCCGGAAGAGGGTTTGATGTCTCATGTCACGTCCCGCTTCCCGGTGTACGGCGAAGGGGACACGACGAGGATGCTACGTATTTACTCAGAAGTAAATACGCTAAGCGTAACTAAGCAATAAAAGAAATATACACAAGAGACAAATGTAATGAACATCAACTTTATTTATTAACATTTTTTTGTACAATACATGGAAAAGTAAATACATGGAATAAAGCGATGCCTAAACAGTGGCATAACAGAAATGGAAAATACAGAAGGTAAAGGAAATGTACAAGTGTAACTACAGCTCGAGATCTTCAATAAATTGGTCCAAGTCTTCAGTGCTAGGCTCGATCTCTGGAAGGTTCGAATCACCTGACGACATTCAAAGAAGAAGAAAGAGAATGCCATCAGCGAACAAATCGCTCGGTAAGTCCCATAGATAAGGGAGAAATAGAATAGAAAGAGAGAGAGAGAGAGAGTATAACTTTTAAAGTTGTATTATATGGTTAACGCTGCTGTTTGTAGCTTGGTATAGAAGGATGCCAGTGTATACGAGAGGAGTCTCTATATGCCAGAGATTACAGGCAAATGGAGTACAAGGAACCGTTTATGCCACGGTACAACAACAAATGAATTCAGGTTAGGTGTCTTAAGTCTTGCAGTCTCGTGCCACTTCTAACACTTTCTGTACCAATCTACCCCCTTAAAACCCCGCGATGTCTTGATTGTATTGTTATATTATCTTGTAAATTGTATTGTCTTGTATAGATGGATGACTTGCCGAAATCATGATATCAGTAAATGGATGTAACTGGAGAATCATGTAGATGGAAGTATATCCATGGTTCAGTTCAGTCAATACAGATGGAATTAGATTGACCAGATTGAATATATGTATTCATGGATTCATATTGAATTGTAGTATTGTATATTATACTTGAATCATATTCAAATCAGATTATTTATAATGAGACTCGGTCTGAGTCAGAACAATTAGAAAAGAAATTAAAGTCCTGAATTAGGTTTTGATGTTATCGGTAACCGCTGCACATGGACGACAGGATTTGTGTCTTTTTCAAAGACAATTACCGTGTTGATAACAATGTTTGTTAAGTTTTCTACCTTAAATAGGCAAGTACCCATATCTCCGTCTCTCTGAGGCTCAAGAGACTGGTCCCGCTTAAACCTATATTTACTAAGGTCCTTATTGTAATTTATAGAACTTGAGGGGGTTTTATGTAAAAATGATTTTTGTATAATTTTCAAATTACACCTCAAGTATTTTATTATCGTCTTTAAATTTCATTAATGTATATTTTATCATTGTGACATTTCTAGTGATTAAAACCTAATTTCATAATATATGGTATTTAATTATAAAGTATTGAATTTATATGGAATTTCATGGTATTTTCATGTAAAGTGATTCTTTTGATATAGAAAAGTTAGAATATTTATATTATATCAAAAATAGATATTTTGATGATACATATATATATTTATTTATATAAAATAATTTTAATTTATTATTTTTCTAGAAATCTCATTTTTCTTAAGATATTTGTATTTTTAAATGTTTCGAGACCGAATGCTCCTTGCGGAGGTCTGAATCTCGCCCTACTAAGCCCAGGGATGCGCGATAATCCGCACCATCCCAGAAGGGTTCCCTAAAATGGGTTGTAGCGGCGCTTTGCAAAGGTTTGTAAAAATACGTAATCTTGTAGAAAACGGTTTTAATAGTAAAAGGTATTTAATTGTAAATTCGTATTCTTGTATTCTATGTTCCCGAAAGATATCTTGCTATGTTGCATATGAGTATTGTGAAGAGGTAGGTCATTATCTCGTGATCTATTAAAAGGTATAGCAATGAAATATGATATTTAATGTCAAAACTAAACTATATGGTATTTTACTGAAAAAGTACGCTAAAAATTGCAATATGAAATATTTTGCTATGAAACTTGTTCATGATGTTTTGTTAATGATTAATAGTCAAGATGTGAGAGTTTGGAATGGTTGTGTTTAATGAAAATTGTACTTTTTAAAGAAACCCGAATCGGAAGTCGGATTAACTCCGCTTCCGTCGGATTTTAAAAATACAAGTTTTAAGAATAGAGAATAGAAGAGGGAGGAGGGACTTACGAGATTTCAGATTATAGGAGAGGGAGAGGTATTGGTAGTAGGTTCCGGTGCGTCGTTTCGTCGCCGGGAGCTCCTAGGGCCGTCGTCGGAATTTCGCCGGAGCTTCGCCCTTCGCTAACTCCACTTGTACACAAAAATTCTAGAGAGTTTTCTGCAGAGTTTTGGAAAGAGATTTAGGGTGAGGAGGGGTAAGTTTAGGTGTGGTATTTATAGGAAAAACTAGGGTTAGGGTAGGTGAAAGGGTGTGAAAGAAAAAATGTATTTAATTTTGCATTAAAAAGAGTTTTAATTTGATATTTAATCCTCTGTAATAATGCAGGGTTTTTACAGCGTATAGGGGTTTAGGGAAGACAAAGAGACACAACTTTCATGAAGGAGACTCGGCGATCCGACTCGGTCGGACCGGCGCCGCTGGCCGATTCGGCCGCGCCGCCGGCCCGAGTCGGCCGAGTCGGGCCGAGTCAGGGGGTCCGCGTGTCCCTCGTCTCTTAGTTATCCTCCCGGGCCAGTTTGTTTTATATGTTACGTTAGGGTTTTACGAGTTATGCACGTTTAGACTTTTGGACTTCTAAAAATTTAAAAGAAAATTAAATAAAAATTAATATGGCTAATGGGATTTGAACTCTGGTGCTTTGGTTTAGCAGTGCAAGGCCTTACCAATGATTTTCTATTAAAAAAGCAAGACAATTACTTATAGTACTCACAGGAAATGCAAATACCCCAAGTATACATTAACTTTTAAACAAATTTTTGTACACTAAAATTGGAGTTGTTACAGTCTACCCTCCTTACAAAAATTTTGTCCTCGAAATTTACAAATATATTTGAAGGACTAGTTTACAAATAGGCGAGGATTTCTTGCACGCATCTCATCTTCCCTTTCCCAAGTCGATTCTCCTGTAGTGTCTTTTCTCCACATCACTCGAACCAAGTTGACTTCCTTGTTCCGAAGTGACTTCACTTTTCTATCCAGGATCTCAACAGGTTGTTGCTCATAAGATAAGTCGGGTTGTACAGTGAGCTCGGAATGATCGAGAATATGGCCGAGGTCACTCACATACCTCCTGAGTTGGGATATGTGAAACACATTATGCACTCCTTCCAATGAAGGTGGAAGTGCCAAGCGGTATGCCACTTCACCGACTCGTTCGAGTATGTCGAACGGTCCAATGTATCTCGGACTTAGCTTACCTCGTCTTCCAAATTGAATCACTCCGCGGTTCGGAGATATCTTTAAAAATATGTGATCTCCTGGATGGAACTCCAAGTGACGTCGCTTTGCATCAGCCCAGTGCTTCTGTCGATCTTGGGCTATGCGCATTCTTTCCCTGATAATACGAACCACATCAACAATTGCTACTATCATCTCAGGTCCAAGGAGTTCCCTATCTTCGATGTCATCCCAACTTAATGGCGATCGACACTTCCTTCCATAGAATGCTGCAAAAGGTGCCATTCCGATGCTTGCTTGGTAGCTGTTGTTGTATGAAAACTCCACAAGATGTAGGTGATCTTTCCACGATCCCCCGAAGTCTAACATACACGCTCTGACCATATCCTCCAAGATCTGAATAGTTCGCTCAGACTGACCATCTGTTTGTGGATGATAACATGTACTGAAGTTCAGACTTGTTCCCAAGCTCACTTGCAGAATCTGCCAAAATTGTGATCGGAACTGGTGTCACGATCAGAGACAATGCAGACCGATACTCCATGAAGTCGTACAATTTCCTGTATGAGTTCATGGGTATCAGAGATGGTACATATTTAAACAGTTTAAATCTTAAGTAGATTCTTACCTCCATGTACTTCTTTGCTAATATCTCAGTAGATTGGCCAACTCGAAATGGGATGAAGTGAGCCGACTTTGTGACTCGATCCACAATAACCCATACTGCATCGTTACCCTTTGTGCTGCGAGGAAGTGCAGTCAAAAAATCCATCGTGATGTGTTGCCACTTCCATTCTGGGATAGGTAGCGGTTGAAATAATCCAGCAGTCCTGTGATGTTCAGCCTTTACTTGCTGACACACCAAACATTTAGCGACGCATCTGGCTACTTCACGTTTCATTCTATACCACCAGTAATTTTGACGTAGATCTTTGTACATCTTTGTACATCCAGGGTGTACTGAGTAGGGAGAGCTGTGAGCTTCTTTCATTAACTCTTCCCGAACAGAACCTTTTGGTACACACAATCTGCTGTCGTACCTCAAAGATCCTTCTTCATGGATGATGAAGTCTGTTCTGAGTCCATTCTCTACTTGTTCTTTGATCTTTTGCAACTTAACATCACTTGCTTGAGCTGCTTTGATCTGATTGACAATGGTAGATTGAACTTGTAAATTCATCAAACTTAAAGCGTTACCTGGCATGACTACTTCAATCTCCATCTGATGCAATTCCTGTTGAAGCTTCCACTGAGCGGTGAGATTCATTGCTAAAGGTTGGTGACTAAGGGCATCAGGTACCACATTCACCTTCCCTGGGTGATATTGTAGGTTGATGTCAAAGTCCGCCATGAGTTCTAGCCATCGTCTCTGCCGCATATTAAGTTCCTTATGAGTAAACACATATTTCAGACTCTTGTGATCTGTGTATATGTTCACTCGTTCGCCAAGAAAATAATGGCGCAAAATCTTAAGAGCAAAGATAACGGCCGCCAATTCCAAATCATGCGTCGGATAATTGCGCTCATGAGTCTTCAGCTGTCTTGAAGCATAAGCCACAACCTTACCGTGCTGATGTAGAACACATCATAATCCCTTACCGGATGCATCGCAATGCACATCGAAACCTCCAGATTGGTCCGGTATAACAAGAATAGGCGCTGATATCAACCTTGACTTGAGTTCTACGAAAGCTTGTTCGCATGCTTCTGACCACACAAATTCTTCATCTTTACGTGTGAGCTTGATCAGGGATGTTGCTATCTTAGAAAAGCCTTCAATGAACCTTCTGTAATATCCAGCTAAACCCAAAAACCTCTGAACGTCCTTCGCTGACTTTAGTGTCGGCCATTCGCTTACTGCTGAAAATTTCGCTGGATCCACAGAGATTTCTTCGCCTGATATGATGTGTCCAAGAAAACCAACTTGATCTAGCCAAAACTCGCACTTGCTATACTTGGCGTAGAGTTGATGTTGTCGTAGAGTTTCCAGGACAATTCGTAGATGCTCGGCATGTTCTTTCTGACTCTTTGAATACATCAGGATGTCGTCGATGATGATGACAACAAACCTGTCCAAGTACTCCCGGAAAACTTGATTCATTAGGTTCATGAATATTGCTGGTGCGTTGGTCACTCCAAATGGCATCACAAGAAATTCGTAATGTCCATAACGAGTTCTGAAAACCGTTTTATGAATATTAGCTTCCTTGATCTTCACCTGATGATAACCTGAACGAAGATCTAATTGGAGAAAACACAAGATCCACTTAGCTGATCGAATAAATCGTCGATGAGCGGCAGCGGATACTTGTTCTTTATAGTTACTTCATTCAAGGCTCTATAATCGATGCGCATTCTGTATAAACCTTCCTTCTTCTTCACAAGTAGAACTGGTGATCCCCAACTTGAAGTGCTGGGACGAATTCATCCTTTCGCCAATAATTCGTCCAATTGAGTTTGGACTTCCTTCAAACCTTCCGGACTAAATCGATAAGGTGCTTTGATCACTGATTGTGCTCCTGGTACTAAATCAATGCTGAATTCAAGAACTCGATCGGGAGGAAAACCTGATATATCGTCAGGAAATACATCGTCGAACTCTTGAACCACTTCTGGCTTTGATCCTTCCTCTGCTTGAGTTGCTGCAATCACTTCCTTCTTTGGTTTCGCCTTGTAAGTACTTGGCTCCAGGGTACGGTCTCTACTTTTGAAATAAAAGACCGGATAGTCTAGAATCTCGAACACTACCCTCCTTTGACGACAGTCGATGGTAGCGTAAAAGGTTCCTAGCCAATCCATACCCAGAACCACATCGAAGTTCGGTATGTCCAGCACTTTGAAGTCAGCATAGAATTCTCTGCTGCAGATAACTTGTTAGTTATATGTATGCCCTAGAGGCCATTACTGTACATTGGATGTATATTGTAGTGGATGCTGGGACATATATAGGTAGGACTTTCTTGCTCGACATGATAGTACGCTATCTGGTTGCTCTTTATCTTAACGTGTATACTTTCTGTCTCTCTGTTACATGTTGATAAAGCCCTTAGGATGTGTACTCGACTTCCAGGACTGTGATGCAGATCATACTAGTGGGGCCTGGATAGTCCATGAGTACATCCTTGAAATGTTCCTAGTCGAGGGAATATCGAGACGGGGCATCGATATTCCAGAGTAGACTAGCGTATATCTTCTCGACCCATGTAATGGGCGATGGATGATCCCATATCCATTGGTGTTTGACATCAGAGATGGTATGCGGGTGCTCAGTGAAGACTGGGTACACTGAACGGACTCGCCGAGAACTCCCAGATGGTATTATACCTCACGTCAGATGGCAGTTCTCTGGTGACACTGGTACAGCTTAGTCTGTTGACCCGAGATCGTCATAGAGTCTTGTATGTCTCCCACTGTGCTTTGATTTCCACCCTACCACGGCTCTACTGAGTTGTGCAAACAGGTGGTTTTTGGGTACAGTCCCGATTCACATGGAGGCAATGAGCGATAGGAGAGGATTCGTCTCTCCCGGTATTGGGGGTTGATGTTGCGCTATGCTCGACTGGCCATAACAGGAAATCCCTGGCCAGGGTTGCAGTGATATACTGGTAAGAGTTATCAGTAGTTTCACGAATGTTATGGACCTCACGTCGGCATGACTTATCAAGCTACTGGGGTCTGACGTTTACCACCCCTAGGCGAGATATGCGACATATCAGACGAACAGACCGGACTATACGGTAAGTGTTACTGGTTGGATTCACAGGAGTGTGAGCGGGCTTGCTCGTCGATCTTCTGATCGCTCAATACCCGGGTGGCCGTTACGTTTAGCAGACCGCTTGCGGCTTGTGGATGTTTGATATGATCATCATCCGCTGCCGGCGTATTGACGAGTCTTTAAAGTCCTACACAGAGGTTTCCTGGCTCAAGCGAAACGAAATAGGAGCGCATATGAGATATGTGCGGGACCGAAAATAATACCAGTATGTGATACTGTATTCGATTCTCGCGATTTGTGACATTGATTGGTTATATGCGATATAGCCGGGTTATCGAATCAAGTGTTGATTCGATAAGATGTTACTAATGATACTAGTCGGTTATGTGCGACATGACCGGATCATTGAATCAAGTGTTGATTTAATGATTTAATGTATAATTATATATTTGATATATTACTTTGCATTAACTAGTATTGGTTCACTTTAAATGGATTTTCTCACTTGGTGTGCACATTGTATATGTGATATATTTTTGTGTGCACTTGTTTGTATCATGTTTGATGATACATGCAAAATTGGTTAAGTGTAAAGTTTGAACCATGGTTATATGAATGGTTAGGGTTATGATTACTTATTCATTCATTTATTTATTTATTAGTTTTGGAAATTAAAAGCATAAAGAGAAAAAACAAAATGGTTTTCTTTTATTCTTTTCTTTCATGAAGCTTGTTGAAGCTTCATGAAGCTTTTGACCAAGTGACCATTTTGTCTTCTTCTTTAACCCTAACCATTCACATAAACTCTAGTTAGCTCTCTACACTTGACCATGGTTCATGATATGATAAGAAATCATTTATTTTCTATTTAGAAATATACTAATCATAATATTATCATCTTCTTCTTCTTCTTCTTCACAAGAAGAAAAGCTTGCTTCATCAATGGTGATTGATGAAAATGAGTGAGAAATCCAATTCTAAAGTGAACCCACTTCCTATTTCTTCATCCTCTACCTCTTGCCAAGTAGTATAGGGTGTTTCCTTCACAAGTTTTCATGGCTTGGTGAAGGTGGAGCTTGATCTAGTGATGCCTCAACGTAGATCATCTTCGGCATCGTCGTCGATGACCTAGCCCGCTTTTTCTCCGATGAAGCCGATGCTAGAGTCATGGTTCGATTTGGACAGCGGAGAGGACTTCATCATGGAGCTATGGAGGTGGAGAAACGGATCTACAAAGGTTGTATTTCCGTTCTTTTAGTTTAGTTGTAAACTAGTTTCACTTTTGTTGCCTAAACTTCTAGCCAACGATCCGTTCTAGGGTTTCTCGGCACCGTAATTTTTGAAATTGGCATGGATGATGCCTTGTGAGACTTCATTAGTGTGCCTAGGAACCCTACATAACTACTGGACACAAGATATATCCCATTGTTGCCTTTAGAACGCCTTTTCCTGAACTGACATTCCAACTGGATACAAGCAGTGTGACTGGAATCGCATGAGTTCGGACGAACCGTTGCGACATAAAGCAGTGAGATGTTCCAGTTTCGAAGAGTGCTAGTGTAGGAAGTGGGGCTACTAATATTGTACCTAAGGTATGTGGGATATGCTTTAGGTATAGGAAAATATGTGGATAGATATTAAGACTGAAAGAAAAACTTGAGAAGAAAGGGTTACCTGTGATAACTTGGCCAGTGGCCTAACCTTCTTCCACGGTCATCGTGAAAACCTGTCGCTGTGGTACATTCCTCCTGGCCTGAGGAGCATTCCTTGGAACGTTCCTTTGAGCTTGATGGAACTGACGAAGAGGAGGTGCAGTCGGTGGTCCTCTAGGTGGTGGAGCAGGAAGAGCTAGTCTTGGAGAAGGTGCTTGGATGGCTGGGCATTGCGGGTAAGTGATTACTGGCCTAGGTGCAGCATATGAGTTTTGTCTATGAGGACAAGACACAATATCGTGAGTAGCTGAGCTGCAGACTAAGCAAAGGCGGTTTGCACGCCGGCAGCCTTTCAACAGATGCTCATCTCTTGCAGTAGTTACAAAAGGCTGTGCTGGGACGGTTGTCCGGTACTCCCGGTCTCCTTGGAACAAAAGATGGCTTTGATGAGGCTCCTCCTGCTATCTGGTTGGTAGGGCGCTTAACTCCAGCAGCTTGAGATCTGCCTCTCATCTTCACTGCTGCCTCATAACGGCGGGCAGCTTTCAGAGCCGATTCATGTCGGAAAATCTCCTGTGGCCAATGTAGCCTGGATCTCCGAATCCAAACCTTATTGAAATCGCTGGGATCTAATCTCATCCGTCGGTATCAGGTGTGACGTAAATCTGTTAAAGTATTGTGTTAGCTGTGTAGTATGTGATTTATTGAAAAATCGAATTGAGACATATCTTACCGACTGAGCATGGTGAACTCAGCGTCATGTTCATCTACTGACTTGGTCCATATTGAACCTTATTGCAGATGGATGAACTGTTATTCCATGTCGAACCTGGCAGTCTCAGGAAAATACTTTGCGTCGAACATGTCTCGGAAAGTCTTCCATTTGATGGGTCGATCAAGACGGCTTTCTTCCGCCTTCCACCAGACCCGTGCATTGTCCGTGAGTTATAGTTTTGCAACACGGACCCAAGCTATCTCTGGCACTTGTGCCGCTGCCAGATCATCTTCGATGCTCTGAGCCCATTCCTCAGGTTCCAGTGGGCTCTCTTTTCCTGTAAACTGTTTGGGGTGCAAAGCCCTGAATTGCTTCACCCCAGGTGCTTCTGCCTCGGGACGGTTCATTAAAAGAGTAGTCTGCTGCTACTGTCCTTCTAGGAGGCTGGGGATCGCCTCAAGCGGAACCGTCTGCTCGTTGATCGGAGCAGCGACGGTAGGTGTGATCGGTAGTGGAGGTGGAGTGTTGTTGAAGTTGGTGCTGGTGTTGTTATGGGAATCCATAACCGTGAATGAAAAATTTTGGGTTAGGACAGATTCAAAATATATGAAATGATAAGATTCAAGGAATATGAATTGTAAAGAATGTTTTCAGTTGCTGGTTCTTGTGTTATATTGCTTAGGTTGTCCACGCAGAGCTGAACTGCTGGGTAGGGTTCCATACAGCTCTGACCTGCATGGGCCACCAACAAAACCTGTCATGTCCTACATCCCGGTGTACGGCGAAGGAGACGCGACGAGGACGCTACGTATTTACTCAGAAGTAAATACGCTAACCGTAGCTAAGCAATAAAAGAAATATACAAAAGAGACAAATGTAATGAACATCAACTTTATTTATTAACATTCTTTTGTACAATTCATGGAAAAGTAAATACATGGAATAAAGCGATGCCTAAATAGTGGCATAACAGAAATGGAAAATACAGAATGTAAAGGAAATATACAAGTGTAACTACAGTTCGGGATCTTCAATAAACTGGTCCAAGTCTTCAGTGCTAGGCTTGATCTCTGGAAGATCCGAATCACCTGACGACATTCAAAGAAGAAGAAAGAGAATGTCATCAGCGAACAAATCGCTCGGTAAGTCCCAGAGATAAGGGAGAAATAGAATAGAAAGAGAGAGAGAGAGAGTATAACTTTTAAAGTTGTATTATATGGTTAACGCTGTTGTTTGTAGCTTGGTACAGAAGGATACCAGTGTATACGAGAGAAGTCTCTATATGCCAGAGACTAGAGGCAAATGGAGTACAAGGAACCGTTTATGCCATGGTACAACAGAAAATGAATTCAGGTTAGGTGTCATAAGTCTTGCAGTCTCGTGCCACTTCTAACACCTTCCGTACCAATCTACCCCCTTAAAACCCCGCGATGTCTTGATTGTATTGTTGTATTATCTTGTAAATTGTATTGTCTTGTATAGATGGATGACTTGCCGAAACCATGATATCAGTAAATGGATGTAACTGGAGAATCATGTAGATGGAAGTATATCCACGGTTCGGTTCAGTCAATACAAATGGAATTAGATTGAACAGATTGAATATATGTATTCATGGATTCATATTGAATTGTAGTATTGTAGATTGTACATGAATCATATTCAAGTTAGATTATTTATAATGAGACTCAGTCTGAGCCAGAACAATTAGAAAAGAAATTGAAGTCCTGAATTAAGTTTTGATGTTATCGGTAACCGCTGCACATGGGCGGCATGATTTGTGTCTTTTTCAAAGACGATTACCGTGTTGATAACACCGTTTGTTAAATTATTTACCTTACACAGGAAAGCACCCATATCTCCATCTCCCTGAGGCTCAAGAGACTGGTCCCGCTTAAACCTATATTTACTAAGGTCCTTATTGTAATTTATAGAACTTGAGGGGGTTTTATGTAAAAATAATTTTTGTATAATTTTCAGAATACACCTCAAGTATTTTATTATCGTCTTTAAAGTTTTCATTAATGTATATTTTATCATTGTGACATTTCTAGTGATTAAAACATAATTTCATAATATATAGTATTTAATTGTAAAGTATTGAATTTGTATGGAATTTCATGGTATTTTCATGTAAAGTGATTCTTTTGATATAGAAAAATTGGAATATTTATATTATATCAAAAATAGATATTTTGATGATACATATATATATTTATTTATATAAAATAATTTTAATTTATTATTTTTCTAGAAATCTCATTTTTCTTAAGATATTAGTATTTTTAAATGTTTCGAGACCGAATGCTTCTTGCGGAGATTTGAATCTCGCACTACTAAGCCCAGGGATGCGCGATAATCCACACCATCCCAAACGGGTTCCCCAAAATGGGTTGTAGCGGCGCTTTGCAAAGGTTTGTAAAAATACGTAATCTTGTAGAAAACGATTTTAATAGTAAAAGATATTTAATTGTAAATTCGTATTCTCGTATTCTATGTTCCCGAAAGATATCGTGCTATGTTGCATATGAGTGTTGTGAAGAGGTAGGTCATTACCTCGTGATCTATTTAAAGGTATAGGAATGAAATATGATGTTTAATGTCAAAACTAAACTACATGGTATTTTACTGAAAAAGTACGATAAAAATTGCAATATGAAATATTTTGCTATGAAACTTGTTCATGATGTTTTGTTAATGATTAATAGTCAAGATGTGAGAGTTTGGAATGGTTGTGTTTAATGAAAATTATACTTTTTAAAGAAAACCGAATCGGAAGTCGGATTAACTCCGCTTCCGTCGGGTTTTAGAAATACAAGTTTTAAGAATAGAGAATAAAAGAGGGAGGAGGGACTTACGGGATTTCAGATTAAAGGAGAGGGAGAGGGATTTGTAGTAGGTTCCGGTACGTTGTTTTGTCGCCGGGAGCTCCTAGGGCCGTCGTCGGAATTTCACCGGAGCTTCGCCCTTCGCTAACTCCACTTGTACATAAAAATTCTAGAGAGTTTTCTTGAGAGTTTTGGACAGAGATTTAGGATGAGGAGGGGTGAGTTTAGGTGTGGTATTTATAGAAAAAACTAGAGTTAGGGTAGGTGAAAGGGTGTAAAAGAAAAAATGTATTTAATTTTGCATTAAAAAGAGTTTTAATTTGATTTTTAATCCTCTGTAATAATGCAGGGTTTTCAAAGTGTACAGGGGTTTAGAGAAGACAAAGAGACACACCTTTCATGAAGGAGACTCGGTCGGACTGGTGCCGCCGGCCCGAGTCGGCCAAGTCGGAGGGGTCACGTGTCCGTCGTCTCTTGGTTATCCTCCTGGGCCAGTTTGTTTTATATGTTACGTTGGGTTTTTATGAGTTATACACCTGTAGACTCTTGGACTTCTAAAAATTTAAAAGAAAATTAAATAAAAATTAATGTGGCTAATGAGATTTGAACTCTGGTGTTTTGGTTCAGCAGTGCAAGGCCTTACCAATAAGCTACAAGCTCCTTCTTGCTATTAAAAAAGCAAAACAATTACTTATAGTACTCACAGGAAATGCAAATACCCCAAGTATACATTAAATTTTAAACAAAT
The DNA here is from genome assembly GCA_030015575.1 of Agapanthus africanus. Classification (NCBI taxonomy): domain Eukaryota; kingdom Viridiplantae; phylum Streptophyta; class Magnoliopsida; order Asparagales; family Amaryllidaceae; genus Agapanthus; species Agapanthus africanus. The sequence continues at coordinate 134,522,672 of JASDDO010000024.1, read as the reverse complement.
TTTTGTACACTAAAATTTGAGTTATTACATCTCCCCTCTGTCGTCTTCAATGATTATTAAGTGATCTTCGACTAGAGGGTCCGGCTGGATCATCATCCCCACCATATCTTGGAACAGGAGCGCCATTTGTTTTATATTAGCTGCTTGTTCCGTGGCTTCTTTATCTCTCTTTTTGAGCATTCTTCGGAGGAACTCGGCGTCGGTTTCCTGCTCCTGGTGTTGATCCGACGATACTTCTGGGCTTTCTTTCTGCTCAGTAAGTGCGGCCATCTTTGTCAGCATCTCCTGGAGTTTCTGCTGTTGCTCCTGAGCCTTTGTTACGGACCGCATAAGTGGTCGATGACCCCCAGAAGTACGGCTTTCCTCTTTTCCGGAAGTCATGTAGACGGTGTGCACTATCATGTCCCCAGACTTGGGACGTTTAGGTTCAGTGCCCTTGATATTTGTCATAGACACGGGGATCTTCTCCGGCCTTCTCCTTTTATAGGCGGTCGAAGTTGAGGGGGCTGTCGCAGACGATACTTTCCTCGGTACGACGGCGGGATGATCCTCCTCTTGCTGGACCTTCATTTTCTTCTGTTGGCGGGAGTAGTCTTTGTCGATCACAGAGTCCTGGACTCTTCGCCGGACCCTATGGATTTTGGAGGACAGCCGCTGAGAGGGTTGTTCCGGCTTCACCTTAGTAACATTTTCCACAGGTGGAGGAGACCTTTTCAACACGGCAGTTGGAGAGTTCTTGCGCACCCTCCTAAGTGGCTTAAACCTGTTCCCAGTTGGAACTGCAGCATCGACTTCCACCACTGGAGCTGGTGGGGTAAGTCCAGAAGGGGAACTGCCCCTAGCTTTCCTCGCTCGGCGCCAGTGATGACGTCGAGCATGTCGTATAGCCGGGATCACCTTTATCATTGGGGTAGCTTCGTCATGCCCCCTGCTTTGAGGAGAGGCTGTTATTGGCGCCAACCTGTCAAAGACTGACATCCGCTAGGAAGGAATGGTCAACCTGTCAAATGCCGACTTTCGAGTAGGGGAAGTTGTTTGAATGACTTCGCCTGTAGTAGGATTTGAGATAGCCTTCTCCGGTATTACGAACCTCTTCGCGGGCCCATTTGAGCTTAGGCTCAGCCTGTCGAAGGCTGAGGCGGTAGACTTGGACGACCTATTGAGAGGGGCCGCGATAGTTGCAAGTTGATCGAAGACCGACTTCTTTGGAGCTTTCTGTGACGGCACTGGAGCGTTGAAGCTTGTTGGCGGGATCATGGTCCCGAAGAATAACCCAGTGGTGGCATGTGTCACCTGTTCCAACGGCATTGCCAAGATGGAGGCCGCTTAGGGCCCATAAGTTACTCCTCCGGCAAGGACGGAGTGGGATAAGTTGTTGCAATTTGTGCAGTTAGAAGCCATTGATCTTCTTTTCTTTGCACGGGAGCAAGACACCAAATCTTAGTACCTCGAATCCACAGGCAACTATATCAGACCGCGATTTGTTCGCGAAACACGACACACGAAGTGTGGAGTGGAAAAAGGAAAAGGTCCCACCGGACGTGCCAGAATCTGTTTACCGCCGAAAGACGCGACCGGGACGTTGGGACGTCTGGCCTGAATTTTGGGGGCAGATGCTATTTGGTTTTATCCATCCACTTCTTCGAAGATACCAAGTTGATTTATGGCACCGTATATCGAAGGTTTGGAAAGATGCGGCCGATGTAGCAGATTTCGTCAGATTCCCCCTCGTTTGCGAGGGGTTTTTGATTGTGGGGACGATCTTCCCTGCAGACGCAAGCCCCTGCAGTTAATTACGTTACCGCGTAGCGATAACCACTTTCTCCTGCTCCAGATGTTCATTTTGTGTCGTGTGTGTTTGTTTTGTTTTAGGTTGCCCGTGGATTGTATACGGAGACTAATTTATGTTGTCGCCCGTAGGGCGGGGATTAATCCAAATCCATATTTTCTTAGATTTGGGTTTGGTTGATTTAAGGATCATTAATCTCGTTTGAGATTAAGATCAACTTAAATGTTTGTTAAGGATACGTTAGTCTAATTTTAGACTAAAATCTACTTAACACGGTTTTAGGATCATTTAGATCCAATGAAAGAGCATTTGGGCCCTATCATTTTAGTTTAGGGACATTACAGTCCATTGGGTTTAAGGACATCATAGTCCATATTTAAGGACATCATAGTCCATAGAGTTTAGTTTAGGAACGTTGCGGTCCATTAGGTTTAAGGACATCATAGTCCATAGAGTTTAGTTTAGGGACATTGCAGTACATGGATCACCATTTTTTAGGTGAGGGTTTAGTTTAAGGACATTACGGTCTACAGATCACCATTTTTGAGGTGGGGGTTTAGTTTAAGGACATTACGGTCTACAGATCACCATTTTTGAGGTGAGGGTTTAGTTTAAAGACATTACGGTCCATAGCTTGTTGGTTGTCGGGACCCACCACCTCTCTGAAGACGTTGAATAATTACAACGGCATGTATCAGAGGTGTGGAGAGATGTACCCTTGAACCAAATTTCAGATTGAGCAATCATCAGTCATGAGCATGGAGACATGGTTTATTTAGAGATTTAATCTCAGGAAAGACTTAGCCAATCTGGGTTTGAAGTTGGCTTCTTATAATGTTAAACACTAGTGTATGCTCAGTGCCCACGTGCTCCCACGTGATATTCTAAGGCAGTGTTAAACACTGAGATCTGAGATTCTCACGTGTGGCACGTGAGGCGCCATAGCAGTGTTAAACACAGAAAGTTGGGGCGCTTACGTGTGGCACGTGAGGCACTTAGAGTTGGGCACTGCCTCCTTTATTACTTATTCTAGTGCTAAGCACTGTTAGGGGGTCACGTGGGGTCGCGTGAGACGCCCCATAAATAGGGTTTATTCCCTTTTCTCCTTTATTAGTGATGAGCACTTCTCATGGGTCATGTGGGGTCACGTGAGGCGCCTAAAAAATAGGGTTTATTCCATTTTCTCTTTTATAAGTGCTGAGCGCTTCTCAGGGGTCACGTGGGGTCACGTGACTAGATCTCAGTCTTTCCTTTTTTGTTCCTCAAAGGTGCTCACGTGGGAACACGTGAGCTTTTATTGTGTAGCATTGAACACTAATTTGCATGGAGCTCTTGATCTGAGTTTTATGAATTTCAAATCCCTTATTTTTATAAGAATTAAATTCTTTTATAGGGTTAAACCCTAGTTTGATCAGAGGAATTAAATTCCTATATCTTTTGGTAAGAATTAAATTCTTTGAACTTAGATCTTTCTCCTAAGTTTGAATCTACATAACAGAATCTCCCCGATGAGAATTAAATTCTCAACTTGTGGGGAAATCTGCTTCTGCAAATCCCAACCAGAGCAAGAACTAAGTTCTTTTGGAAGAGTTAAACTCTTATGGAGGCGAAGAAGAGATAAGATGTTCTCTGTGTTTATTTTTTTTCTTAGCTAGGGTTTCTCTTTCTTTTTTGAGAAGAACTTCTTTTCTCTAGAGAATTAAATTCTCTTTTCTTTTTATCTTATCAGGAAGTTTTTCTCTCTGTTTTCTCTCTTGAACTTGAAGTTTTTTTTGGGGGGGGGGGGGTTCTTCTTCTACAAGACTTGAAGTCTTGGGTCTTTTATATAGGGGAGGCTGATTTGTTGATTCAGTGTAACACCCGAGCCCAATAATACTATTTATATTACTAGTTGAGGGTTATATATTGCTCATTCCAATTTTCCTGATTTTCTGGTGTTTATTGCTAAATTTTAACCGGTTAAGTCATTTTGGCACATAACAAATTTTAACTCCTAAAATGAAATTTAAAATGTCCATGTTAGCCTACTCGTCGCCACTAGTCACGAGGTAGCGTCCGCGTGTCGAGATTCCGTTCCGTTTGGCTAAACGGGCAAGTTTGGACGACTACGCGCGCGTGCAAGTGTCCGACTTGGGGGCATGCATTTTAATCATTAAACACCTATTTTTGAAATTTGGAACCCGCTTAAAATCCTATAATTTGAATTTGGAACATTTGGGCGCAACCCGGGCGCGATTTGGAAATGTTTCATTTCGCGCCAAAAAGGCCCATTTAATTTAATATCTAAAGTTAATATATTTTACGAATATATATTCTAACGGTTCAAATCCCCTTAAAATCTTTCTTAAAATCCTTCTTATAATTCCTTTATCTTTCCCTCAGCCAATCACGAGCTCCCAATTGAGCTCGTGGGCCCCGCCTCCCATTCCCTATCTCTCTCTCTCTCTTCCCTCAATCTCTCTCTCATCATCAGAAATCATTCCCTCTCTCTTCAATTTTTCTCTCTCTCTTCCTCTTTAAAACCCATGCATGCAGCCGCCTTCCCCCAACCCTCTTCCATCGCGAGAAACCCACCAAACCCTAACCCTAGCCCTCGCAACCTCACCGCCGACCCTCCCGTGACCTCGTCGCCGCCAGCAACACCTCCTCGACCTAGCCGCACCTTCCTCCTCCCATTCTCCCGCCGATCCCCCGAACCTGCACCCAACCCGACGTCGCCTCCAACCCCGCAGACCTCGCCGTCGACGCGACCTTCCGTCGCCGACGACTCCCTCTCACCCTCCTCGTCCCGACCTCGTCGTCACTGCCCTCCTCCCCTCGCCGGAACACCAACCCGAGACCTCACCCATCGCCTATCCTCCGCTGTTCGCCGGAGAACGCGCCGGCGACCCCGCCGTCGTCACCAGGGCCACCTCCTTCTCCCCCTCGACCACCAGAGCCGACCACCCTTCCCTCCAGCTCGCCGCAGCACCCTCTCCCGCACACCCCGAGGCCTTCGGCCCTTGCTGCCGCCGCCGCCGTTGCCTCGTCGGCGTTCCAGCGCCGTCGAGCTCGCCGGGGTCACCTGGTATATCTCTCTGTAAGTTCCCTCTTCCTTCCTTTGTGCAGTATAAACCCCCCCGCTGATCGCATTGAATCTTTTGTCGGTTTCTAACTTGTTGTCGCGTTTTGCCGGAATCCGACCGTGCCGTCTTGGCGAACCCGACGTTCCAGCGAAGCCCCCTGGTCCGTGTGATCCCGTTGTTCTCTGTTGGGACTTGATCCGTGGCCCGTGCTAGCATATCGTGTTCTCTGCCGACATCGCATCCGTGTTCCAGTTTGCAGACCGTCGAGGCAAGTATCTGAATACTTGCTTAAACATGCTAGCGTGCGAGATCTAATCTTGCCACGCATTTGAATTCATACTATAAAACAACTTAATGATGGTAATGGATATCATATTATTGCAGTTATCTTAACCTGGAATCGTTACAACAGTTTCTCGTAATTAATCAACCCACATCAACCCATATTTCAACTAAATAAAACGACTGAATCATATCTGTTTAAACTGTTAAATCATTCATGAGACAATTATTATATTTAGTATAATTTCATGTAGTTTCCTTAATTTATAATTGTGGATATTGCTTCACCCTGTGGCGATTGCACCCTAAGATGATTGAACCTGTTAATAAGAGAATACAAACATCACTGTGGTTATATGGAATATTGTGGTTAATTACTATTTCCTGTTGCTGTTCATTATTGATTGTATACCTGCTGTGAGCACTTACCCGATTGCACGACATATTGACCTGACCCTGCTACACCTGACATATACATACATACCGACTCATCCTGTTGTACCATGACATTACTTGTCTCATGATTTCATGCCTAATGCCGACAAACCTGACCATTCCTGCTGTCGATCCAGACAGACCTACTTCTACTTGATTTGTGTTGGCATTAGTCCTTGACTACTGAATACCCGACCTGACATACATAGCTTGGGGGTATGGGGAAATCAAAGGTGAAACCGACTTGTAACTCAACTGTTCGATACATTGTTCTGATCAGTCTTACGGGCTTGGCCAGCTCCGGAGTGTTGATGCTGACATCACTCGTCCATCCTACTACCTTTTACTGCTTAGCGGCACGTCTCGGATTCAGCCTCGAGGGTCATGACCGTGGTCCCGGGCACGCACGGGATACTATTGAGTTACATCGACGATTCATCAATTGGTTTCAAAGACTATAGAGTAGAAAACCTGATAGGACAGTTTAGTCACCATTGCACATTACCCTGCTTGTTATTACTGCTTTATTCATGTTCATACTTGCATTGCTTATTACCTTGTTTATGCTATATACTTGATATCACGACGCGCTGACGTCTGGGTTTTGCATGGCCCAGATTCCGTACCACTGTCGACGACCGAGCAGGAGTACTTTAGCCAGCAGGCTGAACAGTGAGTCTTTAGGATTTAGTTTCTTTATTTCTTTTCATTTCCAGATGTGAGCCCGCATTATGGGACGTACTGTTTATTCATTGTATTGGATCATTAGCTTCCGCACTTATTGTTTATTGATTCTTGTTATTATGGATTTGGACATGTATTAGATTAGTTTTTATCTTGTTCTTGATATCCTTACAACCGTAATGTGACTGTGGATGGATACTTCCTACCTATAGGTAGCATGGTTGGCTATGTCACGTGCCCAATCTTGCGTACTCTGGGAAGCGGGGCGTGACATGGTTTTATGGTATCAGAGCCATAGGTTAATTGGGTTGATTCCTTGTAGTTGGGTATCGCACCCGATACACGAATCATAATTCCCGTGATTAGGAAACATGTCCTGCCACTTTGACCGTTTTACCATCCTTGAATCATTCTTCCAGATCATGTCGACATGCAAACTTACTTTGCATTGTCAACTCGAAAACCTAACTTCTTGTTATCTCTAGGACTTAGGCGACTTGGGTGGAGTTAAGTAATTGCGGCTATGATACCGCGGCATAGCTACAATACAGCACTCTATTTAAGTATCTTGGAGTTCTAGCTTTGATTATACATTGAATCTATCATCATGCTAATGTTGTTTGTTTTGATTTCAGGACCATGGCAGATAAGAATTTCAAAACGTATCAGAGGCGTGCGGATGAAGCCGCCATGTTAGGAGTGATACGCGGGATGTTGGAAAATCAGAAGAGGCAAACTGAGCTGATCCAGCAGCAAGCAGATTCATTTCAGGAGGGTTTGCAGGCTATGCAGCAGTCTGTAAACACCGCTGTAGCGAAGCCAGTTGACCGAGTAGGGACCGTGGCAGATTTCAGACGGTTGGGTCCTACTACTTTCACTGGCTTGGAGGAGCCGTTGCCAGCCGAGCAGTGGCTCGTGGACACGGAGAATTTACTGATTGCAGCACAGATCCCAGAAGACAAGAGAGTTGATGTGGTGCGCATTCAGCTGGTGGATTACGCCCGAGAGTGGTGGCTTGTGGAGGAGACCCGCTTGTCCAAGCCAATCAGTTGGGCGGATTTCTCCAAAAGTTTCTTGGAAAAGTTCTTCCCGCGGACTGCCCGGGAGGAAATGGAGGAGAGATTCATTGGGCTGAAACAAAATGGAGCAGCTGTGGATGTACATGCAGCGGAGTGGACAAGACTCGGCCGTTTCGCTGGACCCTTGGTCGCCAAGGAGGCAGACAGGGCGCGAAGGTTCTTGCGCAGTTTGGATGTGGACATCCAGAGGCAGATTGTCTCCCTGGGTTTGACCACTTTCTCGCAGGTTCTTACGGCAGCCAGAGAGCAGCAGAGTTTGTCAGGATCGAAAGGGAACCTTCACCAGACAGCAGTTGCGGCCAGGAAGCCTGCATTCGTACCTAACCGAGATCAGGGGCGCAGAGGTATTCCAGTGGACCGTCGAGGTGTAGCGCCAATGAAGAAGCCTGTGATCGTTGATCGAAGGAAGAGCGTGACTTGTGATTACTGCCATATACCCGGGCACGTGCAGAAGGAGTGTCGAAGGAGACTGGGACTTTGTCTGGTTTGTGGAGCAGCCGATCACGCAGTAGGTGCTTGTCCGTCGAAGCTTCGCACGAGAGATGATATACGGAAGCCTCCGCAGAGACCGTTCCAAGGGCAGAAGCAGCTGACACAAGGACCCAACCAGGGTCGAGCTTTCACATTGACAGCTGAGGAAGCCAAGGCATCAGGAGAAGTGGTTTCAGGTACTGTACTCGTTCGTGGTTTTCCCGCATTGGCGTTATTTGATTCCGGAGCATCCCACTGTTTTATGTCATCCAAATTTATAACTACACACTCGATCACCTGCACGACCCTGTCTAGTTTCTGGGACATACACACTGGGAATGGGAAAATCATAGCTAGTAAGGAATGTAGAGATTGTACAGTTGTTGTTTGTGGACGGGAGCTGTTTGCAGATTTCTTGGTGATTGATATAGGCAGTTATGAAGTAGTCTTGGGAATGGATTTTCTTGGCACTTTCCACGCACACATTGATTGTAGGGCAAGGAAAGTAATTTTCCAGATTCCCGGACACCCTGAGTTTACTTTCGTTGGAGGAAGCAGTTCTGTCGGGCCAGTCGAGTTTAGGGCTAGGCCGACGAACAATATTCTTGCGGCTATGGTAGTGGATAATAATGAAGAGCCGGCAGTTGTTCGCGACTTTATGGATGTGTTTGAAGATATTTCGGGCTTACCGCCGAAGCGAGATGTGGAGTTTGCGATTGACCTTATTCCTGGTGCAGCGCCAGTATCAAAATCTTATTATCCGATGGCACCGGTGGAATTGGAAGAAGTTAAGAAACAAGTGGGTGAATTACTCGAGAAGGGATGGATTCGAAGCAGCAACTCACCTTGGGGAGCTCCAGTCCTTTTAGTAAAGAAGAAGGATGGCACGAGAAGGATGTGCATTGATTATCGAGAATTGAACCGGGTGACTATTAAGAACAAGTACCCGATCCCTCGCATTGGAGAACTTTTTGAGCAGCTTAGTGGCGCGAGGGTATTCTCGAAACTGGACTTGCGATCATGATATCATCAGGTCCGAGTGAAGGCAGGAGACATTTGCAAGACGGCGTTTCGAACTCGGTATGGACATTTCGAGTATCTAGTGATGCCCTTCGGAGTGACGAATGCGCCAGCAATATTTATGGATTTGATGAACAGGATCTTTTCACCTTTCTTGGACCAGTTTATCGTGGTGTTCATCGACGATATTCTGGTATACTCGAAGAGTCCGGAGGAGCATGCTGAGCACTTAAGGATCGCACTGCAGACGCTGAGACAAGAGAAGTTATTTGCGAAGATGAGTAAGTGTGAATTCTGGCTGGAAGAAGTGAAGTTTCTGGGGCATGTCGTGTCGGGCGATGGAATCGCCGTCGATCCCGAGAAGATTACAGAAGTTCGGGATTGGCCTGTTCCAAAGAATGTTGCAGAGATAAGAAGTTTTCTTGGACTCGCCGGTTACTACAGAAGATTTGTGGAGAACTTCGCTCGTTTAGCTGAGCCGTTAACCAAGTTTACGCGTAAGGAGGTACCGTTTGTTTGGACGGATGGATGTGCATTGGCCTTCGAGACGTTGAAGCAGAAGTTGATAACCGCCCCGATCCTGACCGTACCGGATAATTCAGGAGGACTGGTGATTCATAGCGACGCATCTGGAAAGGGATTGGGATGTGTATTAATGCAGAACGGGAAAGTCGTCGCTTACGCATCGAGACAGCTGAAGACTCATGAGAAGAACTATCCGACTCACGACTTAGAGCTTGCAGCCGTGATCTTCGCCCTGAAGATTTGGAGACACTACCTTCTGGGCGAGAGAGTTGAAGTCTTTACAGATCACAAGAGTTTGAAATATGTGTTCACTCAGAAGGAGTTGAACATGAGACAACGCAGATGGTTGGAGCTGATGGCCGACTATGACCTCGATCTTAAGTACCATCCGGGGAAGGTCAACGTCGTGCCGGATGCGCTGAGTCGGTTACCAGCAATTCAGGTGTTGACCGCACAGATGGAGATCATTGCGGATTGTCAGAGATTTGACTTGGAGGTTGTGCTACCACATGCTACAGGACAGTTGATGCAGTTGCAAGTACAGTCGTCCTTAGTGGAGAAGATTAAAGCGGCACAATCGCAGGATCCTAGACTGCAGAAGTTTCGAGAGCAGGTTGGAGCCGGACTACGAACCGATTTACTGATCCATGAAGATGGTTCGTTGAGATATGGTAGCCGGGTGTGTGTGCCAAAGGGAGATGTGCGTGAAGAGCTTATGAAGGAGGCACACAGTTCAGCTTACTCTGTACATCCGGGAGGGACAAAGATGTACCGAGATATTCGACAGCATTTCTGGTGGGAAGGTATGAAACGGGAAATTGCTCGCTTCGTGGCTAAGTGTTTGGTGTGTCAGCAAGTCAAGGCTGAACATCAAAGGGTTGCTGGTTTGTTGCAACCACTTCCGATCCCTCAGTGGAAGTGGGAACATATAACCATGGATTTCGTGACAGCTTTACCGCGGAGTCCAAAGGGCAACAATGCAGTATGGGTGATTGTCGATCGGTTGACCAAGGCAGCTCACTTTATTCCGTTTCGGGTTGGTCAATCGACAGAGACTTTGGCAGAGCGGTACATGAAGGAGATTGTCAGATTGCATGGAGTACCGGTAAGCATCGTGTCCGATCGGGACACTCGGTTCTTGTCGCACTTTTGGAGGAGCTTACAAGAAAGTTTGGGGACTCGATTGAAGTTTAGCACAGCTTATCATCCTCAGACTGATGGACAATCAGAGAGAACGATCCAGACCCTTGAAGATATGTTGAGGGCTTGCATGTTGGACTTCAAAGGTTCTTGGGAAGATCATCTACACCTGGTGGAGTTTTCGTACAACAATAGCTTCCAAGCAACTATTCAGATGGCCCCGTTTGAAGCACTGTATGGTCGTAAGTGCCGTTCACCTGTTTGTTGGGATGATGTTGGTGAACGAAGGTTACTAGGACCAGACTTGGTGGTACAGACAGTCGAGAAGGTGAATACAATCAGGAAGCATATGAAGGCAGCTCAAGACAGACAGAAGAGTTGGGCCGACACGTCAAGAAGACCTCTGGAGTTCGCCGTGGGTGATTTGGTATTCCTGAAGATATCACCGACCAGAGGAGTGATTCGCTTTGGAAGTCGGGGAAAGCTTAGTCCCCGATTCGTTGGACCCTTCGAGATTTTGGAGCGTGTTGGAGAAGTATCGTACCGGTTGGCGTTACCATGGTCTTTAGCAGGAGTTCACGATGTGTTTCATGTGTCTCAACTACGGAGGTATGTTCGTGATGAGACTCATGTCTTGGATCATTCGGAGTTGACTGTACGGGAGGACCTGACTTTTGAAGAGCGACCAGTTGAAATCAGGGATCGAAGAGAAAAGGTTCTTAAGAACAAGGTTATCCCTCTTGTGCTAGTTTCTTGGGGTAATCGATCGCATGGAGAATCTACTTGGGAGCGAGAAGACGAGATCCGACAGAAATTCCCTCACCTTTTCCAGTAGTTAGCTATCTTGTATTCTTGGAATTTCGAGGACGAAATTCTTTTTGTAGTTGGGTATGATGTAACACCCGAGCCCAATAATACTATTTATATTACTAGTTGAGGGTTATATATTGCTCATTCCAATTTTCCTGATTTTCTGGTGTTTATTGCTAAATTTTAACCGGTTAAGTCATTTTGGCACATAACAAATTTTAACTCCTAAAATGAAATTTAAAATGTCCATGTTAGCCTACTCGTCGCCACTAGTCGCGAGGTAGCGTCCGCGTGTCGAGATTCCGTTCCGTTTGGCTAAACGGGCAAGTTTGGACGACTACGCGCGCGTGCAAGTGTCTGACTTGGGGGCATGCATTTTAATCATTAAACACCTATTTTCGAAATTTGGAACCCGCTTAAAATCCTATAATTTGAATTTGGAACATTTGGGCGCAACCCGGGCGCGATTTGCAAATGTTTCATTTCGCGCCAAAAAGGCCCATTTAATTTAATATCTAAAGTTAATATATTTTACGAATATATATTCTAACAGTTCAAATCCCCTTAAAATCTTTCTTAAAATCCTTCTTATAATTCCTTTATGTTTCCCTCAGCCAATCACGAGCTCCCAATTGAGCTCGTGGGCCCCGCCTCCCATTCCCTATCTCTCTCTCTCTCTTCCCTCAATCTCTCTCTCTCATCATCAGAAATCATTCCTTCTCTCTTCAATCTTTTTCTCTCTCTTCCTCTTTAAAACCCATGCATGCAGCCGCCTTCCCCCAACCCTCTTCCATCGCGAGAAACCCAACAAACCCTAACCCTAGCCCTCGCAACCTCACCGCCGACCCTCCCGTGACCTCGTCGCCGCCAGCAACACCTCCTCGACCTAGCTGCACCTTCCTCCTCCCGTTCTCCCGCCGATCCCCCGAACCTGCACCCAACCCGACGTCGCCTCCAACCCCGCAGACATCGCCGTCGACGCGACCTTCCGTCGCCGACGACTCCCTCTCACCCTCCTCGTCCCGACCTCGTCGTCACTGCCCTCCTCCCCTCGCCGGAACACCAACCCGAGCCCTCACCCATCGCCTATCCTCCGCTGTTCGCCGGAGAACGCGCCGGCGACCCCGCCGTCGTCACCAGGGCTACCTCCTTCTCCCCCTCGACCACCAGAGCCGACCACCCTTCCCTCCAGCTCGCCGCAGCACCCTCTCCCGCACACCCCGAGGCCTTCGGCCCTTGCTGCCGCCGCCGCCGTTGCCTCGCCGGCGTTCCAGCGCCGTCGAGCTCGCCGGGGTCACCTGGTATATCTCTCTGTAAGTTCCCTCTTCCTTCCTTTGTGCAGTATAAACCCCCCCGCTGATCGCATTGAATCTTTTGTCGGTTTCTAACTTGTTGTCACGTTTTGCCGGAATCCGACCGTGCCGTCTTGGCGAACCCGACGTTCCAGCGAAGCCCCCTGGTCCGTGTGATCCCGTTGTTCTCTGTTGGGACTTGATCCGTGGCCCGTGCTAGCATATCGTGTTCTCTGCCGACATCGCATCCGTGTTCCAGTTTGCAGACCGTCGAGGCAAGTATCTGAATACTTGCTTAAACATGCTAGCGTGCGAGATCTAATCTTGCCACGCATTTGAATTCATACTATAAAACAACTTAATGATGGTAATGGATATCATATTATTGCAGTTATCTTAACCTGGAATCGTTACAACAGTTTCTCGTAATTAATCAACCCACATCAACCCATATTTCAACTAAATAAAACGACTGAATCATATCTGTTTAAACTGTTAAATCATTCATGAGACAATTATTATATTTAGTATAATTTCATGTAGTTTCCTTAATTTATAATTGTGGATATTGCTTCACCCTGTGGCGATTGCACCCTAAGATGATTGAACCTGTTAATAAGAGAATACAAACATCACTGTGGTTATATGGAATATTGTGGTTAATTACTATTTCCTGTTGCTGTTCATTATTGATTGTATACCTGCTGTGAGCACTTACCCGATTGCACGACATATTGACCTGACCCTGCTACACCTGACATATACATACATACCGACTCATCCTGTTATACCATGACATTACTTGTCTCATGATTTCATGCCTAATGCCGACAAACCTGACCATTCCTGCTGTCGATCCAGACAGACCTACTTCTACTTGATTTGTGTTGGCATTAGTCCTTGACTACTGAATACCCGACCTGACATACATAGCTTGGGGGTATGGGGAAATCAAAGGTGAAACCGACTTGTAACTCAACAGTTCGATACATTGTTCTGATCAGTCTTACGGGCTTGGCCAGCTCCGGAGTGTTGATGCTGACATCACTCGTCCATCCTACTACCTTTTACTGCTTAGCGGCACGTCTCGGATTCAGCCCCGAGGGTCATGACCGTGGTCCCGGGCACGCACGGGATACTATTGAGTTACATCGACGATTCATCAATTGGTTTCAAAGACTATAGAGTAGAAAACCTGATAGGACAGTTTAGTCACCATTGCACATTACCCTGCTTGTTATTACTGCTTTATTCATGTTCATACTTGCATTGCTTATTACCTTGTTTATGCTATATACTTGATATCACGACGCGCTGACGTCTGGGTTTTGCATGGCCCAGATTCCGTACCACTGTCGACGACCGAGCAGGAGTACTTCAGCCAGCAGGCTGAACAGTGAGTCTTTAGGATTTAGTTTATTTATTTCTTTTCATTTCCAGATGTGAGCCCGCATTATGGGACGTACTGTTTATTCATTGTATTGGATCATTAGCTTCCGCACTTATTGTTTATTGATTCTTGTTATTATGGATTTGGACATGTATTAGATTAGTTTTTATCTTGTTCTTGATATCCTTACAACCGTAATGTGACTGTGGATGGATACTTCCTACCCACAGGTAGCATGGTTGGCTATGTCACGTGCCCAATCTTGCGTACTCTGGGAAGCGGGGCGTGACATTCAGTTAAGGAAATCTCTTATTGAGAGATTTCTTAATATATTTGGGGAATTTATCCACCGTCGGATCTTTGATCCAAGAACTTCTATTTTACAGAAGACATTTTTCTTGTTTTTAACAAGATTAAGAAAATATTTTCCCATACATAATTTATTCTGTATCTTGGTGATTTTTAATCACCATTGGATTTTTGATCCAACGGTGCTCTGATATACAGAGCACAATATTTCTTATTTAGAAAGATTTGAGGAGTATTTCCTCAATCAGAATTTAATTCTGTGCCTTGGTGAATTTTAATCACCATTGGATCTTTGATCCAACGGTGCTCTGATTTACAGTACACAATCTTTCTTGTTTAGAAAGATTCGAGGAGTATTTCCTCAATCAGAATTTAATTCTGTGCTCTGATAATTTATCATCTCCGTTTGATCTTTGATCCAAGGGTGGAGAACTTTTAGTTCTGACGCTGGCGCTCTCGTGCTTTGAACGTGAGGCGCTGCCTCAGAGTTTTTAACTCTTGGCGCTGCCTCAGTGTTTTTAACTTTGGGCGCTGGCGCTCTCGTGCTTTACACGTGAGGTGTTGCCTCAGAGTTTTTAACTCTTGGCGCTGCCTCAGAGTTTTTAACTTTGGGCGATGGCGCTCTCGTGCTTTGCACGTGAGGCGCTCCCTCAATTCAAATTTTGAACAAAGCCTTGCTCTCCTATTAGCGGGAAACACCAACAAAAGAGCATTTGGGCCCTATTGTTTTCGTTTAAGGACGTTAGGGTCCATTCGCCATTTTGGAGGCGAATATTAGTTTAGGGACGTTTCGGTCCGTTATCGCCATTTTGGAGGCGAATATTAGTTTAAGGATATTTCGGTCCCTTATCGCCATTTTGAAGGCGAATATTAGTTTAAGGACTTTTCGGCCCGTTATCGCCATTTTTATGGCGAATATTAGTTTAAGTACGTTTCGGTCCATTGTTCATCCTGCGCACACGTGTATTTGTTACGTGACGGAGTGAACGATGGTGATATGGGATGCACCTAATTTGGAGTGCAGTTTGATCTGAGGTGTGCACGTTGGTTTGGAAGTGCACCAAAGAGTTGTTGGTTGTCGTGACCCGCCACCTCTCTGAAAACGTTGAAGAATTACAACGACATATATCAGAGGTGTGGAGAGATGTACTCTTAAACCAAATCCCGTATTTGAGTGGAAAAAGGGCTGCTGTAGACCTAATAAATGTTAGTCATGTTTGAGACTAAAATTATCTTAGGAGATATAAGATAAATATCATTTGGGATATCAGCAATGGGAGACCACTAGTCATTTTTTAAATTGAGGTAGGCTTAGGAAAACATGAGCAATATGGGCTCGGTTGTTTTGAATCAAGGAGGTTCTATTCTCAGAGGACCTAGCCAATTTGGGATTGATCTGCTCAGTGGTCTTTTTTATTGAAAAAGTGCTAAGCACTTACTTGGGCTCTGTTTAATCAGTCCCTCTTTTATGCAAAAAGTGCTGAGCACTTATATAAGTTCTAACGCCCACATATGATCATGTGGAGCTTTCAGTCATGGGGGATTACCCAATAAGTGTAAAACACTTCACTCCTTTTGTCTTTATATAGAGAGTGCTAGTCGCTCTTTATGGCGTCTACGTGCGAAGCACGTGAGGCGCTAGGCGCTGCTCAGTGAGTGCTAAGCACTCTTTTCTTCTGTAGCGCCCACGTGGGGAACACGTGAGGCGCTTGGCACTTGGTTCTACCCAGCGAGTGCTAAGCACTCTTTTCTTCTATGGCGCCCATGTGGGGAATATGTGAGGTGCTGGGCGCTGCTCAGTGAGTGCTAAGCACTCTTTTCTTCTATGACGCTCACATGGGGAACACGTGAGGCGCTTGGAGCTGGGTTCTGCCCAGTGAGTGCTAAGCACTCTTTTCTTCTGTGACGCCCATTAATGATCAAGCTTTCATTTTTTTTTAAGAACCCAGTTCTTTTATGAGAAACAGGTTTCTCTTGAGGAATTCAATTCCTAGTCCTTTCCTGAATCTTTGATTCTCAAGAACAAGTTCCTCCCGATGAGAATTAAATTCTCAACTTGTGGGAGACTTGTCTTGTGCATCTCAGATCCAGAGAAAGAACTAAGTTCTTTGATAAGAGTTAAACCCTTTAGATATGTATATGAGATGTTCTTTTTATCTCTATATGTTTTTGTTTACCTAGAGTTTTCTAAGGATGGGGATCTTCTTTCTTGAGAATTTAATTCTCCGTTCCTTTTTTAAGCTCTCTTCTCTTTTTTTTAAAGCTTATGGGGTGGGGGGGTTCCTCCTTCTCAGACTTGAAGTCTTTGGTTCTTTTTATAGTAGAGTCAAATTTGTTAATTAGTTTTTGAAGAAATTTCTCATTAAGAGATCTGATCAGTCGAAAATATTGCATTTTAACACATCAATTTCCCTACCATTTGCACTCATCTATAGGTGTTCGGTATAAATATAGCACATATTAGAAAAACAACCGTAAAATACCAAATTACCTGTGTTATACTTTAAAACTGACATTTTGAGGGAAATTGAGTGTTTATCATTGCATCACATAATCTTTGTATAGCGCAACACTTGTCTCGAGAATCTGTGCAGGAAATTCCAGGAACAGAGCCAAAATTGTCAAAATTGCTGTTAAAAATACGCCAAGTCCAAGACTTATGATCTGGTAGTGATATAGAAGGAATTATAAGATTACACACATCAGGAAACGTCACTAAAGCCAACAGCAAGCAGTACAAGAATTTGGATGCATAGAGGCAACTATTGGGCCGCGGATCCGCGGCCAAAGCCCCATTCCCGCCGCAGATCCGCGGCCACGTAGGGATGACATCAGTAGAGAATTTTCAGGGCTTTTCTCCTCAGCTTCAGAACTCCTTTCAGTCACTCCAAACTCCAAAGAACTCCAGAAGTTTCTGCCAGAACAGCAAGGCCATTTGTACAAGCTAAACACCTTCAAGCTTCTAAAGCAAGCTACTTAACTACATAAGCATAGAAGCTTCTCCCTAACCTCCAAGCTTATGAAGGAAGCTAAGCCTAACTAACTACCTCTAGAAGCTTCTACCTAACTACCAAGCTTACAAGGGAAGCTAAACTAAACCTAGCTTCTAAAGGAAGCTAATCCTAATCAAGGCTATAAAAGGGACCCTAAGGCTTCACTTCTAAGGTTGTTCTCCAATTTCCAACACAAGTTGAGTGACACAACTTATACCTCCAAATCCTAACCCTAATCCAATCACCAAGCCAAAATCAAGAACACCGAGTACCAAATCAAGCAAGAAGCCTTCAATCCTTTAGAAGCGACGCCGGACTTCATCGGAGCAAGTGATCCAAGGAGATCTGCGACTCAAGGAGATGAGCGAAGCCGAAATCAACGATCAAGTTCTTTCCTCTTGTAGATCTTGAGAGAATTGTAACAAAATTGTTGATAAATAAAGGTGAAATTTCTATATTTTGCTTATCTTTCTATTTGAGCATTATGATTCGATCCAGATTCTTGAATGTGCTCTTTATTATAATGCTCGAGTAAAACTTCGCTCGTGAAGGAGTCGAAAAAATCAATAGATGATGATGATTAAATCTTGAAACGATTCTTAATTCCTATAAGTTTTGTAAACTTTAGTAAATTGAAGAATCGGCAACCTAGTTTCGAGCGATACTTTCTTGATTGTGTTCGCTCTTAATTAGTGATCCACGATCGATTCTTGAATTTACTAGAGGCTAGTTTTTGAATGAGATTCATCGAAAGGACAAAGGATGAGATGAAGAAGCCCTAGTTTCTTCGAAAGATCCTTAAACCTCGATTAATCGTCATCGATCTAGTATCAAATCATTAATGGATAAGAAAACGTAATCAATAGTTTTCATCACGTCTATAGATTCGATCGATTCCTACGAGCCTCACTTCGATTCTTGATTACTAATTGGATTGGATATCATCAATTCTTGATTCTTGATTTTTAACGTTTTCTTGATTTTAGATGTAGATCTAGATAATTCTTGAACTTCAATTTTATAAATCTTGAATTGAATTCTTTTTTCTTTTCTCTTTAATTTTCAATTCATCTAATTCAAATTCGAACGGATCTCACTTTCCCTGTGGACGATCCACACTCGCTAACGCGCTACAATCGACACCGTTATTGATTGCGGTCAAAAAAAATTTCTTTGATTGTGAAACATCATTTCTAAAACACGACACATCGAGAAATCGAATATCAATCAAATGGCTCCGTTGCCGGGGATCGTGTGCTAATTTGTTCGTTTTTGAAATTTGAGTTGAAAAATTTATTCCATCAAAATTTTTAGATCAAAATCCGCGCAAACACTAAACGATTCGTTGTGATTTGTTGCAAGGAAATCTGGAAGCTGTGGAGCTGGAGAAATTTTTTTTGAATATTCCAGAGAGATCAGGAGGTGAACATGAACATAACCTGAAATTTTTGTGCAGTGATCAATCTTTTCGACCGCGTTTCCGCGGCATTAGTGTGCATCCGCGGCGGTTCCGCGGCGGGCCTAGGGATTTGCTGTGCTAAATTTTTCTGGTATCTCCTGTACTTTCTTATCTCCTCCTCTGTCTGCTCCAATAACAAATTTGCTGCAGGTTTCTTTGCAAAATTCGCAGCGCCGCAAAAAGTAAAAATTGTGCATGTTTGATCTTGGTTGTTTGCATTTTTAATACGGAATTTAAGGGGCACGGCCAAATTCAAATTAGGTGGGGAGTTCATTACCCTTCCTAAGCCCCGAAAATCGCAAAACTGCATCCGCATTACCCTCATTAACTAAAAGAAATCTAGACATGACTCTAAGGACCGTCGCGCTCACTTAGGACAGGAGAAGGTCGTGGGTAATCTATTGCTTATCCGCGTTTCTTTTGTGGTGTCTAAGGCAAGTGTGTCTAAGGCAAGTGGTTATTTAATTAGGCCCACTACTTACGTAGTGGAGAACCTCCCACTTACCTGGCACTTACCTGGCCACAGGAGGGACAAAGAGGCAGTGGAGGATTGATCCTGCGACTTGTCTTTTGGCAGTTAGGAGCGGTCTAGAGCTTTGACCTAGGTGACCACTAGACTTAGGGTTTTGTGTGTGCATTTGTTGTGATTTGCATCATTTTTTCAAAAAGCCATATATTTTTCAAAACAAACACCACTTCATTCATTTCTCCTAATTATATTAACGCTACCACTTGTACTAAACCCTTTAGTTCAAGATAGGCTGGACACGGGATTCTAGTGCCCGTTTAGTCCGCGTTCCCCCGATTGACTCCGAAGTCGGTAATTTTACGTCTACTTCTTCTTTACCCACCACTACACCCACATCGATGGATGCTTCTCTATCGAACTTCTTTACCATTACTCTGCCGCCGTCCGCAGGTGCGCAGAATCCACCCCGCATCTCTCTCCAAGAGAGATGCTATCCTATGCGAGGTCCTCTTTCGACATGTCTATCCATTCCACCAGCCAACGGGGATAATTTTGTGATTAAACCCCAATACATCAACCTTCTACCAAAATACCACGGTCTCGAGTCTGAAGACGCATATGTATTTATTACCAAATTTGAAAATGTATGCGCAATGATGGGTACCTCACAGCTTTCTGTGGATGCTATGCGTCTACGTCTTCTTCCATTTACCTTGTGCGATATAGCCGAGAAGTGGCTGTATAACACAACCGCGCGTTCCATTTCGAATTGGGAAGAATTCGTTGCAGCATTCCTTAAGAAATTCTACCCTAATCACAAGACAGCTCGAGTCCGTAGCGAACTAAATCAATTCACCCAGCTTCCGAATGAAGCATTCTCGAAGTGTTTTGAACGCTTCAAGGATCTGTTGGTTCAATGTCCACATCACGGAATCCCGAGATGGGATCTGTGCAGAATCATATATGAGGGCATTAACCCTACCACTAAACAGAACCTTGAAGCCATGTGTCAAGGCAATTTTATGATTAAAGATGATGGGGAAGCTTGGAAATTTTTAGAAGAGTTCGCTGAAAAATCCTTACAGTGGGAGAGTGGAAACCAGTCATCATCTAGGGGTGGAGTACACCAAATTGATGTTTCCATAGGTGTTCGAGCTGAAATGGCAGCAATGCAAAAGAAGCTCGAGGCTATGGAACATAAATTTTTAGCAGCCTCCCTAAATCCGATGTCGCTCCCCAAAACTGTATGTGGATGTTGTTCTGATCCTTCTCATTTGACGGAAGAATGTCCATTAAATTCTCCGTTTCAAGGTCAAGAGCATACCAATGCCGCTTTTCAAAGACCTAGAAATGATCCATATTCTTCCACATATAATCAGGGATAGAGGAACCACCCTAACTTTGCTTGGTACCAACAACAAAATCAAAACACGGTTCCAAACCAAAATAATTTCCAAAGGGCTCTTCCACCACAACAGCAACCACTTCCACTCACTCAGCATCCCTGCCAGTCACAAAATTTTCAAAACTAGGTCAACACTCATGCACCCTCTAATCCTTTGCAGTTGACCTGTTCTAACGAGTTCTCAAACCATGAAGTCACTCTTGTCAAATTTCATGGAAGTGTCGGCTGAGGTTAGGTCTTCTGTCAATGATATAAAGAAAAACTCAGCGTCCCAAGCTGAGAGTATACGATCGATGGAAGCAGAAATTTCACGACTAAAAGCCGAAATGAGTGCGAGAGAAAAAGGGAAACTTCCGTCTCAACCCCTACCGAATCCTGGGCATTACAATGTAAATGCCATCACAACGTTGAGATCAGGAAGAGTGCTGAATAATCACGTTGGGGAAGAGTTTGATGATACTGAAAAATCTATCAATAACACCCCGGCTGAGACCTTTCCTTACACACACACTTTTACTTCTGATCCTTGTTCTTCTATCCCACCGCCTTCTTGCGAGCCTATTCTTCGTTTCCCACAAGGCTCGTTACCTCAACAACCCTCTTCTATTCCACCACAGACGATCCCCACTCCTATTCTGGGATCACTTCCACACACACCACCTTCTCCTATGATGGACCCAGCTCTTATTGCTAAAGTTCCTTATCCGAATCGGTTAAGGGGTAACAAATCGAGTCCACATATGGAGAAGATTATGGAAATGTTCAAACAGGTTAACATCAACATCCCTCTCCTAGATGCTATTCAACAGGTCCTCGCTTATGCGAAAATTCTTAAAGACTTGTGCACTAGAAAGAAGAAGACTCAAGTGCCAAAGAAGGTCTTCATGATAAATAATGTTAGCATTGCTTTTACCCCACAGCTACCAAAGAAACGTAAGGACCCAGGATGTCCTACGATATCGATTTCTATTGGGGGTAAAAACATCAACCGTGCTCTTCTAGACCTTGGCGCAAGTGTTAACCTGCTTCCATACTCTGTTTATGAGCAGCTAGGGATTGGAGAGTTGAAACCAGCTCACTGCACTCTCCAAATGGCAGACCGTTCAATCACCAAACCTAGGGGTGAACTAGAGGATGTGTTGGTAAAAGTCAGGGAATTTGTATTCCCTGTGGACTTCATTGTTCTAGATACACAACCTGTAGCAAACACACGGAGTCAAATTCCGGTGATTTTGGGTCGACCATTCCTTGCCACTTCCAATGCTGTCATTAACTGTAGAAACGGTTCAATAAACTTATCTTTTGGAAAAATGACAATTGAACTGAACATCTACAAAATTGGAAGTCAGCCATCTGAACCCTCTGCTCATATTCTTGATGTGTGCTTTGTCCACGAGATTGCTCCCGAAAGTTGCGGAGTTGATGAACTTTGCTTTGAAGATCTCAACGACACTACCACATCAATGTTTGATCTTGCACATCCTAGTGAGGACACATTTTCCACGCTTGAGTCCGACACTCCTGACTCATCACCATCCGAGTCTGTATCTTTCACAGGCTATGAGTTTCTTTGTGACTCCGAAAATCATTCGATGATATTATTTCTCCGCCAGCATTAGATCAAAAACTTTTACCTTCTCATCTTAAAAATGCATATTTAGGTGAGAATGAGTCTTTACCGGTTATCATATCCGCTTCTCTAGCATCAGAGCAAGAGAATGCACTTTTGACGGTACTGAGATCTAATAGGCAGGCGTTTGGTTGGACCATGGCGGACATCAAAGGGATTAGTCCCTTGATTGTTGAACATCATATACATTTGATGGATGAAGCCAAACCAACCCGAGAACCACAGAGACGGTTGAACCCCGTCATGAAGGATGCGGTGAAGAAAGAAATCGTCAAATGCCTTGACAATGGTATTATGTACCCAATCTCCGATAGCCAATGGGTGAGTCCAATTCATGTCGTCCCTAAGAAATCCGGTATCACAGTCATTACCAATGAGGCAAATGAGTTAATTCAGATACGCGCCCAAACTGGGTGGCGTGTATGTATTGATTACAGAAAACTCAATGCCGCTATGAGGAAAGACCACTTTCCTCTGCCCTTCATTGACCAGATGCTAGAGCGCTTAGCTGGACGTGAGTATTATTGCTTTATGGACGGATACTCTGGCTATAATCAGGTCCCCATTGCCAAAAAGGATCAAGATAAAACCACATTTACTTGTCCTTTTGGTACCTTTGCTTATAGACGCATGCCCTTTGGGTTATGCAATGCTCCCGCTACATTTCAGCGGTGTATGATGGGGATATTCTCAGACATGGTCGAGAATTTTTTGGAGATTTTCATGGACGATTTTCGGAGACTCTTTTTCTGACTGCCTATCGAATCTTGACGCAGTTCTTACTCGTTGCAAAGAGAAGAACTTAAGCTTGAATTGGGAAAAATGCCATTTCATGGTCCAAGAGGGAATTGTGCTTGGACATGTTATTTCACGAAAAGACATTGAGGTTGACAGAGCTAAGATAGATGTCATTCAAATAGCAAAATTGCTAGACCTTTAACTCTTCTCTTGGCCAAGGATACGACCTTCCACTTTGACTCGGATTGTGAGGCAGCATTCGACTCACTCAAACACTCTCTCACTACAGCCCCCGTTCTATCTTCTCCAGACCGGAACCACCCTTTTGAGCTTATGTGTGATGCATCAGATTTTGCAGTTGGTGCAGTCTTATGAGAGCACATTGAAAAGATGCCACACGTGATCTATTATGCAAGTAAAACCCTGAACGATGCTCAAATTAACTATACAACTACTGAAAAAAACTTTTGGCGGTTGTATTTGCATTAGAAAAATTCAGGCCTTACTTAATTGGCTCACCAATTGTTGTGTACACTGACCACTCCGCCTTGAAACATTTTTTGGCGAAGAAGGATGCTAAAGGTAGGCTAATACATTGGATCTTTCTATTACAAGAATTTGATCTTGTTATTAAAGATAAGAAAGGATGTGAAAACTTTGTAGCCGACCATCTTTCACGCATCTCTTCTTCACCTATGACCCTGCCGATCAATGATTCTTTTCCGGATGAACAACTCTTGAACGTATCCGATGAACCTTGGTCCAGGGATATTGTGAACTATCTTGTCACGGGACTTATCCCCAGTGAATGGTCAAAACAGGACAAACATCGATTTCTATTACAAGTAAAACACATTTACTGGGATGAACCCTATCTGTTTAAGTATTGTCCTGATCAAATCATTCGCCGGTGTGTCCCGAATGAGGAATTCAAGAGTGTTCTATCTTTTTGTCATGATCAGGCATGTGGGGATCACTTCGGTCCTAAAAAGACGGCGGAGAAGGTTTTGCAATGCGGTTTTTATTGGCCGACCTTGTTCAAAGACGCATTTGATCATTGCAAAACATGTGCACAGTGTCAACACACGGGTAGGATTTCCCGGAGAAATGAGATGCCACAGTAACCCATTTTAGTGGTTGAAATTTTCGATGTTTGGGGCATTGATTTTATGGGTCCCTTTCCCAACTCCTTTGGGAATCTGTACATACTGCTTGTGGTTGATTACGTCTCAAAGTGGGTTGAAGCTATTCCTTGTTGCACTAATGACAAGAAGGTTGTCATTAGGTTCTTAAAAGAAAACATCTTTTCGCGATTTAGACACCCACGCGCTATCATTAGTGATAACGGGACGCATTTCTGCAATAGGTCTTTCGAGACTTTGATGCGGAAATACGCAATCAACCACAAACTTTCCACACCCTATAACGAGCGGGCAGGCTGAGATTTCAAATAGACAGATCAAACAAATTCTGGAGAAGACTGTTGCTAAGAATAGAAAAGATTGGTCGACCAAATTGACGGATGCTCTTTGGGCATTCCGAACTGCATATAAAACCGATCTAGGGATGTCTCCTTATAGGTTAGTGTTTGGGAAGACTTGTCACTTGCCAGTCGAGATTGAGCACAAAGCAATGTGGGCTATTAAAGAAATCAACTTTGACTTGAATCAAGCCTGCAACTTTCGGAAGCTGCAATTAAACGAGCTAAGCGAACTCCGTGATGAAGCTTATGATAATGTTGCAATTGTAAAGAATCGGACTAAGGTATTTCACGATAAAAACATTTTGAGGAAAACTTTTACACCTGATCAACAAATCCTTCTTTATGATTCACGACTATACATTCACGCGGGTAAGCTACGATCTCGGTGGAAGGGATCTTTTATTGTGCGGTCTGTATACCCGTACGGGGCGGTTGAGGTAGAAAATGTTAAAAACAGTACATTTTTCAAAGTGAATGGACATAGATTAAAGCCGTATTTTTCCACTGACCCGACAGAGGAGCTCCTGTTCTTACAGGAGCCATTTTATCTTGATTAAAATTCCTCCGTCTCACCTCCATATCCTGTAAATTACTGCATCATCTTTTGAATGGAGGTGAGTGAAAAGAATAAGTTTAGGGGAGGATCTTCACTTAAATATTTTGCCCCCATTAATAAATTTCCTCCCATGCTTACAGGTTTTTGAGATTTAGCAGATGGCAACAGTGAGGACACTGTTGAAAACAAGTTTGGGGGAGGTTTGTGTTTATTTTTCGTATCATTTGCATCATACTTTGCATAAGCACAAAACATTTTGAAAACCTATAAAAATTTCAAAAATTTCAAAAATAAATAAATAAATATTTTTGTACATAAATAAGATAATAAAAGATTAGTGATTGACAGGATACGTGCGTGTTCAAGTTTAGTTTAAATACCGCAATCAAGACGGTTTCGCTTGTAGCTAGCCGGTTGAGTACGGGTCGTCCGCAGGGAGATGGGAGTCTTTTTCAAAGTGTTTTAACGAGTTAAGTCCTGTTTTCAGATTTTGTTGTGGTTATCTAAGTGTAAGTTGATATTTAAAGAGAGCTTGTTAGGGTTAGGATTAGGTTAGTTTGAGTTAGGAGTCTCCACATCTTTCGTTGCCCCTCTTAATATCAGTGTTACGGTAATCGGCAACAACGGGGATTAGCACGACTAGGAAGGAACTTGCGAGTATAAGCTAGGCTTTCCAACGCATAGTCCTTCCTTTTGGTGCTTGTCCGTCCGTTCTTGGCTCTTAGCCATAACCTCCGGTTAATTCAACCACAACCGGTCTCACTACGGAATCACTGCTATCATGTAGGATAGGGTTCCGTAAGGAGCGGATTGTGGTTAAATTAACGGGAGTCGATTTAAGCTGTTGGGCAAGGAAAGAATGAGAGAGATTTCCTTCTCTCAAACTTCCCTTATCCTACCCTAACAAGAATGAACTACTCACACTTCATAATACGGAAAAAATAAAACAAAACAAAGAGGAAGATAGAAAGAAGGAGATGAGAAGAATACGACTAACTATTTGCGACCTCACCTTGGCGAGGATCGAGCGTAAGTATCATTGTCGTATGAATGATAAAGAAAAAGAGAGAAGAAAGAAATAGCAAGAAAATAACAACAACTACTTAACAATTAAAATTACAACAAGTTACAATAAGTAAAGAAAGGGACAAGCATGATAATAAAAATGGTCTTCTTTATTCATCACTCTTCACTCAAAAGCTCACTACAAGTTTAATGGAGAAGAGGTGAGAAGAGGAAGAAGAACAACACTACAACTAGGCAAAATGAAAATACAAGAATGGACCCCTTCCTTCACAAAGTTCTGGGCTATTTATAGGCCAGAGAATGAAATCCTAGGGCAACCACCAGACCACACACTAAAAGACCAAAACACCCCCCAAAAAAGTGCAGGCTTGGCGCCTAAACGGCCGCGGATCCGCGGCCTGGGCCCACCTTTTGCCGCGGATCCGCGGCCTTATGGTCGAATTGGGCTTTCATCTTTCTTGGGCTTCCCTGGTTTGCTTTGTACATTATTCTGGCATATGTATTTTCTCAATTTGGCTCCCCGATTTTTCCAGAATTTCTGTTGAGGGAAAGGTGGACTTTTTGTCAAGATTTTGTCATGATTGCCTCGAGCTCCGCGTAGATCTCTTGGATTTTGTGCTACCATTGAGCCTTGTGCATGAAGGTGACATTGATTTGACATTTTGTCTTCCTAAACTGGTATCTGGCAACATACGGATGACGAGCGGAGACCGTGTTTTCTCAGTGGTTGGCAGGAACCCGGATTTTGTTGTGTTTTCCATGAATTTCACCGTTTTAGAACCGAGAACCTGTATCCTGCAATTGACTAGCAAACACGGCTCAAGAGTATCTACCGATATGCAATGTGATAAAAATTGGGCGGTATGAAAATGCAAAAATCTGATATGAACAATTAGATAGTGAAAAATTACATCCAAAAGATTGGAAAAATTTAAGAAAACCAAGAAAATTAGAAGTTTTCTTAAACAAACTAGTAATAAGTAGTTATGAGCCGTTGTCCTAAGGGTTAGTAAGATGAAAGAAGTCACTAATCTGAGGATAAAAATAAGTCTGAAAAATAGTTCCTATTCTGGAAGCCAAACATTTGAACGTTGATACCCTACTATTCGCACTTACACACGTCTTGAAACTTAGGATAGTAGAGGATACCTTGAAATGCTCTTGTCTAAAAGCCAAAGTATGAAGAAAATAAAAAATGAATAAAGATATAAAGTGGTGAGAAAAATGAACACTGGTTTTGTTATCACCAAGGCATCAATAAAAAAATATAGCGAGGGTGCCTCTTCACCTAGTGCCTTAGACCAACTGGTCTGGGAGTCACTGTTAAGCCTTAGGTGGTGCAAGACGAGGAAAATACACCTAATAAGCAAGCACATAAGTAATCGGTCGGTTAGTACCTCAAGAAGTATTAACGGTCGCATGAAAATGTGTGAGCAAAACTATCTAAATATTCATCAAATTAAAAAGTACTGAGGCAGATGGACAAGAGTATGATAGCTTGAATTGAATCCTCCGGGTGTAGGGATGTTCTTTACATGCACGTAGGGTTATATGATCGATGTTTGGAAGAAAGATAGGAATGAAGAATAAAGACGATGTTTTATTGAGGGATGATGTGATTTCTGACATCTTTTCATGACTATTAAGATAGGGCTCATGACAACCGAAAAGCTAGTATAGTTGAAAACTCTAATTTTCAAAGTCTTTCTTTTACAATTCTTATTTTTATATGTAACTTTCACGATCTTCGTTTTATTATTGGATTTTGTGGGTGTAATCCGCTGAAAACCCTCATGAGACAACACTCCTCCTACTATGGACACCTAGAGGTTTAAAAGCTTGTTGCACGTGCTCAGTGCAATCGTATTGCCTACGAAAGTGTGCTAGTTAGTTTTTCTCTTTCTTTATTTTCTCCTTCTCTTTTTAATAAAACAGTTCGCTCGAGACGACCGAAAATAAGTTTGGGGGAATTTGATCAGTCGAAATTATTGCATTTTTAACACATCAATTTCCCTACCATTTGTACTCATCTATAGGTGTTCGGTATAAATATAGCACATATTAGCAAAACAACCGTAAAATACCAAATTACCTGTGTTATACTTTAAAACCGACATTTTGAGGGAAATTGAGTATTTATCATTGCATCGCATAATCTTTGTATAGCGCAACACTTGTCTCGAGAATCTGTGCAGGAAATTCCAGGAACAGAGCCAAAATTGTCAAAATTGCTGTTAAAAATACGCCAAGTCCAAAACTTGTGATCTGGTAGTGATATAGAAGGAATTATAAGATTACACACATCAAGAAAGATCACTAAAGCCAACTGCAAGCAGTACAAGAATTTGGATGCATAGAGGCTACTATTGGGCCGCGGATCCGCGGCCAAAGCCCCATTCCCGCCGCGGATCCGCGGCCACGTAGGGATGACATCAGCAGAGAATTTTCAGGGCTTTTCTCCTCAGCTTCAGAACTCCTTCAGTCACTCCAAACTCCAGAGAACTCCAGAAGTTTCTGCCAGAACAGCAAGGCCCTTTGTACAAGCTAAACACCCTCAAGCTTCCAAAGCAAGCTACTTAACTACCTAAGCCTAGAAGCTTCTCCCTAACCTCCAAGCTTATGAAGGAAGCTAAGCCTAACTAATTACCTCTAGAAGCTTCTACCTAACTACCAAGCTTACAAGGGAAGCTAAACTAAACCTAGCTTCTAAAGGAAGCTAATCCTAATTAAGGCTGTAAAAGGGACCCTAAGGCTTCACTTCTAAGGTTGTTCTCCAATTCCCAACACAAGTTGAGTGACACAACTTGTACCTCCAAACCCTAACCCTAATCCAATCACCAAGCCAAAAATCAAGAACACCGAGTACCAAATCAAGCAAGAAGCCTTCAATCCTTTAGAAGCGACGCCGGACTTCATCGGAGCAAGTGATCCAAGGAGATCCGCGACTCAAGGAGACGAGCGAAGCCGAAATCAACGATCAAGTTCTTTCCTCTTGTAGATCTTGAGATAATTGTAACAAAATTGTTGATAAATAAAGGTGAAATTTCTATATCTTGCTTGTCTTTCTATTTGAGCATTATGATTCGATCTAGATTCTTGAATGTGTTATTTGTTATAATGCTCGAGTAAAACTCCGCTCGTGGAGGAGTCGAAAAAATCAATAGATGATGATGATTAAATCTTGAAACATTTCTTAATTCCTATAAGTTTTGTAAACTTTAGTAAATTGAAGAATCGGCAACCTAGTTTCGAGCGATGCTTTCTTGATTGTGTTCGCTCTTAATTAGTGATCCACGATCGATTCTTGAATTTACTAGAGGCTAGTTTTTGAATGAGATTCATCGAAAGGACAAAGGATGAGATGAAGAAACCCTAGTTTCTTCGAAAGATCCTTAAACCTCGATTAATCGTCATTGATCTAGTATCAAAGCATTAATGGATAAGAA
Organism: Agapanthus africanus; assembly: GCA_030015575.1. Classification (NCBI taxonomy): domain Eukaryota; kingdom Viridiplantae; phylum Streptophyta; class Magnoliopsida; order Asparagales; family Amaryllidaceae; genus Agapanthus; species Agapanthus africanus. The sequence continues at coordinate 134,493,176 of JASDDO010000024.1, read as the reverse complement.
AACGTAATCAATAGTTTTCATCACGTCTATAGATTCGATCGATTCCTACGAGCCTCACTTCGATTCTTGATTACTAATTGGATTGGATATCATCAATTCTTGATTCTTGATTTTTAACGTTTTCTTGATTTTAGATGTAGATCTAGATAGTTCTTGAACTTCAATTTTATAAATCTTGAGTTGAATTCTCTTTTCTTTTCTCTTTAATTTTCAATTCATCTAATTCAAATTCGAACGGATCTCACTTTCCCTATGGACGATCCGCACTCGCTAACGCGCTACAATCGACACCGTTATTGATTGCGGTCAAAAAAAAATTCTTTGATTGTGAAACATCATTTCTAAAACACGACACATCGAGAAATCGAATATCAATAAAGATCCCAATGGATTCGGGAAATTTTACCCACCATTGGATATTTGATCCAAGGGTTTCTGTTTTACAGAACACATCTTCTTGTTTTTAACAAGATTGAGGAAATATTTTCTCATATGCAGAGTTTTACTCCGTGAAATGGTGATTTTTAATCACCATTGAATTTTCAATCCGAGGGTTCTCTGCTTTACAGAGGGCAATCTTTCTTGTTTAGAAAGATTGAAGGAATATCCTCCCAAAATAGAATTTTATTCTAAGATTCAATTTGGGGAGTGTTTTCTCCCGACAGAATTTAATTCTATATTTTCGATGATTTATCATCTCCGTTGGATTCTTGATCCAATGGCTCTATTTAACTAAGAGTAGAATTTACTTCTACCTAGACGTCGGCGCTCACGTATTGTACACGTGGGCGCTACTTAAGGTTTTAATTCGTATAATGGGTATTTATGTGCTTTGCACATTGGTGCCCGCGTGAGAAGCACGTGAGGCGCTATATGAGAGTTTTAACTCTTAATTGATCTAATAGATTCTTTTGTGCTTTGCACAATGGCGCCTGCATGAGGAGCACATGAGGCGCCACCATAGGATTTGATCCTATCGACGCTGGCGCCCTCATGGAAGGAACGTGAGGCGTTGCCTCATTAATTTTGAACAGAGCTTTGCTCTTTTATTAGGGAAACAATCACAACGATTCATGAGAACGCACGCGATTCCCATGAAGCCATTCATTTCATGCTGGAATGTCAGTTCCAGGAATGGAGTCTTGAAGGCAACTTTGGGGTATGATCAGTGCTCAGTTGTAGTTTGCGATCGAGAATTCTACGCAAATTTCAAAGTACTGGATATACCAAATTTCGATGTTGTATGGGGAATGGATTTGCTGGGAGTATTCCGTGCTACTATTGACTGCCATCAAAAGAGAGTAGTATTTGAGATACCAGATCACCTAGTCTTCTATTTCAAAAGTGGAGATTGAACCTTGGAGCCATGAAGCTACCGTGCTAAACCGAAAAATGCAAAAGTTTTTTCTCTACCTGTGGAAGAAGAAAAGCCTGAAATAGTTCGAGAGTTCGAGGATGTGTTCCCTGAAAACATATCAGGTTTGCCTCCCGATCGAGCTCTTGAGTTTAGTATTGATTTACAACCTGGTGCTCAACCTGTAATCAAAGCTCCATACCGATTAAGTTCGGAAGGATTGAAGGAGATCCGCATTCAGTTGGATGAACTACTGAATAAAGGTTGGATCCGACCCAGTACTTCAAGTTGGGGATCTCCGGTGTTACTCATGAAGAAGAAGGAAGGTTCTTACAAGATGCGTGTGGATTATCGAGCTCTGAATGAAGTGACGATTAAGAATAAGTATCCACTATCGTGCATCGATGACCTTTTCGATCAGTTAAGTGAGTCTTGTGTCTTTTTAAAGCTAGATCTTCGTTCAGGTTACCATCAGGTGAAGGTCAAAAAGTCCGACATTCCGAAGACGGCGTTTAGGACTCGCTATAGTCATTATGAATATCTCATAATACCATTTGGAGTGACCAATACACCTGCCATCTTTATGAACCTGATGAACCAAGTTTTCCGAGAGTACTTAGACAGGTTTGTTGTTATATTCATCGATGACATCCTGGTGTATTCAAAGAATCGGAAAAACACGCCGAGCACTTACGAGTTGTCTTGGAGACATTACGACAACATCAACTCTACGCCAAGTACAGCAAGTGTGAATTTTGGTTAGATCAAGTCGGATTTCTCGGACATATCGTTTCAGGCAAAGGAATCTCTTTAAATCCAGTTAAGGTGTCGGCTGTCAGCGAGTGGCCGACACCAAAAATGGTGAAAGATATAAGAAGTTTCTTGGGATTAGCAGGATACTACCGACGATTCATTGAAGACTTCTCAAAGATCGCAGCACCCCTGACCAAGCTCACACGTAAAGACGAAGCATTCGTGCGGTCAGAAGCATGTGAAAAGGATTTTGTAGAACTAAAGTCGAGGTTAACCTCTGCACCAATTCTTGTAATACCGGATCAATCTGGTGGATTCGTTGTGCATTATAATGCGTCCGGTAAAGAATTAGGATGTGTTCTACACCAGCATGGAAAGGTTGTGGCTTTTGCATCAAGACAGCTAAAGGTTCATGAGCACAACTATCTAACACATGATATAGAATTGGCAACCGTCATCTTCGCACTCAAGATTTGGCGCCACTATCTTTTAGGAGAACGAGTGGATATATACACTGACCATAAAGATCTGAAGTATGTATTTACTCAGAAGGAACTAAACATGAGGCAGAGAAGATGACTAGAACTCATGGCGGACTTCGACATCAAGCTACAGTATCATCCTGGGAAGGTGAACGTAGTTCCTGATGCACTTAGTCGCCAGCCATTAGCAATGAACTTCACCGCTTAGTGGAAGCTACAGTAAGAACTGCATGGATTCGAGATCGAAGTAGTTGTGTCAGGTAACTCTTCAGCTTTGATGAACTTATAAGTCCAATCCACTCTTTTCAATCAGATCAAGACAGCTCAAGAAAATGATGCCAAGCTACAAAAGATCCGAGAACAGATAGAAAGTGGACTACGAACTGACTTCATCATCCATGAAGATGGATCCTTGCTATATGGAAGTCGTTTATGCATACAAGTCGGACCTGTTCGAGAAGAGTTGATGAAAAAAGCTTACAGCTCTCCGTATTCGGTACACCACGGTGGTACAAAGATGTACAAGGATTTATGGCAACACTACTGGTGACATGAAATGAAACGCGAAGTAGCAAGGAGCGTAACCAAGTGTTTGGTGTGTCAGCAAGTGAAGGCAGAATATCACAGAACTGCTGGTCTACTCCATCCATTATCAATCCCAGAATGGAAATGACAGCACATTACTATGAACTTCGTGACCGCTCTCCCTCGCAGCATGAAAGGTAACGACGCAATTTGGATTATTGTGGATCGACTCACCAAGTCGGCTCATTTTATTCCATTCAGAGTTGGCCAGTCAACCAAGACGTTAGCAAAGAAGTATATGGAGGTGAGCATAAATCTAAAGTAAGATTTAATCCTTCAAGATGTACCATATTTGATACCCATAAACTCATGCAGGAGATCGTGAGATTACATGGAGTACCTGTTTGCATCGTCTCCGATCGTGATACAAGATTCCGATCACAATTTTGGCAGAGTCTGCAAGCTAGCCTGGGAACGAGTCTGAATTTCAGCACGGCGTATCATCCAAAAATGGACGGACAATCTGAGCGGACTATTCAGATTCTGGAAGACATGCTATGAGCCTGTATGTTAGACTTCGGAGGTTCGTAGGAAGATCACCTACACCTTATGGAGTTTTCATACAACAACAGCTATCAGGTAAGCATTGGGATGGAACCATTCGCAGCACTCTACGGACGGAAATGTCGTTCCCCGTTGAGTTGGGACAACGTTGGAGATCGTGAACTCCTTGGACTAGAGATGATCATGGCAACTGTGGACGTGGTTCGCACGATCAAGGAAAGAATGCGAATAGCCTAAGATCGACAGAAATATTGGGCAGATGCAAAGCGTCGATATCTGGAATTCCAACCTGGAGACCATGTATTCCTGAAGATCTCTCCAAATAGTGGAGTGATCCATTTTGGCAAGAGGGGTAAATTAAGTCCAAAATACATAGGGTCGTTCGACATACTCGAACGAGTTGGAAAAGTGGCTTATCGTTTGGCACAACCACCCTCATTAGAAGGAGTGCATAATGTATTCCACATATCCCAACTACAACGATATGTGAGTGACCCCAGCCACATACTTGATTACTCAGAGCTCACGGTACAAACTGACCTAACCTGCGAGCAACAACCAGTTGAGATCCTGGATCGAAAGGTGAAAACATTACGGAATAAGGAGGTAAACTTGGTCCGAGTGATGTGGAGAAATGATTCGCCAAATGAATCAACTTGGGAAAGAGAAGAGGATATGCGTACACATTACTCTTATCATTTTGAAAATTAGTCCCTATGTAATTATAAATTTCGAAGATGAAATTGTTATAAGGAGGGTAGAATGTAACGACTCTGAAATCACTGTACAGAAATTTTCTTGTTATTGTACAGAAAAGTGTATTACAGCCTGTGTAAGAGTTAAAAGTTATTTTTGATAAATAAAAGCAAGAAACAACTTGTAGCTCACTGGTAAAGGTTCTACACTGCCGTGACGTAGCCTGTGTGTTCGATTCCCATCAGATACAATCATTTTTTTTAGAGTTTTCTTTTAATTTTTGGAAGTCTGAGAGTTGCACGTGCAATACACGGGGAAATAAAAAGTTTCAGAAAAATCAAACAAGCGCAATGAGGTGTACACACCAAAAAACACACGTGACATCAATCTCAAGACAGGACATTCAAATCCAACCACCCATTCTCCTCATTTAGCCAGCGCCGACGGTCGATCTTTCCCCAATTTGCTCCGTGCTTTGCACACACACCTCTTCGACTCCTCTTAACTCCCCTGCACTGTTTGATTTTCCTGCAATCAAATAGAGACCCTTCATTTCACCATTTAACACATTTTTAATGCTTTTTAATCAAAAATTTTAATTCCCAAATCCTAATTCTCCACTATAAATACCAGCCCATGTCCTAACTCTCCTCTATTCTGAAAATTTCTAGCAAAAACATCTCAAAAGTTCCTAAGTGGAAGAGGAGTCAAGTAGAGTTAGTAACCAAGCACCTTCCGTCGAAGATCGAAGCCGTTTCAGGAACTCTCGCGGCGACACGAAGCCCCCTCCCTTCTTCCTTACACTTTTCTCGATATTACCAAACCGTAAGTCCCTCTTATCTCTCTCTTTTCATCTCATTTTATCTCCTAAAAAGATATTTACATCCGACACTTTTTCTTTTTAAACGTGAAACTCCCTTTTCTTTTATATTTTGATCAAGCTAACGTTACCATCCTACTTGTAACTTTAATTACAAATGTTTAGTTTCGAGTTTAATCAAAATTCTCATGTGAAACAAATATAAACGAACTTTTTCATTAAAATATCTTGAACTTTATTATCACCTCTTTCGATATTGGTTAAAACAATACTCGGACACTTTGGTTTCATAGCACGATGTATAAATATATGTATGGTTGGTTCGAAGAAATTCTTTTCATTAAAATACCACATCTTTTAAAAAAACTGGATTTCTTTTAAAGCGGTATTTTGTAATTCTTGGCAAATACGCCTCTACAACCCTCGTTAGGGGACCCGCTAATGGATGATACTGATTATCATGCATTTTTGGGATAATAGAGCGAGATGCAGAACTCCTTATGGAGTATTCGATCTCGAAAAAAAATAAAATACAGTTTTTTAAGAAACGCGAATTTTCTAAACAAAACTAATTTTTGAAAAAATTATATGGAAAACTTATAAATTCGTATTTTCAATAAAACATATTATGAAACTATATTTTTTTTAAAATGAAAGATTAAAATGTTAATAAAATATCATCGAGTTACAAAAAAGGGCTAGTTTTCATTAAAATACCATAAACTTTTAAAAACTAGATTTTTTTCATTAAAATACCCCAATAATTAAAATACATGCTCATGAAAACCCTACATGTTATAAATCACCCTCGAGCTTTATTTTTAAACTATATTAAAGAATTTTTTATAAAACCCTCTCGAGATATGCAAACCATATTTTAAGGACTATAGAATTAACATAGGCTTAAGCGATATCATTTTTCTTGAGCCCCGGGAGCCAGAAAAGGTGAGTGCTTACCTATTTAGGCTAGACAACTTAACAGAGTTATCAATGACAATTGTCTTGGAAAAAAAACACAAATCCTACCGTCCATATGCAACAGTTGCCGATTACTCCCGAACCTAAGAAAGTCAAGAGTTAAATCCGTTCACAAGTGTCTGACTCAATCTGAGTCCAAACTCAAACCAGAATCTAAAATCAAACACGAACTTGAATATTTGATCATGAACTTCAATACTCAAATTTAAACATCAAACTCAAACTTGTATACTTGACTCGACTTGACCGAACCATGGTTATAACCATAGTCACAAATTCGTCGTTCGGGTATAATTCGGCGAGCTCGAAAATTAGGATTCGGAGAACTATTCGGAAAAAATCGGCAGGTATTCGGGAAAGATTCGGTAAGTGTTCGAGAAATGTTCGGGAAGGATTTCGAGCAAGAAATTAATATATGAGATGCTAGATTTTGTGAATTATTTGCTGTTTTTTGAATTATTCGCTGTTTTTTCACATAATTCGGGAATAATTCGCGAATAATTTACGAATTATTCGGCCCGCCGATTAATTCGGCGATTAAGTCGGCTGATCAAAAATTCGCGAATTATTCGCGAATTCGGCGAATATTTCGCGAATTATGCGACTATGGTTATAACGTGGCATGAACTTGACATGACTACTTGAACACATGAATAAATACTGAACATGAACCTGAACATTTTATATCCATGGATTCGGCCAAGACCTATATTTTGAATCTATATAATACAATACGCAGGAATAAAGGGGTAAATTGGTACGGAACGTATATCGTGGCACGAGAGCTCACTTTAAAAGTCACTTACATGAATTCACGTGTCGTTATCCCGTGGGTTATGACGGGACCTTATACTGCATGTTATCATATTCCATGAGGTAAGATGGACTCCTCTCGTATACATGAATACCTTCCTTATCAAACTACAAATAACCACATTAGAATAACTATTTTATACCAGTGAACGATCATATACAACCTTACCTGTTCATTTCACATTATATATTATTTTCTCTTTTTTCTTTTGGGACTTACCGAGCGCTAGTTCGCTGACGACATTCCTCTCCGTTTTTTTTCTTTGGAATGTTCGTCAGGAGGACCGGACTCTGAGGAGATAGAGCCGGGCCAAGAAGATTTGGATCAGCTTACTGCACAGCTAGATTACTAGCTCCTTCCAGTCTGCACTTATTTTCAGTATGCTATTATTTAGGCATTTCCTTTTACTATTGTCTCTTTTATTTCAGACAGTTGTATATAAAATTGAATGTAAATAAAATTGCTGTTTCATTTTATTACTCTTGTCATTCTTGTTCATTATTATATTGTTTAATCATGCTTAACGTATTTATTTCATAGTAAATACGTTGCGGGCTTATCACGTCACCGTTTCCGTCTACTGGGAAGCAGAGTGTGACAGGAGTTATTGAGACAGATGGATATGAGGACCGATCTGATGAGACGGTGCCTAAGATATGAGGACCAATCCGATGAGACGGTGCCTGAGATATGAAGATTTACGTGTCGATACTAGACACGGGATTTATGATGATTTTGAGTGTCGATACTGGGCACTCAGGATTTTATGATGATTTGATGTGTCATCGATGGACACACGTTGGATGACACACACACACACATATGGCACAGATGACATGGTACCATATATTGACATAGGTACGATATTATTATATTATTATACTTATGTATACACGAACACCTTCATTACAACACGATATTATAATATTCTATTACAGTATGATCCAGGGGTCGTTATACATTCGATTTATATCTGATGATATTTTCTACACACGAGTTGGTAACTCACCCCCGTTGTGCCATAGTTTTCTTGCAAGATCGACGGCTCAGATTCAGTAGGGGCTTGCTGACACATTACTCCTTTCTGGATGATTTGCATTGATAGGTGGGTTACAGTTCAGAGCGTAACCACCATATTTTAATTTTATATTCATTGTATCTAGTTAAAAGCTCTATCAACCAGACTACGTGTATTTGGTAGGCTTAGAAAGCAGAGACTTGTATATTCTTTCAGACTCAGAGCGAGATGTGTATATTATTCTTATATTGAATTTGATAATGTTTTGTTTTTCTTTACTTTTTTTTTGTGATTAATCTTCGTCTTGGACGTCGTATATTTTACTTGCGTGGTTATGTTTCTGCCAATTGGCGCAGAGCTGGCTCCCGTTTGGGGATGCCGATATTATTCTTGTTATGTACTGGTTTTGGATAAAAATTTACAAAGGAGGTGCTATCCAAATTTTAAATGCCGGAAACGTTTTCAAACATCAGTATACATCCACTTGCATTCTATAAAAATTTACATATATTTTAAAGAAAGCACTTGATTTCATTTATACCTTTCTTTTAAAACTTCACCTCCACTATTTTTCTAAAATGATTTAGATTTTTGGGTTTTCGGCTTACTTGGATTACGGTGGGGTCTTTTAGACCTCACGTGATCCAAGTGCCGGTCACGTGCCATTTCCGAATCTTGACACTTTTCTGCTTTTACACATCCAATAAAAAGAGAATGATTTATCTAATGTCTTAAATTCTAAAGATGTTGAGTTTCTAATTAACCTTATATTATATTTTTAGGGTTTTTAAAAACCCACTCATACTTCGCTAAGTGCTAAGAAGCCCCTCTATATTTCATAATTATTTAAAAGACCCTACATACATTTAAATTGCACTAAAAAATCCTCAACATGCGAAAAAGAGAATTTTTGATATTTTCCATCATTCTGTTAGATGGCTAACGATGAGTATCGGTTAGGGTTTTAAAATTTTCCCTACCTTTCTTCTTTTCCCAAAATTCTTAAATTTCCCCAAAATTCCTAAATTTCCCCCAAAATTGGCTTTGATATTCGGGTTTCGATTAATGATCTCTCAAATTGATCATGGAAACCAGTTCATTATTCTCGACCTTCTCCACCAACGACGAGCTTGTTGAGTGTCGTCGTCCCTTCAAATGCAAGTTTTGAGTTTGTGTGCAATATCATTTAAAAGGAAAGTGATTCTTTGGTTGCCTTAAATCCCAATCTCCAACTGAGTGAGAATGTGAGTTTTTTTTTATGAGAGACGTCTACCAAAATATTTAGAATGTAAAAGAACAACTCTAAACGCAAACTCTAATTCCATCTTCCTAACGGGACGTTAACTTTTGATGGAAAAATAGTGATGGAGGATTTTAAATGCAATTTAAATGTATGAGTGATATTTTAAGTAAACATGCAGTATGTGATGACTTTTTAATAATCAGTGAAGTATTAGGAGGCCTTTTAGTGAATATCTGTTTTTTATATACATTTCTTTACAGTACTTGAACAAGCATGATGAAAATTTATGTACTTGTATTGAATGGCAATTTTCTCATCTTATCGTTTTATTTAGGATCAGATTAGAAACTTTATATTTTATGTGTATTAGTAATTTAAGTATGCTACAGATTGTTGATAGTATAAAGGGACAAAAGTTTTGACCAAAAAAGGAACGGCAAAAAAATCTAGCATTGTGAAACGGAAGGAGAATTTGTAGGTTCATAATGCCATGCGCGCATAGGTTTTATATATAGGTTCTATCAATTGCTATATATATAGAGGAAATTTAGCATAGGAGATTTGTTGGAGTTAATTATGGCCAAGCTTTGCACATTATATTAATATAATCCCTTCTCCAAACTTGTGTCGCTTGTTCTCGAGTTTGGGCTCCAAGTGACTATATATTCAAGTTTTGTGTCTCTTCTTTTCATTAATTAACATTCTGCTGATTTTGAAGATTATTTAAAAATTATAGAAATAATACACATTATTTTTCAAATAAAGTCATAATTAAATTGAGAGCTAGCCATGGTTTGATCTTCCTTTGACTGATATTTAAAATGTTCAAAAGGTCTTTTTTTTGCCCCTGAGAAAACCTAATCTAAAGTTTGACAAACACGGAAGTAAATTGTGAATAATTAATATTAAGTGAAAGGGAACCATTTCTTCACTTGACGTAACTACATGATTAGAGCTTTCGTCCAAATAATAATATTTAATTGATCTATTAATAATCACGTTACTTATTGTTGCCTGGTTTTAATCGGTCTCCTATCATTGGCCCCGCATTAAATCAAAAAGACCGATTCAGCAACCACATCTCACTAAATGATTCATCTCAGTTTTAGAGTAAGAAAAGATCAATCTTCTTAAAAAGAATTCGACCCGGTAATATGCAAACTTAGCAAGTACTCATATGAGTTAGAAGAATACGGCTTCGATCCAACTGGTCGGCCTCTTTAGATTTATCAATAACATCAAACGCATGCATCAGATTCTGTGGATCGGCCAGAAAGCTTGATCCATTAAATATTACAACTGTCTTATGACCTAACAAATAGCCCTCCTATTAAAAGTAGTCATCACATTCATTGGCCCGATAAGAGCCGAATATTACAAACAATCAAACACTCTTTGGAAAGGACAAAATAATAATAGAAAACATTGGTCGAACATGCTTCTACCCCATTATTCTGGAGGCGTTCGGCTTCCATATAAAGGCTTTATAGCTGTTATGCCACATGTTCTTCTTTCTGCTCATGGACCATTTAGTAGCCGACCGAGGTATCATCAGCAGGCCGCATGTCCGTTCAGGTCTGGACATCTGACTTACGGGCAAAAGCGAGTCGCAGCTGATAACTCGGTGTGCGGTGCCGTGCTCGTTTTGAACCCGAATAGTCTGAGTGCAGGACTGGACCTCTGATCACTCGCCTCACCTCAGGAACTAAGATCATGGGCCGGTCGTTCATGCTTTGAGAGGTCGAGCATGCGTCTCTTACCTCACCCATGATGAGATCCAGATCATCTCCATTAGACCAAGAGTGCAGAGCTGGACATCTGGATCACCCTTGATGATGGATCACCCTTGATGATGGATCTGTTCCGAACCTGCTCGTTGGGCTTCTCGGCTATGTCCATACCGGCTCAATCAGCCATGGATTGACTGTACATCGGCGCTGGGGCCGAAGGTCGTCCCATCTGGTATTACAGACGGTAGATCGGGGACGAAAGAGGCATTACATGTCGAAGAGGTCTGTACATCACGATCCCGAGCAACGCCTCGATGGTGACGGCGATCGAAGATTAGTTATCTACCAAATCTACGGTCATAGTAGCCAGAGAAGAACTAGAGCTAGGTTAGAGCAAATTTCTATATTAGGATTTTTGATTGATTTTATTCGGATCCCTTTTTCACTACCTTTGAGTGGTCTTTTATAGCGCTTGCTTGGGAATCAAGTCTTGACCTAGCGGGCCGAATCCAAGCTTTCTATCTGACTCGCTTTACTGAGGCCTTTGTATAGTTAATGCTTTGTAGGACGAATTATTTCTTTATGGGCCTTTGGCTCAGAAGATTTGATTATCTATGCAAACACTTATACTTAATACCACCACACGAACAATGTATCTAGACCATCGGCATTGGCAGCGATCTTGACCATCGATTCTCAAAAAAATTATTGTCTTGTTGGTGCCTTTCCCGATGGTACTGCTAGCGTATTGATTTTCCATCGTTATAGCTACACACCGACAGCCAAGGCCGTCGTTCGTCATATGTAGTTGAGAGTTGCATAGATAGCTTGACCCTTCAGCACAGTACACGCGCACCACTAGTGTAGAATTGAATTAATTCGTATTTCGTGCCATCATTCAGTATATCGTTATCCATAGACCGGTTCAACAATTAATGACAGTAATAAATAAGACTGAAACATGGAGTGAAACGTTCAACCGTCTAATTCGGTGTAAGAAAAAGGACAAAAACCAACGGTGATAACTAACTTTCCTAATCTTCTCAAATCTTTCCTAAAAAAAATATCTTCCACTTTGTGGACAATATTCCGCATACTATGCTCTCAATTAATTTCTCAAAACCTGAGGGCAAACAATGCGCATCATTATTGTAGAAGCGAATGAATATGTATTTTGGCCATAATTTACTATACGATCATTATCTATAGACCTGTTCAATGAGCAATGAATGTAAAGTCTTTATCGCCGAATAAGACCAAAATATGGTTGATAACATTCAACCGTCTAATTTGGTGTTAGAAAATGAAGAAGAAAACAACAATACTAATCTTTTCAAATCTTCTCAAATCGTCAGTAAAAAATATCCTCCACTTTGTGGACAATATATTGCATACTATACTCTCAATAAATTCCACAAAACTTGAGGGCAAACGAGACTTACCTTGATGCACACCACCATTGTAGTAGTAAATGAATATGTATTTTGGCCATATTTTACTATATCGATCCTTATCTATAGATAACCCGTTCGACAATCAATGAATAATGAATGTACAGTATATCTTGTTGATCAAGACTGAGAGTTCGTTGATAACATTCAACCGTCTAATTCGGTGTAAGAAAACAGAGAAGAAAACAACGATAACAAACTTTTCAAACCTTCTCAAAGTTTCAGTTAAAAATATCTTCCGCTTTAATATGTGGATAATATATTGCATGCTAGGCTCTCTCAATTAATTGCTCAAACGACTTAAGTGCAAACGACTTAAGTTGCGGTCATTGCACTTGGTCTCCTCTCTTAATTTAGACTCGAGTGCTTCAATTTCCAATAAATTGATATATATCCTTCACACTCACACAAAATCTCATATATATTAAGTCTAAGTAAATGATAACTTAAATAAATTTTGTCATCATGTTGGAAAACATCCATCTCTATCATGGAAATGATCTTAGAGTATTAAAGCTTATTAGCTTCTCGATAACATTGAAGTCATGCATGCATGCATAATAATTTATTTATTTATATCAAATTGATTAATGCGAGAGAGCTGTAATTTTGCCGACATGCATGCTCAATAGGCTTAATTAGGGTCAGCTGTCAAGGTACTCGACATTTGGAGCCACCTACGAGGAGAGCACGGCATTAATATATGCATCACATTTTTAGTTTATTAAGTCAAGTCTATTTTAAGTTTGAATCAAAGAATGATGTTTTTTGTCGCGATCTTGCATTTGGATTATATACATATATTTACTAGCTGGCATGTCACAAGGCGGAAACAATTAATTTAAGAATAGTATTTCTATCATATGAAATAACTAATCAAATATATAAATCATCGATATTGGCTTATATATACGGTGCGATATCCTGAATTGGTCTGTATTGATTGTATGCTTGCAAATTTTAGCATGTAAAATGTTAAAATTTTGAAGGAAAGATAAAATTTGAGATTTTTGAAAATTTCACTATTTTTGCATGCTATATATAGCATGCATAATATTGTAGAAACGGGAATTTTGTTTTTGAAGTTTTTGAAAAAAAAAATTATACTCTTTTGTGCTGTACCTTGTAAAATATAAGAAAAGGAAAGAAACTAGAAGATATTTGAGACTTATGAAAATTTTACGATTTTCATGTTTTGAAGCAAACAAAATTTATTGAAAAAATTAAAGAAAACAAAAAAATCTTGAGATTTTTAAAGATTTTGTGATTTTCTTATGCTAACAAGCAAAATATTAATAAACTAAACAAAGTAGAAAATTTTAAGATTTTTGAAAATTTTACAACTTGCAAAATATTAGAAATTTAAAGAAAATAAAAACAATTAGCACTTTATAATTCTTGTGATTTTCTTGTATTGCCGAGGTTTCCAGTCATCCGGAGTTTCGATCAATTGGACTGGATTTCTTCATTCTATTAGGTTTTTAATAGCAATCGGTGGCTTTTTTCCTTCTTTTACTTACATAGCTTTGTGTCTTCTTGATTCCGGGAATTTCTCCAAAAGTATGAGCTAGATAAAAATTTTGAAAACCGGAAAAAACTAAAAAATTTAAGAATTTTGAAATTTCATGATTTTCGTATTATACTTATATAGCATGCAAAAAAAATTGAAAATAAGAAAATATATTTTTTTCTAAGATTTTTAAAAATTTTACTATTTTTCATATGCTATATATAATACAAAATATTGAAAAAATGAGTTTTTTAGATTTCTTAAAATTCTGCAATTTTTGTTTGCTATAGTAAGTAAAATGTTGTAAAACAGAAGAGAACAAGAAATTTTCGATTTCGTTTGCTATAAGAAAAATGTTGAAAAACCAAAAAAAAATTGTGGGATTTTTGAAAATATTGTAATTTTCATATTCTGCATAGCAAGCAAAATATTAAAAAGCTGGAAAAAATATAAAATTTTGAGTTGAAGATTTCATGATTTTCATGTATTATATAGAATATAAAAATTGCAAACCGAAGAAATATTTTTTACAAATTAGCAACTTTTATGTGCGAAGCGAAATATTAAAAATGTAAAAAAATAGAATATTTTAATATTTTTCGAAATGTTCGCAGTTTTTGTGCAAGTAAAATATTGAAAAACTGGATAAAACAGAAAATATTAAGAGTTTTGAAAATTCGCAATTTTCATGTGTTATGTAACACGCAAAATACTGAAAATTTAAATAAAATATATTTTTTTTGATTTTTTAAAAAATTCGCGAATTTCATACATGCAGAATATTAAAAAATTTAGGATATTTGAACTTATGGTGATTTTCATGTGTTGTGCTATGCGAAATATTGAAAAACCGAAAAGACAAAAAAAATTATATTTTAGAAAATTTCACGATTTTCTTGTATAGAAGCAAAATATTGAAAAATCAAAGAAAACTGAAAATATTTAAAATTATGAAAATTTCACGATTTCCTTATACTATAGTAAGTAAAATATTGAAAAACCGAAAAAAAAACTGAGAGTTTGAGATCTTTTAAAATTACACAATTTTCGTGTGACAACATGCATGCAAGATCCTGTAAATTTGAAGAAAACTAATGATTTTGGGATTTTTATGAATTTCGCGATTGTTGTACGCTATAACAGGCAAAATATTAAAAGCCGAAGAATTTTTTTTAGATTTTTTAAAATTTCATAATTTTTCATATGGTAAAGTATGCATAATAAGTGGCGGACCCAGAAATTTTAGTTAGTGGAGGAACTTACCAAAATTGCATTATATGGAGTATTAGAATCTCAAACAATATTGTTTATTATAGCATAAGCATCATATCACGAAAGAAAATTGCATCCAAGTTAATATTAAAGATGACATAAGGACAAAAAAAATTGTGATATATATCACAAAGAAAATTACATCCAAGTTTACACTAAGGATGACAGGAGGACGAAAACAATGTGATCTTGTCTATTAAATTCTTAGTCCTCGGAGCCTTGGCAAACACCCAAATTACCGTTTATTAAAATAACGGGCATGGACCATGCGGATATGGGTGTCTGTGATGAGTCTTTTGTAGAAGTTGGTGGGGTGTGTGGGTGTGTGGTGGGGCGCGGGGGGGAGGGGGGGGGGGCGAGGGGGCATAGTATGTGGGTAATGGACATGGGTGTTTGTGATGTGGCTTTTGCAGTGTGTGGGTGGGTGGGTGGGTGGGTGGGGGGGGCGCATAGTATGTGGGTCGGCCATAATTAAGATTTTTCAAAATTGTGCGACTTTCCGTGTGGTTCATTATGGACAATATTAAAAAATACGTGGAAAAATATTATTGCTTTACAATTTCAAAATTTCTTGTGTTATAGTTACATAAACATTGGTATTTTTAAAATTTCCGTCATATTCGTAGATATTCGTAGATATCATGCAAAATATTGAAAATTTGAAGAAAAATTTGGGTTTTTGTATAGTTCATGATTCTCGTGTGATATAACAAACAAAATATAGAAATACCGAGCCAAAAAAAATTTAAGATTTTCAAAATTTTCAAGATTTCTAATATGCTATTTAGCAAGGAAAATTTTGAAAAACTAAAGAAAAACAGCTAAATAAATACAAGTCAAATCCTTTTAAATCACTATGATTTCTCTTGATTTGGACTTTCGTATAGTTAGAGAACTGAAATTTGTGTGGAAAAGGGGTGATAAATGGCTTGATGAAATGGTGATGGGAAGCAGGGAAGCAACAAATTATATTAACTAGAATTTATGCACGTGAACGTAAAAGATAGGAGAGAAAACTATAATAAAAATAAATATGTATAAATTAATAAATATTGAGAGGTATATGTAATTTTTCTTCTCAAGTTCTAAGATGCATGAATGCCTTTTTGGGAGATGAGTGAAAGAGAATGACGTCGAAAATCAAGAATTTAGAAATAAATGTAGAAATTTTAACATTTTTTCGGTTTTTCCTTTAAAAATGATAAAATGCCACATGTCACCTCTTAGATCATAGTTATAAGGGTGTCCTTGGTAGAAAATAATTTAGGTGGTAATTCTAGATTAGCATAAAATACTACCATACTTGTTTACGTGTAAAAGATATTTCTAGAAATATAGGATTACCATGGTAATCAAATGACCAAATTTCATGATAATGTTATTCCTCCTGAAACATGTGTTTATCCTATATTACCACGAAATATTCCCGTCTTGCATGAAATGAGCCATGACCATCCGCCACCGGTCTCCCTTGCCACTCGCCGACCGGCCCTGCTGCTGGTCTCCCTCGCCACTCGCCGACCGGCCCCGCCGTTTATCGTCGGTCGTCGGCCCGCCATCGATCATTCACTGGCGTGTTCGCCGCCGGCCGGCTATAGTTCGCCAATCAGCCGGCCGTCAGTCATTGTCGATCATTCACAGGCATGTTCGCCGCCGATTGAATTTTCGCAGCCGGCCGGCCGTAGATCACCGATCGGCCTTCTGCCGACCACCGATCGGCAGTTCGTTGCCGGCCTCGCAGCAATCTACTAGTTTTCCTCCGGTCTCATCGCCGGTCGACGGTTGCACATACATATATTACCGGGAATGATTAAAGTATACCAAGCACGTTAATGAAAAATTCCTCGGAATTAGATATTCGGTCATCACATTCCCGTGTCACGCCCCGCTTCTCAAAAACAAGAAACGGGAGCGACAAGCCCGCGACGTATTCATACCGAGAAGTACCCCTTCCCGATATGAACACGCTAAGCGTCTGGATTAAGCAGAATAAATATAAATCCAACAAGAATTTAATATAAATAAATATCATCCATCAACATTTATTACAAGTTTCAAGTTCACTGATGAAAGTCTAACGACTTCAAATAAATAGACAAGAGTTAAAGAAAAACGTCTTAAACTTTTAAACACGCAAACTGAAAAGGAAAACTAGAGATCGGCTTGACTAGAAAGTTATTGACCGTCATCCTCGCTCGGCTCGATAGTTAGCTGAGTCTCGACATCTGCCCCTACGTCACCTTTCCTTATACCTCCTGACAGACATCTCCAAGAAGAAAAGAACAAGAAAAAGGAATGTCTGTCAGCGAACTTTCACCCGGTAAGTTTCTCATTATAAAGCATTTATATTTGAAAAAGAAAGGATAATAGGCAAAATATTTAAAAGATTGTAATAAAGTGTATGAAAACCAACGGTGCATAATTTTAGTAACAAAATACATAAAAGTACGCAACACATATAAGAGTAAACAACATAAAAAAAACATGTTCTTAAAAACGCATAGCAATGAAGATTATAATATCAATACAGGCATGATGGTACAAGTCGGTGATTTGATATATGAGTAAGATAAATGACAGATCATACGGAATAACAATGGAATATAATCAATCATAGACAGTATATGTAAATAATGATAATAAAAGTCCGAAAATTCATATATAACTATGGAGTAAACACGGCAAGAATACAGAAAGATGGTAGTATCGTTAATGTATAGGTTTTCTATCCTAACGCAAGTTAAGGCATGGGCGTCCAACCGCTTCATGAGGTTTTTCTATATATGATGGTAGAGTACAATCAGATGGAGACTCCGAAACAATTGGACCGTGTCTTCTCAACTCCCAACACCCATCGGTAAATATTGGTCATGGCCATTTCTAACATAACTTAAAATATAATGTTCTACCACTTCATGAGGTTTAATACAAGATTACAGAAATATAGAAGTACAGGATTACAGGTAGGACTCCGAAGCAGCAGAAATACTCAATCTTAACTACCCAACACCACCGGAAAGCATTAATCAAGCTATTTATAAATTAATATAGATTTTAAGTACAGGATAGCGGGATATAAGAATACAAGAGTACGGGAATACATTGTCACGCCCCGCTTCCCAGTGTACGGAGAAGTAGACGTGACGGGCCGCTGCGTATTTACTCAGAAATAAACACGCTAAGCGTAAATAAGCAAAATATAATAAAAGCACAAGAATGACAGGAGATGTAATATAAATATCAACTTTTATTAATATTCATATCTACATTACAACTGCTTTTGAAAAGGAAAATACTATGATAGGAAGCAATGTCTAAACAATGGTATATGAACTGGAAAGTAAATAAGTACAAGTAACTAGTAGTCATGCTGCTCAGGTATCTTCTCCAAGTACTCCTGACTGCGCTCGGTCTCCTGAGAGTCGGGTTCTCCTGACGAACATTCTAAAGAAAGAAAGAAACAGAAATATCGTCAGTGAACTAGCGCTCGGTAAGTCCCAAAAGAAAGAATGGAATAGACAGGTAAAGAGGATAGAACTGGTAATTGGTACAAATATATGTTTGTTATACCAACGTAGTTGTTTATAACTTGGTACAGAATGTATCAGTGTATACGAGAGGAGTCCAACTATCCCATGGACTATGCGAACAAGAAAGTACAAGGCCCCGTCAAGACCCACAGGACAACAGCAATGGATATTTATCTACGTCTTTTAGTGTCCATCATCGTGTCACTTTTAATACATTCCGTACCAATTTACCCCATTAAAACCCCGTAATGTATATTGTATTGATTTGTAGTTATCAGACTTGACGAGACCATGGGTATAGGTTGTTCATGTAAATGGTTTCAGGATTGTATCAAGTAGTAAGATAATCAAGTCAAAATATAGCCATGGTTTGGTCAAGTCAAGTCATGTTTGTATGTTGATCTTGTTCTGATATTCAGGTTCGGGTTCAAGTAGTCATGTTTGGTATATTGGATTCATATTGAATTGGATTCATGTTTGGATTGGATTTAGATTAGACTCAGACTCAGACTCAGACTCAGACTTGAGTCAGACACTTTAAACAGA
Organism: Agapanthus africanus; assembly: GCA_030015575.1. Classification (NCBI taxonomy): domain Eukaryota; kingdom Viridiplantae; phylum Streptophyta; class Magnoliopsida; order Asparagales; family Amaryllidaceae; genus Agapanthus; species Agapanthus africanus. The sequence continues at coordinate 134,473,890 of JASDDO010000024.1, read as the reverse complement.
TTTGGATCCTGAATTAGATTTGAGAGTTATCGGTAATTGCTGCACATGGATGGCAGGATTTGTATGTTTCTCCAAGACAATTACCATTGTTAACACTATTAAGTTTTTCTACCTTAAATAGATAAGCACTCACTTTCTCCGGCTCCTGAGACTCAAGAGAATTGATCCCTTTTAAACCCATATTTACTAAGGTACTTAATGTAATTTTATATAACTCGACGGGGTTTTATGAAAAATATTTTATATACTTTCAAAATAAATCTCGGGTATTTATTTATTATATTTAGGGTTTCATGGATGTAACTTTTAAGATTTGAGGTATTTTAGTGAATATTAACTTAGCTTGAATAGTTTATGGTATTTAAGTGAAATACTTGTCTTATATTAATACTTGATGGTATCTTGGTGAAACTTGTCATTCTTTTATTTTCTAGAAAACATGGAATTTATATTATAATTTGAAAATATATGGTTTGATAATATTTATATAGTTATTAAAATTAATTTTATTATTAAATAGAAAATCTCGTTTTTCTTAAAAATCGTATTAAAATCTTTCGAGACCGAATACTCCGTGAGGAGATCTGCATCTCGCGCTACTAGCCCGAGAATATGCAATAATCCGTACCATCCAATAACGGGTTCCCCAAATGGGTTGTAGAGACATAATCGCAAAGAGTTTAATAATACTATTCAAAGAAAACCGGGTTTTTATAGTTCAAGGTACTTTAATGAAATATTGTATTTGCCACGAAAATATGTTTCAAAGAGAATCGTGTTATATCAATATGTGTGTACGTGAGGGGTAGGTCATTACCCCGTGAAATTTTCTAAAGGTATGTTAAGCAAAATGTTTTAAAAATGACGTATATAAAATTCATGGTATTTAAATACAACAACAACAACAACAACTGAGCCTTTTATCCCAAGCATAAGGGGTAGGCTACATGAACCAACATGAGAATCACGCCGGGTCCAACACATGAATCCTCTGTCTCCACTCACTTCTATCGAACAATATACTTTCATTGAGTCCTTTGGCAACCATATCGTTTCGTATCACCTCCATCCATGTTTTCTTCGGTCTCCCTTTTGCCCTTTTGCCATTACCCATATCGAGAGTATCTATTCGTCGAACCGGTGCTTCCATAGGTCTGCGTCGCACATGACCAAACCATCTAAGCCGGTTTTCCCGCATCTTCTCCTCCACGGGTGCTACACCAACTTCTGCACAAATATCCTCATTTCGTACCTTGTCTTTTCTAGTGTTACCGCACATAAGCATGCGCATCTCCGCTACGTGCATCTTCTGTGTATGATGCTTCTTAGGAGCACAGCATTCTGTACCATATAATAAGGCAGGCCGAATAGCGCTCCGATAAAACTTCCCTTTCAATTTTAACGGAAAGTTACGATCACACAAAATCCCTGTTGCACTCCTCCATTTCAACCAACCAGCTTGGATCCTTTGATTAACATCACTATCGATCTCCCCATTCCTTTGGATGATGGAACCTAGATATCTAAACTGGTCGTTCGGTGATATCTCTTGCCCTTCCAATGTTATACCAATATGGTTTTGATTTCTCTGGCTACTAAATTTGCAGTGCATATATGCTGTCTTGGACCTGCTCAATCTGAATCCCCGAGATTCCAATGTTTGTCTCCATAATTCCAATTTGGTATTAACCCCTGCTTTCGTCTCATTTACTAGAACAATATCATCAGCGAATAGCATGCACCAAGGGACTTCATCTTGGATAGTTCTAGTAAGCTCATCCATCACGATGGTAAATAGGAAAGGACTTAATGCAGATCCTTGATGTAAACCAATAGTAATCGGAAAATCACTTGTTAAGCCACCGCAAGTTCTGACATTTGCCACTACTCCGTCGTACATATCCTTGATTATGTCAATATACTTGACGGGGACCCCCTTTTTCATCATTGTCCCCCATAATACCTCTCTAGGTACCTTGTCGTACGCTTTTTCTAAATCAATAAATATCATATGCAAATCTCTTCTCCTCTCTCGAAAGCGCTCGACAAGTTGACGAAGCAAATGAATCGCCTCTGTCGTCGATCGTCCAGGCATGAACCCAAATTGGTTCTCTGTTATCTTAATATCCTTCTTTAGCCTGTGTTCAATCACCCTCTCCCAAAGTTTCATGGTGTGACACATTAGTTTTATTCCACGGTAGTTTGAGCAACTTTGAATGTCACCCTTATTCTTGTAGATAGGTACAATGATACTTTTCCTCCATTCATTTGGCATCTTTTTTGTCTGCCAAATCTTATTAAACAGATCTGTCAGCCATTTAACGCCTATTTCGCCTAAGCATCTCCAAATCTCGATAGGAATCCCGTCAGGACCAACCACTTTTCTTAAACCCATTCTGTTCAAAACTTCTTTAACCTCAGTAAGTCTTATTTTACGCATGAAATCACGATTTATATCTTGAGATTGAATGACAAGTCCATCCAAATTCTTAGTAAAGCTCTCATTGAACAATTTGTCAAAGTAATCTCTCCATCTTTCCTTGATATCCTCATCTCGAACTAAAACCTTCTGATTTTCATTTTTGACACACTTCATCGCACATAAGTCTCTAGTCTTCCTTTCCCGCATTCGAGCAATCCGGTATATATCATTTGCAGCCTCTTTAGTGTCTAATTTCTCGTACACCTCCTTGTAGACCTTAGATTTAGCTTCCCGAACAGCTTTCTTAACTTCCTTTTTAGTCATTTTGTACTTCTCAAATCTCTCCACATCTCTACTTTTCTTCAAATCTTTATAAGAATCCTTTTTAATTTTAATAGCAGCCTTTACATCTTCATTCCACCATGATATGTCCTTAGATGGTGGAGCACCACCTCTCGACTCACCAAGTAGATCTCTAGCTACTTTCTTGATACAACTAGCCATTTTGTTCCATGTTTTGTCTGGATCATCTTCCGACTGCCAATCCGCTTCTTGTACTACACGATCTATAAAAGCCTTTTTATTACCTTCTTTCAATCGCCACCATTTAATTTTAGGCTCTACCTTACGTCTAATCTTCCTAGGTTCTCTTCTAAATCGAAAATCTAGAACTAAAAGTCTATGTTGAGTAGTTACACTCTCACCTGGCACTACCTTACAGTCGATACAACAACCTCTATCTATTCTTCTCATCAGAAAAAAGTCTATTTGACTAGCATTTGATCCGCTCCTAAAAGTGATAAGGTGGGACTCTCTTTTCCTAAACCAGGTGTTTGCTAAGATCAAGTCATAAGATAAAGCGAAATTTAGAATCGAGTCACCTACTTCATTCCTTTGTCCGAAACCAAAACCTCCATGGATAGTATCAAACCCACTACGACTAGTACCTACATGTCCATTAAGATCACCACCAATAAATAACTTCTCTCCACTAGGTATACTTTGCACCACCTCGTCTAAATCCTCCCAGAATAAACGCTTACTAGCGTCATCAAGACCTATCTGTGGTGCATAAGCACTAATAACATTAAAGATCTCTCCACCTAGAATAAGCTTAACCAGTAAAATTCTATCACCTTTTCTCCTAATCTCAACTACATCCTCAAGAAACCGTCTATCTATGATTATACCTACCCCATTACGATTTTTATCTCTACCCGTATACCAAAGCTTATAACCCCAAGGCTCTATAACTCTACTCTTTTCACCTACCCACTTAGTTTCTTGCAAACACATAATACCAACTCTCCTCCTAATCATCACCTCCACTAATTCTATTAGTCTACCCGTAAGGGAACCTATGTTCCAGGAAGCTAGACGGATCCTATGAAACCCTTGCTTATTTGTCACTACACCCGGAGTCCGATGTAGCGCGCCGTCTCTGGACGACGACCCTTGCTTATTTGTCACTACACCCGGGGTCCGATGTAGCGCGCCGTCTGTAGACGACGACCCTTTCTTATTTGTCACTACACCCGGGGTCCGATGTAGCGCGCCGTCTCTAGACGACGACCCTTGCTTATTTGTCACTACACCCGGGGTCCGATGTAGCGCGCCGCATCTGGACGACGACCAAGCCCTTGCATATTTAACACTACACCCGGGATCCGATGTAGCGCGTCGCTGAGTAGGGGACGCCCCAACGATATTCTTGTAATGGTTCATGTCATAGAATGTGACAAAGTTTTCCGTTGGCTCTCACAAGCCTACCACAACCCTCACCCTTTCTCATCCGGACTTGGGACCGGCAACGGTGGGTTTAATTCATGGTATTTAAATGTAAAAGTTTAATTAAAGTTATTTAACATAGATTTTTAGAATGAAAATTATTTCTAAATATTAGTTTAATGATTAACAAGCAAGGTATAGAAAAATGAATGAGCAATTCTTAAGAAAAATTATAGTTTTAAAGATTTTAGAATCAAATGTTGGTATAACTCCACTTACCGACATATTTTGAAAAAAAGAACTTTTATTGTAGAAAGAGAAGAATGGTGTAATACCCGAGCACAATAATACTATTTATATTACTAGTTGAGGGTTGTGGTTTGCTCATTCTAATTTTTCCGATTTTCTGGTGTTTATTGCTAAATTTTACCTGGTTAAGTCATTTTGGCACATAACAAATTTTAACTCCTAAAATGAAATTTAAGATGTCCATGTTCGCCTACTCGTCGCCACTAGTCGCGTGGTAGCGTCCGCGTGTCGAGATTCCGTTCCGTTCGGCTAAACGGGCCAGTTTGGGCGACTACGCGCGCGTGCAAGTGTCCGACTTGGGGGCATACATTTTAATCACTAAACACCTCTTTTCAAAATTTGGAACCCGCTTAAAATCCTATAATTTGAATTTGGAACCTTTGGGCGCAACCCGGGCGCGATTTGAAAATGTTTCATTTTGCGCCAAAATGGCCCATTTAAATTTAATACCTCAAACTAATATTTTCGAATATATATTTCCTTAACTGCTTATATTTCCAAAGTTTAACTGCAAATCCTTTTTAAATTTTCTTGTGGCCAATCACGAGGCTGAGTTCGTGGGCCCCGTCCCCTAATCCTTCTCTGTCTCTCTCTCCCTCATCATCAGAATCCAAATCCCCTCTTTCTCTCTCCAATCTCTCTCTCTCTCTCCCTCCATATATATTCAGAACCATGCATGCAGCCGCCTCAACCCATCTTCCTCCCCATCACGAAACCCTAACCCTAACCCTAGCCTCGTACTCGCGCAGCCCACCATCGCCACCGCGACCTCGCCACCGCGAGCCAGCCACACCTCCTCCCTCCTTCCTCCTCTCTCTCCTGCGCCTGCACCCAACACCCCGACGCCTCCATCCCCTCACAGACCTCGCCGTCGACGCCACCTCCTGTCGACGACGACTCCCGCAGCACCCTCTCACCCTACTCGACCCGACCTCGTCGTCGTTTCCCTCCTCTCCTCGCTGGACCACCAGCAAACCCGAGCCGACCCTGCACCATCTCCCGTTCGCCGGAGAAGCCCCGGTCGACCCTCGTCGACGTCAACGGCACCACCTCCGACCACCTCCTCTCCACTGCGACCAGAACCCGGGGCTTACCTTCCCCCCCACTGCTCAGCACGACCACCTTTCCTGCAATCCTGAAGCCCAGCCTTGCTGCGTCGCCGTCGCTGCCTCGCCGGCGTCCCCTCGCCGTCGAGCCCATCGTATTGCCCTGGTTCTTCTCTATAGGTATCCCTTTATCCTTCCTAGTGTGCTGATTTCCCCTGCTGGTCCGTATTTTGGATGCGTGGTTTATGTTGCTAACCTTGTTGCTGTTGTTTGCTGCCGGATTCCGGCGTGCTGTCTTGGCGAACCCGACGCTCCAACGAAGTCCCCTGGTCCGTGCGATCTCGTTGATCTCTGTTGGGACTCGATCCGTGGCCCGTGCTTTCATATCGCGTTTCTGCCGACATCGCATCCGTATTCCAGTTTGCAGACCGTCGAGGCAAGTATCTGAATACTTGCTTGAACATACTAGCGTGCGAGATCTAGTCTTGCCACGCAATTTAATTCACACTATTTAATCCCGTAACTTAATGATGGTAATGGATATCATATTATTGCAGTTATCTTAACCTGGAATCGTTACAACAGTTCCTAGTAATTAACTAACCCACATCACTCCATGCTTTAACTAAATAAAACGACTGAATCATATCTGCTTGAACTGTTAAACTATTCTTGAGACAATTATTATACTTAGTATAATTTCGTGTAGTTCCTTAATTTATAATTGTGAATATTGCTTTACCTTGTGGCTTTTGCACCCTAAAGATGATTGAACCTGTTAATAAGAGAATGCAAACATCACTGTATTTATATGGAATATTGTGATTAATTACTGTTTCCTGCTGTTATTCATTATTGATTGTATACCTGTTGTGAGCACTTACCCGATTGCACGACATATTGACCTGACCCTGCTACACCTGACATATACATACATACCGACTCATCCTGTTGTACCATGACATTACTTGTCTCATGATTTCATGCCTAATGCCGACAAACCTAACCATTCCTGCTGTCGATCCAGACAGACCTACCTTTACTTGACTTTGTGTTGGCATTAGTCCTTGACTACTGAATACCTGACTGACATACATAGTTTGGGGGTATGGGGAAATCAAAGGTGAAACCGACTTGTAACTCAACAGTTCGATACATTGTTCTGATCAGTCTTACGGGCTTGGCCAGCTCCGGAGTGTTGTTGCTGACATCACTCGTCCATCCTACTACCTTTTACTGCTTAGCGGCACGTCTCGGATTCAGCCCCGAGGATCATGACCGTGGTCCCGGGCACGCACGGGATACTATTGAGTTACATCGACGATTCATCAATTGGTTTCAAAGACTATAGAGTAGAAAACCTGATAGGACAGTTTAGTCACCAGTGCACATTACCCCGCTTGTTATTTCTTATTGCTGCTTTATTCATGCTCATACTTGCATTTCTCATTACCATGTTTATGCTATATGCTTGATATCATGACGCGCTGACGTCTGGGTTTTGCATGGCCCAGATTCCGTACCACTGTCTACGACCGAGCAGGAGTACTTCAGCCAGCAGGCTGAACTGTGAGTTCCTTAGAGTTTAGTTTATTTATGTCATTTCATTTCCAGATGTGAGCCCGCATTACGGGACATACTGTTTATTCATTGTATTGGATCATTAGCTTCCGCACTTATTGTTTATTGATTCTTGTTATTATGGATTTGGACATGTATTAGATTAGTTTTATCTTGTTCTTGATATCCTTACAACCGTAATGTGACTGTGGATGGATACTTCCTACCCACAGGTAGCATGGTTGGCTATGTCACGTGCCCAAATCTTGCGTACTCTAGGAAGCGGGGCGTGACATGGTTTTATGGTATCAGAGCGCCATAGGTTAATTGGGTTGATTCCTTGTAGTTGGGTATCGCACCCGATACACGAATCGTAATACCTGTGATTAGGAAACATGTCCTGCCACCTTGACCGTCTTACCGTCCTTGAATCATTCTTCCAGTTCATGTCGACATGCAAACTTACTTTGCACTGTTAACTCGAAAACCTAACTTCTTGTTATCTCTAGGACTTAGGCGACTTGGGTGGAGTTAAGTAATTGCGGCTATGATACCGCGGCATAGCTACAATGCAGCACTCTATTTAAGTATCTTGGAGTTCTAGCCTTGATCTATACTCGAAAACTATCATCATGCTAATGTTGGGTACTTTGATTTCCAGGAATATGGCCGGTCAGAATTTGGAGATGGACCCAGGGCGTGCGGTCCTAGCCGCCAGGCAAAGAGTGATAAGGGGATTGCTGGAGAAACTAAAGGAACAACTCGAGCTGGAACCAGCATTTGCACTGGACCCCACGTCCGTACGTAGAAGTATTCCAGTGAACAGGCGCAGCGTGGCACCAATGAAGAAAACAAGTATGGGTGATCGGAAGGGGAGAGTGATCTGTAGATACTGCCATAAACCCGGACATGTGCGCAAGAAGTGTCGTTTGAGGCTGGGACTCTGTTTTAGATGTGGAGCGGCAGATCACACCGTTGATGCTTGTCCGTCGAAGCCTCGCACAAAGGATGATACACAGAAGCCTCCGCAGGGACCGTTCCAAGGACAGGAACCGCTTACTCAAGGACCACAGCAGGCTCGAGCGTTCGTGTTGACAACTGAAGAAGCTAAGGCATCGGGAGAAGTGGTTTCAGGTAATTTACTCGTTCATGGTTTTCCCGCTTTGGCATTACTTAATTTCGGAGCATCCCATTGTTTATGTCATCCAAATTTATAACTACACACTCGATCACCTGCACGACCCTGTCTAGTTTCTGGGACATACACACTGGGAATGGGAAAATCATAGCTAGTAAGGAAGGTAGAGATTGTACAGTTGTTGTTTGCGGACGGGAGTTTTTTGCAGATTTCTTGGTGATAGATACGGGCAGTTATGAGGTTGTCTTGGGAATGGATTTTCTTGGCACTTTCCACGCACACATTGATTGTAGGGCAAGGAAAGTAATTTTCCAGATTCCCGGACACTCTGAGTTTATTTTCATTGGAGGAAGCAGTTCTGTCGGGCCAGTCGAGTTTAGGGCTAGGCCGACGAACAATGTTCTTGCGACTATAGTAGTGGAGAGTAATGAAGAGCCGGCAATTGTCCGCGACTTTATGGATGTGTTTGAAGATATTTCGGGCTTACCGCCGAAGCGAGAAGTGGAGTTTGCGATTGACCTTATTCCTGGTGCAGTGCCAGTATCAAAATCTTATCCGATGGCACCGGTGGAATTGGAAGAAGTTAAGAAACAAGTGGGTGAATTACTCGAGAAGGGATGAATTCGAAGCAGCAACTCACCGTGGGGAGCTCCATTTCTCTTAGTAAAGAAGAAGGATGGCACAAGAAGGATGTGCATTGATTATCGAGAATTGAACCGGGTGACTGTTAAGAATAAGTACCCGATCCCTCGCATTGGAGAATTCTTTGAGCAGCTTAGTGGCGCGAGGGTATTCTCGAAAGTGGATTTGCGATCCGGATATCATTGGGTCCTACAGATGTGGAGACAGGAGAAATTATTCGCGAAGATGAGTAAGTGCGAATTCTGGCTGGAAGAAGTGAAGTTTCTGGGGCATGTCGTGTCGGGCGATGGAATCGCCGTTGATCCCGAGAAGATTGCAGCAGTTCGAGATTGGCCTGTTCCAAAGAATGTTGCAGAGATAAGAAGTTTTCTTGGACTCGCCGGATACTACAGAAGATTTGTGGAGAATTTCGCTCGTTTAGCTGAGCCGTTAACCAAGCTTACGCGTAAGGAGGTACCGTTTGTGTGGACAGATGGATGTGCATTGGCCTTCGAGACGTTGAAGCAGAAGTTGATAACCGCCCCTATCCTAACCGTACCGGATGATTCAGGAGGACTGGTGATTCACAGCGACGCATCTGGAAAAGGATTGGGATGTGTTTTGATGCAGAATGGGAAAGTCGTCGCTTACGCATCGAGACAGCTGAAGACTCATGAGCAGAACTATCCGACTCATGACTTAGAGCTTGCAGCCGTGATCTTCGCCCTGAAGATTTGGAGACACTACCTTTTGGGCGAGAGAGTTGAAGTCTTTACGGATCACAAGAGTTTGAAATATGTGTTCACTCAAAAGGAGTTGAACATGAGGCAACGCAGATGGTTGGAGCTGATGGCCGACTACGATCTTGATCTTAAGTACCATCCGGGAAAAGTTAACGTCGTGCCAGATGCGCTAAGTCGGTTACCAGCAATTCAGTTATTGACTGCACAGAGAGAGATCATTGAGGAGTTTCGGAGATTTGACTTGGAGGTTGTGCTACCGCGTGCTACAGGACAGTTAATGCAGTTGCAAGTACAATCGTCCTTAGTTGAGAAGATTAAAGCGGCGCAATCGCAGGATCCTAGACTGCAGAAGTTTCGAGAGCAGGTTGGAGCCGGACTACGAACCGATTTAATGATCCATGAAGATGGTTCGTTGAGATATGGTAGCCGAGTGTGTGTGCCAAAAGGAGATGTGCGTGAAGAGCTTATGAAGGAGGCACACAGTTCAGCTTACTCTGTACATCCAGGAGGGACAAAGATGTACCGAGATATTCGACAGCATTTCTGGTGGGAAGGTATGAAACGGGAAATTGCTCGCTTCGTGGCTAAGTGCTTGGTGTGTCAGCAAGTCAAGGCTGAACACCAAAGGGTTGCTGGTTTGTTGCAACCACTTCCGATTCCTCAATGGAAGTGGGAACATATAACCATGGATTTCGTGACGGCTTTACCGCGGAATCCAAAGGGCAACGATGCTGTATGGGTGATTGTCGATCGGTTGACCAAGGCAGCTCACTTTATTCCTTTTCGGGTTGGTCAATCGACAGAGACTTTGGCAGAGCGGTACATGCAGGAGATTGTCAGATTGCATGGAGTACCGGTAAGCATCGTGTCCGATCGGGACACTCGGTTCTTGTCGCACTTTTGGAGGAGCTTACAAGAAAGTTTGGGGACTCGATTGAAGTTCAGCACAGCCTATCATCCTCAAACTGATGGACAATCGGAGAGAACGATCCAGACCCTTGAAGATATGTTGAGGGCTTGCATGTTGGACTTCAAAGTGTTGGAGATAGTGCCCTCATAGTCAATTATTGGATCGCAGGTACGTGATTGCAATGATTGCGGAGGACCTATCCCGGTAGGACAGTCTTACTCGAAATGATAGTATGCTATCTGGTTTGCCTTTATCAGTTGTGTACATGTTCAGGTGACTGATTGCATGTTACACTTTGATAGAGCCCTTAGGATCTTGCTTTACTACCAACTGTATGAGGGCGATCATATATGTGAGAGTTGGGTAGTTTAGATGCATATCCTTAATTGTGGTCCCTAGTCGTGGGAGTTTCGAGACAGGGCATCGATACTCCGGAGTAGACTAGTGTATACAGTCGAGACCCCGACGAGGGGCGGTGGCCGGTCTCACAAGCCACTGGTGTATGTTGGATCACCTAAGATGTATACAGGTGCTCATTGGGTTATGAGTACACCGGACAGGACTCGCCGGGAATCTGCTAGTTAGTATTATATCTACCGTCAGATAGCAGTTCCCTGGTGACATGTGTACAGGTTAGTTCATCGACCTGAGGTCGTCATTTGTCTCGTGTGAGTTCCCACTGTGCTTTGATTTCTACCCTACCACGGCTCAAAGGAGTCGTGCAAACAGGTAGTTTTTGGGTACAGTCCCGAGCCATATGGAGGCACGTGAGCGGATCGGCAGGGGATTCGTCTCTCCCGGTATTGGGGGCGAGGTCGTGCTGTGTCTAGGAGAGCCATTACACAAAGCCCACGGCCGTGGCAGGAGATTTACTGGTAGGTACTCCAGTAGTATCTCAGGGTGTTATTGGGCTTCACTCCGACACGACTTATACTGCTTCTGGGGGTCTGACGTTACTAGCCCCCTAGGCGGATATGCGATACTCATTGACGAACGGACCGGACTGTATATACATTGTCACTGTTAGGCTCAGTAGGGTTTTCGGAGGAGTTTGCTCATCGGTCTCCCTTGAGTTCGCTCCTTGGCCACCCTTAAGGTCAGTCCGTGGGCAGCCGTTATGCATTGCTAGTGCCGCTGACGGTTTGTGGTTAAACCCACTGCCAGGGTGCTGACGAGTCATTAGAGTCCCCCACAGGCAGTTTCCCAAGTTCGGGCGAAACGTTGTAGAGGCCGTATGGTTTTATGGCAGGGTTCGGAAAATGCACGTGCGTTTACGCACGTGTCAGTTTTCGGGCAGATGATACTGGTCGGCTTTGGTTTAAGCCGGATCCGAGTATTATATTGAGTAGGTATAATATCTTTGTCTCAGTTGCATTTGTATTCGGTCGTAATACAAATGCGGGTATATTTATACAGTTTCGGGGTTATCCTGAAAGTCGTTTCAGGATCACTTTTGGAAGTTGCCAGTTTTCAGTTTTCTATCAGCCGTCTTTTAACATTCTGTTAAAGACGGATTTATCTTTTCTTCAGATGGAGTGAGTCATCATTCTAGAAGGTTCTAGAAGTGATGAAGTGGCTTAGTGACTCATCTTGTCATTAATGGTTCATTAATGTTAAAGCATGACTAGGTTTTATTTGATTGGTTTGCTTTTAATGATATGAGGTGATTCATGCTTTGTGTTCATATTATGATAAGTATGATAGGATATGGTCACCACTTGGAGTTCCTACACTCACCTCCCTCCTTTGATATATATAGCCTTCTCTCTCTCTCTCTCACTCAACTTACTCTCTCACTTGATTCAAGAGAGAAAAGATTTTGATAGTATTAATCGGTGTATGGAATTTCACAGTCCATTTCATTCCATCACCCGATTTCCACGGCAACTTCATTAACCGATCGTCCACGGATTTGGACGAAGTGAGACAAAGTCATCTACTCATTCTCTACATCAATCTTGGTCGTCTCTTTTAGCAAACTTGACGATCGAGTTGCCTCGAGTCAGAGGCGGGAGCCCGTTTAAAGAACCGATCATGTGGTGCCACCTCGACGAGGAGATCGGCGATCAGATCGGAGCAGCCGCAACGGAGCGTGGGATGATGGTTGAAGAACGAAGGACTCGGATCGTTCGGTATAACCATTCTACACTCTTTACAGTATGTTAGTTTAGCAATAATGGCAGATCCGGGTTAAAGTATACGATAGCGCCAAGTTAAAAGTTTTTGTTCCGCATTAGGCGTCTGTAGACTGCCGGGGCGCTAGCGTGGACTTACAGTGGTATCAGAGCCTAACCATTTTGCTATACTAACTTGTGCTAACGCGTTTAAAACATCGATCCGACCGAAAATCGAAAACTGCCAAAAATATCATTTTCCTTACTTGACAGTTTCTGTTGTTTTTAAACGGTGTCGAAATTGATTTCTGGATGTCTTAAAAATCAGAGCAGAGAATTATAAGACCCACGACGAAATTTGGAGTCGTGACTCCTCCAAGTTGCCGCGGAAGGGCGGCCAAACCCATGGTTTGGCCGCGCTTCCGCGGCCATGTGAGGAGCACGTGCTCCAATTTTTTTTCAGTGGGTTCTAGGTGGGATTTTGGGGTTTTTGGTATATAAATTTTTGGCCCAGATTTTGTTACTGTTCACCAGTAAGCTTTGGGGCCCATTTTTTGAAATTTGGTCTTTGGTCGATCGAAATTTAAACACGTTAGTTTACAGTGCTTACATTATATCTCCGACCGGGAATGTCATTTGATCGGTAAACGGCGTTTAACTGCTATAGTTCTTTTAGACGGGTTTGCGAACGTGACATTCGCGTTGATGTTCTGTGTTGTGCTGTAATGTTGCGGATTTGTCGTGGTGGATAGCAGTGTGCAATGGTTGTACAGTTTGAGTTTATTTGTACATTTGATATTGCGGGGCGAGCGTCCAACTTGTGGACTGCCTTCACTGCCTGTTGTATAATATTCTTTTGGGGCACGACCAGGATGCGGTCGATGTACCTATTGTACTATTTTTCATTACTGTACTAGGTTTTGCCCCGAGACGGAGTGCACGGATAGCCGGGTTCTGGGGGGCAACGGGTCCGCAGCTCATGGCTTTGAGAGGCAGAGGGGTCCCACTTCAGAATTGGCAGACTATTCGCCGCACTCGTAGGGGGTATAGGTTGACCCAAGGAGGGGAGCCCAAGATTACCGGATTCCGTGGAGTGCTGGGTGGTCCATTCACTATGCTGTAGGGGGCTGCCTCGCTTCAGGTTTTGGCGGGTAACTTGCCGCACCCGTAGGGGTCTAGGTTTCATTGCACAGGCTATCCACACGACAGGGGAACGTCGAGTTTCAGCAGCGGCTCTGTGAAACTCGGGGATCCCAGATATCTGTATTGTTCTGTGATGCTTATTACTTTTCTGTAATGTTGCATATTATCACGCCTGGAGCGATTATGTATATTGGCTTATATACTATTAGATGTTGTATATGTTTTACACCCGCGCTAGTCCAGTCCCCGCTCTGTCGTTAGTTAAGTAACCTAACGGGTGATGACGGGACCCAGTGACGAATGCGGATGGCATATACGTACATTTTATTTTCGTTCTTTTCTGGTGTGATTGAATGATGGGACTGTGTTGATTCTGATCAATGCAAAGTAAAAACAAACCTGTTTGAGTTGTTGGAACAATTTTAAAAGTGTTGTTACAAAGACGTTTCCTTTTGTTATGCATAGCGGTATTCAGTGGAATATCCTGCACCTCATTCGACGAGGCAAGGGCTGATATCCCTTCACCGGGAAAGACCCCTTGGGCAGAAGTTTGCGTCAGCGTAATAACTTCACTATAGTCGATTACAAGTTGCTTTGCATAGCGGTATTCAGTGGAATATCCTGCACCTCATTCCACGAGGAAAGAGCCGAGATCCCTTTACCGGGAGTGACCTCTTTAGCAAAAGTTTTCGCCACTATATTTTAAAAAGCTATCAGGTTCCTTCAGCGATATCAAGTTCACTACGCTAAAGGTTTTTCGCCAAAAACCAGCCGTAGCCCTCCATCACTTCTTTTGGGTATTTAGTAGTATTCAAGCTATGCATTTTAGCCAAAGTTAAGGCATAGTGTTTGGTAGCTGCTGGGTATTCAATTGTTGCATAGATAGATGAGTTAGTTTGGGACAGTCGTTCTGCCGATTGGCCAAAGTCAGGGGCATGTGCGGGTGGGTTCAAATTGACAAGATAGTGATGGGTAGAACTTGGCATGTGACTTATGACATTTTGACCAAAGCCAAGGTTATAAGAGCATGGGGCAAAATCTATATCGGGAGTTTCTAAAGAAACTGAAACTTGCCAAGTATGAGCATACCTTCTGGAGTATGAATAACGTGGATGCATTCCATCACGTTAACATGCGATGAGAGTTGGATCCTGATTCCCACTGATGAGTTGGTTTACTCTTCGGGTGATCCCGATTGATTCTTCTTTAGGTTTGGAGGAGAATTTGACAGGACAGTGGGAGGTTTCCGGATTAGATAAAGTGATGACCATTCTGATCTAGGTTAGAGTGCACGCAGAGTGTTTCTTTTCTCTCTCTCTCTTTGGCAGCGACCTTTGACCGACCCTAGACTATGACTCAGTGACCAAGTTGACCGAACCTTCTTAAAATACTGGCTTTTGGATTGTCTGAGTTGCATAAGTCATTGCCACTCCTTCTTTTACCCTTTGAATTTCTCAGAACACCCGTATTACTACGGATATCCACTTCCATTGGATAGACCCATCGTATGGTTATATACGAACTCGAAGGGACTTCTTCGAGGATGGATCAAGGTTCAGGAGAAATAGAATTGGTTTATTCAGTTGTCTTTTATTATCACCTTCTCTCAGGTTGCGAGAGCTCCTTGGTTTAGGAGAGTACACCTATTACGCCTATTGGATAGTCTTATTCCAAACCATAGGCTGGTGCCGAAAGGTAGGGAATGAAGAAAACCAATTAGCCTAAGTAGGGTGTGCAGAAGGTAATATGTAAAGACAAAATAAAGGGATTAGAAAGAGGGCAAAGTAAATTGCGACTGATATCATTCACGACCAAAACCGCCTACTTCATCGCCGCTCCTATTTCATCTTTAAAAAGAATAAGGTATTATTCAGTTGTCTTTTATCGTCACCTTCTCTCAGTTGTGAGTACTCCTTGGTTTAGGAGGGTACACCTATTATGCTTACTGGATAGTCTTCTTCCAAACCATAGGCTGGTGCCGAACGGTAGGGAAGGAAGAAAACCAGTTAGCCTAACGATGGTGTACAGAAGGTAACGACTAAAGACAAATAAAGGGATTTAGAGAGATGGCAATAAAATATACGGTTGAAGTCATGAATTGGATTATGGAAGAGGCATTGCTATGAATACCAGGATACCCCTACGAAACATTTTCATGTTTCAGTGCATTGTTAAAGAAAAACTGTTTTCCTGATTAGACACTTACTCCAAGGGTATGTATTTACCAGGTTTCATTCTCATATCTGTATGGTTTTACAGATGATGAGTGGGAGTAAGATATTGGGAATTAGGCGATCATCCTCATTATATCGGAATTCGTTGCAATTGGTGATATTTGAGGAAATCGCCAGGGTACAGTTTTCCACCTACAACGCACAGGTTTTGAGTTGTTCAACTCAGCGGACTTATACAGAGTATTGTATGTTGTCCAGTGTCCATCAGGACAAAAGGGTAGGTCCTCATACTATGTTCTGTTTACTTATAACTTCTCTAGTATTTAGACAAGTGTTTCGTAGAAATACAAGGTCTAAGTTTTGAGAAGTTGTGGGTATAAGAATAAAGTAGAGAACCAGGTATCACAAGTATCGGGATTCTTCAAAGAGATCGAAGATGTAGATTCTTGTGATTGGTATTCAGATAATAGTGATGGTTTTGAGAAACGTGTTTCTCTTTCAGGTTACTCATAATTGGATGGATTCCTAAGTTGAGTAATGCTGATTAGCCTCTTTCCATTAAAGTTGATATGCACTGGAGACAGCTGCATGATTTGAATATGGTTCCAATTAAATAAGTGCCAAAGATTTCTGTATTGGATATAGAATGGATCGTACCTTAAAAGAAACTAAGGTATGGGGAGTTGTCCAGCTTATGCTTAAAACCAGACACTGGATAACTCAGGGCACGATTCTGTAATGGCTGTTTGTGGGTTGACCCTGGCTATGACGAGGGTTGATATTCTACCATTTGGAAGATCAATAGTGATATTGTTCTTGACTCGCCACAGTTTTAGTAAAAATGGATCTTTTTCAGAAAACAGTAGTGGGAGTATGGTAGAACTGGAAGTGATTCCAGAACCGCGAACGATTACGGAAAATTTAATAGGACATATATATTAAATCAGGTTTGACATTCCAATAGCCACTCCGCCGGTATGGTAGGTAACCTCAGACACCCGAGAGGTACTTCGGTAGGCTCAAGGACGGTGACAGGGAGGTTCTTATCTACCCAGACTTGACACTACTGTTGTTCCAGGTTATGAGACCCGGTAGGAGGGTTGTCATAGTCAGTGGGAGCAACGGAAGCATAGTGGGCAAGATGCTTATATCTATTTATAGACTTGAGCAGTTATAGCGGAGATAGATCATCTAATTTTGATGTGAAAGTCATGGGTTTGACTTCAATCAGAATAGGGGATGGATCAGTTAAGAAGGTAGTAGGGTGTGATGTCATGGTATCTGGATGACATACACAGAGTGGGAAGTAAAATTCCTATACTACGATCGGTTGTACTGTGGTCGTCACACAGTTGTTTCTCCAGACAGGATATGGATATAATATTTGACATTCTGGTTTCTAGATCTATGGTTTTAGATCTGGATTTGGGTAGTTTCCCAATGTGGGTACTTTGACAGATATTCTAATGGTTTTTGGAATAGTTGACTTCAAGCATGGTGGTGTACCTGCAGGTGATGGAGTCACCCTCTCTAAAGGTGTCGTACAGACTAAAGAGGAGAGGAATGTGCATGATTGGCAGATCACTTGCTTAGGCAATTGAGTCAATCATGAGATGTCAAGTACCACACCAAATGTTGGTTTTGCACTAGATGCAATAAGTTTGTATTAATCCAATCCTGGAGAAACATAAGGAAGCAGTTATAGAACATAAGTACATGTTCTATGGATTTGATGACGGCAGCCTCCTTCGGGAGACGGTTATCATTCCAAGCTTCAAAGGTGACATGGATGACAGAGTGACTGTCAGAGTTTTAGTTTTTCCCTCTGACGAAGAGGGACAGTATTATGGACAGGTGGTCCAGGAGGATACTGTGGGTGGCATGGTGCCGGATACTGATTAGGTTCCGTGATCCATACAGTCTAAGAAGTTTGGATATGGAGTTCATTTATGAACTAAGGTCCCATCAGATATCCAGACATATTCTAAGACAGGTACTACTCAATTCGGGAGATGGCTTTCTCCGCGAACTTGAGATTAAGAGAGATTCAGAAAGATACTTCTAGGCGGATCCACTCACTGAGGCTATTTCTCGAACACAATAGTTTTACAAACGGGCTTTGTGAAACTGATTAGTAGAGGAGTTGGATGTTCGGTTTCACACGGGCTGTGAGTAGTCGACATCGCAATATTAGCCTTGAGTGCAAGTGGGAGATTGTTGGAGATAGTGCCCTCATAGTCAATTATTGGATCGCAGGTACGTGATTGCAATGATTGCGGAGGACCTATCCCGGTAGGACAGTCTTACTCGAAATGATAGTATGCTATCTGGTTTGCCTTTATCAGTTGTGTACATGTTCAGGTGACTGATTGCATGTTACACTTTGATAGAGCCCTTAGGATCTTGCTTTACTACCAACTGTATGAGGGCGATCATATATGTGAGAGTTGGGTAGTTTAGATGCATATCCTTAATTGTGGTCCCTAGTCGTGGGAGTTTCGAGACAGGGCATCGATACTCCGGAGTAGACTAGTGTATACAGTCGAGACCCCGACGAGGGGCGGTGGCCGGTCTCACAAGCCACTGGTGTATGTTGGATCACCTAAGATGTATACAGGTGCTCATTGGGTTATGAGTACACCGGACAGGACTCGCCGGGAATCTGCTAGTTAGTATTATATCTACCGTCAGATAGCAGTTCCCTGGTGACATGTGTACAGGTTAGTTCATCGACCTGAGGTCGTCATTTGTCTCGTGTGAGTTCCCACTGTGCTTTGATTTCTACCCTACCACGGCTCAAAGGAGTCGTGCAAACAGGTAGTTTTTGGGTACAGTCCCGAGCCATATGGAGGCACGTGAGCGGATCGGCAGGGGATTCGTCTCTCCCGGTATTGGGGGCGAGGTCGTGCTGTGTCTAGGAGAGCCATTACACAAAGCCCACGGCCGTGGCAGGAGATTTACTGGTAGGTACTCCAGTAGTATCTCAGGGTGTTATTGGGCTTCACTCCGACACGACTTATACTGCTTCTGGGGGTCTGACGTTACTAGCCCCCTAGGCGGATATGCGATACTCATTGACGAACGGACCGGACTGTATATACATTGTCACTGTTAGGCTCAGTAGGGTTTTCGGAGGAGTTTGCTCATCGGTCTCCCTTGAGTTCGCTCCTTGGCCACCCTTAAGGTCAGTCCGTGGGCAGCCGTTATGCATTGCTAGTGCCGCTGACGGTTTGTGGTTAAACCCACTGCCAGGGTGCTGACGAGTCATTAGAGTCCCCCACAGGCAGTTTCCCAAGTTCGGGCGAAACGTTGTAGAGGCCGTATGGTTTTATGGCAGGGTTCGGAAAATGCACGTGCGTTTACGCACGTGTCAGTTTTCGGGCAGATGATACTGGTCGGCTTTGGTTTAAGCCGGATCCGAGTATTATATTGAGTAGGTATAATATCTTTGTCTCAGTTGCATTTGTATTCGGTCGTAATACAAATGCGGGTATATTTATACAGTTTCGGGGTTATCCTGAAAGTCGTTTCAGGATCACTTTTGGAAGTTGCCAGTTTTCAGTTTTCTATCAGCCGTCTTTTAACATTCTGTTAAAGACGGATTTATCTTTTCTTCAGATGGAGTGAGTCATCATTCTAGAAGGTTCTAGAAGTGATGAAGTGGCTTAGTGACTCATCTTGTCATTAATGGTTCATTAATGTTAAAGCATGACTAGGTTTTATTTGATTGGTTTGCTTTTAATGATATGAGGTGATTCATGCTTTGTGTTCATATTATGATAAGTATGATAGGATATGGTCACCACTTGGAGTTCCTACACTCACCTCCCTCCTTTGATATATATAGCCTTCTCTCTCTCTCTCTCACTCAACTTACTCTCTCACTTGATTCAAGAGAGAAAAGATTTTGATAGTATTAATCGGTGTATGGAATTTCACAGTCCATTTCATTCCATCACCCGATTTCCACGGCAACTTCATTAACCGATCGTCCACGGATTTGGACGAAGTGAGACAAAGTCATCTACTCATTCTCTACATCAATCTTGGTCGTCTCTTTTAGCAAACTTGACGATCGAGTTGCCTCGAGTCAGAGGCGGGAGCCCGTTTAAAGAACCGATCATGTGGTGCCACCTCGACGAGGAGATCGGCGATCAGATCGGAGCAGCCGCAACGGAGCGTGGGATGATGGTTGAAGAACGAAGGACTCGGATCGTTCGGTATAACCATTCTACACTCTTTACAGTATGTTAGTTTAGCAATAATGGCAGATCCGGGTTAAAGTATACGATAGCGCCAAGTTAAAAGTTTTTGTTCCGCATTAGGCGTCTGTAGACTGCCGGGGCGCTAGCGTGGACTTACACAAAGGTTCTTGGGAAGATCATCTACACCTGGTGGAATTTTCGTACAACAACAGCTTCCAAGCAACTATTCAGATGGCCCCGTTTGAAGCACTGTATGGTCGTAAGTGCCGTTCACCTGTTTGTTGGGATGATGTTGGTGAACGAAGGTTACTCGGACCAGATTTGGTGGTACAGACAGTCGAGAAGGTGAATACAATCAGGAAGCATATGAAGGCAACTCAAGACAGACAGAAGAGTTGGGCCGACACGTCAAGAAGACCTCTAGAGTTCGCCGTGGCTGATTTGGTATTCCTGAAGATATCACCGACTAGAGGGGTGATTCGCTTTGGAAGTCGGGGAAAGCTTAGCCCCCGATTCGTTGGACCCTTCGAGATATTGGAGCGTGTTGGAGAGGTATCGTACCGGTTGGCGTTACCACAGTCATTAGCAAGAGTTCACGACGTGTTTCATGTGTCTCAACTACGGAGGTATGTTCGCGATGAGACTCATGTCTTGGATCATTCGGAGTTGACTGTACGAGAGGACCTGACTTTTGAGGAGCGACCAGTTGAAATCAAGGATCGAAGAGAAAAGATTCTTAAGAACAAGGTTATCCCTCTTGTGCTAGTTTCTTGGGGTAATCGATCGCATGGAGAATCCACTTGGGTGCGAGAAGACGAGATCCGACAGAAATTCCCTCACCTTTTCCAGTAGTTAGCTATCTTGTATTCTTGGAATTTCGAGGACGAAATTCTTTTGTAGTTGGGTATGATGTAATACCCGAGCCCAATAATACAATTTATATTACTAGTTGAGGGTTGTGGTTTGCTCATTCTAATTTTTCCGATTTTCTGGTGTTTATTGCTAAATTTTACCCGGTTAAGTCATTTTGGCACATAACAAATTTTAACTCCTAAAATGAAATTTAAGATGTCCATGTTGGCCTACTCGTCGCCACTAGTCGCGTGGTAGCGTCCGCGTGTCGAGATTCCGTTCCGTTCGGCTAAACGGGCCAGTTTGGGCGACTACGCGCGCGTGCAAGTGTCCGACTTGGGGGCATGCATTTTAATCACTAAACACCTCTTTTCAAAATTTGGAACCCGCTTAAAATCCTATAATTTGAATTTGGAACCTTTGGGCGCAACCCGGGCGCGATTTGGAAATGTTTCATTTTGCGCCAAAATGGCCCATTTAAATTTAATACCTCAAACTAATATTTTCGAATATATATTTCCTTAACTGCTTATATTACCAAAGTTTAACTGCAAATCCTTTTTAAATTTTCTTGTGGCCAATCACGAGGCTGAGTTCGTGGGCCCCGTCTCCTAATCCTTCTCTGTCTCTCTCTCCCTCATCATCAGAATCCAAATCCCCTCTTTCTCTCTCCAATCTCTCTCTCTCTCTCTCCCTCCATATATATTCAGAACCATGCATGCAGCCGCCTCAACCCATCTTCCTCCTCATCACGAAACCCTAACCCTAACCCTAGCCTCGTACTCGCGCAGCCCACCATCGCCACCGCGACCTCGCCACCGCGAGCCAGCCACACCTCCTCCCTCCTTCCTCCTCTCTCTCCTGCGCCTGCACCCAACACCCCGACGCCTCCATCCCCTCACAGACCTCACCGTCGACGCCACCTCCTGTCGACGACGACTCCCGCGGCACCCTCTCACCCTACTCGACCCGACCTCGTCGTCGTTTCCCTCCTCTCCTTGCTGGACCACCAGCAAACCCGAGCCGACCCTGCACCATCTCCCGTTCGCCGGAGAAGCCCCGGTCGACCCTCGTCGACGTCAACGGCACCACCTCCGACCACCTCCTCTCCACTGCGACCAGAACCCGGGGCTTACCTTCCCCCCCACTGCTCAGCACGACCACCTTTCCTGCAATCCTGAAGCCCAGCCTTGCTGCGTCGCCGTCGCTGCCTCGCCGGCGTCCCCTCGCCGTCGAGCCCATCGTATTGCCCTGGTTCTTCTCTATAGGTATCCCTTTATCCTTCCTAGTGTGCTGATTTCCCCTGCTGGTCCGTATTTTGGATGCGTGGTTTATGTTGCTAACCTTGTTGCTGTTGTTTGCTGCCGGATTCCGGCGTGCTGTCTTGGCGAACCCGACGCTCCAACGAAGTCCCCTGGTCCGTGCGATCTCGTTGATCTCTGTTGGGACTCGATCCGTGGCCCGTGCTTTCATATCGCGTTTCTGCCGACATCGCATCCGTATTCCAGTTTGCAGACCGTCGAGGCAAGTATCTGAATACTTGCTTGAACATACTAGCGTGCGAGATCTAGTCTTGCCACGCAATTTAATTCACACTATTTAATCCCGTAACTTAATGATGGTAATGGATATCATATTATTGCAGTTATCTTAACCTGGAATCGTTACAACAGTTCCTAGTAATTAACTAACCCACATCACTCCATGCTTTAACTAAATAAAACGACTGAATCATATCTGCTTGAACTGTTAAACTATTCTTGAGACAATTATTATACTTAGTATAATTTCGTGTAGTTCCTTAATTTATAATTGTGAATATTGCTTTACCTTGTGGCTTTTGCACCCTAAAGATGATTGAACCTGTTAATAAGAGAATGCAAACATCACTGTAGTTATATGGAATATTGTGATTAATTACTGTTTCCTGCTGTTATTCATTATTGATTGTATACCTGTTGTGAGCACTTACCCGATTGCACGACATATTGACCTGACCCTGCTACACCTGACATATACATACATACCGACTCATCCTGTTGTACCATGACATTACTTGTCTCACGATTTCATGCCTAATGCCGACAAACCTAACCATTCCTGCTGTCGATCCAGACAGACCTACCTTTACTTGACTTTGTGTTGGCATTAGTCCTTGACTACTGAATACCTGACTGACATACATAGTTTGGGGGTATGGGGAAATCAAAGGTGAAACCGACTTGTAACTCAACAGTTCGATACATTGTTCTGATCAGTCTTACGGGCTTGGCCAGCTCCGGAGTGTTGTTGCTGACATCACTCGTCCATCCTACTACCTTTTACTGCTTAGCGGCACGTCTCGGATTCAGCCCCGAGGATCATGACCGTGGTCCCGGGCACGCACGGGATACTATTGAGTTACATCGACGATTCATCAATTGGTTTCAAAGACTATAGAGTAGAAAACCTGATAGGACAGTTTAGTCACCAGTGCACATTACCCCGCTTGTTATTTCTTATTGCTGCTTTATTCATGCTCATACTTGCATTTCTCATTACCATGTTTATGCTATATGCTTGATATCATGACGCGCTGACGTCTGGGTTTTGCATGGCCCAGATTCCGTACCACTGTCTACGACCGAGCAGGAGTACTTCAGCCAGCAGGCTGAACTATGAGTTCCTTAGAGTTTAGTTTATTTATGTCATTTCATTTCCAGATGTGAGCCCGCATTACGGGACATACTGTTTATTCATTGTATTGGATCATTAGCTTCCACACTTATTGTTTATTGATTCTTGTTATTATGGATTTGGACATGTATTAGATTAGTTTTATCTTGTTCTTGATATCCTTACAACCGTAATGTGACTGTGGATGGATACTTCCTACCCACAGGTAGCATGGTTGGCTATGTCACGTGCCCAAATCTTGCGTACTCTGGGAAGCGGGGCGTGACAAATGGGGTGGGACTTAATTCAGGGTTTTGTTAAGAAGAGAGATAAGAAGAGGTTGAGATCGTCGTGGCGTTGCGGGGTCGCCGGAATTGCCTCGAATTCTCGCCGGAAGTTGACCTTGGGCTAACTCCACTACTACTCCACTTGTACTTAGAAAAATTTGATAATTTTAGTTAGGGATTTCGGAATGAGGAGGGGATAGGATATGGGGTTGTATTTATAGTATAGAGTTAGGGTTTTGAAATTGAAAGATTGAATTAAAATACATTTAAAATTGGATTAAGGGTGAAATTAAATTCTCTGTTAAATTGCAGAGAAAACAAACAATGCAGGGGTAATGGAGTAGGCCAAAGGGTTTTATGTGCAGAGCACAGGGACTTTTCCCCACAGTCGGACCGTCGGCGCCGGTCCAAAGCCTGATCTCGCCGGTCGATTTTGTGAGCTAGGCGGGTGGATTGATACGTGTCCATGCCGCTGTTAACTCTAATTTGCACATGTTTGATTTTCTATCTTTTCATTTTTGTGTGCATTGCACGTGTAAACTTTTGGGCTTCCAAAAAGTTTTTAAAAAAAATAATATGTGGCTGATGGAATTCGAACATAAAGGCTACGTCACAACAGTGCAAGGATTTACCAATAAGCTATAAGTTGTTTCTTCTTATTTTAAAATAAGAATAACTTTTAAATTATGCTCAGCCTAAGGAACTCCTTTCTGTACTTTAAGAAGAAAAATTTTGTACAGAAAATTTAGGACCGTTGCATACATGAAGTCAAACCATTTATAAGATGACACAAGTTTATGAATACATGTATAGAGGAAGTCATATCAAAGGCAAGTCATGATATAAGATATCTATGCACACATGTAACATGAAATTTCAAACATTACAATAAATTCAGGCCAGGAACCAAGCATAAGTTCACATGCAGAAAATAGTTGTTTTGGTTTAGAATTTGAAAATTTTACACAAAGAATAAGTTGTAGTTCAGAGTGTCGTGTAAATAACGAGACCGAGTTTATCTCAATAGGGTTCCTAATGAGAGAGTTACGAGTGTTTTCGTAACGCTGCGCAGAGAAGACCGGTGCAGATTTCAAAATGCAGGCACTGATAGTATTTTGTATTTTCGAATAGGTTCTGTTTATTTTATGGTTTTATATATTGAACAAGAAATGAGTGTGGGTGAGTTGTGAATGATTCCTCATAAAAATATCCGGGTCACAATAATCATAGAGAGGGTTATGGTTGTTTTATAACAGCTATGCAAATAATTCCTGCTGCTGTCCAGATTCGACATATATTTTTAAATCATGTTTAAAGATAATTTTCGTCAGTTTTCAGTAAAATTAATTTAGGATAAAATTATAGCTATTTCTCTGCAGATATCTAAAAAACTTGAGTTTGCTCAATTTAGACATCAGAGCTAGTAATTACGACTATTTGAATTCAGGGATAAAACAATTTCAGCATGTAAATAAAGGCGGATTTGGAAACATAACGAAAAATGTCAAAACTACCAACTTAAGCTAAACCATGTGCTTCGTACTGACCATGAGGAGACGTCAATTGCTCGTAGGTTAGATGACTACGATAAAGCGGTCGCTGGATCATTACAAAAATATAGTTATAGCTAAGTCTTCCTTATATGGAAATAAAGGGTATTTATATATGTATATAATTACTAATGTATACAAATATACATAAATATCCTATTTCCCTAAACTATTTACAAACAACGTGCACTGCTTGTGCGATTCATGACAATATTTGTGATCTACAAGGATCAAATTGTGTCGTACCGCCTAACAAATACAATGCGGGAAATAAATGGGACTAAGAAACTATATTTTCAAGTTCACAGGGTGATTTATATAATGCCGGTATTTATTTATTCCTTGAATTTGATTCTTAACTTCTAAAGAGGTTAATTAACTTAATTGGTGTTGCGATCACCCGCGTAGCAAGTTCTCTGCGGCATACAAGATTAAGATCTGAGTATCTAACTAATTTTATATGTATGGATTTAAGTACTTGTTTATAGCTACTTAAATTTTTTATGTGTGAATTGAAGTACTTGTTTATAGACACTTGAAGATTGCCATACATACTATAGACATTAACAGAGCTTCAAAGGCAAAAGAACGATTATATATTGGCATTAAACAGGAACATGTAATGAAAAGGGTATAGTACGTAAAAGGAACTTACATAAGATCAATGGACTCACTTCTTGAAAAGCAACATCAGATGTTATTTTATATAGATCTATATATCCAAATGTGAGCAAACACTTCTTTTATTTTAAACAAATTAAGGTTTGATTAAAAATAGTTCCTTTTTTTTTTAAATTCCCAAAGTTTTAACTTGTTTAAAAAGGTAAAAGGTGAGGAACTTACATGAGCGAATGATCTAGAATCATCCTATTGAAGTGTAAAGCTTGCCTCGACGGATCGAGACTTGTGGGACAATAGAGCTCTTCAAAGTTTTGATGAGAAAAAAAATATAGAGAAAAGAAGATGGAAGGGAGATAGGGCAAGGGTTTATTTGTAAAAGTTAGAATTTGGAAAGGTTAAGGGCTAAGATTAACTTAAATTCGATCTAACAATTTAGAAAGGGTTTCCTAAAAACATTTTAATGTGAAAATAATTTTTTTAACGAACAAATTATTTGTCTTTAAACGTACTAATAAATTTATTTCTTTTAAAAGGTGCTAACAATACAAGAGTAAACTATATATAAATTTAAAAAAGAAATAACTTGATACAACCGATTCAAAGAAAGACCCTTTATTAACGAAAGGGAAATTAAAAGAAAAGTACATGAAATTTGCGGTTGTTACATCCCGGAAATACGAGAATTCTCGATAATCTTTCATTCTACGTACCAAGCGTAACCTAATAGTAACACTACTACAAATAAGGGTTGTCTCTACGGATTTATCCGTAGGGGCAAACCGCCACCCCTACGGATATAGCCGTAGGGACAAGAAAATACCATGTAGGTATAAACGCCGTAGGTGCAAGTTGAAGTCCTGAACTTGCCCCTTCGGACAAAAACTTGCCCCTACGGAGTTCTGTGTAGGTCCCGTTTCACCTACGGAGTAGGCCGTAGGGGCAAAAAGTTATTTTATTTACGGTTTTTTAAAATATATTACTTGTACCTACGGATTAATCCGTAGGGCCAAGCAATAGCCCCTACGGATACATTCGTATGTACATATCCGTAGGGGCAAAATATCAGAAATCCTGATATTTTGCCCCTACGGATAACTCCGTAGGGGCGTTTGTTTGCCCCTACGGATATATCCGTAGGGGCACTCTCAACCCCCTGATACTGAGATCACAGGGAAAAATATCAGTTATTCTGATATTTTGCCCCTACGGTTTAATCCGTAGGGACAACTTGTGTATCCATAGGTACATATTATCAGTTTTTTTTTTTAAAAAAAAAGGGCTGCCTATTTTTTTCTCGCCCTGTGCACAATAATATATACATCAATCAAATATAGAATTAATCATCACACAACATATATCGCAGTATTCATAATCATATCTCACGCATATAATATACAAAAGAAACCAAAAAACAGAATATGATATAAATATAAACACCGTAGGACCACCAATATCAATATCGTCCAAAATGTAGTACAATATGTATCATATAAATAAATACATGTTTCAAAAAATAAGAATCAAAAAGCTACCCTATCTCGGTCCAGCTCCACCTCTGATAAACACTAGAATCTGGCGCGCCTGCTCCTCGGTCAATAAATCATGCAATTCGGCACGTGCGGGAGTCTGAGCGGGCTGTGGAGCTGGCGATGTGGTTTGCGCAGCCGCCGTCGAGGTAGTGGCCTGCGGAGCCGCGGCTGCGGGAGTCTGAGCGGACGGTGGAGCTATAAGAGCTGTCTGTGGAACCGCAGCCGATGTAGTGGCTTACGGAGCCGCAGCCGAAGGAGATGCATGTGGAGGCTCGGCCGATGTACCCTGTCGCGTTTGGACCTAACGTGTGTAATAAGCGTATAAGAACTGTGTATTATTCGAATTCGTATCATTATCAAGTTATTTCGAAACCCCATTTGGATATCTAGTTTGGAAAACCGTAGTTTATTTTAATTAGATATGTATGTATGATTAATCAAACCTAAGTCTATAACCAAATAAGCTCAGGCTACATACTAATATTGGATATGTTGATATCTATAATATGACATGATATTTTACTATTAAGTAGTATACATACCAGCATCTCCTTCAACTCCTGAACGGTGGCCTTCAAGCTCTCCAGTTCCTGCTGGACACGTCGCTCACTGGAGACGGAGGAAGTAACCGCCGGGGTGGAGTCCAACCTCATATGGGCCCTGCTAGGGCCCAGTCCCCGACCTCTCTCCCAACCTCCGTGGTGCCCTCCGTGTGCGGCGTCCAAGACTGGGGTCAGCAGCCTCAGATCGCTCTGTCCGGTAAAATCGATCTCCGAGGCCTCAGCCTGCTCAACCACCCGCTCCTACACCTACATTAAGCAGTAAAGTATAAGTATAAAATTTAAATTTGAACCTTCCAAAACTAAAATTTCAAATATGGGTTGAATAAATATTAACACTTACACAATACTCCTGGGTAGCGACGTCGAGATATCGAAGCTCGCCCGTGGCGGGATCTGTCGAGGTGCCATGGACGGCAAGATATGCGGACATCACGCTCGGTGTACCACCTTGCTCCAGGGTCTGAGCTGTCTGCAATATTAGAAAATAACTCTTAATATTAGATATATTAGAAAATAACTCTTAATATTGCATTATATCACAAAGGCCGGTCTATTGTAATTTACCGATAACTCTATGGCTCGAGTAATATTCCTCGAGCCACCTGTGTAAGTGGGGTGACCCCTCTTCGCCGATTTCCTATTCTCTATATTTTAAGCGGCATGTTTCTGCACAACGCATTCACATTTAGTTTTCTAATTAAGGAACACAAAAAATAAATTATATCCTAAACAATGAATTACATTTAAAATACATACATGTTTGCGTTGAGAGTCGAAATATTCGCACAATAAAGGCCATGTCTCTACGTCGACTCTCGCAAACGTCGGAGTAGATAGGAGGGTCGCTCTCTCTGCCTCGGGGGTCGCCATCCACAGGGAGTAGCAGTCTGCCTTCAGCTCATTCCTGTTGTATCGGACCTTGGTCTGCATGTTCTTCATCAGGCCATTGTACAGAGCATGAAGGTCGAGCACCCTCCCCGGATGATCAGGGTCGGCTAAAGGCTGAAAATCGTAATCCAATTGAAAATACAAAAAAAAAAACATTGTTATTAGATTGCAAGTGTTAATAATAAATATATTGGATAAATCAAATGAAAATATATAATAATACCCGAGCCTGATCAAAGAAGCGGGCGAATGAGCGCTGGTGCTGCTCGCCCCACTCAACGTGAACTGGATAGTTCTTCACGAGCCGGCTCTCATCCCCCATATACCGGCCGAACCTCTCGGCATGAGAACCGGTATAGCGATAGTCAAGGATAAAAAAGAGGGGGAATGTTGCCTCCCTCTAGCTCTGTCAGGCCTCAGCCTATGGGACTGATTCGGGCCTCGAGTCCCCCTCTGGGGATGGGGAGGCCCTGCGTCTGCAAGAAATATCAAGACAATCAATATTAAGACAAAGCTGTATTAAGAAATCAAGGTTAAACGAAAATTGAAGTGTGATATATACCTCCGGTGACTAAAGCACGAGCCTGGGCCCGGGCAGCAGCACGAGCGGGAAGATAATTCCTCCGGTGAGGAACAGCCGGTGTCCCGGATGCGGACGCATCCCCTCCAACTAGAAAATAAACATTGACGCTAAATTTCCATGAAGTTCATATTTATTCTATAAAGCATATGTAAAATGAATAAATATTTTATATTTATTCATACTAACCTACAGACGATGCGGAGGGTACGGAAGTGGCAGGAGTGACCCCTGCGTCAGATGTGGACGCACCACCTATAATTAGACAATTAAAAATAGATTATATAAGTAATTGCAAAAAGAATGTGTAGATCAATAATATAACGTTCTAAATCAATATGCATGCACTATAGGATATATAAACATACCCGCAGGTGCGGTGGTGTCACCACCTACAGCTAGACAATAATAAAAATTACTATCTAAGTAAGAGCAAAAGGAATGTGTGTATATTTATGATATAGCATTCTAAATCAATATACATGCACTATTGATATATAAACATACCTAGATGAGCGGGAGTGACCTCTGTCCCTGATGTGGACGCATCACCAACAACTAGACAATCAAATATTGACAATATAAGTAATTTTGACATAAACATGCATGAATATCTATAATATTACATTCAAAATGGATATGCGTGCAATATACTTGGAGGTGTGGCAAAATCCACACGGAAGGAGGCATCCGAAGGGGTCTCCGATCTGGGTGCAAGACCGGCCCTCTGAAGCTCCCTACGCAGCTCTCCGGGCGGCAGAACCGCTCTGCCTCTGCCTCTGCTGGAGCTCCTGCCGCCCCTCGCTGCTCCCGACATGGTCATTAAATCTAGATAAACGGTTCGTGGACGCATTAGACAATCATTAAAAGTATTGACTATATATGTATAGGTCGTAAAATATGAAATAATAATATAACATTACTAATAACCTTTTTCGTTTCGTGGGCGCATTATACATATCTACTTGGATTTCATCGTCGATGTCATTTCTAACCCACGTAACTTCATGATCGGCCGAAGACAACCCGTCCTTCGAAACAGACGGTCGGAGCACTCTAAGCCTTCTCTCTTCTTCATCCTCATCGCTGTCCTCGAATTCTGGGACATCGTAGACATCTTTGGGTTTCCATCGGCATACAACACTCCACCCCGGATGCTTCAAACACTGTGAGTAGTATACTTGGAACGCTTGGTTCGGAAAGATAAACGGATCTTCCTGACCGTAAAATCGAAGTGTGTTCACACTGGTCAATCCATATTCATCTTTCCAAGTCCCAAGATTGCTTCTCTACTTATCCGTATCGGTTCGCGTATCGTACCAAGTACATTAGAATATATTAAAGGGTTCTGATCATCCGGGATAGTGGATGCCGAGTATACAATTTAAGTACCCATAATAAATCACACCGTCCGATCCTACTTCGCAATCCCACTATTCTGAGTGGTTCTAGATGTTTCTATGTCCTTAACTTCGAATTTGTATCCAAGGACACCAAATCCTTTGTAATATGCAACCTCCATACTAGGAAATTGAGCTAAACATCTTGAATCACTCTCAAATGATGCAGACAAATTCGGATCGTGAATCTAACAAAACAAATTTTACAAAAAATACATAACGATACAAGTTTAGATTAAAACTGATAGCAATAAATGTTATTCGAATCGTTCTTCGTTCCAATCACAAAAATTATCCTGATGATATTTTTCCAATCGTTCTTCGTTCCAATCAGGATGCCCCTCACGTACCTCGTTAAAATGAATTCTGTTTTCGACAAATAATGGTGACATTAATATTATATCATTTCATACACACACAAACACAAATATAACAATTAATCCAAAAAAACTTACTCTCTAATTTGTTCAAGACATGCGCAATTAAGCAAGATAAACCGGTATATCTTGTTGATAAACATAGTGTCTACCCTCTTATACTCGGCTTTACCATATGGCCCGTCTTGAATTCTTCGAGACCGGTTAAGTCTTGTCTCAATGTTCTCGTCCAGATAGCGGGAACAAAATGTGGTTGCTTCATCAAAAAGATAACCTTGCATGATAGAACCCTCTGGTCGATTTTTATTGCGTATATACTTTTTAAGAGTGTAGAGGTACCTAATGAAAATATGTTGAATAAATAAATACGGGCATACAGGACAACAATAAATTAAATTTATAAATTGCGCGAAACGAAAAATTACGCGTACCTCTCGACGGGATACATCCATCGATATTGTACCGGTCCGGCTAATTTAGCCTCAGTTGCAAGATGAACCGTCAAGTGTATTATGATATCGAAGAATGACGGTGGGAAAATACACTCAAACTTGCAAAGTATCAACGCAATAGAATTTTCTAGTTTATCCAACGTCACAACCTCCAGTGTTTTAGCACACAACTCTCTGAAAAAACAACATAGGTCGTTGATTACTAGACCAACCGATTCGGGGAGAGAAGTCCTGAGGGCTAATGGAAGAAGGTGCTCCACGATAACATGGTGACCATGACTTTTCAGCCCATCGATCTTGCCTTTCACAATTTTTATTTTCTTAGTGAATGATCCTGAGAAACCTGTGGGAACTTTCAAATCATGCAACACCTGCAGGAATCTTTACTTCTCCGGTTGTGACATATGATAAGCGGCATTGGGAAGTACAAACTTGCCCGGTTTACCCGCTACCGGTCTAGGGTGCAATTCACTTCTTATTCCCCACTCCTGTAGATCCATCCGAGCATTCAGGTTGTCTTTCGATTTCCCGTCTTTACAAAGAAGCAAGTTGAGTATGTGCTCCGATACTCCCTTCTCTATATGCATGACGTCCAGACAATGACGCACTAAATTTGTTGACCAGTACGGAAGCTCGAAAAAAATGCTTAACTTGTTCCAAAATGGTGGTTCGACCTGTTTCGTCGGATCCATCCCGAAGGTCACATTATTGTAACCATCCCATTTAGCAGCCACGTCCTCTCCGGACAATGGGGATGGAGGTCCAAGAAGCTCCTGACGACCATCAAAGTGAGCCGTGTCTAACCTATAGGGGTGGTCTGGAGGCAGGAAACGTCGATGGCCGCAATAACAAACCTTCCTGCTAAAATTCAAGAATTTCGATGTTGTGTGTTTATGGCAATGTGGACATGCTTTGTGACCATGTACGGACCAACCTGATAGCATTCCATACGCAGGAAAGTCATTAATTGTCCACATTAAAGCCGCACGCAGTATGAAGGTTGTATTGGTGTTTGCATCGTATGTCTCTACACCATCAATGAACAAAGATTTCAACTCCTCGATCAGAGGCCGGAGATAGACGTCGATATTGTTCCCCGGTGAGTTTGGTCCGTCGATAAGAAGAGGCATCATAAAGTATGATTGGTCCATAGCCAACCAAGACGACAGGTTATAAATTATCATTACAACGGGCCATGTGCTATGACTTCCAGCCATATAGTTGAATGAGCAGAAGCCATCAGTAGCCAGTCCGAGCCGGACATTGCGAGGATCGCTACTGAATATTGCGTGCCTCCTATCGAAATCCTTCCATGCCGGTGAATCTCTTGGATGGATCGTTTTTCCATCTTCACTTGGAGGAGCACGGTGATGCCAAATCATTGCCTCGGCTGTTTTCTTGCACCTGAATAGCCTCTGTGTTATGGGAAAGTATCGTGCTATCTTGACAGGTATATCAGGCTTCTTATCAGAATCTTTCGGCTTATACCTGGCATCTCCGCATGTTGGACACTCTTTCAAATCTGAATTCTCTTTCCGGTACAACACACAATTTTTAGGACATGCCTGAATCTTCTCGCACTTTAGACCCAAATCAGACATCATCTTCTGGGCTCCGTACCAGCTGTCAGGCACGTTATTTCCCGGGGGCATAGAATCTTTCAAGAACAAAAGAAGCATTATGAATGACTTGTTGCTCCATCCATTTAGGCACTTAATCTGGAAAAGTTGGACGAACCATGAGAGGGTGGAATACTTCGCATTCTCATAAATTGGCTTTCTAGCATCATTCATGAAATTTTCATATTTATCCGCACGTGGTCCTTGACCGGAAGGAATGTCATCTTCGGTACGAATAGATTCACCTAGGGCAGCCTCTACCATATCCTCCATTTCTTCTAATGGAAATAAATTACCGTCTTCTCCTTCTGCCGCATTACCGAATTCTTCTTCTTCTCCTACCGCATTATCGTGTTCTCTTTCTTCTTCTGCCTCATTACTGCATTCTTCTCCTTCCCCGTGATATTTCCAAGTTGTATAAAGTCTAGTAAACCCATATTTTACAATATGAAGCTCTGCCAATTCTACCTTCTGCCAGTACTTATTGCCACATCTATCGCACGGACAGAGAATCTTCTCTATTATGATCTTATTATGTGCGCGTGCAAATTCAATGAAAGTAGCAACTCCTGCGACAAACTTAGGTTGCATACGTTGTTGCCAATCCACATACATCCAGTCCTTAACTCTGACGTACTCATGGGCCATGTTAGACTATATAACATATAAATTGTAGGTTATGGTGACTATATTGAGAAATATAAGAACGGGATAGTTACTGACAAAGGAGAAAATCCGTGTATATGCTTTGTGTGTGCGTTTGTCGTTGAAAAGAATAAATTATCGAACGTATGTTAACCGATAGACGGGGACTAAGTGGCGCTTTTAGTTTCATATATGAGTATCGATGAGAATATGAAGGTTTCATATTGTCATCGAGTATCATATATTGGTTTTAACTTGAACATCTCGAATCACTCTCTAATTATGCGTTTGTTGTGTATTCTTGTTGTATGTGTGTGTTCCGGCTGTCGGGGGTAAGGCTTCTATCCCATTAAGAATGTATAGAGCGAACACCCATCACTTGTGCTTTCAACCGTTTCGAGTAAATTTCGGCAGCACCTCCCCGCTGTTCTCCGAGTACACTGTAATAGAATAGATAATCATTTCAAAGCTGTGAAACAACGTTGAAATGAACATCTAATCTATCTTTATACACAGAGAACCAGCGGAAAGGTACCGACGAAATATCTCGAAACGGATGAAAACACAAGTGAATGAAGGTGTTTGCATTATACATTCCTAACTTGTCCACACGGGACAAATCTATCGGTTACCATACGATTGAATTTTCTCGTCGCATAGACTATACGACTGTTGTTAGTATCGAGCTATATCGTCCGATATTTAACAACATTCGTATAGTTCTATGTCACGACGAACATCGCATGTATGTTAACCGATAGACGGGGACTAAGTGGCGCTTTTAGTTTCATATATGAGTATCGATGAGAATATGAAGGTTTCATATTATCATCGAGTATCATATATTGGTTTTAACTTGAACATCTCGAATCACTCTCTAATTATGTGTTTGTTGTGTATTCTTGTTGTATGTGTGTGTTCCGGCTGTCGGGGGTAAGGCTTCTATCCCATTAAGAATGTATAGAGCGAGCACCCATCACTTGTGCTTTCAACCGTTTCGAGTAAATTTCGGCAGCACCTCCCTGTTGTTCTCTGAGTACACTGTAATAGAATAGATAATCATTTCAAAGCTGTGAAACAACGTTGAAATGAACATCTAATCTATCTTTGTACACGGAGAACCAGCGGAAAGGTACCGACGAAATATCTCGAAACGGATGAAAACACAAGTGAATGAAGGTGTTTGCTTTATACATTCCTAACTTGTCCACACGGGACAAATCTATCGGTTACCATACGATTGAATTTTCTCGTCGCATAGACTATACGACCGTTGTTAGTATCGAGTTATATCGTCCGATATTTAACAACCTTCGTATAGTTCTATGTCACGACGAACATCGCATGTATGTTAACCGATAGACGGGGACTAAGTGACGCTTTTAGTTTCATATATGAGTATCGATGAGAATATGAAGGTTTCATATTATCATCGAGTATCATATATTGGTTTTAACTTGAACATCTCGAATCACTCTCTAATTATGCGTTTGTTGTGTATTCTTGTTGTATGTGTGTGTTCCGGCTGTCGGGGGTAAGGCTTCTATCCCATTAAGAATGTATAGAGCGAACACCCATCACTTGTGCTTTCAACCATTTCGAGTAAATTTCGGCAGCACCTCCCCGCTGTTCTCCGAGTACACTGTAATAGAATAGATAATCATTTCAAAGCTGTGAAACAACGTTGAAATGAACATCTAATCTATCTTTGTACACAGAGAACCAGCGGAAAGGTACCGACGAAATATCTCGAAACGGATAAAAACACAAGTGAATGAAGGTGTTTGCTTTATACATTCCTAACTTGTCCACACGGGACAAATCTATCGGTTACCATACGATTGAATTTTCTCGTCGCATAGACTATACGACTGTTGTTAGTATCGAGCTATATCGTCCGATATTTAACAACATTCGTATAGTTCTATGTCACGACGAACATCGCACGTATGTTAACCGATAGACGGGGACTAAGTGGCACTTTTAGTTTCATATATGAGTATCGATGAGAATATGAAGGTTTCATATTATTATCGAGTATCATATATTGGTTTTAACTTGAACATCTCGAATCACTCTCTAATTATGCGTTTGTTGTGTATTCTTGTTGTATGTGTGTGTTCCGGCTGTCGGGGGTAAGGCTTCTATCCCATTAAGAATGTATAGAGCGAACACACATCACTTGTGCTTTCAATCGTTTCGAGTAAATATCGGCAGCACCTCCCCGCTGTTCTCCGAGTACACTGTAATAGAATAGATAATCATTTCAAAGCTGTGAAACAACGTTGAAATGAACATCTAATCTATCTTTGTACACGGAGAACCAGCGGAAAGGTACCGGCGAAATATCTCGAAACGGATGAAAACACAAGTGAATGAAGGTGTTTGCTTTATACATTCCTAACTTGTCCACACGGGACAAATCTATCGGTTACCATACGATTGAATTTTCTCGTCGCATAGACTATACGACGGTTGTTAGTATCGAGCTATACCGTCCGATATTTAACAACATTCGTATAGTTCTATGTCACGACGAACATCGCACGTATGTTAACCGATAGACGGGGACTAAGTGGCGCTTTTAGTTTCATATATGAGTATCGATGAGAATATGAAGGTTTCATATTATCATCGAGTATCATATATTGGTTTTAACTTGAACATCTTGAATCACTCTCTAATTATGCGTTTGTTGTGCATTCGTGTTGTATGTGTAACATGATTTTAAACCATTGAGATCAAGATTGATAGAACTGATCATCTTACATTGCAATGGCATTCATCTACCAAAAACTATTATTGCAATGGCATTCATCTATAATAATCAACAATTAAAACTATAAAATGTAGGATACTGATATTATAAAGCGTTATACGCAACATATGAATTCACATGACTGAAACATGCATAAAAAAACATGTTCATCCAAAAGAAAAGCCACTATCAACAAATATAGACAAATACGTCATAAAAACAGTAACCAATTAACAAGTTGATTAGCATCTAGATCAAGAAAATAATAGGAAAAACAATTGACTATGATCTATAATGACAAGTCTATTACCATGACTCTCGACTAACAAAGATGGCTTTTCGTCCTCGGTAGCTTGATAATTGATGGAGGATATAAACTTTTGACGCCACCTAACGAAAAGTGGACCCTCTTTTCTTCATTAATTCACTCCCTGTGTGTGTGTTTGTTTGTTTTGAATTAAAGGTCATTGATTTTAGAAAGACCTGATGATATATATGTTGAATATATGTAGGGTGATATGCATGATCACAAGAGCTTGGTGGAGGCAATAAAGAAAGTTGATGTGGTGATCTCTATGCTGGGCTACAAATATCATGAGCAGTTGGTTGATCAAGTTAAAATCATAGGGGCTATTAAAGAAGCTGGAAATGTCAAGGTAATCAACAAATATATATTTATATTAGGATAAGGAAAAGGAGAAATTTGGATTGGATAGTTGTAATATTACATATTGTTATTTTTTCACATCTTTCTTGTTTTCTGTTAATTGCACAAAACCCCCTTTTAGTTTATCCCATATAGCAATATCCCCAGCCCCACCCCAACCGAACCCTAGCCCCAGTCCCAGCCCAGCCCCAACCCCAACCGAACCCTAGCTCCAGCCCTAGCCCAGCCCCAACCCCAGCCTCACCCCAACCGAACCCTAGCCCCAGCCCCAGCCCAGCCCCAGCCCCAACCCCAGCTCCAGCCCCAGCCCCAGCCCACAACCGAACCCTAACCCTAACCGAACCCGATGCCGACGCCGACGCCGATGCCAAACCCTTACCCCTACCCGAACCTGGCCTGAACCCTAGACTACATAATCAAAATTAAAAATTATTTGAGATTTAATTACAAATCGTGCGCGCGGTGGAGGAGACGGTAGAAATCGGTGGTCGACGACGATCAGCGAAGATGGCGACGAGGCGCGGGAAGTCGACGAAGGTGTGGGAACGACCGACGAAGGTGGCGACGAGGCGCGGTGGCGACGAGAGACGCGGGAGTGTGAGAGAAATTTTGGGAATGATGAATAATTTTTCTGTGCTTTTTTTTATTAATAACCTATTTAGATGCCCCTACGGACATAACCGTAGGTCCACGGTTTGCGGCTCCATAGGGCCAAACAAAAAATTAGAACGTAAGGCACCGTAGGGATAACAATGTGGCCCTACGGATAAATCCGTAGAGGCAAGAAATATTTGTCCGTAGGGGCAAGAAATATTTGCCTCTACGGATTCCTTAGTCCGTAGGGGCAACCCCATATTGTAGTAGTGTAAAGATGGGTGACAGCTGGGGGTACCATAAAAAATGCATGCCGGGTACATTCCAGCCTAAAGGCCGATGGAGATCAGAAGAGAGCCAATTGGATGCAACTTGTTTGCGATTGGGATGCATCGTGACATATAAACGTGTGCTGCTCATGCTGCTACGATTCCCTCTGCACTCTCTCCATTTGGTCAAAATTCCATGCAAATGCAAGTAAACTAACACATTGTGGATTGATTGTCCTCCCGCTGTTTGATTAACTTAGATCAAGCTTTAATTCTACCGATATGATAGATTCCATGTAGACTATCAATTCATTAGATACAGAGTAGCTCTTCACCATATAGGATGTTAAGATAAATGTTTCATATATATTTAATCTTGTAGGGTATACACACACACTACAAGATTAAATATATATAGAAGATTTATGAATATCTTAACAAGGTGGAGACCTACTCTCTCTCTTCCTATATATATATACTTGTAGGGTATACACACACACACTACAGGATTAAATATATATGAAAGATTTATGAATGTCTTAACAACCTATAGGGTGGAGACCTACTCTCTCTCTTCCTATATATATATATATATATATATATATATATAGAGAGAGAGAGAGAGAGAGAGAGAGAGAAAGAAGAGGCTCTAGGAGGGATTTTCGTTAGACGGCGTTGAAAAATACACCTTCCAACATTTTATTCAGCGATCGGCATCCATCATCATCATTTTTATCATCTAAGCTGGGCATACACCAAATTTCACGTGATTCTTCAACCTTTTCACCGTTGGATTAGCAATGTAAAAAGTTCTATTGTCGGTAAACCGTTAGTTTCGCACCCACTAAATGAACCGTGAAAAAGTGGTAGAATCGAATAAAATTTGGTGTATCCACATCTTAGATGATGAAGATGATATATGCCAATCGTTGAAAAAAATGGTGGAAGTGTATATTTTTTCGATGCCATAGAAGTTAATTCCTTCCTATGGCACATTTTCTCCATTATTCACACACACACACACATATATATAGAGAGAGATTGTATATTGTATCTTGATCAATTATTAATAGAGAATGATGGAAGAAAGATGCCATAGGAGGTGATTTCCTCCTATGGCGTCGAAAAAATACAACATTCATCGTGTTTTCCGACGATCGGAACCCGTCATCTTCATCGTTATCATCTAAGATATGGGTACATCAAATTTCATGTGATTCTACAACCTTTTTCGCCGTTGAATTAGTGGGTTCAAAATTAACGGTTTACCGACAATAGAATTTTTTACATTGCTAAATCAACGGTGAAAAAGTTGTAGAATCACATGAAATTTGGCGTACCCACATCTTAGATGATAACGATGAAGATGACGGGTTCCGATCGTCGGAAAACACGATGGATGTAGTATTTTTTCGACGCCATAGGAGGAAATCACCTCCTATGGCATCTTTTCTCCATTATTCTCTTATTAATAATATTTTCCTCCTCTTTCAATTTCAATAATTCTTAACATGGTATCAGAGCCTGGTTGATTGATCCTGTCAAAACCCTCGTCGATCATTTTTTTTTCTTCTGATAAGTTTTCCCTACTATTTCAAATATCACAAATTCACATATTTTCTCTAGTGACTCTCTCCCTAGAGTGAACGTTATATCTGATATTTTCATTAGGATGGATACACTATTTAATGCCAAGGATTTTGGTAATGGATTAATTGCTTGAAATTGGAATACATTACTACCTGCCTTTTTAAGCGCTCATTCGATTTTTTTCTGCTGTCTTGTAATAGATTTCATCTTGTTTTCTTGTACTTGATCTATTTAACTATATTTTATTCGATTTGCAAATATTGTATTTTAATAATAAAAAAGTGGGCTTTTCATTTGGGCAAATAAAAACAATAAGCCTCTGGGGATAACATTAAAACATAAAGGGGGATAAGTTAATATACGCTCAAATTAATTCAAAGTTGTCTTGAGAAAGTTTAACACATTGCTCACTTTATTTTCCGTGATCAGCCCCTGACTGTCTTGCAAAAACATTATGCTAGGCCCAGGTCGACTTTATCAAAAATTCACCTGAAGGTGAATCAATTCATGGTTTCAAAATATTGTCGGGGAAATAATCACACGTAATGTCGCGAATGCAACAATAAAATGACATGAAAAGAAACAATATTTAGTGTCATACACCAGGATCAGTTGGATTATCATTAATATCTGCAGAACAATAACCAACACTTCTTCATATTACTATTTTTCATCACCATCAAGATATGATACATAAAACATCAAACCCTATCTATAATTTGTAAAACAGTAGCCGCCTCCATAGTAAAGCTTCTCGCCTTGCATACATACCGATCGAACGAAACACACGCCACGCGCCTGGCTGCTGATGATTCAATCTCGGCCTTTCTCAACTTTTGATCCTCGGATCGATCCAACTTCTTGTTTTCTTTTATAAAGAAAAGACAATTTATCGCCCATTTCATCTCCTCCTCATATATCCGTGATAAAACCCGTGCCTCTGCTGCCGAAACCCTCCACCCCTGCCTGCACCATCCCAATTCCCACGGCCCATTGGTCTGCTACTGTTCCCACTCCCTGCTTGCAACAAATTGCTGCTGAGAGATGAGATCCCATTTGATTCTTCCTCCTCCCTCTCATTATACTCCAAAATCTTCCTCTTGATACTCTGCTTCTCCTCCAACTCCTCCGCCTCCTTCTGTTTTGTGCTCTGAATCAATGAACACTCCTTCGGAATATACATCTGCTTCGTCTGTTGCTTGTGCCCCTTCTTCACCAAAACCTTCACCCTCACTTTGCTGCTCCCTCCGCTTCCACTCCCGTCTTCATCCACCGTTTCTTCGCCGCTCTCTCCCTCAATCGCTCTCGGATCCTTTGTCGGCCCCTCAAACACATTCATCGGAATCATCATGTTGAGTGTAGGCCGAGCACGTAGCTCTAGTTTACGAGAATCAAGGCTCTCTTGCATGAGAGCTCGGAATTCGCGATCAAAGTCTTCTTCTTCTTTGGGGTCGACCTTGACTACCTTTTGCCGGACTTGGACATTTTCGTCCTCGTCGGAGCCGGCAGGCCCACCGTCATCATCCTCGTCATCGCCGTCTGATCCGTCATCGGAGAGGAGTTCTTCCTCATGGTCAATGCTTCCAGATTCGGAATAGCTCTCGCTGTCGAGGGCTTCGTCATGGGCCTGGCCGTTCTCTTCGGCAACCCCATTTATCGTGGTTTTGCCATTGGATGTGTGGGTGGTTGCTTGAGACAGAGGCTTGCGAGACTCGGTGTCGGAATGCTTGCCACTGCTGATCTTGTCTGTTGAGCTCGTGTGCTCGTTTTCCTCGATTTCTGTTAATGCCATGTTGACTTCCTCGATGGTCAAGTATCGGATCATGTTCGGTCTCAACTCAGCAAACATGTCCTGCGTAAATTTGTAAAATGACGATAATTTTGCATTTCTCAATCAGATATATAAAAACAAACACAGCAAGGCAAGTCCAAGAGGAAGGCAGAAATGCTTTACGATTTTTATGGCCCAAACTGATTTAGTTGAAAATAGAACATTTCGGACATGTAATGAAATTTTGAGACAAAGGTTAAATAATAGATGTTCGGTGCAGCTCTCTTCAAATTCATACATAACTTTCGATCTTTTCGTCTATTAGAGGCCACGCTCACCACCAATGTGAGCTTATAGTTGACTTTTACTGTCACGGTATGCACAGGTTATCCCTTACTTTTCCATCTAGCATAACCTATATAAAATTCAAGCACTATATCTAATTTTTTGCAATCAATTCTGTGCAAAATTCTGAACTATTGATAAAGAAAACCAACTTTTAGCTGATTATGCATCCTTGCAAGAAAAAAAAATGAAGTACAGTGATCTCAATTATGCTTAAAGTAACTTGAATTATACAAGCAATATCTTATTTGTAAGTCTTGCTATAGTAAAGTGATAAAGCTTCTTGCTATCAAGCAGGAGAGTAGTGTCAAATCCTGCTTGCACACCACCAAAAGAAATAAAAGCAGTACTGGTAAGAGCTGAAAATTTTGAAAAGCATCAGATTTCTGGTATGAGGCTTAACCATAGGGGTGTGTTATGTGCTAATTAACAAGTTGTGGATGTTAAAGTGCCATACGAGGTACATATGAGGGGTTAGTGTGCGATTAACCCTAAATTAGAAAAGGCTATCCTTGTTAATTTGCAAAATACATCCATTAAGCGGTCGTTTATTCATGAGTAATAAACAATTTACAATAATTTTTCCCAAGAAAACAATTTGTAGTGTTTGTTAATGAATGTCTCCAAGTAATCCTTGACCAAATATTTTTTTTAAATAAAAAATCTTAATAGATCAATGCTTTTAAATTAAATACCCATCAAACCCTTTTCATTAACCGGTATACATATTGTATGTTTATTAAAATAAAAATTAAAATATAGTGTTGATAATCATTGCATCGTTAATAAATTAAGAAACCATTTCCCCATCTGTTACCAAGATTTGAAATACATGGCGAAGTTTCAACGCTGTGTGATGGCGAACTGGACGATACGACATCCCACCTTTAAGTCACACAACAAACCATCTATGTATTCCAATTTAGTATGAAAAAAGAGTGATGGTCGGTTTCTATAAAGTAAAATTGCCACTTAATCAATGCCATTTATTCTAGCAAGAATTCTTTTCTTATAGCAACCCTATATTCTAAGGCCTCGGACTCTCAGCAAAAATGGAGAACCTTACCACTTGAAAATGGATTTGGTGCTTACAATCAATTATACTGCAACAAAGTAACATTACTGACCTGAATGTCAAACTCAATATCCAGTGGTAATGGACCTTTGCTAAGCACATATCTTTGAAAATATACCAAGAACCTATCAAGCTTTCTTTTTGAAGAGCCTCTATCAAAGTAGTGTCCACATGTCTGAAGAAGTGTTGTAATCATCCTGATCCGAAAGCAATCTTCTGGTGGATCCAGTACATCTTGCTTCAAACAAGAATAAAAAAAGTTGCTATAAAATTGGAGAATGCAGTAATTTCCTACCGACATAAAACTTGGAAGGAAAAAAAAAATAGTGAAACTCAAAACACTAATGTCACATACACAAGCATAGCATAACATACCATATGTCATAATGACAAGAAATCGTGAGGAAACAGAAGGAACATGGTACATACCAAGCCTAAAGATCATGTTGGACCTAACATATGTTCTGGGAGAGCTGCTGGATGACTTCCTACTACCCTCAACTGTTTTTCCTATACTGTATTTTTACCTATTTCCATTTTGT
Organism: Agapanthus africanus; assembly: GCA_030015575.1. NCBI lineage: Eukaryota > Viridiplantae > Streptophyta > Magnoliopsida > Asparagales > Amaryllidaceae > Agapanthus > Agapanthus africanus. The sequence goes on along the minus strand of JASDDO010000024.1, from coordinate 134,430,148 downwards.
GCCTGCATTGTGCTCCCATTTGTGCGCCCCCGCCTCTAACAAAACCATCGTATCATACTAAAATAACGTGAAAATAATCAAGACATGCCGAAGAAAGATTCTTGCACACAAAAGCCAAGAAAATACATGCAAACAATTCTTTATGGATCACTCTATTATGAGTTTATGACAGATGATAGCAAAGTGCATGTCAGATGGATTTTAAGAGATTCTGCTTTTATCACTGTTGTGTTTATTTCAGCACAGCACCATGTCGACTGCTGTTGACACCTGACAATATATAATAACTAGATAGCTTACGTCAGTATTTTTATGCCCTGATAATCGAATGCAAAATGACGTAATAAGTGATCATATGCAAACCGAGGCACAAGTAATATATGAGTAAAAATTTACTGCTGCCTTGGAGGGTTGAATAGAATGAATGCCATCTAGAAAATTAAAATTGTTATGCATGATTTCATTAAATAACGAAAGAAATTTGAAGTTGAGAAACAATAACAGGTGAACGAAAACCATTCAGGTAGAAATAAAGAATAGTCAGAACAAAACAAAACAAAAATATTATGGCCTGGGGTAATAAGTGAATGCAAACCTAAGCTCAAGTAATATATAAGTAAAAATTTACTGCCGCCTTAGTGGGTTGAATAGAATGAATGCCATCTAGAAAATTAAAATTGTTATGCACGATTTCATTATATAATGGAAGCAATTTGAAGTTGTGAAACAATAACAGGTGAACGAAAATCATTCAGGTCGAAATAAAGAATAGTCAAAACAAAACGAAACAAAAATATTAAGGCCTGATAATGTTAACATAAACTTGCCCCACTTTATCAACAGCTTCGAAGAACATAAAGTTGCTTGTAAATGAAGTAACAACAGGCAAAACCCACAAATTAAAAAGACAATTGTAAGCACTGGTGACTACTGAACCTCTAACAACTCACAAGATTTTTGCTCAAAAAAAAACTCAAAAAATTTATTAAATTTGACGTCAACTTCAATAAGGTAACATTGGCCCTCATGCCATGCAAAACAAGGGGCAGCATACCAAACAGTATACTAGCATTCAGCAGACGCATGAACATGCAAAAATCTCCATGATGCCTTGGTTGAAACCTGGGATAAACAATGGTTGAATATAGACGACAAATTGGATATCAGTAAAATGAATCTGTCAATCATGGAATATGAAGGACAGCATTTGAAACAATAGTCTGCATTCAGCCAGTGTTGGTTTAAAGCTAGTAAAAGGAGTGGTTGCATAAGGTTTATGAATCCAGAATAATTCCAAAATAGATATGAATGAAATTAATTCTTAAAGAATCAGCTATAAGCATAGATATGCTATAAAGTCCAGAATGTTGGTCAACAAGGAAACCAAGATTGTCGAAAGTGGAAAGCAAGTGAACCATTATCGCACCGAGAAGCATGATTCTGTAAATTCATGACTTCACAAGAGTAAACTTAGATAATAATATCGTAAGCAGCTATTTAACAATATATCATAGTGTGTAGTGAATAGGAAGGACAATGGTCATTAATATGTTGTCAACATCAAACTAAAACAAGGAGACCAGCTGATCTCTAAAAAGATGAGCTCTCTCCTCCAAAAATAATAATAATAATAAAATATATAAATAAACCGTGTGTGTGTGTGTGTGTTGGGGGGGGATTGATGAACTTTTTGTATAGGCTGCAGTTTTTAAAATATCGGGATATTAAATGACTTTAGAATTTATGCTTGCCGCAAATTAGGGGAAAATTTAAGAATAAACAAAACAATATTGGTAAGATCTACGAAGTTTGTGTTGCTAGGAGAAGGATATGTCATAACTTAATTATGAAACCAAAGAACAGGAGTCAATGTTAAATAGAAAAGAATAATTATGAGAGCAAAGAACAGGAGTTAATGTTAAATGAAAAAGAAATAAAAAGAACTTACTTCTGGTGTCCCATGACCGAAAACAATTATTAGATATAATGTCTCAAATATCACAGATGAATCAATATGCTCGTAGTTATATAGCTCTCCTAAGAACCGCATATGAGCAATGCGCCTTTGCTGCATAGTGTAATCATTCAATTCCAGCCCCAATCTAATCTCCTCCAGAACCTGAATTCAGTAAGGTAAGTGTTACAACCATATGTCTTAAACAGTAAATAACATATGGAAACAATGGGAACATAAACAACAGAAGGTGACAAAGAACAAAATACCATCACCATTAAAATTCAAAATTATTAATAAATATCATGTATAAGGCCTTGATCTTAAGCTGTACTGTCAGAGAATATATATAAAAATTGTAGAAGGCGGATGGCAAAGTGAACAGTATTCCTAGAAACTATGTTTAGGGAGTTTTCCTTCATAATGAAATCATTTTAGTAAAGAGACTCACCTGCAACCAGGCAAAGCATAACCTCATATTCACACCAGTTGTACATTGTTATATATCTATGATACAAATGATGTGAAGGATATAATGCAAAATACCATGTGGTTGATTCATCGACAAGCCTGCCCATATGCAACAACTCCTAAAGCAAGCATAGCAAAGAAACAGTTGAACCAGAGTCATCGTCTTATTAATACTCATCCTCCCAAAAGAGATCTAGATGTCAAAAAGCGGACCACAACCTTCTCTATGCTATAGATTTCCCCTTGATCATACTTCAAACCGTATCACATAGACATTCCATCCTTCGCCCATACAACCGTAACTCTTTTAGGCAATAATTTACTATAAGGGGATATCATACATGAGCAATTGTGAGAATGTAATGTTTGTTGCCTATAAATGTCTAATCTTCATAAACATAATCTAGAAAGAAAGTTTATAACCAAAACTACGAAGGAGTAATCAAGCAATTCTAGTATCATATCATGATATCAACATGTTCAGCATATAGAAGCACAATATAAATAGACAGCTTCAGTAATTTCAAAGGACTTTGCAGGTTTTGATTTCAGATATTGCAATTCTAAATTAAAAAGAAGAAAATTTAGAAACTTTAGTGTGATGAAAGGATCGAATGATCAATCCGAATAATACTTTTCTTCCTGTAATGGTGTTGGGATAGGGTAGGTCAACAAAATGGGGCCACTATATTCATATATAGGGATTGGAACAAAGAAACTTTTTATTAGTTAAGATGCCACTTAGATCTATGGACAACTGGTTTCAAAATCGTAGGAATTTGGGTGCCGCTTGTTTTAACCATATAAATATAGATGAACAGTTATAATCATCAAAACAAGGAAGATGTTTCACTTATAAAGTGGTGCATGGATTGGTTATAGATCTATATGGATCGTGCTTGTAAGATTGAGATTCGGTATATTACTATATAGGCCTCTGGGTTGTGGCATGTTAAGTGATAAGATAAGCAAGCAGTTAACATGAGCACAGGAAGAGTTGGTCTCTAATATTATTTTAAAAACGATAAATCGGTATTGAACAAGTTGAGACATTCCTTTGTTTCATCTAGGACAACAGTCGATCTGTTTCTCTAGTTCTGAACTGTATTCACAATGGATAGAATATGCCCTAAAACATTTTCATTATATTGTTTTCCCCAAAAATATGCCGGCTTATTATATTGAATGTGATATGCAACAAAGGTTGTTTTCTTGCCCATATCTATTTCAGATTCAAGGATATTTAGAATATTAACAGTGGTCGGGTCAAAATTATCGATATGACATTATGTATGAATATTATGAGAAAAAATGATGAAAATATACTCGGGGCCGCATTCTTGTAGAAAATCTGATATATGAAACTGACCTCGTCCACAACTGCTACAGCGAATTCGTCGTGGTAGCGACTAAGGCCCGCAGTGAGAAAAGCAATCAGATGCACCTGACTATACTTTCCCTTGTGAACCTTCAAAAAGCATTTCAATAAGTACGGTTCACATTCACTCCAAGGTAATTTCCGAAGTTGCCTGAGGACATGCTCAACAGACAACTTATCAAGATCGGAGAAAAGCAACTTTCTGATATACTGCAAGAAATAAAAATACAAAATGTAAAAATGTCTTCAGAGTAAAAATGTCTTTAGAACATAAATATAGTTAAAAACAGGTAGTAATGCCAAACCTGATGCAAAGGGGGCCGAACTTTTGAAACCCGAGCAGATCGTTCAGGTGGTTTGCACAAGTAGTAAGCATTTTCCACTAGAGTACTATGACGTGGATCCAAATTTTTGACATTTTTCAAACGCATCAGTATCTCCAACATGTTTGCCATGCGAATTGTTGTTTCAGGCGATCGGTAAAGAAATCTCCCACATGTTTCAAGAAGGTTGCAGGCTACATCAATGTTGTGATGAGTGAAGTCATCCAAGCAGGCCTGCATGTGAAGCTGAATCAACCTCCGAAGGAAAGATATAAAAGGTCATGCTTATGGTTGTGTTAAATATGTTCTTGAACATTGACAAACTAATTAAGTAAGAACTTTGATGCACATTACACATAATCTATAGCATCAGGTATTTTTGAACAGTCATAGCCTCAAAGCTGATACGAGTGTTGCTGCTTAAAAAGCAGCAGCGTACCAAACAATGCAAGGAAGAAGAAAAACAAAAAGGCGTATGATGTATGCCAGTCAATAAGACTAGTCAAAGAGCTGTCAAACTAAATTCTGAAAAGTTAAGTAAACAGTAGATGCTCAAAAGCTTGAACAGGTGGATTTAAAGTTATGCTCAAGCCATGTAAAAGCACAAACGAAACTTATCATCAAAAGTGTTGCAACCTCAGCACTTCAATGCTATAAAGGTTGGAATTGGATTAACAAATACAAGTTATAGAAATATCATTTGTAAAGGCTACAAACACTATTCTATAAACTGCAAAATAAAAAATATATATTATAAATGTAGTTAGAAGCCTAGTTCATGATTGAAACCTGTTGAAACTAGAATCCTAGAACACTTTCTTCCCGCTTTTATATATTTTTCCAGTAGTAATTCTAGGTACTATTGCATGTAATATCCAATATCCACCAGCACCCACCCACCCACGCATGCACAGTTTGAACTTGGCTCTTTGAAACCTATACAGTTTGATATATACTTTAACATCCTAGTGCATTTATACGATATTTTATTTGGGGTATTTCAAGTCTTGCGACTGTTTTCTTGATTATTATTGTTTTTGGGTGCGGATAATGCATTTGGTATCTGTTTAATATCCGACCCGACCCATATGCTTGAAACCCATTATGGTTCTCGATTACGTCATATATTTGCTAGTACAGAGGATCCATGCACATCTAGATTCTATACACTTATATGATATATTTGTTATCCGCATATCTTTTAAATAATACAAATAATAGCTAGATAATATATTTTGATATTTAGCATGGCATGTTATCATACCTCATATCATATGTTTGCACGCATACATCGTGTTCATGTCCAGATTGATAAAACAGACTCGTTGGGATCGTTACATGTATTTACGTAGATCCGTATTTAGAGGTATGCATTTTTATTAACCGGGCATCGCATCATGGTTTTAACTTGTACGTATATTATCCATATTTTAAAACTAGATTTTTAGAAGAGACCCGGGTATTTTTCGGAGTATTTGATATTAGCTGTATACTTCGAGAAAAAATATATTATAATATTTCTTAAAAACTTAAAATATATCAGTTCATATATATATATATATATATATATAACTAATTAATAATTCCTATTCTCTCACCTCTCACCGTCACTCTCTCCTATATATATAAATATATATAACCTAATTTATTAAATAATCAGCTCTCTCTCCTCTTTCTTCTTCTTCCTCGCGACGAGAACTCAAACCCAAACCCTAGCCCCTCGCCTTCGCCGCCGACCTCCCCACAATCTCGCCGACCCCGACCTCGTCTCCTCGCCCTCACCACCCTCACCGTCTCCGCCTTCTCCTCCTCTCTTCTATCCATCCCCAAGAACTCACAGCCAACCCAAGAACCCCGACGCCTGCACCCCTCACCGCCGATCACCTCACCCCGTTGCCGCCCTCATCACAACCTCCACCACCTCTTCTTCCTCTCCTTCATTCCCCGACAAGATCCCTGCACCGTGCAAACCCCCGATGACCGGCGACCCAACTGCAGAAACCCAACCTTGCCGGAGACCTCCCTGTCGTCACCCACTTCACTGCCTTCACCTTCTCATCCCTCTCTCCAACTCCCGACACCACCACCATCCTCACCACCCTAGAACCCCCAACAGCAACTCGAGAAACCCATAGCCACCTCGTCACCGACGGCGGCCCTCGTCGTCGTCAAGCCGTCGCCTCGCCCCTTTCCTCTACCTCTGTCCCCAGAACTCAACACCAGAACCAAACACCAGCGACCACAACCCCATTCTTCTTTTCTTTCTTGATTTCTTGATTTTTCCGGCCGTCTCGCCTGAATCGCACGCGTCGCCGACGATCCGGACGACCCAGTCATCGTTATCGTCCAGCTTAGTCATCGCGTCACGTCTTTGATCAGCCAGGTCTAATCCTGCACGCGCATGAGTTGCATCGCGACGTTTATCCGACGTCGAACGTGACGTACGTACACCGACGTGAGATCCGATCAAGCAAGTTTAACTTGTAACATGCTATGTTACTATATTGATATCTATATGAATAAAAATAGTACATGTGCTTTATTATTCATCAACTATAACCGATTTACAGTATTACGTTGTCCGTTGGTATCCGTACCGATAATAGTATATCTGATTGCATGCCGGAACATCATGATATCATTATACTACTATATTAGTACAACATGCTATCTAGTTTACATCATACTTGGTAATAGATATATAAATGTTATTACAGATAGATACATATGCATCCTAGTATCAGTTTGGTTACCGTGTTCCGATATTCGTTATAGTTTCATATTGGATATCTATTTGATACATATACATCACATAACATGTTCACGACACACTACTTGACTTGTTACTTAAATCTTGTTACTAATACCAACAATATTGACATGTTGTCCTGACGGACGTGACTTGTTATCTGCATAGACAAGAACTATACATACTTAATCATGTGTTGGCATTAGATCTATATTGGCAATACCTGACTTGAACACAAACCTAGAGAAAAATGGGAAAATCAAGAATGTAACTGAAACGTGACTCAAGAGGATATTACTACTTGTTTGCCGTTTTTCCGGGCGTTACGGAATAATCATTACTTGTTTGCCGTTTTTCCGAGCGTTGCGGAATAATTACTTGTTTGTCGTGGTCCCGTAGGGAATGAACGGGATATATACTGTTGGGTTATGATGGGGATTACATTAATTGATTTCAAAGAATTTTAGAATAGATAACCTCGAAGCACAGTTTTAGGTTACACATCACACATCACATACATACACATACCCCACTGTTTCATATCTGTATTATTTATTTATATTCATGCTTACTTATATCGTTATATCCTGGATTATCACTGTTATTTGGTATTATGACGCACTGACATCTGGGTTTTGCATGGCCTAGTTTCTTTACCTTTGTCGCAGGAAGATCAAGAGTACTTTAACCATCAAGCAGAGCGATGAGGAATTAAACATGTGTTTTAAAGATGTTTAGTTTAGTTTATTTCCGCAGTTTTATTTCTTTGATGTGAGCCCATATTGGGACATGATTCAGATGTTGTTTATTAAATTTGATTCGTTTCCACTTATGCATTTTCTTGACTCTATTTACTGTGGCAAATGGACATGTACTAGATAAATTTTATATTTTACTGTTCTTGATATCCTATAGACAGTCATAATGTGACTGTGGATGGATGTTTCCTAACCACAGGTAGCATGGTTGGCTCTGTCACATGCCGTTGTATGCGCATTTTGGGAAACGGGACGTGACATATACAACAACAAGACTTTATTCCAAAGGCTCAATATATTTAAATCTCAAATTGTGAATCAAGTCTATTCATCATTGATCTTAATCTACAAGAATTAAATTCTTAGCATGTACAAAAATATTATTGATGTTGATTAAAAATTTCTGAATGGATCAGGTGAGCATCCATATATATCTTAACAGTTCGCTACTTTCACTCTGCATAGGCAAGACAAGTCATTCAAATTCTGGATTTTTTATCATTCAAAATGTATATTCCTTTTTCTAATGCAACAAAAGAGTAAACTAAAGATTATGTACATTTTCTGTCAACGGTCAACCTTTTAGACAGAAACAACAACAAAAGTTCTGGGGTTGGCTTTCATAGAGTTTCTCAACCTATTAAGCCAATTTAGTACAACCATATTGATCTGTTCCTGGATTCGCTATTACCAAGTATGAATATTGAATCATATCTAAACAAAATCCACGTTTATACAGTGTATCTGCTAATGAAAATTAAAAAAAGTTAAATTTATATATCCTGTTACACACACACACACCCCCACACACACAAAGGCAAAATCATAGCTTTAGAAACTGCAGTAGCATTAATATACATCTGTATCCTCTAACAGACTTTCATTACCATGTAACTGCATCGCCCATAAACAAAACCATGTTTAGTGCCTTTCTCTACATCTTAAGTCAATTTCTCCACTTAGGGACTTCCTCTAATAATTGGGTTCTAATAACACTTGATTAAATAGACAATATCTAATTTTTTTATCATTTACAGGCTTCACCCTCATCCCACATTATCATTTTCATCTCCCAGAGAATTTCCAAAGTCAATTGAACACGTCAACCAAAGAAGACCTTAAGATTACTTGATGCTTAAACAAGAAAACAATTTCAACGTGCTATTTCCATGATACTGACTTGCTCTATTGAATGCAACTTCAGAAATTTTACTTGATGTTACATAAATTAAGGAACATAATGTCATGACATTCCAAAATAGTGGTCGGTTCTATTGGATGCATCAATCTTAATCAGTCAATCCTGTATCGATGATCAAGTGGTGAAAAGATACTGTCGAGCACCTACCTAGAAAAACTTTTCCTGGAGGCATTCATTTGTTCTTGTTTAGGCTCATCCTTTTTGTATTTGGTTTAGTAAGTGCACTTTCACATGTAGAAAAAGAAGTCTGATCAGCTAATCAAGGCTAACTAAATGCAGAACATCATGGTACGAGGAACGTATAGTAGACATGGTACCCGCCATGAATGAAACAAGATCTGATAGGATATGCTTCTTCGATTGTTGAGAATGAACAAAATAAAATAAGGGATGGAACGAAAAGCTATTTTCAAATATCACAAAATTGGAAGAGACTATTACTAAAAACTTACACAACAGTTTTTCAGTATTATACAATGAAAATAAGTCCATGCTATTTTTTCTTTTCCTTTTATTTTTCCTTTTATTTTTATTGTTGAGTTATAAGGTATAGCCAACAAATGATTATAACTTCAAAACTTTTTCATCCATAATTTTTGTTCTCTTTCTGTTGCTACTTAAACTCCAAGTTAGCATCTTGAACACTTTCGTTGAGCAAACAAACAGGTTCTGAGAAACAGTGCAACTTTCTCCTAATCTAGTGACTTTCTACTTCCCTACTATATTTTTTCTTTAGGATGGTCAATTAAGCACTAAAAGTTAGCAACAGAAAACCTAACAGACTTCTACAACTAAGAGAGTGAAGGATAAAAATTAAGCCAAAAAATTAATATTTCATAAAGCAGGTTGCCACACAAAGAAGTAAATAGCTCTATGAACAAACGGATCACATCAAGTTATAGGAAAAACCCACATCTTCTTAACCCAAAATGGAATGGCTGAGGGGAGGTTCCTAGGGATTCCATCGCCTTAACTGAAGCCTGCCTTCAGGAAACTGGGATGTGCAGGTTTTTGTTGGGGAAGCCTGGCACCAAGTCAACTAAGCAGTTAGTTAGTTCAGTTGAATGGAAATCAAATCCCCATCGATGTGGATGTGCTACACTCGATTTTGATCGACTGCTTATTCTTACCAACTTTTCCTATTTGAGCTGTCGACGGAATTAAGAAAAAAAGTCAACACTTGTTGCAGGAGCCAGGAAGTAAGAAAGCGACCAGAGGGTTATTTTGACTTATTTATGGAATCATGCCCCCTTCCTGCTGAGCGGAGGCATCGGTTCGAATCCGGCTCATTGGGGGTACAAAAACAAAAAAACAAAAAACTTTTCCTCCTGCAAACCGTTAATGAGCCAGCCAAATCCTCCTTCGTCAATCCCAACCCAAATACATATGAAATGCATGGCTCCTGAGAGTCTGTTCACGCACATTATGGAGAAACCCTTTCTATGAATCGCTAGAAATATGTGAAGTGTATGGCTAACTCAACAGAAGATTTTTCTAATTATAAAAACAAAAACATGTGCATATTTTGACAAATGATTCCTATAAAAGCAGCCAACGAACCAGAGCAGAATAGTCTAAGACTATAAGAAAGCAACCGACAACCTAATATGCAAAGGCTCATACCTTTAAGCAACTGAAAACAAGACCTGCAGGTGCAATCTTGAATTTGCATAACTCCCCAATAAACCTGATGTTTTTAATCTTTGTTTCAATATTTGTTTGATCCTGGAAAATAGCATAAAAAAAAGCAATTTAGCATGAAGAATCCCAAGCCATTTAAACTCACTCATTTCTCTCTATAAAGCAGGCTAAATAACAATAACTTTTTCATCCAAAAAAAAAAACAATAACGGTAACCTCAGACAAACCTTCTTGTTTATCAAATAATTGAAATCCTCTTCAAGCATTGCTAGAAGCATCGTTGGAACATCTTTCATACAAGTTGACAAAGTTGCAACCAGACGAGAATAGTGTGGTAGCAACTCCAAGGAGGTTCTTGGGACATTAAACAAGGCTCGAACAAGTTTCTTACGATTTGATTTCGAGTTCAGATAGCAAAATTCCACCTAAGAAACAGTTTATTTATCCGTAAATTTAGTCAATCATCTACTGGGTCATAAAAAAAAGTAGCTAAGAGAAAAGGTATTAATAATTACCGTCAACTGATCTATAAGATCACGGTTTACACAACCTGGAAGTCTCTGCAAGAGAGCATCCAAGCTTGTCCCATCCAGTGTTTTCCCTTTATCCTTCTCATTTTCTCCCTTTTTCTCAGCATCTTTATCTTTTGGTTTTTCTTTGTCCAATTCTTTACCCTTTTCCCTGTCTTTTTCCTCCTTATCCTTCGCTTTTTCCTCTCCTTTTCCTTTTGGAGACAATTCTGAATCAGCAGCAGTGTCGGAAATGTCATGTACTTCTGAATCTTGTGGCTCCAAAAGAGTTTCCTTTAAAATACAACTTTGGTATTAGTTAACAAAGAAACCAACATGGGGGAGGGGGGGGGGGGGAGGACTTTAAAATAGAAACAAAAAGAAATACGTATAGTGCTTCCACCAAAGCATTTGGAGTGACACATGTTGACAACACTTGCCTTCAGCCGCTGCTGCCAATAAAGGCACTGCTACCAATAAAAAGATATTATGCTGAATGAAGCACCAATTGGAATAACATGTTCTGGATAAACAAGGTAAAGAGCCAAACATGAACAGCATGTCGCTTAAGTTGGTGATTGGCTGGTCTCTCTAGGTGCTATGGATACTGTGCAATTGTTGGAGGAAATTTAGTATGCTGGAAGGGCAAAAAGCCGAGTGCATATCAGATCTACTGCAGAGTCTGAGTAGAGGGTTATGAGTAACACCACTTGTGGGTTTGTGTTGCTTGGAAAATTGGCTTAAGCCCAGTTCTGCTATGAGATTGTTTTGCTAGAACAAAATGACTATATATATTGCATCTAATCTGGTTTTCCATGAGAGGGCCAATCACATTGAGGAAAAGTCTTATTCTTATGTAAAATCTGCTAATAATTGGTAGAATCTCTTAGAAAGCCCTTCGTAGACTCTTTGCAAAGCCCCTACATAGATCTGAAGTGAGTTGTTAATGTGACGAGCTCCACACGTATGATATGTATGTCCCAATTTTGGATGGGGTGTTAAGATAAATATACATATGATACATATTAGATGTAATAGTGAGAGAAAGCTACTCTAGTAATCTTACAGCTTACTAACATATATTATAATGAATTAAGAAGATACTAATCACTATCTTCTCTCTTTCCCACATTCTCTCATCTCTGTTGTCTCTCTCTAACCTAAACCCTAATCAATAAAATAGATTTCGACCACAATACGTTATCAGGATTGTTCAGCTGTCGAAATGGCTAAATTTCTCTATATAAAAAATTGCATGCCCTTACAATTTTTTGCAGCACCAAAATATCATAATTACCATTGTGCTTTAGTTTCCTACGTGCTTAACAGTAAATAGGAAATTACGATAATACCTTTAATTCCTCTTTCTTTCCAAATTGCCCTAGTTCATTTCCTCCTATTTTTTGACACAATTTCTAACACGGTTGAACAGACCCATGGAGTAATTCAAGTCTGGTTTGAAGGATGTAATCAAGATCAGGTGCTCACTGTGATCGGGGAAGGATCAATTCATTGGAAACACAAAAAGGGTCTGCGTGGTACTGCCTCGCCTGCAAATTAATTCCGTTTCATTTCACCCCAGGTTGTGGATGGCGAACTTAATTGCCCTCAGCAAACTAATTCCAATTCCTTCTTACCTCATGAATCAAATTCCACACTGATCAAACAACTTCAGGAAACCATGGTTTCAAGAAACCCGTAATGTCCAAAAGGAGCAAATTGGGAGAAAGAGTATAGCAAAGTGAGTCCAATAGTGCAGTTTTCAGTTATATATTAGATTCAGCATTTGATGTAGGCGGCAGCAAGGTAATGCAGGATTTTCAGGGTATTGCTTCCACATTTTGCCTCTGGAAAAGGCAAGCAACATCCAGGTTTAGCTTCCGCGGCACTGAAGCTGTGGGAAAGGCATTACATGAGCAAGAGACTGGCAAATGCCTTCCAAATTTTAGAGGAACAAGCAAGACTGATATCCTCTTCTTTGGCCGTGTGGAATGTTGAAAAGGCGGAAGAGCCATCCACTACCAGTACCCTCAAATAAGCTATGGAAGCATTTGTATGTGGAGAAACAAGGCCCATGAAACTAATGAAGGTAAGGAGTTGGATTTCTAGTTAGAGTTAGGATTTTAGGAAATGCAGTGCATTTTAAACTTATTGGACATTACTATTCAGCTCGAGCCTGCAATTGTCTAAGAAAAGTAACTTACAATTCATAATATTTTGACAAAAGGTTAACAGAGGGTATCAGACTGCTTAGCGAAAACTGATAAATTTAAGAACAGTAAAAAAATGAGGCAACGGGGCCTGCAGGGGCCCTATAGGCCCAAACTCCAGTGACCTCTCATATGGGCCAGTGGGACCCTCCGGCTATTTTTGCAGTTAGGCCCCTGGATCCCACTGGCCCATGTGAGAGGCCACAGCAATTTTAGGCCTGTAGGGCCCCGTTTTCTCTTTTTAAAAATAGGGGATTAAAATGTAAAGTTAGGTAAACGTTTTAGGTAGCTTATAGCAATTTAGCCATGAATGGATGTTGTGGCTTCCTTGGAAACTTTTAGGTGGCTTGGACACTTGAGAAAATATGCAAGAAATTCATGGACGAGGGAAAGAAGAATCATCAATACAAGGTAGATATGGACAACAAACAGCAAATCTAAAATGAACGTGAATGGCAGAATGAAAGGTTTGCCCATAATAGCCCAGGAAAGTGCGGTAGTAAAAAAGAATGCAGGGACAAATTTGTTCTATTTTGCCAATTAATATGGCTCTATGTTCTCATATCGAATCTAGAATGAAGGTACTAGTTGCAAGGACTTTCTATCCGTGCAACGGAAAATGGTATGGTTTCGGACTGTCATGGGATTCATGGAATTTGCAGTATCAAGTTCTTTTGACTTTAGTTTTAAAAACGATTACAGATGTGCAAATCCAATCTTCCTATCCTTTATGATATTCATAAAGTTATATAATGATGATTTACCTCATCCTTGCTATTGGTGGTATTCATGCATTCCAAGGATCCAGATTAGTTAAGTATCTAAAATTTAATTATAAGTCCACCAGGGATAAGGCCCCAAGTATTACTTCCTTGTCGTGATCTCTTTTGGATCATGACTCATGATCTATGAAATAAAAAAAATCAAACCCTGGATCTCAAAGTTCAAGCCAAAAAAATGAAAACAAAAATGGTCATATTATGCATTAACTTTGAATCCCCATCTTAATACAAAGCAGTAAAGAATTCTTATGATAATCAAAAGATTTTCAAAAATATGTTGATATTAATAAAAAAATCAAGTGGGTTAACTATAGTCAGTCGCATTCTTACACTTGGTTGTTCTTGTGCCTTCAAAAGCTGTTCATTTGGCTTTGATTCTGCTTCTCCCAATAATACAGCAGGAACAAATGCTCTGGACAAAATACGTTAACTCATATACATATCAACAGGATCTTTTTCTATTAACTCAGATATAGTGTTGTAAAATAATATTTCATGAAGAATGAAACATGAGATAAAAAGCATGTACCAAAACACACCTGAGATCAGGTAAGAACTCATAGAACGCCCTTGTATCTTCATCATCCCATATAGGTTCAGGAACTGAAGATTCCTTTCCAGAGGCAGATGATACATCAGCTCCTGTGGAAACCCTTGTTGTATGCCCATCATCTGGCATAACAGGAGGTTGCAAATCAAGGGCCTCTGCTAAACTGTCATATAAAAAGATAATTACATGAAACAAATGACAGCACAAAAACTAGCAGAAAAAGATATAGTAGTAGAAAATCCTCTTTTGACAACTGCCAGTGGTCAGGCAGATTTCTACAATTCCTGGATGAAGAGAAGCGAAAAAGCAAAATTGCAAAGGCCATATCAAAACATTGCCCAAAGAAACAGGTATAAATTGTTTCAAAACACAAATGGCAGATACACAGTACATAATTTCCATTCATGGCAAAATTAACCAGAAAACCACAGAATCAGTTGTCATGTGTTGTTTTATCACTAACTATGTCGTTCAATGATTTGATGAAAGATGTATTTGTAAGAGTTTGAATATGCATGAGAAATACTCAAGTTGTCTGGAAGCAAACAGACACATAAATTTAAATATGCAAGTCAATAAGTGTTCTACACTTTAAAGAGGCTAGAGAATAAGTTCTCTAAGCTTTTAAGTAATTAGACATGAATTTTTGGAGAGAATACAACAATTACGACAACAGAACCCTACCCCAGATGTTTGGAGTCGGCTGCACGAATCCTTTTCTTGCATTTAGCTCTATTACAGGTAATCTCCTTAGGTAACCTATCTAACATATCCTTAAAAAGTGTTCCATGCATGTTCATTTCAGCTTACCAGTAGTCCACTTTGCTCCATTAGTCCAATAACAACGATGTTATCACTGATCATTGATCTCCACTGCCCAAATCATCTCAACCACTCTCCTTTATTTTTTATCCTTCATGAAAATTGCAAGGTACCGCTAACTTTGTATAGATGCGGTCATAAAATATTGCTGCTCAATCATAAAATATTGCTAGTCCTATATCCTTTTCAAGCAGCCAATTAAGACATTATATTAAGAAGAAAAAGTACCCAAGCTATTGCATGAATAAGGTGATATCTTAAAAGTCTGGCACAATAAATTATAACTCCACGGGCTTCAACTACTGATTTTTGCCCCTCTCGATGGTTCTATTAACCAAATGGGTCTTACATCTTACATCTATTGAGAATCAGTACAAGACGCAATGTTTTTGGGAATTTGCTTGATAATTGATTTAACATTATATAATTCTGAAAGCAGATCGTCGACATCTAAAAAATTGTAAGCATGCAACCTGCACATTATAGCATTTGACAAAAATTCAAGCAGGGGAAAATGTATAGGATCAGAAAAATTAATGGGGCAAACAACTTACGAAGAAACGCCTCGAAATAAATGATCATATGATTTTCGCAGCTTCTCATATGAAGTCACATTCTCATCATTCAGCTCCCCTCGAGCATTTAAGATCTTAGCATTGTCGAGTTCCATTAACCGAAGTGACTGCCCACAATTGAAAATCAGACTGTAATCATTAAGCTACTACTGAAATAGTAAAAGGGCCACATTGTAACCAGGAGGGTATGATGATTAAAGTTGATCAAGGAAGCATATGAAAACAACACAATCAATTCCAACTTACAGTATGCTCGGACTGAAGGAGCTCCGTAACAGAGTCATAATATGATTGGAATGCTTTCTTGAATAATTTCTTCTGATCAGCTGTGACATTAAGGCCCCTGAAGAACTGTTTCAAATAAGCAAAAAGTCAACTGGAGAAATCAAAAATCAAATCAGTAACAACGAAAATTATATAATGCTAGTTTTTCTTTTTGATGCCGGACAGCTGCTAAATGTGGAAAGTTGTCCGATCAAAAGACGAATAATATACCAAGGAATTTTTTGAGATTAGTTTGTATCCATAATTGAATCTCTTTTCTTTTCATCAGCAATATCAATTTCACAACACCTAGTTCCAAACCTATATACGAAGTAGCATGGGTTCTGATACAGATGCAGGACATGATACAATCCAGATTCGACACTTAGTAATTTTACAAAATTCTAGGATACCATTCACTAGGATACGCTAGTTTTTTATTTGTTTGCTTAAATTTACAATATAACAAAAATTGAAATTTTTAGCATATCTGAACTAAGAATACGAAAAACTAAACAAACATATGTTTGCTTCTTAGTTATTTATGCATGTTTTATACATTTAAAATACAGAATTGATTTTAGGATGTCTATCAAAGAGTCCCGCAACTATTTGATGATTACAATTGAATCCGATAAGGATACGAAACCATGGATTCGTCACCTCGACAACAAATCCATGCAACACAGCCAATATATCCCCAAAAATGATTGAGCCTTCATACGCGCTAATACGGCATCAAACAAAATTAGCGGACACAGGAGAGTATAATATGTGTCGAGTATTAAACAAGGGTGTGGGTGTGGGTCACACACTTGCATGTGTGTCGGTACTTGTTCGTGTGTGTGTGTGGAGAGAGAGAGAGAGATGGTAACGAGTGCCACAGGAAGAAACTATAACCCTATGACGGTCAAAAGTTAACTGCGGGGTATTTTTCTGGATGATTGACACTATCCATCTTGAGTTTCATGGCCCAAAACACAAAAAAGCAAATAGCATACGACTTTCAGTTCCATACCCATTGCACATTGAAGTAAGGATTCAAAATCTTCCATTATCCGATAATCATGAATTTTGCAAGTATTTGATGCAAGAAAAACAATCATAAAAAATCAAACAAACTAGTGTGTCTATATTTTAGGTCATGGAGATCAACATGAATGGAACCGAATATACGGTGGAATTTGATTTTTGATCACCTCATACCAATAAATCTCATGCAGTGGCATGAGATGGTAACAAGTGTCATAGGAAGAAACTATAACCCTATGACAGTCAAAAGTTAACTGCACAATATTTTTCTGGATGATTGACACCATCCATCTTGAGTTTCATGGCCTAAAACATAAAAAACTGAATATCATATGACTTGCAGTTCCATGCCCATTGCACAATGAAGTAAGGGTTCAAAATCTTCCATTATCCGATAATCATGAATTTTGCAAATATTTGATGCAAGAAAAACAATCATAAAAAATCAAACTACTGGTGTGTCAATATTTTAGGTCATGGAGATCAACATGAATGGAACTGAATATACGGTGGAATTTGATTTTTGATCACCTCATACCAATAAATCTCATGCAGTGGCTCTGGGCGAATATAGTTGTTTTTATATAATGGATAACATGATAAATAGTATCAAGCATCACAACGGTGATCTGCTAAGTTAGCTTCATATCGATTTGAGCCAACATATCAACCTCTTCATATAGGGTCTGGCTACATAGTTAATGCTTAACATTGGAAGAAAATTCAACAATTCTGACCATTTAGGTAGGTTCCATGCAAATACCCTCGATTTACGGTGCATTTAGCAGTTGGAGAAATCATCAGAGCATTTAATATTTTTGCATGACTTGTAAAGCAATCTCAATACCTAAACAGGTGTTACATCTCTATCAGAATTATTAAAAATAAAACCATATCCAGTTAAATAGATGTTTGTGTGTGGGAGTTTGTGTGCATGTGCAGCACCAATGGCTAGTCCTCAAACTGCAAGACAAGTGGACAGTACCTCATCATTAACTTCTTGTCCAGGTTGATGAAGCCCTAAGAAAAATCTGCCTTGTCGAGCGAAACTGGTAAGAAGCGACAAATTTGACTGAGTCGAATCCCGGTCTCTTAAATGCTCTAAGCTAGTAAGATCCTTGATGATATTTACAAATATGCTGGCATCTTCAATAACTCCAACACAAAAAAGTTCGATAAGGAGCTTCAAAGTGCTTCTTTTCTTCATTGCCTTCAAGCTTTTATCTGCATCAAGATCATCTGTACTTTTTCCGGGAAAGAAAATTCTCAGCAGACCCTGTACAAGGCACGGGGAGAAATCCACGTATCTCTGATGAAGCAAAGAGCACACCTAGAAAAGCAGACAATAACACGAAAGCAAATAAGAGCTGCACAATTTCTTAAGATCAAATTATCTTTGCTGACACAATCTACAAACCCAAAGGTAAAAAATAAGCTCAACACTACTTAGCTTCTCAGTTTTACACAAGAGTGGTTTTTGTCACAATCAACATTGTACACTAGATATATAAAAAGTCGGCATATCTTAAAAATTCACAATCTAAATTGTAATGCATGCAACAATGACAGATCAATTAGATACATTTCAAGAGGATAATGGGTATCCCGAGTCACGAAAAGAAATTTTCTTCCGATGGAGCTCAAAAATCAAAAAAGCTACACCATTTTTTTTGGATGATCAGTGCCATGGATCTTGACCTCTATTCATAACATCATATATCACATATCATTTTGTTTTCATACTCTTTGCTCGTGCATTCTTATGGTTGCAAAAACGGCTGTCTATAATAGAACATTCCCCATACCTAGAGATCCATCAACAAAGAATAGACAAAAAAGATCACATAAAAAAGTACGCTAATCACATAAACTTTGGTGTGTCCACGTTTCAGACTATGGAAATCAAAATGGATGATACCGATTTTCAAAAATCATTGGCAAGCCGATTTTGATAACCATTGAAGGAACACCTGATGCCCATTAATCCATTATGTAAAGTTGGAAATATCACAAGCATTCTAAAGATCACAATGTTAAACAATACAAAAGGTAATATTTTCCGTTGTCTCCATCAATCAGCAGAAATAAAAATGAGCAACAAGATTGTATATTACCTGCACCGCGGCTTGTATGTCTGAAGTTTTAAGCTTAGCATCACATATGGCTGCTACTGCTTCACTAACAAATTTGCTTAAGTTAACATTTCGCAACTCATCCATCAATCCTTCCCTTTGCTCATCATTTATTTGCTTGAGCTTCTTAATAACAGCAGTATTTCGCTTAATACTGGAGTCCAGTGTCCTGAGAAAAGCGGAATCTGGAACCAAAGTAGTGCTTTCAGAAATATGTGGAGAAAAAATCCACGCTATACTAATATAAGCATTTATATGTTTGTGCGCGCGAGCCCATGCTAATATACAAGCATGCATATATATATATATATATATATATATATATATATATATATATATATATATATATATATATATATATGGGTAGATCAGTAGATGGATAAAATATGTGAATATATATATGTATTAATCAAAGAATGGATGTATCTCTATGGACACATGTGTATCTGATAAGTGGATGAACATAAAAATGTATGACAGGTTTTTCTTCTCCTTTCCTACTTATTTAGATTCCTCGTGAAGAAACAATAACCTGGGGTACAAAGTGACATGAACCTGCCTGACGCATTATTCAAACAAACACGAATGAATCAAATATACGAGCGGAGATAAATTTATGTACAACTAGAATATTTAGATTAGATTAGAACAAGAACTGAAAGATAGGCTGTTCTCCACACTTCTTGATACTCTATACACATTAGATGGACAACGCAACAAGATTCATATGCATCAAATGGACAACACAACAAACAAGTGGAATCACATTCAAATGGGCATTAATCGAAAGAAACTACATCTAGTACAGTACCTGCTCTCTCTCGTGTATATATACACAGACACATGTTATACACACATACATGTGTACGTATATACATGTGTGTGTACACATACATATGAATATGCATACTTCTGGATATATATGTATATATAAGTATATATGTATAATGAAAAATGGGCCTGAGGAGCTCCCCAGGATCTTCCCTGCGAAGTGCAGGCACATGCGGGCGGGGGTGGGACCCACCCGTGCGGGTCCCACCCCTTCTCGCGTGTTTTTGCTTGAGTATGAATATCAAGAAGAATAATATATGCACATTTCTGTGTATATGCATATATATGTATACATTATATATGTATATGTGTGTAAGTTGTAGACCCTCAATTGTAAATAGATTTTCAATATCCTAAACAGTCCACTCATGAAATTTAGTTTATTTAATGGCCAGCCATTGCATTTCAAATTGTAAAGATCTAATGAAGAATTGTCGATCTTAATCAGATCATAGTAATTTGTAAAATAATAACATATTCACATGCACGAGAAATTCCCTTGTGAACATACCAGGCCTTTCAGGATTCAGATTGCTATGACGGAGAGCAATCTTCATATCAATAGATTTTTTATATTCCTCAAGACGAGCGATACCTTCCTGCAAGGTGAAAGACATTTTTAATATCCTATGCATGAAACATTCAAATCTCAAATATATGTTAAGAGGTTTCACAGTTTTTTTTATAAAAAAAACATCATTATGTGTAATATATTATGCATACTCATTATATTATATATACTATGCATTATCAACAAAATAACCAAGCAAATCAAGATGTGGTTACTGATAACTATCAAGCACCTAATTAGGTGTATTGAATATGAAAATTTTATTGTAGACAAGAAGGAAGCCTAACTTTACATCAAAATAACAGCTTAGGATACAAAATAATACCCAAAGCTTGACTTGTAAAATAATAAACGACAGGACAGCAACCTACAGTGCTCTTAGTTTCCTGCTTATGTAGGAACGCATATACAGGAAACAGAGATTTTTTACGGTATGACTATATATATGGAAAAGCTATCAATGAAAGAAAATGAATAAACCGACAACATACACTCACAATTCAAGATGTTAGGCGTACGTGCTATGAATTTAATTTCAAACTGAACTATAAAGACTTATATTAGATGGATCATGAGCCCAATTCAAGCAAGGCAAGGTGAAGAAGTACCTAAAAATTAACAGGTCCAACTTCCACAAACAAACATAAACCAGCAAAAAATATTTTATAATCAAAATTTTGTAATTCAGTCCGAAAACTTCCATAAACGTTTCAATGTAAAACTTTTTTGTTGAGAAGATCTGGTAAAAACGAGAACAAACAGGACTACGTAAGCTAAAAGACAACTGAACAAGATGCATATTCAAGAAGAATAAACCAATTGCAACATAAAACCAGAGGTTTAATATGAGCAATTATACAAGGTTTGTTATTAAACAGGTATGGATGATCTAGCATAATAGAATCTGCTTTAAGGAATCCCAGCACATGGAAAACAATGCAACCATGGACTAAATTTTTTAGAGTGCAGAAACTGAAGGATGGACAATGGCTGATAATTGGGTTACTTCACACTAACTCATATTTGCTGAATAAGAGAATAAGTATAAAAATAGGTATGGTCTTGAGCCTTTAAAAGGAGTAAAAGGTGCACAAAATCATATGGAGATAGAAATGGGTAAGGAAATAGGCAACCTTATTGTGTAAAGAATGAACCTAGGAATGTAGTAGGGATACAGAAAGCTACATGGCCAAGAAAACAGAAGTTCTAGATTGTGTGAAAGAGGAATGAAGATGATGAATCTGGAAGGGATAAGGACAGATTCTAAGAAAAGTAAGTTCTTGACGATCATACATATATGTAGAATGAACTCTATAAATGTGGTAGGGACAAGGAGCGGCTGAAGAAAAATTGTGGGTTGATAACAAATATCTGAGTTTTAGAAAAGAAGATTGCAACGTGGTCTGTGCAGCCACACACGGCTATTATATGGTCATAGTAGTTATTTGGTGGAGTAGAATATTAATAGAGGATAGTTAGCCAGTCTAGTTGCCAATGTCAACGTCTCCATTGCTCACCAAAACAGTGTTGGGTGCTTCTTTATGTAGCCATCTCAATGTTTCTGTAACACCCTACCCCGATCGTAAGTTTTTTTCTTTTTTCTTTTGAATGTATTAGGTTTTGCTATATTATTACTATTACTATTATTAAATTGGAGTTTAATACTTTCTAGTTAAGATAGAACATATTATTATGGTTATTTTAAGTTTGTTATAGTTATGGTTTTCCAAGTTTGTTAAATAAAAATATTATTAGTATTTATATTTGTTTACTATTTGATTAATATCTTAAATTTATATACATATAATATTTATTTGTCTAACATTAGTTCCGTAACTAAATAGATAATATTAGTATGATTGTTTTAACAAAGATATTTAGTATTTAAGTTTATTTGATAATTTATTAATATCTTATTTTAATTTGTATTTAATATATTTTGAAGTACTAGATATATAAACAAATATATTATGGTTATCTAAATTAGTTAAGTATATGATATTTAACTTTTAAAGTTTTGTTTTACTAAATCTAATAATATCTTATTTACATTCTAGTACAATATTTTGTCTGCCATGATATATTATTAATAATTTTTTAATCTTTAAATACTATTTTAAATCTTTCAAATTAAACTATTGAGGGTTAGGAGAATTATTTTTCTAAACCTATATATATTTTCTTATACTCTCCCTCCAAATATATTTTATCTCTCCCAACAAATCTATACATATTTTAATCATACACATTTAAACTGGTCTATATACATCATATCTATTTTAAATCCTATATATATTTATATAAATATTTTCTATTATCATATATAATAACAAACCCTACACCTATTTTAACTATATATATATATATTGATTATCTAGTTTGTTTAAGATATTTATTGGTATGCTAATTTATATTTATATTAATTAATATACATACGATATATCTACTGTCTACAATATTTTTGTAACCCTAGATATATGGTAGATTATTTTGATTATGATAAATAATTGAGAACTCTTAAAATATTTAACAAATAGCTCTTGTGGGGTTTTGTAATATATTATTTTATGTAGTTTAACAAATCTTTTCTCTTCTACCAATTTTACCCTAACAAATATATAAATAATACACATATTTTACCTAAACTTAATCTCTCTCTCCAATCAAAATATTTCTCTTCCCTTTTCTCTCTCCACTATATATATATATATATATATATATATATATATAACTCTAAACCTATATTCATCTCTCAAATCTCCTTCCTTTAAAAATTGTCGAGCATCCATCACCAACCGCACCCAATTCCAGAACAGTGAGCAACGTGGATCGAGATTCTCTAACCGGGCGATCAAGTTTGGTTTGTGTTTCGTGTCGACGTATTTAACCGTCTCAATGCAAGTACTCTTGCTCCTTTACTTTGGTCGATGTAATATTAGCGAATTGCTCAATACATTATCAAAGTATAGTACATTAATATTAAAAGTCTCATATTCTGTTTATATTAATTAATAATGGTATTAGGTATGATGGTATCATAATAATCATATTATACATACAAGTATATTAGTGACCAATAGTGATTAAGAGTATATAATTATATTCGTTATTATTAGTATTTATTTTAGATATAATTAAATACATATCATTGTATTTCATATAGCATATTATTCTTTAGATGATATTAATCACATAATTTATTGTATATCTTGGTGAAACCCTAGGATTTCCAGAGCACTCATTAATCATATAACCCTTTAAAACCATATTTCGATTTATTATTCTTTCCAATAATAAATCCGGATATTAAATGGAGGTGTTTGCAAATTCATGTAGATTCTTGTTGACATTATTGATATTATTATATTATATCGACTCTACTTAACATGTTACTTGAGACTATTTATTTAACATCACTTACTTGACATGACATGCTTGTTCATGATTACTGTTTCCTTGCATTAAAACGAGATCACTTTTGGAATGTTGAGTTGCATGCCATGGCCCTATTTATTCCTGGTTACAAACTTCTGTTCCTTACCGTTAACATGATATTACAAGTTCCAGTCCTGTCAGCATTTTATTTAGTGGTCAAGTTCACTGCCATATTAATTATAAATACGCAGGGTGTTGGGATAGTTTGAGTGTGCATTCGTTCAATAAGATCTCAGGAGTCCCATGCCAGCAACTCATACCGGGCTATATCAGTCGCTTGTTACTACAGCTCGTACCGGACTATATACGAACGCTTGTTCATTCCACATTTAGACCGGTGTTTCCTGGCTCCTGGGCCCTATCCTTGGGTTAGGAATACTCCTGCAGAGGTTGACATACCCACTCGAACTCACGATAGGATAGATTACCCTTTTAGTGACCAATTAGGATATGACTTGACCGATTTGACCTGTTTACATGCTTGCTTCATATTACTGTCATATCTATATCTACATGTGCACTCGGGCTTTACTAAACTCACATATTCATGCTATCACACATTCACACACTATTATGATTGAGTACTTGTTGGGATGTTTTGACTTCCCTGAGACTTGTCATCTTAGGTTTAGAGACCAGTTCATATGGAAAGCAGGATCGGAATGACTATCAAGAGTTTGCCGAAAATCAGTAATATTTGTAAGTTTATTTCTATTTTATTTCAGTTACTATTAGAATGTGTGCCCCTCGTGGGATGATAGGAATAATGTATGTTTCTTTTTGGATCTTATATTTCATTTATTCAGAACCCTTTGTTATTTGGATCTTTTATTGATCCTATTTTTATCTCGTGGATTCATCAGTATTATTTGTTATTTATACAGCATGATATTAGTATTATATCTTGGATATTATCGTACATGTTTAGCTAAAGCTTTAGGTATGACTATGGCAAGGCAATATCCCCTTGTCTAGGAAACTGGCGGTTTCGGTCCATATTTCCATATGCCAGGAATTGGGGCGTTGCAGTTTCTAATTCACATAAATATTTCTATAGGACCTTGATTTCATTTCAAACTGCATGGCGAAAAAGGAAGGTCCTTGATTCACTAACAAACCATTAGTGTTAATAATAAGCTTGTCTCTTGCTCCTAGTTTACTTAGGTAGGAATTTGGCACCAAACTCCAGTGCAAGTAGCATGGACACTGAGGTGGTACAAGCATATGGCAGGATTCTCACACCATGACATGGTGAATATTTTAGAAGTATGATATGGTAACAAGGTGACACAATAACCAAGAAGTGCCGGCACACCAACACAAGTACACTACACAATAAAACCCTTAATCAATAGTCCAATAGTCCATGCTTTAGGGAAAAAAAGAAACTAAAATCTTAAATTATTAAAATCCTAACAATATGAACCAAAGAACGGAACTCGGAAGACAAATCTAAAACAGGACCGCACACAAGCCTAAAACGCTCCTCTGAAGGTAAGGGAACAGTCTTGGGGACTAAAGCTATCTTCACACTGCGTTAGAAGCTCTTTTCAAATGTATAATTAAGTTGGGCGGTGCTCTACAACTCCATCCTGCACCTCTTTTGAGTTATGTTTATCATCACACATGCATATTAAGTAGTCAGCAGTTACAACTTAAATATGTCAGTTTAAGTAGAAGCCAACAGGCAATCAAAAGTAATTCAACTAATCAAGAACAAGTCAAGTGTGCAACTTGCCTGTCCATTCTCATCTCGTTCCAAGTAGTTCAGCTTATTAATATAATTTAAAATGCTTTTATTAAGTAACTTAATATCCACTCAACCCACCCACCCACCCTACAAGAATTAATGAAAAGGTTAGCAACCAAAGAATCAATATGCATTTGTACTAAGACCCTACAACATCAAATAAGGATATGCAGTAGGACTATGAAGTCAGTTTTGCAATTAGATTTACTCTTAACCATGGAGAGCACGGAATTAAACTTTGCTGACCAAGCAATGCCATTTGCACTTGATCTTGACACAGTAGTAAATTGAACACTTTGAGTGTTCATTAGACGAATGTCCTCTTTCTACAAATAGCCAGGAAATACTTTCAACTTTCATGTTAGTTTTCCACTATGGCGCCATGGAGAAAATGGGAAAGCATCAAGAAAATTGAAATTTTTGGTAGCATTCGGCCTAATGCTGGAAACCTTTTGGTAGTTTTTTTTTTTGGAAATAAGCCTAAATCATGACCTTCAATTTGTAATTTGAAGATACAACTGCATCTTGAGTAAGATTAAAGTTGGAGAGTGGATCATCTTTTTTTCCCCTTTTGATTGCAGCTTTTCCATTATATTAAAAGCCTGTCACAGATGAAGGTTCGTCGAAGAGTGTTCTACTTGCTGCTGTTGTCTATAGTTCAATGCTTCTACACAACTTCTATTCATTTTGGGGGATCAATTTGAATTTCAAAAGACCAATATATCTCTCTATTAAAACTAAAACTCAAGGGGTATTTGAAATTGAGTTCGGTCTTCAATTGTGGTGGCCAGGCGGCTTTTTCAGTTCAGACTCAGGCAAATCCAGCTCTGGGAGTAAAGATGGTTGGCTCTGAAATAACGAAAAATACACCAGATCTGTTCAAGACTTTGTTCCTTCACGTGGGCCCTTCTTTCTTCAGAAAAGTTAGCTCCTAAAAGTTTCCTCAACTTCTCCCATGTGCAACAAACTACAATAAGACTACCTGATTGTTCTCTAACTTCATGACTCCATGCACAAGAAAATATATTAAATCATTCTATATTATCTTTATTCATATATAACTATATATTCGTCACAATTTATCTGAAGAGTGGCAAAGGAGACCGTGATGTCCAAGGCCCTGCTGAAAAGCGTGTGAATCCCTCTCTGTCACATAACTCCTGCTATCATTGAAACTACATGATACTTAATCCACACCAAGGACTTAGTTGTAGACTGTGAACCTCTCGCCGGCAAGTCTTTGTTCCCAGCCAACACTTGTGTTTTGTTCTTAGCAAAGTCGGGTTTGGGGTGTATGGTGTGAATCCCTATATTCAGTGATCAACAAGGATAAGACTGGGGTGCAGAGGCCTAAGCATTCATGTGTATGTACAATGCGGATTCCGACAAGCCGGCCTCCTGGACATTGCAAATGAATCCAGACCTCGGCTAGCAGCATCTTTGAATTTGAGTTTTTGCGACGCTAACCCATTTATTTCAGAAATTATTTAGAGCCAACATCTTTTTCATAGTTAAATAATTCGACTAACAATTTTCTATTGCGTTTTCTAAAATTCTTATCTGCATATGCATATAAAAAAATGCAACTTTTTTAAATTTGTGATACCCCTCTTTAATGTACACATGTGCACCGCATGTGCCAAATACTAGTACAAGCAACCAAAGGAGCATAGCTCATGCGCTAACAGCGTCCTCTCCAAAGTGAGAGGTCGCCAGGTCAATTCCCAAAATGGTCGCAGCCGAAAGAACATGTGACTACATGCATCACTGTACTAATCAGCTACCAATTTAAAATGAATAATCGGAATTTATTATTTTTTTTAAAAAAAACTACAAAGAAAAGGCCATGAGGCAATGAATCCACTGCGGAGTAAAAAAATGTTCCAATAAACTGAGATGTAATTATCCTTAACACATAAAGAGCAAGATATCAAGCAGGAAAAATGTCTCCATGGTTGAAGACCATACAATATTGGATGCTGTATTCAAGCAGACACAATACAAAGATATACACAAACATGTGCATGCTTAAAAATATGCACATGCACGTAACCATGTTCAGTAAGCCAGACTATCACTCAGTATTATGTTGCAAGAAATAGTTATCGCCGATGAGCACAATTGAAATAGCAACTAATTGAATTAATGACAAATACTATTTATACAAAGATAAAAGAATGTCACCAAGAACACTTGCTACCCATCACGATTGAAAGAATGAAGCTAATCGCTATCAGTTACTTCACAAAGATTTATTAGGAGGTCCAATAGTTTACCTCGTCATCTTGTTTACCATGTTCTCCGCTCATACGACATTCATCCTCTGGATGCTCCAATTCCCCTGTTCTAAATTTTATTAGATACCAAAAGGTAAAAATAACCCAACGGAAGTATCAATAGTTAAACGTTTTAATCTGACAGATAGAACAAGGATGCAAGAATGTCAGAATCAAAATCTTAGGAGGGCATAAACTGGTAGCAAAGGAACATTTCAAATTTTCAACACTTCTCTACATAGCCAAGCATTGTATATATGCCCCCGAAAAAAGAGGGACATTGCACAAGAAAGGAGAATAGCTAGCCCATTGACTCATTCGCAGCCAGGCTTTGGACAAACTCTATATATTTAAAAGGATTCATCGAAAACTTCTAAGCCTCATTTTTTATCAGGTTGGATTGAACTTAAGGGAGTTCCAGAAAACCTGAATTAGCAACATGTTATGCACCCAAACGACTAAGTGAGTTATGTGATTTATGAATGTAGAATTCATCTAAGGTATTTGTTTGATTTTCAACATTGACATTTCCGATACAAGAATATTTTGATTGGTGATGAAAATTATAGCTGTTTGATAGGAACAATTAAATTGTGCTCTAAAAATCATTTTCCAAGGACACTAATATGATGGTATAATCACATGCCCCATAACAACGCAGCACCTTATTTGACAGCATGCTGACAAAATTGCATATCCAGTTTGAAGCGAGTTCAGCAGCCACACAAATCCGGATGGCTATTTGCATTGGAGCATAAGATCCACACAATTTGATTAGGCAGGGTCTGATCCAATTATGTCATCGCTTACTTATTATGATCGTTTAATAAAATTACTCGTAAATAATACGGTATGGATCTTAAAAGGTGCGGTTCTTTTGTAGTCTTAATGATGGCAACCATAATCTCTCTTTGTATTGTTAGAAGAATGACATGGAATATGATTTTGATTAAGTTATGAGCATGCTTTATTTCTTAGAATGAATGCTAATCTCATAATAATATAACGGCACGGCCTTTCCCATCTTATTTATTAATGTATGCCTAACAAGTTAATTATAAAAAGACGAATTATGTTATATCTTCTTTACTTATAATGTCTTCTTGTTGCAGGAATGAGTCCAAGCCTTGAGTTGCATGCATAGGATTCGCTCATCTGTATTTGAGTCGACATTACCTAGGTGGCATTCTAGCTATCTAGCAAGATTTAATATAATCGTTTATATAGACAAGTTAGGATTATGTAAAAGTGATCTGGCTTCTAGATCAAGTGAAAGCTCAAGGGGGGATTCATTTTATGTGTTGAACAAGCAAGAAAATGCCATCTGGACTACATCTCTTCCTCCACTTTAGTTGTTGCATGCATAAGACCCCGTCGTCTCTTATCCACATCCAAAACAATTATATTCTGCAGTTCAATTCACATTTAATCCAACTCTATAGATCTTCATGGGACCAGCCTATCCCAAATAAAGGGTTTGTGCGTCTCGCGAGTTCCCACGCGAGATGTTCCGGCCTTCCAAACCAACTCCCAAATGTTCTATTCTATGGATTTCCAACCCTATGGAAGATGATCCTCTCCCAACTGTGGATGGTACCCGTCTTCGAGGCACCAACGTACCTCGCAAAGCACGTAGGGGAAAATCAAGGTCAAGCACCTCACCGGTCTATTTGGCAGAAAAAGGTCTGCTACTTCACTCTCTCTCTCTCTCTTTTACACTCTTCTCTTTCTAATTTCATAATGTTGCCCCCAACCAGTCCCTCTTGTTTATCATCTGTCTCCAATTCTCTCTAAAGAGAGTGTAGCAAATTATGTTATCCAGAACAAACAATTAAAAAAACCCAAGATGGAACTTCATCCATTCAACAAACACTAGATCTACTATAAGGTAATATTCAGCATGGCCTCCACCTTCTCTTTTGGCCTAAACCCTTACCTCCAAAAGCCTATTAATTCCAAGGATCTATAAAAAGAAACAAGCTAATTCGTCAAATCTAAAATAGATATATTACTAACCTAGTATCGATCCTCATAGGAACCAAGCAACGATACACTGTTTAGGCAAAGTGCAACAAA
The DNA here is from genome assembly GCA_030015575.1 of Agapanthus africanus. NCBI lineage: Eukaryota > Viridiplantae > Streptophyta > Magnoliopsida > Asparagales > Amaryllidaceae > Agapanthus > Agapanthus africanus. Next base: position 134,399,858 of record JASDDO010000024.1, on the reverse strand, counting down.
CATGATATAACATTGTGTGTGTGTGTGTGTGTGACACAACATAGAGTTACAAAACCTTATCAATCGATGTTGTATGTTTAACAGGAGAAGGAATAAATTTGAGAATCACTTCATCATACAAAGTACCTTTCGTAGGAGTGGCCATGTGCAAAAGCGTCCGAATTAGTACACTATCTGCCACAAGACAACCGAAAAAATTAGGGCGAAAATCCACATGAATTCCAAATAAAGCAAAAGTTAAATTGACTAATTGAAAACAAATTTCTGCGAGAAAAAGAGGAAATCTTTTCGATTATGATAGCCCCCTTTCAATTATGATTGCAATCTGAAACTAGAGCGGCGAATTACCAGTAAATAGATTGGGAAAAATAAAGGAAACCCCTTGTAGAATCTAAACTAAAACTTAGTAAAGGACGAAAATTGTTGAGAGAGATGGAGATAGATACCCTTTGCCCTTTGTGTTCTTCGTTGAAGGCAGCGCCAGTTGAAGGGGGGGTGATGCAATCGCTGAGAGAGAGAGAGAGAGAGAGAGAGAGCAGAGGGAAAGGGTATGAATCGAGAGGGGAGAGAGAAAAAGAGAGAGGTTAGGGCAAAAGGTAAATCGTATAAAACTTGGGGATTAAATTGCATACAAAATCAACTATGCTTATCAGTAATCACCCTCTATATTTATTTATTTATTTATTTGCACAAACATCTAAATAGGTCTCACTTGTAGGCCCATGTATCCCTCGGGTCCAGGACGTTCCAAAGCCATACCTGTTTATTCTTTATGGACCGACACCTGTACATTTACCCGATGGGTCTATCTATACTTGACCCATATCCGGACACGTTCCCCTAACTCATTGATCCATTTTTTTGATTTACTGGTGCATTACCGCAGCTCGGAAGTTTACATATGAATTTCAAAAGCCAACAAATATATACTGAAAATTAAATTAGCCACTACTGTGACCGCAAATCTACAATCAACATCTAAATTGACTTGAAGTTACAAACCACGGCCGACGATCTAGCTTAAAAATCCACATCTAAAAACGTAACTTCAAAATTAAAACCCGCAAGTACCAAGTTATGTAGTTGCTGACTAGATTAGGGTTAGGTTATGAATGGGTTGGGTCTAAACGGTTCCGAACTGAAGAGATCCAACTCAGACCCATTCATTAAACCATTATCTAAATGCAGACACGTCTATAACAGACCCGTATTTTCTTGAAAGCCTAGGTCGGATCCAGGTCTAGACCCGTTAACAAATATGCTCAGTTGTTACTTGTTAGGAATGAAAATTAGCTGGACTCGGCCCATTGATGCCTTCGGGCTGCCTTCGGGCTGAATTCACTATTTGGATCCGATTAAAATTACCAACAGGTCGTCATCTTAGAAAATACAGCATGAACTTATAATGTTTGATTAGAAAATCTAACGTCAATGAATTAAATTGAATCCGATATGAATTTTGTGCTATAATTTGGTTCGATCATGGGCCATAATACCAAGCCCCCAGAACTGATCAGGCTTGAGTTTAAGGGAAAATATGGACTGGATTTGAGGCCTGGTCCATTGCCTCGCGCCTGATTTGGTAGTGCGAGATGGTTACTCAAAAACCGCTTTGATGGGTTAAAACTTGAATGTTAAACAATAAAAAATGTGTGTGTGTGTGTATGTATGTATGTATGTATGTATGTATGTATATATATATATATATATATATATATATATATATATATTCGGCTCTGGTCCATAAGCCTTAACATATGCACACAACACACACCACACACAATCACACAACAGCATCCCTAGGGGACACACAAATTTGCCCCGAAAGTGTTAATCTGTGGCGTTCCTAGGGTTTGAACCCCCGCACTCTTCCCAAGAGGGAAAGTGTCCATACCAACCGAACTATTGCTCATTGGCATATATATATATAAAAAAATCCACTCGGCCAAATTTTTGCTACAGGGAATTACATACATCGACACCTTAAGATATTGAAAAGCAAAAGAAACGAAATCTGCAACCGCTTCTCGATCTAAACTTTTAAAACATTGCAAATCAACTCATCAACCACCAAGTAAGATACCAACGGACATGTTTGTTTCACATGATCTGGACAGTAAGTGCAAATAAGAAGTTCCGACTCTTAATTATTCTGTTGTTGGAGTGTGCATGCATGTATGCACGATTAAGGTGGTTGTTTTTTTTCCAGTTGTTGTAAAATGTTACGGTATTTTGGACTTTTTCAATACATTTGTTCATGGGATGGAGCTCTTGTCCTTAGATAAAAAATGGAAAAAAAAAAAACTTCCTTTTTGTAGAAAAAATGTGGATAATTAGCCACCCCATTGCATTAAAAAGTTTTTAATGATTACACCGATGCGCCGTTACGGCCAAAATAAACCTACAACCATTCACCAAAAAATCATCTTGGCCATACAAGTCCGCAACAAAAGCACATCAAGTGCCTCAGCATCCGAGTAACACTAAAACCCAAATGAGCACACCTCCCACTCCGTTAATCTTAGGCTCTATTCAGGCCTCACTACCATCTGTCTCGTTGCCCTCGTCTTTCTTTACCCCCACTATCCGGATCATTTTCCTCCTCCTTCTTCCGAATCTCGGATAAAATCTTCTTTATCTTTAGCTTTGACTTATCTACATGCAGGTTTAACCAGTTGAGAAGTATTGTAAATATTTGAAAGACAGCAGTCTTTATAGAATTAAATTTTCCCCAAAAGTTTTCTTTCTCTTCATATCCTCAAGTAATATCCATAATTATAATGTCCTAATTCCTCCAACCGGTTCCCCTCCCTAAATTCTTTCTCCAATTCCCCCAAACATCAGCGATCGATGTGGGTAACAGAAGAATATTCTTCTTAGCGCAAAAGTGTGACCATGCGTTTTTAACAAATAGGCAATATCCCCAGTTTCTTCAGAAGACTTGCAGAGTTCGCAAATGGAAGGAGTTTTCCATTTCCGTTTAATCAAATTATCTCTTGTTAATATCGCCTTCTTCGACACCAAGCAACCGAAAACTTTCACTTTGCCTGGTACCTTCGCCTTCCATGTTGGTCGAATGTTGCCACCCATTTCCCCCCTCCATTGATCATCTTGTAGAGCGATTTGACCAAAAACTTTAAACTGGTATTCCATCGCCATTTCAGTCGGTCCCTTTTTAGATTGTTTGGTCGTCAGTCGTTCAAGAATAGCACAAGTTCTCTCATCTCTTGCCTTTCCCCTACAGCCAGAATTCTTCTGAAAGCTGGCCGATGTTTATATCAAAATATTGCATTTTATACCGTTCATTCTTATGCACATTCACATGTAGATAGGTGCTTTTGATCCGTATCTACAACATAATTTTAGGTTACAGGTTCTCAGAAGCATTCAGTGCAAAACAACACAAATCACACATATTCTTTGCAGAAATGACGATTTCAGAACAGACGGCCGACAAACAGATAAATACATATTGCAGCCACTCAAATCCGTCAGGTGCCGTCTACCAGCATAAGACCCAGAAGAAGCAGTCATTCGTGCCTCAAGCAAACACAGAACACGAGGGAAGCACATTAAATGAGCTTTGAAAAATGTAAAGGAAATTGTTGTCATAAGATGACAAAATCAGTTGTAACATTGGACTGCTAATTATCCAAGAAAATTTCTTAAGAATTTTGTAAATATGAGAAGGCCAAACTGAAGAATCAAATATCAGAAGACCACACAAAAAAATTCAAGAACCAAATCCAAAATCAGGTGGCGGATCGGTGGCAAGAAGTGAAGGAGACACTGTGGATCCGCGGTGGACTTTTCTCTGCCGACAGAGAATTTTCAGGAATAGTTTTTTAATCTTATATTGCTTCATAAAACAACCCTAAGTTTTCATCCATGTACCTATGAATACCCGATAATGGCGGAGAAGTATGGTTGCTTAGTTAGCTCTAGTTTTAGTGTTAAAATTAATTTAGTTACCCTCTTCTTCATCTTTTACGTCATTAAAGAGTTGTGAGAGCTTTTGAGTGATATATGAATAAAGAATGAGAGTTAGTTTTTGCAATAAATATTTGTTTTTATTCATTTTATTATCTTGCAATTTTATTTCATGTTCTGATCTTTAAATTCCTTAGATAATTTGTGTTGATTTGATAAATTTTTTGTTGTTGTTTTCTTGATTTATCTTTATCCTTTCTCCTTGATTTAATTTTAAAGTGATGATGCTAAACGGTTGTTCCTTGCTATTGTGAGGACCCAAGTAGTGAGCTTTCGACATTTTCACCGATATTCTCTTCTCCTTCTCTTTTTGTTGTTTGTTTTATTTTTAATTATGAGTGAGTAATTTCTTACTTGTTAGGGTTAAGAAGAGGGTAGTTTAAGGGATAGAAAAATCGCTTGTTCTTCCATTTGCCCAACATGTTTAGATTGAATTTCGAACCAAGGAAACATACTCTCTCTTTTAGGCACCCGTTCCTACATGATAGTTGTGATCCTAATCGAAGACTTATTGCGTTTGCTTGATCGAATGTTAGAATTAAGAACAAAGAATGGAAGGATAATGATCAATTAAAACGGAATTAGCGTTTGGAAAGCTTAGCTTAAACTTACAAGTACCCTTTTAAAGCACCCCAATCCACGTTGTTTCCGATTACTTTAGCATCAATTCTAAAATTGGCACAAAAGAAAGAATACGGAATTCCTAACTTAAACTACCTATCCAAAACCCTGACAAGCTCTCTTTGGACATAATACATATCACATAGGATAGAATAAACACCCTTGGATATTTTGACTTAACTCATCTAAAACAAGAACGATAAATATAGCCTCTCTCCGTGGACGACCCGTACTCCTCACGGCTAACTACAAGTGACACCATCTTGACTGCGGTAAGTAGAACTTCATATAATACACATAAAAATACACCAATCAAATGGCACCGTTGCCGGGGAGACGGTAACGTGTTTTCTTTTTTATTATTCGGGTTAATTTGTTTATATCTTAAATCAAAAATCCATAAAAATAAATAAAAACTCATCTTGTTATTTTTAACAAGTTTTGTGAAAGTTTACAGAGAATTCTGGAGCTTCAGGAGTGGCCAAACAGAGACTCAGGAGCCTTCAAATAGACATACAGAAGAAGAAGAGGAGTTCAGTATCAAAGTCATGGACAGTTTGGCACATAATCCACTGCGTTTCCGCGGCCATTTGAACTAGGACAACAGCGTTTTCGTGACAGTTTTGTGTCTTCGTGCCCTCAATTTTCTCTGGTAAGCTCCTTTCTTCATTTCCCTTCTTGTGAACCTCCAATAAACTGATTTTTACCTACAGAATTCTTTGCAAATTTGCGCAGCCAAAAATAAACTTTTTTTGTTTTAGATTTTTTTGATTGTTTATCGCTTTGCATCCAATAATACGGACTTAAGGGGCAAGAAACCCAAATCAAGATTAGGTGGGGATTTCATCATCCTTCCTGGGCCCCAAAAATCCCAAACCGAGTATAAGCATTCACCCTTCATTAACTAAAAAAGATTTAGACTAAAGCTCGCGCTCAATTAGGACAAGGAAAGGTTGTAGGCAATCTATCGTTTATCCGAATTAATCTTTTGTTGTCTAGGTAAGTGTTTAGAGACGAAAGTCTCGTAAAGTGAGAAGGTTCTTCGTAATTAAGAAATTTGACGAAAGCCTTGGAAAACCTCCCTTCCTCACTTACACTTACCTGGCCACTTGGTTAGTAAAGAGACGGTAGAGGATTTATCCCGCAACTTGTCCCTTGAAAGTTTAGGAGCGAGTCTAGTATCCCATTTAGGTAACCCTAGTTTTAAGATTTGTTTGTGCATTTTTTTATTATGATTTGTTGGGTCAAATCCGTTATTTTCATTCTTATCAAAATAAAAACAAAATAAAAATTTCAAAAACCAAAAATTCATTTAAAATTTTTTAAGGGGGGTCAAAAGTGGTCAAAAGTTTTGTACTTTTGCAAAAAAAAAAAAACTTGATATTTGCACCAAAATTTATCAATCCTTCTTTTACCAAATTTTCCTTCTTTTTCGTTTTCCTTCTTTTTTTCAAAAGGAAATTTCACCAGAAAAGAAATTTCCCAAAGAAGAAAACGAATATTCAAAAGACAAGAATAAATATTTACATACCCCCACACTTTATTTGAAACAGTGTTTCCACTGTTTATGGCTGACAAAGTAAATTGTGAAGGACAGACGGAGGAAGATTAAGTAAGGTATACCGGCTCCTGTAGTAACAGGAGCTCTTCCGACGGTTCTGTGAAAAAGAACAGTTTCAACCTGTGTTCGTTTATTTTGAATAGTGAACCATCCTTTGGATTCTTCAAATTCACCGCACCGTGCGGGTATACACACTGCACCAGAAATGGTCCCGTCCAGCGAGATCGTAACTTACCCGGATGAAGATGCAGTCGGGTGTCGTAAAGAAGGACATGATGTCCTGATGTGAACATTTTGCACAAAAGGTGTTTATTATGAAACACCTTCGTCCAGTTCTTTACTATAACCGCGTTATCGTACGATTCATCTCGAAACTTGTCTAATTCTTTTAGTTGCAGCTTCTGATAGATGGATGCTTAGTCAAGATCAAAATTGAGTTCTTTTATCGCCCACATTGCGCAATGCTCAATCTCGACAGGGAGGTGACAAGCTTTCCCAAACACAAGCCTATATGGAGACATGCCAATATCAGTCTTATATGCAGTACGGAATGCCAAAAGAGCATCAGTTAATTTAGAAGTCCAATCTTTACGGTTCTTGGAAACCATCTTCTCCAAAATTTGCTTGATTTGTATATTCGAGACCTCAGCTTATCCGCATGTCTGGGGGTGATAGGGCATTTATAGCTTATGGTTGATTAAGTACTTCCACATTAAGGCCTCAAAAGACCGATTGCAGAAATGTGTCCCGTTATTGCTTATGATCGTGCGAGGGTGCCCAAACCGAGAAAAGATGTTCTCATTGAGAAATTTAATGACAACCTTGTTGTCGTTAGTTCGGCTTAGGATGGCCTCGACCCATTTCGAGACATAATCAACAGCTGGCAGAATGTACAGGTTCCCAAAGAAGTTAGGGAACGAGCCCATGAAATCTAGACCCCACACATCGAAAATCTCAACAACCAAAATTGGTTGGAGCGGCATCTGATTTCTCTTGGAAATTCGGCCTATGTGTTGACATCGGAAACATGTCTTGCAATATTCATGTGCATCCTTGAATAGCGTTGGCTAATAAAAGCCGCATTGCAAGACCTTTTCAGCAGTTTTCTTAGGGCCAAAATGACCGCCTGTAATATTTCAGAAATATAAAATATTATTTTTGGAATTTAAATAATAAAATAATATATTTCACAAAGACTATTCGATTACGAATTGGGGTTTTCGTAAAATGGTATAATTATATACCAATATTTGAAAAATAATTGGAGATTAATATGTATTATTAATTATAAAGGTATTTATTGGATTTGGACATTTTATAAATAATTATGCAATTATTTATATGCAAGTTTATATTAAGCATGATTAGTGCACTACTAATCATGATTAGGCCAAATCCAACTTCTTGATAATCATGGCTGGTGCACCATGACATGTTATATTTTGTTGCATGTTGTTTCATTTGTATTTGTGGTATTGGTTTTATTTAAATGAGAGGGGAAAAAGAAAAGAAAAGAAAAGAAAAAGAAAAGATGTTGTGTGAGTGGGGGGACAAATGATGACAAGGGGGCATAGGCAAGAGAGAGAAAGAGAGAGAGAAAGAGGGTGTATGCAACCATGGCTCCCATTTCTTCATTCTTCACTTCATTTCTTCACCTCAACTTTTCCTTCTCTTCCTTCCTCCACCATCATGATATCATCTCCAAAATCTCATCAAAACCCATGGCTTCCTTCACAAAAAATGACCACCACCTCATCCTACACCCCATAGCAAGCTCAAGTTTGAATTTTGAGCACTTTGGAGTATCTAGGGTTTTTCTTGAGTTGCTTCCAAGAGGTATAACTTTCACTTCTCATCTTGTTAATTAGTTTCTTTACCTCCTACTTAAGTTAGAGTTCGATTAAGCTAGATTAGCGACTTTGGAAAATTATAGAATGATATTAGTGGGTGATTTGAGTTATAAAGAGGTAATTGAGGTTTAGTGAGTGACTACAAGCCACTAGTGATGATATTCTGGTTAAACTAGAAGACTAGAAACCCAAAACACGAACTTAGAATTTTCCCGATGTCGGTTTTTGGCGATTTGTGATGACTTTATAGGATCTGCTATCATCCGAGAGCACTATAAAATAAGTTCCCATCACAATGAGACGTGTAGGAAAATGGGAGTTTACCCTTGAAACACGAGGCCCCATGTAACGTTTTGAAAACCGTTTAGGTGAAATTTCCGATTTTCGGTAAAATAATCGGTGTTTTCCGTAAAAACCATGATATAAGTATCTTTCAACATAAAATTAAATATAGCTATTCTAGCTAGGTAATTGCTAGTATTTGGTGGTTAATGGGTCACTTGTAAAATTTCTGGTTTACAAATTTTTTTCCGTAATTAATTATTTTAAATATTATTTTAAGCCTTTGCTAATACATTTAATTAGGGATAATTACAAATTGGAATGGGTTAATACAAGTTTTGTGCATCATGACACATTAGACCAAAATGTAACATGTGGTTTTTGAAATGAAATGAAATTTCCAATTGGTTCTTGAAATTTATAGAAAAAGTTTAAAGTCGATAATAAAATAAATGAAATATTGTAACTTGAAGGATGTTGTGTGTGGGGGATGTGGTCACCACTGTCACGCCCCGCTTCCCAGAATACGCTAAAATAGGCACGTGGCATAGCCAACCATACTACCTGTGGATAGGAAAAATCCTTCCACAGTCACATTACGGCTGTAGAGATATCAAGAACAGGAAAGTAAACTAAACTATCTAGTACATGTCCATGAACCAGAATAAATGAGTCAAGAAATGATAATATGCGGAAGCAAAGGATACAATAAATAAAACACATGGAAAGTAAAACTGCATACCAACAGGATTTTCACCGCTCGGTCTAACAGCGGCAGTACTCCTGATCAATCTGCAACAAGGGTAGAGAATCTAGGCCATGCAAAACCCAGACGTCAGCGCGTCATAACATCAACAGTAATATATAAACAGGGTAGAAATACATGCAAGTATGAGTGTAAATGGTAAAACAGGTGTGACAACAATATAAATCAGGGCAGTGAAAGGTATTGGGCAGTGAGTAATCTACTCTCAAGTCTTTGAAATCAGTCCGATGAATCATCGATGTAACTCGATAGTATCCCGTGCGTGCCCGGGATCACGGTGAAGATTCTCGGGCTGAAACCGAGACATGCCGCTAGGCACTAAAGGAAATGGGTAAAGATGAATGATGTCCATGGCATCATCCCAAGGCTGGCCTAGCCTCTAAAGGTAATGGATAACGATGGATGATGTCAGCAGCATCATCCCAAGGCTGGCCCAGCCTCTAAAACTGATCGGTAAAGGTAGCACTGTCGAGTTACAAGTCAGGTTTCATCATTGATTTCCCCATACCCCCAAGTTATATGTGTCCAAGTCATGTATTGAATAATCTAGAGCTAATGCCAACACAGGATCAGGCAGGTACAGGTTTGTCTGGATAGACAACAGGAACGGTCCATAAGGACAACAGGTCAGGTTTGTTGGCACTAGACACAAGATCAGGTAACAGGTAAAGCCATGGTACATCAGGTCAAGTCAAGTAGTGTATTTAGGTGTCATGTCATGTCAAGAGTGTACGGTACCATGTCATATCAAGCAGGAAGTGCAACAGGTCATGTCAGGAAGCACAAGATATCATGTGGGTGCTCATAATCAAACTAACATAAACAAGATTTATGAATAACCAAGCATGGGTACTAACAGAACAATAAACTGGAACATAGAATATGATATACAAATGGTACAGATTACATTATATTGATGCACGATTATCATTTTGTGTTTAAGGGATAGTTTCAACATTACTTAACTACAGTAGAACAATATGGATGTTAAATCAGGTTAATATGTACTAAATAATCTAAAGATGCAATGGACTATAAATCAGGTTGGATGTACGCAAACAGTCGTCCGACAGGGTAGGAACTATAAAAAGTACTATGGGCTATGCAAGTAAACACTATGTGATATAAACATTGGTATGGATGCAGTTAATGTAGTCTCATATGCAACAAGATATGTCTTCCATGACCTAGATCTAAAATGGTATAAACGAATGCAACGGAACACCGAAGTGTTATAAAAATGAAACATGTGCTACTAGATTTACACTACAGGTATAATCTATATTTAAATAGGTATAAGATAGTTTAAATAGCATGTAGCAAGATTAACTTGCCTGGACGGATCAAGAACGGGAATACGGAACGTCTCACGTCGGCGGAAAACGTCGCGACGCGCGCACGGTACACGGAATGGATCCAAACCACGCACGGTGTGATCACACGGGTCAGGTAAGCTCGCTGGGTCGTCGGGATCGTCGACGGCACGCCGGTTTCCGGCGAACTATAAAAACAGAAAATATAAAGAAAGGATCACAAAGAAAAGAAAGAAGAAAGAGAGGAAAGGAAAGAGGAGAATGAGGTTGGGAAGAAGAGAACCGCTCACTGGGTGCACTAGAGTCGGGAGACGAGAACGAGACCGACGGCGGCGATCCACTCCGGCGATGTAAAGGTGTGCAGGGGCTCGGTTTTAGTTGGCTCAGGTGTTTTCTGTTGGGGTGCAGGGTTGGTGAGAAAGAAGCACAGAGGAGAGGGAGAGAAGTGGTGGAAGAAGGAGACGGCGATGAGTGAGGTGGTCGGCGGTGGGTTCAAGGAGTGCAGGGTGTTGCTCGGGGAAGAAGGAAGATGGTGGAGGAGGAGGAAGGATGAAGGAGTAGGCGAGGAAGAGATGATGATGAGTGTGAGGCTGGGGTCGTCGGCGATGACCGGTGACGTTGGGTTCCAAGGGTTTCGTGGGTGCAGCCTCGGGTAAAAGGGTCCTAGGATGGAGGTCAAGTGTGCAGGGGTTGTGGAGAAGAAGAGAAAGGAGGTGAGGTGGTCGAGAAAAGGTCGACGACGAGGGTGGAGACGACGTCGGCGTCGCGCGGGTGTGGGTTCGATGAAGCGGTGAAAGCAAGAGGGAAAGGAAGAAGATGACGAGGGAGGAGAGAGAGACGCGTGGGATTTTCTTTTAGTTAAGAATATAAATATTAAATATAAAGAGAGAGAGAGATAGAGAGAGAGAGAGAGGAGAGAGACAGAGAGGGAGGAGAGAGATCGAGAGGAGAGGGAGGGAGGAGAGATATAGAGAGATTGAGAGATCGAGAGGAGAGAGAGAGAGAAAGCGTGAATAGTGAGGAGAGATAAAATTTGAGTGTAGCGGGGGAGAGAGAGAAGGCGAGAAGGAAAGAGAAAAAAGGAAGAGAGAGAGAGATCTCGTGGGGCCCGGCACCAATGAATAGAGGCAGGGGGTTTGCTGAGAAAGATTTTTCTTAAAATTTTAAAAGATTTTAGAAAATCATTTGTTTGTTAAGATGATAACGAGATTTAAAAGAAAATGTAAATAAAATCAAATAATTTTGAATTTATGCGAAGTACAAAAATATTCCAAAATGCGCCCGGGTCGGGTCTAAAAACTCAGATTTAAAATATGAAAATTATATGCGACTTCCGAATTTCAAAACGAGTGCTCAGGTAACGAAAAAGCATACCCCCAAGAACGGATGCACGTACGTGCGCGTAGCCATCCAAACACGTCCGTTTCACCGAACGGGACGAGAACAAGATGCGCGGATGCTACCACGGGGTTAGGGGTATCAAGCAGGTTATGAATGTAATATTAAAATATTTTATGTGACCTAAAAAAATGTTATATGTAAAAGTACGATGCCAGATGAAATGCCAGTATGTACTAAACATGAGATGCACGTGCCCATGCAACAAGTCAAGGTAATCTATAAATAAGAATCAAACAGGTTCAAGCAAGCGGGTCGGGTCGAATGCAAAGTAATATGTAAAATACCATTCGCACCCAAACACGCTAAATCAAGAAAAGACCATGGATAGGTAAATACGGAAACTGGAATTGGTATATGTGAACTCGGGTGTTACAACCACCCTCCTCACTTACCCTCACCTCTCCCCACTTGCCTTGGCCGAGCCCATGCTCAGCAGCCCCCCTCTCTCCAATCACTTTCACTTTTCATTTCTTTTAAAATAAAATATAAAATGAGAAGAAGAAAGAATTTAGTTGAGTGTTGACTTGGACTTTTCCCTCACCCACACCCAACACCACATCTCTCTCTCTCCCCATCACCAAATTTCTGGCCGAGCCCCATTGTGCAGCCCTCCAATTTTCCTCTCTCATTTCCTCATCAAAAACCCATCAAAAATCCACCAATTTTCTCACAAATTCAAAGCTAATTCCAAATCCAAGCTCTACCCATTATTCCTTAGCCTATCTAGTATGGATCTTGGTGAAAAGAAGCAAGTTTGGGAGGCTAGATTCATGTTGGATCTCTTGAAATTGTGAGGTATAATCTTAACCCTTTAGTCAAAATGTTGTCAAATTACTTCCATCTAGCTAATTAGAAGTTTAAATATGGTTTAATTTTAAATTTTAGTTTTCAAGTGAAGGGTTAATCTAAAGTTAGGGTTTTGAGTATTTGGATTATGGTTGTGTGGGGTAGTGAAGATCTTAAGACATGCAAAACTTAATCTTGAAGCTAATGGGTTAATTGTTACATTTAAATTTGCTCAAATTGTGATTTTTTGCAAACTAGATTTTTGAAATTAATATAAAGAAGTGAGGTAAAATTATGGTAATGGTTTGTATGACTTAGTTAAGATGTTTAATGAGTATTATGGCCACTAGAATTGTTAAAATATTTAGATTGGTTAAAACATCAAGTTTTGAACTAAAATGGAAATTTGTGCTAATTAGGTTTTTGAATTAATGTAATGTAGCGAAATTAAAAATCTAGTAAATGTTTATGTGGCCTAATTAAGACAATTAATGAATATTGTGACCATTAGTTTTTCTAAAACATCAAGATTTGTATTAAAACAGTTAATAACTGCTTACTAGGCTTTTTGGAAATAAATCGATTTGATTAATTTTAAGGTTTGATGATTTGCACCCTATTTCTTATAACATTTAGTGAGTTGTGAAACCACGATTAGTACGTTTGGGTTTTTCTCGATCAATCGGCGTTTGTACTCCGATGTCGAGGGTATTTTGGTTCTTTTGCATGAGCGGACCATAGGTTTTGACCTATGTGAGATTCGTGTGTCGTTTGGTCATGAGTCGGATTTTAATGCGATACGATGTATTATGATATGTAGGTATCCTCATGAGGACTTCGAGACGACAAGCAAGCGCGTGGAGACATCGGTATCGGCAAGCGAAGATCAAGGTGAGTAGATATATATCTACGGGGGAAGTCGGGTGGATGGCGTATAGCACCCCCGCAGTTTCGTAGTATAGAACGCGGATGCGTTATGATTATATATATATAATATACTTATATAAATATGTGTTTTATGAGATGAGTGTACATAGCAAGACATGCTTTAGATGACCTTTGGTTAGTATAGCGTATTCATAAAATAGTGAGTTAGTTAGTTTCTTAGTCGCGAAACCTAGAATAGTGATTTGCATACACGCACGCACACACACATATATTTTATTACTTGTGCGTATATGGGGATATGTACATATATATATATATACATATATGTATGTGAGTATGTATATATATATATATATATATACGTATACATATACTTGGATGATGAGGATAGTATATGATACATGGAGATGAGTCGATGTGATTGGGCACGATGCCAGGAGATCAGTGATGTGATTTAGTTCGTATTTTGAGATACGACATGATATTAGCGGATCCTTAGGCGATGTGTTTTCAGACACACGCATATATATTATTGGTGGTATCAGTATGTACTAGACTTAGATCAGTACCCAGCTCATGATATATGATGATAAGGATACCAGTTGAATAAAGAGATAAATATGATATTGACCCGTACCCTGATTTGGGATGTCTTACGATGGATTTACCGTACGAGATATAACTATGATGATAGATCCGCACTCTTGACTCGAGGATGTAATATTATATATTGTATCGTACGTGATACTATTGAGGCGAGATCACCGACTACTATATGCATATAGATCGACTCAGATTTAGGTGGATTTGCTTACCCTTTCGACTAGTCTATTAGTTAGTCCTGTGGTTTACTTAGTAGATGTTAGACTGAGCACGAGTCATACTTATTTCCAAAACTAACGAATCGTGAGTATTTTAAAGACAGGCCAAGGGATACCACGGATATTAAAAAGGACATACATTTTCTTAAAACACTGTAGCCCTATTTCTAAACACCACGATTCGTGCGATTTCAGATATCAAAAACTGTATGACTCGTATATAGGAATGTATATTTCTTTATTGCTGCATTTAATGTTCATTTGCCATTTATTCTGCTGTTCGCATTGCATTGCATGCTTATTGGTACTTTCGTTAGAAATGATGAAACATGTTGTTAAGACACCAGCACCATTACCGATGATGTGTATGCTCCACGTACACTCGCTTGCCGGCTCACACATAGCAATAAGCGTGCGTGTGCGTATGGGTGTAACCTATTCTAGGGTTCTGTCACGCCCCGCTTCCCAGAGTACGCAAGATTTGGGCACGTGACATAGCCAACCATGCTACCTGTGGGTAGGAAGTATCCATCCACAGTCACATTACGGTTGTAAAGATATCAAGAACAGTAAAATAAACTAAACTAATACATGTCCACATCCATAATAACAAGAATCAATAAACAATAAGTGCGGAAGCTAATGATCCAATACAATGAATAAACAGTATGTCCCATAATGCGGGCTCACATCTGGAAATGAAATGACATAAATAAACTAAACTCTCAGGAACTCACAGTTCAGCCTGCTGGCTGAAGTACTCCTGCTCGGTCGACGTCAAGGGCACGGAATCTGGGCCATGCAAAACCCAGACGTCAGCGCGTCATGATATCAAGTATATAGCATAAACATGGTAATAAACAACGCAAGCATGAACATGAATAAGCAGTAATAAGAAGTAATAAACAGGGTAATGTGCGGTAGTGACTAAACTGTCCTATCAGGTTTTCTACTCTATAGTCTTTGAAACCAATTGATGAATCGTCGATGTAACTCAATAGTATCCCGTGCGTGCCCGGGACCACGGTCATAATTCTCGGGGCTGAATCCGAGACGTGCCGCTAAGCAGTAAAAGGTAGTAGGATAGATGAGTGATGTCAGCATCAACACTCCGGAGCTGGCCAAGCCCGTAAGACTGATCTGAACAATGTATCGAACTGTTGAGTTACAAGTCGGTTTCACCTTTGATTTCCCCATACCCCCAAACTATGTATGTCAGTCAGGTATTCAGTAGTCAAGAACTAATGCCAACACGAGTCAAGTAAAGGTAGGTCTGTCTGGTTCGACAGCAGGAATGGTTGGGTTGTCGGCATTAGGTATAAGATCAGGCAACAGGTCAGGTTACTTTCAACAGGTAGAGTTGATATGTACAGGGTGTTGTGTCCGGTGTATCAGTACATGTGTCAGGTGTATCAGGATCGGTCAATATGTAATGCAATCAGGTATATGATGATAACAGGTATAGTAACAATAATGAACAGTAGCATGAAACAGTAAGTAGCAATTATTATTCTATGTGAACACAGTGATGTTTGTATTTTCATATTAATCCGGTTCACGCACCTTTGAGGTGCAAAAGCCACAAGATAAAACAATATCGATAGTATACATAATGGAGTTACAAGAATTTGAACTAAGTATAATATTTGCCTCATGAGTGGCTTTAACAAATGAAGTGAGGATGATCTAGCAATTTAGGCAAGGATGTGCCAAATTGGTTAATTAGTTAAGGTGTTGATTAAAAGCATACCGATTAACTACAAGTAACAACTACAATGGTTTAACATTACGGATGATTGTAATTGTCACCAAGTCGTGTGATTATAACAGATAACATGATTATTAAGTTTGTAGCATGTTAAAGCAAGTATTCGGATACTTGCCTCGGCGGTTCCGCAAACCGAAACACGGATGCGATGTCGGCAGAAACTGCGATATGGAAGCACGGGCCACGGATCGAGTCCCAACAGAGATCAACGGGATCACACGGACCAGGGGACTTCGCTGGAGCGTCGGGTTCGTCAGACGGCGCGGTCGGATTCCGGCAACAACCGAAAATCAAAGTTAGCAACAAGGATACGATACGCCAAAACGACCAGCGGGGGGTTGTACCAAAAGGAAAGAGAAGGAAACTTACAGGGATACACCAAGGGTGTGACCACGGCGGGTTCGACGGCACTGGAACGCCGGCGAGGCCGCGACGGTGGCTGCAGCAAAGGGAAGGGCCTCGGGTTTGCAGGGTAGTGGGCTGCGGCGAGTTGGAGAAGGGTGTGGTCGGCTCAGGTGGTCGTGGGAGAGGGAGAGATGGTCGGAGGTGGCGTCGACGAGGTCGCCGGCGCGCTTCTCCGGCGAACAGGGAAGGTGCAGGCGAAGGATGAAGGCTCGGGTTTGCTTTTCCGGCGAGGGGAGGAGGGAAGGACGACGAGGTCGGGTCGAGTAGGGTGAAAGGGAGTCGTGGGGTCGTCGACGACGATGGGCGACGTCGACGGTGAGGTTGCGAGGGGATGGAGGCGTCGGGGAGAAGGGTTGCAGGCGCGGGAAGAAGCGGGAGAACGGGAGGAGGAATGTAGGTGGGTGCGGTGGAGGTCGTGGTGGTGAGGGCGGCGACGGCGAGGTCTCGAGGAGTCGGCGACGGGATCGCGAGGGCTAGGGTTAGGGTTTGCGTCGGGTTTTCTCGCGAGGAAGATGGGTCGTGGGCGGCTGTGCATGGGATTATAAAGAGTAAGAGAGAGAGAGATAATATTATGAGAGATAGAGAGAGAGAGAGAAAGATTTGAGAGAAGAGAGAGAGATAGAGTGGAACGGGGCCCACGAGAGGAAAAGTGGCTCGTGATTGGCCAGGGAGAAGGATTTTGAGGGATTGAACTGTTGAGGAAAGATTTGAAGGTATAATTATATATTCGATATTAAATTCAAATGGGCCCTTTTTGGCGCGAAATGAAACGTCTCCAAATTGCGCCCGGGTTGCGTCCAAATGATCCAAATTCAAATTATAAGATTTTAAGCGGGTTCCAAATTTTGAAAAGAGGTGTTTAATGATTAAAATGCATGCCCCCAAGTCGGACACTTGCACGCGCGCGTAGTCGCCCAAACTGGCCCGTTTAACCAAACGGAACGGAATCTCGACACGCGGACGCTACCACGCGACTAGTGGCGACGAGTAGGCCAACATGGACATCTTAAATTTCATTTTAGGAGTTAAAATTTGTTATGTGCCGAAATGACTTAACCGGGTAAAATTTAGCAATGAACACCAGAAAATCAGGAAAATTGGAAATGAGCAAACCACAACCCTCAACTAGTAATATACATAGTATTATTGGGCTCGGGTGTTACATCATACCCAACTACAAAAGAATTTCGTCCTCGAAATTCCAAGAATACAAGATAACTAACTACTGGAAAAGATGAGGGAATTTCTGCCGGATCTCGTCTTCTCGCTCTTAAGTAGATTCTCCATGCGATCGGTTACCCCAAGAAACTAGCACAAAAGGGATAACCTTGTTCCTAAGAACCTTTTCTCTTCGATCCTTGATTTCAACTGGTCGCTCCTCAAAAGTCAGGTCCGCCCGAACGGTCATTTCCGAGTGATCCAACACATGGGTCTCATCACGAACATACCTCCGTAGTTGAGACACATGAAACACATCGTGAACTCCTGCTAATGATGGTGGTAATGCCAACCGGTACGATACCTCTCCGACACGCTCCAATATCTCGAAAGGTCCAACGAATCGGGGACTAAGCTTTCCCCGACTTCCAAAGCGAATCACCCCTCTAGTCGGTGATATCTTCAGAAATACCAAATCGCTCACGGCGAACTCTAGAGGTCTTCTTGACGTGTCGGCCCAACTCTTCTGTCTGTCTTGAGCTGCCTTCATATGCTTCCTGATTGTATTCACCTTCTCGACTGTCTGCACCACCAAATCTGGTTCTAGTAACCTTCGTTCACCAATCCCATCCCAACAACCAGGTGAACGGCACTTACGCCCATACAGTGCTTCAAACGGAGCCTTCTGAATTGTCGCTTGGAAGCTATTGTTGTACGAAAACTCCACCAGGTGTAGATGACCCTCCCAAGAACCTTTGAAGCCCAACATGCAAGCCCTCAACATATCTTCAAGGGTCTGGATCGTTCTCTCTGATTGTCCATCAGTCTGGGGATGATAAGCTGTGCTGAACTTCAATCGAGTCCCCAAACTTTCTTGTAAACTCCTCCAAAAGTGTGACAGGAACCGAGTGTCCCGGTCGGACACGATGCTTACCGGCACTCCATGCAATCTGACAATCTCCTGCATGTTCCGCTCTGCCAGAGTCTCCGTCGATTGACCAACCCGAAAAGGAACAAAGTGAGCTGCCTTGGTCAACCGATCGACAATCACCCATACAGTATTGTTGCCCTTTGGACTCCGCGGTAAAGCCGTCACGAAATCCATGGTTATATGTTCCCACTTCCATTGAGGAATCGGAAGTGGTTGCAACAAACCAGCAACCCTTTGATGTTCAGCCTTGACTTGCTGACACACCAAGCACTTAGCCACGAAGCGAGCAATTTCCCGTTTCATACCTTCCCACCAGAAATGCTGTCGAACATCTCGGTACATCCTTGTCCCTCCTGGATGTACAGAGTAAGTTGAACTGTGTGCCTCCTTCATAAGCTCTTCACGCACATCTCCTTTTGGCACACACACACGGCTACCATATCTCAACGAACCATCTTCATGGATCAGCAGATCGGTTCGTAGTCCGGCTCCAACCTGCTCTCGAAACCTTTGCAGTCTAGGATCCGGCGATTGCGCCGCTTTAAACTTCTCAACTAAGGACGATTGTACTTGTAACTGCATCAACTGTCCTGTAGCACGCGGTAGCACAACCTCCAAGTCAAATCTCCGAAACTCCTCAATGATCTCTCTCTGTGCAGTCAATAACTGAATTGCTGGTAACCGACTTAGCGCATCTGGCACGGCGTTAACTTTCCCCGGATGATACTTAAGATCAAGGTCGTAGTCGGCCATCAGCTCCAACCATCTGCGTTGCCTCATGTTCAACTCCTTCTGAGTGAACACATATTTCAAACTCTTGTGATCCGTAAAGACTTCAACTCTCTCGCCCAGAAGGTAGTGTCTCCAAATCTTCAGGGCGAAGATCACGGCTGCAAGCTCCAAGTCGTGAGTCGGATAGTTCTGCTCATGTGTCTTCAGCTGTCTCGATGCGTAAGCGACGACTTTCCCATTCTGCATCAAAACACATCCCAATCCCTTTCCAGATGCGTCGCTGTGAATCACCAGTCCTTCGGAATTGTCCGGTACGGTTAGGATAGGGGCGGTTATCAACTTCTGCTTCAACGTCTCGAAGGCCAACGCACATCCATCCGTCCAACCAACGGTACCTCCTTACGCGTAAGCTTGGTTAACGGCTCAGCTAAACGAGCGAAGTTCTCCACAAATCTTCTGTAGTAACCGGCGAGTCCAAGAAAACTTCTTATCTCTGTAACATTCTTTAGAACGGGCCAATCTCGAACTGCCGCAATCTTCTCGGGATCAACGGCGATCCCATCGCCCGACATGACATGCCCCAGAAACCTCACTTCTTCCAACCAGGATTCGCCCTTACTCACTCTTGCAAATAACTTCTCTTGTCTCAGCGTCGGCAGTGCGATCCTTCTTCTCCACTAAGAGAACTGGAGTTCCCCACGGTGAGTTGCTGCTTCGAATCCATCCCTTATCGAGTAATTTACTCACTTGTTTCTTAACTCCCTCCAACTCTACTGGTGCCATTGGATAGTCAGCTTTTGATACTGGCGTTGCACCAGGAGTAAGGTCAAACGCAAACTCTACTCCTCGCTTCGGCGGTAAGCCCGAAATATCTTCAAACACATCCATAGGTCGCGGACAACTGTCGGCTCTTCATCACTCTCCACTACCATAGCCGCAAGAACGCTGTTCGTCGGCCTAGCCCTAAACTCGACTGGCCCGACAGGATTTCTTTCTCCAATGAAAGTAAACTTAGGATGTCCGGGAATCTGGAATTACCTTCCTTGCCCTACAGCCAATGTGGGCGTGGAAAGATCCAGGAAAATCCATCCCCAAGACAACCTCGTACCTGCTCGTATCTATCACCAAGAAGTCTGCAAAAAGCTCCCGTCCGCAAACAACAACTGTACGATCTCTACTATCCTTACTAGCTATAATTTTCCCATTCCCAGTGGGTATGTCCCAAAAACTAGACAGGGTCGTGCAGTTGATCGAGTGTGTAGTTATAAATTTGGATGACATAAACAATGGGATGCTCCGAAATTAAGTAATGCCAAAGCGGGAAAACCATGAACGAGTAAATTACCTGAAACCACTTCTCCCGATGCCTTAGCTTCTCCAGCTGTCAACGTGAACGCTCGAGCCTGCTGTGGTCCTTGAGTAAGCGGTTCCTGTCCTTGGAACGGTCCTTGCGGAGGCTTCTGTGTATCATCCTTTGTGCAAGGCTTCGACGGACAAACATCAACGGTGTGATCTGCCGCTCCACATCTAAAACAAAGTCCCAGCCTCAAACGACACTCCCTTCGCACGTGTCCGAGTTTATGGCAGTAACTACAGATCACGCTCCCCTTCCGATCACCCATACTGGTTTTCTTCATTGGTGCTACGTTGCGCCTGTTCACTGGAATACGTCTACGTACGGACGTGGGGTCCATTGTAAATGCTGGTTCCAGCTCGAGTTGTTCCTTTAGTTTCTCCATCAATCCCCTTATCACTCTTTGCCTGGCGGCTAAGACCGCATGCCCTGGGTCCATCTCCAAATTCTGATCGGCCATATCCCTGAAATCAAAGTACCCACATTAGCATGATGATAGTTTTCGAGTATAGATCAAGGCTAGAACTCCAAGATACTTAAATAGAGTGCTGCATTGTAGCTATGCCGCGGTATCATAGCCGCAATTACTTAACTCCACCCAAGTCGCCTAAGTCCTAGAGATAACAAGAAGTTAGGTTTTCAAGTTTGACAATGCAAAGTAAGTTTGCATGTCGACATGATCTGGAAGAATGATTCAAGGATGGTAAAACGGTCAAGGTGGCAGGACATGTTCCCTAATCATGGGTATTCTGATTCGTGTATCGGGTGCAATACCCAACTACGAGAATCAACCCAATTAACCTATGGCTCTGATACCATAAAACCATGTCACGCCCCGTTTCCCAGAGTACGCAAGATTTGGGCACGTGACATAGCCAACCATGCTACCTGTGGGTAGGAAGTATCCATCCACAGTCACATTACGGTTGTAAAGATATCAAGAACAGTAAAATAAACTAAACTAATACATGTCCACATCCATAATAACAAGAATCAATAAACAATAAGTGCGGAAGCTAATGATCCAATACAATGAATAAACAGTATGTCCCATAATGCGGGCTCACATCTGGAAATGAAATGACATAAATAAACTAAACTCTCAGGAACTCACAGTTCAGCCTGCTGGCTGAAGTACTCCTGCTCGGTCGACGTCAAGGGCACGGAATCTGGGCCATGCAAAACCCAGACGTCAGCGCGTCATGATATCAAGTATATAGCATAAACATGGTAATAAACAACGCAAGCATGAACATGAATAAGCAGTAATAAGAAGTAATAAACAGGGTAATGTGCAGTAGTGACTAAACTGTCCTATCAGGTTTTCTACTCTATAGTCTTTGAAACCAATTGATGAATCGTCGATGTAACTCAATAGTATCCCGTGCGTGCCCGGGACCACGGTCATAATTCTCGGGGCTGAATCCGAGACGTGCCGCTAAGCAGTAAAAGGTAGTAGGATAGATGAGTGATGTCAGCATCAACACTCCGGAGTTGGCCAAGCCCGTAAGACTGATCAGAACAATGTATCGAACTGTTGAGTTACAAGTCGGTTTCACCTTTGATTTCCCCATACCCCCAAACTATGTATGTCAGTCAGGTATTCAGTAGTCAAGAACTAATGCCAACACGAGTCAAGTAAAGGTAGGTCTGTCTGGTTCGACAGCAGGAATGGTTGGGTTGTCGGCATTAGGTATAAGATCAGGCAACAGGTCAGGTTACTTTCAACAGGTAGAGTCGATATGTACAGGGTGTTGTGTCCGGTGTATCAGTACATGTGTCAGGTGTATCAGGATCGGTCAATATGTAATGCAATCAGGTATATGATGATAACAGGTATAGTAACAATAATGAACAGTAGCATGAAACAGTAAGTAGCAATTATTATTCTATGTGAACACAGTGATGTTTGTATTTTCATATTAATCCGGTTCACGCACCTTTGAGGTGCAAAAGCCACAAGATAAAACAATATCGATAGTATACATAATGGAGTTACAAGAATTTGAACTAAGTATAATATTTGCCTCATGAGTGGCTTTAACAAATGAAGTGAGGATGATCTAGCAATTTAGGCAAGGATGTGCCAAATTGGTTAATTAGTTAAGGTGTTGATTAAAAGCATACTGATTAACTACAAGTAACAACTACAATGGTTTAACATTACGGATGATTGTAATTGTCACCAAGTCGTGTGATTATAACAGATAACATGATTATTAAGTTTGTAGCATGTTAAAGCAAGTATTCGGATACTTGCCTCGGCGGTTCCGCAAACCGAAACACGGATGCGATGTCGGCAGAAACTGCGATATGGAAGCACGGGCCACGGATCGAGTCCCAACAGAGCTCAACGGGATCACACGGACCAGGGGACTTCGCTGGAGCGTCGGGTTCGTCAGACGGCGCGGTCGGATTCCGGCAACAACCGAAAATCAAAGTTAGCAACAAGGATACGATACGCCAAAACGACCAGCGGGGGGTTGTACCAAAAGGAAAGAGAAGGAAACTTACAGGGATACACCAAGGGTGTGACCACGGCGGGTTCGACGGCACTGGAACGCCGGCGAGGCCGCGACGGTGGCTGCAGCAAAGGGAAGGGCCTCGGGTTTGCAGGGTAGTGGGCTGCGGCGAGTTGGAGAAGGGTGTGGTCGGCTCAGGTGGTCGTGGGAGAGGGAGAGATGGTCGGAGGTGGCGTCGACGAGGTCGCCGGCGCGCTTCTCCGGCGAACAGGGAAGGTGCAGGCGAAGGATGAAGGCTCGGGTTTGCTTTTCCGGCGAGGGGAGGAGGGAAGGACGACGAGGTCGGGTCGAGTAGGGTGAAAGGGAGTCGTGGGGTCGTCGACGACGATGGGCGACGTCGATGGTGAGGTTGCGAGGGGATGGAGGCGTCGGGGAGAAGGGTTGCAGGCGCGGGAAGAAGCGGGAGAACGGGAGGAGGAATGTAGGTGGGTGCGGTGGAGGTCGTGGTGGTGAGGGCGGCGACGGCGAGGTCTCGAGGAGTCGGCGACGGGATCGCGAGGGCTAGGGTTAGGGTTTGCGTCGGGTTTTCTCGCGAGGAAGATGGGTCGTGGACGGCTGTGCATGGGATTATAAAGAGTAAGAGAGAGAGAGAGATAATATTATGAGAGATAGAGAGAGAGAGAGAAAGATTTGAGAGAAGAGAGAGAGATAGAGTGGAACGGGGCCCACGAGAGGAAAAGTGGCTCGTGATTGGCCAGGGAGAAGGATTTTGAGGGATTGAACTGTTGAGGAAAGATTTGAAGGTATAATTATATATTCGATATTAAATTCAAATGGGCCCTTTTTGGCGCGAAATGAAACGTCTCCAAATTGCGCCCGGGTTGCGTCCAAATGATCCAAATTCAAATTATAAGATTTTAAGCGGGTTCCAAATTTTGAAAAGAGGTGTTTAATGATTAAAATGCATGCCCCCAAGTCGGACACTTGCACGCGCGCGTAGTCGCCCAAACTGGCCCGTTTAACCAAACGGAACGGAATCTCGACACGCGGACGCTACCACGCGACTAGTGGCGACGAGTATGCCAACATGGACATCTTAAATTTCATTTTAGGAGTTAAAATTTGTTATGTGCCGAAATGACTTAACCGGGTAAAATTTAGCAATGAACACCAGAAAATCAGGAAAATTGGAAATGAGCAAACCACAACCCTCAACTAGTAATATACATAGTATTATTGGGCTCGGGTGTTACAGGTTCGCAACTAGGAACTATACTAGTTTACTTCTATGCCCTAATCTAACCATAGTACATCTAATCTCAATATCCATGACACACTATAAGCTATCATATATATATATAATATATACATATATAGTATACCAACTTCGGACTGCGGGGGTGCTATACGCCATCCACCCGACTTCCCCCGTAGATATAATCTACTCACCTGATCTTCATTTGTCGACGTCGCCACGCGCTTGCTTGTCGTTCCGAAGTCTTCATGGGGTACCTACACATCAACGTATCGTAAATGCGTATTAAAACCAAATCAAAACCAAAACGATACGCTAATGCCTATAGGTTAGAACCTATGAACTACGCTTTCAAAATCATCGAACAATCCTCGATATCATCGTACAAACGCCAAGTAATCGAGGTAAAACGCAATACACAAATCCAGAATTCAAAATACGGAATACGGAAACACAAATCAAAACAGCAACTTAGGAAAAAGGCTCCACATTCTACCCTAGGTCAAATTGGAGAATTTTGCACATGCCTGGGGTCTAATCAATAGATGTAGGAGCTACAGAACCAAAACGAGGCAAATCCACCGTGGTCTGGCCGCAATTTGCAGCCAGAATGGATTTATTTGCGGCCGAGTCTGGGAGTTAGGGGCTGGGGTCTTGGGTCTAGCTTCCTGGGTGCCTGCACATCTCACTGTCAATCCAAAATAATTTCCAGAGTCTTGGGTTGATAGCAGATCTCATATAACCTTCACAGATTCCACAAATCTTCCGATATCGGTTTCTAAATCCGTATTCCGGGTTTCAAGTCTCAGGTTTGGGTCTTAATTCAAGCACTAGGGTTTTTGTGTAGCCTCTACTGAGCTCAATTTCACAACACAACTCTTAATTTCCCATAAACCCTAACTAGGTTTTCCTTAAGTCCACAACATCACACAATATCGGTTCTAATCTAGCATGGGGGTATAAGTAATACAAAAAACAAGCTAATGGTCCCAAAAAATACCTCATTTGGCAACTCAAGAATTTTCTTGAGTTGCCCCTAGTGGCCAAAATCCTTGCTTTCTTGGTCCAATGTGTTTGTCTTGAGCTTGTGCATCATTTTTGTGAATGAAGATAGGGTTTTGGAGTGTTTAATGAGGTGATTTGAGGAGGTGAAGAGGGGGAGAAGGAGCTAGGGCAGCAGCAGTAGCTGAAGAGGAAGAGGGAGAGAGGAAATGAGTAGAAGAAATGAAGGGAAAAGGCTAAGGCTTGGTCAAAGATAACCCCCCCATTTCTCTCTCTCACCCATACTTCAATATTCTAATCCTTTTCTTTTTTTTTTCTTTAACCCAAATTCCTTCTCACATAAATAGTAATCCCAAAAGAAACCATGGAAGAAAATTATGTAACAAGTGTAAAACGATATGGTGCATGTTTGCTCAAAATATGCTAAAAATCCGATTAGCGATTTTTAATCGCGATTAGCACTAAATTAGCATATAATTAATCATAAAAACTTAAAATTTGCATAATTCACATAAAACATCGTCCTTTTAGTAATTTCTATAATTTTCCAAATTTTTCCCAATTTGTCGGTATTTAATTATACCGAAATATTAAAATATTCATTAAAATTAATATTAAATTATAAAAATTCCCAAAAATAATATTTTATTTTTTTGAAATGTTACAATCTTCCCCCCTTAAAGAAATTCGGTTCCCGAATTTAAATTTAAACCCCCAAATTCTAAAACATTTCAATAAAAAGTCCAAGTCGTCGGGGCTCCGAAATCATCAATACATAAAACGCATCATAGCGCAATGCTCGTGCATGTGTAATGAGCAGATAACTCAAAATCAAAACTCCGTCAAGCATCCCGCAATCATCGGAGTCATGGTAAAGACACAAATGTCAAATCCCAAAATAAAACCAATATGATATAAATCAGAACTATACATGTAGACATCAATTCTATACTTGTAAATAGCTGAAGTAAATGCATGCAAAATATGTCCAGGTACCGTCCTCTGACTAGTCCTGCTCAGTACGAAAACACAGCAAATATCATGAAAACGTACTGGTCCATAAGGAATAAATCCCAAAAATGTATATAAGAATACCCTGTGCGTCTGGTGCGCACGGAAATCAAAATCCATATATGTGACATACATGTGCACAGAAACATCATCTAGGTGCAACGGATGTACACGAAACATCTGTCATGGGCAACGTGTGTGCCTGACAGCAAAATCAAGTGCATCTTACATGCACGAAGAATACCGATTTAGTGCATCTGGTGTGCACCAAAATCGTATCCCAAAACATGCGCTCAACACGCGCGAAAATCCAAATCGAATGCACTGAGTGCAAGAAATCAACATCAATGTAAGAATCAAAATCGACGGTATACTATACGGCTTAATCCAAATCAGGTATACCGCGGTGTATAAGCTCACAACCATGTGCATCAGCGTGCACAAACCAAATCAAAACACTAAAAGTGCATGAAATCTATGCTGGAAGCGTAAATCAAATCACCGGCATAAAATAGGCACGAAATCACAATCAATACCTCAAGCGTAATAACTATGTGCAAAATATCAATACCCAGTAGGTGCAACCATGGTGCACGAAAACAGAAATCATGAAACTCAGCCATTAAGACCAAATCATGCGAATAGATCATCCAAATTACCGAAATCCAAGATGACGGATACGTGATAATCGAATCACAAAATCACAAATCATAAATACCGTCGTCAATAGTTCCTCCTTCGCCGTCGAGAAGGTGTCGGTGCATCCAATGCTAGCACCGCAAGACATTTACTTGCCTCTTGCTCACGGTCTGGCATCCTCTGTCTCTGGGTCCTTATCTTCTCTGCGGATTACCTATCTCGCAATCAATCGGCTCATCGGACCTGTCAGGTGTGCTAACGGGGACGATTCCGTTCTGGTACTTCTCTGGTCAATCTGCGTCCTCAGCACAACATTTCCTCGGAAACTGGTTGCATCCGAACGCCTCTGTAGACATATCCGACCTTTAACCTTAACGGGGAGTAACAACAGCTCGTCAGCATCTCTGATATCAGCGGAGTGGAATGTCATCTCGTCGAAATCTCATGCGAACTCTTTACTTCACTCTGCTCCAATGTCGACTGATTCGGACTCTTCTTCTCGTGGCCGCATGGACTGTGCTCCAACGGCTATACTCGTATCTGGAGTCTCCCAAGCAGTGTATCCCATCATATGATATCCGAAAGATGTCGAACCATCCGATCGATATGTCAAAACCTCATAATCCCTCAAGAGGTCAACATCTTGGGTGCAGTTTAATAGTATCGTGTACATACCACAACATCGGTGGACCAGCCTAGAAGGGCAAACCCAAGCCTCACTAATGGCACCGCGGAACTGCCGCAAACCCTAAGGTTCAAAGGCTTTCACACGGTCATTATGTCGAGTTAGGGTTTCATTCTTCTAGAGGGTCCATAGAATCGCTTGCATGTCTTTCCGAATACTTTAAACTTGGAAAATGGGCTCCCGACATTCAATCGTCTCCATCGACTCTCAACGAATCTACGTGAAGTCGTCTCTAGCTGGAATCAATCTATCTGATGACCTCGCACCGGGGTAAGCGAACGAACCATATGTCCTAGTCATTCATCCTTTGTGACTAGCGACCTTCCATCATATTTCGAAGTATATACTCATGCTGCAGTAGCTCCAACATCTGGGCGATATCTCGTCATTTGCAGCAACCACTGGCTCATTCGTCTGTACGCTGAACAGCACCTCAATCATCCTGAATAAGCGGTATATCAATGGTCATCACATTCTTGCTGGCTTCTATCAGTAGCCTGATCCTCTGATGCTGATCGACACGTCCGAGAAATCTCGTAAAAGTGATCCGTCAAACGCCCATGGCGCGGAACACAATAAAACGAAGCCTCTTTACAATCGTACATCTCTGGGATCACGCCCTGGTCAGTCCTCATCTGCGATGAGTTCATGCTGATGCAACTCTAGCCATAGCTCTCTCTGCCCGTGTAATCATAGCAGCAAAATCATAACCAGTATCGATGAGGGTAGATCATAGGAATGAATATAATACTGTGCAAGGAAATGTACATCCTAAGGTTTCTTAAGCGGAGTAGCGTATTGTAAATATGCCGCGGAACATACGTATGGTACGTCACTCTACTCAAGCTACCTACTCCATCAACCAAGGGTCATCCTACGCGACGAAAGTTCGGGTATAATACCCCCTTGACTAAGTCTAAGTTCCGTAAGGTCAAGCCTAAGTTCCGTATATATAAACGCCCTAGGCTCCACATAGTCAAACTTAGACTCAAACCAAGGTTAACCTAGCGCTCTGATACCAACTTTGTCACGACCCGAAAAAGCCCGTGACTGGCACATGAATCATATGAAGTCTATAGGACCCCATCTAATCCAAGTAAGCCAAAGCCCAGAAATCTAAAACCATTTTTAAGTAATAAATAAAGGAAATAGTTTTTAAGAAGTGAAGAAAACAAGTTTTTAAAATAGGTAAGCCGAATATGCATTTTAAATCCTCAATATCTTTTCTGAAAATTTCGGCAGAGTTTCTTTTGTAAATACTGGCCCCGAACGGGATACAACATGATAAAAGCATATATACAATGATAAAAGGCATCCCCAAGCGGGAGCTAGCTCTTCGTCAATCGACGGTCACAACCACGCAAGCAATATAATATACAACGCCAAAGGGCGAGGATCAAAACTCAAAAAGAAACTCAAAATCAACATGAAAACCATAATACTACAACGCGCGACTCTAAGGTCGAAATAATACATAACTGGTTTTCTAAGTCTGAAACAATATACAAGTTTTGGTCGATGGAATTACTAGATACAACTGAATAATACATATACAATGGTGGTTCTGATACAAAAGAACCCACCTACCAAAGCAAATCACCCGCAAGGGAGCAGTGTGCCAGAAATGCCGCCATGGAACATGTACGGCACAACCTGCAAGAAACTGTGGCACAACGGGGGTGAGTTGCCAACTCATGAGTAGAAAACATCTACGAGTAGAAATCGAATGCATGACATAATTCTAGGTCAATACGATCAGATATGTATATATCCTCAAATGAATAAGGCTGAAGCATGATAAGGTGGCAATGTAACATCTATACATGAGTGTAGTGCCAAGTGCTCGTGCCAGTGCCTCAAGTAATAACATATCATAAATATGAGGTATATTTGCATGAATAATATGATGAAATATCTAAATTGATATCAATACACATATATTAGCGTCCCATTCCACTAATATTGGTGTAAGGGCATATATAACAGCGTCCTAATCCACTGTTATATATACATATAAGTAAAAAGAAATATCATGAACCAATGTGTCAAGCATCGACACAGAAATACTGATCTATCAGGTGTTGTCACCGCGACTAGCCCTGATAGGTACGTATCATACGCTATCTCGAAAACTCGAGTGCCCAGCTTCGACCCTCGAATTTCGACGTATCCATACGTACATAACTCCGGTCGGTATCCCCACGATAACCGCCGAGTCATAAGTAATGTCACCGGAAGGTATGGTTCCCCTACCGGGCTCATCGGCGTGGTGCATCGACATCCCTTTCTTGCCCTGGGGTACCTCCGGGCCCCATCATGTACCCTCATACGGCCTCGACGCCTCCTCTCATGGGGTATATATATATCAGAACCGATAAAACTCATGGTGGATGCTGAAATATCATATCAAGGGTAACCGGATTTTTAAAACATTTACATAATCTTTTTGAAATACCCACGGTTCCCAAATCCAGAAATATCATGGAAACAACATATCTCAATGCGTATAATCAAAAGCATAATGTATGCGACATGTAAAAGGAATGCAAGCATATCAGTATATCATGCAATATGGAATAGTAATATGCACATATTGAGGGAAACCGCTCTTTTAAAATGAATCAGTTTGAAGGAGTATCTTGCGGTTCCCAAATCTCTAATCAAGCCAGAATCATCTGTGTATGTGCGAATACATATGAATATACAGTATACAGGTACACAAGTATGCCATGCAAGGGTCATATCCTGAATGCAACAGTACTACAGTGTAGTGACATGGCAATTATCGATGATGAAGTGTGTGAGCCGGCAAGTAGTGTACGTGGACCATACACATCATCGATAATGGTGCTGGTGTCCTAACAACATGATTGTAATATAGCAATAAACACATTTATACATGAAAAGCGATGTGAATAGCATGAATATGCGGAAATCGAATAATCAACGCAACAGTGAAGAATCTACATCAATATGTATATGTCATGCAGTTATGCCATTTGAAATAAGACGAATCGGGGTTTTTAGTAAAATAAGGGCTACGGTGTTTTAAGAAAAGATGCGTCGTTTGAAAATATCCGTAGAATCCCTTTGCCTGTTTTTAAAATACTCCCGATTCGTTAGTTTTTCAAATAGGTATAACTCGGGTCTAGTCTAACATCTACTATGCAAACTACAGATCTAACTATCAAGTCAATCGGGAGGGGTATGGAAACCACCAAAATCCGAGTCGATATAAATATGAATATAAATATAATATTCGGTGATCCCGCCTCGATAGTATCGCGTACGATACAGTATATCATATGACATCCTCGAGTCATGAGTGCGGATCTATCATCAATATATAGCTCGTACGTAAATCCGTCGTACGGCATCCCAAATCTGGGTACGGGTCAATATCACAGTCATCTCATCAATTATCTGGTATCCTTATCATCATCTCTCATGATCTGGGTACTGATCTAAGTCTAGTACAAATCGATACCATCTATATAAGTATGAATGCGTGTGTGAAACACACGTCCAAAGGCCCACTAAAAATCACATGCTGTATCCCAAATACGAATCATATCATATCACCGATCTCATGGCACTATGCCCAATATCATCGACTCATCTCCAATGTCATCCACTATTCTCATCATCACAGTATAAGTATAGCAATAAGCGTGCGTGTACATATGGGTGTAACCTATTCTAGGGTTCGCAACTAGGAACTATACTAGTTTACTTCTATGCCCTAATCTAACCACAGTACATTTAATCTCAATATCCACGACACACTATAAGCTATCATATATATATATATATATAATATACATATATAGTATACCAACTTCGGACTGCGGGGGTGCTATACGCCATCCACCCGACTTCCCCCGTAGATATAATCTACTCACCTGATCTTCATTTGTCGACGTCGCCACGCGCTTGCTTGTCGTTCCGAAGTCTTCATGGGGTACCTACACATCAACGTATCGTAAATGCGTATTAAAACCAAATCAAAACCAAAACGATACGCTAAGGCCTATAGGTTAGAACCTATGGACTACGCTTTCAAAATCATCGAACAATCCTCGATATCGTCGTACAAACGCCAAGTAATCGAGGTAAAACGCAAATCCAGAATTCAAAATACGGAATACGGAAACACAAATCAAAACAGCAACTTAGGAAAAAGGCTCCAGATTTTACCCTAGGTCAAATTGGACAATTTTGCACATGCTAGGGGTCTAATCTATAGATGTAGGAGCTACAGAACCAAAACGAGGCAAATCCACCCTGGTCTGTCCGCAATTTGCGACCAGAATGGATTTATTTGCGGCCGAGTCTGGGAGTTAGGGGCTGGGGTCTTGGGTCTAGCTTCCTGGGTGCCTGCACATCTCACTGTCAATCTAAAATAATTTCCAGAGTCTTGGGGTGATAGCAGATCTCATATAACCTTCACAGATTCCACAAATCTTCCGATATCGGTTTCTAAATCCATATTCCGGGTTTCAAGTCTCAGGTTTGGGTCTTAATTCAAGCACTAGGGTGTTTGTGTAGCCTCTACTGAGCTCAATTTCACAACACAACTCTCAATTTCCCATAAACCCTAACTAGGTTTTCCTTAAGTCCACAACATCACACAATATCGGTTCTAATCTAGTGGGGGTTGTTTCCCCAAATCAGAGCAAAGCTCTGCTGGAAATTCAAAATTCAAATTTTGAAGCAACGCTTCAAATCCCGGGCGCAACGCGCCACGTGTCCGGCGCTGATACGTCAGCGCAGCGCCCCAGAAGGCGCGCCCAATCAGAGCAAAGCTCTATTTTAATGAAGTAACGCTTCAGCTGCGCAAGCACTGCGCTGCGCGACACGTGTCAGCGCAGATGCGCTAGCGCAGTTGCGCTGCGCGACACGTGTCAGCGCAGTTGCGCTGCGCTCTGCGCTGCGCGACACGTGTCAGCGCAGATGCGCTAGCGCAGTTGCGCTGTGTGAAACGTGTCACGCGCTGGGGCATCTGCGCCAAACAGAATTAAATTTCTAAGAAATCTTTTCTGTTCTTGTTAAAACAAGAAGATTTTCTTCTGTAAAACAGAGGCCTTCGGATCAAAGATCCAACGGTGGGGAAAATTCCCCAAATCACTCAGAGAATGATCTCTTTAACAAATTTAACTAATCTATGGGCACTATAAAAAGGACCCTAGACCTCAATACAAAAAAAAGGAAGGAGAAGAGATTTTTTAAAATAGGTCAAGAGCTTTAAACAGAGAGAACTCTGAGAAAATTCCAAGAAAAAGGTAAAGAACCTTCATAAAATAGAAGAAGAAATTTCTTCTAATAGATCATTGATCTAAAAACAAGATCAATGATCTTTACAAAAAAAAACAGTGCTTTGCACTTCTCATGAACTTCTGGTTCTTTAAAACAAGAAAACAATAAAATAAAAACAGTGCTTTGCACTTTTATGAACCTCTGGTTCTTGAAACAAAAAGAAATTTTTTTATTTTTCTTTGATCTAATTTAGATCAAGAAATCAAATAGTGCTTTGCACTTCTATTCTTGAATTTAAAAGATTCTTAGTGCTCTGCACTTCCAAACTGCGCTGTTGCGATCTTAAGGGAGCGCCACGTGTCAGCCACAGAACAACTTGCGCTACGCGCTCTTGAAATAGAGCTTTGTTCTCTGGAATTGGCGCAACTCGCCAGAGCGCGCCATGTGTCAGCAGCGCAACAGCGCAGCGCACTGCGCTGTTGCGCTTGCGCTCACCAGAGCGTGACACGTGTCCTCACCACAAGCGCTTGCGCTCGGTGATGGGGACTAAGCGCCTGACAAATGCAATACATTTCACTTCATGAAGGGCCAGGCCTAATTAAAAGGCTTAACAGGCCTAATAAATAAAATGCTGTGCATTGTTTGAAAGGGCAGAGCCCATTTGAAAGGTCCAATGGACCAAAACAAATGATCTGCATCATAATAAAAAGGGCAGAGCCCAATCAAAATAGGAATAAAGGGCCTGAAGTAATGCAATGCATTATTTAAGTGGGGGCAAAGCCCTAGCACAGGTCTAATGGACCAAAAATAAATAAGGGTGTTGAACATTTTTAACTGGACTTAGCCCAATTTTGGCCGTAAGTCCTTAAATTGGTTGAGCAAGATTGCTCTCTTAAATCAATTTATATCCGGTTCGAGGGTACATCTCCGAGCTCCTCTGACACCTATCGTTGTAATCCTTCAACGACGTCAGGGAGGTGACGGGTCCCGACGACCACATACATGAATATGGACTGCGGGGTCCTTAAACTCGTGGACCGAAACGTCCTTAAACTAATATCGGACCGAGACGTCCTTAAACTAATATCGGACCGAGACGTCCCTAAACTAATATTGGACCGAGACGTCCTTAAACTAATATCGGACCACCACGTCCCTAAACTGGAATATGGACCACCACATCCCTAAACTGGCGACGGACCACCACGTCCCTAAACTGGAAAATGGACCACTACGTCCCTAAACTGGAACAATAGAGCCTCCAAATGCTCTTTTGCCGGATCTAAACGGTCCCGTTTAAGTTGATCTTAGCCCCAAATACGGCTAACGTATCCTTAGACATTTAAATGAATGATAAAACTCCAAATCAACTTTGGTTCAAGGGTACATCTCTGAACTCCTTTGACACCTGTCGTTGTAATCCTTCAACGACGTCAGAGAGATGACGAGTCCTGACGGCCATATATTAAATAAATCACTACGTTAAGTTGATCTTAGTCTAAAACAGGACTAACGTATCCTTAACGAACGTTTAAGTTGATCTTAGCCGCAACGCGACTACTGTATCCTTAAACTAAAAACACCAAACCCAAATCTAAGTAAATACGGATTTGGACTAATCCACGTCCTACGGGCGACGGCATTACTCAGTCTCCGTATACAATCCACGGGCAACCACAAACAAAACAAACACACACGACACGAAGTGAAATTCTGGAGAAGGAGAAAGTTGTTACCGCGATGCGGTAGCGTAATTAACTGCGGGGGCTTACGCCTGCAGGGAAGAGCGTCCCCACAATCAAAAACCCCTCACCCTGAGGGGGAATCTGACGAAGTCTGCTACATCGGCCGCATCCGTCTAAACTTCCGATACACGGTGCCATAAATCAACTTGGCATCTTCAGAGAGGTAGACGGATAAAACCACATAGCATCTGCCCCGAATCTCAGGCAAGACGCAAAGTCTGCGCCGCCATTCGGAGGGGTACAGATTCTGGCATGCCCGGTGGGACCTTTTCCTCTTTCCACTCCACACTTCGTGTGTCGTCTTCGCGAACCAATCGCGGTTTGTTAAATGGTTGCCTTTGGATTTTCGAGTTACTAAGATTTGGTCTTTTGCCTGGCGCAGATCTCAAGATTCAATGGCCTTCAACTGCACCAACTGCTCGAAATGCCACTGCAACGGACGCTCCACCTCCCCCGGAGGTGTAGCATATGGGCCCCAAGCGGCTTCCTTCCTCACTCTGCCAGTAGACCAGGTGACCCAAGCCACCACTGGCTTATTCTTCGGGACCATGATCCCACCGACAAGCTGCTCTATGCCAATACTTGCACCGGAGGTGAACAAGAAGTCGGTCTTCGACCGGCTCACTGCCACGACGGCCCCTGTTAACGGGTCGCCCGCTACCAAGCCGACAGCCTCTGTTTTCACCAGGCTAAATCAGAACTCTAAATTGGCTGTCCCAAAGAGGGCAACAACCGCTGTTCCGGAAGTCGTTAAGGCGGCTTCTCCCGCCAAAGAGTCAGTCTTTTCAAGACTGATGATTCCTGCTCCTGCCCCTGCACGAAGATCTGTCTTTGACAGATTGGATATTACCCCGCAAGAGACAACCTCAGTTTTTAAAAGGTTAACACCGGCGGTGCCTCATTCAGACAGGGGGCAAAAAGAAGTTATCTCTATCTCTGAGCCAATCCCAACGGCTCGTCGTGCTCGACGTCGCCATTGGCAACGAGTGAGGAAGGCAGGGGGCAACTCCCCCTCAGGGATAACTCCACCGGCTCCAGCGGTGGAAGTCAACGCTGCTGTTCCAACTGGGAACAGCTTTGAACTGCTGAGGAGGGTATGGAAGAACTCTCCAATCGCTACATTGAAGAGATCTCCTCCACCTGCGGAGAGAGTTCCAGAAACGAAGCGAGAATAGCCCCCTCAACGGCTGTCTTCAAGGATTTATAAAGTTTGGCAAAGGGTTCAAGACTCTGTGATTGACCCAGGTCACTTTCGTCGCCAGAAAAAGGCGAAGGTGGAAAAAGACAAGGATTATCCCATTAAACAGCAGGGGACAGCAGCTGCTAGGATGCCCCCTTCAATGGTTCCTTCAACCTCAACGGCCCACAAAAGAAGGAGGCCAGAGAAAACCCCCGTGTCAGCGGCAAAAGTTAAAAATGGTGAACCTAAACGCCCCAAGTCAGGGGGCATAACAGTTCATACAGTTTACATGGCATCGGGAAAAGAAGACAGCCGTACATCCACGGGTCATAGACCGCTTACACGGTCAGTGACTAAGGCTCAGGAGCAGCAACAGAAGCTCCAGGAGATGATGAACGCTATGGCCGCACTTACAGGGCCGAAAGAAACCCCGGAAACATCCTCAGAAGAACGTCAAGAAAAAGAAACGGACGCCGAATTCCTTCGGCGCGTGCTAGAGAAGAAAGATAAAGAAGCTGCGGAGCAGGCAGCCAACATAAAGAAAATGGCCCTCCTGTTCCAGGATATGGTGGGTATGATGATTCAACAAGATCCACCTGCTGAAGATCCCCCGATCATTCTTGAAGACGATAGGGGAGAGAAATCGAATCCTCCACCGGCTCTATCCACAGCTAAAGAGGATACCATATCAAAAACTGATTTGGATGAATACATCGCCCAGCAAATACGGGTGCATCAGGCGACTGAAGCAGCCGGTCAGGCCGTAAAGACGGGGCGGCCATATCCGGGTTGGTACGATCAGATTAAGTACCCGCCAGGTTATACAATTCCTAAGTTCCATGTCTACAAGGGGACGGGCAATCCTCATCAGCATGTTGCCCAGTTCAGGGCGCTCTGCGGCAACACCGGCGGTGACGACAAGCTGTTGCTTCGCCAGTTTATTGGAAGCTTATCAGACACGGCGTTCGAGTGGTATTCTGAACTCCCAAACGACTCTATTAAAACCTTTGCGGAGATGGAGCTGCTGTTCACTCAACGTTTTGCAAGTGCCAGTGAACGTACCCCGATGACGGCACTGATTAACGCCAGGGTAAAACCCGGCGAGACGTGGGTTCAGTACGCTATACGATGGCGGAATTTATGGTCAAAGTGTGAGCAGCGCATTGAAGAAGCTCCCGCGGTTGGTATGTTTATGGGAACCCTCGATCCACAAGCAACCATCTCGCAGTTTATGATGTTTTTCAAGCCGACTATCTTCCAGGCCTTGATCGACAAATTAGCACAGATGGATCAGATGGGCCATAAACCTCCTCTTCCAAGGCCGGACTCCCGAAATGACAAAGGGAAGGGAAAAGCGATCGTCGTCGCTAATGCTCAACAACAACCAAGCGACCCGAAGCCAGTGGCTCGTCAAAATAATGTGCGCCCGTACGTACCCCTTGAGGATAGGATGGGACGTCCTTATTCCTTTCCCCGCGATAAAACGAGGAGGTTATTCGAGCTGGCGTTGTGCAACAGACTCATAAATCTGCCGGATCCAAAACGTCCGTTGCAACCAAGTGACGTCAACGAGCCCAACTACTGTCCTTATCATCGAGTACTAGGCCATCCGATCGAAGATTGCTACGTTTTCAAGAATTGGCTTGAAAACCAGTACCGACAGGGCAAGTTCGCGTTATCTAACAAATGGAAGGTGAATCCCCCGCAGCCCCACACCTCTAAGGGAACGAATACGCCGGGGGCAACATGCTCCATCATTGAAGAAGCTCCTTGGGAGGTTGTATTATCAGCCAAGACAAAGAGAATGCTAAACGATCTTCAGGCATGTCCAGCAATCAAGTGGAAGAACCCGTTAGAACCGCAGGTCATTGAAGGGATGTTGAAACTGCGTACAACTCCAAAGACTGATGGTGGTGGCTCAAACACTCGCAACCAGCCGTCAAAATCTTCGAAAAAGAAGAGGAAGAAATCTAAGAAACCCGTAAAGCCTGGCGACAAGCGCACGGACTTACAAAAGAAAATTGACGCGCTGGATGAATACAACCAAAAGGCGCGGACTCCCATTACGCTCCAAGAGTTCCTCGATCACGTCTTTCAAGAAGAAGATGAGGGAGAAAGTTCATCAGATGAATCCGAGGAATATGTAGCGAGCTGTCATATGATCTCCCATTCGATCACGAACGATGAAGAGACTTCCGGCACTAAAGTGCTGGGGGCAGATACTGAATCAAAAATTCCGGAACTATCAGTCGAAATGATTGACGCGTTCCTTAACAAAGCTCGACTGAAAAGTAAAGCTGATCGAGAACGCGAAATGGCTATATTTGAAAGGGCCAAGCGCCAGCGACTTGATGAAAGAGCTGAGGCGATCCCGCTGGAGCAAAACGCCTTCGCTACCGACAAAAGCCAATTCAAGATAAAGAAAAGGTTTGCTAAGGCCACATCAATGGGCATGAAACTACCATCCTCGGAAGGAAAAATTACTGGTGAAATAGAAATGCACCCCTCCTTTTGCTTATATCATCAGAAGGTTTCGCACCCCACTCAAGAATGCAAAGCTTTCGATAAATGGTGGCAAGGATATGTTGCTCGTCAACAACGCTTCAAGCGGGAAAAGCGTAAAACTCGTCGAGAGCAAAGAAATACGACTGAAGGGCTTGAAAGAACTACCGGCGATTGTCGCATGGTTAACACTGGCGGGTCACAAGTACCTACATTCGGGAGCGATTCTGATAAAGAGCTGGAACTCGCCCCTCTCTTTAAAGAGTCAACTTCGGGAAAAGAAGAAGAGCCAAAGGTTTGCGAAAATATCCAGCTACGCAATCGGACGTTACCTGAAAAGAATCTCGGGCCCTTAAACAAGAAAAATAAAGGGAAAGAAAAGGTCTCTGAGGATATTACTCTAGATGACCAAGTTGCGGAAGAGCTAACCGCCAAGAATCCGCCGAAAAGAAATAAGGTGGATTACAATGTCTTGGCGCATCTGAGGAAGCTGCCCTCACAACTCAGCATTCTTGATGCCCTGTTACTATCAAAAGAGGCGAGTAATTCTTTGATTAAAGCTCTACAAGATCCGGACCAGTTCCAAGCCTTCCTGGCCGAAGAAAAGATGAAGGATGAGTTGGAAGAGGTGCACACGGCTGACGTTGCTTTTGGCGATGAAGACCTTCTCCTTGGGACGCGTGAACACAATCGCCCTCTCTATGTCTCAGGATACTGCCATGATATAAAGATAGGCAAAATCCTGATCGATAATGGATCGTCTGTTAATCTCCTCAACGTACGAGTGTTGAAGGAAATCTGCATGAGCGTCCAGCACCTTGCTCGGGACAAGATCACCATCTCCGGGTTCGACTCCCAATCGTCAAAGACTCTTGGATCTGTGATATTGACGTTACGCTTCGGGTTGCTCGTCACAGATATTAAATTCCATGTCATAGACGCCAAGACATGCTACAATGCTCTGCTCGGTCGACCATGGTTACACGAGTACAATATTATCCCTTCCACACAGCATCAGTGTATGAAATATTGTAAGGATGGTCTCGAGTACACTGTGGCAGGAGAATTGAATCCGTTTTCCGTGAATGAAGTTCGTAAGTATGAAGATGCCAAATACTTCTTGCCGAGTTTCGAAGACACGGAAAGGTGTCACAAGCCTGAGAACAAAATTAACGCCACCATCCCTGTCTTCGGCAGCGATACCGAGGAGGAAGAGGATATAGTTTATTCGGGTCCGCCCCAACACAATAAGCCAGGACCGTCCACTCTTACGTTGGTCTTTGGTAGTGACTCGGAGGATGAGATCCATGCTGTATTCTCTGCTCGACCTTCAATACGAACGTCCGCTGACGAAGAACAAAGTCTACAAGTCGCCATGGTGCCGCTTAAACACCGTAAAGAACTGGATGCGCTTGATATTTACAATGTAGAAGAGCTGCAAACGTTCTATATCCCTCCCAGGCGAGAAAGCGAGAAAGTAATTCTGTTCTACCGCTCGGAAGAAACCAAGGTGGAAAAGGAAATCTGGCATGGCGCAGATCCTACGCTCAACAGGCTTCAGCCTATCCGTCTTCCCAGATATTATACGGATGTTTTGAAAAAGCTGCTGAAACGCCAGGGGATATCCTTCAAGCAGACCGTTCGAAAAGCCAAGTTCTATGACAAAGTCTGGAACGTTCCCGGGACTCAACGCAAACTGCCTAATGGAAAAATGGAGACAATCGGGCTTGGATACATCCGGTCAAAGAAACGGGAGCTACTAAACAGCTGCTATGTCATGTATGACTTCAATGAAGAAGCGGATGCTCAATGGGAGGATGCTAATCCTGAGACAATGAAAGTGCCAAATGCAAAGGAACCCAGTCCATCGTTCGAAGAACAAAAGGACAAGCTTATAAGGGAAGCGGGTCAAAAGATCCGAGACGACCATAACCGCGAAATGGTCATCTACGAGAAAGCCAGAACGCAACACCTTCTCTAACAAGCCGTGAAGGATGAAAAGGCTGCTCCCTGTCAACCTGTTATAAAGAAGGCTCAGCGCAAAAGCAGAAATAAGTCGAAAGGCCAAAAAGGAGCTCAACAACAACAAAGCAGGGCTAAGAAGCCACGCAAACGGGAGTCGAGCGCTATTGATCTATCCCTTATGAAGAAGATGGGTCGAGCGTACTCGTTTCCTCGAAACAAAACGAGGAAGATACTTGACCTCGCTCTGAAACATCAGATGCTTACACTGCCGGAGTCCAAACACCCCGAACAAGCAGGCGAAGTCTCACACCCAGACTATTGCTCTTATCACTGAGTAATAGGGCATCCTCTCGAAGATTGCTTCACCTTCAAGAATTGGGTTGAAGATCAGTACCAGCTTGGCAAATTCGCTCTGTCCGACAACTGGAGGGTAACGCCACCACAAAAGCACGAGCCCAAGGCCACGGAAGAAAAACCAGTTCCACATTGGGATTGGAAGCGGATTCTCACCTGTCACATGATCACAATATTAAAAGAAAAGCCCGAGGACATAGATGAGATCCCTTGGTGCTTCGAAAACAGCAGCGACGAGATAATCTCAGAATTCCCACCAGCGCCAAAAGAGCTGGAAGATGGAATCCATACCACTGCAGATAATCTCAAGAAAATTGAGTTGGGGATGGCAAATGACCCGCGACCAACATTCATCAGCGAGCTGCTATCTGAAGAAAGGGTGGCTGCGTTAAAGGATGTGCTTCTACAGCATAAAGATTGCTTCGCATGGAACTATTCCGAAATGCCGGGACTAGATCCAGAAATTGCTGTGCACAGATTGGCGATATCTCCGAACGTCAAACTTGTCAAACAGGCGCCGAGAAGAATGCGGCTTGAGCTTGAGATGAGTATCAATGCCGAGGTCAAGAAGCTGATCGACTCTGGTTTCATCCAGGAAGTTCAATACCCTGAATGGATCGCCAACATCGTCCCGATGATGAAGAAAAATAGGACAGTGCGTATATGCGTAGACTTCCGGGATCTTAATAAAGCTTGCCCGAAGGATGACTTCCCAGTGCCAGTCACCGAACTGATGATAGACAACACGTCCACTCATGAGGTTTTCTCCTTTATGGACGGCTCGTCAGGGTATAACCAGATAAAGATGCATCCAGAAGACCAGAAGCACACAGCCTTCAGGACCCCTTTAGGAATATTCTGTTACAAGGTGATGCCCTTCGGTTTAAAGAACGCCGGTGCCACCTACCAAAGGGCCATGACGAAGATCTTCGACGACCTTATACACGAAATCGTCGAATGCTATATCGATGATCTCGTGGTTAAAAGCAAATCATACGAGGAACATCTCGAGCATCTGAAGACCGTATTTCAAGGCCTTCGACAATACAACTTGAAAATGAACCCGCTCAAGTGTGCATTTGGAGTTTCCTCAGGCAAATTCCTGGGATTCATTGTTCGACACCGAGGTATTGAAATAGATCCGTCAAAGATTAAAGCGATCATGGAAATGCCTCCGCCGAGAACTCTCAAACAGCTGCGGTCTCTCCAAGGGAAGCTCGCATACATACGGCGATTTATAGCCAACCTTTCAGGAAAATGCCGTCCTTACAGTCACCTGATGAAGAAGGGAACCCCATTCGTCTGGGATCAAAAATGCCAAAGCGCGCTAGACGAGATCAAGCAATACCTGCAGAACCTGCCGGTGTTGGCTGCTCCGGTTAAGGGAAAGCCTCTCATTCTTTATACAACCGCCCTCGAAGGTTCTTTAGGCGCATTATGGGCACAAGAAAACGATCAAGGGAAAGAAAGAGCACTCTACTACTTAAGTCGAGTTCTACTGGGGGCAGAAAGCAACTACCCCCCCATTGAAAAACATTGCCTGGCGTTGATCTTTGCGATAACGAACCTTAGGCACTATGCGTTGGCGCATGAGGTCCGTCTCATTTCAAAGGTGGACCCCCTTAAATTCTTGATGTCAAAGGCCATATTGACGGGACGACTCGCTAAATGGGCCCTACTCTTGATGGAGTTTTCGATAACGTATCAACCTCTCAAGGCAGTGAAAGGCCAGGCCATCGCCGACTTCCTCGCTGAGCATCCCATACCGGCCGATTCTCCTTTGAATTGCGATCTTCCAGACGAACATGCGTTTGATGCGAGCGACGGTGGTGATACCCAATGGGAACTTTATTTCGATGGAGCATCTTCCATGAAAAAGCGCAAACAAAATACCCCTATAATCAAATCGGGGGTAGGACTCATCCTTATAACTCCACAAGGAGGGATAATGCGCTACGCGTTCTCCCTGACGGAGCCGAGGACAAACAACGAAGCCGAATACGAAGCTCTGATAGCAGGCCTCGAGATCGCCATTGACATGGGAATTGAAGACCTCCTCATATATGGGGATTCTCAACTGGTCGTTAGTCAAGTAAACGGCGACTACCAAACGTGCAAGCCAGAATTGGTAAAGTACGGCGAAAAGGTGCAACAACTGTTGACCCAAATTCCCTCTTATACTTTGGAGAACATACCGCGCGCGGAAAACAGCAAAGCGGACGCATTGGCCAAACTTGCTAAAGAACTGGCTGACGAGAACCTCGATAACGTTAGAATCGTGGTACAAAGCCGTCGGGTGCTTGTCCC
Organism: Agapanthus africanus; assembly: GCA_030015575.1. Classification (NCBI taxonomy): domain Eukaryota; kingdom Viridiplantae; phylum Streptophyta; class Magnoliopsida; order Asparagales; family Amaryllidaceae; genus Agapanthus; species Agapanthus africanus. Next base: position 134,356,868 of record JASDDO010000024.1, on the reverse strand, counting down.
AGCAGAAATATCTCCGGAATCATCCGAAGAAAAAGGAGCGAGCGAGCAGACGACCCTGCAAGTACAAGATTGGGAAAATACCGAGGATTGGAGAGAAGTCTTCATAGATTACTTCAAGTCCCACCGATTGCCCAAAGAAGCGTCCACGAAACATCAGCTCATAAAACGAGCTCTGTCTTTCGCCTTCGTTAATGATACTCTGTACAAAAGGTCATTTGATTCTCTGTGGCTGAGATGCTTAGGACCTGACGAAGCGAAAAGAGTCGTCCAAGAAGTTCACGACGGACTCTGTGGTTCTCATCAAGCAGGCCCTAAGATGAAGTTGAAGGTCAAACGGATGGGCTACTATTGGCCCACGATGATTCAGGACTGCCTCGAATATGCGAAGCAATGCCACTCATGCCAAATTCATGGGGACTTCATCCACCAGCATCCAAATCCACTACATCCAACGGTGGCTAGCTGGCCATTCGAGATGTGGGGAACTGATATAGTCGGCCCCATCGAACCAGCATCGTCTAAGGGACATCGTTTCATCCTAGCGACGACTGACTACTTCTCTAAGTGGGCAGAAGCGGTACCGCTGAGGGAAGTAGAGACGGAGAATATCCTTCACTTCTTCAAGACGCGCGTCATATATCGGTTTGGAACGCCAAGACGGATCATCTCCGATAACGGGCCAGCCTACAGAAGCCACAAGATCAGTCGCTTCGCGCAACAGCACAATATAGACTGGAGATATTCCTCGGTTTATAATCCGCGAGCTAATGGTCTAGCCGAGGCCTTCAACAAGACCTTAACAAAGATCATAAAGAAAACGGTGTCCCGAAATAAGAGAGACTGGCACGAAAGACTGCAAGAAGCTCTTTGGGCATATCGAACTACGTTCAAGACGGCCACAAACACAACGCCGTACGCGTTGGTGTTCGGTACAGAAGCAGTACTCCCCCTCGAGATAGAGTTACCCTTTCTACGAGTGGCAGTCTACTACGAGCTGACGGACGAAGAAAATGCTCACCTTCGGCTTGAGGAGCTTGACGCCCTTGATGAAACCCGGCTCATAGCACAGCAAAATCTGGAAGCTTATAAAGCAAAGATGACGCGCTCGTATGAAAGATTGACCCGACCGAGGACATTCCGCCAAGGCGAGCTTGTGCTAGTGGTCAAAAGGCCTATGATCCCCAATCGCGCCAAACGGGGAAAAATTCGAGCCGAACTATGAAGGCCCGTACATCATATATAAAGTTTACCAGGGTGGAGCCTATCTACTCATGGACATGCACGGTGAAAGGCCTTTCAGGCCAATAAACGGTCGCTTCCTAAAGAAATACTACGCTTAATGAGCCGCAGCCTAGGTCAATGATAGATGACGACGACTATGTCCGCTCGCTATCTTCCTAAGCTCAGGCTTTATAAAAAGTAGCCGGCCTTCTCCATGACGGACCGAAATGTCCTTAAACTAACAACGGACCGAAATGTCCTTAAACTAATAACAGACCGAAACGTCTTTAAACTACTACCACAGCATCCATAGGCTGACGAGATAAAAAAAAGGAAGAAGAAAAAAAATATATAATAAAAAAAACGGTATGTCCATAAGCAAAAAGGGCATGGATGAAAACCCGAAAGGGCTCTGTGAGTAAAAACAGCAGGACTACCGGCGAGTGTTTGTGAAAACCTGAAAGGGCGCAACCTCGTTAAAAGGACACTTATAGGGTCCTCTCGACCTTCTAAGGAGAAACCACCTGCGTGAGATCCTTACGACTCACAAAGGTGCAACACACTTAGGGATCCCCACGATTCCTAAGGAGAAAATACACTTGCGAGATCCTCACGACTCGTAAGGAGAACTCTCTTATGAGACCCTCACGGCTCATGAGATTTGAAAGTCTTAAGTTACAGAGATCTAAACCTGTGCTTAAGCAACCCCCATAACCTTCGATACTGCCCTACAAGTGGCTCAATACTGACCCTTGTATACAATCCACGGGCGCGAATAAACATTTCCCTAACCAAGTCTCATCCGTGACTGGGGATATGTTCGCATGATAGACAACCCTTGTAAATCCTCTCGATTTATGAGGAGAAGACCCTCCTGTAGGATCCTTACGACTTACAGAGGAAACGAACACTTAGGAATCCTCACGAGTCCTAAGGAGAAAATACACCTACAAGATCCTCACGACTTGTAGGGAGAAATAACTTTGTGAAACCCCTACGGCTCATGAAGTCAAAAGCCTTAGCCGACAGGACCCTAACCCTGGTCGCTAAGCCACCTTTGTTCGACATCGACAGAGGCAGATGATGATTCGCTCCTGGTAATATCCCAGTTGTAGCGGTGCTGATGCCGAAATTGGTCTACAGCAAAAAGCCAATAGGCCGCACATGCATACGAAATAACCGAAATGATAGGACAACTCGCAATAAAAAACAGCAAGTAAAAAAAATGTATGCATGGAAAATAGCCGAAATGATTGGGCAACTCGCAATAAAAAGCAGCGAGTAAAAATAAAATAAATAGCCGAAATGATTGGGCACCGCGAAAAATAGCTGAAATGATTGGGCAATCGCGACCTTCGCGATATAAAAGCTGAAATGATAGAGCATCGCGGAAATAAAATAAAATAAAAAGAAGAGATGATAAAACTTTGGCCCTACAGTTAAGATCACATCGATCCCTGTATACAATCCAAGGGCGTAAACAAAGAGGGAACCATACTTTCCCAGCAGGCTCCGCCAAAAGACGAAGCTAAAATCTTGACGGTTCAGTCCAACTCCGAAGAAACCAGTATCTTCAGCAAACTCCTCGACTCACGGATATAAACACTCCTTGACGAGAGCCTCCTGATCCGCGTCGACCCGCAGAGCCACCAGTGCCTCCGTAGGAATCTTCGACTCGTTTCAAACTCCAAGGAAACAAATAATCCTTGGCGCTTGGGAAACAAATAATCCCTAGCAAACTCCTCGACTCACGGATACAAACACTCCTTGACGAGAGCCTCCTGATCCGCGTCGACTCGCAGAGCCACCAGTGCCTCCGTGGGAACCTTCGACTCGTTTCAAACCCCAAGGAAACAAATAATCCTTGGCGCTTGGGAAACAAATAATCCCTAGCAAACTCCTCGACTCACGGATACAAACACTCCTTGACGAGAGCCTCCTGATCCGCGTCGACTCGCAGAGCCACCAGTGCCTCCGTGGGAACCTTCGACTCGTTTCAAACCCCAAGGAAACAAATAATCCTTGGCGCTTGGGAAACAAATAATCCCTAGCAAACTCCTCGACTCACGGATACAAACACTCCTTGACGAGAGCCTCCTGATCCGCGTCGACTCGCAGAGCCACCAGTGCCTCCGTGGGAACCTTCGACTCGTTTCAAACCCCAAGGAAACAAATAATCCTTGGCGCTTGGGAAACAAATAATCCCTAGCAAACTCCTCGACTCACGGATACAAACACTCCTTGACGAGAGCTTCCTGATCCGCGTCGACTCGCAGAGCCACCAGTGCCTCCGTGGGAACCTTCGACTCATTTCAAACCCCAAGGAAACAAATAATCCTTGGCGCTTGGGAAACAAATAATCCCTAGCAAACTCCTCGACTCACGGATACAAACACTCCTAGACGAGAGCCTCCTGATTCGCGTCGGCTCGCAGAGAAACCATTGTCTCCGCGGGAAACTCCCGATTCGTCTCAACCTGCAAATGAAGCCTCAGGCAGCAGGGACTAAAAAACTTGCTTCTTGAAACAATGGGACCCTGCAAGTCAATCCAAAATGGCCTCTTGCATACTATTCACGGGTCTCACTCTCCAAAATCGAATTTCGACGAGGAGGGAAACAACCGCTTGCAGGTCCTCTCGACTCGTAAGAGGGAAAAATTCTCTTATAGGATCCTTACGACTTATAAGAGAAAACCACACTTAGGAATCCTCACGATTCCTAAGGAGAAAACCCACCTACGAGATCCTCTCGATCCGTAGGGAGAAAAGTCTCTATGAGACCCTCACGGCTTATGGAGTTGAAAAGTCTTAGGCAGCAGATCTGAACCTGCGGCCTAAGCCATCGCTGATTATTAGGAAAGTCAAGATGCGTGCCCTACTATCCGTCAACCATGTTCGCTAAGATGATATACTGATAATAAAAGAATGAAAAGACCAAAAAATGACACATTACAAAAAAGGTGTATCTTTTATTCATAAACTTGATCGGATACAGGATACATTATGTCAAAGGATAAAAAATATACATATACATTCTTTTATCTATAAGTACAAACGATACAAAAATGGATAGCTACTGAGGAGGAAGTGTCTTTAGTAAGTTCACAAGCTGCTCTCGCACTTCCTTCAGCGCTTCCTCTCGAGTGACAGCCGCGGCCACCTCCGCCTCCACCTGAGGCCGCTGCTGCAAGAAGGATGAAAGTTGCTCCTCCGCCGCCTTCTGGGCTGCTTCCTGGCTGGGTGCAGCTCGCTCGACAACGTCAAGTTTTTGCCTCAATGATAACCCTTCGGAGAGGCATTGCAGGAGGCCCTCAAAGATAACCTTCAGCCGTGCGACATTGGCCTCCACCCGAGCATGCAGTTGAGAAGACTTGTTCGAAGTCTCACCACGCTCCTTACGCCTTGAAATGACTTCTTGTTCGAGATGGCGGAAGTAAGGAGCGCTCTGCTCAATCCACGCTGTCCTTTGATTACTGGCAGCCACGGTCTCGGGAGCGGGACGCAGCGACTCCAACTGATATAGGCGACCCTCGATCTCCTTACAATGGTTAACCCAGGATGCAATGATGCCCTCATCATGAAAGTTCACGAGTATTGCTAGCATCGGGTTAACCACCATAGCGAAGTCTGCGGCAGATGTAGGAGTTTCAACGTCTAGTTCCTCGACGTAGTCACTCAACATGCGCAGACTATTCGCGGCGCCTTTTGAAGACAGACTCCTCAGATAAGGACCCGCCGGCATTGTGATGCGAGGTTCGAAGGACGCCGAAGCCAGAACGACAGCTAAAAGAAACAGGATGCGATCAGATAATAGTACAGAAAATAAAGAGAGGAAAGTTACCAATATGATGGTCATTGTACCAGTTGAGACAGGTGGTAAAGTCGGAAGGGCTGGTGGCGCAACTGATCTTTTATCCCCTCCTTCAATCTGTAGCACTGCAGTTGAGATGAGAAAAAGAGGTTAGAAGTAATTCCATCAATAAGAAAAAAGAGAGGAAGGATGTCAACGGAAATCATACTCACCAACGCCACCAGAGGAAGAAGCAAGCTCAGATGGGAAGGAAAAGTGTGGGAGCAACATCTGATATACGTGATCAAAAAGCACTCCTGAAAACACAACAGTGTAACTTTAGTACATGAATTATATGGCTGGAAAACAAGATTAACAAATCGTAAACACATACCTTCCAACATTTTCGAGGGTATGAGAGAGGGTTGAGAGGTGACCACCGCCAAGGCAGTCGTTGAAGGCGCTCCCTCGAGCAGTGGGGCATCGGCACTAGCTGCACCTACATTACGAAAAGGTGAACTTGTCAGAAAAGATTGTAAAGTAAAGAAAAGCAGCCACTTAGGGTTTACCTGAGGAGCTCCCGGCTGAAACGGAGGCGACTCCCTCCTCTATCGACATGAGACCACCACCCGTGGCCTCGTCACCCGACTCGATGGGGACCGTCGTCGTGCTCGCAAGACCTGGAGACGGCGGAGGGCCATAGACGGGAAGGGCTATGATCGGAGTATTGCCAGATTCCAGAGAAGGAGCGGTTGGCTCGTCCTCGGGAATCATGGCCGCCTCACCCACTACTCTCTCAGGTTCAGTAGTTGCGGTTGTATCGTCCACAGTCGCCGGGGGATCGCCGGCCTCGAGCGCCTCATCCACCACCACCCTGGACTCAGTTATAATGATCATATCATCTGCCACCACTTCAGGTTCGGCATCAATGACCTTCTCGGTGGTAGGCCCCTCGACCTCCACTTCAGGCTTCAGAGCCACAACGACATTGCCCGCCGTCGGCTCGAGTTCGGCAGGTACCGCCTCCTCTGTTTCTTTGGGATCAACGGTTTCCGTCTCCCCCTCGATCGGACTTGGCCCTGCAAGATAAGAGATATAAGGACCAATGACATTAAAATCCTTATAACAAAAACTCTGAGAGAAACATTACCTGAAGTGGATTTACCGTTTGCGCTCCGAACTGCGCGCGCCACCTCTCTTCGGGCAGTGGATAAGGCGACAGGGGCCTCTTCGGATGGAGTATCAGCACGAGGGACAGTGCTGGGACCCGCTCCCATAGCCAAGGCAGCCCTGCGTGCCTTCGCCTCACGCCTCAGCCTCTTCCTTTCCTCCCGGGCTGTCGCGATAGACCTTTGAGACGCCTCCTTCAAGGCGTCATCATCCTCGTTCAGGGATGCCTCCAGAGCCTTTAAGGCATCTCTCATCGGCTCTTCAAGACGAACCTCCTGCGGTGGCCCAGAGGAAGCAGGAATATCGGCGGCTGGCGGAACATTTGTGTCGCTTGGTGGGAACGGTATTGAGGTTTCTGCAATAAAAAGAGAGAAGGTCAGATCGACCATAACACGAGGGAAATGGAGACTTGATGAATTAAAACTTACTAAGGCCCATAGACGCTCTAAGACGTTCCCCTTCTTGGAAAGTCTTCAAAGAAGCGACAATGGCTTCTTCATCAGTGATACATGTTGAAAGAAAGGAGAGAAAGGCGTTAATCAAGGGCGATAAGGAAGATATGTTGTAATAAGGAAAATGTGACTAGTAGTTACCTGACTGCACAAGCTTAGCTAGCCACGCGTCACGCCTCGCCAACCATGCCGAAGCTCTGAGAGCAGCCTCCAAGTCTGTATCATCCGGCGGCGGCATCACTAATCCTGCGTTAGTCCCGTATTCGAGCAGACCTTCAACATAGGGAGCATGGGGTTCCTGGCCGAATACGACGTCCACAGCGAAGAGCGATTTCTTTTTCTTTTGACCCCCGACCCGAGGCTCGCGGGGGATCGACTTCCGCTTAGCAGCCACTTTGGGACGACGGGTCCCGAGGTCCGCACCCACGCCAGACTCCGGCAAGGGTACAACCACTGTCTCCACTGGAGCACAGGGTGCGGGAGGTGCATCTGCGATATCAGGGAGCGGCAGCTCACGTGGAGGACTTCGCGCACGTGATGGTATGCCCCGGGCATCTTTTAGAGGAGGAACCACCAGGATCCTTGGCGCTAAGGGAGCGTTACGATTGGTGCCGGGGGGTACTTCTTTACGGTCGATCAACACTCGCCTATCTTCCTTTATAACAGCCCCCGTCGCATGATTGTACCACTCTTTATATACATTAAGAAGTCGTGGAGCACAGGCCGGCGTGCTGATGAAAAAACGAGAACCCGTGTTCAGGCGCATGAAGTGATGTAACGCGTTCTCCATCCCTTCTTCATTGACAGCAGGTTCCAGTAAGAAAGCTTCCAAGGGTACCCCTTGATCGTAACCCAGCTGTTGGGCAAAACGATGCGGGTTATATCTCATAAAGACTGCTGCACCGCCCTGCCTGAAGACTAGGAAACCCGGTCTAATAGAATACAAATGGAGGATCTCCCGGGCCGTTAACACTGAAGCTCCATCCTTGAAGGAGTCCTGTAATGGTCGCACCGCAGTGGTGGACGCTTTTCCAATGGTTAATACCTTATCAATAAAGGACATCCCGACTCCAACGGTGTGAGGGCGAAGCAGTAAACCTCTGGCGTCCCGTGGTGAAGGGGTCACGATTGATGAGCCAATCAACTGTAAAATTCGAGGAAAACCGCACTTGTCAAAGAATGAAGGCCTTTTATGCATGCCGAAGACACCCGCTGTGTGTAGCTCGAGCCACGATGCAAAGTAGTGCATCGGGAAGACCACGTGCAGTACCCCGGGCTCATTGGCATCCGCTGCTCGGCTGAGGCCATGATATAGGTGCGCCAAGCCAGCGATCCCCACAGCCACCTTTATCCCGATGACCATTCGGTGGGCTGGGTAGAAGACGGAAGGCCGCATGCGATGATAGTGCATTGGGATCGCGAACCAACTCAGCCACAGTCTGAGAAATCCTAAAAAGAAAGCCTCCTCATCCATTCCAGGGGCCGCAATTTCTGCAAAAGACATGGTTGGGGAGTTAGGAAGAAAAAAGTCCTTTTGGTCTATGTCTGTCGCTGGCAGGTCATCCAAACCTAAACCGAAGAGGTCATCCAGGGTGGCAAACTTGGCAGATCCCGATGAAATGACGCTTGGACGAAGGAAACGAGCAATGAAGTCCTCAAAGTTAACCCCCCGACTCCCGTGTTCGATAAAAAGGGACTCGTAGATGTTCAACACCTTGATCAGGCTCGGGAATTGGTGTTGAACGGCATTTTCCGGCGTGATCCCTCTTACCATCGGCTTAGCACCGAAGACGTACTCATCTATCGGGAGCAGCTCTTCATAGTGTTCCCCCATGACCGGTAGGCCGGATACCTCCGCGAATTCCTCCAAAGAAATGGACACTTCCCGATCCATGGCAAGGAAAGTGTGGGTGGGAATATTCCATTGCTCCAAGAAAGCCTTGAACCACCAGGTGGGGAGCGTAGGATATTGGAAGAGAGAGACGTAGACCGCGGTGTACAGTCCTAGTCTTATCAACTGCGACTTCTTCGTCGACAGGATGTACCGGGCCCATGGCAGGTAGCCGATCGGGTGACGGGGAATCAAACCAAGGTTATATGATTGCCCCCAGGGCCGTGCTTCTCCCTGACAAATACGGCGTCCTAGGATATCCAAGACCATGGGACGCTGAACCGGAACCGCATCCATAGCGGGATGAAGAAAGCTGTTCGCGGTCCAGTCTATCATCTCCACGGCATACTGCACTGAAGATGGGGTAGCATAGTGAATTGCCGTGATGGGCTCAGACGGTACCGCGCAGGTGAAGCTCCGTCGGCCTATGATGATCTGATTGTACCACGACCCCCAAAGATGGAGACTCTTGTACTCCGGGTCGTACTCCTTGATCATAGCCAGGACTTCACGGTCCAGGGGCGCCTCGGGAAATCCCTCCTCCGAGCGGACGAACGGGAATGAAGTGTCTAGAGACATGATCGCTGCAAAAGAACAATTTAGCCGTTAGCGATGTAATTCCAACGTTTGGCGTATAAAAAAAAGAGGAAAATGCATTTATTAAATTAAATTAAAATTAATTAATTACACCACACAACAGTGCAGTGAATAGGAGACCAAGAAGGGACCCACAAAATCTGGATGACAATACGTCGGTTAATAAGACAAACTCATCATTGGATGAGATCATCAGTTGGTCCCCAGGAAAACATTCCCATTAATAAATAATCTCTAAAGACAAGGAGGAAATCTCCTCTTTCAGAGCAAAGCTCTGTCACAGAGTGACACTTGTCAAACTCTGGTCTTAGAGGAATAAGATTCTTTAAAAAGAGCTTAGCTCTGTGGTGATAAAACTTATTTAAAACTCCTAAAGAAGATTAAAACATTTTTGAAGACCCTTAGAAGTTCTTCATTTTTGGACTAAAAAGATCTATTCTTGGATCCATGAGCAAAGCTCTCTGCTCATGGGTTAGAACCCATGAGCAAGATCTTTTCAGATCTATGGATTTATGAGAGCAAAGCTCTATTGAGGAAACCCCAATGAGGATCCCTTTAGATCAAAGGATCTGTGAGAGCAAAGCTCTTTGGTTAAGATTAATTTAGATTAATTTGATTAAAATTAAGTTTTACCTAAAGTTTCTAACTTTGGAAACGAGCAAAGCTCTGAAGTTCTAAGCAAGAGCAAAGCTCTGAAATCAAAAATCTAGAAAATGGTGAAGTTTTCTAAAGGGCCATAGGTCCTATTTATAAGGCGCTTGCGCCCCTTCAGCTCATCCCTTGATCCAACGGTCAGGGGCTTGCCACCGCTGCACTCACGTGCACGCCACATGAGCGCAACGGTGGGGGGGCGTTTGTTTCCCCCAATCAGAGCAAAGCTCTGCTGGAAATTCAAAATTCAAATTTTGAAGCAACGCTTCAAATCCCGGGCGCAACGCGCCACGTGTCCGGCGCTGATACGTCAGCGCAGCGCCCAAGAAGGCATGCCCAATCAGAGCAAAGCTCTATTTTAATGAAGCAACGCTTCAGCTGCGCAAGCACTGCGCTGCGCGACACGTGTCAGCGCAGATGCGCTAGCGCAGTTGCGCTGCGCTCTGCGCTGCGCGACACGTGTCAGTGCAGATGCGCTAGCGCAGTTGCGCTGCACTCTGCGCTGCGCGACACGTGTCACGCGCTGGGGCATCTGCGCCAAACAGAATTAAATTTCTAAGAAATCTTTTCTGTTCTTGTTAAAACAAGAAGATTTTCTTCTGTAAAACAGAGGCCTTAGGATCAAAGATTCAACGGTGGGGAAAATTCCCCAAATCACTCAGAGAATGATCTCTTTAACAAATTTAACTAATTTATGGGCACTATAAAAAGGACCCTAGACCTCAATTCAAAAAAAAAAAGGAAGGAGAAGAGATTTTTTAAAAGAGGTCAAGAGCTTTAAACAGAGAGAACTCTGAGAAAATTCCAAGAAAAAGGTAAAGAACCTTCATAAAATAGAAGAAGAAATTTCTTCTAATAGATCATTGATCTAAAAACAAGATCAATGATCTTTACAAAAAAAAACAGTGCTTTGCACTTCTCATGAACCTCTGGTTCTTTAAAACAAGAAACAATAAAATAAAAATAGTGCTTTGCACTTTTATGAACCTCTGGTTCTTGAAACAAAAAGAAATTTTTTTATTTTTCTTTGATCTAATTTAGATCAAGAAATCAAATAGTGCTTTGTACTTCTATTCTTGAATCTAAAAGATTCTTAGTGCTCTGCACTTCCAAACTGCGCTGTTGCGCTCTTAAGGGAGCGCCACGTGTCAGCCACAGAATAACTTGCGCTACGCGCTCTTGAAATAGAGCTTTGCTCTCTGGAATTGGCGCAACTCGCCAGAGCGCGCCACGTGTCAGCAGCGCAACAGCGCAGCGCACTAGCGCAGCGCACTGCGCTGTTGCGCTTGCGCTCACCAGAGCGTGACACGTGTCCTCACCACAAGCGCTTGCGCTCGGTGATGGGCGCAAAGTGCCTGACAAATGCAATACATTTCACTTCCTGAAGGGCCAGGCCCAATTAAAAGGCTTAACAGGCCTAATAAATAAAATGCTGTGCATTGTTTGAAAGGGCAGAGCCCAATTGAAAGGTCCAATGGATCAAAACAAATGATCTGCATCATAATAAAAAGGGCAGAGCCCAGCCAAAATAGGCATAAAGGGCCTGAAGTAATGCAATGCATTATTTAAGTGGGGGCAAAGCCCTAGCACAGGTCTAATGGACCAAAAATAAATAAGGGTGTTGAACATTTTTAACTGGACTTAGCCCAATTTTGGCCGTAAGTCCTTAAATTGGTTGAGCAAGATTGCTCTCTTAAATCAATTTATATCCGGTTCGAGGGTACATCTCCGAGCTCCTCTGACACCTATCGTTGTAATCCTTCAATGACGTCAGGGAGGTGACGGGTCCCGACGACCACATACATGAATATGGACTGCGGGGTCCTTAAACTCGTGGACCGAAACGTCCTTAAACTAATATCGGACCGAAACGTCCTTAAACTAATATCGGACCGAGACGTCCTTAAACTAATATCGGACCGAGACGTCCTTAAACTAATATCGGACCACCACGTCCCTAAACTGGAATATGGACCACCACGTCCCTAAACTGGCGACGAACCACCACGTCCCTAAACTGGAAAGTGGACCACTACGTCCCTAAACTGGAACAATAGAGCCTCCAAATGCTCTTTTGCCGGATCTAAACGGTCCCGTTTAAGTTGATCTTAGCCCCAAATACGGCTAACGTATCCTTAGACATTTAAATGAATGATAAAACTCCAAATCAACTTTGGTTCAAGGGTACATCTCTGAACTCCTCTGACACCTGTCGTTGTAATCCTTCAACGACGTCAGAGAGGTGACGAGTCCTGACGGCCATATATTAAATGAATCACTACGTTAAGTTGATCTTAGTCTAAAACAGGACTAACGTATCCTTAACGAACGTTTAAGTTGATCTTAGCCGCAACGCGACTAATGTATCCTTAAACTAAAAACACCAAACCCAAATCTAAGTAAATACGGATTTGGACTAATCCACGTCCTACGGGCGACGACATTACTCAGTCTCCGTATACAATCCACGGGCAACCACAAACAAAACAAGCACACACGACACGAAGTGAAATTCTGGAGAAGGAGAAAGTTGTTACCACGATGCGGTAGCGTAATTAACTGCGGGGGCTTGCGCCTGCAGGGAAGAGCGTCCCCACAATCAAAAATCCCTCACCCTGAGGGGGAATCTGACGAAGTCTGCTACATCGGCCGCATCCGTCTAAACTTCCGATACACGGTGCCATAAATCAACTTGGCATCTTCGGAGAGGTAGACGGATAAAACCACATAGCATCTGCCCCGAATCTCATGCAAGACGCAAAGTCTGCGCCGCCATTCGGAGGGGTACAGAGGTATAAGTAATGCAAAAAAATAAGCTAATGGTCCAAAAAAATACCTCATTTGGCAACTCAAGAATTTTCTTGAGTTGCCCCTAGTGGCCAAAATCCTTGCTTTCTTGGTCCAATGTATTTGTCTTGAGCTTGTGCATCATTTTTGTGAATGAAGATAGGGTTTTGGAGTGTTTAATGAGGTGATTTGAGGAGATGAAGAGGGGGAGAAGGAGCTAGGGCAGCAGCAGCAGCTGAAGAGGAAGAGGGAGAGAGGAAATGAGTTGAAGAAATGAAGGGAAAAGGCTAAGGCTTGGTCAAAGATAACCCCCCCTTTTCTCTCTCTCACCCATGCTTCAATATTCTAATCCTTTTTCTTTTTCTTTTCTTTTTTTTCTTTAACCCAAATTCCTTCTCACATAAATAGTAATCCCAAAAGAAACCATGGAAGAAAATTATGTAACAAGTGTAAAACGATATGGTGCATGTTTGCTCAAAATATGCTAAAAATCCGATTAGCGATTTTTAATCGCGATTAGCACTAAATTAGCATATAATTAATCATAAAAACTTAAAATTTGCATAATTCACATAAAACATCCTCTTTTTAGTAATTTTTATAATTTTCCAAATTTTTCCCAATTTGTCGGTATTTAATTATACCGAAATATTAAAATATTCATTAAAATTAATATTAAATTATAAAAATTCACAAAAATAATATTTTATTTTTCTGAAATGTTACAGGTATTGTATTCGTAGTCGTTTGAACGTTGTGCGGTATGCCCAGAGAACTTCATGCAGCCTTTCGTGCCAGTCTCTTTTATTTCTAGACACCGTTTTCTTTATAATCTTCATCAGGGCCTTGTTGAAAGTTTCAGCTAGACCGTTGGCACGGGAATTATAAACTGAAGAGTATCTCCAATCTATCTTATGTTGTTCTGCGAAGCGGCTGATTTTATGACTTCTATAGGATGGCCCATTATCCGAGATAATTCGTCGCGGAGTGCCGAACCGGTAGGTGACATGGGTTTCAAAGAAATGGAGGATATTCTCCGTCTTCACCTCCCTTAGTGGTACTACTTCTGCCCACTCAGAAAAGTAATCGGTCGTTGCCAGTATGAACCGATGTCCTTTGGATGATGCTGGTTCAATGGGGCCGATTATATCGGTTCCCCACATTTCGAACGGCCAGCTAGCTACCGTTGGGTGTAGCGGATTTGGATGCTAGTAGATGAAGTCCCCATGAATTTGGCACGAGTGACACTGTTTCGTATATTCAAGGCAGTCATGAATCATTGTGGGCCAATAATAACCCATTCTTTTGATCTTCAGGTTCTTCTTTGGCCCAGCTTGGTGAGAACCGCAAAGTCCGTCGTGAGTTTCTTGGACGACTCTCTTCACTTCTTCTGGCCCCAGGCATCTTAGCCACAGACAGTCGAACGATCTCTTATATAAGGTGGCATTGACGAAGGCGAAGGACATAGCTCGTTTCATGAGCTGATATCGAGACGACGCATTTTCGGGCGTTCGCCGAGATTTGAAGTAGTCTATGAAGATCTCCCTCCAATCATTGACCTTTTCTTCATCCTCTATTTGAAGGGCTACTTGTTCGGTCGTTTCTTTTCCTTCGGATAGCTCTGTTAAGTCTTCCGAAGATAAATCTGTTGGCGCGAGGATCCTGCGACTTTGCATGATGATCTTTACGTCATCGAGGTCTTCGTCGGTTAATTCCTTATCCAATTTGGCCAATGCATCCGCCTTGCTACTTTCTGCACGTGGTAAACTCTCCAGGATGTAGAAAGGGGATTTGTGTCAACAGTTGTTGCACTCTTTCACCATACTTTATCAACTCCGGCTTGCATGTCTGATAGTCGCCATTTACTTGGCTAACGATCGGCTGGAAGTCTCCATATATGAGGAGGTCTTTGATTCCTATGTCGACAGAAATCTTGAGACCTGCTATCAAGGCTTCATATTCAGCTTCGTTATTAGTCTTCGGCTCCGTTAAGGAAAAAGCGTAACGCATTATCCCTCCCTGTGGAGTCACGAAGATAAGGCCCACCCCGGCTTTGATTATGGGAGTGTTTTGCTTTCGCCTCTTTATGGACGATGCTCCATTGAAGTAAAGTTCCCATCGGGAATCATTTTCCTCCTTTTCTCCTTCGATGGTGTCGAACGAATGTTCATCCGGCAACTCACAATTTAGGGAGGAGTCAGCTGGTATCGGATGCTCCACAAGAAAGTCGGCAATGGCCTAGCCTTTCACTGCTTTGAGAGGTCGATACGTTATCGAGAATTCCATCAGAATGAGGGCCCATTTGGAAAGCCTTCCTGTTAGTATAGCTCTTGACATCATATATTTGAGAGGATCCACCATTGATATGAGATGGACTTCATGTGCCAAGGCGTAATGCCTGAGCTTCGTTATTGCGAAGATCAGTGCCAGGCAATGCTTTTTGATGGGGGGTAGATGTTTTCTGCCCCCAGGAGAACTCGGCTCAAATAGTACAAAGCTCTCTCCTTTCCCTGATTGTTCTCTTATGCCCATAGCGTGCCTAGAGAACCCTCAAGGGCTGTTGTATATAGGATAAGGGGTTTTCCTTTAACCGGAGCGGTCAATACCGGCGGATTCTGCAGGTATTGTCTGATTTCGTCTAGTGCATTTTGGCACTTTTGATCCTAAACGAACGAGGTCCCTTTCTTCATCAAATGGCTGTAGGGACGGGATTTTCCGGAGAGTTTGGCTATGAACCGCCGGATATACGCGAATTTTCCTTGGAGAGACCACGGTTGTTTGAGGGTCCTTAGCGTGGGCATTTCCATAATCTCCTTGATCTTTGAGGGATCAATTTCGATACCCCGATGCCGTATGATGAATCCTAGAAATTTACCTGAGAAGACTCCAAACGCGCATTTCAAAGGATTCATCTTCAGATTGTACTTCCGAAGACGTTGGAACACTACGTCTAGATGTTCCCAATGTTCCTCGTAAAACTTTCTCTTCACCACCAGGTCGTCGATGTAGCATTCGAAAATCTCATGGATGAGGTCATCGAATATCTTCGTCATGGCCCTCTGGTAAGTAGCGCCAGCGTTCTTTAAACCGAAAGGCATCACCTTGTAGCAGAATATGCCCAGCGGAGTCCGGAAGGCGGTATGCTTTTGATCTTTAGGATGCATTTTTATTTGGTTGTAGCCTGAAGATCCATCCATGAAGGAGAAGACCTCATGGGTAGACGTGTTATCGATCATCAGCTCGGTAACATGTATTGGGAAGTCATCCTTCAGGCAAGCTTTGTTGAAGTCCCGAAAGTCCACGCAGATGCGCACCGTCCTATTTTTCTTCATCATCGAAACGATGTTAGCAATCCAGTCGGGATATTGAACTTCTTGGATGATGCCGGAGTCGATTAGTTTCTTGACCAAAGCATTTATACTCATTTTAAGTTCGAGCCGCATTCTTCTTGGCGCATGTTTGACTGGCTTTATGTATAGAGATATGGTCAGTTTATGTACTGCTACCTTTGAATCTAGACCTGGCATTTCGGAATAGTTCCATGCGAAGCAGTCTTTATATTGCATGAGCACGTCTTTTAACGTGGCTACCTATTTTTTAGATAGCAGCTCACTGACGAACGTTGGCCTCGGCTCATTTTCTATCCCTAAGTCAATTTTTCTTAGGTTGTCCGCTGTAGTGCGTATCCCGTCTTCCAGCTCTTTTGGTACTGGTGGAAACTCTGAGATCACCTCATACTCGTCTTCATTTGCGAAGCACTTGAAGAGGTCATCTATAGTCTCGTGCCCTCCCTCCTTTGAGAGTGTTACCACATGGCAGGTATGGGTTTTCTTCCATTCTTGACGTTGAGCTGGTCATGTCCTCACGGTATAGGTCCTCTTTGGCTCACGCTTTTGTGGTGGGGTTACCCTCCAGCTGTCGGACAAAGCGAACCTGCCTTGTTGATACCGGTCTTCGACACAGTCTTTGAAGGTGAAGCAATCTTCAAGGGGATGACTTATTGCTAGGTGATAGGAGAAATAATCCAGATGATGGACCTCGTTTATTTGTTCGGGGTGACGAGACTCCAGAAGCGTCATCATTTGATGCTTCATGACAAGGTTGAGTATTTTCCTTGTCTTGTCTTGAGGGAATGAGTATTCCCGACCCATCTTCTTGATAAAGGACGGGTTCGAACCACGTTTTTCTTGATAGCGTGGCTTCTTAGATTTGCCCTGTTGTTTGCGAATGTTGTTTGCGCTCTTTGTCATGTTTTTGTCTCTATTTCAGGATTTTTCCTTTTTGCTAGGACATACAGCGAGTTGGGGATGGGGGGCATTATAGTCTTCTTTCTCCACGGACTGCTGGTTAAGGCATTGCGTCCTGGCCTTTTCATAAATAGCCATTTCACGACTGTGGTTATCCCGAATATTTTGACAGGCTTCTTTTATTAGCTTGTCAACTTGTTCTTCGAACGATGGACTTAACGTTCATAGAGCGAGACCTCGTTCTGTTTCAACGTCACGGCTATTTGGAAGAGCGTTCTCTTCTTCACCAGAGCTGTTTATAACACGACAGCTGTAGAATCGTTCCCGTTTCTTGGACCGAACGTATCCAAGCCCGGTTATTTCCATATTCCCGTTAGGCATCTTTCGCTAGGTCCCAGGGATATCCCAAATATTTTTGTAGAAGTGGGCTTGCTGAACGGTTTGTTCAAGGAGTACACTTTGGCATCTTAACAGCCTTTTCAATCCCTCCACGTAGTATCTTGGCAGACGGATTGGTTGAAGTCTGTCGAGTGCAGAATCGGCACCATGCCAGACTTCTTTCTCTACTCCGGTCTCCGTAGATTGGTAGAAGAGGATCGCCTTTTCACCACTTCACCTGGGAGGCACGTAGAAAGTATGTAGTTCATGTATGCTGTATGTATCGAGTGCATCAAGTTCCTTGTAATGCCGAGGCGGAACCATTGTGATTGCAGGCTATGATCTGCTTTGTCGAGGGTTTGCACTGACTGGCGGATGGAGAACACTGTGTTGGCCTCGTCCTCAGAGTCGCTGCCAAAGACCAGAATATGGGTCGATTGTCCGGGCCTACTGTTTTCTTTCTGGGGTTGCCTGGAGTAGACTATGTCTTCATCTTCCTCGGTGTCGCTCCCAAAGATCAGGATGGTGGCAATGGACTTCCGTTTATCCTCCGGCTTATGACAGCTTTCCGTATCTTCGAAGTCTGGTAAGAAGTACTTTGCGTCTTCATATTTTCGGACCTCGTTTACGGAGAACGGGTTTAGCTCTCCCGTGATGGTGTATTCCAAGCCGTCTTTGAAATACTTCATACACTGATGTTGTGTAGAAGGGAAGACGTTGTACTCATGTAACCAAGGCCTGCCGAGCAGAGCATTATAGCAAGTCTTGGCATCAATGACATGAAATTTGATGTCAGTGATGAGAAGCCCGAAGCGTAACGTCAGTATTACGGACCCAACCGTCCATGACGACTGTGAGTCGAACCCGGAGATGGTAATTTTTTCTCGGGCCAAGTGCTGAACGTTCATGAAAATCTCCTTCAGCACATTCACGTTGAGAAGATTGACGAAGGATCCATTGTCGACAGGGATTTTGCCTATCTTGATGTCATGGCAGTACCAGGTAACGTATAACGGGCGGTTATGCTCGCACATACCGAGGAGAAGATCTTCATCGCTAAATGTAATGTCAGCTGTGTGAACCCCTGCCAGCTCGTCCTTCCTCTTCTCTTCTGGGAGAAAAGCTTGGAACTGATCGGGCTCTTGTAATGCCCTGATCAGAGAATCTCGTGCCTCTTTGGACAGGAGAAAAGCATCCAATATGCTTAGCTGTGAGGATATTTTCCTCAGATGTGCTAGGAGATTGTAATCCACCTTATTTTTCCTAGGCGGATCCCTCACTACGAGCTCTTTGACAACTCCCTCATCAAGGGTGATTTCCTCAGGGATTTTTTCTTTCCCTTTGTCTTTTTTGCTCGAACCCTTGTTTGTAGGTCCAAGATTCTTTTCAGGCAGCATGCGGCTACGCAGCTGAATGTTCTCACAGTTCTTCTCCCCCTCTTCTTTTTCGGAGGTGGAGTCCTTGAAGAGAGGGCTGAGGGTCATTTCATCCTCAGAATCGCTCCCGAAGGTAAGAACTTGGGGTTTTTTTCCTTTCCAGACTGATATCAACCATATGACAGTTGCCAGTCATTTTTTCACACGTACTTGTCGCACCTTTTTGCTGTCGACGAGCTTCGCGCTTTATCCTCTTGAAGTGTTTTTGATGGGCAACATATCCTTGCCACCACTTCTTGAAGGCACTGCATTCTTCGGTGGGGTGAGTGACCCTCCGATGATATAGGCAGTAGCTTAGATGTGAATCCTCTCCGACGAGGCTTATGACCCCGGGAGTGTTTCCTACCAGAGGTGGCAGCTTCATTCCCATTGATAGGGCTTTGGCGAACCGCTTCTCTGCCTTCATCCTGCTCTTATTTGTGGCAGGGGTGCTTCGGTTTGGTTGGAGTACTTTACGACTCATCCTCGCCGCAGCTTCTTTATCCTGACGCTGACGCTTAGCCTTTTCAGATATGGTTGTTTCGCGTTCTCAGTCAGGTTTTCTTTTTCGAAAGGCTTCGTTTAACAGCCTATCGATCGGGTCTTCTGGAGGTTCCGGGGATTTTATCACCGATTCTGCCCCTAGTTCCCCTATGCTGTTTTCTGACGCTGAGGGAGCTTCTTCGCCATTTAACGATGAATGGG
Organism: Agapanthus africanus; assembly: GCA_030015575.1. Lineage (NCBI taxonomy): Eukaryota > Viridiplantae > Streptophyta > Magnoliopsida > Asparagales > Amaryllidaceae > Agapanthus > Agapanthus africanus. The sequence continues at coordinate 134,337,565 of JASDDO010000024.1, read as the reverse complement.
AGACCATGTGGCAACATGCTACATAGTCCTCGGTTTCTTCTGATGAGTCATTTTCCTCATCGTTGTCACTATCTTCGTTCTCAAGAATATGCTTGAGGAACTCTTCGAAGGTGACCGGTGTCCGCGCCTTTTGGTTGTACACTCCAACGCGTCGATGTACTTTTGTAGGTTTGTGCGCTTGTCGTCATACTCGGTAGGCTACACAGGCTTCTTGGTCTTCTTCTTTTTCTTTGAAGACTTTGAAGGCTTGACTTTGGGATTTTGCCCTTTGTCAACAACTTTCGGACGGGACGCGGTTTCAGCATCCCTTCGATGATTTCGGGTTCAAGTGGGATTTTCCACCTGACTGCTGGACATGCCTGTAGATCCTTCAGCATTCTTTTGGTCTTTGCTGAAAGAACGACTTCCCATGGAGTTTCTTCCACGAGCGAGAATGATGCCCCCGGTGCATCCACCTTTTTAGGAGTGTGCTTCTGTGGCGGGTTCACCCTCCAGTTCTCAGAAAGCGCGAACTTCCCCTGTTGATACTGATCCTCGACCCAGTTCTTGAAGGCATAGCAATCCTCAATTGGGTGGCTCACCATTCTGTGATAGGATCAGTAGTTGGGGTTGTTGGCGTCGCTGAGTTGCGGTGGACGCCGTGGGTCTGGCAATGTGATGGGTTTGTTACGCATTGCCAACTTAAATATTCTCCTCGTCTTATCGCGGGGAAACGAGTAAGCGCGTCCTATCCTTTCTTCCAAGGATAGGCATGGACATGCGTTGTTTTGGCGAGCAGCTGTTTTGGGCCACTCGGTTGTTGTTGAGTGTTGGCAACAAAGTCCGCTTTCCCTTTACCCTTGGCATTTCGAGGGTCCTTACTTAAGGAGGAAGGCCCATGGCCCATCTGGTCCATTTGGGCCAGTTTATCGATCAGAGCCTGGAAAGTTGTTGGTATGAAGAATGTCATGAACTGAGACACAGTCGTTTGAGGACCTAGGGTCCCGATGAACATGCCCACGATGGGGGATTCTTCGATGCGCTGTTCGCATTTTGACCATAGGTTCCGCCAACGGATCGTGTATTAGACCCAGGTTTCTCCCGGCTTTACCCCGGCATTGATTAATGCCGTGATCAGGGTGCGCTCGCTTGCGCTGGCGAACCGCTGTATGAACAGCAACTCCATCTCTGTGAATGTCTTTATAGAGTCATTTGGAAGCTCCGAGTACCATTCAAAGGCTGTCTCTGAAAGGCTGCCAATGAACTGGTGAAGCAACAGTTTGTCATCACCTCCAGTGTTGCCGCACAAAGCTCTGAACTGCCCGACGTGTTAGTGTGGGTTACCTGTCCCCTTGTATATATGGAACTTAGGGATCGTATATCCGGATGGGTATTTGATTTGTTCATACCAGCCTGGATACGGTCGCCCAGTTCTGATGATTTGGCCAGCCGCTTCACAAGCTTGATGAGCTCGTATTTGTTAAGCTATATAGTCCTCAAGAGCAGCCTTGGAGATCGTTTCCTCCTTAGCTGTCGACAAAGCCGAAAGAGGGTTTGAAGTTTCCCCTCTGTCATCCTCGATGATTATCAGCGGATCCTCGGTTGGAGGCTCTAGCCGGATCATCATTCCAACCATGTCCTGGAACAAAAGCGCCATCTGCTTTATTTTAGAAGCTTGTTCTGCGGCCTCCTTGTCTTTTCTTTCAAGCACTCTTCGCGGGAACTCTGTATCTGTCACGACCCCCTTCCCAGAGTACGCTAAAATAGGCACGTGACAAAGCCAACCATGCTACCTGTGGATAGGAAAAATCCTTCCACAGTCACATTACGGCTGTAGAGATATCAAGAACAGGAAAGTAAACTAAACTATCTAGTACATGTCCATGAGCCAGAATAAATGAGTCAAGGAATGATAATATGCGGAAGCAAAGGATACAATAAATGAAACACATGGAAAGTAAAACTGCATACCAACAGGATCTTCACCGCTCGGTCTAACAGCGGCAATACTCCTGATCAGTCTGCAACAAAGGTAAAAGGATCTGGGCCATGCAAAACCCAGACGTCAGCGCGTCATCACATCAAGCAATAATATATAAACAGGGTAGCAAGACATGCAAGTATGATCATAAATGGTAAATCAGGTGTAACAGCAATATAAATCAGGGCAGTGACAGGTAGTGTACAGTGAGTAATCTAGACTGATCTATTGGGTTAACTACTCTCAAGTCTTTGAAATCAATTTGATGAATCATCGATGTAACTCAATAGTATCCCGTGCGTGCCCGGGATCACGGTCTATGACTCTCGGGCTGAACCCGAGACGTGCCGCAAGGCAGTAAAGGATAGTAGGTAATGACGAGTGATGTCCATAACATCACTCCGGGGCTGGCCTAGCCCATAAGACTGATCAGAACAGGTATAGAACTGTCGAGTTACAAGTCAGGTTTCATCATTGATTTCCCCATACCCCCAAGTTATATGTATTCAAGTCAGGTATTAAGTAATCAAGAGCTAATGCCAACACAGGATCAGGTAGGTACAGGTTTGTCTGGATAGACAACAGGAACTGTCCGTAACGACAACATGTCAGGTTTGTTAGCATTAGACGCTAGATCAAGTAACAGGTAACGCCATGGTACATCAGGTCAAGCCAGGTAGTAAATAGATATCATGTCATGTCTAGAGGTGCACGATACCATGTCGTGTCGAGTAGGAAGTGTAACAAGTCGTGTCAGGATGTACAAGATGTCATGTGGGTGCTCATAATCAAACTACATAAGCATGGGTATAAATAAACAAGCATGGGTACTAACAGAACAATAAACTAGAACATGTAATATGATATGCAAATAGGTACAGAATAAACTATATAGATGTATGGTTATCGATTAGGGTTAGAGTTATGGTTTCAACATTAAGTATTATACACTTAAATGAAGATGGAATACTAAAATCTCATTAGTATGGATTAAAAGATCTGGGAATGCAACTATAACTAAAACAGGTTAAAGGTGCACACGGGGGTCCAATAGGGTAAAACTATAAAAGGGTACCATCGACTATGCAAATAGTTATTATGTGATTTAAAATATAGATGTGGTTACTAGGTATAATAAGACAGAATGCAACATGATAGGGTTCAGTCGTGAATCTAAATGATATAACCGGACATCAAAATATAGAATTGTAATATAGGCACTAGATTCAAACTTCATGATTACTATGCATCTGAATAAAAATAATATAAAATAGCATGTAGCAAGTTTTACTTGCCTCGGGAACGATGAATATGCGAACGGAACAACAACGGAGCACGATGCAACACAAGATCTCGACGTCGGATAAACGTCGAAAAACCACACGCGCGCACAGGACGGGTCCAGGAAAGGCAAAAGCACGACCACGCTGGTTGGGGTGGTTCACTGGGTCGTCGGCAACGGCACGGCTCCGGCGATGACCGGAAACCAAGAAATCAAGAAAGCGAAATAGAGAAGAAGAAGATGTAGAAGAAGAGGGAGAAGGCTGTTCTCCGGGGTTTGGTGCTCCGGGGACAGAGACTGGGCAAGGGAGACGTCGACGATGGATCGACGACGTGAGATCGACGGCAAGGCAGTGGGTAACCGGGGTTTTTGATGTCGGGTCGGGGTTCTGTGCAGGGGATGAGCTCGAGATATTTGGGGAGGAGAGAGGGGGAGAAGGCGTCGACGGTGAGGGATGGTCGACGACGACGACGGGGCGACGACGACGACGAGGTCGAGGTTGCGGGATTGGGCGTGCGGTGATGGGTTAGGTTGCAGGGAGTTTGATGAGGAGGTGGAGTCCTGGTGACGAGGGGAGGCCGACGAGGGTGAGGGAGACGAGGGGTGAAGTCGGCGGTGGGGTTGGCGACGAGGTGTGCAGGCGACAGGCGTGGGTATGGGTTGCAGTGGTCGGGTTTGTCGGAAATGGAGGGGAGAGGAAGGTGATGAGGTGGTTGAGGAAAGGAGGAGAGGTCATGGGTATGATCGTGACGGTGACGGCGAAGTCGTCGTCGGCAAGAATGACGACGAACGATGGGTGTCGTGGAAAGAGAGGGCGAGAAGAGAGGAGAGGTGAGAGACAGAGAGGGAGGAGAGAGATCGAGAGGAGAGAGATAGAGAGAATGAGAGAGATCGAGAGGAGTGAGAGAGAGGGGAGGAGAGAGAAATTTGGATTTTATGCGAGAGAGAGAACAGAGAGAAGAGAGAGAGAGAAAGAGAAGGGAAGAGAGAGAGGAGATCGATGTGGTGGGGCCCAGGGCAAAAGAAACTGGGTTTTGATTGGCCCGGGGATGAGTGAGAGGATAGATTTAGGTAAAAGAAAATTTAAATGATTTTTAATTGTTAAAAATATTTCGTTGGTTATAAAGAAATTTAGGCTGTTAAAAATATATTAAACTAATTTAAAGAAATTTAAATAATTAGAATTTGGCGGGTTACAAAATATTTCAGAAATGCGCCCGGGTCGGGTCCAAAATTTTGGATTTGAAATATGGAAATTATTAGCAAGTTCCAAAAATTAAAATGAAAGATTATGTAACAGAAATGCATACCCCCAAGAACGGACGCACGTACGTGCGCGTAGCTATCCAAACATGTCCGTTTCACTGAACGGGACGAGAACACGATGCAAGGACGCTACCACAGGGTTAGGGGTATCAAGCAGGCTATGAAATGAAATTTTAAATTATTTTTCGTGATTTAAATTGTTATATGTAAAAGATGCGATACTAGATAAAATACCAGTATATACTAAATTATGAGATGCACTAGTCCATGCAACAAGTCAAGGTAATTTATAAATAAGAGTCAAACAGGTTCAAGCAAACGGGTCGGGTCGAATGCAAAGTAATATGTAAAATACCATTCACACCCAAACACGCTAAATCAAGAAAAGACCACGGATAAGTAAATACGCAAACTGGAATTGGTATAAATGAACTCGGGTGTTACAGTATCGGTCTCCTGCTCTTGACGTTCAGTTGTTGAATCCGAACTTTCTTTCTATCCGGTGAGTGCTGCCATCTTGGTCAGCATTTCTTGGAGCTTTTATTGTTGCTCCTGAGCTTTTGTCAACGACTGAGTTTGCGGTTGATGACTTACGGAAGCACGGCTTTCATCTTTCCCGCAAGCCATATAGACTGTATGCATGATCATGCCTCTAGACTTGGGGAGTTTGGGTCCAGCGCCTTTGGAATTTGCCGCAGGCGGTGGGATGTTCTCCAGCCTCACCTTTTGGTGGGAGGTTGAAGTTGAAGGAGCCGTTATGACTGGCACCTCTGTAGAAGAAGCTCCTCGCTGTATGACGGAGTGATGATCTTTCTTTTGTCGAACCTTCGATTTCTTCGGTCGGCGGGAATAGTTTTCGTCAATCACAGAGTCCTAGACTTTTCGCCAGACTCTGTGAATTTAGGAGGAGAGCCGCTGATGGGGCTGCTCCTTCTTTTCCTGCACAGGGACGTCAACAGGAGGAGGTGATTTCTTCAGTACCGCTGTGGGGGATTTTTTGCGCACCCTCTTTAGCGGTTCAAAGCTGTTCCCGGTTGGAACATCAGCATCAACGTCCACCATTGGAGCTGGTGGGGAAAGTCCAGAAGGGGAGTTGCCCCGACTTTTCTTACTCGGCTCCAGTGGCGACGTCGAGCATGCCTTGCTGAAGGGACCGCCTCGGTTTCGGAAGCGGTTGCAGCTTGCTCATGGTTTTGTTGATGAGCTCCAGCAGTAGCCAGCCTGTTAAAGACCGACGTCCTTAGCAAGATTTGATTGGAGACGGTCAGCCTCTCAAAGACCGATCGCCTGATTGGTGAAGCACTTTTGACGGCTTCATTTGCAGCAGGAATTGGGAGGGCTGTCCTTTTTGGGGTAGCCCCTTCGTGGATCACGGGCTTCTTTGCGGGCCCGCTTGAGCTTTGGCTCAGCCTATTAAAGGCTGAGACCCCCTTTTTGGATGGCTCTTTGAGAGGAGCCGTTGCGGTCGTCAGTCGGTGGAAGACCGACTTCTTGGGAACATCAGGTTGCGGCGTTGAGGCACCGACGCTCATTGGTGGGAGCATGGTCCCGAAGAACAATCTGGTAGTAGCTTGAGTTACCTTCCCCACCGGCATTTAAAAGATGGAGGCCGCATTGGGCCCGTAAGTCACTCCTTCAGTTGGGGTGGAGCGGGAGTTGCTGTTGCAGGTTGTGCAGTTGGAACCCATTGATGTTCTCTTCTTCTGCACAGGAACAAGACACCAAATTTTAGTACCTCGAATCCAAGGGCAACCATAGAGAACCGCGATTTTGTTCATGAATACGACACACAAAGTGTGGAGTGGAAAGAGGAAATGGTCCCACCGGGCGTGCCAGAATCTGTTCACCGCCGGAAGACGGACCGGGACGTTGGGACGTCTGGCCTGAATTCTGGGGGAAAATGCTATTTGGATTTATCCGTCCACCTCTTCGAAGACGCCAAGTTGATTTATGGTACCGTATATCGGTGGTTTGGACGGATGCGGCCGTTGTAGCAGACTTTATCAGATTCCCCTTCGTTTGTGAGGGTTTTTTTTATTGTGGGGACTCTCTTCCGTACAGGCGCAAGCCCCTGCAGTTAATTACGTTACCGCATCACGATAACCATTTTCTCTTGCTCCGGAAGTTCACTTCGTGTCGTGTGTGTTTTTGTTTATTTAGGTTGCCCGTGGATTGTATACGGAGACTAGTTTCTGTCGTCGCCCATAGGGCGTGGATTAGTCCAAATCCGTATATTTTTAGATTTGGGTTTGGGTTGATTTAAGGATCGTTAATCTGGTTTGAGATTAAGATCGACTTAAAACGTATGAGTTCAGGCTCGATTATTTTAGTTTAAGGACATCACGGTCCATTATCGCCATGTTTGAGGCGAAATTTTAGTTTAAGGACGTTTCGGTCCTTTATCGCCGTGTTTGAGGGCGCACATTAGTTTAAGGACATTTCGGTCCCTTATTTAACTCCCGCGCACTTGTATTTATTACATGGCGGAGTGAACGATGTTGATATGGAATGTGACCAATTTAGGGCATGCTCTGATTTGAGGCGTGCACGTCAGTTTGGAAGTGCATCAATGAAAGAAGTTGTTGGTCGTCGGGACCCGCCACCTCTCTGAATACATTGAGAAATTACAACGACATATATCAGAGGTATGAAGAGATGTACCCTTGAACCAAATCCCGTATTTGAGGGAAAAGGGTTTTGGTGGACCTAAGAATCATTAGTCGTATTTGAGACTAAGATTACTTTAGGAGATATAAGATGAATATCATTTTGGATATCATCGATGGGAGACTACTAGTCATTTTTGAGACTAAGATCAGTTTGGGAAACCATGAGCCATATGAGCTCGATTGATTTTAAAATCAAAGAGATTTAACCTAAGGAAAATTAGCCAATTTTGGGCTGAGATTGAGTTTCCATAATTACCCAACAGTGCTGAGCACTGGGACATACAGCGCTCACGTGTGAAACACGTGAGGTGCTGGATTAGTGCTAAGAACTAGAGTTACATGGCGCTCACGTGTGAAACACGTGAGGCCCCCAGATGTGAACGTTTGTTAGTCATTTTGGACTAATTATGGAGTGCTGAGCACTCTGCATAATACTCACGTAAGAAGCACGTGAGTACTCTGCTTTGGGCTTTATTTGCTCGTTTCCCTCTTTTTACAGAAGTGCTAAGCACTTGGATAGAGCTCACGTGCATTTCACGTGACTCCTTTCTTTTGGGGCGACTGCCTAATTGACAAAGAAGCATTTTTTTGCTTTGACGATGGATCGACGACGTGAGATCGACGGCAAGGCAGTGGGTAACCGGGGTTTTTGATGTCGGGTCGGGGTTCTGTGCAGGGGATGAGCTCGAGATATTTGGGGAGGAGAGAGGGGGAGAAGGTGTCGACGGTGAGGGATGGTCGACGACGACGACGGGGCGACGACGACGATGAGGTGGAGGTTGCGGGATTGGGCGTGCGGTGATGGGTTAGGTTGCAGGGAGTTTGATGAGGAGGTGGAGTCCTGGTGACGAGGGGAGGCCGACGAGGGTGTGGCCGATGAGGGTGAGGGAGACAAGGGGTGAAGTCGGCCGTAGGGTTGGCGATGAGGTGTGCAGGCGATGGGCATGGGTATGGGTTGCAGTGGTCGGGTTTGTCGGAAATGGAGGGGAGAAGAAGGTGATGAGGTGGTTGAGGAGAGGAGGAGAGGTCGTGGGTATGATCGTGACGGCGACGGCGAAGTCGTCGGCGGCAAGAATGACGACGAACGATGGGTGTCGTGGAAAGAGAGGGCGAGAAGAGAGGAGAGGTGAGAGACAGAGAGGGAGGAGAGAGATCGAGAGGAGAGAGAGAGAGGAGGAGAGAGAAATTTGGATTTTATGCAGGAGAGAGAAAGAGAGAACAGAAAGAGAAAGAGAAGGGGAGAGAGAGAGGAGATCGATGTGGTGGGGCCCAGGGCAAAAGAAACTGGGTTTTGATTGGCCCGGGGATGAGTGAGAGGATAGATTTAGGTAAAAGAAAATTTAAAAGATTTTTAATTGTTAAAAATATTTCGTTGGTTATAAAGAAATTTAGGCTGTTAAAAATATATTAAACTAATTTAAATAAATTTAAATAATTAGAATTTGGCGGGTTACAAAATATTTCAGAAATGCGTCCGGGTCGGGTCCAAAATTTTGGATTTGAAATATGGAAATTATTAGCAAGTTCCAAAAATTAAAATGAAAGATTTTGTAATAAAAATGCATACCCCCAAGAACGGACGCACGTACGTGCGCGTAGCCATCCAAACACGTCTGTTTCACTGAACGGGACGAGAACACGATGCAAGGACGCTACCACAGGGTTAGGGGTATCAAGCAGGCTATGAAATGCAATTTTAAATTACTTTTCGTGATTTAAATTGTTATATGCAAAAGATGCGATACTAGATAAAATACCAGTATATACTAAATTATGAGATGCACTAGTCCATGCAACAAGTCAAGGTAATCTATAAATAAAAGTCAAACAGGTTCAAGCAAGCGGGTCGGGTCGAATGCAAAGTAATATGTAAAATACCATTCGCACCCAAACACGCTAAATCAAGAAAAGACCACGGATAAGTATATACGGAAACTGGAATTGATATAAATGAACTCCGGTGTTACATTATACCCAACTACAAAGAATTTCGTTCTCGAAATTCCAAGAACAAGAAAGGGTAAACAATCAAGAAACTACAGGAATAGATGGGTAAACTTCTGTCGGACTTCATCTTCTCGTTCCCAAGTTGACTCTCATGTGAGCGATTACCCCAAGAAACAAGTACAAGAGGGATAACCTTATTCTTAAGAACCTTTTTCTTTCGATCCACAATCGACATCAGTCGCTCCTCAAAAGTCAAATCTTCTCGTACAGTCAGTTTCGAATGATCCAATGCATGTATTTCATCTCGACCATACTTACAGAGTTGAGGTACGAGAAACACGTCACGACCATTCGCTAGGGATTGCGGTAACGCCAATTGATACGCTACCTCACCAACACGCTCCAAAATCTCAAAAGGTCCGACGAATCGAGGACTGAGCTTTCCTCGACTTCCGAAACGAATCACCCTTCTAGTCGGTGATATCTTCAAGAATACCAAATCACCCACGGCGAACTCTAGAGGTCTTCTCGACGTATCCGCCTGATCAGTCGAAAATACTGCATCTTTTAACCGGCAATTTCCCCATCATCTGTACTCATTTAGAAGTGTACGGTATTCATATTTCACATATTAGCAAATCAGTCGTTAAATATCAGATTGCATGTGTTAGACTCTAAAACCGGCACTATATAGGAAATTGACTGCATTTCATGGCATCGCATCATTCCTATATTGCGCAACACTTGTTTCGAGATCTGTGCAGGAAAATCCCGAAGAAAGGCCAAAAATTTACATGGTGCTGATCAAACATTACGCCAACTCAATGATTTCAGATCTGGTAGCAATTCAGAAGGAAATATAAAAATCAACATATCAAAGAAAGTCCCAAGTGTCAACCCAAGACCACTGTAGAGAGCCCAAGCCCCAAGGAGCCTACATGGCCGCGGAACCGCGGCCGGAGCCGGCTTGCGCCGCGGTTCCGCGGCGGCGCTGCCACGTCAGCCCTAGAAATTTGGTGCACAATGTTTCTCTCAGTGGCTACAGCTCAGAAATGTACTTCAGTTTCCAGAAGATTCCAGAGGCTTCTGCCAGTTCAGCAAACTAGGGTTTCTAAGCTTAATTAATCCTAGCTTAAAGCCTAAGCTAGCTCCTAACAAACTAATTCTAGAAGCTCCTCAACAAATTTTTGGAGGGAATTGTAATTTCAAACCTAGACCTAGGGTTTAGGAAGTCTATAAATAGAAGCCTAGACCTAGGGTTAAAAATCTAATCCATGATCCCAATCTAGTATCAAACTAGAGCCATTCAATCTCTACTTCTTCATTTTACCCCTTTCTTCATCTTCTTCTTCCACAAGTCTAGTGACAAGACTTGTGTGAAACCCTAACCCTAATTCCAATCAAAAGCCAAGATCCCGAGTACCAAATCAACCAAGAAGCCCTTCAATCTTTTAGGAGCGAAGCCGATCTTCAACAGAGCAAGTGGTCCAAGCCGATCCACGACTCACGAAGAAAAGCGAAGCCAGATCGACAATTTAGTTCTTCCTCTTGTAGTTCTTGAGCGACTGTAATCAAATTGTTGATATAAATAAAATGTGATATTCTTTTATCTTGTTTTCTTTAAGTTCTTGCATCATGATTCGATCTCAATTTGTAGTTGTAGTTCTTGTTGTGATGTTTGAGTAATACTCCGCTCGTCGAGGAGTCGAGACGATCAATAGAATGATGATGTAATATATCTAAAAGCGATTCTTGATTCCTACGAGTTTTGTAAACCCTAGCAAGTTCAAGAATCGACGACCTAATTTTGTTGCGATGCTTTCTTGATTGATATCGCTCGAAATTAGGGAGTTACGATCGTTTCTTGAAATTGCTAGAGGCTAGAATGTGAATGATATCGACAAAAGAACAAGGGTTAAATGATGAAACCCTAGTTTCACGAGAAAGCCCTAACTCTCGTCGGTCATCATCGATCTAGTATCAATTCTTCGAAGGACAAGAACACGATATCTTGAGATTACATCACGTCTATAGATCCGATCGATTCCTACGAGCCTCATTTAGATTCTTGACATTTGGTTGGAAATATCATTGAAACCCAGATTCTCGATTGTTTATCATTTTCTTGATTCTTGATTAGACTAGTGACACTTGAATCAATTGATAAAATCTTGAATCATGTTTTCTTTTCTTTTCGATTAACTTTTCAATTCAAACAAATCAAACATAAAAACGAAACGCACAATCCCTGTGGACGATCCGCACTCACTTACAATCTACATCCGACACCGTAGTTGATTGCGGTCAAATATAATTCTTTGATTGTGAATTTTATTCATTTTCTAAATACCGACACAAAGAAATTCATTCGAGTTACACACGACACAGTCTTGAATTTTATAATCAATCAAATGGCGCCGTTGCCGGGGATTACGCGCTAATTCGTTTTATATTAAAATTTGAATTGAAAGATTTATTCCATTGTAATTTTTGTAATCAAAATTCGTGCAAACCCTAAACGATTTGTTGTGGTTCATTGCAAGGAAATCTGGAGCTGTTGTGCAATTGAAGAAATTTTTTGGAAAATTCCAGAGAGCTGGAGTTATCAACAGAAAGCTGCTGTTGAAAATTGGTACTGTGAACAATACCAACGACCGCGTTTCCGCGGTGGGAGCCATCATTTGCGGCGGTTCCGCGGCTTGGTGAAGCCCTCTCTGCACAAAAATTTCACTGTAAGCTTCTTACCTTCTTCTCTCTCCTCTTTTTTGCTCCAACTAACAAATTTCTACAGGCTTCTTTACAAATAATCGCAGCTCGCAAATTGCAAAAATTAAATTTGTGCGTGTTTTTGTTTCTTGGTTGTTTGCATTCTAAATACGGATATTAAGGGGCACAGCCAAATCCAAATTAGGTGGGGAGTTCATTACCCTTCCTAGGCCCCGAAAATCGCAAAACTTGCATCCGCATTTACCCCAATTAACTAAAAAAGATCTAGAGATGACTCTAAGGACCGTCGCGCTCACTTAGGACAGAAGAAGGCTGTGGCTAATTCATTGCTTATCCGCGTTTCTTTTGTGGTGTCTAGGCAAGTGTGTCGAAGGCTAGTGGTTACTTAATTAGGCCCACTACTTACGTAGTGGAGAACCTCCCACTTACCTGGCACTTACCTGGCTACAGGAGAGACAAAGAGGCAGTGGAGGATTTTATCCTGCGTCTTGTCTTCTGGCAGTTAGGAGCGGTCTAGAGATCTGACCTAGGCGACCCCTAGAATTAGGGTTTTGTGTTGCTGCATTTGTTGTGTCGCATCATTTTTTCAAAGATCCGTCCCTTTTTCAAAGCAAACACCGCATTCATTCATTTACCCCTAATTATAAATTCACGCTGCCACTTGTACTAACCCTTTTTAGTACAAGATAGGCTGGACACGGGATTCTAGTGCCCGTTTAGTCCGCGTACTCTTTATCGACTCCGAAGTCGATATTTCTCCATTTACTTCTTCTTTACCCACTACCACACCCACATCGATGGATCCACCCCCATCAAACTTCTTTAACCCTAATCTGCCGCCGTCCGTTGGTGCGCAGAATCCACCCCGCATCTCTCTCCAAGAGAGATGCTATCCACTGCGGGGTCCTCTTTCGACCTGCTTATCCATTCCACCAGCCAATGGGGATAACTTTGAGATTAAACCCCAATACATCAACCTTTTACCCAAATTCCACGGACTCGAGACTGAGGACGCTTACGTTTTCATTACCAAATTTGAAAACGTATGCGCAATGATGGGTACGTCACAACTTTCAGTGGATGCTATGCATCTACGACTTCTTCCATTTACATTGTGCGATATAGCCGAGAAGTGGCTATATAACACTACCGCACACTCAATCACGAATTGGGAAGAATTCGTCGCGGCATTCCTTAAGAAATTTTACCCAATGCAAAAGACAGCTCGAATCCGTAGCGAACTGAATCAATTTACCCAGCTCCCTACTGAACCATTCTCTAAATATTTTGAACGTTTCAAGGATCTATTGATGGGATCTTTGCCGAATCATATATCAGGGCATTAACCCAAACACTAAACAGAGTCTTGAAAACATGTGTCAAGGTACTTTTATGACCAAGGATGATGGGGAAGCTTGGAAGTTTTTAGAAGAGTTCGCTGAAAAATCACTACAGTGGGAGAGTGGAACCCAACCATTGAATAGGGGTGGCGTGCACCAAATAGACGTGTCCATAGGTGTTCGAGCTGAGATGGCAGCAATGCAAAAGAAGCTCGACGCTATGGAACACAAATTTTCTGCAGCCTCCCTAAACCCAATGTCACTCCCCAAAACTGTATGCGGCTGCTGTTCTGATCCGTCTCACTTAACGGAAGAATGTCCATTAAACTCTGCGTTTCAAGGTCACGAGCATACTAATGCCGCATTTCAAAGACCTAGAAACGATCCATATTCTTCCACGTACAATCAGGGTTGGAGGAATCACCCGAATTTTGCTTGGAACCAACAACAATCTCAAAACACGGTTCCAAGCCAAAATAATTTTCAAAGGGCTCTTCCACCACAACAGCAACCACTTCAAATCACTCAGCACCCCTACCAGTCACAAAATTTTCATAACCAGGTCAACACTCCTGCACAGTCTAATCCTATGCAGTTGTCCTGTTCTGACGAATTCTCTCAATTCACTCAAACCATGAAATCACTTTTATCAAATTTCATAGAGGTTTCGACTGAGGTTAGATCTTCCGTCAGTGAGATAAAGAAAAACTCAGCGTCCCAAGCTGAGAGTATCAGATCGATGGAAGCTGAAATAGCACGCCTTAAAGCCGAAATGAGTGTGAGAGAAAAATGGAAACTTCCCTCTCAACCCCTACAGAATCCTGGGCATTACAATGTAAATGCCGTCACAACGTTGAGATCGGGAAGAGTGATGAACAATCATGTCGGGGAAGGTATTGATGATATTGAAAATCCTATCATTAACACCCCGGTTGAGACCTTTCCTCACACACACACTTCTACTTCTGATCCTTCTTCTTCTACCCCACCATCTTCTCGCGAGCCTATTCTCCATTTCCCACTAGGCTCAACACCTCAACCCAACCCTTATAGTTCTCCACAGACGATCCCCACACCTCTTTTGGGATCTCGTCTACCCCCTCTTCCTTCTCCTATGATGGACCCAGCGCTTATTGCGAAAGCTCCTTACCCGAATCGGTTAAGGGGTAATAGAACGAGTCCTCATAGGGAGAAAATTATGGAAATGTTCAAACAGGTTAACATCAACATCCCTCTCCTAGATGCGATTCAACAAGTCCCTGCTTATGCGAAAATTCTTAAGGACTTGTGTACTAGGAAGAGGAAGACTCAAGTGCCGAAGAAGGTCTTTATGTCTAATAATATTAGCACTGCTTTTATTCCCCAGCTACCAAAGAAACGAAAGGACCCAGGATGTCCTACAATATCGATTTCTATTGGGGGTAAAAACATAAATCGTGCTCTTTTAGACCTTGGCGCAAGTGTTAACCTCCTTCCATATTCTGTATATGAGCAATTAGGGATTGGAGAGCTGAAACCTGCTCACTGCACTCTCCAAATGGCAGACCGTTCAATCACCAAACCAAGGGGTGAACTAGAGGATGTGTTGATAAAGGTCGGGGAATTTGTTTTCCCTGTAGACTTCATTGTGCTCGACACACAGCCTGTAGCAAACCCCCGGGGCCAAATTCCGGTGATTCTGGGTCGTCCTTTCCTTGCCACTTCCAACGCTGTTATAAACTGTAGAAACGGTTCAATGAACTTATCATTTGGAAATATGACCATTGAACTAAACATCTACAAGGTTGGAAGTCAGCCATCAGAACCCTCTGCTTATATTTTAGATGTGTGCTCTGTCCATGAGATCGCTCCCGATAGTTGTGGAGCTGAGGAACTTTGCTTTACGGATCTCGATGACATTACCACATCTCTGTTTGACTTTACACAAGATCTTAGTGAGGACACTTTACCTACACTTGAGTCCTGCACTTCTGACTTTTCTCCACCCGAGTCTGTATCTTTCACAGGCTCTGAGCTTATTTGTAAATCCAAAAATCACTCAATGATCCCTCCTTCTATCATTTCTCCGCCTGAATTAGATCTCAAAATGTTACCTTCTCATCTGAAATATGCTTATTTAGGTGAGAAGGAGTCTTTACCGGTTATAATATCCGCTTCTCTAGCATTAGAGCAAGAGAATGCACTTTTATCGGTATTGAGATCTAACAAAGAGACATTTGGTTGGAGTATGGCGGACATCAAAGGGATTAGTCCCTTGATAGTTGAACATCATATACATGTGATGGATGATACCAGACTAACCCGAGAACCACAGAGACGGTTGACTCCCGTCATGAAGGAAGCTGTGATGAAAGAGATCGTCAAATGCTTAGATAATGGTATTATATACCCCATCTCCGATAGCCGATGGGTGAGTCCTATACATGTCGTTCCTAAGAAATCCGGCATCACTGTTATAACCAATGAGGCGAATGAGTTGATTCAGACATGCGCCCAAACTGGGTGGCGTGTATGTATGGATTATAGAAAACTCAACGCTGCCACGAGGAAAGACCACTTTCCTCTACCATTCATTGATCAAATGCTGGAACGCTTAGCGGGACGAGAGTATTATTGTTTTATGGACGGATACTCAGGCTATAATCAGGTCCCCATCGCCAAAAAGGATCAAGATAAAACCACTTTTACTTGTCCTTTTGGTACCTTTGCTTACAGTCGCATGCCCTTTCGGTTATGCAATGCTCCCGCTACCTTTCAGCGGTGTATGATGGGGATATTCTCTGATATGGTAGAGAATTTCTTGGAGATCTTTATGGACGACTTCTCGATTTTTGGAGACTCTTTTTCCGATTGCCTATCGAATCTTGACGCTGTTCTTACTCGTTGCAAAGAGAAGAACTTGACTTTGAACTGGGAAAAATGCCATTTTATGGTCCAAGAAGGAATTGTTCTTGGACATGTCATTTCACAGAAAGGCATTGAGGTTGACAGAGCTGAGATAGATGTCATTCAAAACCTCCCTCATCCCAAAAGCGTCAAAGATATTCGATCTTTCCTTGGCCATGCGGGCTTTTATAGGAGATTCATTAAGGACTTTAGCAAAATTGCTAGACCTTTAACTCTTCTCCTGGCCAAGGATACGACCTTCCATTTTGACTCGGACTGTGAGACAGCTTTCGACTCACTTAAACACTCACTCACTTCAGCCCCCGTTTTATCATCACCAAACTGGGACTACCCCTTTGAGCTGATGTGTGACGCATCTGATTTTGCAGTAGGTGCAGTCTTAGGACAACACATCGAAAAGATGCCACACGTGATATACTATGCAAGTAAGACCCTGAACGATGCTCAAATCAATTATACAACCACTGAAAAAGAACTTTTAGCGGTTGTATTTGCATTAGAAAAATTCAGGCCTTACTTAATTAGCTCACCTATAGTTGTGTATACTGACCATTCCGCCTTAAAACATCTTCTGGCAAAGAAAGATGCAAAAGGTCGACTAATACGTTGGATCCTTCTGTTACAAGAATTTTATCTTGTTATCAAAGATAAGAAAGGATGTGAAAACGTAGTAGCTGACCATCTTTCACGCATCTCTTCTTCCTTTGTGACCCTGCCGATCAATGACTCGTTCCCTGACGAACAGCTCTTGAGCGTATCCAATGAACCATGGTTCAGGGATATTGTGAACTATCTTGTCACGGGACTTATACCTAGCGATTGGTCAAAACAGGACAAATACCGTTTTTTATCCCAAGTAAAACACTTTTACTGGGATGACCCATACTTGTTTAAGTATTGTCCTGATCAGATCATCCGCCGGTGTGTCCCGAAAGAAGAGTTCAAGAGTGTTCTTTCTTTTTGTCATGATCAGGCTTGTGGGGGTCACTTTGGTCCTAAAAAGACGGCGGAGAAGGTTTTGCAATATGGATTTTATTGGCCGACCTTATTCAAGGACGCATTTGACCATTGCAAAACCTGTACACAATGTCAGTACACGGGTAGAATCTCCCAGAGAAATGAAATGCCTCAGCAACCCATTCTGGTTGTTGAAATACTCAAAATGGGTGGAAGCCATTCCATGTCGCACTAATGACAGGAAAGTTGTCATTAAGTTCTTGAAAGAGAATATCTTTTCGCGATTTGGACACCCACGCGTTATTATTAGTGATAATGGGACACATTTCTGCAACAGATCTTTCGAGACTTTGATGCGGAAATACTCAATCAACCACCGACTTTCTACACCCTATCATCCCCAAACAAGCGGGCAAGCTGAAATCTCAAACAGACAAATCAAACTTATCCTGGAGAAGACTGTTGCTAAAAATAGAAAAGACTGGTCGACCAAACTGACGGATGCTCTTTGGGCATTCAGAACTGCATATAAAACCGACCTAGGAATGTCTCCATATAGGATAGTGTTTGGAAAATCATGTCATTTACCCGTCGAGATTGAGCATAAAGCATTATGGGCTATTAAAGAAATAAATTTTGACCTAAACCTTGCTTGCAACTTTCGGAAGCTGCAACTAAATGAGCTAAGCGAACTCCGCGATGAAGCTTATGATAACGCTGTGATCATAAAGAATAGGACTAAGGTTTTTCACGATAAAATTTTTTTGAGGAAAACATTTTCACAAGGTCAACAAGTCCTTCTTTATGATTCACGACTACACCTTCACGCGGGTAAGCTCCGATCTCGATGGAAGGGACCTTTTGTTGTGCGGTCTGTATACCCGCACGGGGCAGTAGAAGTAGAAAATGTTAAAAACGGCACATTTTTCAAAGTGAATGGGCATAGACTAAAGCCGTATTTTTCCACTGACCCCACGGAGGAGCTCATGTTCTTACAGGAGCCAGTTTATTTGGATTAAAATTCCTCCGTCTCACCTTCATGTCCAGTATATCATTGCATCATCTTTTGAATGAAGGTGAGTGAAAAGAGTAAGTTTGGGGGAAGCTCTTCACTTATATATTTTGCCCCCACTAATAATTCCTCCCAGACTTACAGGTTTTGTAGATATAGCTGTTGGCAACAGTGAGGACACTGTTGAAACAAGTTTGGGGGAGGTTTGTGCTTATTTTTGCATCATTTGCATAAGCACAAAACATTTTTTTAAAAAAACTTATAAAAATTTAAAAATCTATAAAAATTTAAAATTTTCAAAATATATAAAAATATTTTCACATTTAAACAGTTTTTGTATATAAATAAGATAATGAAAGTTTAGATAGTGAAAAATTACATCCATGAGATTAGAAAAATTTAAGAAAACCAAGAAAATTAGAAGTTTTCTTATACAAACTAGTAATGAGCAGTTATGAGCCGTTGTCCCAAGGGTTAGTAAGATGAAAGACGTCACTAATCTGAGGATAAAAATAAGTCTGAAAAATAGTTTCTATTCTGGAATCCAAACATTTTGAACGTTGATACCCTGCTATTCGCACTTACACACGTCTTAAAGCCTGGGATAGTAGAGGATACCTTGAAATGC
The DNA here is from genome assembly GCA_030015575.1 of Agapanthus africanus. NCBI lineage: Eukaryota > Viridiplantae > Streptophyta > Magnoliopsida > Asparagales > Amaryllidaceae > Agapanthus > Agapanthus africanus. The sequence goes on along the minus strand of JASDDO010000024.1, from coordinate 134,318,870 downwards.
TCTTGTCTTAAAGCCAAAAGTATGAAGGAAATAAAAAAAATGAAATAAAGAAAATATAAAGTGGTGAGAAAAATGGACACTGGTTTTGTTATCACCGAGGGAAATAAAAAAATATTAGCAAGGGTGCCTCTTCACCTAGTGCCCATGGCCAACTGGTCTGGGAGTCACTGCTATGCCTAAGGTGGTGCAAGACGAGGAAAATACACCAAGTAAGCAAGCACAGGAGTAATCGGTCGGTTAGTACCTCAAGAAGTATTAACGGTCGCATGAAAGTGTGTGAGCAATCTCATCTAAATATTCTTTAATTAAAAAGTACTGAGGCTGATGGGCAAGAGTATGATAGCTTGAATTGAATTCTCCGGGTGTAGGGATGTCTTTACACACACGCAGGGTTATATGATCGATGTTTGGAAGAAAGATAGGAATGAAAAACAAGACGATGTTTTATTGAGGGAGGACGTGATTTCCGACATCTTTTCATGACCATTAAGATAGGGCTCATGACAACCGAAAAGCTAGCTTAGTTGGAAACCCTAATTTTCGAAGCTTTTCTTTTTCAATTATTTTCTTTAAATGTAATATTCATGATCTTTCTTTTATTATTGGATTTTGTGGGTGCAATCCGCTGAAAACCCTCAGGAGACAACACTCCTCCTACTAGGGACATCTAGAGGTTTAAAGGCTTGTTGCACGTGCTCAGTGCAATCGTGTTGCCTACGAAAGTGTGCTAGTTAGTTTTTCTCTTTCTTTATTTTCTCCTTCTCTTTTTAATAAAACACTTCACTCGAGATGATCGAAAATAAGTTTGGGGGAATTTGATCAGTCGAAAATACTGCATCTTTTAACCGGCAATTTCCCTATCATCTGCACTCATTTAGAAGTGTACGGTATTCATATTTCACATATTAGCAAATCAGTCGTTAAATATCAGATTGCATGTGTTAGACTCTAAAACCGGCACTATAAAGGAAATTGACTGCATTTCATGGTATCGCATCATCCCTATATTGCGCAACACTTGTTTCGAGATCTGTGCAGGAAAATCCCGAAGAAAGGCCAAAAATTTACATGGTGCCGATCAAACATTACGCCAACTCAATGATTTCAGATCTGGTAGCAATTCAGAAGGAAATATAAAAATCAACATATCAAAGAAAGTCCCAAGTGTCAACCCAAGACCACTGCAGAGAGCCCAAGCCCCAAGGAGCCTACATGGCCGCGGAACCGCGGCCGGAGCCGGCTTGCGCCGCGGTTCCGCGGCGGCGCTGCCACGTCAGCCCTAGAAATTTGGTGCACAATGTTTCTCTCAGTGGCTACAGCTCAGAAATGTACTTCAGTTTCCAGAAGATTCCAGAGGCTTCTGCAAGTTCAGCAAACTAGGGTTTCTAAGCTTAATTAATCCTAGCTTAAAGCCTAAGCTAGCTCCTAACAAACTAATTCTAGAAGCTCCTCAACAAATTTTTGGAGGGAATTGTAATTTCAAACCTAGACCTAAGGTTTAGGAAGTCTATAAATAGAAGCCTAGACCTAGGGTTAAAAATCTAATCCATGATCCCAATCTAGTATCAAACTAGAGCCATTCAATCTCTACTTCTTCATTTTACCTCTTTCTTCATCTTCTTCTTCCACAAGTCTAGTGACAAGACTTGTGTGAAACCCTAACCCTAATTCCAATCAAAAGCCAAGATCCTGAGTACCAAATCAACCAAGAAGCCCTTCAATCTTTTAGGAGTGAAGCCGATCTTCAACAGAGCAAGTGGTCCAAGCCGATCCACGACTCACGAAGAAAAGCGAAGCCAGATCGACAATTTAGTTCTTCCTCTTGTAGTTCTTGAGCGACTGTACTCAAATTGTTGATATAAATAAAAGGTGATATTCTTTTATCTTGTTTTCTTTAAGTTCTTGCATCATGATTTGATCTCAATTTGTAGTCGTAGTTCTTGTTGTGATGTTTGAGTAATACTCCGCTCGTCGAGGAGTCGAGACGATCAATAGAATGATGATGTAATATATCTGAAAACGATTCTTGATTCTTACGAGTTTTGTAAACCCTAGCAAGTTCAAGAATCGACGACCTAATTTTGTTGCGATGCTTTCTTTATTGATATCGCTCGAAATTAGGGAGTTACGATCGTTTCTTGAAATTGCTAGAGGCTAGAATGTGAATGATATCGACAAAAGAACAAGGGTTAAATGATGAAACCCTAGTTTCACGAGAAAGCCCTAACTCTCGTCGATCATCATCGATCTAGTATCAATTATTCGAAGGACAAGAACACGATATCTTGAGATTATATCACGTTTATAGATCCGATCGATTCCTACGAGCCTCATTTAGATTCTTGACATTTGGTTGGAAATATCATTGAAACCCCGATTCTCGATTGTTTATCATTTTCTTGATTTTTTATTAGACTAGTGACACCTGAATCAATCGATAAAATCTTGAATCATGTTTTCTTTTCTTTTCGATTAACTTTTCAATTCAAACAAATCAAACATAAAAACGAATCGCACAATCCCTGTGGACGATCCGCACTCACTTACAATCTACATCCGACACCGTAGTTGATTGCGGTCAAATATAATTCTTTGATTGTGAATTTTATTCATTTTCTAAATACCGACACAAAGAAATTCATTCGAGTTACACACGACACAGTCTTGAATTTTATAATCAATCACCGCCCAACTCTTCTGTCGGTCTTGTGCTGCTTTCATATGATTCCGGATAGCGTTAACTTTCTCAACTGTCTGCACAACCAAATCTGGTCCCAACAATCTTCGTTCACCGACATCGTCCCAACAAACAGGTGAACGACACTTGCGACCATATAAAGCTTCGAATGGAGCCATCTGAATAGTCGCCTGGAAACTGTTGTTGTAAGAAAACTCCACTAAATGTAGATGATCCTCCCATGAACCCTTGAAGTCTAACATGCAAGCTCTCAACATGTCTTCAAGAGTTTGGATCGTTCTCTCCGACTGACCATCTGTCTGAGAATGTTAAGCTGTACTAAACTTCAAACTAGTCCCCAAACTTTCCTGTAAGTTCCTCCGAAAGTGTGAGAAGAAACGGTTGTCACGGTCGGTCACGATGCTCACCGGTACTCCGTGCAATCTTACTATCTCCTGTATGCACCGTTCTGCCAAAACTTCTGTTGATTGATCGTCTCGAAAAGAGATGAAATGAGCTGCCTTGGTCAATCCGTCAACAATCATCCAAACTGCATTGTTGCCCCTTGGACTCCGCGGTAAAGTCGTCACGAAATCTATGGTTATATGTTCCCACTTCCACTGAGTAATCGGAAGTGGTTGCAATAAACCAGCAACCCTTTGATGTTCAGCCTTAACTTGCTGACACACCAAGCACTTTCCCACCAAGCGGGCAATCTCCCGTTTCATGCCTTCCCACCAGAAATGCTGTCGTACATCTCAGTACATCTTCGTGCCTCCTGGATATACGGAATACGTGAAACTGTGTGCCTCCTTCATAACTTCTTCGTGATATCTCCTTTTAGCACATGTTCCCCCAATCTGAGCAAGGCTCATTTGAATTTTGAAAATTGAAAATTCAAATTTTCTGAAGCAACGCTTCAAATTCCGTGCGTTGCGCAATGCGCAAGCGGTCCACAGTGCGACACGTGTCTGCGCAGTTGCGCAAGCGCACCGCTGCGCGACACGTGTCTGCGCAGTTGCGCAAGCACTGTTGCGCAAGTGCACAGCTGCGCGACACGTGTCTGCGCAGTTGCGCAAGCACTGTTGCGCAAGCCTTCCACTGCGCGACACGTGTCATTCATTGGGGAGTTGCGCAGAAACAGAATTAAAATTTGTGAAATCTTTTCTGTTTTTTCCAAAACCAGAAGATTTTCTTCTGCCTTTGGATCAAAGATCCAGCGGTGGGAAAATTCCCAAAATCACTCAGAAAAGATCTTGTTAACAAATTCAACAAATTTGTGAGCACTATAAATAGGACCCCAGACCTCATTCGATCGGCATCAACTGGGATAATCGACTTCTAGCAAAAAAAAAAAAGAAAAGAGAACTCTTGGAGATTATTCAAGAACAAAAAAAAGAAGAAAGGTAAAAACCCTTTTTTTAAGAGAAAAATCTCTGAAGAACAAAGGATTTAAAAAAAAGGGAAATAAATGAAAATAAATAAATAGTGCCTTGCACTTGTTGTGAACCCTTGGTTCTGTGAAATCAGGGAAAACAAGAAGAAAAACTTGTTTTCCTTTGATCCAAATTTAGATCAAAAGTGCTATGCACTTTTGTTCTTAAATCTGAAAAATTCTTGATGTTCTGCACAATTGCAACCCATTATTTAAAAGGGCCTGGCCCAAATCAAATTGCAAAATAATAAAGGGGCAGAGCCCTGTTTGGATTGATTTTTTAGTCGGGCAAAGCCCAAAATAAATAAAAAAAATTGGACTTAACCCAATCCTGGCTGTAAGTCCTTAAATTAAATTGATTGAGCAAAGTGGCTCTCTTAAACCAATTCACGACCGGTTCGAGGGTACATCTCCGAACTCCTTTGACATCCCTCGTTGTAATTCCTCAACGACGTCAAAGAGGTGACGGGTCCCAACGACCACATATCCAAATGGACCGAAATGTCCCTAAACTAATATTGGACCGAAATGTCCCTAAACTAATATCGGACCGAGACGTCCTTAAACTAATATCGGACCGGAACGTCCCTAAACTAATATCGGACCGGAACGTCCCTAAACTAATGATGGACCACTACGTCCCTAAACTGGCGTCGGACCGAGACGTCCCTAAATTAATATCGGACCGAGACGTCCCTAAACTAATGATGGACCACTACGTCCCTAAATTGGCGTTGGACCGAAACGTCCCTAAACTAATGACGGACTACTACGTCCTTAAACTGGCGACAGACCGAGATGTCCCTAAACTAATAATGGACCACTACGTCCCTAAACTAGAACAATAGAGCCAATCGCTCTTTCGCCGGATCTAAACGGTCCCGTTTAAGTTGATCTTAGCCCCAAACACGGCTAACGTATCCTTAAACATTCAAATGAACTATAAAACCCCAAATAAACTCTAGTCCTAGGGTACATCTCTGAACTCCTCTGACACTTATCGTTGTGATCCTTCAACGACGTCAGAGAGGTGACGGGTCCCGACGGCCATAAATTAAATAGATCACTACGTCAAGTTGATCTTAGTCCAAAACAGGACTAACGTAAACTTGATGAACGTTTAAGTTGATCTTAGCCGCAACGCGACTAACGTATCCTTAAACTAAAAACACCCAACCCAAATCTAAGTAAATACGGATTTGGATTAATCCACGCCCTACGGGCGACGGCATTACTCAGTCTCCGTATACAATCCACGGGCAACCACAAACAAAACAAACACACACGACACGAAGTGAAATTCTGGAGAAGGAGAAAGTTGTTACCGCGATGCGGTAGCGTAAATAACTGCAGGGGCTTGCGCCTGCAGGGAAGAGCGTCCCCACAATCAAAAAACCCCTCAAGCGAGGGGGAATCTGACGAAGTCTGCTACATCGGCCGCATCCGTCTAAACCTCCGATACACGGTGCCATAAATCAACTTGGCATCTTCGGAGAGGTGGACGGATAAAACCAAATAGCATCTGCCCCGAATCCCAGCGTCAGGACATCGCGGTCCTGTGCGCCGCCTTTCGGAGGGGAACAGATTCTGGCACGCCCGGTGGGACCTTTTCCTCTTTCCACTCCACACTTCGTGTGTCGTCGTCGCGAACCAATCGCGGTTTGTTAAATGGTTGTCTTCGGATTTCAAGGTACTAAGATTTGGTCTTTTGCCTGGCGCAGAATTAAAGATCCAATGGCCACCAACTGCACCAAATGCGCGAAGCACCACTGCAACGGACGCTCCACCTCACCGACAGGTGTAACATATGGGCCCCAAGCGGCCTCTTTCCTCGCCCTGCCGGTAGAACAAGTGACCCAGGCCACCATCGGCCTGTTTTTCGGGACCATGGTCCCACCTACAAGCTTCTCTATGCCGATATCCGCACCGGAAGCGAACAAGAAGTCGGTATTTGACCGGCTCACTACTACCACGACCCCTGTCAACGGGTCGCCCGCTACTAAGCCGACAGCCTCCGTTTTCAACAGGCTAGGTCAGAACTATAAAGTGGCCGTCCCAAAGAGGGCAACGGCCGCTGCTTCGGGAATCGTTAAAGCGGCTTCTCCCATCAGAGAGTCGGTCTTCACAAGATTGACGGTTCCCACTCCTCCCCCAGCTGGTCAAAAGGCATCAGTCTTCGATAGGCTGACATCGGCAGTTACCCCACACTCCAACAGGGGGCAACAAGAAACCATCTCGATTTCCGAGCCAGTCCCAACGGCTCGTCGTGCGCGACGTCGCCATTGGCAACGAGTAAGGAAAGCAGGGGGCAACTCCCCCTCAGGGCTAACCCCACCTGCTCCAGTGGTGGAGGTCAACGCTGCTGTTCCAACCGGGAACAGCTTTGAATTGCTGAGGAAGGTGAGAAAGAACTCTCCAATTGCTACATTGAAAAAATCTCCTCCGCCTATGGAAAAAGCTCCGGAGACAAAGCAGGAACAGCCCTCTCAGCGGCTGTCGTCAAAAATTTATAAAGTTTGGCGGAGGGTTCAAGACTCCGTGATTGACTCAGACCACTTCCGTCGCCAGAAAAGGGCAAAGGTGGAAAAAGACAAGAACCGCCCCATTAAACAGCAGGGGGCAACAAATGCTAGGATGCCCACTTCAACGGCTCCTTCAACCTCAATGGTCCACAAAAGAAAAAGGCCGGAGAAAGCCCCCGTGACACTGACAAAGTTTAAAAGCGGTGAAACTAAACGCCCCAAGTTAGGGGGCATAACAGTTCATACGGTTTATATGGTTTCTGGAAAGGAAGAAAGTCGTACTTCTACGGGCCACCGACCGCTTACCCGATCAGTGACCAGGGCTCAGGAGCAGCAACAAAAGCTCCAGGAGATGATGACTACAATGGCTGCACTCACGGGGCCAAAAGAGAATCCTGAGACGTCCTTAGATGAACGTCAAGAGGAAGAGACCGACGCCGAGTTCCTCCGCCGAGTACTGGAAAAGAGAGACAAAGAGGCTGCTGAACAAGCAGACAATATACAGCGTATGGGCCTCCTCTTCCAGGACATGATAGGGATGATGATACAACAAGATCCCCCGACTGAAGAACCCCCGATTGTCCTTGGGGATGATAGGGGAGAGACATCAAACCCTCAGCCCGTTCTATCAACGGCTAAAGATACAATCTTTAAAACTGATCTGGACGAATATATAGCCCAGCAAATAAAGGTTCATCACGCGGCCGAAGCAGCCGGCCACGTCGTAAAAACGGGGCGACCATATCCAGGCTGGTATGACCAAATCAAGTACCCGCCAGGTTATACAATTCCCAAGTTTCATGTCTACAAAGGGACCGGCAATCCCCATCAACATGTTGCCCAGTTCAGGGCGCTTTGCGGTAACACCGGCGGCGACGACAAGCTTTTGCTTCGCCAGTTTGTTGGAAGCTTATCAGATACGGCCTTCGAATGGTATTCTGAGCTCCCCAATGACTCTATTAAAACCTTCGCGGAGATGGAGCTGCTCTTCACCCAACGTTTTGCAAGTGCCGCGAGCGTACCCCGATGACGGTACTGATTAATGCCAGGGTAAAACCCGGCGAGACATGGGTTCAGTACGCTATACGGTGGCGTAATCTATGGTCTAAGTGTGAACAACGCATAGAAGAAGCCCCTGCGGTGGGAATGTTTGTTGGAACCCTTGATCCACAAGCAACCATCTCACAGTTTATGATGTTCTTCAAGCCGACTTCCTTCCAGGCTTTGATCGACAAATTAGCGCAGATGGACCAGATGGGCCATAAACCCCCTCTCCCGAAGCCGGACTCCCGAAACGATAAAGGGAAGGGAAAAGCGATCATTGTCGCTAATGCCCAACAACAACCGAGCGACTCGAAGCCGGTTGCTCGTCCAAACAATACACGCCATACGTACCCCTTGAGGACAGGATGGGACGTCCTTACTCCTTCCCCCGCGATAAAACAAGGAGGCTATTCGAGCTGGCGTTGCGCAACAGACTCATAAATCTGCCAGATCCAAAACGCCCGTTGCAACCAAGCGACGTCAACGAGCCCAATTACTGTCCTTACCATCGAGTGCTAGGACATCCGATCGAAGACTGTTACGTTTTCAAAAATTGGCTTGAAAACCAGTACCGCCAGGGCAAATTTGCGCTATCCGACAAATGGAAGGTGAATCCCCCGCAGCTCCACACCTCTAAGGGGACGAATACGCCGGGGGCAACATGCTCCGTCATTGAAGAAGCTCCCTGGGAGGTTGTATTATCAGCCAAAACGAGGAGAATGCTAAATGATCTTCAGACCTGTCCAGCGGTCAAGTGGAAGAACCCCTTGGAACCGCAGATTATTGAGGGGATGTTGAAGCCACGTCCGACTCCGAAGACCGATGGTGGTAGTTCAAGCGTGCATAACCAGCCGTCAAAATCTTCGAAAAAGAAGAAGAAATCTAAGAAGCCCGTGAAGCCTGGCGACAAGCGCACGGACTTACAGAAGCAAATCGACGCACTGGATGAGTACAACCAAAAGGCGCGGACTCCCATTACGCTCCAAGATTTCCTTGATCACGTCTTTCAAAAAGAAGATGAGGGGGAAAGTTCATCGGATGAATCCGAGGAATATGTGGCGAGCTGTCATATGATCTCTCATTCGACCACGAACGATGAAGGGACTTCTGGCACTAAAACGCCGGGGGCAAATACTGAGTCAAGGGTTCCGGGGTTATCAATCGAAATGATTGACGCGTTTCTTAGTGAAGCTCGATTGAAAAGTAAAGCTGATCGAGAACGTGAGACGGCTATATTCGAAAGGGCCAAGCGTCAGCGACTTGAGGAAAGAACTGAGATGATCCCGCTGGAACAAAATGCCTCCACCGCTGACAAAAGCCAATTCAAGATAAAAAAGAGGTTTGCTAAGGCCATATCAATGGGCATGAAGCTACCATCCTCTGAAGGAAAAATAACTGGTGTGGTAGAAATGCACCCCTCTTATTGCTTATATCATCAGAAGGTCTCGCATCCCACCCAAAATTGCAAAGCTTTCAATGGATGGTGGCAAGGATATGTCGCTAATCGACAACGATTTAAACGGGAAAAACGTAAAATTCGCCGGGAGCAAAGAAATACGACCGAAGAACTTGAAAGAACTGCAGGCAATTGTCACATGGTTAACGCTGCCGGGTCACAAGTGCCTACATTTGGGAGCGACTCTGATGAGGAGCTAGAACTTGCCCCTCTCTTTAAAGAGTCAACTTCGGGAAAAGAAGAGGAGCCAGTGGTTTGCGAAAATATCCGGCTGCGGAATCGGACACTGCCTGAAAAGAACCTCGGACCATCGAATAGAAAAGATAAAGGGAAAGAAAAGGTCTCTGAAGACATCGTCTTAGATGACCAAGTCCTGGAAGAGCTAAACGCCGAGAACCCGTCAAAAAGGAGTAAAGTGGATTACAATGTCTTGGCGCATCTGAGAAAGCTACCCTCACAACTCAGCATTCTTGATGCCTTGCTACTATCAAAGGAGGAGAGAGACTCTTTGATTAAGGCGCTACAAGATCCGGACCAGTTCCAAACCTTCTTAGCCGAAGAAAAGATGAAAGACGAATTAGAAGAAGTGCACACAGCCGACGTTGCTTTTGGTGATGAAGACCTTCTCCTCGGGACGTGTGAACACAATCGCCCCCTTTATGTCTCAGGATACTGCCATGACATAAAGATAGGTAAAATCTTGGTCGATAACGGATCGTCTGTTAATTTACTCAATGTGCGAGTGTTAAAGGAGATTTGCATGAGTGTCCAACACCTCGCCCGAGACAAGATCACTATCTCCGGTTTTGACTCTCAATCCTCAAAGACTCTTGGATCTGTGATATTGACGCTACGCTTCGGGTTGCTCGTCACAGACATCAAATTCCATGTTATAGATGCCAAGACGTGCTACAATGCTTTGCTCGGCCGACCATGGCTACACGAGTACAATATCATCCCTTCTACACAGCATCAGTGCATGAAGTATTCTAGGGATGGCCTCGAGTACACAGTGGCGGGAGAGTTGAATCCATTTTCCGTAAACGAAGTTCGCAAGTATGAAGATGCCAAATACTTCTTACCGAGTTTCGAAGACACGGAAAGATCTCACAAACCGGAGAACAAAACTAACGCCCCCATCCCTGTCTTCGGCAGTGACACCGAGGAGGAGGAGGATATAATTTATTCAGGTCCATCCCAATCCACCAGGCCAGGACCATCCGTTCCTTCATTGATCTTCGGTAGTGATTCAGAGGATGAAGTTCATGCTGTATTCCCTGCTCGGCTTTCAATACGGGCTTCTGCCGATGAAGAGCGAAGTCTACAGATAACCATGGTGCCGCTTGAACATTACAAAGAACTGGATGCACTCGACACCAACAGCGTAGAAGAATTGCAGACATTCTATATCCCTCCCGGACGAAAAGGCGAGAAGGCAATCCTATTCTACCGTTCTGAAGAAAACAAGGTGGAAAAAGAAATTTGGCATGGTGCGGATCCAACGCTGGACAGACTTCAGCCCATCCGTCTACCCAGATATTATACCGAAGGTTTGAAGAAACTGCTGAAACGCCAGGGGATATCCTTCACACAGACCGTTAGAAAGGCCAAATTCTATGACAAGGTCTGGAGCGTTCCCGGGACTCAATGCAAGCTGCCTAACGGGAGAATAGAAACAAAAGGGCTTGGGTACATCCGGTCAAAGAAACGGGAGTTAGTAAATAGCTGTTATGTCATGTATGACTTCGATGAAGAGGCGGACGCTCAATTGGAAGACGCTAATCCTGAACCAGCGAAAATTCCTGATACAAAACCGCCCAGTCCATCGTTTGAAGACCAAATGAGCAAACTTATAAGGGATGCAAGTCAAAAAGCCCGAGATGATCACAATCGTGAAATGTCAATCTATGAGAAAGCCAAGACACAGCGCTTCCTTCAACAGGCAGTAAAGAACGAAGATGCTGCCCCATGTCAACCTGCTACAAAAAAGGTTCGACGCGAAAGCAAAAACAAGTCGAAAGGCAAGAAAGGCGCTCGACAACCACAAAGCAGAGCTAAGAAGCCACGCATCCGAGAGTCGAGCGTTATTGACCTAGCCCTCATGAAGAAAATGGGTCGAGCATACTCATTTCCTCGGAACAAAACAAGGAAAATACTTGATCTTGCTCTAAAACATCAAATGCTTACGTTGCCAGAGTCCAAGCATCCTGAGCACGCAGGCGAGGTGTTCAACCCAAATTATTGCTTTTACCATCGAGTAATGGGACACCCTCTTGAAGATTGCTTCACCTTCAAGAATTGGGTTGAAGATCAGTATCAGCTAGGCAAATTCGCGTTTTCTAACAACTGGAGGGTAGCACCACCACAGAAGCACGACCCCGAGGCCGCGAAAGAAGAACCAACTCCGCGTTGGGATTGGCAGAAAATTTGCACTTGCCATGTGGTAACAATATTAAAAGAAGAGTCCGAGGACATGAACAGCCTTCCTTGGTGCTTTGAAAACGGCAGCGATGAGGTAGTCTCAGAATTTCCCCCAGCTCCGAAAGAACTGGAGGATGGAATACATACCACTGCAGACAACCTCAGGAAAATCGAGTTGGGGACGGTAAATGATCCGCGACCGACATTCGTCAGCGAGCTACTGTCTGAAGAGAGAGTGGTTGCGTTAAAAGACGTCCTTGTGCAGCATAAAGATTGCTTCGCATGGAACTATTCCGAGATGCCGGGACTAGATCCAGAAGTTGTTGTACATAGACTAGCAATATCCCCAAACGTCAAACCAGTCAAACAGGCGCCGAGAAGAATGCGACTCAAGCTTGAGATGAGCATAAATACCGAAGTCAAAAAGTTAATCGACTCTGGCTTCATTCAAGAAGTTCAGTACCCTGAATGGATCGCTAACATTGTCCCAGTGATGAAGAAAAATGGGATAGTGCGCGTATGCGTAGACTTCCGGGATCTTAATAAAGCTTGCCCGAAGGATGATTTCCCAGTGCCAGTCACCGAACTGATGATAGACAATACGTCCACTCATGAGGTTTTCTCCTTCATGGATGGCTCCTCAGGGTATAATCAGATAAAGATGCATCCCGAAGACCAGAAGCACACCGCCTTCAGGACCCCTCTGGGTATATTCTGTTATAAAGTGATGCCCTTCGGTTTGAAGAACGCCGGTGCTACTTATCAGAAGGCCATGACAAAGATCTTCGACGACCTTATACACGAAATCGTTGAATGCTATATCGACGATCTCGTGGTTAAAAGCAAATCATACGAGGAACATCTCGAGCATCTGAAGACTGTATTTCAACGCCTTCAGCTATACAACTTGAAGATGAATCCTCTTAAATGTGCGTTCGGAGTTTCCTCAGGCAAATTCCTGGGATTCGTTGTTCGACACCGAGGTATTGAAATAGATCCGTCAAAGATTAAAGCGATCATGGAAATGCCTCCGCCGAGGACTCTCAAACAGCTGCGGTCTCTCCAAGGGAAACTCGCATACATACGGCGATTTATAGCCAACCTTTCAGGAAAGTGCCGTCCTTATAGTCACCTGATGAAGAAGGGAACCCCATTCGTTTGGGATCAAAAATGCCAAGGCGCACTGGATGAGATCAAGCAATACCTACAGAACCCGCCGGTGTTGGCTGCTCCGGTTAAGGGGAAGCCTCTCATTCTTTATACAACCGCCCTCGAAGGTTCCTTAGGCGCATTATGGGCACAAGAGAACGATCAAGGGAAAGAAAGAGCACTCTACTACTTAAGTCGAGTTCTGCTGGGGGCAGAAAGCAACTACTCTCCCATTGAAAAACACTGCCTGGCGTTGATCTTCGCAATAACAAAGCTTAGGCACTATGCGTTGGCGCACGAGGTCCGTCTTATTTCAAAAGTGGACCCTCTCAAATATCTAATGTCAAAAGCCATATTGACAGGGCGACTCGCTAAATGGGCCCTGCTCTTGATGGAATTTTCGATAACATATCAACCTCTCAGGGCAGTAAAAGGCCAGGCCATCGCCGACTTCCTTGCTGAGCATCCCATACCTGCCGATTCTCCTTTAAATTGCGATTTGCCAGATAGACATGCGTTTGACGCAATCGACAGTGGTGATACCCGTTGGGAGCTTTATTTCGATGGAGCATCTTCCATGAAAAAGCACAAACAAAGTACGCCAATGATCAAATCGGGGGTAGGACTCATCTTTGTGACTCCACAAGGAGGAATAATGCGCTTTGCCTTCTCCTTAACAGAGCCGAGAACGAATAATGAAGCTGAATATGAAGCTTTGATAGCAGGCCTCGAGATCGCCATTGATATGGGAATCGAAAGCCTCCTCATATATGGGGACTCCCAACTGGTCGTCAGTCAAGTGAACGGCGATTACCAAACATGCAAACCGGAATTGGTAAAATACGGTGAAAAAGTTCAGCAACTGCTAACCCAAATTTTCTCCTACACGTTGGAAAGTATACCGCGCGCGGAAAACAGCAAAGCGGACGCACTGGCCAAACTTGCTAAAGAATTGGCTGACGAGAACCTCGATGACGTTAGAATCGTGATACAAAGCCGTCGAGTGCTCTCCCCAGCAGAAATACCTCCAGAATCATATAAAGAAAAGGGAGCAACTGAGCAGGCGACCCTACAAATAAAAGATCATGAGAAGACCGAAGATTGGAGAGAAGTCTTCATAGATTACTTCAAGTTCCATCGAATACCTGAAGAGGCGTCCATAAGACATCAGCTCGTGAAACGAGCTCTGTCTTTCTCCTTCGTCAACGACACTCTATACAAGAGGTCATTCGATTCTCTGTGGTTGAGATGCCTAGGACCTGACGAAGCGAGAAAGGTCGTCCAAGAAGTTCACGACGGACTCTGCGGTTCCCATCAAGCAGGCCCTAAGATGAAGTTGAAGATAAAACGGATGGGCTACTACTGGCCCACGATGATGCAGGATTGCCTGGAATACGCGAGGCAATGTCATTCATGCCAAATTCATGGGGACTTCATCCATCAGCATCCTAATCCACTGCATCCAACAGTGGCTAGTTGGCCATTCGAAATGTGGGGAACTGACATAGTCGGCCCCATCGAACCAGCATCGTCAAAGGGACATCGTTTCATCTTGGCGACGACTGATTACTTCTCCAAATGGGCAGAGGCGGTACCATTGAGGGAAGTGAAGACGGAGAACATCCTTCACTTCTTCAAAACGCATGTCATATACCGGTTTGGAACCCCAAGAAGGATCATCTCTGATAATGGGCCAGCCTACCGAAGTCATAAAATTAGCCGCTTCGCACAACAGCACAATATAGACTGGAGATATTCCTCAGTTTATAATCCGCGAGCTAACGGTCTAGCTGAGGCCTTCAACAAGACCTTGACGAAGATCATGAAGAAAACAGTGTCACGAAATAAGAGAGATTGGCACGAAAGATTGCAAGGGGCTCTTTGGGCGTACCGAACTACATTTAAAACGGCCACAAACACAACGCCATACGCGTTGGTATTTGGGACGGAAAAAGTACTCCCTCTCGAGATAGAATTACCCTCTCTACGAGTGTCAGTCCACTACGAGCTGACAGACGAAGAAAATGCTCACCTTCGATTTGAAGAGCTTAACGCCCTTGATGAAATCCGGCTTCTAGCACAACAAAATCTGAAAGCTTATAAAGCAAAGATGACACGCTCATACGAAAGATTGACCCGACCGAGGACATTCCACCAAGGCGAACTCGTGCTAGTGGTCAAAAGGCCTATGATCCCCAATCGCGCCAAGCGGGGAAAATTCGAGCCAAACTATGAAGGCCCGTATATCATAGATAAAGTCTACCAGGGTGGGGCCTATCTGCTTATGGATATGCATGGTGAAAGGCCTTTCAGGCCAATAAACGGTCGCTTCCTAAAGAAATACTACGCTTAATGAGCCATAGTTTAGGTCAATGATAGATGACGACGACTATGTCCGCTCGCTATCTTCCTAAGCTCAAGCTTTATAAAAGTAGCCGGCCTTCTCCGTGACGGACCGAAACGTCCTTAAACTAGCGACGGACCGAAACGTCCTTAAACTAACGATGGACCGAAATGTCCTTAAACTAATATCAGACCGAAACGTCTTTAAACTAACACCGCAGCATCCTTAGGCTGATGAGATATAAAAAAAAAGACATATAAAAATAAAATAAAATAAACGGTATGTCCATAAGCAAAAAGGGCATGGATGAAAACCCGAAAGGGCTCCGTGAGTAAAAACAGCAGGGCTGCCGGCGAGTGTTCGTGAAAACCCGAAAGGGCGCGACCTCGTAAAAAAAAAAGAGAAAAAGAAAATAAGAAGAAAAAAAAACGGTATGTCCATAAGCAAAGTGGGCACGGATGAAAACCCGAAAGGGCTCCGTGAGTAAAAACAGCAGGACTACCGGCGAATGTTTGTGAAAACCCGAAAGGGCGCAACTTCGTTAGAGAACCCTTATAGAGTCCTTTCGACCTTGTAAGGAGAAACCACCTGCGTGAGATCCTTACGACTCACAAAGGAGCAACATACTTAGGGATCCCCACGATTCCTAAGGAGAAAATACACTTGCGAGATCTTCACGACTCGTAAGGAGAACTCTCTTATGGGACCCTCACGGCTCATTGGATTTGAAAGTCTTAAGTCATAGAGACCTAAACCTGTGCTTAAGCAAACCCCCACAAACTTCCAATATTGCCCTACAAGCGGTTCAATATTGACCCTTGTATACAATCCACGGGCGCGAATAAACACTTCCCTAGCCAAATTTCATCCGTAACTAGGGATATGTTTGTATGGTGAACAACCCTTGTAAATCCTCTCGATTTATGAGGAGGAAACCCTCCTGTAGGATCCTTACGACTTACAGAGGAACAAAACACTTAGGAACCCTCACGATTCCTAAGGAGAAAATACACCTACAAGATCCTCACGACTTGTAGGGAGAAATACCTTCACGAGACCCTTACGGCTCATGAAATCAAAAGCCTTAGCCGACAGGATCCTAACCCTGGTCGCTAAGCCTCCTTTGTTCGACAGCGACATAGGCAAATGATGATTCGCTCTTGGTAATATCCCAGTTGCAGCGGTGCTGATGCCGAAATCGGTGTCCAATTTCAGGTTTACGGCGAAAGCCAGTAGGCCGCTCATGCATACGAAATAGCCGAAATGATAGGGCAACTTGCAATAAAAAGCAGCAAGTAAAATGTATGCATGCAAAATAGCCGAAATGATTGGGCAACTCGTAATAAAAAGCAACGAGTAAAAATAAAATAAATAGCCGAAATGATTGGGCACCGCGAAAAATAGCCGAAATGATTGGGCAATCGTGACCTTCGCGATATAAAAGCTGAAATGATAGAGCATCGCGGAAATAAAATAAAAAGAAGAAATGATAATACTTTGGCCCTACAGTTAAGATCACATCGATCCCTGTATACAATCCAAGGGCGTAAATAAAGAAGGAACCATACTTCCCCAGCGGATTCCGTCAAACAACGAAGCCAAACCTCAACGGTTCATTTCAACCGAAGAAGCCAGTGACTTCAACAAAAAACTCCTCGACTCACGGATACAAACACTCCTTGACGAGAGCCTCCTGATCCGCGTCGACCCACAGAACCACCAGTGCCTCCGTAGGAACCCTCGACTCGTTTCAAACCCCAAGGAAACAAATAATCCTTGGCGCTTGGGAAACAAACAATCCCAGCAAATTCCTCGACTCACGGATACAAACACTCCTTGACGAGAGCCTCCTGATCCGCGTCGACCCGCAGAGCCACCAGTGCCTCCGTAGGAACCCTCGACTCGTTTCAAACCCCAAGGACACAAATAATCCTTGGCGCTCGGGAAACAAATAATCCCTAGCAAAATCCTCGACTCACGGATACAAACACTCCTTGACGAGAGCCTTCTGATCCGCGTCGACTCGCAGAGCCACCAGCGCCTCCGTGGGAACCCTCGACTCGTTTCAAACCCCAAGGACACAAATAATCCTTGGCGCTCGGGAAACAAATAATCCCTAGCAAAATCCTCGACTTACGGATACAAACACTCCTTGACGAGAGCCTTCTGATCCGCGTCGACTCGCAGAGCCACCAGCGCCTCCGTGGGAACCCTCGACTCGTTTCAAACCCCAAGGACACAAATAATCCTTGGCGCTTGGGAAACAAATAATCCCTCGCAAAACTTCTCAACTCACGGATACAAACACTCCGTGACGAGAGCCTCTTTGACTCATATCTCGGGCAGTAAGGATTTAAAAACTTGCTTCCTGAACAATGGGACCCTGCAAGTCAATCCTAAATGGTCTCTTGCATACTATTCACGGGTCTCACTCTCTGAAGTCGATTCTCGACAAAGAGGGAAACAACCGCTTACGAGCCCTCTCGACTCGTAAGAGGGAGAAATTCTCTTATAGGATCCTTTCGACTTATGAGAGAAAACCACACTTGGGAATCCTCACGATTCCTAAGGAGAAAATCCACTTACGAGATCCTCTCGATCCGTAGGGAGAAAAGTCTCTATGAGACCCTCACGGCTCATAGAGTTGAAAAGCCTTAGGCGGCAGACCTGAACCTGCAACCTAAGCCATCGCTACCTCTCGGAGAAGTTAAGTTGCCCGCCGATCAGGTTCATCGAAAACACCATAACAAAAAGGGAAAAAGCGAAGAAATAGTACCAGACATTGCAAGAAAGAATGTGTCTTTATTCATAAATTCAATCAAAATACAAGGCGGATCGTATAAAGAGTAAAAAATGCGTATATGCTATATACAAATTACAGGTGTGTAAACGATACAAAAATATTCAGGGAGAAGGAAGCTTCTTGAACAACTCTATCAATTGCTCGCGTACTTCCTTCCACGCCTTCTCTTGATCAACTACCACTGCCAGTTCAGCCTCTACTTGAGCCCGCTGCAGCGTGAAGGATGCAAGCTCTTCCCCAACAACCTGCTGAGCTGCTTCTTGGCCTCGGGCATCGCGCTCAGCGGCATCAACCTTCCGCTTCAGCGCTAGCCCACTAGATATACGCTTAAGAAGACCTTCAAAGACGACTTTCACTTCAGCAGCATTCGTCCTAACTTCAGCACGAAGGCGAGCGGTCGCGTTTGAAGATTCCCGATGCGCCTTTAGCCGTAAAGCTGCCTCCTGCTCCAAATGGCGGAGATAAGAAACGCTTTGCTCAAGCCAAGCTGTCCGTTGGGCGCTCGCGGCCAAAACCTCGGGAGAAGGGCGCGTCAACTCCAACCGATGCAGGCCAGCCTCGATCTCTCTGCAGTGGTTAACCCACGATTCGACGACGCCTTCGTTATGAAAAGTTACGAGCGCCGCCAACATTGGATTAATATCCACAGCGAAATCTACGGCAGAAGGGAGGGCATCCATGTTGAGCTCTTCGATGTACCCGCTCAGCATACCCAGGCTCATCACAGCACCCTTTGAAGACGGGCGTCTCAAGAAAGGACCCGCCGGTGAGAGAACGCGAGACTCAAAAGGGATTAGAGCTGGAACAATAGCTGCAAAACGAAACATGGTCAAACAATGATTCGAAAAGTCGGTGAAAGATCATATAAAAAGGGGAAAGGAATATGCTGTACCAGTCGCAACGGATGGCAAAGCCGGAGGCGCCGGTGGCAGCGCAGGCCTGGTGTCCCCTCCTTCGATTCGAGGCACTGCAATCAGGAAGAGGAAAAGTCAGATACGATCCTATATTCCCTCGAAAGAGATCAAGACAGCACTTACCGGTACCACTATAGGGAGAAGCGAGCTCGGATGGGAAGGAGAAGTGTGGGAGCAGCACTTGGTATAGATGATCGAAGAACACTCCTGAAAAGAGCATAGTGGTATAACGTTAGTACATAAGCTACACGTTAAAATATTAATGCATAAGTCGTAAATTCATACCTTCCGACATCCGCGATGGCACAAGGGAAGGCTGAGGAGCGACCACCGCCAAAGCAGTAGTTGACGGTGTGCCTTCAGGCAATGGAGCATCGGCACTAGCCGCACCTGCGTTTAAAACAAAGACAAACTGGTTAAAAGAGATTGTGAGGTATATATAAACGAAGAACATTGGTCATTCAAAATTTACCCGACAAGCTGCCAGCAGAAACGGAGGCAATCCCTTCCTCCACTGACGGAAGGCCACCGCCTGTAGCTTCATCACCCGACTCGAGGGGAACCGTTGTTATGCTCGCAAGCTCTACAGGCGGCGGGGGACCATAGGAAGGGAGGGCTATGATAGGAACATTGCCAGATTCCTGAGAAAGAGCGCCTAGCCCGTCTTCAGGAATCATGGCCACCTCACCCGCTGCTCCCTCAGGATCGGCGGTCGCAGCTGCCTCGTCCATCGGCACCACGAGGTCCCCAGCCTCAAGCACCTCGCCCTCTACCGCCTTCGGCTCGGTTGAGACAATCATCTCATCTGCCGCCACTTCAGGTGCGACATCAATGACCCTCTCCGCGGTAGGTCCCTCAATCTCGGCTCCAGGTCCCATGACCCCGACAATGCTGCTCACTGTCGGTTCGGGTTCAGCAGGTACCGCTTCCTCCGCTCCCCTGGGTTCGACGGTCGTCTCCGCCTCCCCCTCAGTTGGACTTGACCCTGCAAGATGGGATACGTATGAGCCAATAGCTTTACAATTCGTACAACAAGGTTCTGAAAGGAGTACTACCTGAAGCAGATTTATCATTGGCGCTCCGAACCGCGCGCGCCACTTGCCGACGAGCAGTAGACAGGGCAACAGGGGGCTCTTCGGAAGGAGTACTAGCGCGAGGAATGGTGCTAGGGCCCGCTCCCGAGGCCAAAGCAGCTTTCCGCGCCTTTGCTTCATGTCTCAACCGCTTCCGCTCCTCCCGAGCCGTTGAGACGGATGACACTAGGGCGGCCTTAATTGAAGCATCCTCATCCGTATAGAGGGATGCCTCCAGATTTTTCAGAGCATCCCTCGTCGTTGCGTCAAGCCGAGGCTCTTGCGGCAGCTTCGACGGAGCCGGGGCTTCGGTGGCAAGCTCGGGAAGGATCCCCGCATCAATTGATATAGCCCCTGTAAAGAAACAAGAGAAGGTTAAATTGACCACCAGAAGAAATAACAAACTTTCCCTATAAAAAAAAAAGAAAAGGGGTGGAGCATACCAACACCTGCCAGGGCACGCCTCTCCTCCTCTTCCTGGAAGGTTTTCAGGGAGGCAGCAATAGCCTCTTCGGTAGAAACACCTGTTGAAAAGGGAGCAAATATCAGTTAAAGGTAATGATAAAAAAATGCAATGAAATGACAAATAAAGCGGCTGATGATTACCCGACTCAGCGAGTTTGCTTAACATCGCTTCAAGCCTCGCCGATCGCTCCGAAGCTGCGATGGAGGCAGCTAAATTGGTGTCCTCAGGGTCCACCACAAAGCCCTCATTGCTGCCGTACTCGCATATGGCCTCGGCAGGAGAAGCCGCAGGCTTTGAGCTGAGGATCGCATCGAGGGATAGGGTGGACTTCTTCTTCTTCTGTCCGCCAGCTTTAGATCCACTTGGAGCAGCTTTGCGCTTGGCAGTCACTTTCGGGCGGCGAGTCCCGATATCCGCTCCTGCGCCCGACTCTGGCGATACCACTTTAACCGTCTTTGTCGGAGCACGGGGCGCCGTTGGTGCATCCACCGTAGTAGACAGTGGCAATCCACGCGGAGGAGCCAACACGCGTGGTCGGTCAGCTCCGGCATCTTTTATCGGGAGGGTGACCTGGGTCTTTAGCTGCAAGGGAGCCTTACGATCACCGCCAGGAGGCGCACCCCTACGGTCAACCAGCAGGCGTTTCTCCATTAAAATGATTGGGCCCATAGCGTGCGCATACCAGGCCACATATGAATTAAGCATCTTAGGGACACAGCTGGGTTCACTAATGAAGAAATAGGAACCCGTGTTAAGCCGTATAAAGTGATGCATCGCATTCTTTATCCCCGCTGGGCCAACCACGGGCGTTTCCAAGAAGGCTTCCATCGGGATCCCCTGGTTGTAGCTTGATTGCTGGGCAAATCGATGCAGATTATACCTCATAAACAAAGCCGTCTCATTCTGCCGAAACACTAGGTAGCCCGGCCGAATGGAGTAGAGATGGAGGATTTCCCGAGCCTTCAGTACAGAAGCCCCGCCCTTAAACTCGTCACGTAGGGGCACCACCGACTTAGTAGTCTCCGAGCCTATGGTGATAACCTTATCCACGAAAGAAATCGTCGCTCCGACCAAATGTGGGCGCAGGAGGAGTCCCCTAGAATCCCGCGGGGATGCAAACACAATTGAATCCCCGACTAACCGTATGACTCTCGGGAGTCTGTACTTCTCGAAGAATGTAGGAGTCTTGTGGGCGCCAAACACCCCTCGCACGTGCATCTCCATCCAAGAAACGAAGTAATGCATCGGGAAGTTAGCAGGCTGTGCCCCAGGATCATTGGCGTCCGCCGCTACGCTGAGTCCATGATAAAGGTAAGCTAACCCAGCAATTCCTACCGACAACTGCAGACCGGCCACCATCCGATGCGCCGGGTAAAAGACAGAGGGCCGCATGAAGCGCGGGTGCATAGGGAGCGTGAAGTTGCATAACCACAAGCCCAAGAACCCAATAAAGAAGGTTTCCTCATCCATGCCGGGGACGGCGATTTCCGAGAAAGCGACGATGGCAGCATTGGGGAGATAGAAATCCCTCTGGTTATTCTCCGATACGGGTCGGCGATCCAAACCGAAACCAAAGGGGTCGTCAAGCTGAGCGAACTTCTCGCTCTACTCTGATAAGAACTCCGGGAGGATAAAGCGAGCAATGAAAGCTGCGAAACTGACGCCCTTGTCTCCCGATTCCAAATGGAGTTCCTCATAGATCTCCAACACCTTCACCAAACCCGGATGCTGATGCTGAATGGCATTCTCCGAGGTTAAGTCAAATACCAGCTGCTTGGTGGCAAAGACATACTCGTCAGGAGGAAGCAACTCCTCGTAGTGCTCTCCCCTCATTGGCAGACCTGAAATTTCGGCAAATTCCTCCAAAGAGATAGAGACTTCCTTATCCGCCATCAGGAAGGTATGGGTGGGGATATTCCATTGTTCAACGAAGGCCTTTATCCACCACGTTGGAGGAGAGGGGTACTCGAAGAGCGAGACGAAGACGGCCGAGTATAGACCAATCTTCGTTAGGTGGGTCCTCTTCGCCGATAGAATGTACCGGGCCCACTGCAAATATCCGGCAGGGGGTCGCGGGATCATTCCAATGTTATAAGCCTGTCCCCAAGGGCGTGCTTCGCCCTGACAGATTCGCCTCCCCAGAATATCTATCGCCGGCGGCGGCTGCACGGGGATGGCGCCGATTGCAGGCTGAAGAAGGTCATCAGAATTCCAATTCTTAACCTCCACGGCATACTTCACCGGGGGTTCGTCCGCATAAGGAATCGTAACAATGGGCTCAGAAGGCGCGGCGGAACTAAAACTGCGACGGCCTTGGATGATCTGGCTATACCACCTTCCCCACAGATGGAGCTTTTTGCACTCAGGATCGTGATCTTTAATAAGAGCGAACACCACCCGATCCACTGGCGCATGGGGGAACCCTCCTTCCGAGCGAATGAAGGGAAAAGACAAGTCGTCAGACATGTTTTCTGTGGAAAGACAAAAAAATATACATCATTAGTGGCCTAACGCTTGGCATTTTAAAAAATAAAAAATAAAATAAAAATCTTGCTCCACACTGTGATGCAGTGGGTAGGGGACCAAAGGGGGACCCACAAAATCTGGATGATGTGCATCATTTAATAAGACAATCCCATCATTAGATGGGACTGTCAATTCATAAAAAGTTCCCAATAGGATACACCCATTGGTGGGGAAGTCCCCAGAGACAAAGAGAAAATCTCCTCTTTTAGAGCAAAGCTCTGTCACAGAGTGACATTTGTCAAACTCTGGTCTCAGGGGAACAAGATTCCTTAAAAGAGCATGGCTCTGTGGTGATAATCGAAAATCCATCAACACTTAGAAGAATTGAAGTTTTTTTTTTTAAATCCTGAAAAATCCATGAAAACTCATAAAAATTTTTTCAGTTCATCCAAGAGCAAAGCTCTGTTCATGGGTCAAAACCCATGAACAGGACCTCTGTAAATCTTGAGAGCAAGGCTCTGGTGAAGAAGCCCCAATGGGGTTTTCTTTAGATCAAAGATCCCAAGAGCAAGGCTCTGTTGAAGAAACCCCAAAGGGGTTTTCTTTAGATCCAAGATCTACAAGAGCAAGGCTCTGTCAATTAAATTTAATTTGAATTAATCTGATTTGTTTTTACCTAGAAATTCTAAGTTCTGAACTTGAAAGTTCTTGAGAGAAATCAAGAGCAAGGCTCTGAAAATTTTTTAAGCAAGAGCAAGGCTCTGAGAGTTAAAATTCTTGAAGATGGTAAGAAAAATTACCAAGGACCAAGGGTCCTATTTATAGGCGCCTGCGCCCCTTCAACTGACCCCCCTTGATCCAACGGCTAAGATCTCGCCACCGTTGCACTTACGTCGCGCCACGTAAGCACAACGGTGGGGGGGCATTTGTTCCCCCAATCTGAGCAAGGCTCATTTGAATTTTGAAAATTGAAAATTCAAATTTTCTGAAGCAACGCTTCAAATTCCGTGCGTTGCGCAATGCGCAAGCGGTCCACAGTACGACACGTGTCTGCGCAGTTGCGCAAGCACACCGCTGCGCGACACGTGTCTGCGCAGTTGCGCAAGCACTGCTGCGCAAGTGCACCGCTGCGCGACACGTGTCTGCGCAGTTGCGCAAGCACTGCTGCGCAAGCCTTCCACTGCGCGACACGTGTCATTCATTGGGGAGTTGCGCAGAAACAAAATTAAAATTTGTGAAATCTTTTCTGTTCTTTCCAAAACCAGAAGATTTTCTTCTGCCTTTGGATCAAAGATCCAGCGGTGGGAAAATTCCCAAAATTACTCAGAAAAGATCTTGTTAACAAATTCATCAAATTTGTGAGCACTATAAATAGGACCCCAGACCTCATTCGATCGGCATCAACTGGGATAATCGACTTCTAGCAAAAAAAAAAGAAAAGAGAACTCTTGGAGATTATTCAAGAACAAAAAAAAGAAGAAAGGTAAAAACCCTTTTTTTAAGAGAAAAATCTCTGAAGAACAAAGGATTTAAAAAAAAAGGGAAATAAATGAAAATAAATAAATAGTGCCTTGCACTTGTTGTGAACCCTTGGTTCTGTGAAATCAGGGAAAACAAGAAGAAAAACTTGTTTTCCTTTGATCCAAATTTAGATCAAAAGTGCTATGCACTTTTGTTCTTAAATCTGAAAAATTCTTGATGTTCTGCACAATTGCAACCCATTATTTAAAAGGGCCTGGCCCAAATCAAATTGCAAAATAATAAAGGGGCAGAGCCCTGTTTGGATTGATTTTTTAGTCGGGCAAAGCCCAAAATAAATAAAAAAATTGGACTTAACCCAATCCTGGCTGTAAGTCCTTAAATTAAATTGATTGAGCAAAGTGGCTCTCTTAAACCAATTCACGACCGGTTCGAGGGTACATCTCCGAACTCCTTTGACATCCCTCGTTGTAATTCCTCAACGACGTCAAAGAGGTGACGGGTCCCAACGACCACATATCCAAATGGACCGAAATGTCCCTAAACTAATATTGGACCGAAATGTCCCTAAACTAATATCGGACCGAAACGTCCCTAAACTAATATCGGACCGAGACGTCCTTAAACTAATATCGGACCGGAACGTCCCTAAACTAATGATGGACCACTACGTCCCTAAACTGGCGTCGGACCGAGACGTCCCTAAACTAATATCGGACCGAGACGTCCCTAAACTAATGATGGACCACTACGTCCCTAAACTGGCGTTGGACCGAAACGTCCCTAAACTAATGACGGACCACTACGTCCTTAAACTGGCGACAGACCGAGATGTCCCTAAACTAATAATGGACCACTACGTCCCTAAACTAGAACAATAGAGCCAATCGCTCTTTCGCCGGATCTAAACGGTCCCGTTTAAGTTGATCTTAGCCCCAAACACGGCTAACGTATCTTTAAACATTCAAATGAACTATAAAACCCCAAATAAACTCTAGTCCTAGGGTACATCTCTGAACTCCTCTGACACTTATCGTTGTGATCCTTCAACGACGTCAGAGAGGTGACGGGTCCCGACGGCCATAAATTAAATAGATCACTACGTCAAGTTGATCTTAGTCTAAAACAGGACTAACGTATCCTTGATGAACGTTTAAGTTGATCTTAGCCGCAACGCGACTAACGTATCCTTAAACTAAAAACACCCAACCCAAATCTAAGTAAATACGGATTTGGATTAATCCACGCCCTACGGGCGACGGCATTACTCAGTCTCTGTATACAATCCACGGGCAACCACAAACAAAACAAACACACACGACACGAAGTGAAATTCTGGAGAAGGAGAAAGTTGTTACCGTGATGCGGTAGCGTAATTAACTGCAGGGGCTTGCGCCTGCAGGGAAGAGCGTCCCCACAATCAAAAAACCCCTCAAGCGAGGGGGAATCTGACGAAGTCTGCTACATCGGCCGCATCCGTCTAAACCTCCGATACACGGTGCCATAAATCAACTTGGCATCTTCGGAGAGGTGGACGGATAAAACCAAATAGCATCTGCCCCGAATCCCAGCGTCAGGACATCGCGGTCCTGTGCGCCGCCTTTCGGAGGGGAACAGCACACACAAACGGCTACCATACCGTAACGAACCATCCTCATGAATCAATAAGTCCGTTCGAAGTCTAGCTTCAACCTATTCTCGAAACTTTTGCAATCTTGGGTCCTTCGCCTGCGCTGCTTTAATACTCTCGATCAATGACGACTGTACTTGCAGCTGCATCAACTGTCCCGAAGAATGCGGTAGCACGATCTCCAACTCGAATCTCTGAAAGTCTTCCATAATCTCCTTATGTGCAGTTAACATCTGAATTGCTGGCAACCGATTAAGCGCATCCGGCACAACATTAATTTTCTCCGGAAGGTACTTAAGATCAAGATCGCTGTCAGCCATCAGCTCCAACCATCTACGCTGTCTCATACTAAGCTCCTTCTATGTGAACACGTACTTTAGGCTTTTGTGATCGGTGAAAACCTCGGCCCTTTCGCCCAATAAGTAGTGTCTCCAATCTTCAAAGCGAACACCACAGCTGCTAGCTCCAAGTCAGAAGTTGGGCAATACTTCTCTTGGGTCTTCAATTGTCTCGATGCGTACGCTATAGCCTTTCCATGCTGCATCAAAACACATCCCAATCCTTTCCCAGATGTGTCGCTGTGAATTACCACTCCTCCGGAACTGTCTGGCACGGTCAGAATAGGAGCGGTTATCAATCTCTGCTTCTACGCTTCAAAAGATGACGCACACTTCTCCGCCCATACAAATGGTACCTCCTTGCGCGTAAGCTTGGTCAACAGCTCAGCCAATCGAGAAAATTCTCCACAAACCTTCTATAATACCTGGCAAGTCCAAGAAACTTCTTATCTCCGCAACATTCTTCGGAATCGGCCAATCTCGAACTGCTGTAATCTTTCAGTATCAACGGCGATTCCATCTCTAGCCACACGTTCCCCAACACTTCACTTCTTCAAGCGAAAACTCGCACTTGCTCATCTTTGCATATAATTTTCTTGCCTCAATGTCTGCAGTGCGATGTTCAATTGTTTTGCATGCTCTTCAATACTCCCTTGAGTAGACCAGAATATCATCAACGAACACCACTATAAACTGGTCCAAGAATGGTGAAAAGATTCGGTTCATCAAGTCCATAAATATCGCCGGTGCGTTCGTGACTCCGAATGGCATCACTAAATACTCGTAATGTTCATACCGAGTTCGGAACGCAGTCTTGCAATTATTTTCTTATTTAACTCGAACTTGATGATATCCGGGTCGCAAATCCAGCTTCGAGAATACCATCGCGCCACTAAGCTGCTCAAACAATTCGCCAATGCGAGGGATCGGGTCCTTATACTCAATAATTACCTGGTTTTAAATTCTCGATAATCGATGTGCATCCTCCTTGTGCCATCTTTCTTCTTTACTAGAAAAACTGGAGCTCTCCAAAGTGAGTTGGTGCTGCAAATCCACTCCTTCTCTAGCAATTCGGCAACCTGCTTCTTGACTTCTTCCAACTCCACTAGTGCCATCGGGTAATACGC
Organism: Agapanthus africanus; assembly: GCA_030015575.1. NCBI lineage: Eukaryota > Viridiplantae > Streptophyta > Magnoliopsida > Asparagales > Amaryllidaceae > Agapanthus > Agapanthus africanus. The sequence continues at coordinate 134,291,526 of JASDDO010000024.1, read as the reverse complement.
CTTTGAGATTGGCGTTGCACCAGGAACAAAATCAATCGCGTACTCCACGTCTCGCTTCGGCAGTAAACCTGATATATCTCCAAACACGTCCATGAATTCTCGAACTATAGCCGGTGCTTCTTCCTTATCAACTTCCATCGACGAAAGAACCTGGTTTATCGGTCTAGCCCTAAACTCGACTGGCCCGACAGAACCGCTTCCTCCAGTAAAACAAGCTCCGGATGTCCGGGAATCAGGAGAATCACTTTCCTTTCCTTACAATCAATATGAGCGTGGAAAGTGCCGCGAAAATCCATTCCCAAGACAACAACAAACGAGGGATGCACCAGAATTGAATAATTCTAATGCGGGGAAAACATGAACAAGTAAGATACCGAGATGACTTCATCCGAAGTCAAGATACTGAAGAGGATTAAGCACGGTAAACATGATTCAAGCTGGCGATGAAACAATAACTGGTAAGAAATGACACCGAGAGAAGCAAGGTAATATAACGATCATGGAATGGGGAAGCGAATCAAGACCAGGACTCCAAGTTACTCAAATAGAGTACCGCATTGTAACCATGCTGCAGTTCATGGGTACAATTACATAACTCCACTCAAATCGCCCAAATCCTAGTATCAGAATCAAGAAACAGGGAGAAACAATGGTGAATCCAAAAAGGTTTCAAGCCGAGATGCAAAGTTGTTTGCATATCGTCAAGGAAAAGGATACGAGAAAGATATGATTCAAGAATCACGATAACAAGGTGGCAGGACATGTTCCTAATCATGAGTATTCTGATTCATATATTGGGTCCAATACTCAACTACAAAAGAATCAAACCTGATTAACCTATATCCTATGGCTCTGATACCAAAAGAACCATGTCACGACTCGCTTCCCAGAGTACGCTAAAATAGGCACGTGACATAGCCAACCATGCTATCTGTGGATAGGAAAAATCCTTCCACAGTCACATTACGGCTGTAGAGATATCAAGAACATGAAAGTAAACTAAACTATCTAGTACATGTCCATGAGCCAGAATAAATGAGTCAAGGATTGATAATATGCGGAAGCAAAGGATACAATAAATGAAACACATTGAAAGTAAAACTGCATACCAACAGGATCTTTATCGCTCGGTCTAACAGCGGAAATACTCCTGATCAGTCTGCAACAAAGGTAAAAGGATCTGGGCCATGCAAAACCCAGACGTCAGCGCGTCATAACATCAAGAAATAATATATAAACAGGGTAGCAAGACATGCAAGTATGATCATAAATGGTAAATCAGGTGTAACAGCAATATAAATCAGGGCAGTGACAGGTAGTGTACAGTGAGTAATCTAGACTGATCTATTGGGTTAACTACTCTCAAGTCTTTGAAATCAATTTGATGAATCATCGATGTAACTCAATAGTATCCCGTGCGTGCCCGGGATCACGGTCTATGACTCTCGGGCTGAACCCGAGACGTGCCGCAAGGCAGTAAAGGATAGTAGGTAATGACGAGTGATGTCCATAACATCACTCCGGGGCTGGCCTAGCCCATAAGACTGATCAGAACAGGTATAGAACTGTCGAGTTACAAGTCAGGTTTCATCATTGATTTCCCCATACCCCCAAGTTATATGTATTCAAGTCAGGTATTAAGTAATCAAGAGCTAATGCCAACACAGGATCAGGTAGGTACAGGTTTGTCTGGATAGACAACAGGAACTGTCCGTAACGACAACATGTCAGGTTTGTTAGCATTAGACGCTAGATCAAGTAACAGGTAACGCCATGGTACATCAGGTCAAGCCAGGTAGTAAATAGATATCATGTCATGTCTAGAGGTGCACGATACCATGTCGTGTCGAGTAGGAAGTGTAACAAGTCGTGTCAGGATGTACAAGATGTCATGTGGGTGCTCATAATCAAACTACATAAGCATGGGTATAAATAAACAAGCATGGGTACTAACAGAACAATAAACTGGAACATGTAATATGATATGCAAATAGGTACAGAATAAACTATATAGATGTATGGTTATCGATTAGGGTTAGAGTTATGGTTTCAACATTAAGTATTATACACTTAAATGAAGATGGAATACTAAAATCTCATTAGTATGGATTAAAAGATCTGGGAATGCAACTATAACTAAAACAGGTTAAAGGTGCACACGGGGGTCCAATAGGGTAAAACTATAAAAGGGTACCATCGACTATGCAAATAGTTATTATGTGATTTAAAATATAGATGTGGTTACTAGGTATAATAAGACAGAATGCAACATGATAGGGTTCAGTCGTGAATCTAAATGATATAACCGGACATCAAAATATAGAATTGTAATATAGGCACTAGATTCAAACTTCATGATTACTATGCATCTGAATAAAAATAATATAAAATAGCATGTAGCAAGTTTTACTTGCCTCGGGAACGATGAATATGCGAACGGAACAACAACGGAGCACGATGCAACACAAGATCTCGACGTCGGATAAACATCGAAAAACCACACACGCGCACAGAACGGGTCCAGGAAAGGCAAAAGCACGACCACGCTGGTTGGGGTGGTTCACTGGGTCGTCGGCAACGGCACGGCTCCGGCGATGACCGGAAACCAAGAAATCAAGAAAGCGAAATAGAGAAGAAGAAGAAGTAGAAGAAGGGGGAGAAGGCTGTTCTCCGGGGTTTGGTGCTCCGGGGACAGAGACTGGGCAAGGGAGACGTCGACGATGGATCAACGACGTGAGATCGACGGCAAGGCAGTGGGTAACCGGGGTTTTTGATGTCGGGTCGGGGTTCTGTGCAGGGGATGAGCTCGAGATATTTGGGGAGGAGAGAGGGGGAGAAGGCGTCGACGGTGAGGGATGGTCGACGACGACGACGGGGCGACGACGACGACGAGGTCGAGGTTGCGGGATTGGGCGTGCGGTGATGGGTTAGGTTGCAGGGAGTTTGATGAGGAGGTGGAGTCCTGGTGACGAGGGGAGGCCGACGAGGGTGAGGCCGACGAGGGTGAGGGAGACGAGGGGTGAAGTCGGCGGTGGGGTTGGCGACGAGGTGTGCAGGCGACAGGCGTGGGTATGGGTTGCAGTGGTCGGGTTTGTCGGAAATGGAGGGGAGAGGAAGGTGATGAGGTGGTTGAGGAGAGGAGGTGAGGTCGTGGGTATGATCGTGACGGCGACGGCGAAGTCGTCGTCGGCAAGAATGACGACGAACGATGGGTATCGTGGAAAGAGAGGGCGAGAAGAGAGGAGAGGTGAGAGACAGAGAGGGAGGAGAGAGATCGAGAGGAGAGGGAGGGAGGAGAGAGATAGAGAGAATGAGAGAGATCGAGAAGAGTGAGAGAGAGGGGACGAGAGAGAAATTTGGATTTTATGCAAGAGAGAGAACAGAGAGAAGAGAGAGAGAGAAAGAGAAGGGAAGAGAGAGAGGAGATCGATGTGGTGGGGCCCAGGGCAAAAGAAACTGGGTTTTGATTGGCCCGGGGATGAGTGAGAGGATAGATTTAGGTAAAAGAAAATTTAAATGATTTTTAATTGTTAAAAATATTTCGTTGGTTATAAAGAAATTTAGGCTGTTAAAAATATATTAAACTAATTTAAAGAAATTTAAATAATTAGAATTTGGCGGGTTACAAAATATTTCAGAAATGCGCCCGGGTCGGGTCCAAAATTTTGGATTTGAAATATGGAAATTATTAGCAAGTTCCAAAAATTAAAATGAAAGATTATGTAACAGAAATGCATACCCCCAAGAACGGACGCACGTACGTGCGCGTAGCTATCCAAACATGTCCGTTTCACTGAACGGGACGAGAACACGATGCAAGGACGCTACCACAGGGTTAGGGGTATCAAGCAGGCTATGAAATGAAATTTTAAATTATTTTTCGTGATTTAAATTGTTATATGTAAAAGATGCGATACTAGATAAAATACCAGTATATACTAAATTATGAGATGCACTAGTCCATGCAACAAGTCAAGGTAATCTATAAATAAGAGTCAAACAGGTTCAAGCAAGCGGGTCGGGTCGAATGCAAAGTAATATGTAAAATACCATTCGCACCCAAACACGCTAAATCAACAAAAGACCACGGATAAGTAAATACGCAAACTGGAATTGGTATAAATGAACTTGGGTGTTACAGTATCGGTCTCCTGCTCTTGACGTTGTTCAGTTGTTGAATCCGAACTTTCTTTCTATCCGGTGAGTGCTGCCATCTTGGTCAGCATTTCTTGGAGCTTTTATTGTTTCTCCTGAGCTTTTGTCAACGACTGAGTTTGCGGTTGATGACTTACGGAAGCACGGCTTTCATCTTTCCCGCAAGCCATATAGACTGTATGCATGATCATGCCTCTAGACTTGGGGCGTTTGGGTCCAGCGCCTTTGGAATTTGCCGCAGGCGGTGGGATGTTCTCCAGCCTCACCTTTTGGTGGGAGGTTGAAGTTGAAGGAGCCGTTATGACTGGCACCTCTGTAGAAGAAGCCCCTCGCTGTATGACGGAGTGATGATCTTTCTTTTGTCGAACCTTCGATTTCTTCGGTCGGCGGGAATAGTTTTCGTCAATCACAGAGTCCTAGACTTTTCGCCAGACTCTGTGAATTTAGGAGGAGAGCCGCTGATGGGACCGCTCCTTCTTTTCCTGCACAGGGACGTCAACAGGAGGAGGTGATTTCTATAGTACCGCTGTGGGGGATTTTTTGCGCACCCTCTTTAGCGGTTCAAAGCTGTTCCCGGTTGGAACAGCAGCATCAACGTCCACCATTGGAGCTGGTAGGGAAAGTCCAGAAGGGGAGTTGCCCCGACTTTTCTTACTCGGCTCCAGTGGCGACGTCGAGCATGCCTTGCTGAAGGGACCGCCTCGGTTTCGGAAGCGGTTGCAGCTTGCTCATGGTTTTGTTGATGAGCTCCAGCAGTAGCCAGCCTGTTAAAGACCGACGTCCTTAGCAAGATTTGATTGGAGACGGTCAGCCTCTCAAAGACCGATCGCCTGACTGGTGAAGCACTTTTGACGGCTTCATTTGCAGCAGGAATTGGGAGGGCTGTCCTTTTTGGGGTAGCCCCTTCGTGGATCACGGGCTTCTTTGCGGGCCCGCTTGAGCTTTGGCTCAGCCTATTAAAGACTGAGACCCCCTTTTTGGATGGCTCTTTGAGAGGAGCCGTTGCGGTCGTCAGTCGGTGGAAGACCGACTTCTTGGGAACATCGGGTTGCGGCGTTGAGGCACCGACGCTCATTGGTGGGAGCATGGTCCCGAAGAACAATCTGGTAGTAGCTTGAGTTACCTTCCCCACCGGCATTTAAAAGATGGAGGCCGCATTGAGCCCGTAAGTCACTCCTTCAGTTGGGGCGGAGCGGGAGTTGCTGTTGCATGTTGTGCAGTTGGAACCCATTGATGTTCTCTTCTTCTGCACAGGAACAAGACACCAAATTTTAGTACCTCGAATCCAAGGGCAACCATAGAGAACCGCGATTTTGTTCGTGAATACGACACACAAAGTGTGGAGTGGAAAGAGGAAATGGTCCCACCGGGCGTGCCAGAATCTGTTCACCGCCGGAATACGGACCGGGACGTTGGGACGTCTGGCCTGAATTCTGGGGGAAAATGCTATTTGGATTTATCCGTCCACCTCTTCGAAGACGCCAAGTTGATTTATGGTACCGTATATCGGAGGTTTGGACGGATACGGCCGTTGTAGCAGACTTTATCAGATTCCCCTTCATTTGTGAGGGTTTTTTTTATTGTGGGGACTCACTTCCCTACAGGCGCAAGCCCCTGCAGTTAATTACGTTACCGCATCACGATAACCATTTTCTCTTGCTCCGGAAGCTCACTTCGTGTCGTGTGTGTTTTTGTTTATTTAGGTTGCCCGTGGATTGTATACGGAGACTAGTTTCTGTCGTCGCCCATAGGGCGTGGATTAGTCCAAATCCGTATATTTTTAGATTTGGGTTTGGGTTGATTTAAGGATCGTTAATCTGGTTTGAGATTAAGATCGACTTAAAACGTATGAGTTCAGGCTCGATTATTTTAGTTTAAGGACATCACGGTCCATTATCGCCATGTTTGAGGCGAAATTTTAGTTTAAGGACGTTTCGGTCCTTTATCGCCGTGTTTGAGGGCGCATATTATTTTAAGGACATTTCGGTCCCTTATTTAACTCCCGCGCACTTGTATTTATTACATGGCGGAGTGAACGATGTTGATATGGAATGTGACCAATTTAGGGCATGCTCTGATTTGAGGCGTGCACGTCAGTTTGGAAGTGCATCAATGAAAGAAGTAATTGGTCGTCGGGACCCGCCACCTCTCTGAAGACATTGAGAAATTACAACGACATATATCAGAGGTATGAAGAGATGTACCCTTGAACCAAATCCCGTATTTGAGGGAAAAGGGTTTTGGTGGACCTAAGAATCATTAGTCGTATTTGAGACTAAGATTACTTTAGGAGATATAGAATGAATATCATTTTGGATATCATCGATGGGAGACTACTAGTCATTTTTGAGACTAAGATCAGTTTGGGAAACCATGAGCCATATGAGCTCGATTGATTTTAAAATCAAAGAGATTTAACCTAAGGAAAATTAGCCAATTTTGGGCTGAGATTGAGTTTCCATAATTACCCAACAGTGCTGAGCACTGGGACATACAGCGCTCACGTGTGAAACACGTGAGGTGCTGGATTAGTGCTAAGAACTAGAGTTACATGGCGCTCACGTGTGAAACACGTGAGGCCCCCAGATGTGAACGTTTGTTAGTCATTTTGGACTAATCATGGAGTGCTGAGCACTCTGCATAATACTCACGTAAGAAGCACGTGAGTACTGTGCTTTGGGCTTTATTTGCTCGTTTCCCTCTTTTTACAGAAGTGCTAAGCACTTGGATAGAGCTCACGTGCATTTCACGTGACTGCTTTCTTTTGGGGCGACTGCCTAATTGACAAAGAAGCATTTCTTTGCTTTTTAAGTGCCCACGTGAGAATCACGTGAGGCAGCTTTAGCCGTTCCTTTTGTTCGTTTAAAGCACTCACATGGGAAACACGTGAGGCTTCAAAATAGTGCTAAGCGCTGACGAGTCAACAAGATATTCTTGTATTTTCTTAGAGATAGTGATCTCTGTTAATGACATTTTTAGTCATTAATGATCATCAAGATTTAGGTTTTGAGGATCTTAAATCATCATCATTTGAAGAACTAAGTTCTTTATATAGGGTTAAACCCTAATTTTTGGAGGAATTAAATTCCCATATTCTTCTGTTATTTCTTTTTCTTTTATAACCTAGTTCTTTTCCCCTAAGTTTTGAATCTGCAGAGCAAAATCTCCCCGATGAGAATTAAATTCTCAACTTGTGGGGAGATTTGCTTATGCAAATCTCAACTTCAGGAAGAACTAAGTTCTTATGTGAAGAGTTAAACCCTTAGATAGGCAAAGAAGAAACACTATGATCTCTGTGTTTTTTTTTTACCTAGGATTTCAATGAGGCAAGTCTTCTTCTTCTTTTGAGAATTAAATTCTCTTTCTTTTTCAAGAGCTCACTGTATTTTTTTTTCCAGAAGCTTGTGTGGAGTTCTCTTCTTCTTCTTTTTTCCCTTCTATTTATAGGATAAGAGAAAAGATCAACTTGTTAGGAAAATCTCTGATTGAGAGATCATGATCAATCCAAAATGATCTCTCGGATTACTTGGTGAATTTTATCCACCATTGGATTATTAATCCAAAGGCTCTCTGTTTAACAGAGAAGTTTTCTTGTTTATTTAACAAGATTAGGAAATATCTTTTCCTAAGATAGAATTTTTATTCTATCGGATGATCGGTAGGTGATTTTATAATCACCGTTGGATCTTTGATCCAAAGATCTTTCTAGTTTGAGAAAGATCAAGGAAAATATTTTCCAAATAGAATTTAATTCTATCTTGCCAAAGAGTGCAACAGAAAAACTCACGTGTTTAACACGTGACCCCTAGCATGGGTTTCAGTATGCTTTATTTTCAGGGCATATAAACTCTCACGTGTTTAACATGTGAAGCATGTTTGGCTTGCCAATTATTTGATTGCAGCGCTTATATGCTTTGCATATAGGCGCTCACGTTTTTAACATGTGTGGCTCTTTTAGCCCATTTGTTTTTAACTGCAGCACCTACATGCTTTTGCATATAGGTGCTCACGTGTTTAACACGTGAGACTTGAATGGTGGAGGATTTTCCCCCTTTTTATAAAGGAACGACCAATCTCAGAATGGAAATGGCAGCACATTACCATGGACTTCGTGACTGCTCTCCCTCGCAGCACGAAGAGTAACGATGCAATTTAGGTTATTGTGGATCGACTCACCAAGTCGGCTCACTTTATTCTATTTCGAGTTGGCCAGTCAACCGAGACGTTGGCAAAGAAGTACATGGAGGTGAGCATAAATCTAAAGTAAGATTTAAACCATCAAGAGGTACCGTATTTGATACCCATAAACTCATGCAGGAGATCGTATGATTATATGGAGTACCTGTTTGCATCATCTCCGATTGTGATACAAGATTCCGATCATAGTTTTGGTAGAGTCTGCAAGCTAGCTTAGGAACGAGTCTGAATTTCAGCACGACATATCATCCACAAACGGACGGACAGTCCGATCGAACGATTCAGATTCTGGAAGACATGCTAAGAGCCTATATATTAGACTTCAGAGGTTCGTGGGAAGATCACCTACATCTTGTGGAGTTTTCATACAGCAATAGCTATCAGGCAAGCATTGGAATGGCACCATACGCAGCACTCTACGGACGGAAGTGTCGTTCACCGCTAAGTTGGGACGACATCGGAGATTGTGAACTCCTTAGACCAGAGATGATCATGGAAACTGTGGACGTGGTTTGTATGATCAGGGAAAGGATGTGCATTGCCCAAGACTGATAGAAGTATTGGGCAGATGCAAAGCGCCGATATCTAGAGTTTCAACCTGGAGATCATGTATTCTTGAAGATCTTTCGAAATAGAGGAGTGATACGTTTTGGCAAGAGGGGTAAGCTAAGTCCAAGATACATAGGACCGTTCGATATACTCGAATGAGTTGGAGAAGTGGCTTACCGTTTATCACTACCACCCTTATTGGAAGGTGTGCACAACGTGTTCCACATATCCCAGCTACGAAGATATGTGAGCGAACCCAGCCACATACTTGATCACTCAGAGCTCACAGTACAAACCGACCTAACCTGCGAGCAACAACCAGTTGAGATCCTGAACCGAAAGGTGAAAACATTATGGAACAAGGAGGTGAACTTGGTCCGAGTGATGTGGAAAAAGGATTCGCCAAGAGAATCAACATGGGAACGAGAAGAAGATACGCGTGCACGATACCCTTACCTATTTGAAAATTAGAATTTCGAGTATGAAATTTTTATAAGGAGGGTAGAATGTAACGACTCTGAAATCTCTGTACAGAAATTTTCTTGTTATTGTACAGAAAAGAGTATTATAGCCTGTGTAAAAGTTAAAAGTTATTTCTATTAAATAAAAACAAGAAACAACTTGTAGCTCACTAGTGAAGCCTTTGCACTGCTGTGACGTAGCCTGTGTGTTCGATTCCCATCAGACACAATTATTTTTTCTGATTTTTCTTTTTAATTTTTGGCAGCCCAAGAGTTGCCCATGCAATACACGGGTAAGGAAAAGTTTCAGAAAAATCAAACATGTGCAAAATGGAGTAAACACAAAAAAAACCCACGTAGCACGAATCTCGAGGCCAGAGCTCGAGATCCGACCGACCAAAATGACCCATGGACTGGCGTCGACGGTCCTAATGCATCCAAATCGATCCGTACTTTGCACACATGACTCTTCAACTCCTCTACACTGTTTGATTTCCCTGCAATCAAACAGAGACCCTTCATTTCACCATTTAACAATTTTTTAATGCTTTTTAATCCAAAATTTTAATTTCCAAACTCTAATTCTTCACTATAAATACCACCCCATGTTTTAGCTCTTCACCATTATGAAATTCTAGCAAAAATTCTCTCAAAAAGTTCCTAAGTGCAAATGGACTGAAGTGGAGTTAGCGACCAAGCTTGTTCCGTCAGATTGAAGCCATTTCCGGAGCTCCCGCGACGCCACGAATCCCCTCCCTTCTACCTTACCTTTTTCTTGAGATTTCCAAACACTAAGTCCCTCCCAACTCTCCTTCTTTTCATTGAAATTCATCTCTAAATCATATATCGGTAAAGTAGAGTAATTACCGATATCTTTCTATTCTACAACCTAAAACTCTCTTTTCCTTTATATCTTGGTCAATATAATATTACCACACTACTTGTAACTTTAATCACAAATATTTAGATTCAAGTTTAACCAAAATTTTCATGTGAAATGAACATAATCGAACTTTTTCATTAAAATACCTTGAACTTTATTATCGTCTCTTTTCGATATTGTTAAAAATAATAAATTTAGGAAAATCTCACGGGGTAACGACCTACCCTACACGCACACCTTAGTTTCATAGCACGATATCTACATTTATATATAGTTGGTTCAAAGAATAACTTTTACAATAAAATACCGTATCTATTAAAAACCGGATTTCTTTTAAAAGCAGTATTTTGTAATCCTTGTTAAATACGTCTTTACAACCCTCGTTAGGGGACCCGCTAATGGATCGTGCGGATTATCGCATATCCTTGGGATAGTAGAGTGAAATGCAGAACTCCTCACGGAGTATTCGATCTCGAAAGGAAATAAAATACGGTTTTTAAGATAACGCGTTTTTTCTAAACAAAACTAATTTTTGAAAATTATATAAAAATTATAAATCCATATTTTCAATATATTATGTAACTATATTTTTCTAAAAATGAAAATGTTAATAAAATACCATCAAGTTACCAAAAAGACTAGTTTTCAATAAAATACCATAAAATTTTAAAAGCTAAGTATTTATCATTGAAATACCCCAATAATTAAAATACATGTCCATGAAAACCCTAAATCTTGTAAATCATCCTCGAGGTTATTTTTTTAAACTATATTAAAAAAATTCATAAAACCCCCTCGAGATATACAAAACAATATTTTAAGAACTCTAGTAAATATAGGTTTAAGCGGGATCAATTCTCTTAAGCCCCAGGGAGCCGGAGAAAGTGAGTGCTTGCCTATTCAGGTTAGACAACTTAACGAAGTTATCAATGGCAATTGTCTTGGAAAAAGACATAAATCCTTCCGTCCATGTGCAGCTGTTGCCGATTACTTCCGAACCTAAAAAATTCAAGAGTTAAATCTGTTCACAAGTGTCTTACTCAATCTGAATCCAAACTCAAACCTGAATCCAAAATCAAACACGAACTTGAAAACTTGATCATGAACCTGAATACTCGAATTCAAACTCGTATACTTGACTCGACTTGACTGAACCATGGTTATAACGTGACATGAAATTGACATGACTACTAGAATATATGATTACATCCTGAACTTGAACCTGAATATTTTATATCCATGGTTTCAGCCAAGATCTGTAATCTTAATCCATACAATACAATACACGGGGATAAAGGGGTAGATTGGTACGGAACGTATATCGTGGCACGAGAGGTCACTTAAAGGCCACCTACATGAATTCACGTGTCGTTGTCCCTTGGGTTATGACGGGTCTTGTACTACATAGGGTTATGACGGGTCTTGTACTACATATTACCATAGTGCACGGGTAAGATGGACTCCTCTCGTATACATGAATACCTTTCTTATCAAACTACAAATAACCATGTTAGAATAACTATCCTATACCTGTGAATGAGCGTACACAATTTTACCTGTTCATTTCACATTACATACTATTTTCTATTTTTCTATTGGGACTTACCGAGCGCTAGTTCGCTGACGACATTCCTCTTTGTTTTTCTTCCTTGGGATGTTCGTTAGGAGGACCAGACTGTGAGAAGATAGAGCCGGGCCAGGAGGACTTGGACCAGTTTACAGCTCAACCTGACTACTAGTTCTTCCTGCACTTATTTTCTGTATGCCATTGTTTAGGTATTACTTTATCATTGTATCTTTTTATTATAAATAGTTGTATGTAAAGTTGAATGTAAATAAAGTTGTTGTTTCATTTTATTACTCTTTTCATTCTTGTTCATTGTTATATTGCTTAATTACACTTAACGTATTTATTTCATAGTAAATACGTTGCGGGCTAGCCACGTCACTGTTTTGGTCTACTGGGAAGCAAGGCGTGACATCATTAAATCACTTGTTTGTTCTTTTATGCTTCTGAACTTTTCTTTTGCCCATTTGGATAGACACATCCTAAGATGCGATAACTTAGCTATCAATCTGCGAGAAGTCGTCGATTCATCTACACATGCATGACTATTCCAACAATGTTTAATAACATTCTTGCAGGACAGGTCGATTCATCTACACATGCATGACTATTCCAACAGTGTTTAATAACATTCTTGCAGGACAGGTCCTCCAACCACATCCTCTCGAATCTGAAAGATTTTTTCCGGACATTCGTTCTCACCCCTTTAGATAAGTTCAGAGGAACGTGATCCAAGGTAGAGCTTTTAAGCGAAAACGAATATGCCAGAGGAAATCTGAATACCTAATCCAAGGATACGAAGATCCTATCTAGTTTGGCCAGACAAGGTTTAGCCTGTCGATTCGACCAAATGAACAATATGCCATTGTTGATAAAGTCAAGCAGGTGCAGGTTATTAATCAAACCATTAAAATTCTTCTATCCTTCTCGTCTCCCTTACCACCTTTTCTTTCGTCCATGTACCTGACCACGTTAAAATCCCTACCTAAAACCCAAGGGTGTTGCCATTTACTGGCAACATATTTAAGCTTTTCAAAAAAAAAACATTCTTAGTTCCCTCTTGTTAGGTCCATACACAATGGTCACAGTTTCGTGAGTTCCCCATGTACAGATTTAAATACCACTGAGACTGTGAATACACTAATCCACTCATCCACAATTGCAAAGGCATAATGGTTAACCCTTACCAGTATTCCCCCACGAAGCTTCTTCCGAGTTCTTATATCTCCATATCATATCTCTATTACCCCCTACAAAATCTAGTACAGAACATGGTGGTTCCGTCAACTTTGTTTCGGACAGACAAGCCATATCCGATTTATTATCGCCTAAAAACCCCATGAGCATCCTACGTTTGTGGATCATCCCCATACCCCTGACATTCCAGAAGGTGTAATTCATTGGGAAACAATCAAAGGATCTCCCCCTCATCTAAAATATCATATTCTAATAACTTAAGAAGGTTTTTGCTAACTTCCAATAACTCAGCGTTATTAAAATTAGCAAAAACATCTACAGTACTCATCCATAAATACCCATCTAGTAAATTAGACAGTAAAAAAAGAGTTTCATCCGGTATAGTACCGAAAATCGAAAGAGAGGGTAAATGATCACCTGAAACCCGGATGTAGTTCTTTCTCTCATTAGCGCTAGCCAACATACGTTCCAAACTTATAATCTCCCATCCATATCTATTGCTCCTCCTCATAATGCTAGCCTCTGACTTCTCAACGGTCCCAAGGGTCGTGCTATCATTCAAACCTCATGTCCCTGGTACTAGCATAGGGAACCTCTCCAGCTGAGTCCCTTCCACCCTCTCCATCTCTACCAGCTGTTTGTCTTATATGGAAACAATCTCCTCTATTTCTGTATCCATGCCCTGCTAACCATCCAATTCCTCTGTAATCAAGATAGACCGTGCCGGGCTTCCCCTATACCGTCCATTCACACCAAAACTCTGCTTCAGCCAGTTATCAAGATAAATTTTGAGCCCATGAGAAACCTTATTCTCTAAATCCCTTCTTCTACCTACCTCCTTTATCAGAAAATCTGAGCCCATTCCTTCCAAGCCCATACCCTTTTTGCCCAAACCCACTTTACCGTTGTTAATTATATGTATGCCCTAGAGGCCATTACTATACATGAGATGTATATTGTAGTGGATGCTTGGACATATATAGGGAGGACTTTCTTGCTCGACATGATAGTATGTTATCTGGTTTCTCTTTATCTTAACATGTACACTGATTGTCTCTCTGTTACATATTGGTAAAGCCCTTAGGATGTGTACTTGACTACCTAGATTATGATGTGGATCATACTAGTGGGACAATGGTAGTCTGTGAGTACATCCTTTAAAGTCCCTAGTCATGGGTGTATCGAGATGGGGCATCGATATACCAGAGTAGACTAGCGTATAGCTTCTCGACCCATGTAGATGGGCGATGGATGCTCCCATATCCATTGGTGTTTGACATCATAGATGATATACGGGTGCTCAGTGGAGACTGAGTACACTGGACGGACTCACCGAGAACTCCCAGATGGTATTATACCTCACGTCAGATGGCAGTTCTCTGGTGACACTAGTACAGGTTAGTCTGTCGACCCGAGATCGTCATAGAGTATTTTGTGATTCCCACTGTGCTTTGATTTCCACCTTACCACGTTCATGAGAACGTGCAAAACGGTGGTTTTTGGGTACAGTCCCGAGTCACATGGAAGCAATGAGCGATAGGAGGGGATTCGTCTCTCCCGGTATTGGGGGTTGATGTTGCACTGTGCTCGATTGGCTATAACAGGAAGTCCCTGGCCAGGGCTGTTTTAGATATTTGCTGGTAAGTGTTACCAGTAGTTTCTCGACCCGTTATGCGCAGAGATCTTTTAAGTCTCCTTATTTTAAGAATTGAATTCTCTGTAGGGTTAAACCCTAATTATGATTTTGGAGGAATTAAATTCCTATATATGTGTAAAAGAATTAAATTCTTAAGTAGGGTTAAACCCCAATTTCTTTTTAGAGGAATTAAATTCCCATATATGTAAAAGAATTAAATTCTTGAGTAGGGTTAAACCCTAATTCTGTCCATCTTGAAGGAATTAAATTCCTGTGAGTTTGGGAGAATTAAATTCTCATATAGGGTTAAACCCTAATTTGTTTTAGGAGAATTAAATTCTCTAAACTCAATTCCCTCTCTAAGTTTTGGATCTGCATGGCAGGATCTCAACCCGATGAGAATTAAATTCTCAACCTATGGGGAGATGTGCTTCTGCAGATCTTCAACTAGAAGAAGAACTAAGTTCTTTTGTAGAAGAGTTAAACTCTTAGATTTGAGAATTAAATTCTCTTTTTTTGAAGTTTTGATCCCCTTTCTTTTCTCACCTAGGGTTTTCTTTTCTCTTCTGAAGAAATTTTCTTTTCTCTCTTGAGAATTAAATTCTCCTCTCTTTTTTTTTCTCTGTTCTTCTCTCAAAAAGGTAGATCCCCTATCTTCTTTTCTTGGCTCCTATTTATAGAAGAAAGAAAAGAATCAATTTGTTTTGCAAATCTTTCATTGAAAGATTTGATTTGTTTTCATATTTAATATGAGCCTTTAGATCATTCAGTGAATTTTATTCACCGTTGGATTTTAAATCCAAAAGATATTCTGTTTGTTATTCTTGGTGAGATTTAGGGAAATCTTTCCTTGTCTAAGATTTTCCCATAAATTGGTGATTTTTATCACCCTTGGATTTTTAATCCAACGGTCCTCCATAGACCTTTTTTGTTTGGAAAGATTTAGAAAATTTTAGAATTTTAATTCTATTAATCTGTAAGGCTTTCAAAGCCTGTCACGTGCTGGCACGTGACCCTTGGTCACGTGTGAGCACGTGACCCCCAATTGAGTCCTTTTCTCAGCATTTACTTACGGTTCAGTTTTAACCATCACGTGTCAACACGTGACCATTGGTCACGTGTGAGCACGTGACACCTCATTGAGGTATTTCCTTCAGCCGTTTGTTATTTCATTTCTGTTTCGATTGTCACGTGTCAACACGTGACCATTGGTCACGTGTGAGCACGTGACCCCCAATTGGGTCCTTCTTCAGCCGTTATTTTTATTTCTGTTTTAACTATCATGTGTCAACGCGTGACCATTGGTCACGTGTGAGCACGTGATACCTTATTGAGGTAATTCCTGATTTTTAATCAGGGAACAGTGCATAGCATATTTGCTCATAACGTTTGATCCCGGATGAATTATGAAGCCCATAATATATCAAATCGAAGGGTTTTTCGAGATGCTTCCAATATCATCAGAATTTAACAGTTCCTCCTTCGAGTGTTTATCAAAATACATGCCGGAAGATACTGGTTCGCATTTCCTTAAGCGTATCGCTGCCATTTGATACCTTGGACTCTTTTGCGCAGAAATTTTTGGCGGGAACAAATGCCCCCCACTACTTTGCCCACGTAAGTATATACGTGGGTGAAGTAGTGCAGAGTAATGCATAGCGTATGACCAGTTTCGGGTTGGTATATAACTTTCAGAATCTTGATATGAGAAGATAACGAGCGGACACAAGCGTCGTCATTTATCATTGACTCAAATCTCGACTCTTAAGAGATATAGTTCCAAACTTTCAACTCCATGAGCCGCACCCTTCTATTTCTTTATGTCTTACTCTGGCGTGAAGTAGTTTATACGCTCATGAGTAAGTTCTCCATTTCAGTGGCATGTAGCTTTGGCAAGTGTGGCTCATAGATGGTCCATCTTAACCTCTTTGTAGGGCAGTGATGGCTTAGGAGACAGGGTTAGGATCTGCCACCTAATACTTTTCAACTTTATGAGCCGTGAGGGTCTCATAAAGACTTTTCTCCCTACGAGTCGTGAGGATCTCGTAGGTGTCTTTTCTCCTTAGGAGTCGTGAGGATTCCTAAGTGTGTTTTCTCTTGAGAGTCGTAAGGATCTCACAAGAGAATTTTCCCGCTTATAAGTCGAGAGGACTCGTAAGTGGTTGTTTCCTTCCTTGTCGAGATTCGACTTTGGAGAGTGTGACCCGTGAATAGTATGCAAGAGTCCATCTTGGACTGACTTGCAAGGCCCCAGTGCTTAGAAAACAGGTTTTTTAATCCCCATTGCCTAAGGCTTTGCCTTACGAGTCGAGACGAATCGAGAAGTTCTCGCAAGGATGTCCTAACGTCACAGTTACGCTCTGCTCTTTACGACAAAGGTCCGTTAGGGTCTGTGGTACTAGGATTTTGCCCGTCGTACCGTCGCGTTGGCTGATGTATCCCTCGATAGGCAATCTTGCTGTTCGAGTAGCCTTGCGACTGTCGTGTCTCTGATCCCTTCGGGGGCTGGACAAGACGTCTTCAAGCAATCTTCTTAGGCAGTTTGACCGTCAGAAGAGCAAGCATTAGGAATTTTGCCATGCCGCTTTTTACTTGAGGTTGGGCTCATTTTGGAGAGCCCCGATGAGTCATAACCACTCCGCGCTGGTGTGGGATGATCTCCGATAGTCTTTCAGGTTTTATATGAGTTGCCGTCAAGACCCTGAAGCTAAGAATTTGGCCTTCGCTTCGTTTGCTGGCACTGCGTCTGCTGTATCGAGACGAATGTCGCGGCTGTCTCTAGGTTGCATGTGAACCGTCGAGATTTTGAACTAGGGATTTTGCCATGGCTCCATTGTTTGATTGTCACGTTTGAGTCCTGTTGGAGGAAGAACGCTGTGGTGACATCTCATCTGCTATATCGAGACGAACGTCGAGGTGGTGACCACTCCATGTGGGATGATCTCCGGCAGTCTTTCAGATTTTATATGAGTTACCGTCAAGACCCTGAATCTAGGAATTTGGCCTTCGCTTCGTTTGCTGTCATTGTGTCTGCTGTATCGAGACGAACGTCGAGGCGGTGACCACTCCATGTGGGATGATCTCCGGTGGTCTTTCAGGCTTTATATGAGTTGCCGTCAAGACCATGAATCTAGGGATTTGGCCTTCGCTTCGTTTGCTGGCATTGCGTCTGCTGTATTGAGACGAATGTCGCGGTTGTCTCTAGGTCGCTAGTGAACCATCGAGGTTTGGAACTAGGGATTTTTCCGTGGCTCCGTTGTTTGATTGTCGCGTCTGAATCCTGCTGGAAGAAGAACGCTGTGGTGACATCTCATCTGCTGTATCGAGACGAACATCGAGGTGATTACCACTCCATGTGGGATGATCTCCGATTGTCTTTCAGGTTTTATATGAGTTACCATCAGAACCCTGAAGCTAGGAATTTGGCCTTCGCTTCATTTGCTTTGGCGTCGCGTCTGCATCTTATTGGAGGAAGAACGCTGGGGCGACATCGCATCTGCTGTATCGAGATGAACGTCAAGGTGGTCTCTAGGTTGTTGGTGAACCGTTGGGACCTGGAACTAGGGATTTTGCCATGGCTCCATTGCTTTAATCTTGGGGTGACATTGCGTCTGCTGTATTGAGACGAACGTTGAGGTGGAGCCGGGATTTTGCCGTCGCTCCGCTTTGTTTCGACCATGAGGTCTTTTGTTGATATTGCTTCTGCATCCTGTTGGACTGCGAAGGAACGCCATTGTTGACATCTCGTCTGCTGTATCGAGACGAATGCTGAGGTGGAGCTGGGATTTTGTCGTCGCTCCGCTTTGTTTCGACCGTGAGGTCTTTTGTTGACGTTGCATCTGCATCCTGCTAGACTGCGGAAGAACGTCGTCGTTGACATCTCGTCTGCTGTATCGAGATGAATGCTGAGGTGTAGCTGGGATTTTTCCGTCGCTCCGCTTTGTTTCGACCGTGAGGTCTTTTGTTGACGTTGCATCTGCATCCTGCTGGACTGCGGAGGAACGACGTCGTTGACATCTCGTCTACTGTAACGAGACGAATGCTGAGATAGTCTATAGTTTGTCTGTGAACCGTCGAGATATGGAACTAAGGACTATGCCGTGGCTCCGTTTGATGGTATAACATCTGCGTCCTGCTGGAATGAGGAGGCACACCGTTGTTGGTCTCCAGGCTGTAGATGTGGCCATTGAGATTTGGAACTAGGGACTTTGCCATGGCTCCGTTTCGTTGCGACTCTGAGGTCGGTTGTTGACGTCACGTCTGCATCTGGTTGGAGTGAGGAAAAACGCCGTTGGTGATCTCACAAAGGCCTTTTCCCAGATAGAGACTTTTATGGGATGGTTGAGTATGAGATACTTCAACCACTACTATATGATGGCCCTAGTGCAAGTGGGAGATTTTTAGTTATATGTATGCCCTAGAGGCCATTACTATACATGAGATGTATATTGTAGTGGATGCTTGGACATATATAGGGAGGACTTTCTTGCTCGACATGATAGTATGTTATCTGGTTACTCTTTATCTTAACATGTACACTGATTGTCTCTCTGTTACATGTTGGTAAAGCCCTTAGGATGTGTACTTGACTACCTAGATTATGATGCAGATCATACTAGTGGGACGATGGTTGTCTGTGAGTACATCCTTTAAAGTCCCTAGTCGTGGGTGTATCGAGACGGGGCATCGATATACCAGAGAAAACTAGCGTATAGCTTCTCGACCCATGTAGATGGGCGATGGATGATCCCATATCCATTGGTGTTTGATATCATAGATGATATACGGGAGCTCAGTGGAGACTGGGTACACTGGACGGACTCGCCGAGAACTCCCAGATGGTATTATACCTCACGTCAGATGGCAGTTCTCTGGTGACACTAGTACAGGTTAGTCTGTCGACCCGAGATCGTCATAGAGTCTTGTGTGATTCCCACTGTGCTTTGATTTCCACCTTACCACGTTCATGAGAACGTGCAAAACGGTGGTTTTTGGGTACAGTCCCGAGTCACATGGAGGTAATGAGCGATAGGAGGGGATTCGTCTCTCCCGGTATTGGGGGTTGATGTTGCGCTGTGCTCGATTGGCTATAACAGGAAGTCCCTGGCTATGGCTGTTTCAGAGATTTACTGGTAAGTATTACCAGTAGTTTCTTGACCCGTTATGAGCCTCATATCGACACGACTTATCGAGTTACTGGGGTCTGACGTTTACCACCCCTAAACGAGATATGCGATATATCAGACGAAGAGACCAGACTGTACGGTAGTGTTACTGATTGAATTCGCAGGAGTATGAGCAGGCTTTCTTGTTGATCTTCTGATCGCTCAAAACACGGGTGGCCGTTATGTTTAGCAGACCGCTTTCGGCTTGTGGGTGTTTGATATGATCATCACCTACTGCCGGCATATTGACGAGTCTTTAGAGTCCTACACAGAGGTTTCCTGGTTCATGCGAAACGGAGTAGGAGCACATTTGTGATATGTGCGGGACCGAGATTGATGCGTGTATATGATACCGTATTCTATTCTCGCGATTTGTGACATCGGTCGGTTATATGTGATATAGCCGGATTATCGGATCAAGTGTTGATTCGATAAGTTGTTGCATTTGATATTAGTCGGTTATATGTGATATAGCCGGATTATTAAATCAAGTGTTGATTTAATAATTTAATGTATAATTGTATATTTGATATACTAGATTACATTAACTAATATTAGTTCACTTATGATTTCTTTTCTCACATATGTGCATTAGTGTATATGTGATATATATTAATGTACAACTTTTGTGTCATGGTTGTTGATACACACTACATGGGTGTATGAGACTTACATCATACTAATTATAATGTAGGGTTTAAATATTTAAAGTAAATCCAAATTAGTGGTTAATTGGTCACATGCATGAAGCTTTGAGAAGCTTGTGGATGCATTGACTTGGTCCACTAATTTTGTTTTACTAAAGATATTTATTAACCTAACCATTATAATTTAGCCATGCTTTATTCTCTACATGAGTTAGTGTATGACACTAACTCATCCATGGTTTTTATTCTCACCTCATGAGTTCATTCTCTCATCTTCTTCACTTGAGCTTCTTCTTCCTCTTGAGAAAAGCTTACTAGCTTTTCTCAAGGTGAGAAAATATTGTGAGAAAAATAAATCTTAAGAGAGCCCACTTCCTACTTCATTATCCTATACTACTTGGCATTTAGTTTAGGGTGTTTGCTTCACTAATTTCACAATTAGTGAAGAGGTAGCTTGAGCTTGAGTCTCTTCAACGTAGATCATCTTCGGCCTCGAAGACTTCGAGCAAGTTTGTCCATTTCTCCGGGAGAACCCATACTAGAGTTCGGGAGATCGATACTCGTGGTGAAGGGAGTACTACACGGAGCTTTAGAAGTGAAGGACCGGTCTACAAAGGTTGTATTCCTCATTCACTTAGAAGTAAAGTTGTTTACTTGATGTTTCTTACCCTAATACTCTAGTTAGATCCTAGGTTAGGGTTGTTTGGAACACTATTTTTTTAAATACGGCATGTTTGATGCCTTGTGAAACCTTGTGGTTGTGCCTAAGAACCCTACAGTGGTATCAGAGCCTAGCTAGAGCATTAGGAGTTGTCTAGACGAAGTTAGAATTCCGATCGAACCCCGAAAACCCGAAACGGCACCCCTCTCTGGAAATTTTTCAAAAAGTTGGATTTTTCTAACTGATCGATCCTTCCTTGAGTGATCCTTTCTTGAATGCAGTCCCTTCTTTCTTCTTTTTCCTTTTGTCACGGAGCTTCCCAAACTGGCTAGCCGATGCCTCTTTCTCGCTCTTCCCGTTCTTTTTCAGTAAGCGAGATCCCCTTTCTTTTCCTTATCTGTTAACGAAACTATACCTTTCCTCCGCTTATGCGCTAGCTAAAGATCGAGCGTTTTCTTTTCTCCTACTATGAAGTTGCCCTTCTGAGGCTAACCCGTCGTACCCCTGCGCGATGGCGTCGTAAGAGGCATGGGCTGCTTCACCGACGTGAAAGAGAGGTAAAATATTCAGAAAATCATGCAGGTAATTCTATGGACACACCTGAAGAACGAAACCCTAACTCGTCTAAGTGACCGCGGATCCGCGGCCAAAACATGGTTTTGGAGGCGGATCCGCGGCGCCACTTGAGAGGCTTGGGTCGGGCCCTTGAGCTGTTGGTCCGTAGGTACTGGGGCATGCTTCTGGGCATTTTTAATTCTGCTTAAGTGTTAAGCTCTCTGGGAATTTTGTGAATTCGTTGATTCGATCGAAATATTTAACGTCGCCTATCTTTCTGTGATTGTGATACAATACTTGGAATTCACAGTATTTGAATTTTATAAATCTAGCAATTTAGTCTCAGTTACCACGGAATTTTGATGTTGATCAAAAGTCCGTCGCAATTACGTAGTGTACGCGGATACTCATCGGGTAACCTTATTAGATAGCCATGCCCCATAGCCCCGACCAAGTGACTGTAAGAGAACCCCGTCGCCAAAAGCATCCGTTCGGGTGCTCGCGGCAGCGGTGTTCTGCCTTAGTACACTTCGTCGACGGCATCGAGGCGTGTGACCGTCTAATAAAGTTTCCGACGAGCATTCGATCATGTTATCGGGAATCTTGTTGAATTACCAGACAGGCTATTGGAAAGTGTTTTCAATATCGAGACTAAAATGCGGGATTTATAATTGTTAAGCATGTGATGTCTAAGGAATTCAATTGGTTCGGCATGAAATCCAAAGTATGTGATACATTGGGTTTATGATGTCTAAGATGGTTGCGGATTCCAACTGTTGTAGTTTTTCACTTTCTTTTCTGCGACCGCAAGTGTAATATGTGGGGTATCGCCGGTTTCGTTGCTATATGTCAACGACAATTGGGATACACATATTTACTTACGTTGATGACATGTGATGTTATGTGTTGCTGGGATATGTTATATTGGATCGTCGTGTTTTGAATAGCCGGGAGTTTTATGTGAGATGAGAGTTTTTCATTTTCATTCATGTAAAATTTATTGTATGTAATATTCTTTTATTGGGGCACTCAGGGTTGAGGAAGATGTCACTGTTGATGTATATTATTTACTTTTCCGCATTAGGATAGACCTAAGGAGGGGAGCACAAGTAACCGGGTTCTAGGGTCCAGTAGGAGACCATCTCGAGGAGTCGAGACCGGGTCTCCTAACTCTAGAATTGGTAGGGTTGCTTGCCGCTCTCGTAGGGGTCTAGGGATGTGGGTTTGGCTATTCATCATGACCGTGGAATCCATGTTTTATACAGGCTTAATATAAAACCCGGAAATCCTAGTATATCCAATATTTCATATGTTGTTTTCTGCTGCGATATCTGTGATGTGATCATTTGATATGTTGAGATAGATACTGTATATAGTATATATTATATATTATATAGACGTTGCTTATGTTTTACACCCGCGCTAGCACTGTCCCGCTCTGCCGTTAGTTACCTAACCTAACGGTGCATGACGGAACATCGAGGCGAATGCGGATGGCATAAGCGTACGTTGTATTTATCTGTGATGTTTAGGTAACTTAAAATGATAGGACTTCATTAATGAGATTTATGAAAGAAAATAAACCTAATGATGTTGTGGAATCGAATTTTCAAAAACAGGTAGCTCTAGTTGTAGCTTTGCATAGCAGTATTCTTTTTAGAATATCCAGCACCTTATTCGATAAAGAAAGAGCCGAGATCCCTTCACCAGGAGTGACCTCTTTAGCAATAACTGGCAGATGCTACAACCCTCGGTTTGTCTTTTTTTTGCTTCTATAGTTTATGCTTTGCATAGTGGTATTTGTGAAATATCATGCACCTCATTCGATAAGGAAAGAGCCGACGATCCCTCCACCGGGACTGACCTCTTTAGCAAAACTACAGTAAAACCTCTATACAGTAATATCCTTGGGACCGGGGAAAAATATTACTATAGGGGGGTTATTCTTAAGTAGAGTTTTATATATAAAAATTAGATTTTTTTTTGAAAAAATAGTAGTCAAAATTCTTAGACCTTCAAAATTCATATAGACCTTCAAACTTATTAACAAGTCAAAATTCTTAGACCTTCAAAATTCATATAGACCTTCAAACTTATTAACAAGTCAAAATTCTTAGACCTTCAAAATTCATATAGACCTTCAAACTTATTAACAAGTCAAAATTCTTAGACCTTCAAAATTCAGCCATATGCATCTTGGAAAATTAAAATTTATGGATGTGCATTTCCCAAACAACTTTGAATAAGTACTTTATGTCATCTTAAGTTCAATTGTGTAGTTAAGTAATTTATGTCATCTTAAGTTCAATTGTAATAGCCAAGTAATTTTATGTATTTTTTATATATATAAAAAATTATTTAAAATTTAATGCCAATTTATTACTATATAGAGGTAAATTAGTACAGGCGGGACTTGGAAAAAGTATGGAATATCACACTGTGGAGGTTATTCTTATTTATAACTGGTCCCGAGTCGGGACCGGGACTTTTTATCACTATAGGGAGGTTATTCCTATATAGAGTATTCCTATACGGAGGTTTTACTGTAGTAAAAGCCTAAAAAACACTCCATTTAAATCATTTGATTCTGCAACGATATCAAGTTCATTACGCAAAGGGTTTTCTTAAAAATCTGTCGTAGCCCTCCGCCATTTCAGATAAGTAGTAGTTAGTATTCGTGCTGCGTTTGTTGACCTCTGTCAAGGCATAGTGTGCGGTAGCTGATTAGTGTGTATCTGCAAAGCATATGATGCGATTGATCTAGGGTAGTCGTGCGACCTTGTTGACCTCTGTCAAGGGTCGTGCAGGTGGGTTTATTTCAATCATGAAATGGCGGGTTGAACTTGACTAGCAGCCTATGGTTTGTTGACCTCTGTCAAGGTCATAGGACGCTTGGGGCAAAATATTATCGGGAATTTCAAGTGTTGAAATTTGCAATGAGATTGCATACCTTCTAAGAGATAGTTGGATCCCGATACCCACTGCGAGTAATTGTTACTCCTGGGAGAGTTTTACACATTACAATTAGCCGATCAAGTAGGTGTCTAGAAAGGTGTCAACGGGGTTACACCCCTGAGAAAACGAGGTTTATTTTAATTAGGTCCGTGTGAAAGCACGGGGAACCTCCTTCAAAGTACCGGCACTGGCCTGGCTGAAAGATTGGCGAACTTGTAGGGTGTAATTAATCCCAGCTAGTCTTTCCTTTTAGGGTTTGAAGGAAGATTTGATAAAAACAGTGGGAGCCATCCTGATTAGATAAAATAATAACCAATCTAATCTTGCAAGAGCATACGCTGAGTGTTTTCTTCTCTCTCTCTCCAGGTAGCGACCATGTCACGCCTTAATCAAGATAATAATATGGATGTATTGACCGAACCCGCTTGTTATACTGTGCTGGGGAACGTTGGTCCCGCTCCAATTTATAATTGTTATAAGACCGAGAAGGAAATAGGAGAATACCAGGATTCCCGTATCGCCCAAACGAAGAAAGTGCATGATGATGTATCTTCTTCGGGTGTGTTCATTACCGAGAACTGATTCTCAGTATCCTCTACGTCCTGGGTATGGGATACCGGATCAGGATCCCACATATGTAATCTGTTACATGGGCTATAGATAGGTAGAGAACTGAGAACGGGTGATAAAGTTTCAAGAGTTAGAAACGGTGCAATAGTTGCAGCCAAGGTGTTGGCGGTTATCACCCTGTATTAAAAAATACATTGATTTTGAACAAATATTATTAGACACCGAACCTAATATACAACATCATATCAGTTTCTTTATTTACTAAAGAAGGATATAATTTTGTATTGTTGGATAATGTTTGAACATTTCTTATGTCAAGAGTTGATCGGTTCAGGCACGTTATCTAAAAGTATATATGTTCTAAATCAAACTACAGTTCTTATCGTACAAAACACACACAAGAGGAAGAGTTCAGAAATGAACGAATCCTTCTTGAGACATTGTAGACTAGGTCATATCAATGCGACCCGACTAGCTAAGTTACATTAAGATGCATATTTAAATTAGTTTGAATTTACATCTTGTGAAACTTGTCAGTCATGTCACAAAGATAAGATGACCACAGATCCGTTTACTGGAAACAGAGAAAGAGTTAGTGAACTATTGGGATTGCTACATGATGATGTATGAAAGTCCCCTGTCTACACATGCCAGGACTGGTTCTTTGTACTTCATTACATTCACTAATGATCTCTCAAGATTCGGACATGTGTTCCCGTTAAAACACAAGTCTGAAACTTTTGAGAAATTCAAAGAATATAAGTCAGAAATAAAGAACCAAAACATGTATAAGTATTATGTCCTTTGATGTGATCAGGGATGAGAATACTTAAGCACGGAATTCCTGGACTATTCAAAAGGAGAATAAGATTCTCTCTCAGCATTACTCCTCCGAATACACCACAGCACAACGGTGTATCAGGACGGAGCAATCGCACCCTATTAGATATGGTGCGCTCTATGATGAGTACTACTGAATTGCCTATTTCCTTTTGGGGTTATGCGCTTGATGAAGCTGCATACCTATTGAATTGGGTTCCAACCAAATCAGGTGCCTACCACTACATATGTGATATGGTGTGGGAAGAGCCAATCTCTTAAGTAAGTTAAGATTTGGGGTTGTCCGGCCTATGTCAAAAGCAAAATCCGGACAAGCTCGAGGCAAGGTCAGTTCTGTGGAAGTTTGTTGGATATCCCTAGCATTAACAAGGGAATGTCTTCTACCGCACTGAGGAGCAAAATGTGTTTTGTTTCTCAGCATTCCACCTTTGGGAAAGGGAATTTCTTATGAAGAAATTAGTGGTCATGAGGTAGAACTGGAAGGAGTTCCAGCTATACAAACTACAGCTGATGATTTGGTAGAACCGAAGGATTCAATAGTTCCCAACGAACCCCAGCCTCTCCGCCGATCTGGTAGGGTTCCTCATCCGCCTGAGAGATACTTCGGTTTTCTCTATGACAGTGGGAGCGAAGATTGCATCATGAGATGATGACCCAACTAGTTTCGAGTAGACCATCAAGAGTGGAGACTCTTTAAGAATGGCTGGATTCTATGTGATCTGAGATGGAATCTATGTACACCAACAAAGTATGAACTTTGGTTGCTATGTCTGAAGGGTTAAATCCCCATCAGGAGCAAGTATATCTTGAGAAGATTACTTGGTGTAGATGGAAAAGTTGAGACTTTCAAAGCTAAACTTGTTGTGAAAGATTCTCGTCATCGACCAGGTGTGGTTTATGATGAAATCTTTTCTGCAGTAGCTATGCTTAAGTCCATCCGGATCCTACTTGCCATTGCTACTTCCATGACTACGATATCTGGCGGTTGGGTGTCATGACTGCTTTTCTAAATAGTGATTTAGAAGATAGCGTCTATAAGTACACAGCCAGAGGGCTTCGTAGACAGTGGGAGCAGCGGAAACGTGTGCAAGTTGCTTTACAGGTTAAAGCAGGCATCGCAGAGTTGGAACGTCTGTTTTGATGTGGTAGTCAAAGCGTTTGACTTCATCAAAATGGTAGATGAACCTTGTATATCCAAAAAGGTAGTAGAGAGTAAGGTGGTCTTCCTCGTATTATACGTGGATGACATACTCTTGATAGGAAAGGTGTTTCCTATGCTACACTCGGTCAATATCCTCTTATCACATTGATTCTCCATATAGGATCAAGGTGATACCTCCTAAATCCTGGGTTTTGGATCTATGATATAGATCTAAGTGGATGTTAGGATTCTCACTAGGTGTAGTGAGATGGTATCAATAGAACATAGGGAGAATCACTGGATAGCTTCCGGGGTGGTAAGGTCGACTGAATGTCAGTCACAGGCATTGTCTTTACCCTCAAAAGAGGGACGGTATGTTGGAAGAGTTCCAAGCTAGATACCGTGGCAGACTAGACGATAAAGGCTGGATACATCGCTACCAAAGATGCTACCAAAGAGGAAGCCTGGGTGTATATTAGTTCATGAGATGAACTTCGTTCCTACCATTGTGTGACAATGGAGTTGTGGCTTATGCCTAGGAACCCTCATCCCATCTGTGATCCAGACATATTCTAAGGCAGTATCACCTGATCATGAAGATGGTTGATCTCCAGGAGATAGAGGTTAGGAGAGTAGACTTAGAGGACAACACGGCGGATCCACTCACAAAGGCCTTTTCCCAGATAGAGACTTTTATGGGATGGTTGAATATGAGATACTTCAACCACTACTATATGATGGCCCTAGTGCAAGTGGGAGATTTTTAGTTATATGTATGCCCTAGAGGCCATTACTATACATGAGATGTATATTGTAGTGGATGCTTGGACATATATAGGGAGGACTTTCTTGCTCGACATGATAGTATGTTATCTGGTTACTCTTTATCTTAACATGTACACTGATTGTCTCTCTGTTACATGTTGGTAAAGCCCTTAGGATGTGTACTTGACTACCTAGATTATGATGTGGATCATACTAGTGGGACAATGGTAGTCTGTGAGTACATCCTTTAAAGTCCCTAGTCATGGGTGTATCGAGATGGGGCATCGATATACCAGAGTAGACTAGCGTATAGCTTCTCGACCCATGTAGATGGGCGATGGATGCTCCCATATCCATTGGTGTTTGACATCATAGATGATATACGGGTGCTCAGTGGAGACTGAGTACACTGGACGGACTCACCGAGAACTCCCAGATGGTATTATACCTCACGTCAGATGGCAGTTCTCTGGTGACACTAGTACAGGTTAGTCTGTCGATCCGAGATCGTCATAGAGTATTGTGTGATTCCCACTGTGCTTTGATTTCCACCTTACCACGTTCATGAGAACGTGCAAAACGGTGGTTTTTGGGTACAGTCCCGAGTCACATGGAAGCAATGAGCGATAGGAGGGGATTCGTCTCTCCCGGTATTGGGGGTTGATGTTGCACTGTACTCGATTGGCTATAACAGGAAGTCCCTGGCCAGGGCTGTTTTAGAGATTTACTGGTAAATGTTACCAGTAGTTTCTCGACCCGTTATGCGCAGAGATCTTTTAAGTCTCCTTATTTTAAGAATTGAATTCTCTGTAGGGTTAAACCCTAATTATGATTTTGGAGGAATTAAATTCCTATATATATGTAAAAGAATTAAATTCTTAAGTAGGGTTAAACCCCAATTTCTTTTTAGAGGAATTAAATTCCCATATATGTAAAAGAATTAAATTCTTGAGTAGGGTTAAACCCTAATTCTGTCCATCTTGAAGGAATTAAATTCCTGTGAGTTTGGGAGAATTAAATTCTCATATAGGGTTAAACCCTAATTTGTTTTGGGAGAATTAAATTCTCTAAACTCAATTCCCCCTCTAAGTTTTGGATCTGCATGGCAGGATCTCAACCTGATGAGAATTAAATTCTCAACCTATGGGGAGATGCGCTTCTGCAGATCTTCAACTAGAGGAAGAACTAAGTTCTTTTGTAGAAGAGTTAAACTCTTAGATTTGAGAATTAAATTCTCTTTTTTTGAAGTTTTGATCCCCTTTCTTTTCTCACCTAGGGTTTTCTTTTCTCTTCTGAAGAAATTTTCTTTTCTCTCTTGAGAATTAAATTCTCCTCTCTTTTTTTTTCCCTGTTCTTCTCTCAAAAAGGTAGATCCCCTCTCTTATTTTCTTGGCTCCTATTTATAGAAGAAAGAAAAGAATCAATTTGTTTTATAAATCTTTCATTGAAAGATTTGATTTGTTTTCATATTTAATATGAGCCTTTAGATCATTCAGTAAATTTTATTCACCGTTGGATTTTAAATCCAAAAGATATTCTGTTTGTTATTCTTGGTGAGATTTAGGGAAATCTTTCCTTGTCTAAGATTTTCCCATAAATTGGTGATTTTTATCACCCTTGGATTTTTAATCCAACGGTCCTCCATAGACCTTTTTTGTTTGGAAAGATTTAGAAAATTTTAGAATTTTAATTCTATTAATCTGTAAGGCTTTCAAAGCCTGTCATGTGCTGGCACGTGACCCTTGGTCACGTGTGAGCACGTGACCCCCAATTGAGTCCTTTTCTCAGCATTTACTTACGGTTCAGTTTTAACCATCATGTGTCAACACGTGACCATTGGTCACGTGTGAGCACGTGACACCTCATTGAGGTATTTCCTTCAGCCGTTTGTTATTTCATTTCTGTTTCGATTGTCACGTGTCAACACGTGACCATTGGTCACGTGTGAGCACGTGACCCCCAATTGGGTCCTTCAGCCGTTATTTTTATTTCTGTTTTAACTATCACGTGTTAACGCGTGACCATTGGTCACGTGTGAGCACGTGATACCTCATTGAGGTAATTCCTGATTTTTAATCAGGGAACAGTGCATAGCATATTTGCTCATCACTTTTGATCCCGGATGAATTATGAAGCCCATAATATATCAAATCGAAGGGTTTTTCGAGATGCTTCCAATATCATCAGAATTTAACAGTTCCTCCTTCGGGAGTTTATAAAAATACATGCCGGAAGATACTGGTTCGTATTTCCTTAAGCGTATCGCTGCCATTTGATAGCTTGGACTCTTTTGCGCAGAAATTTTTGGCGGGAACAAACCCATACTAGAGTTCGGCAGATCGATATTCGCAGCGAAGGGACTACTACACGGAGCTTTAGAAGTGAAGGACCGGTCTACAAAGATTGTATTCCTCATTCACTTAGAAGTAAAGTTGTTTACTTGATGTTTCTTACCCTAATACTCTAGTTAGATCCTAGGTTAGGGTTATTTGGCACACTAATTTTTTAAATACGGCATATTTGATTCCTTGTGAAACCTTGTGGTTGTACCTAAGAACCCTACAACCGTTACACATTTTTTGTTTATTTTTGACTCTCCAATTTCGAACTCCCAACCTCCTAAAACTAGCTGCCAATCCCACTCCATCATTATGGTTCTCGAGCCCCAAACCCGATATGTCGCTCAACGAAACTGGGCCTCGTACTCGTGCCTTCGTACTCGCAAAAGAAATGTCGCCAATATGCAGTTTGGGGTCCAAGTTCTTACTCCCCATCATGTAACAACTCTGTTTCGGTGTACAGAAAATTTATTTAAAATTTAATGTACAAATGGAGTATTTATAATCCTGTGTATACTATAAGTATTTAATTTGCTTTAGAACAGCAAGAAACAACTTGTAGCTCATTGGTAAAGCCTTGCACTGCTGTGACATAGCCCCTGTGTTTGAATCCCATCAGCCACATATTATTTTTGTTGATTTTTCTTTTAAACTTTTAGAAGCCCAAAGGTTTACACGTGCACTGCACGTAAAAATGAAAAGTCACTCAAATCAAACATGTGCACTGAGCTATATGATACGACTAGGACACGTGTCACAAATCCAGACACCAACCCATGTGAATGGACCGGCAAGATTTGAAGATAGGCCGGCGCCGCCGGTTTTACCCCTAGGTAATGCAAATTTTTTTGTTGCCCTAACACCTTTTGGCCTACCCCATTAACCCCAGTCTGTTTGATTTCCCTGCACATTAACAGAGAAATTAAAATGAGGCATTAATCCACATTTTAATGCATTTTTAATTCTCTCTTCACTCATAAAACCCTAATCCTACCCTATAAATACAACCCTACACTTTGGCCCACCTCATTCTGAAATCTAGTATCAAAACTCTCTAAAATTTCCAAGTCAAAAGTTGTACAAGTGGAGTTAGCCTAAGCTCGAGTTTCGGGACAAATCCGGCGATACTGCGACTCCACAACACCTTCAAAAGCTCCCTCTACTTTCCCTCTCTTCTACAAATCAGTAAGTCCCCTCTTCCCTCTCCTCTCTCTATTAAAAAGACGTCTCTTTTCAAAACTCGTCGGAAGCGGAGTTAATCCGACTTCCGATTCTCATTTCTTTAAAAACTAAATTTTTATTAAACAACAAATTAACCATTTAATTATATATTGTTTAGTAACCATTAAAAAATAATTGGACAAAGTTTCAATTCAAAATATTATGTTAAACAAATTCTCTTTCACTTTTACAGTAAAATACCCTTAAGTTTGCATACGACATTACCTTATCTTTTTGCTCATATTACCTTTAAAAAACTCACGAGGTAATGACCTACCTCATCACAACACTCATTCTTGACATAGCACGATGGCTTTTGGAATATTAGTTTGTGGGATAAAATACGAGATTACATTTAAATGCCATAAACTTTCAAAAACCGTTTTCTTTAAAAGTGTATTATTTAATTCCTTGCAAATGTGCCTCTACAACCTATTTTGGGGACCCCGATCGGGATGCGGGTTATAGCACATCCTCGGGTCTAGTAGAGCGAGATGCAGACCTCCTCATGGAGCATCCGATCTCGATAGAATTTTTAATGCAATTTTTAAGAAAAATGTGATTTCTATTTAATAAATAAGTTCAATTTATATATATATATATATATATATATATATATTATCAAAATATCTACTTTAAATATACAATATATATATTCTATGTTTTCTAAATCAAAGGAATCGTAACTTTCATGAAACTATCAATACAAATCAATACAATTCTAATATTACACTATAATACCATATACTATTCGAGTTAGGTTTATATCCACTAGAATATTTCATTTTATAAAAACTACATCTATGAAAACCCTAAAGACGATAAATAAATACTTGAGGTTTATTTTGAAAATATATCAAAACTATTTTGCATAAAACCCCCTCAACTTATATTAATTTACAATAAGGACCCTAGTAAATATAGGTTTAAGCGGGACCGGTTCTCTTGAGCCTCAGGGAGCCGGAGAATATGGGTGCTTGCCTATCTAAGGTAGACAACCTAAAAACAGTGTCATCAATACGGTAATTGTCTTGGAAAAAGACACAAATCCTGCCGTCCATGTGCAGCAGTTACCGATAACATCAAAACTAATTCAAGACTTCAATTCGTTGTAAAGTGTCTGACTTAGACAGAGTCTCAGTCTAATCTGAAATCAATCGATCGATCTATCCTTGAATATAATTCAAGTATAACTCCATTTCAACATGAATCCATTTATACTAGAATTCAATCTATATCAACATAACTCGACCGAACCGAACCATGGATATACTCTGATTACATGACTAACCATCTATATCCATTCTGTTTACATGATATCATGGTTTCGGCAAGTCGTACATCTATTAAACAAAACAATACAAATCAATACAAAATACATTACGGGGTTTTAAAGGGGTAGACTGGTATGGAATGTGTTAGAAGTGGCACGAGACGGACACTTTAATACACCTAATCTGAATATCCATTGCTGTTGATCGGTGGTTTAACGGTTCCTTGTGCTCCGTATAGCTTGGTCTACGAAATAGTTGGACTCCTCTCGTATACACTGGCATATTCTGTACCAAGTTATAAATAACTGCGTTAACATAACAAACTCACAATACACCTGTTATATTCTTATATCTGTCTATTCATCTGTCTATTCTATTCCTACTTTTCTTTGGGACTTACTGAGCGATTTTTCGCTGACGACATTCCTTCTCTCTTCTTTCTTTGGAATGTTGTCAGGTGGATCCGACTCACTGGAGATAAAGCCCAGTTCAGAGGACTTAGATCAGTTCAGCGAGGACCCCGAGCTTTAGACTCTTGTATATACATTACTTTCATGTTCATGTCATTGTTTAGGCATTGCTTTCATCATTGTATTTACTTTTCAGTTGTATTGTAAAGATATTTTCAATAAATAAAAGTTGTTGTTCATTTACATTTCATGTCTTCTTATGTATATTTACATTATATTGCTTTGTTACGCTTAGCGTGTTTACTTCTGAGTAAATACATAGCGGGCCTCGTCGTGCCTCCTTACCGTACACCGGGAAGCGGGGCGTGACACATCACCATCGCATCAGTAGAGATGCAGACATCTTCTCGAGCCCTGAAGCCGTTCGTCTCGGAACCCTCACTTCCCTAGGTCCCTTAGGCGTTGATCCTTCTGAACTCTCCCGCTGAGCGTCACTTCGGTCGGCCCGCCCGTATGGAAATTTTATGCTGTCATCTTTGTTGGGGGAAAAATTTACACCCCGGTTGACCGAGTCAAACTCAAGGTCAACCCCCAAGCTAGGTGGGCCCAAGCCCAGGTCAAGCGGGCCCATGCCCAAGTCGAGCCCGCGGCCAGCCTCCTCATGCCAACAACAAAATCATGTAATAAATAATTTTTATGTAATTTTTTATGCATGAATGTAAACAAAATGGGCATAAAGCCAAATTTTTGTAACCCCATGGCTTATGTGCAAAAAGAAATGGCACATGAGCCATGGGATGGGCAAAATGCCATTTTTGTAAAGCCCAAGGGGCTATATGTAAATATGTAAGCCTATAAAAGGCAACATGATGATGAATAAAGTGATACTTTTCATTCTCTCCACAAAAATTTTAGATCTGAGATCTTTTGTGCGTCCTGCTCCTTCTCCAAGGTTCTAAACCTTCTCATTTCTTTTGAATTAAATCAAGAGTTTTACTCTTTCTTTTCAAAAACTAAGAAGTCTTCCACCACAAAACCCACAAAGGGGATCTTGGATCTACCATTAGATCTCAGAAAGGAGAGATTTTTAGATCTCACATCTCTTGATCATCAAGATCCAGCCAACAGAGGAGGAAGAGGAAGAACCCCTTTCATCAACCAAAACATTTTAGGAGTTTAACTCCATATATTTACATAGATATATAATAAATATTTCCTTTCTGAAGCATAGCTTCTGGTTCTGGGACTAAAAGCCCCTTTGTATCGCCAGCGCCCAGCGCTCGAGCGCAAAACGCCCACGTGCCGACACGTGGCGCGCTTGCGCTCAGGCGCACTGCGCTCGAGCGCAAAGCGCCCACGTGCCGACACGTGGCGCGCTTGCGCCTGAGCGCACAGCACCTAAGCGCACAGCGCTCAAGGCGCTGGCCCCACGCATCCCTTGGATGCCTTTTCCCCTATTTTTATGTACATACATATACATATACATATGTATACATATTTACACACACACATACTCCACGACACTGTCCCTGTTAGAAAAAATTTTTTCTAACGGGGCGCTGCCCGCACCCCGCAAGGAGGCTGCTAGCCCCCTTGATCCCCAGCCCGCTATCCGGGTAGCGGGACCCCCGTAAAAACTTTGCGTGGCTCCCGATATATCCAAAACCCCTTTTCAAAACACAACACACGCACACCGCACATTGAGTTCGCATGACCAGTTTAAACCCGTTAATCGGAGGTTCCCTCGCCCCAAAGACGAGGGGTAATTAACGGCAGCTTAGTCCGCGGCTGTCGGAGATTCGGATCCCCACAATCAATAAACCCCAGCCTACCCCAGGCAGGGGGAATCTGTAGTATGCCTGACAAGCGCGCGCGTATTCCCATCTCAATGGGGTGACGAAAAACACCCTACAGATTCTGGCACGCCCGGTGGGACCAATCTCTCCTCCCATATTTCGGGTTAAGCGTTCATGCGAACTCAATCAATATACATACCTGTATTTATACTAAAAATAATGCTTTTTCGTGCAAATTTTCAAGCAATCACCTTCCGACGATGTCTTCGATGATGAACTCAGCTCCCGTCTCCTACACGATGAGGATAGACTCTAGGACGGTCCTTCCGGCCAGTCTCGGGCGACAATGGGAGGAGCCGCTGCTACCATTCGGCTCTATTATGTTCATGCCAGTTGGCGCCATCCCAGCTCCTCAAGCCCCGGTGGCAGACAAACCGGTCTCGAAAGGCAGGAGACCAAATGTGGTGATCTCAAGGGCGCCCCAACCCAAACGCAAGTCGGTATCTGAACGACTTTCCTTGGCCCCAGCTGGGGGCAAGGCCATCAACACCAACAAAGCTACAACGCGTCCCGAGCAAGCTCCAGCGGCGCCCCTGACAAATGCTCGATCGGGTGTCTTCTCTAAGCTCCCCGCTGATCAACTCACAATGGCTTCCCGGGTAGCGGATGCCCGCCAAGCCTTCAAAATCGAGAAGCCGAGGGAGAAAAGGCTCAGATATAGATCCAACAAAAGGGCTAGGGCTCCTGCCAGGCTGAACCTCATGAGGTTCGAAGAACAGGGTTACCCCGACGAAGATGGGGAAATGGCTGGGTATATGGTCCACACTGTCTACATGGTGGGCACGCGCAGCAAGATCAAGGACGGGGCCACCACATCTCAAATCCAATCTGGCTTGAATGTGGTTGCCACTTCCCAAGAACAGCCGCCCCCGCTGGGTGATGAAAGCCTTCTCGATGAGGATGATAAGCGGAAAGACCCTTCGGTCCATGAGGAGTCGGGCTCGGAAAGCGAAGATGAGCCAACTTTCCAGCCTAAGAATGCGGAGCAGCAACTTCTCCAAGAGCTCCGAAAACAGCTCAGAAGCAAAGACAAGGAGATGGCCAAACTCTACTCCAAAATTGATGACTTGACGAATGTCGTAATGCATCTCACGGCCCGACTTTCCTCTCAGCGCCCAATCAAGCGGAGGGCTCTGCTCGTGAACCGGGAAATGGTGTCCCAAAGCAGCCGACGCCTATTCCCTCAAATCCAAAAGTGGGCGAACTACATGAAAATCAGTCGCATCCTATCTCGGGAAATGTTTTGGCTACCGATGACAGTAGCCCGCTAACTCAAGATCAAATCATGGATTTAGTTGCCAGCAAAGTCAAAACATTGGTAGCTGAAGCCGAAGCGCAAAAAGATATCAGCAGTAGTGGGAGACCATATCCTGCTCAGTATGATCTGGTGGAATTTCCTAGCGGCTATGTCATCCCCAAATTCGGAAGATTCGATGGGACGGGAAATGCGAATCAGCATATCGCCCACTTCAAAGCCTCATGCGGGAACACTGGGGGCAACGATGCGCTTCTCCTCCGCCAGTTCGTTAATAGCTTGACCGATGTTGCTTTTGACTGGTACGCGAGCATACCGGATGGCTCCGTCACAACTTTTGTCCAAATGGAGTCTCTGTTTCGGCAGAGGTTCATGAGCGTCAGCGATAAGATTACCATTGCTGAGCTCGTAAGGACCAAGCCCAAGAGCGACGAAAGCAGCACGGATTTTATAACCCGATGGCGCAATCTCTCCGTCAAATGCGAACCGCCGATAGAGCAGGACCAATCTGTCAGTCTCCTTGTCGGAAATCTCAACAATTGGATGGCCCCGTTTCTATGCACCGCGGGTCTCAAAACATTCCAAGAGCTGGCCAGGAAAGTTCAGATGCTGGAGCGCTCAAAACAGGAGTCCTCCTCGTATTCCCAAAATGACAATAGGTCCAGGAGAAAACGAAAGGACGATAATCACAAAGGTGGAAACTCCGATGATTCTGAATCTTTCAACACTTCGGCTAACCGAAATAAGCAAGGGATGAGCGGGCCTAGCGCCAACCAGCCTCGGAAGCCAATGTTCGGAGAGGGAGGAGAATCTCCACTGAAAGAGAAGCTGGTTAAGGTCTATTCCTTCAGAAGGGACAAAATCCGTAAAATATTCAAAGACGCCCTGAAGAACGGTCTACAACTGCCAGAGTCAAAAAGACCGCAAGAAGCGAATAGGACCGACGACCCCAAATACTGCCCCTATCACAGAGTGATAGGTCATGCCATTGAGGACTGCTTCATCTTCAAAGATTGGGTCGAAAAACAATACAAGGCAGGAGAGATAGAATTGTCTAAAGGCGTGTTAACAAACAGTCCAGCAGCGACCGCCAATTTCATACAAACGGAGACCGAAGTTCTTCGTGAAACTGATTCTCTCAGATATCCACCTCTCTCTGAAAACAATCGACCACCACGTCATTAAACTGGGAACAGTCGACCACCACGTCATTAAACTGGGAACAATCGACCTCTAAGTCGTTAAACTGGGAATGTAATATATATATATATATATATACGTAAATAAAAAAAATGTGTAAATAAAAGAAAAATAAAGAAAAGCCGAAATGATGGGGCAACTCGCAATAAAAATCAGCGAGTAAAATAAAAATGAAAATAAAGCCGAAATGATGGGGCAACTCGCAATAAAAATCAGCGAGTAAAATAAAAATGAAAATAAAGCCGAAATGATGGGGCAACCGCGAATAAATAGCCAAAATGATAGGGCAATCGCGACTTTCGCGATAAGAAAAGCTGAAATGATAGAGCAATCGCGGTATATATATAAAAAAAACGGCGAGTGATGAGTCGCTCCTGGTACCATATTCCAGTGCAGCGATGCAGACGCCAACCAAATTCCAAATCCTATACCCCAACGGCGAATGATGAGTCGCTCCTGGTACCATATTCCAGTGCAGCGATGCAGACGCCAACCAAATTCCAAATCCTATACCCCAACGGCGAATGATGAGTCGCTCCCGGTACCATATTCCAGTGCAGTGATGCAGACGCCAACCAAATTCCAAATCCCATACCCCAACGGCGAATGATGAGTCGCTCCTGGTACCATATTCCAGTGCAGCGATGCATACGCCAACAAAGTCCTAAAATTTTTTATGGCCCTACGGTCTGGATCATACATCCTGCAAAACCGTATATAATCCACGGACGTAAAACAATCCCAATCTCTCCAAAAAAAATAATAATAAAATAAAAAAAAGGTATGTCCACAAGTAAAATGGGCACGGATGAAAACCCGAAAGGGCTCCGTGAGTAAAAACAGCAGGACTGCCGGCGAGTTTGTGAAAACCCGAAAGGGTGCAAACTCGTGAGAAAGAGATGAAATGCACTCACAAAGTCCTCTCGACTTTGTGAGGAGAAAATTCCCGCGTGAGATCCTTACGACTCAGAAAGGAGCAATACACTTGGGAGTCCCCACGACTCCTAAGGAGAAAATACACCTACGGGATCCTTATGACCCGTAGGGAGAAAATGATTTGTGAGACCCTTACGGCTCACAAAATTGAAAAGTCTTAGGTGATAGGGACCTAAAACCTGTCTCCTAAGCCATCGTTTCCTAATAAGCAAACGCAAATGATGATTCGCTCCTGGTACCATATTCCAGTGTAGCGATGCTGATGCCAAACCCAAAAAAAAAAAACAATTCCCAAATCCTGTCATGACAAATGATGATTCGCTCCTGGTACCATATTCCAGTGTAGCGATGCTGATGTCAACCCAAATCAAATCAAACCAACAACCTCTACGGCGGAATCATGCTTCGCCTCGGGATATCTACCTTCCCTGCCGGAATTATGCTCCGCCTCGAAATCAAATCAACCAACCAGCTCTGCGTCGGAATCAAGCTTCGTCTCCGAATGTGCACCCCGTGTCGAAATGATGCTTCGCCTCGGTGTACCTTCCTTCCCTGTCGAAATCATGCTTCGCCTTGGAATCAAGTGAACCAACAAGCTCTGCGCCGGAATCATGCTCCGTCTCATAAAGTACCCCGTGTCGAAATCATGCTTCGCCTCGGAGTATTTGCCTTCCCTGTCGGAATTATGCTTCGCCTGGGAATCAACCTCTGCATCAAAATTATGCTTCGGTCAGAATGTCTGCTGCTCATCGGAATGATGCTCCGACCCTTGGAATCATGCTCCACCCTTCGGAATGATGCTCCGAATCCTGGAATTATGCTCCGCTCTTCGGAATGATGCTCCGATCCCTGGAATTATGCTCCGCTCATCGGAATGATGCTCCGATCCTTGGAATCATGCTCCGCAAATTGGAATGATGCTCCGATCCTTGGAATGATGCTCCGCAAATCGGAATGATGCTTCGAATCCTGGAATTATGCTCCGCTCATCGGAATGATGCTCCGATCCTTGGAATCATGCTCCGCTCTTCGGAATGATGCTCCGACCCTTGGAATCATGCTCCACCCTTCGGAATGATGCTCCGAACCCCTGGAATCATGCTCCGCCCTTCGGAATGATGCTCCGAACCCCTGGAATCATGCTCCGCTCTTCAGAATGATGCTCCGACCCTTGGAATCATGCTCCACCCTTCAGAATGATGCTCCGAATCCTGGAATTATGCTCCGCTCTTCGGAATGATGCTCCGATCCCTGGAATATGCTCCGCTCATCGGAATGATGTCCGATCCTTGGAATCATGCTCCGCAAATTGGAATGATGCTCCGCAAATCGGAATGATGCTCCGAATCCTGGAATTATGCTCCGCTCATCGGAATGATGCTCCGATCCTTAGAATCATGCTCCGCTCTTCGGAATGATGCTCCGACCCTTGGAATCATGCTCCACCCTTCGGAATGATGCTCCGAACCCCTGGAATCATGCTCCGCCTTTCGGAATGATGCTCCGAACCCCTGGAATCATGCTCCGCTCTTCGGAATGATGCTCCAACCCTTGGAATCATGCTCCACCCTTCGGAATGATGCTCCGAACCCCTGGAATCATGCTCCGCTCTTCGGAATGATGCTCCGAACCCCTGGAATCATGCTCCGCTCTTCGGAATGATGCTCCGAATCCTGGAATGATGCTCCGCTCATCGGAATGATGCTCCGATCCCTGGAATCATGCTCCGCCCTTCGGAATGATGCTCCGATCCCTGGAACCATGCTTCGCTCATCGGAATGATGCTCCGATCCTTGGAATGATGCTCCGCTCATCGGAATGACGCTCCGATCCCTGGAATCATGCTTCGCCCTTCGGAATGATGCTCCGATCCCCTGGAATTATGCTCCGCTCATCGGAATGATGCTCCGATCCTTGGAATTATGCTCCGCAAATTGGAATGATGCTCCGCTCATCGGAATGATGCTCCGATCCTTGGAATTATGCTCCGCAAATTGGAATGATGCTCCGCTCATCGGAATGATGCTCCGATCCTTGGAATTATACTCCGCAAATTGGAATGATGCTCCGCTCATCGGAATGATGCTCCGATCCTTGGAATTATGCTCCGTTCTTCGGAAAGATGCTCCGAACTCTGGAATCATGCTCCGCTCTTCGGAAAGATGCTCCGAACTCCGGGATGATGCTCCGCCCCTGGAATGATGTTCTACCTCGAAGTCCAACTTCAAGATCCATCAATTTCATGCACACAACTCAAATGTACGGTGTGCATTTATTGATGGGGGACACTTTGTTGGGGTAAAAATTTACACCCCGGTTGACCGAGTCAAAGTCAAGGTCAACCCCCAAGCTAGGTGGGCCCAAGCCCAGGTCAAGCGGGCCCATGCCTAAGTCGAGCCCGCGGCCAGCCTCCTCATGCCAACAACAAAATCATGTAATAAATAATTTTTATGTAATTTTTTATGCATGAATGTAAACAAAATGGGCATAAAGCCAAATTTTTGTAACCCCATGGCTTATGTGCAAAAGGAAATGGCACATGAGCCATGGGATGGGCAAAATGCCATTTTTGTAAAGCCCAAGGGGCTATATGTAAATATGTAAGCCTATAAAAGGCAACATGATGATGAATAAAGTGATACTTTTCATTCTCTCCACAAAAATTTTAGATCTGAGATCTTTTGTGCCTCCTGCTCCTTCTCCAAGGTTCTAAACCTTCTCATTTCTTTTGAATTAAATCAAGAGTTTTACTCTTTCTTTTCAAAAACTAAGAAGTCTTCCACCACAAAACCCACAAAGGGGAACTTGGATCTACCATTAGATCTCAGAAAGGAGAGATTTTTAGATCTCACATCTCTTGATCATCAAGATCCAG
Organism: Agapanthus africanus; assembly: GCA_030015575.1. Lineage (NCBI taxonomy): Eukaryota > Viridiplantae > Streptophyta > Magnoliopsida > Asparagales > Amaryllidaceae > Agapanthus > Agapanthus africanus. The sequence goes on along the minus strand of JASDDO010000024.1, from coordinate 134,250,216 downwards.
CCAATAGAGGAGGAAGAGGAAGAACCCCTTTCATAAACCAAAACATTTTAGGAGTTTAACTCCATATATTTACATAGATATATAATAAATATTTCCTTTCTGAAGCATAGCTTCTGGTTCTGGGACTAAAAGCCCTTTTGTATCGCCAGCGCCCAGCGCTCGAGCGCAAAACGCCCACGTGCCGACACGTGGCGCGCTTGCGCTCAGGCGCACTGCGCTCGAGCGCAAAGTGCCCACGTGCCGACACGTGGCGCGCTTGCGCTCAGGCGCACTGCGCTCGAGCGCAAAGCGCCCACGTGCCGACACGTGGCGCGCTTGCGCTCAGGCGCACTGCGCTCGAGCGCAAAGCGCCCACATGCCGACACGTGGCGCGCTTGCGCTCAGGCGCACTGCGCTCGAGCGCAAAGCGCCCACATGCCGACACGTGGCGTGCTTGCACTCACGCGCACTGCGCTCGAGCGCAAAATGCCCACGTGCCGACACGCGGCGCGCTTGCGCCTGAGCGCACAACACCTAAGCGCACAGCGCTCAAGGCGCTGGCCCCACGCATCCCTTGGATGCCTTTTCCCCCTATTTTTATGTACATACATATACATATACATATACATATGTATACATATTTACACACACACATATTCCACGACACTGTCCCTGTTAGGAAAAACTCTGCGTGGCTCCCGATATATCCAAAACCCCTTTTCAAAACACAACACACGCACACCGCACATTGAGTTCGCATGACCAGTTTAAACCCGTTAATCGGAGGTTCCCTCGCCCCAAAGACGAGGGGTAATTAACGGCAGCTTAGTCCGCGGCTGTCGGAGATTCGGATCCCCACAATCAATAAACCCCGGCCTACCCTAGGCAGGGGGGATCTGTAGTACGCCTGACAAGCGCGCGCGTATTCCCATCTCAATGGGGTGACGAAAACACCCTACAATCTTCCTCACAGCCTTTGCGCCCATCCTGAAGCCCTAATTTTTAAAAATTTAAAAAATCCCGCTTCGATCCCTATCTTCTTCACCGAGGGCCTCGAAATGGACCTCCTTTCTAATCTTATTCATCCCTTTGAGCTCAAGAGTGATTTTAACATCGCACCAAACGAAGTCCACCGTCGTGTAGAGGACCTTTAGGATGTCCTTACGAGAGCCACAACCAACTCGAACCCTTGCCCTCTCCCTTTCTTTATTCAGCGTTCTCTTGTCGATGTCGAGAACAAAGGTGAATTCGTTGAGCATTTCAGAAAAGGCCTTCGCCTCCCAAAATCTGAACGGGAGGCCCTCCATTAGAATCCAACCTTCATAGGGGCAAACACTTCTCTCAACCCTCTCTTCCTTTCTCCACCGTAAAATTCTGATCCCAAATTTATTAAAACGAATGATCTGGATCTTCGAAATCGAGTCTAAAGATAGAGGGTTGTTGAATTTGATGAGAAAACCTTCGTCGCCCACTCTAACAGTGCAACATACGGTATCGAGATCATTGAAGCTGCTCATAAGGGCATCAAGGATCTCCTCTTTTGTTGGGTGGCTATATAGAACCAGCACAACACCCCATTCTTGAGCCAAATCTCCCTCTCGCTTTTTCATATCTTCTGTCATGGAGATTGCCGCTAGTTGGCCATGCCAAGCCAATCGTGGCAGCAGGGTTGTCCTTTTCTCCGGGCATTGGAACAACCGATGACCAGCTTTGTGGCAAAAGAAGCATATATCCCCAGTCTTACAAGTGGCTCTAGTATGGCCATATTCGCCACAGCCGTAACAATGGTTATCACCAATAGATTTCCTTTTGAAAGGTATATCGCCCCCTATAGCTTTTCCCCACCTTCCCGCTGCGGTGTAATCTCTTCAGCTTAGCCTTGGATTGCACCCTAATCCGGCCCTCGTCATCAGTGATCTTTTCTTTCCCAAGTGTGAGTATATTCTTCGTCGGAGCTCTTGCAGACCTTCTCTCGTCAGCTAGACGACGCTGGTACTCATCCTGCCCAATCACGTTCTTGCCCTTGTCCATGATAAGGTTACCCGAAGAAGTTCTCTTATTTCTAACTGGGGGCTCCAAGTTATGAGGCCTAGAAGCTCCCCCACTAGAGTTAAGATAGCCAACCCCCACAGTTGCTTTACCCTATCTTGCGAGGGCAACACCCTGAGTCGGCGGCGTACCTGGCCTCGTAGCCCCCCGGCTATTTTACCAAGGTCCCGACAACCTGTCTCCATCGGCCCTCGATGGGCTCCGGCCTCGAATTTTGTTTTGGTGTTTGTTGGAACGCCCGATTCGCTCACTCAATTATGACGTGATGGGATCGAGACCATAAGATCGAAGTCAAGCTTTTTGGTAAGACTTCGGTTAATGCCGTCATATCATGTTATTCATGCCTTTTTATTACTCTTTCACTCAAACCTATCCTGGCTTTCATAATTTTCTTCAACCTGCAGCTCCTAGTTTTGTATAGTATTCTAACAAACACAAACATTCATCTTCTATATTTCACTATTACTTAAATACATTTTACTTCTCATGCATGAGTTTCAACTCTTGCTGTTTTACTTTGGTGGAAACAAATAGGCCCTAATAAGTTGATATAAAGTCATCTAGTCATTTGCTAGAAGCAAGCAGTTCAAAGCATTTTTCTTCTGAATATTCCATAAACAAGACCATATCGCTTTGCTAGATACAGGGGCAGACCCACTTAAGGGCAGCGTGGGGCCATGGTTGGCCCTATCCTATTTTGAAAAATAAACACATATATATGTATATATATTGATGTGTACATATATCATTATATAGATATAAATAAAAATGCAAAGATAAGGATGGCCTAGTGATCTTAGGCGCTAGCCTTAAGCTCTAGTTTCTAAGAGGGGCGTGAGTTCAACTCCTACTTGAGAAATAATTTTTTTTTTGGAATTAAATTATTCTCACGCTATTCAAAACTCCATCACAATATTGCTTTCTCTTACCCTGCCGTTTTATTTTAACTTCATCAAAAATATAGATAAATAATATAGTAGTTTTTCCATGTTCTATTTTTATAAATGTGTCAGTGACACACACACACACACACACACACACACACACATATATATATAGTTCCACTAGGATCCTACCGGAAGGATTTGGAAACAAATCCTTCCCGCTTTTTCAATATTAGATTAACTTTGAGATTTGTGCATTCAATTATATTATGTTTGGTAATACATGAAAGCTTTTATTCATAATTGTTAGCACACATCCCATCCTTGTCTACCGCCGAAAACTGGACTGAGACGTTGGAAACGTTTAGTCTGAATTTGGGGGCAGATACTATATGAACTTATCCATCCACCTCTCCGAAAATGCCAAGTTGATTTATGGCACCGTATATCAGAGATTTTGATAGATGTGACCGATGTAGCAGACTTATTAGATTCTCCCTCATTTGTGAGGGGTTTTTGATTGTAGGGACGCTCTTCCCTGCAAGCGCAAACCCCTGCAGTTAATTACGTTATCAGGTTGCGATAACTACTTTCATCTGCTCCTGGCAGATCACTTCGTATCGTATTATATTTGTTTATATGCGGTTGCCCTTGGATTGTGTATGGATACTAATATATATCATCACCTGTAGGTCGCGAATTGGTCCAAATCCGTATATTAGATTTGGGGTTTTGAACTTAGAACGCGGATCTCATATAAATGAGGTCCATTAGTTCACGGAATTGTAACGACTCTGAAATCACTGTACAGAAATTTTCTTGTTATTGTACAGAAAAGAGTATTACAGCCTATGTAAGAGTTAAAAGTTATTTTTGTTAAATAAAAGCAAGAAACATCTTGTATCTCGCTGGTAAAGCCAATGCACTGTTGTGACATAGCATGTGTGTTTGATTCGCATCAGACACAATTATTTTTTTCAGATTATTCTTTTTTAATTTTTGGAAGCCCAAGAGTTGTACTTGCAATAAACGGAGAAATGAAAAGTTTCAGAAAAATCAAACAGGCGCAATGAGGTGTACACACCCGAATTGACACATGGCACGAATCTCGAGGCGATTGCCTCAATCTCGATCGCCCATTTCCTTCAAAAGGCCGGCGTCGACGGTTGGGATGAGCCCAATTGGATCCGTGCTTTGCACACACACCCTTTTGACTCCGCTTAACTCCCCTGCACTGTTTGATTTCCCTGCAATCAAACAGAGACCCTTCATTTCACCATTTAACACATTTTTAATACTTTTTAATCCAAAATTTTAATTTCCAAACCCTAATTCTCCACTATAAATACCACCTCATGCCCTAGCTTTCCTCTATTCTGAAAATTTCTAGCAAAATCACCTCAAAAGTTCCTAAGTGCAAGTGGAGTTAGCAACCAAGCTTCTTCCGTCGAAGATCGAAGCCGTTTTCGGAGCTCCCGCAACGCTACGAAGCCCCCTCCCTTCTTCCTTACCTTTTTCTCGGTATTACTATAGGGTGTTTTTCATCACCCTATTGAGATGGGAATACGCGTCGCTTGTCAGGCGTACTGCAGATTTCTCCTGTCGAAGGTAGGGTAGGGTTTATTGATTGTTAGGATCCGAATCTCCGACGGCCGCGGACTAAGCTGCCGTTAATTACCCCTCACCTTTGGAGCAAAAGAACCTCCGATTGACGGGTCAAATTGGTAATGTGAACTCAATGTGTAATGTGCGTGTGTTGTGTTTTGAGGGGTCTTGGGTATATCGAGGGCCTCGCAGAGTTTACGAGGACAGTGTTGTGGAGTGTGTATATATAAAAAAAGGAAAATAGCGTCCAAAGGACGTGTGGGCGCCAGTGCCTCACGAGCCAAGCACGCGGGCGCTGGGCGCCTTACGCGCTTGGCACGCGCACGCTGGGTGCCTCACGCGCTTGGCACGCGGGCGTTAGGCGCTGGGCGCCTCACGGGCTTGGCATGCCGGCGCTGGGCCTCACGCGCTTGGCACGCGAGCGCTGGGCGCCGGCAGGAAAAGGGGGCTTAACCCTCTATACTGGGAGTTGTACTCCCAATTGACTTTTAGAGTTAAACTCCTAAAAAGGACAAAGGGGCTTAGCCCCTGCACTGGGATTAGTACTCCCAATTAACTTTTGGAGTTAAACTCCTAAAAAGAAAGCCCTTTTTCCTTTCATTTTTTGTGTTTGGAGTTAAACTCCCAAGAGATTTTCGAAGATGATGAAAAGGGGCCCCTTTCTTCTTCCTTGAGCCCTAGATCTTCTCTTGAACCTTGGATCTTCCCAAATTGGGGTTTTGGAGATGGGTCTTCTTTTTCCTCCTCTTTATTGGCTCGATCTTAGAGAAAAATTGGGTGAGACTTAAAAATCACCCCTTTTGGGGATTTGATGGGAGATCTGAGCTCCCCTTCAAGAGTTTTATGATGAAAAACTGTTTCTTTTTGGAAAAGGAAGAGTTAAACTCTTGATTTCAAAAAAGAGAAAAAGGTTTAGAACCTTGAGGAAGGAGAAGGCGGCACAGAAATCCTAAGTTTTTGAGAGAGAGAAAGTTGTTTGATTTTTTCATCATGTTTGCCTTTATAGGCTACACGCTTTACATATAGCCCCTTGGGCTTTGCCAAATGGCACTTGTGCCACCCCATGCCTTATGTGCTTATCTCTTTTTGCACATAAGCTATGGGGTTTACAAAATTTTGGCTTTTTTTCCCATTTTACATACATTTATTTCTAAAAAAGAATTACATTAAACTAATTCATGGCTTCATTCTTTTTGTCACGAGGCCGGTCCCTTCCATGCTCGGTCTTGACCTGGGCTTGGGCCCACTTGGCTTGGGGTTGACTTTGATTTCAATTTGGTCAACCGGGGTGTAATTTTTGACCCCAACAATTACCAAGTCGTAAGTCCCCCTCACCTCTTCTTCTTTTCACATCAATTTATCTCCTAAATAGATATCGGTAAAGTGGAGTTACTTCCGATACATTTTCTTTTTAAACTTTAAACTCCATTTTCCTTTACACTTTGGTCAAACTAATATTACCACCTGTAACAACCGAGTTCATTTATACCAATTCCAGTTTCCGTATTTACTTATTTGTGGTATTTTCTTGATTTAACGGGTTTTGGGTGCGAATGGTATTTTTACATTTTACTTTGCATTCGACCCGACCCGCTTGCTTGAGTTTGTTTGATTTATATTTATGGATTATCCTGATGTGTTACGTAGACGGGTGCATTTTCATGTTTAGTACATACTGGCATTTCATCTGACATCGCACATTTTATCATATAACATTTTAGGGTCATATAAAATAAATTAAAATTGCATTTCATAGTCTGCATGATACCCTTAACCCCATGGTAGCGTCCGCGCACCTTATTATCGTCCCGTTCAGTGAAACGGACGTGTTTGGATAGCTACGCGCACGTACGTGCATCCGTTCTTGGGGGTATGCTTTTTCGTTACCTAATCATTCATTTCAAATTATGGAAGTTGCATATAATTTTCGTATTTTAAATCTAAATTTTTATACCAGACCCGGACGTGTTTTGGAGTAAATTTGTATTTGCCAAAATCTCAAAACAGACTAATATTATATAAATATATTTTTCTAACTATTTTATATGTTACATTTAAATTTTTTTATATAACTAAATTATTATTATTTTTATTCTAATCCTAACAGTTTTGATCTCTCTCTCTCTCTTCCTAACAGTTCTGATCTCTCCCCTCACCCGTTCTTTCTCCTCTCTCTCTATTACTTTATATAATATTAATTCTTTTAATATTTTTGATATATTAAATCCTAACTAACTGCACTCTCTTTCTCTCTCTCTCAGCCCTCTCTCTCTCCCCGCACTCAGTCTCTCTCTCTCCTCACAAACAAACAAATTTCTTTCTCCTAACTGTTCATCCTTCTCTTTCTCTCTCCTCTCGATCTTTCTTTCACTCTTTCTCTCTCTCCCTAACTCTCTCTCTCACCTCTCGCATCTTTCTTTCTGTCTCTCTCTCCAATCTCTCTCTCTCCCCTGCATATATATAGATATATATATATATATATATATATACACATTTAATTTTACCCTAAATGTTTCAGCCTCTCTTCTTCTTCCTCCCGTCTCCTTCTTTCTTTTATTTTCCCGCCGCCTTCCTCGTCGCTCGAACCCACGCCGCGCTCGCCCCTCGCCACCGTCGATGATTCCTCGTCCACACCCATGTTCTCTATCTCTCTTCTTTTTCTTTCGTCGTCTTTCCCGCCTTCGAACCCACTGCAACCCCACGTACCCATCTCCGTCAACTTCGCCCTCACCGGAAAACCCGTCGGCGTCATCACCCTTTCTTTCCTCGCCTCTGTCCCAATACCATATCACTAAGCCAGAGCAAACCCTAGTTCCCTCTACTTCTCTTCTTCATTCTTCTCTTTCTTTCTTTCTTGATCTTGGTTTTTCCGTTCTCTGCCGGATCTGTGCTAGCCGCCGCTGATCCGGGCGACCCTGTGGACGTCCCCTACTTGCGTGGTTACTTTCTTACCGTGCCTGGACTTGTCCCGTGTGCGCATGTGGTTATTGCGACATTTGCCGACGTCGGACGTGCCGTGCGTATCCGTATCGCGATCCATCGAGGCAAGTAAAACTTGCTACATGCTATGTATATTATTTCATATTTATTTAGATATATATTAACCATGTTGTTTGAATTTAGTACCCTATATTACATTTTACCATTCAATGTCCCGTTTATATCATTTTAGAGTTAAACATGAAAACATACCTTGTTGCATGTTAGATTACAATGAGTTGTAACCACGTCTATATTTATATCACATAGTGCTTGGTTGCATAGCCCATAATACCATTTTAATAATTTATAACCTTTCGAACACCCGTTTGCATCCATCTCGTCTAGTATACATATTATTGCATCCAATGATCACTTGAATGTATAACATTGAAATATTAACATTCCACGTTTGATAAGTTGTATTTTAATTAGTATTGGAACTATAACCCTAACTCTAATCGATAACCGTGCATCCATATATTTTAATCTGTACCTATTTGCATACCACATTACCATGTTCCATTTTATTGTTCCATTAGTACCCTATACTTGTTTTGTATACCCCTGCTTATTTATAGTTTGATTGTGAGCACCCACATGACATTTTGTGCACCCCTGACATGACTTGTTACACCTACTACTTGACACGACATGGTACCGTGCACCTCTTGACATGACATGATACCTATATACTACCTGACTTGACCTGATGTACCATGGCTTTACCTATTACCTGATCTTGTTACTAATTCCAACAAACCTGACCGGTTGTCCCTACGGACATTCCCTGTTGTCTATCCAGACAAACCTTTACCTGCTGATCCTGTGTTGGCATTAGCTCTAGATTTATCAATACCTGACTTGAATACATAACTTGGGGGTATGGAGAAATCAATGATGAAACCTGACTTGTAACTCGACGGTTCGATACCTTTACTGATCAGTTTTAGAGGCTAGGCCAGCCTTGGGATGCTGCTGCTGACATCATCCATCTTTACCCACTACCTTTTAGAGGCTAGGCCAGCCTTGGGATGATGCCGTTGACATCATTCATCGTTACCCCTTTTCCTTTTAGTGCCTAGCAGCATGTCTCGGTTTCAGCCCGAGAATCTTCACCGTGATCCCGGGCACGCACGGGATACTATTGAGTTACATCGATGATTCATCAAATTGATTTCAAAGACTTGAGAGTAGATAACCCAGTAGACCAGTTTAGAATACTCACTGCACATCACCTATGCCTTACCCTTCACTGTCACTTATATTACTGTTATACATGTTTTACTGTTCATACACATACCTGTATGTCTTGCTACCCCTGTTTATTTTGTTGCTTGATATTATGACGCACTGACGTCTGGGTTTTGCATGGCCCAGATCCTCTACCTTTGTTGTAGACTGATCAGGAGTACTGCCGCTATTAGACCGAGCAGTGAGGATCCTGTTGGTATCTAGATTTACTTTCCAGGTGTTTAGTTTATTGGATCTTTTGCTTCCGCATATTATTATTTCTTGACTCATTTATTCTGGCTCATGGACATGTACTAGATAGTTTAGTTTACTTTCTTGTTCTTGATATCTCTACAGCCGTAATGTGACTGTGGAAGGATATTTTCCTATCCACAGATAGCATGGTTGGCTATGTCACGTGCCTATCTTAGGGTACTCTGGGAAGCGGGGTATGGCATGGTTTGTTTGGTATCAGAGCCATAGGATTTAGGTTAATCAGGTTTGATTCTTTTGTAGTTAGGTATTGGACCCAATACACGAATCAGAAAATCCGTAATTAGGAGCATGTCCTGCCACCTTGTTATCGTGATTCTTGAATCATATCCTTCTCTTGATCCTTGTCTTGACGATATGCAAACGACTTTGCATCTCGGCTTGAAACCTTTTGGTTTCCTATTGTTTCTCCCTGTTCTTTGATTCTGATACTAGGATTTGGGCGACTTGAGTGGAGTTATGTAATTGTACCCATGAACTGCGGTACTCTATTTAAGTAACTTGGAGTCCTGTCTTGATTCACTTCTTTGTTCCATGGTCGTTATATTACCTTGCTTCCCTTGCTTTCCAGTTCATGTTTTATCGCAAGCTTGAATCCTATTTATCGTGCTTATCTTCTTCAGTGTTTGGCTTCAGGTGAAATCGTTTCTGGTATCCTACTTGTGCATGCCCTTCCCGCATTAGAATTACCCAATTCTGGTGCATCCTTTTGTTTTGTTGTTGTCTTGGGAATGGATTTTCTCGGCACTTTCCACGCTCACATTGATTGTAGGGCAAAGAAAGTGATTTTCCAGATTCCCGGACATCCGGAGTTTGTCTTGACTGGAGGAAGCAGTTCTGTCGGGCCAGTCGAGGTTAGGGCTAGGACGACAAATAATGTTCTTTCGTCGATGGAAGTTGATAAGGATGAAGCGCCAGCTGTTGTTCGAGATTTCATGGACGTGTTCGAGAACATCTCGGGTTTACCGCCAAAACGAGATGTGGAGTTCGCGATCGATCTTGTTCCTGGTGCAGCGCCAATCTCAAAGGCGTACTATCCGACGGCACCAGTGGATTTAGAAGAAGTCAAGAATCAGGTTACCGAATTGCTTGAGAAGGGTTGGATTCGCAGCAGCAATTTACCTTGGGAAGCTCCAGTTCTTCTAGTAAAGAAGAAGATGTCACAAGGAGGATGTGCATCGATTATCGATAATTAAACCGGGTGACTATTAAGAACAAGTACCCGATCCCTCGCATTGGAGAATTGTTCGAGCAGCTTAGTAGATCGAGGGTATTCTCGAAGCTGGATTTGTGGTCCGGATATCATCAGGTCCGAGTTAAATTAGAAGATATTTGCAAGACTGTGTTCCGAACTCGATATGTACATTAGAGTATTTAGTAATGCCATTCGGAGTCACGAATGCACCGGCGATATTTATGGACTTGATGAACCGAATCTTTTCACCGTTCTTGGACCAGTCTATGATGGTGTTCATCGATGATATTCTGGTCTACTCGAGGAGTATTGACGAGCATGCGGACTACTTGAAGATCGCACTGCAGACATTGAGGCAAGAAAGATTATATGCGAAGATGAGAAAGTACAAGTGTTGGCTTGAAGAAGTGAAGTTTTTGGGGCATGTCGTGTCCGGAGATGGAATCGCCGTTGATCCCGAAAAGATTACAGCAGTTCGAGATTGGCCGATTCCGAAGAACGTAGTAGAGATCAGAAGTTTTCTTGGACTTGCCGGCTATTACAGAAGGTTCGTAGAGAATTCTGCTCGTTTGGCTGAGCCTCTGACCAAGCTTACGTGCAAGGAAGTACCATTTGTGTGGACGGATAGGTGTGCGTCATCTTTTGAGGCGTTGAAATAGAGATTGATAACCGCTCCTATTCTGACCGTGCCAGACAGTTCCGGAGGATTGGTGATTCACAGCGACGCATATGGGAAAGGATTAGGATGTGTTTTGATGCAGCATGGGAAGGTTATAGCGTACGCATCGAGACAGTTGAAGACCCATGAGAAGAATTACCTAACTCATGATTTGGAGCTTGCAGCAGTGTTTTTCGCTTTGAAGATTTGGAGACACTACTTATTGGGCGAAAGGGTCGAAGTATTCACCGATCACAAAAGCCTAAAGTACGTGTTTACACAGAAAGAGCTTAACATGAGGCAGCGTAGATGGTTGGAGCTGATGGCTGATTACGATCATGATCTTAAGTACCATCCGGGGAAAGTTAATGTCGTGACGGATGCGCTTAGTCGGTTGCCAGCAATTCGGATGTTGACTGCACAGAAGGAGCTTATCGAAGATTTTTGGAGATTCGAGTTGGAGATCGTGCTACCGCGTTCTTCAAGACAGTTGATGCAGCTGCAAGTACAGTCGTCATTGATCGAGATTATTAAAGCAGCGCAGCCACAGGACCCAAGATTGCAAAGGTTTCGAGAACAGGTTGAAGCTGGACTTCGAACGGACTTGTTGATTCATGAAAATGGTTCGTTGCGATATGGTAGCCATTTGTGTGTGCCGAAAGGGGACATTAGTGAAGAGGTTATGAAGGAGGCACACAGTTTCGCGTATTCCATACATCCAGGAGGCATGAAGATGTACCGTGATCTACGACAGCATTTTGGTGGGAAGGCATGAAACGGGAGATTGCTCGCTTTGTAGCAAAGTGTTTAGTGTGTCAGCAAGTTAAGGCTGAACATCAAAGGGTTGCCGGTTTATTGCAACCACTTCCGATTCCTCAATGGAAGTGGGAACATATAACCATGGATTTCATGACAGCTTTACCGCGGAGTTCAGAGGGCAACAATGCAGTTTGGGTGATTGTTGATCGATAGACCGAGGCAGCTCACTTCATACCATTTCGAGTTGGTCAATCAACAGAAACTTTGGAAGAACGGTATATGCAGGAGATTGTAAGATTGCATGGAGTACCGATGAGCATCGTGTCCGACCGTGACACTCGTTTCTTATCACACTTTTGGAGGAGCTTACAGGAAAGTTTGGGGACTCAATTGAAGTTTAGCACAGCTTATCATCCTCAAATAGATGGCCAGTCGGAGAGAACAATCCAAACTCTTGAAGACATGTTGAGAGCTTGCATGTTAGACTTCAAGGGTTCATTGGAGGATCATCTACACTTGGTGGAGTTTTCTTACAACAACAGTTTTCATGCGACTATTCATATGGCTCCATTCAAAGTATTATATGGTCGCAAGTGTCGTTCACCTGTCTGTTGGGACGATGTTGGAGAACGAAAATTGTTGGGACCGGATTTGATCGTGCATACAGTGGAGAAAGTTAACACTATCCGGAATCATATGAAAGCAGCACAAGACTGACAGAAGAGTTGGGCAGATATATCAAGAAGACCTCTAGAGTTCGCCGTTGGTGATTTGGTATTCTTGAAAATATTACCGACTAGAGAGGTGATTCGTTTCGGAAGTCGAGAAAAGCTTAGTCATCGATTCGTTGGACCTTTTGAGATTGTGGAGCGTGTTGGAGAAGTAGCATACCGTTTGGCATTACCGCAAACCTTGGCGAATGTTCATGACGTGTTTCACGTATCTCAGCTCCGTAAGTATGTTCGAGATGAAACACATGTGTTGGATCATTCGGAGCTGACTGTACGAGAAGATTTGACGTTTGAGGAGCGACCGATGTCGATTGTGGATCGAAGAGAGAAGGTTCTTAAGAACAAAGTTATCCCTTTTGTACTTGCTTCTTGGGAAAATCGCTCACATGGAGAATCAACTTGGAAACGAGAAGATGAAATCCGGCAGAAGTTTCCACATCTATTCTTGTATTTTCTTGATTGTTTATCCTTTCTTTTTCTTGGAATTTCGAGGACGAAATTCTTTTTGTAGTTGGGAATAATGTAACAACCGAGTTCATTTATACCAATTCCAGTTCCCGTATTTACTTATTTGTGGTATTTTCTTGATTTAACGGGTTTTGGGTGCGAATGGTATTTTTACATTTTACTTTGCATTCGACCCGACCCGCTTGCTTGAGTTTGTTTGATTTATATTTATGGATTATGCTGATGTGTTACGTAGACTAGTGCATTTTCATGTTTAGTACATACTGGCATTTCATCTGACATCGCACATTTTATCATATAACATTTTAGGGTCATATAAAATAAATTAAAATTGCATTTCATAACCTGCATGATACCCATAACCCCATGGTAGCGTCCGCGCACCTTGTTCTCGTCCCGTTCAGTGAAACAGACGTGTTTGGATAGCTACGCGCACGTACGTGCATCCGTTCTTGGGGGTATGCTTTTTCGTTACCTAATCATTCATTTCAAATTTTGGAAGTTGCATATAATTTTCGTATTTTAAATCTAAATTTTTAGACCCGACCCGGACGTGTTTTGAAGTAAATTTGTATTTGCCAAAATCTCAAAACGTACTAATATTATATAAATATATTTTTCTAACTGTTTTATATGTTACATTTAAAAAAATTTATATAACTAAATTATTATTATTTTTATTCTAATCCTAACGGTTTTGATATATCTCTCTCTCTTCCTATCAGTTCTGATCTCTCCCCTCACCCGTTCTCTCTCCTCTCTCTCTATTACTTTATATAATATTAATTCTTTTAATATTTTTGATATATTAAATCCTAACTAACTGCACTCTCTTTCTCTCTCTCTCAGCCCTCTCTCTCAGCCCTCTCTCTCCTCACAAACAAACAAATTTCTTTCTCCTAACTGTTCATCCTTCTCTTTCTCTCTCCTCTCGATCTCTCTTTCTCTCTTTCTCTCTCTCCCTATCTCTCTCTCTCACCTCTCGCATCTTTCTTTTTTCTTCTCTCTCCAATCTCTCTCTCTCTCTCTCTTGCATATATATATATATATATACACACACACACACACACACACACATTTAATTATACCCTAAATGTTTCAGCCTCTCTTCTTCTTCCTCCCGTCTCCTTCTTTCTTTTATTTTCCCGCCGCCTTCCTCGTCGCTCGAACCCACGCCGCGCTCGCCACTCGCCACCACCGATGATTCCTCATCCTCACCCATGTTCTCTCTCTCTCTCTCTTCTTTTTCTTTCGTAGTCTTTCCCGCCTTCGAACCCACTGCAACCCCGCGTACCCATCTCCGTCAACTTCGCCCTCGCCGGAAAACCCGTCGGCGTCATCACCTTTTCTTTCCTCGCCTCTGTCCCAATACCAGATCACTAAGCCAGAGCAAACCCTAGTTCCCTCTACTTCTCTTCTTCATTCTTCTATTTCTTTCTTTCTTGATCTTGGTTTTTCCGTTATCTGCCGGAGCCGTGCTCGCCGCCGCTGATCCGGGCGATCCTGTAGACGTCCCCTACTTGCGTGGTTACTTTCTTACCATGCCTGGACTTGTCCCGTGTGCGCGTTTGGTTATTGCGACATTTGCCAACGTCGGACGTGCCGTGTGTATCCGTATCACGATCCATCGAGGCAAGTAAAACTTGATACATGCTATTTATATTATTTCATATTTATTTAGATATATATTAAACATGTTGTTTGAATTTAGTACCCTATATTACATTTTACCATTCAATGTCACGTTTATATCATTTTAGAGTTAAACATGAAAACATACCTTGTTGCATGTTAGATTACAATGAGTTGTAACCACGTCCATATTTATATCACATAGTGCTTGGTTGCATGGCCCATAATACCATTTTAATAATTTATAACCTTTCGAACACCCGTTTGCATCCATCTCGTCTAGTATACATATTATTGCATCCAATGATCACTTGAATGTATAACATTGAAATATTAGCATTCCACGTTTGATAAGTTGTATTTTAATTAGTATTGGAACTATAACCCAAACTCTAATCGATAACCATGCATCCTGTCACGCCCCGCTTCCCAGAGTACGCTAAAAATGGGCACGTGACATAGCCAACCATGCCACCTGTGGGTAGGAAGTATCCATCCACAGTCACATTACGGTTGTAGAGATATCAAGAACAAAATAAAACTATCTAAAACATGTCCATAATCCAAGATAACATGAGTCAAGAATAAATAAATGCGGAAGCGAAAGATCCAATACAAAATAACTGGAATGTATGTCCCATAATGCGGGCTCACATCAGGAATAAAATGCAGTAAAGAAAAGCCAACTACTGCTAACACTCACAGCTCAGCCTGTCGGCTGAAGTACTCCTGCTCGGGCTGCGACAGCGGTACAGAATCTGGGCCATGCAAAACCCAGACGTCAGCGCGTCAAGTCATCAAGTAATAACATAATAAACAGGCAATGCGAATATAACCATGAATAAAGCAAGGGTAACAATAATATGAATCAGAGCAGTACAGGGTAGTGTGCAGTGGGTAAACTGGACTGTTCTATCAGGTTCTCTATTCTAAAGTTTTTGAAACCAAATTGATGAATCATCGATGTAACTCAATAGTATCCCGTACATACCCGGGACCACGGCCTCAATATTATCGGGCTGAAACCGAGACATGCCGCTAGGCACCAAACAGGAATGTGTACACTCAATAGTATCCCGTACATACCCGGGACCACGGCCACAATATTCTCGGCTGAAACCGAGACATGCCGCTAGGCACCAAACAGGAATGTGTACACTCAGAACAGGTAGTGAACTGTCGAGTTACAAGTCAGGTTTCACCTTTGATTTTCCCATACCCCCAAGTTATATGTGTATGTCAAGTCAGGTATCCCGTAGTCAAGAAACTAATGCCAACACAGGATCAGGTAAACAGGTTTGTCTGGATAGACAACAGGAACGGTCCATGAAGACTACATGTCAGGTTTGTTGGCATTAGACACAAGATCAGGTAACGGATCAGGTCATGGTACATCAAGTCAAGTCAAGCAGTGTACGGTACCATGTCGGGTCAATCAATATGCATGTAGCAAGTCAGGTCAAAATGTAAACGATAGCATAGGTGTGCTCACAATCAGTTATATAATCAAGCATGGTTATCAACAACATGGTATAAGTAATGAATTAAGCAAAAGGCAGATTCATTCGAATTGCAATACAGTTATCAATTGTGTCACAGAGATGATTTCAACATTATAAGAATGCAGTAAAACAATTATAGCCGTTTAATCATGTTATCAAGTTAAGATCTCATGGATGCAATGATATCTACATATATAGGTTCCAAGTTTGAAAGATAAAATGTTATATAACAATATTGAACATGAAAAAGAGAAATGATCGTACCAAAGTTAAATTTATCGGTTTAGGGTGTCATTAATATATGTGTAAATATTGTTTAGCATGTAGTAAGGGGTACTTGCCTCGACGGGTCGCGAACCGGGAATACGGAACGATAAACGTCGGCGGGGAAAACTCGCGACGGGCGCACGGTTCACGGAATGAACCCAAACGACGAACAGTGGAACCACACGGGTCGGGGTACCTCGCTAGAACGTCGGGACGCGTCGCCGGCACGGCCGGATTCCGGCCAAGAACAGAACAGTGAATGATCAAGTTTGCAACAAGAAAAGAAAGAAAACTAAAGAAGAAAGGAAGAAGGGTGGAGAAGGGAAGGATACTCACTGTGGATTGAAGGGGGTCGTGATGGTCGACGGCGTCGACGGGGCTCCGGCGGACCACCTGCAGTGAACAACGGCTAAACACGGAACGGGGAAAGAGAATTGGCGAAACGAGGGAGGAAGGAAGGAGAAAGAAGGAGAGGAGAAGAAGATAATTACCGAGGGGGTTGCACGAGGTCGGGGGCGGATTGAGATCGCCGGCGGCGACTCCGGCGGCGCAGACGCGTGCAGGGGGTTGCTGGTGGCCGCGGCGCTGGTGCAGGGTGCACAAGAAGAAGGGAGAAGGAGGTGGGAGGTGCGGTGGATCGGTCGAGGGCGAGGAGGCCGGTGGTGGTGGCGTCGGCGTTAGGGCTGCGGCGGCGACGGGGTGCGCGGCTAGGGTTCGCTGGGGGTTGGGTTTACGTGATGAAGAAAGAATATATGAGTGAGAGAGAGAGAGATATGGGGGAAAGAGAGATAGAGATACGGGAGAGAGAGAGAGAGAGAGAGAGAAGAGATATAGAGAGAGGAGAGAGATAGAGAGACGGGGGAGAGAGAGGGTAATGAGGTGGGGCCCATGGGATAAAATGGGGATTGTGATTGGCTGAGGATGATTTAGATTTAAAGGATTTTAAGGAACAGTAAAATTTATATGGTTAAACAATTATATACGATGGTTTATAAAATATTAGAAATTTGGGATTTTGGCGCAAAATAAAACATTTCCAAATTGCGCCTGGGTCGGGTCCAAAAATTTGAAATTGGAATAATAGAATTTTAGGCGGGATCCAAAAGTGAAAATGAAGTATTTTACAATCAAATAGCATACCCCCAAAACGGACACACGTACGTGCGTGTAGCCGTCCAAACTCGCCCGTTTCACTGAACGGGATGAGAACACGATCCACGGACGCTACAACAGGGTTAGGGGTGTCAAGCAGGCCAAGATGAATATTTTTAATTTTATTTTAGATACCCTAAATTGTTATATGCATAATTGAATTAACGGGGTAAAATTATAATAAATAACAATCAAGCAAGATAAATGAAATAAGTGCCATACTACGTTCAAACGGTAACAGAAATTAGTAGCATTGGGCTCGGGTGTTACATTATACCCAACTACAAAAAGAATTTCATCCTCGAAATTCCAAGAATACAAAGATAGATAACTACAAGAAAAGGTGAGGAAACTTCTGCCGGATTTCATCTTCTCGTTCCCAAGTGGACTCTCCATGCGAGCGATTACCCCAAGAAACAAGCACAAGAGGGATCATCTTGTTCTTAAGAACCTTTTCCCTTCGATCCACGATTTCAATCGGTCGCTCCTCAAAAGACAAGTCTTCTCGTAATGTTAACTTCGAATGATCCAATACGTGCGTTTCATATCGAACATACCTTCGTAGTTGAAATACGTGAAACACATCGTGCACATTCGCCAAGGACTGCGGTAACGCCAAACGATACGCTACCTCACCAACACGCCCCAAGATCTTAAGGGTCCAACGAATCGAGGACTAAGCTTTCCTCGACTTCCAAAATGAATCACCCCTCTAGTCGGTGATATCTTCAAGAATACCAAATCACCCACGGCGAACTCTAGAGGTCTTCTTGACGTGTCTGCCCAACTCTTCTGTCGGTCTTGTGCTGCCTTCATATGATTTCTGATAGTGTTAACCTTCTCAACTGTCTGCACAACCAAATCTGGTCCCAATAATATTCGTTCACCGACATCGTCCCAACAACCAGGTGAACGGCATTTACGACCATACAAAGCTTTAAACGGAGCCATCTGGATAGTTGCCTGAAAACTGTTGTTGTAAGAAAACTCCACCAAATGTAGACGATCCTCCCAAGAACCCTTAAAGTCCAACATGCATGCTCTCAACATATCCTCAAGAGTTTGGATCGTTCTCTCCGACTGACCATCAGTTTGAGGATGATAAGCTGTGCTAAACTTCAATCGAGTCCCCAAACTTTCCTGTAAACTCCGCCAAAAGTGTGATAAGAACCGAGTGTCCCGATCGGACACGATGCTCACCGGTATTCCATGCAATCTTACAATCTCCTGCATGTACCGCTCTGCCAAGTCTCTGTTGATTGACCAACCCGGAAAGGAATGAAGTGAGCTGCCTTGGTCAACCGATCAACAATCACCCATACAACATTGTTGCCTTTTGGACTCCGCGGTAAAGCCGTCACGAAATCCATGGTTATATGTTCCCACTTCCACTGAGGAATCGGAAGTGGTTGCAATAAACCAGCAACCCTTTGATGTTCAGCCTTAACTTGCTGACACACCAAGCACTTTGCCACAAAGCGAGCAATCTCCCATTTCATGCCTTCTCACCAGAAATGCTGTCGAATATCTCGGTACATCTTTGTGCCTCCTGGATGTACAGAATAAGCTGAACTGTGTGCCTCCTTCATAAGCTCTTCACGAATATCTCCCTTTGGCACACACAAACGGGTACCATACCTCAACGAACCATCTTCGTGGATCAATAAATCGGTTCGTAGTACGGCCTCAACCTGTCCTCGAAACTTTTGCAGTCTAGGATCCTGCGATTGTGCTGCTTTAATATTCTCGATCAACGATGACTGTACTTGCAGCTGCATCAACTGTCCCGTAGAATGCAGTAGCACAACCTCCAAGTCAAATCTTCGAAAATCTTCAGCAAGCTCCTTCTGCGTAGTTAACACCTGGATTGCTGGTAACCGACTAAGCGCATTCGGCATGACATTAACCTTCCCCGGATGGTATTTAAGATCAAGATCGTAGTCAGCCATCAGCTCCAACCATCTACGCTGCCTCATATTAAGATCTTTTTGTATGAACACGTACTTCAAGCTCTTATGATCAGTAAAAACTTCGACCCTTTCGCCCAAAAGGTAGTGTCTCCAAATCTTCAAGCGAAAATCACAGCCGCAAGTTCCAAGTCATGAGTTGGGTAATTCTTCTCATGGGTCTTTAACTGTCTCGATGCGTACGCTACAACCTTACCATGCTGCATCAGAACACATCCCAGTCTTCTCCCCGATGCGTCGCTGTGAATCACCAATCCTCCGGAATTGTCCGGCACGGTCAGAATAGGGGCGGTTATCAACTTCTGTTTCAACGTCTCAAAAGCTAACGCACATTTGTCCGTCCATACAAAAGGTACCTCCTTGCGCGTAAGCTTGGTTAACGGCTCCGCCAGACGAGCAAAGTTCTCCACAAATTTTCTGTAATACCCGGTGAGTCCAAGAAAACTTCTTATCTCCGCAACATTCTTTGGAATCGGCCAATCTCGAACTGCCGCAATCTTTTCTGGGTCGACGGCAATTCCATCGCCAGACACAACATGCCCCAAAAACTTTACTTCTTCCAGCCAAAACTCGCACTTACTCATCTTCGCATATAACTTCTCCTGTCTCAACGTCTGCAATGCGACCTTCAAATGTTTAGCATGCTCTTCAAAACTCTTCGAGTAAACCAGGATATCGTCAATGAAAACCATGATAAACTGGTCCAAGAACGGTGAAAAGATTCGGTTCATCAAGTCCATGAATACTGCCGGCGCATTCGTTACTCCGAAGGGCATCACTAAGTGTTCGTAATGTCCATACCGAGTTCGGAACGCTGTCTTGCAAATATCTTCTGCTTTCACTCGGACCTGATGATATCTGGATCGCAAATCCAGCTTCGAGAATACCCTCACGCCACTAAGCTGCTCGAAAAGTTCGCCAATGCGAGGGATCGGGTACTTGTTCTTAATAGTCACCCGGTTTAATTCTCGATAGTCGATGCACATCCTTCTTGTGCTATCCTTCTTCTTTACTAGAAGAACTGGAGTTCCCCAAGGCGAGTTACTGCTTCGAATCCAACCCTTCTCAAGCAAATCAGCAACCTGTTTCTTGACTTCTTCCAACTCTACCGGTGCCATTGGATAATACGCTTTGGATACTGGCGCTGCACCAGGAATAAGATCAATTGCGAACTCCACGTCTCGCTTCGGCGGTAAACCCGATATATCTTCAAACACGTCCATAAAATCACGAACAACAGCCGGCTCTTTACTTTCATCAACTTCCAGTGCTGCAAGAATATTGTTTGTCGGCCTAGCCCTAAACTCGACTGGCCCGACAGAACTGCTTCCTCCGGTGAAGCTAAACTCGGGATGTCCGGGAATCTGAAAAATTACCTTCCTTGCCCTACAATCAATGTGAGCATGGAAGTGCCAAGAAAATCCATTCCCAAGACGACTTCGTAGCTGCCCATATCAATCACCAAGAAATCTGCAAAAAGCTCCCGTCCGCACACAACAACTGTACAATCTTTACATTCCTTACTAGCTATGATTTTCCCATTCCCAGTGTGTATGTCCCAGAAACTAGACAGGGTCGTGTAGTCAATCGAGTGTGTAGTTAAAAAAAACTTGGATGACATAACACAATGGGATGCACCAGAATCAAATAACGCTAATGCGGGAAAACCATGAACGAGTAGAGTACCTGAAACAACTTCTCCTGACGCCTTAGCTTCTTCAGCTGTCAAGGTAAAAGCTCTAGCCTGATTAGGTCCTCGAGTCAGCTGTTTCTGTCCCTGGAACGGCCTCTGCGGAGGCTTCCGAATAGCATCTCTCGTGCGAAGCTTCGACGGACAAGCACTAACGGCGTGATCTGCCGCTCCACAAACAAAACAGAGTCCCAGCCTTCTTCGACAATCCTTTCGCACATGTCCGTGTACATGGCAGTAGTTACAAATCACGCTCCTTTTCCGATCAACCACAATTGTTTTCTTCATTGGTGCTATGCTGCGTCTGTTCACCGGAACACTTCTACGTACGGACGTTTGGTTCAGTGCAGACGCCGGTTTCAGCTCGGTCTGTCTCTTTAGATTCTCCAGCATTCCCCTTATCACTCTACGCATGGCGGCTTTGTCCACACGTCTTTGGTACATCTTCAAATTCTTACCGGCCATATTCCTGGAATCAAAAATACCCAACATTAGCATGATGATAGATTCAAAATATAGATCAAGGCTAGAACTCCAAGATACTTAAATAGAGTGCCGCATTGAAACTATGCCGTGGTATCATAGCCACAATTACATAACTCCACCCAAGTAGCCTAAGTCATAGAGATAACAAGGAATCAGGTTTCGAGTCGATATGCAAAGGAAGTTTGCACAACGTAAAAGATTTAATCAGGAAGAATGTGATTCAAGAATGGTAAAACGGCAAGGTGGCAGGACATGTTTCCTAAACACGGGTATTCTGATTCGTGTATTGGGTACAATACCCAACTACAAAAGAATCAACCCGACTATCCTATGGCTTTGATACCAAAAGAACCATGTCACGCCCCGCTTCCCAGAGTACGCTAAAAATGGGCACGTGACATAGCCAACCATGCCACATGTGGGTAGGAAGTATCCATCCACAGTCACATTACGGTTGTAGAGATATCAAGAACAAAATAAAACTATCTAAAACATGTCCATAATCCAAGATAACATGAGTCAAGAATAAATAAATGCGGAAGCGAAAGATCCAATACAAAATAACTGGAATGTATGTCCCATAATGCGGGCTCACATCAGGAATAAAATGCAGTAAAGAAAAGCTAACTACTGCTAACACTCACAGCTCAGCCTGTCGGCTGAAGTACTCCTGCTCGGGCTGCGACAGCGGTACAGAATCTGGGCCATGCAAAACCCAGACGTCAGCACGTCAAGTCATCAAGTAATAACATAATAAACAGGCAATGCGAATATAACCATGAATAAAGCAAGGGTAACAATAATATGAATCAGAGCAGTACAGGGTAGTGTGCAGTGGGTAAACTGGACTGTTCTATCAGGTTCTCTATTCTAAAGTCTTTGAAACCAAATTGATGAATCATCGATGTAACTCAATAGTATCCCGTACATACCCGGGACCACGGCCTCAATATTATCGGGCTGAAACCGAGACATGCCGCTAGGCACCAAACAGGAATGTGTACACTCAATAGTATCCCGTACATACCTAGGACCACGGCCACAATATTCTCGGCTGAAACCGAGACATGCCGCTAGGCACCAAACAGGAATGTGTACACTCAGAACAGGTAGTGAACTGTCGAGTTACAAGTCAGGTTTCACCTTTGATTTCCCCATACCCCCAAGTTATATGTGTATGTCAAGTCAGGTATCCCGTAGTCAAGAAACTAATGCCAACACAGGATCAGGTAAACAGGTTTGTCTGGATAGACAACAGGAACGGTCCATGAGGACTACATGTCAGGTTTGTTGGCATTAGACACAAGATCAGGTAACGGATCAGGTCATGGTACCTCAGGTCAAGTCAAGCAGTGTACGGTACCATGTCGGGTCAATCAATATGCATGTAGCAAGTCAGGTCAAAATGTAAACGATAGCATAGGTGTGCTCACAATCAGTTATATAATCAAGCATGGTTATCAACAACATGGTATAAGTAATGAATTAAGCAAAAGGCAGATTCATTCGATTTGCAATACAGTTATCAATTGTGTCACAGAGATGATTTCAACATTATAAGAATGCAGTAAGACAATTATAGCCGTTTAATCATGTTATCAAGTTAAGATTTCATGGATGCAATGATATCTACATATATAGGTTCCAAGTTTGAAAGATAAAATGTTATATAACAATATTGAACATGAAAAAGAGAAATGATCGTACCAAAGTTAAATTTATCGGTTTAGGGTGTCATTAATATATGTGTAAATATTGTTTAGCATGTAGCAAGGGGTACTTGCCTCGACGGGTCGCGAACCGGGAATACGGAACGATAAACGTCGGCGGGGAAAACTCGCGACGGGCGCACGGTTCACGGAATGAACCCAAACGACGAACAGTGGAACCACACGGGTCGGGGTACCTCGCAAGAACGTCGGGACGCGTCGCCGACACGGCCGGATTCCGGCCAAGAACAGAACAGTGAATGATCAAGTTTGCAACAAGAAAAGAAAGAAAACTAAAAAAGAAAGGAAGGAGGGTGGAGAAGGAAAGGATACTCACTGTGGATTGAAGGGGGTCGTGATGGTCGACGGCGTCGACGGGGCTCCGGCGGACCACCTGCAGTGAACAACGGCTAAACACGAAACGTGGAAAGAGAATTGGCGAAACGAGGGAGGAAGGAAGGAGAAAGAAGGAGAGGAGAAGAAGATAATTACCGAGGGGGTTGCACGAGGTCGGGGGCGGATTGAGATCGCCGGCGGCGACTCCGGCGGCGCAGACGCGTGCAGGGGGTTGCTGGTGGCTGCGGCGCTGGTGCAGGGTGCACAGGAAGAAGGGAGAAGGAGGAGGGAGGTGCGGTGGATCGGTCGAGGGTGAGGAGGCCGGTGGTGGTGGCGTCGGCATTAGGGCTGCGGCGGCGACGGGGTGCGCGGCTAGGGTTCGCTGGGGGTTGGGTTTACGTGATGAAGAAAGAATATATGAGTGAGTGAGAGAGAGATATGGGGGGGAGAGAGAGAGAGATACGGGGGGGAGGGAGAGAGAGAGAGAGAGAGAGAGAGGAGAGAGATAGAGAGACGGGGGAGAGAGAGAGATAGAGAGACGGGGGGGAGAGAGGGTAATGAGGTGAGGCCCACGGGATAAAATGGGGATTGTGATTGGCTGAGGATGATTTAGATTTAAAGGATTTTAAGGAACAGTAAAATTTATATGGTTAAACAATTATATACGATGGTTTATAAAATATTAGAAATTTGGGATTTTGGCGCAAAGTAAAACATTTTCAAATTGCGCCCGGGTCGGGTCCAAAAATTTGAAATTGGAATAATAGAATTTTAGGCGGGATCCAAAAGTGAAAATGAAGTATTTTACAATCAAAAAGCATACCCCCAAAACGGATACACGTACGTGCGCGTAGCCGTCCAAACTCGCCCGTTTCACTGAACGGGACGAGAACACGATGCACGGACGCTACAACAGGGTTAGGGGTGTCAAGCAGGCCAAGATGAATATTTTTAATTTTATTTTAGATGCCATAAATTGTTATATGCAGAATTGAATTAACAGGGTAAAATTATAATAAGTAACAATCAAGCAAGATAAATGAAATAAGTGACATACTACGTTCAAACGGTAACAGAAATTAGTAGCATTGGGCTCGGGTGTTACACATCCATATATTTTAATCTGTACCTATTTGCATACCACATTACCATGTTCCATTTTATTGTTCTATTAGTACCCTATACTTGTTTTGTATACCCCTACTTATTTTTAGTTTGATTATGAGCACCCACATGACATTTTGTGCACCCCTGACATGACTTGTTATACCTACTACTTGACACGACATGGTACCGTGCACCTCTTGACATGACATGATACCTATATACTACCTGACTTGACTTGATGTACCATGGCTTTACCTGTTACCTGATCTTGTTACTAATGCCAACAAACCTGACCGGTTGTCCCTACGGACATTCCCTGTTGTCTATCCAGACAAACCTTTACCTGCTGATCCTGTGTTGGCATTAGCTCTAGATTTATCAATACCTGACTTGAATACATAACTTGGGGGTATGGGGAAATCAATGATGAAACCTGAATTGTAACTCGACAGTTCGATACCTTTATTGATCAGTTTTAGAGGCTAGGCCAGCCTTGGGATGCTGCTGCTGACATCATCCATCTTTACCCACTACCTTTTAGAGGCTAGGCCAGCCTTGGGATGATGCCGTTGACATCATTCATCGTTACCCCTTTTCCTTTTAGTGCCTAGCGACATGTCTCGGTTTCAGCCCGAGAATCTTCACCGTGATCCCGGGCTCGCACGGGATACTATTGAGTTACATCGATGATTCATCAAATTGATTTCAAAGATTTGAGAGTAGATAACCCAGTAGACCAGTTTAGAATACTCACTGCACATCACCTGTGCCTTACCCTTCACTGTCACTTATATTACTGTTATACATGTTTTACTGTTCATACACATACCTGTATGTCTTGCTACCTCTGTTTATTTTGTTGCTTGATATTATGACGCACTGACGTCTGGGTTTTGCATGGCTCAGATCCTCTACCTTTGTTGTAGACTGATCAGGAGTACTGCCCCTATTAGACCGAGCAGTAAGGATCCTGTTGGTATCCAGATTTACTTTCCAGGTGTTTAGTTTATTGGATCTTTTGCTTCCGCATATTATTATTTCTTGACTCATTTATTCTGGCTCATGGACACATACTAGATAGTTTAGTTTACTTTCTTGTTCTTGATATCTCTACAGCCGTAATGTGACTGTGGAAGGATATTTTCCTATCCACAGGTAGCATGGTTGGTTATGTCACGTGCATATCTTAGCGTACTCTGGGAAGCGGGGCGTGACACCACCCTAGTTGTAACTTCGATTACAATCTCCTAACTTCAAGTTTAACCAAAAATTTTATATGAAACAAACTTAAACGAATTTTTTCATTAAAATACCATGAACTTTATTATCACCTCTTTTCGATATTGGTTAAAACAATACCTTTAGGAAAACTTCACGGGGTAACGACCTACCCCACATGCACACTATAGTTTCATAGCACGATACCTATATATATGTATGTTTGATTCAAAGATATTATTTTCATTAAAATACCATATCTTTTAAAAATCGGGTTTCTTTTAAAGCGGTATTTTATAATTCTTGGCAAATACGTCTCTACAATTCTCGTTGGGAGACCCGCTATTGTATGGTGCGGATTATCGCACGTCCTTGGGATAGTAGAGTGAGATGCAGAACTCATTACGGAGTATTCGATTTCAAAAGGAAATAAAATACGGTTTTTAAGAAACGCGACTTTTCTAAACAAAATTAATTTTTTGAAAAAAATTATATAAAATTATAAATCCGTATTTTCAATAAAAAGATATTATGAAACTAAATTTTTTTAAAAAGAAAGATTAAAATGTTAATAAAATACTATCAAGTTACCAAAAGGGCTAGTTTTCAATAAAATATCATAAACTTTTAAAAACTAGGTTTTTATCATTAAAATACCACAATAATTAAAATACATGCCCATGAAAACCCTAAATCTTGTAAATCACCCTCGAGCTTATTTTTAAAACAATATTAATATATTTTTCATAAAACCCCCTCGAGATATGCAAGCAATACTATAAGAACTATAGAATTAACATAGGCTTAAGCGGTATCCTTTCTCTTGAGCCCCAGGAAGCCAGAGAAAGTGAGTGCTTGCCTATTCAGGTTAGACAATTTACCGGAGTTATCAATGGCAATTGTCTTGGAAAAACACACAAATCCTGCCATTCAACCTATGAATTCAAGAGTTAAATCCGTTCATAAGTGTCTGACTCAATCTGAGTCCCAACTCAAACCAGAATCCAACATCAAACACGAACTTGTATATTTGATTATGAACCTGAATACTCGAATTCAAATATCAAACTCAAACTTGTATACTTGACTCGACTTGACCGAACTATGGTTATAACTTGACACGAACTCAACATGACTACTTGAACACATGATTACATCCTGAACATGAAACTGAATATTTTATATCCATGGATTCGGCCAAGACCTGTAATGTAACGTTTTAGAAATCGTTATGCGAATTTTCCGTTAATAGGTAAAATATATTTCATTTTTCCGTAAAACCCTGATGTGAACATTTTTCTGTATAGACTTAATTGGACCTAGTTTAATTAGGAAATTGCTAGTTTGCGGTTTTAGTCGTCACTTGAAAATTTTAGTTCACTTTAATATTTTTCCTTAATTAAAATATTATTATAAGTTTTTAATTATGCACTTAATTAGTGGTAATTACAAATTTGATTGGGTTAATTGTTCTAAGGTGAATCTATGCTAACTTAATCACAAGATTAAGCATTAATCCATCCTTACAAAATATCCTACAATATCTAGATATTTGTTGAATTAAAGAAAACTTTAATTAGAAAATAAAAGATTAAGAGGTGGCATTGGATGGGAGGTGCATTAATGGGCATTAATTGAGGTTTTTAGCTAGAATTTCCACACAAATTCCTTAACCCTCCTCATTTCTACCCTTGGCCGAGCCCCCCCTCCCCCTTGCTGCCCTCTCTCTCTTCACGCCCCATTTTCATCTTTTAAAGCTCAAATAAATCATCTAAAATCATCAAATAATCCCACAAACTCAAATATAAATCCCTACCCATTATTCTTTAACCCTAACCTAGCTTGATTCATGAGGAAAGATAGCATTTTGGAGGTTTTTATATTGATCTAGTTGCAAGATTTTGGATCAAGTTTGAGGTATAAATCCTAACCCTAAGCTCAAGTTCTTGTTTTAATAGCTTAATCTAGTTATTAGATGTTTAATTAAAACTTGAATTAGCATGTTTTGGAAATTCTAAAATGGGTTATGAAGATCAAGTTAGCGTTTCGATTGGTTGAAATGGTTAATGGAAAAGTGTAGACTTGGAAAAAATTTAACCTAGTTGTGAAAATGTAAATTGTTATTTTTTCTAATTGTCTAATTAAGCTTAATAGCAAACTAACTTTTACTAAATCTTATATGGATGAGATTAAAATTGTAGTAAAGGTTTGTGTGACTTAGTTAGGCTACTTTGCGATGATTGTGATCGCTAGAATTTGTGTAAACTTTAAGGCTTGAGCTAAAATGATATAAAGTTGCTTACTAGGTTTTCGCTGATTTTGGACGTAGGTTCTAATTGACGTTGCGATGTTATATATATTATCTTCCACGCTATATATTGTGTTGTGAATGCGCGATCGGTACGATCGGGGTCTAGGATTGGTGGTTGCGTAGTTTAGTGATGCTAGCTAGGGTTGTGCCGATGTCGTACGTGTTTTGTGCACTAGGTGCACAGTGTGTTTATCTTGTGGACGTTATCCTTGCATTTCGTTATCGTTGTGTCGACGCAGGATATTTATCCTTATGTGTTGTGTTTGTGAAATTTTAGGATCGCAAGCGGGGACTTCGAACGCTGCGAAGAAAGGGAAGCAGGTGGTCGGATATTTCTCAGCTCGAGACCATCGGTGTGTATATTTAACATCTACGGGGGAAATCGCCCGTGTGGCGTTATGCGTCAGGGCTGGATAAGATATCATAGCCGCAGCTTTATACGCATATGAGTTGATTGCACATGAGCATCATTGCATATTATTACCTGTTGTGCCTTGACTTGGTACCTATTGGACACTGCACCATTACTGACGGTTCATGTTGCACGAGCACTAAACTGTATGCTACACCCACACCGTCGGTAATTACCATGACACGCGCAACACATATATTGCTATAGCTACATGTACATCATGCATACATACTTACATGTACACCCACATACCTTGCTATAGTTACATATACCCCTATGTGGTATTGTATTGTCATTGACATTGAGGCGTTGATTATTGTGCTATTGCGCATATGAAATGCATCATATATACCTGCTTACATGTAGATACACATATCTTGCTATAGTTACATGTACACTGTCACGCCCTAGTTCCCAGAGTACGCTAAGGTAGGCACGTGATATAGCCAACCATGCTGCCTGTGGATAGGAATTATCCTTCCATGGTCACATTACGGCTGTAGAGATATCAAGAACAATAATAAACTATCTAACACATGTCCATAAGCCAAATAAAACGAGTCAAGAATAAAAATAATGCGGAAGCAAAAGATCCAATACAAGAATAACTGGAATGTATGTCCCATAATGCGGGCTCATATCAGGAATGAAAATACCGAAAATAAAAGAACTAACTACTAACGAGTCCTCACTGCTCAGCCTGCTGACTGAAGTACTTCTGCTCAGACTGCAGCAAAGGTAAAGAATCTGGGCCATGCAAAACCCAGACGTCAGCGCGTCATAATATCAAGCAATAATATTAACAGGGGTAGTACGACATGCAGGTATGAGTATGAGCAAGAATATAATGAGAATATATAACGGTGAATGTGTCAGTATAAGTGATGTGCAGAGATATCTAAACTGTGCTACGGGATTATCTATTCTAAAGTCTTCGAAACCAAGTAATGTAATTCTCATCGTAACTCGTCGGTGATTATTCCATAACGCCCGGAAAGACGGCAAACAATAGGCATTCTGTAACGCCCGGAAAAACGGCAAACAATTGGTATTCCGTAACGCCCGGAAAAACGGCAAACAATGGGTATTCCGTAATGCCCGGAAAAACGGCAAACAATAGGATGGCCCTTTGAGTTACGTTCGGTTACAATACTGATTTCCCCATACACCCAAGTTATATATGTTCAAGTCAAGTATTAAATAACCTAGAGCTAATGCCAACACAGGATCAGGCAGGTACAGGTTTGTCTAGATAGACAACAGGAACGGTCCGTAAGGACAACAGGTCAGGTTTGTTGGCATTAGACACAAGATCAGGTAACAGGTAAGGCTATGGTACATCAGGTCAAGTCAGGTAATATATAATGGTGTCATGTTATGTCAAGAGTTTTACGGTACCATGTCGTGTCAAGTAATAGGTGTAATAGGTAATATCAGGGTGCACAAGATGTCATGTGGGTGCGCACAATCACACTAGCATAAGCATGTGTATACATCACAAGCATGGGTACTAATAGAACAATAAACTGGAACATGTAATATGATAAGCAAATAGGTGCAGATTAAACTACTTGGATGTACGGTTATCTGTTTGAGTTTAAGGGATGGTTTCAACCTTACATGAATACAGTATGACAAATATGGAAGTTAAAATCATGTTAATATGTATTAAGTAATCTAGAGATGCAATGATATGTATAATATGTTCAATGGATGCAATTATAACTAAAACATGTTAAAGATGCACACGGGTGTCCAATGGAGTAAAACTATAGAAAGGGTACCATAGACTATGTAACTAGTTATTATGTGATTTAAAATATAAATGTGGTTACTAGGTTTAGTAAACTAAATGCAACAGTTAGGTTTTAAGTTCTGAATCTAAAATATGTAAACGGAACATCGCACTGTTAACTTGGAATTCATGGCTTTAGATTCTATCTATAGATTTAATATGAAATTAGATAAATAAATATAGGGATAGTATGAATAGCATGTAGCAAGTTTCACTTGCCTCGACGGATCAAGAAATGGGTATACGGAACGTCACACGTCGGCGGGAAAAGTCGCGACGCGCGCACGATGTACGGAACGAATCCAAACAACGTACAAGTGGATCACACGGGTCAGGGATGCTTGCTGGGTTGTCGGGATCGTCGTCGGCACGATCGGATTCCGGCAACAGAAGAACAATGAACATGAGAAGCAAAACATAAAGAAAGAAAAGAAAGGATGGAGAAAAGGAATGGAAGGAGGGGAACATGAGAGAGAGCTTACCGTAGATGTATTCTGTGGTTGCAGAGGGGTGATGCGAAGGGGTCAACGGCGGTGAACGGAGCTCCGGCGATGGGGTTTTGCTGCTAAGGTTCGGTTGGGTTAAACTAGGGTTTCAGGTACAGGGGTGTGCAGGGTCCTCGTGAAGGGGAGAAGAACAGAGGAGAGAGAGGAGAGAAGGGAGAGACGGCGATGGCAAGGGTGGTCGGCGGCGATGGGATGAGACAGTGCAAGTGGGTTTCTTGGGTGCAGGTGAAGGTGCGACTGGGCTCGGATGAGGGAGAAGAAGAAGAAGATGATGATGACGATGAGGAGAAGGAGATGACAATGGAGACGAGGGTTGAGGCGAGGTCGGGGAACAGGAGGCAGAGGAGGCGGCTAGAGTTAGGGTTTAGTTGCAATGGGTTTTTCTCGAACAGAAGAAGAAGAAGAAGAAGAAGAAGAAGAAGAAGAAATATAAAGAGGGAGGTGGGTGTAGCGGGGATGCGGTGACGCGATCCGAGGAGCGCACAGTAATCGCGAGAGGTGAGAGAGAGAGAGCGAGATGAGAGAGAAAGAGGAGAGAGAGAGAGGAAGCTGCTGAGGAGGATAGAGAAGGAGAACGGGAGAGAGGGGGAGAAGGCTCGTGGGGCCCAAGGGAAATAGAAAGAGGATTTTGATTGGTTGAAAAAAAAGAGAGATAAATTCAGTGGTGGGGCCGGGTGATTAAGGAGAAGATTGATTGGTTGGGAGAAAATTTTGATAAAAAATTTATAAAAGATTTTTAACATTTTAAGGAATCATCTCGTTGGCTGAGTAACAGAAAGGAAAAAGATTTCTATCTAAAAAAATATTTACCCCTTAGCTGATAAAAATAATGTAAACTGTAAAATATTTTGAAACTGATTAAAGAATTTAAATAAATAAATAGGATTTGGCGGAGTACAAAATATTTCAGAATTGCGTCCGAGTCGGGTCCAAAATTTGGATTTGAAATATGAAAATTATTAGCAAGTTCCAAAATTGAAATGAAGGATTATGTAATGAAAAAGCATACCCCCAAGAACGGACACACGCACGTGCGCGTAGCCATCCAAACACGTCCGTTCCACTGAACGGGACGAGAACACGATACAAGGACGCTACCACAGGGTTAGGGGTATCATGCAGGCCATGTCATGTATTTTAAATTATTTTAAGTAACATAAATGATCACATGCAAGAATATGAAATGTTAGGGTAAACTATAACTAGGAAACAACGAGCTCGAGCAAGCGGGTCGAATATCAAGTAAACTACCATTCGCATCTAAACACGGTAAATGAAATAAACACCGCAAACAACACATACGGCAACAGAGATTGGTAAAATTGGACTCGGTTGTTACATACACCTCATATGATACTGCACTTGATTTCGGAGGAATTAGGAACCGCATGATATATTTTAAAACTGGAATCATTTAAAAGAGCGGCTTTCTCTTAATATGCTCATATTGTTGTTTTATGTTGCATATATCAGATTTCATGGATTTACGCATTGAGATATGGATTTCATGTGATTTTCTGGATTGGAGAACCGCGGGGATATTTCAAGAAATGCGTATTGTTTTGAAAACCCGGTTTCTATGGATATGTGGATTGCGAGTGTCGAGGTTGGACACTCAGGTTCCGTGGATTGCGAGTGTCGATGTTGGACACTCAGGTTCCGTGAGATGTATGGATATATGGATTTCGAGTGTCGAGGTTGGACACTCAGGTTCCGTGGATTGCGAGTGTCGGGTTGGACACTCAGATTCCGTGAGACGTACAGATACGATAGGTGGATTTATGTGTCGATGTTTTCCACGAGTATTTCATGATGTTTTCGAGTGCCGATGTTGGGCACTCGGGTTCCATGAGATTTACAGGATATGAGGGCCAGTCCTGGTGACGGCGCCTGAGGATTTTGGGATTTGGGGTGTCGTTGATAGACACCAAGTTTTTCCATGCTGATGATTTGTGCATGAGGTTTATTATTATCCCACACTCAGGATTTATATGATATCCATTTAATTCATGTAGATATAGTACCCTGGTGGTGTACCTTGATCTTGATAGTTGATTATTCTTATTGCCGTACTTATGCTATCAAATTACATGTGATAGATTATCGCTGTTCGTGCATACTTGCGATTAGAGTATGATGTTTTTACTATTCACGAGTTGGCAACTCACCCCCGTTGTGCCACAGTGTTTTGCAGGTTTTACCCTCAGAGTAGTCGCGGCAGGGCTTCATATTATCTCTACTTTTGCGGATACCGCTACGGCTAGCTGTGGGCCCTTTTGCTATAGGTGGCTTTGCGGTCATCCGATGTTGTTCATTGTTTATCTTTTGTATCTAGTACTCTCCATCTACCATCTTCATGTATTTGACTTAGAAACGAGTTGTGAGGATCGATGTTGTATTATTTTGTGACTTTGGGTGTCGTGCTCGTAGGAGTCGGCCTTGTTATAAAGTTTTACCTTCTTTTGCTGTTTCATTTATATTTCTTCGCTACGGCGTCGTATATATATTTATGGTGGTTGTTTCCGCCGTTGGGCATGATTTGCTCCCGTTTGGGATGCTTTACTTATATTCTATGTTGTACCCATTTTCGGGGCTGGTTTTTACAAAGGAGGTGCTACCAAAATTTTTAAGAAAGTAAACTTAAGTTTAAAGATTTTTACTTGAGATTTCCGAATGTTTTTAACTATGTTTTCTCCACTTATCCCTTTTGGGGTGGTTTAGATTTCTAGGTTTCGGCTTACTAAAATTGCGTATGCCTGTTGACGTCACGTAGTTTAAGTGCCGGTCACGTGCCTAAATTGGGTCGTGACATGTAATCTTAATCTATACAATACAATACACGGGGATAAAGGGGTAGATTGGTACGGAACGTATATCGTAGCATGAGAGGTCACTTTAAAAGACACCTACATGAATTCACGTGTCGTTTTCCCGTGGGTTATGCCGGGACCTTGTATTACATGTTACCATAGTCTACGGGGCAAGATGGACTCCTCTCGTATACATGAATACCTTCTTTATCAAACTACAAATAACTACGTTAGAATAACTATCATATACCTGTAGATGATCAGATACAATTTTACCTGCCCTTTGTTCTTTTAGTTCCTATTCACATGATAAACTATTTTCACTTGTTTCTTTTGGGACTTACCGAGCGCTAGTTCGCTGACGACATTCCTCTCTATTTTGTTTTCTTGGAATGTTCGTCAGGAGGACCGGACTCTGAGGAGATAGAGCCGATCCAGGAGGACTTGGACCAGCTTACAGCTCAGCCTGACTAGTTCTTCCTGCACTTACTTTCTGTATGCCATTGTTTAGGCATTGCTTTGTTTATTGTATCTTTTATTTTCAGACAGTTATATGTAAAGTTGAATATAAATAAAGTTCCTGTTTAATTTTATTACTTTTGTCATTCTTGTTCATTTTTATATTGCTTAATTACGCTTAACATATTTATTTCATAGTAAATACATTGCGGGCTTGCCACGTCACAGTTTCCGTCTATTGGAAAGTGGGACGTGACAGGAATATTTTTGTTTGATATAAAGATCATTAGTCATATATGAGACTAAGATCGATTTAGCAACAATGAGTATAGGGGCTCAACTGACCATTAGATCATATATGAATGGCCCCTGGATAGCATACGGTAGTCAATATGGAGACAGTCCGCAGGGAAAAATTTATTACTTTAAGGACATCGCAGTCCATGGGAGATATGGATGGAATATGGCTTCTTTGTGCCTGTGGATTGTATACAGGGGTCAATATGGAGACCAGCAGTAGGGCCAAACATATATTAGTTCAAGGACAACGCGGTCTAATATTAGTTTAGGGATATTTCGGTCCAATATTCCTGTGTTCGGGACGAAGTATTGGTTTAGAGACGTTTCAGTCCAACATTCCCGTGTTTGGGACGAATATTATTTTAAGGACATTTCAGTCCAACATTCCCGTGTTTGGGACGAATATCAGTTTAAGGACATTTTGGTCAAACATTCCCATATTTGGGACGAATATAAGTTTAAGAATATTTCAGTCCAACATTTCCGTGTTTGAGATGAATATTAGTTTACGAACATTTCGGTATATTATTCATCTTGCGCGCACATGTATACGTTACGTGGCGAAGTGAACGATGGTAATATGGGATGCGCCCAATATTAGGGTGCAATCCACTTTGAAGGCATTTATATTTCCCTCAAAGATACACACACACATATATATGTGTATATGTGTGTATAAATTCGGAGCTCAATATGAGATTCACATCTACATGGGATGCGTATCAATATGAGATATGTATATCAATATGGAAGTGCATCAATGTGGGATGTATCAATATGAGGATTAGGATATTCCCTGTCTCGATGAAATTTCATATCTTTCATCAAGTTGAGACGAGAAAAGAGCTGTTGGTTGATGCGATCCACCACCTTTCTGAAGACATTGAGGGATTGCAACGACGTATATCAAAGATGTGGGGATGTACCCTTAAACCAAATGATGGAAAAGATCATGTCGGAACGAATGATCGTTAAGATCAATTTGGATGTAGAATCATTAGTCATATATCCGACTAAGATCAATATGGATGAACGACCATTAGTCATATATCCGACTAAGATCAATATGGGACATCATCGATATGTTGATCAATGGATTGCATATGTGAAGCAAAAACTTCTATACTTAGATTATTTCAACTAAGTAAACAAGCAAAATTTGATGTCCACGTGCGCATGTACATGTAACATCTTTGATGAGAGTGTGCATATACATATCACGTGGGTTACACACCCGCTTGCGATCGGGGACTGCATACGTGCATATCACGTGGTTCGCACTTGTTATCAGTTCAAAATCAAAAGTGTGCATGTATATGTATGCACGTGCAAAAATTCAAAGTGCATATCACGTGACACTCGCACATTCATGGGCCATTTTCAACAAGTGCGCACACGTGCATATCACGTGATGCGCATGTCTCCAAGACGGCAATTTTTTATTAAGTGCGCACTAGTTTGTTGTGCACTTATTCCGATCAGAAAGCAAAAGCTTTCACAGAGAAGCAATGGCTTCTGTTTTATGTTCTTTTTTTCTTCTTGTCTTTTCCAAGAAGCAAAATGTTCGATCTTTATCTGTTTTCAGATCATGTATACGTGTTTTATGATGCGCATATTATTTTCTTAGATTTTAGGATCCATCTCTCGCAAAAATATATGCTTTATGAAAGAGAGACGAGCCTTAAGATCATTTGATCTTTAACGGCGAATTAATGGATTCGAAAAAGAAGCAAAGACTTCTGTATAAAAGCAAAAGCTTGTTAATGGAGTAAAAGAGAAGTTTTTCTCTTTTATCCCTATCTTGCGCACTTGTTCGCTGAGGAAGAAAATGAAGAAGACTTGAGATCTATATTTTTCGCAAGCTTATGGTAGGTTTCCTCTTTTTGATTTTGATCTCCTTGGTCCTTTATATAGGGCATGGGAAATATCAATCAGTTTGAGAGAATCTCTCATTTAGAGATCTTGATTGATATCATGATCAAGTGGTGATCTTTAATCACTGTTGGATGGAGATCATGAATCCTAACAAAAGATTTTGCTTCTAATTAAGGATTTGATTCCTTATCAACAAAATTTATTTCTTATTAGAAATGTCTATTTCAAGGAACGTACATGCGCACGTGTAATTTTTTACACATGCGCACATGCATCGCATGTATAGGTGCGCACGTATGATTCAACCTGGCAATCTTTCCAAATGCACATATATAGATGCACACAACTTGGGCGTCGTTTGACTCATGTGCACGTGCATATCACGTAATGCACATCTCTTATGGTTGAGGGCCGCGCACGTGCATATCACATGATCGCGCACGTGCATATCACATGATCGCGCACTTGTTATCGGTTCAAATTTCTATATGCGCATATATATATGTGTGCATGTTCGAAAGATGATATTATTCACTGCGCATATATGTATAGCACGTATTATGCACATCCTTATAGAGAATGCTTTCAGCTTGAGCGCACGTGTGTAGCACGTGCGTCTGTATGGGGTGCGCATATATAGGAGGCGTGCATATATATGGGAAAGTTGTTGACTTTCGAGAAAACAAAGTTTTTCAATGAAGCAAAAGCTTCAAACTTATGTATTTCGTTCTTTTTGAATGCGTGTGCATCGCACGTGCGCATTTGGAGAGCACCATTGGAGTTTGTGCCCTTACGCAATTGCATAGGGTGCGCCCATGGATGAAAACTTAAGCTTTCAAGTGAAGTGTATGTTTCTATTTGGTGAAGACCATAGTTCAAAGGAAAGATAAAGGAGGGATTGTTGGTGTTAGGATCCGCCACCTCTCTGAAGACGTTGAGAAATTACAGCGCCATATATCAGAGGCGTGGAAGGATGTACCCTTAAACCAGTTCCGTTCATCAGGGTAGAGAATACATTGGAGTAGTATCTTCTGAGATACCGGAAAGACTTATTTGTTCTTAGCGCACATGCGTCGCATGTGTTGCGCTTGATGCCAGCGCATGTGTGTCGCACGTGTTGCGCATGGTATCTTCACACGTGCGCGCATGGCACCGGCACACGTGCGTTGCACGTGTACGCATCGCACCTGTGCTTGCGCATATGCACACTGGAGGCATGTATGCCTACGGAAAGCAATGGCTTTCAAAAAGAAGCAATGATTTCTGTGAGGACGAATCACGTGCGCTGCACGTGGTGCGCATCGTATCTGCGCTTGCGCATATCCGCACTAGGGGGCACGTATGCCTAAGGAAAGCAATGGCTTTCAAAAAGAAGTAATGGTTTCTATGAGAACGAATCCACTCTCCTCCTTTTTTATGAGAGGTCTCCTCTCTTATTTATAGGGGATAAATAGAGAAGGGGTCTCTTTTTTTTCCGATGTGGGACTAAAGATGTATTCCCTATGTGGTAGAGCATTATTTAGACCATACGTGCATAGCACGTTTGCTCATAACTTTTGATTTCAGAAAAGTTATGAAGCTCGTAATATATAAAATCGAAGGACTTTTCGAGACTTTTTCGATACCATCAGAATTTGTCTGATTCTCAGTCGAAAGTTTGGCAAAATACAGCCCAGAAAATACTGTTTTGCATTTTCTTGAACATATTGAGGCTACATGATACTTTGGGGGGTTTTGTGCTCTTTTACTTATATGTTGTATATATATGGTAATGATCCAGTGAGACACTTTCTTATGTGAGACAAATGAGACGCACTCTATAACACCCTACCCCCTGTATATTTCACCAATCCAGACCTTTCACCATGATTTGCATGTCACGCATACCGTATGTATCAATTTTCATGAGATTTCTACACCTCTAGCATGCACAATCGATGATATCATTTTTCAGACTACCGAGAGACGTTCATTTTTCGTTCATTTGATCGCATGTGCTAGAGGTGTAGAAATCTCATGAAAATTGATACGCAGGGTATGCATGAAATGCAGATCACGGTAAACGGTCTAGATCGGTGAAATACACATGGGGTAAAGTGTTATAGAGTGCGTCTCATTTGTCTCACATAAGAAAATGTCTCACTGGATCATTACCCTACACACACACGAAGCTGATCCTATGAGGTCAAGCCTCATATTTTATTTTGAGGCCAACTTTTAAAACACCTAACCTGTAACGACTGCACCATTATTTCATTCCTTTGAATCCTTTTTTTATTTTCCCCGATAATCGTATCTCGACATAAAGGAAACGAAACTGTGAACCATTCATCTCCAGTTGATCTTATTTTGTTAATTTTCTTAATTCCTTATTGTTTTCTTTCAATGACTCTGTTAGTAGAATTTTGGGTGATTTAAATGGAGTTATTTGATTATAACTATAAACCGCAACATAGTTACAATACGGTATTCTACTTGAGTGACTTGGAGTTCTACCTTTAATTCTTTTTTCTCTTGATTTAGCTATGTTCTACTACGTATCCTTATTCTTGATTATTGAATCATATTTTCTTTGTTAACTTATATCCTTCCCTGATTTAATTCGATTTTCATCCTTATCTTTGTATCATTCTTGAATTCAATCCCTAATTACTTTTCTTCTATTTGAGTGCTGGCTTGCGGCTTTCTTGTAAACTACTCTTGAATTCTCCTAACAGCATTTCCTCATCTTCCTGGGTGTCTTGTCGCGAATTACTTAGAGTATTGACTGATGGAGCGCAACGACGAAACCCGACGATATC
Organism: Agapanthus africanus; assembly: GCA_030015575.1. Classification (NCBI taxonomy): domain Eukaryota; kingdom Viridiplantae; phylum Streptophyta; class Magnoliopsida; order Asparagales; family Amaryllidaceae; genus Agapanthus; species Agapanthus africanus. The sequence continues at coordinate 134,211,068 of JASDDO010000024.1, read as the reverse complement.
ATCCTAATCTTGTTTCCTTACTCTGTTGCAAAATCCTTCTTAAGTAATTTCGAGGACGAAATTATTTTTAAGGAGGGAAGAATGTAATGACCCCAATATTACCATACTTTCGTGTTTTCTTTTTTTAGTAAAATATTGTATTTATTTATTCTTAGTATTTTCCGTATGTTTTGTTTTCTAGTAAATATATTATTTTATTATTCCATCTATTTTTCCCAAACCCATTTCTTTAAACTAAATTTTAACTTATTTCAAATTAAACGCAAGACCTGACCCAGCCTATAACACAAATCCAATCTTATTTTCATTTTCTTTTATAAAACTATGAGCCCAAAAGTCCACTTTCTTTTCAAGCAACAACATATATTTAATTCTTATTAAATATGTGCATGTACAATCTTGTAACTCATTGGTTAAGTTCTTGCATTGTTATTTCATAGGTCACTTGTTCAAATCCCTATTCTTGCAATTATTTTTAATCAATTTTTATCCTTCATAACCTACAAATGAGACCTTTCATTTAATTTTCTTTTTAACTCCCAAAATAATTAGAATAGTTATGAGCTATAATTTATTAGAAGTGTGGTGGCCATAAACCCATTTTTATAAGTCACTCCTCTTTCTTTTCTTCAACACACATTTCTATCATTTCACATCTTTCTCTTCATCTAGATTCCTCGAAGAAGAACATGAAGAAATTCTCAAGAAGGTCTCGCTAGTAACGCGAGGCTATCGGCGTATAGACAAGCCCGGGGACAATACCGGCTTGTGTATGTAAATCCCTTCTCTCTTTCCCTCTCTCCATCTATTTCTCTTTATCTCTCTATTGTTATATTGCCATGAAAAGCTTCCCTTGTCATATCATAGTCTCTAAATGAATAAAAATATTGTTACATATATAAATATCGGAAACACGCCAAATAAAAACACATATAGTTATATAATTTCGATTATAATTGTGATTGTCTCTTGTTCAAGTTACGTTGTCGTTTAATTGTATTATAACTTTACTTTATGTCTTGCATATAGAATTACCCTAATTAATAATACCATAAATTTATATGAAAATGATATGGCATGATACACATTCATATATAAGTTCTTAAGAAAATAAGTTTTGTATAAGTTTTGTCGCTATTAGCAATTCATATATTAAAATTGCGGAGACCAATTAGGATATATCGTTTGTCCCTGTATTTTAAATTATTTTATTCAAATTTTGTAAAAGAAAATGAAGTTACGAATAAATACCATGGTTTTCTCATTCTCACATATGACATATCAATATCTTTACTTTTAAAATAATTTTAGAAATTAATTTTACTTCTGTAAATTTCAAGAAATTTATCTTGGATAGAATATATTTTTTTTGTACACGCTGTAAAATTTTTAGATTGAATCGCTTAACGGTTTAGGAATTACATCGTTTTTATTCACTGTTCGTAAAAACAGAAAACTGTATTTATCGGTCAATTTCTTAGACACATAACTTAGTCTACCGATATCCAAATTGAGTAAACTCAAGTGTTTTGGATATCTAAATTGAAAGATCAAGATATTTTTACTTGTAAGTTTTTACTGAAAATCGACATAAAATATAGAAAATTGCGTTACAATATTTAGTAACGAATCTGGACAGAATCTATCCTGATTCGCACTCTGTTTTTAAATAGAACATAACTCGAATTTCCGATATCCGTTTGTGACAAACTTTAGATGTGTAGATGGATAATTGACAGAACTATAATTTTCTATATATTATATTACTTAGAAATGCATGAATCAACCCGATATAGTCTTTACAATACAATATATAGTTGCTGTCCAGAAATCTGAATTTCTGTTTTAAACGCTGATATTAAAATGATCATAAGTAGAGCTTCAGAAATTCAAATCGCGCGAATCTTAGTATTTTGGATAACTACATCGAAAGACATATAATTTTCTAATAATTTTTGTAACCTGAAACCTGATGGAAATTGACCCAAACTGTATTTTAAAAATGTGTGACGGTGCTAAACGGATTCTAATCTGTTTTGCTCGAAGATATGAAAATGGGTATATTTCTCAAACCGGCAGTCGTATTTAGGTGCAACTGAAACTCACGCATGCACAACACATAGAGCTATATTTTCTATTATATTCCGCATTCGTTTGACTTGATTAATTACTCGTACATAACACTTCTTTACAGCATTGTTTATTTTCGTTACTTGAATAACACACTTGCCTCATTTCATGCTATTCGAACATGTATACCTTGTTTTTTTTCTGATCTCTGAATTTTCGCATGTACATGAATATATAATTAAATATTATATATTTGACTTGAACCTATTACATGATATACTTGACTTGACTTTGAATCTGAACACTTGGACTTAATACTCGAATATCCAAACTTGAACTTGAATACTTGATTCGACTTGATCGAACCATGAATATAACTTGATATGAACTTGACATGAATATCTGAATACATGATTACAACTTGAACATGAACTTGTACATTTTTTATATTCATGGATTCGGCCAAGACCTGTAAATTTGATCTATACAATACAATACGCAGGGATAAAGGGATAGATTGGTACGGAACGTATATCGTGGCATGAGAGATCACTTAAAAGGCACCTACATGAATTCACGTGCCGTTGTCCCTTGGGTTATGACGGGGCCTTATACTACATGTTACCATAGTCCACGGGGTAAGATGGACTCCTCTCGTATACATGAATACCTTCTTTATCAAATTACAAACAACCACGTTAGGATAGATTAACCATATTCATAAAATTGCCATGCTTATATACCTTACCATTCTTATATACTTGTTTTCCAAGCTCATGTTACACTGCATGTTATATAGAACCGTCATGTTACATAGAATTGCCATGCTTAATTGTTAGTGTTACTCGTTCACAGCTTAATGATAGTAGTTCTTAATTTATACACTTGTCATTATCATTTCTACACTTATCCTTTTTTGGGACTTACCGAGCGCTACTTCGTTGACGGGTATTCCACCCACTTCTTTTTATTATTGGAATGTTCGTCAGGTGACATTGAGACAGAAAAGATAGAAGTGGTCGAAAAGGAGTACAACCAGCTCGCATCACAAACGGACGTATAGTTTCATTCAGCTTTTCATTTCATTTCAGCTTATTTATGTATGCCTCCTTGCTAAGGCTTATCATGTAAAAAATCTTGTATTCAGATATTTTGTCAAGTATGAATCATAAATGTTATAAACCGGAGTTGGATTTCATTCTTTTGTTTGTTCTTGTTATTTTATGTTGCTTATAGACGTTGAGCGTATTTATTTCGAGAAATGGCATTCTCATAATAAATACGTTGCGGGCTTGCCACGTCACTGTTTCCATCTACTGGGAAGCAGGACATGACACAACCCCCCATGTTTTACACTGATTCAAGCCGAGCATCTTGATTTTCATGGCATATATAGATTGCGTATCAAATTTCATAAGATTCCGAGACCTTTAACCCCTTCATCAAGTGAAGTAAAAAATTATCAGTTTTTCGATGCAAGAAAAATGTGATCACTTGATGGACATGCTAGAGCACTTCAAATCACTTGAAATTTAAATCATAAGCTAACTATAACACGTAAATCAAAATGATCGGTTTGGATCGGTGTAAAATATGGGAGTTAAGTGTTTAAAAAGTTGGCCTCAAAATAAGAAATGGGGTCGGACCTTATAAGATCAACTCCTTATATATATATATATATATATATATATATATATATAGTCAAAATATGTTTTGAAGACTCTTTATGTGTCACATAAAAACACCATATACGTGTTGTTTCTCAAAAGAAATCGGCTTGGGGGCTACCGCCCCCGAACCCGCACGTTCAAGGACGGGGCCTTTACAACGATAGCAATTTTGGCTTCATCCTTGATAAAATTCTGGATCCACCATTGGCTAGATATCACAGATAAATTATATAATAGTCATAGATAAGAGTTGCTTAGACTATGCTTCTAAGCTAAGGGAGTGAAATCATGTATTAGTTCAGTGGCATCGTCACAAAACACTAGCTTCATCCAAATATTGTGTGGTATACCAACTTTCAATTAGTTTTATGAAAGAAACCATAGACAACATTACAAAAACACTTGCATCATAGGCATACCAAATATAACATTTGATATCATACCAAATACATGATGACATCATATGTTATCAGTGTTTTAGTTATTATGATCAACTTGTACAAATAGAAATTTATTATACAAGTAAAGTTTTCCCCCACAAAATTAAAAAAAAAATCCTAAAAATGACATAAGTGTATTATTTAAAAGAAGAAAATAATCATAACACGATAGCGAAATAGCTGCACATAGCGACTTTCATGTTCAACGAAATGGTTTTTTATTTACAGTTGTTTAGAAGACACGCATGCATCTTAAGAAAGATGTATGTTGAAATTTGGAGATATATTTTTTATCCTCGTGGTTTTTTACGTGTAATTTCGGTTTTCTTATGGTATGATATTTAAAGGGTTCTTAACTAGCATTGTGGTTGTTTTTGTGGTTTATAAATCAAATTAAATTTGAGAACACCTTTAATTAAGAAAAGATAAAACAATCTAAAACCACTTGAAAGTTCTGCAAAATAGAAACGCAGAATTGAGATTTTTCAAAATTAAGGTCTCACACTGCATAAACATGCACAATTAAAACACATACACAAATGAACAGATAAACATAACAGCACACTTCAAAGATTTTACACAACGAGTTGGCAAATCCTAACCTACAGCAGCAAACTTATATTACATGTTACAACAACAAACATCACAGAACTCAGTGATCACTAGATTCTACTATGTTGCATAGAGAGATTGAAACAAAAGGTTCATACAAAGCTAAAAAGCCATAAAAATAACACAAAACACCCCTCTACTTCCTACTAAACAAACTCCTCAACCTCCCTCTCTCCAATCTCTCAACCAGCTTCTTCGCCCCGGCCACCTCCATCTCCGACAACTTCTTCATACACCCGACCGTCCCGTAGCTCATCATCGATTTCCTGCACTTTTTGCTCGTCGACATCATCAAAAGGCACGAAACCGCGTATTTTTTAGCCGTATTTTGAGGGCAAGGATCAAGCAGCTGGACAAAATTTGGCACGCTCTTCTCAATTTTCTTAACCTCCCTACAGTTCAATGGGCAGCTCATCAGGCTCGCAACCGCCTGAGCCGCTACTTCTCTCGCGCTATTACTCTTTGCTTCGAGCAACTGAACTAACAAAGGAACGCAACCTAGTTCCCCTACCAATCTCTTTACTTCCATCGAGCTCGAAACTTTACAGACCGTAGAAGCCGCGGCTTGCTGTGCACCAATGGATCCATCCTTTAACACGTGCACCAAATGAGGAAGGAGACCGAGAGATAAAAGGCTATCGACAGAAACAGAGCCGACGAGATTCCTGACCGCAGCAACCGCAGGTTCTTGAGGCAAAGGGCCATCGAGATAAGATAAAAGACTTTTGATCCCTCCTTCGGAAACTACGCGCCTCCGAAGACACTCATTGCTCGCCGTCAGATTCTGTAAGCACTCGGCCGCATACTCTTTCGAGCCTAAGACTACCCCACGGTCGAGCAGATTGATCATAACATTGGTTATCCCTTCCTCGGCTAAACTCTGTCTCACTTCAGGGACAGCTGATAGATTCTTTAAAGCCCCTGCAGCAGCCGATTGTGAAATCGAGTCGCCCGTCTGGCAAATTTCGATCAGGGGACGGACACCGCCATGCCCGACAACAGACCTTGCAGTTTCAGTACTCATAGATAACCTCTGAAGTGAAACAACGGCCTTTTCTCTGCTGATGACCGTTCCGGACTCGGCTAGCCTTATTAACGCCGGCAACACTCCTTCAGAAATCAACAAACTCTCACAGGTTCCAGATTCGACAATATAACACACAATCGCTGCGGCCTTCTCTCTAGTCTTTGCTGGTGTAGCAGAGCCAAGTAGTTGAACTACTGCAGAGATGTTTGTGCGTCCGAAAGCCCCAAGCACGCTTTTTTCGTCCTCCTTCATCGATTCAAGAAGCCCATCAACGGCTCGATGCTTGGCTTCTGCATGCCCGATCTGCAACCGGGCGAGCATTTCTCGAACCTTCCATCGACTAGAATCCGTTTCGGTCGACCTAGCAACTGCCGCAGGCAGCGTAGCATCGCCAAGAATGCCGGTTTTAACAAGTAAAGCGCAATCGCGTAGGTTGAGGTCGAGCTTGCACCCAAGAGCATCAAGATCACTCTGCATCTGTAGTTTCCCTACCGAATAAGTTTCGTTACAGAGTTCGGCAAGTTTGATTGTTTCGATGAGAGTGGTGGTGATCGAGTGTATGAGTTCGAGGCAGAGGGCGTTTTTGGAGAAGCAGGGGTGGCTCGACAGGTCGGATAGGCAATGTGGAACCCGATCGATCTTGGCGATGATTGTGTTCCAGCGCACAGAGAACCCGGTTGCTGCTTGAGCTTTTGATAGGGAAGCAGGGACGAGGTTTTTAGCATTGGAGAGAGCAGTGGTTGCGGTTTCGGATCCGGATATTTTCATTTCCGGTTCTTCTTCCATTGAATGTAGGCAATGAGGATGACGATCTGCGAAGAAACAAAGGTTTAGAATTAGGAAAGGGTTAAAGGGTAAAGGGTTAAAGAGATAAACAGCAAGGAAAACTTCAAGGGGAAGAAGAGAGTGCAATATTGTTGAGAGAGAAATATATAAGAGAGTATAAATAAAGAGAATTGGTGAAGATGGGGCCAGGCTTTGATAACCAAATCTAATGGTCATTAAAATACAACTTCAACAAGATGCATTCTCTCTAAAAGTCTTAATAAACTAAGAAAAGGAAACTAAAGTAAAATATATATTCCTCTTTCACTTATGATATAGGATTTTTATGCATCCTCACTCATTGCAAACTCAAACTTGGCAGTAGAATGCATGCAAATCTATAAGCATTTCTTTTCTTTCTTTTCTTTTTTTTTTGAAATATAAATTCTTGGAGTATTTTATAAATTTCTTTTTTTTGTGGGTAAATTGTCAAAACCCTGGCCCCGAAGCAGTTGTCAAAAACCCCTTGCAAAAGTTTTCGGTTGTCAAAAAAATCCCTTCCTGCAGTATTTGTATAGTTGCCCGATATATCTAATTTTTATGCGATATATATGCAATTTGCTTGTGATATGTAATATAGCAAGCAACTATAGAGATACTATAGGAAAACTTTCCAAGGGGTTTTTGACAACAGCTTCGGGTGCCAGTGTTTTTTTCAACAGGAAAACCTGCCGAGGTTTTGACAATTTACCCTTTTTTTTATCTAAGGAAATGGAAATTTTGATAATGTGCCTATTAATGTTGGTTACTTTACCTAGCTAAATTAGTCTTTCAATTTTGTATGTGGGCAAGTCTAAAAAGGAAGGAGAAATGAGAAAGATATGCTAGTGCATATTGATTTTGATTGCTGACTCACCAACACACAGCAGATTGCATTGAGATATCAAATTGGCAAATTACTATGATTTAGAGTCTTAGACTTAAATCAGAATGGCTTTTTGAGGAGGAGGAAGATGAATTCATCGCACCGACAAAGACGGTTGAGATGAAAGCTAAAAGACATTAAGGGCTTTTAAGGCTTAGAATAATCGGAGCTATTCTTCAATGAAGTTATAACTTTAATCATCTGAAAATAACTTTGGTAATGTATTTGACTTCACTTCCTGATATTAAGGGATTCTCTTCTTTTTCATAGATCATAGATGATATAAATAAGTTTCAAGTTATTTTTAGAAAACTCAGGATATCTTAAGTTTTAATAACTACGGTTTTCACAGCTTTAAACTCAGTCAAACAAAGATAAAGAAATGATTTCGGAGCGAAATAGGTAGTCCCACAAAACTCTACTTATTCGGAAAACACTCCAAAGAGGAACAAAGTATAATTTGTTAGGGACATTGGTTTCGACGATATGAACTCTCTGTCATAATAGCATGTAAGTTTAGGTATATCCTGTACATTTTACTACGATTTTGTCAATGTTCCTACTTGATACAATTTCTCTCTTTCAGCTACCGAAACCATCTCAGTTCTATTAATTTTATATATGTATTTGGTTTTATTGAGAGGAAATAAATAGGACCGATAAGACGACACATTTCATTGATACTATGAAGTGAGAAAATTTACAAGTTAGAAATTATAAAGATAAAACAATATGCATTTTCTAGAAATTATGGAGTGGCCATTGGTGGAGCTTGGAGTAGCCCATGGAAGAGATCCGGATTCAAGCCCGGGGTATCCCATTAATAAGAAGGGGATGGCTAATTTATTTCACTATTCACCCCGGGAGCTTTATGACGACAGGATCAAGAAATATATAAATCAAGTCGTCAGACGAGGAAATATTCATAGTGATTTCATAAAGTTTCAGAGGTAAAGATAACTAAGAATTAAAGTGTGAAAATTATACTAGATTAACATGACCTAACATTGTCTTAACAATGCAAATATTAAGGTTTTAGTGTGATTTTCTCAATATGCTAGGCTAAGATTTCTTTACTATTGTATGAATTGTCATGTGGCATTTTGTTAAAGTGTTGAAATTTCTATAATTTTTCTCTGAATTCTAAAGTATCCACATCTCTTTATAGATAACCCCTCATGTTTTATTAACTCATACATGTTTACCATCATTATATTAATACGCTTCCATTTTCACGTGCATCGCACATGCATGAATTCAAAAGGCTGTTTGGTTGATTGGATTTGAAGATTCATGTGACATTTGTTGCAAAAAAAAATCAATTTCCCATGTTTGGTTTGCAACAACTTGGGTTGAATTTGTAAATGGAGCTGCAAAAATGAGTCAAATTCTTGCAACATTTGTTGCCCTCATTTTGGCGGTAACAAAGAGTTACAGCTTTGCGAATGGTGGGCATGGTAATTATTATGGGTGCCAAATAAACTTTATATATACCACCTATACAAATTTGCAGCAAATGTTGCATTTACTTTAGTTTTTTGTTCAATTAAATACAAAAAATGATTTGGATAAGGAAATACAATTGCAAAACTTGAAGATAAGGGAACATAGCCCAAATCCATTTGTGATTGGATTTTCAAACATGCCCATAGTAGCATAAAGAACTCAGATTTCAGAAGCAATAATTTTGTCACTTACAAATTTTCACTTTTAAATAAAAAAAAGGGGGGGACACCTAGGATGCCAAGCCACGTGCTACCTACTAGGTGGGAGCGAGTACACGTGTGAAGCTAGGGACAACATCACAGCCATTCAAAAGGCCCTGGAGCCAGTCAAATGACAATTACACCCTCAGTACACACCAAAGAGCTTCTTCCGTTTCCCCTTATACAGCAGGAATCACTAGGGCAAAAAGGTCATTCCCAACCTCCATGGCTCACCGACACAAGCTGGGTCACCAAAATGACAAAAACAACCTCAAGCCCTTGTCCCTACGCGAGGGTAATCCCGTAATTAATCTACCCCTTCGCCGGCGGCGGCGGAACCCAAAAAAAAAGAGAAAGAGTAATGAGTAAATTGTAAGGGAAAAGAAAGCAAATTGATACCTGAAGCTGCGATTTCTTCGCTTGAAATGCAAGCAGCAGCAGCATCTAATGAGAAAGCTTCAGCAGCCACATCCCGCGATCCCTGATCTGCCGATTTCTTACGCTTGAAGAACGAAACAGCGACGGCGAAAGCGAAAGCGACGATCGAAAGCAACGTCAAGATCAAAAGAGGAGCAACTCTCTCATGCATCAAAAATTAAAAACGCAACCTTTTTTCGTTTTTTGTTGCTTTTTGAGTTTGAAATGGGAGTGAGATTTTGTTATCTTGTACGGCGAATTGGTAACTGCCGAGCCTCTTGTGGGAATGGGCGGCTGAGATTCGATGGATCTGAACGTTGATTGTTCCTAAAAATTGCAAGGATTTCAAATTGTTGCTAAAATCGATTTTGTTTTGGGCGGTGAATAGGCTTTAATAGTAAGATTGAGCCCATATTGCGAACCCATGAATTAATTTCATAATTTCCTAATTTAATTGTTTTCAAAATACTTATCAATTTCTATCGAATGTTCCAAAACCTTTCGCTAGTTGATATTTTTCACTCAAAGACGTTTTGCAGCCATCATCCCCATCAGTATTGATGCCATGATCGGCACAGCTACTGCCATCGTCATTTCCATATTCTTTATGCCAATATCGTTGGATTGTTTAGCTACGAGAACATCGTATTTATAGAAATGGTCAGATTAAACCAGATACGTCTGTGTAACGTCTTTTTTGAACATATAATGAATTGAAACCACGTTTCCATGAAAATTGAATCTTATCGAATCATCTTTCCAACATACTAAACAGGCTTCAAGAGTGTTAATAAAAGTAGCACAAGTTATTTCCTCGAGTAATTTTTACATCATCTAGTTGTTTTGCCATTTTTAAAGGCGTTGACATGGATTCCACAACCTCATGATCTTCCTTTTGAAAATAAATGATAGACAAATCGATGAAATGTACAGTATTTGATAGGTATCTAAAGTATTACAAGTCAAAAGATGCAAAAACAATAAAATCAAATAAAGATGCATGCAACAAGTGCTTATCTACGGTAAAGCCAAGATAAACCGGGGCCGCAAGGTTTATTGCCCCCACTTAACACGTGTGTGTGTGTGGTGGTGTTATGCCTCTTTTACCCTTGGTTTGTCTTATAAAAGCCGATACCATTTAATTGTATCCTGCTTGACACCAGAAGTCAAGAGTGAATCATCCACCGATCTATGGACATTTAATTTCTTCCATTAGTTTAGTTTAGTTTGTATATTTAATTTTTAATTTTTCCATTAAGCAATTTTCTTTTCTTTTTGGGTCTAAACTCTCATGTCATATGATATGATAGACGGTCGATAATATTAATAGATCATGATCGAACGGATCATACTAGTGGGCTTTGGTTTAAGCCGGATCCTAATATTAGATTTGTTGAATTACTCTCACTCTCATTTTTATCATCTCAACAAAAGAAAAAGAAAGATAACTTCTTCTTTTTCCTCTTCTTTCTTGAGCTCATTATCTCCTCACTAATGGCATCCACTAAATCCTCAAGAGACAAAGTGATGACACACATTCTCTATATCGCCTTGGACACGTCGGCTAGCGAACTTCGTGCCCGAGTTGCTTCGGATGAAGCGGGAGCCCGTAAAAAGACTCGAAGATGTGGTGTCCTTTCCGACGAGGAGATCGAGACCGGAGATGCCGCGAGGAGCTTGGGATGGTGGCCAAAGACCGAAGGACACAGATCGATCGGTATAGCCTTTCCAACCCTTCTCTAGTTAGCTAGTTGTAGGTTAATGGTTCGATCCGGATTTAAAGTATACGATAGCGCCGGTTTCTAGTTTGAAAAAAGTTTTCGTTTCCGCATTTTGGCCTTGGACAGACGGCCGGGACGCTACCGTAGACTTACATGGTAATATTAATATTACTTAGATAATGTTACTTGATGCTTTTAGACTATCATCTGTACATTTGAAAACTTGGCCGTTTTTGGAAATGAAGTAATTTAGAATTTTTTACCAAAATAATACTATTAAATAAAATATTTCCAAAAATAATGTTGGTCCAAAACTAATTCTCAAAATAGACCTCCGTACAGCCACGTAGGAATAGATCTCGCGTGGCGGTTGGTGCGGAAGGAAAAACGCTAGTGACGGTAACGTTTTCCTTTTTGTGAAAACGCCACGGACAGTAGCGTTTTCCTCCTAATGAAAACGCTACTGTCAGTAGCGTTTTCAAACAGGCATATCCAGATGCCTCGGGCTGGGCTAGAGGAGAGTAGCGGGTTGGGGTAAATTAAAACAAATGAAAACGCTAATATCAGTAGCGTTTTAATCAGAGAAAAACACTTCTTACATTAGCGTTTTCATTTGGGCCCACTTCTTTATATTCGATCGAAGCCCTAATCGAATTTCGTTCTTCCCGACCTCTCCTCTCCCTTCAAAATCCCTTTTCAAATCCCTAGCCCCGACACCCCTCGTCGGCGACCTCCTCCGCGCCCCTCCACGCCCGGCACCCCTTCCTCTGACCTCTGACCTTCCTCCCTCCGGCCACCTCGTCATGCCCGCAGATCCCTTTGTCGTAGATTCCCTCGCTGGGACTCCCCTTCCGTAGCCACCCCACGCTTCTCTCTCCGCAGCCTCCCTCCCCCGTGCCTATCTACAGCCTCCACTCGTCGCTCTTGTCTTTAATTCTGTTATCGATTCAAGGTACGTATAAAATTAAATTTGTTGAGCAACAAATTTTTGCAAATCATGATATTGTGAAAACGTTTTATTTGAAAAAATTATAGTAAATTACAGTAAATTTTTTAAATTTCTCAAGTTCTATAGTATCTAAGTAATCCAAATTTAAATCGGTGGAGGGTAGATAGTGAAGCGGGGGGTTTATTGTGGTTAGATGGTGAAGTAGTTGGTAATCCATATTCAAGGATACCTAACTTTTTGGTTAGATGGTGAAGTAAAGGGAGTTTTTTGCAACATTGTAGAGGCTTTTATGCAATTAATTGTCGTTTGGTAATATATTCGTTTGCATTCAAAATGTGTATTGATGAAAATCTATTATTACTAATGGGTAGCGATATTGTAATTATAGAGGAAAACCTTATTCCGGTTTGGTTGTATTTCGGTAGGCGGGTTGTGAATAGTAGAACCCGTGGTGTTGAATATGAGGACTCTATTATTCAAGAATCAATTTGGCTCCGTTGGCATGAAACGTTGAAAGAATTGTTTGGGGTTGATTTTTGAAAAATTAGCACTCGATCCTAGAACATGCTGTTTGATAATTCAGGCACGATATGATGCAGGTAAGGGGAAGATCACACTTCAAACTTGTGAACGTCGTAAATGATGAATCTCTACAGTTTATGATCGAGTATGTATCATCGCCAAATTCGCCGTGGGGTGCGTTCGAGTTGTATGTTGAAAAACGCCAGCATTCTTAAGCGCAGTTCACGCCACAGTCTGAATTCTCGTCACAGAATGAAGTTCCACTCACAGGAAGGAATCCGCTAAGTGAGAATGTTTTTTATGAAGTCCTGGCAAGTGAGCATGAAGTAAATCCGCTAAGTGAGAATGTTTTTCATGAATTTCATGTAAGTGAGCATGTCGTATCACCAGCGCATGCTAGCGGTGAAGGTGGTGGTATGATAACGTTTATGAGTTCGTTGAATGACGATCCTTCTGCATTATTTGCAACTGTCTACGTGAACAATGAATTGATATATAATGATGATGATAAAGACATTCATGAAATATGCGACGATGATGATGAGGATGATCCATTTGCACAGAACACGATGAATATGACTTATCAAAGTGCACCAGCAGCCGCGTTTACTTCCACACATTGGAGTGGAGATATTGTAGTGAACAATAGCGAAGCACACGATATTACCGGAGGTAGTGATCTGGAACTGTACAAAGGTCAACAGTTTCAATATAAGGTAAATTTGAATGTAAGGAAATGATCTGGAACTATAGAAGGGTAGCAATAGCGAAGCACACGACGTTCAGGGTTCACGTGGTTGCATGCACACTTTCTCGACACTATCACCCAGGATTCGTCAGAGCATCATGTCGAGTGTTATGCGAGAGCTTAGATTCTGTTGCTCTTTGGGGGTCTCGTATTCCCGTCCTCTGCCGGCGACATGGTATCGCTTTGGTATTTACCTTTGCTTACACATCTGACAGTTGCGGGCGCATGAGCGTACAGCTGGGGCAACGTAGTTCTTACTTGCTTATATCGTAGGTTGCGTCGAGCATCAATGGGTGGAACAAAGATGACTGGATGTTCTGTGTTCTTACAGCTTTGGACTTGGGAGAGATTGCATCTCGGACGACCTGATATTACATAGGTCACGAATAAATAGGTCCAGACTGGTCCTGCGGCGCGGAGTTCCCCACTCGGGGTTGTAGGATGTTTTTCGACACCCCATTGAGATGGGAATACGCGTCGCTTGTCAGGCGTACTATAGATTCCCCTGCCTAGGGTAGGCTGGGGTTTATTGATTATGGGGATCTGAATCTCCGGCAGCCGCGGACTAAGCTGCCGTTAATTATTTCTCGCCTTTGAAGCGAGGGAACCTCCGATTGAGGGGTCAAACTGTTCATGCGAACTCAATGTGCAGTGTACGTGTGTTGTGTTTTGAGGTGTTTTAGATATATCAGGGGCCTCGCAGTGTTGACGGGGGTCCTGCTGTCCGAATAGCGGGATGAGGGTCAATGGGGCTAGCAGCCCCCTTGCGGGGTGCGGGACAGCTCCTAATTAGAAAAATTTTCTAACGGGGGAAGTGTGTGTGCGTGTGTGTGTGTAAAAAAGAAAAGTAGCATCCAAAGGATGCGTGGGCACCGACGCCCCACGTGCGTGGAACGCAGGCGCTGGGCGTCAGACGGAAAAGGGGCTTAGCCCTTACACTGGGAGTTGTACTCCTGATTGACTTTTGGAGTTGAACTCTTGACAAAAAGGACAAAGGGGCTTAGCTCCTGCACTGGGAGTTGTACTCCCAAAAAGAAAGATTTACTATTATATATATATATATATATATATATATATATATATATATATATTTGAGGAGTTTAACTCCTAAGATATTTTTGGAGCCAATGAAAGGGGACCCCTTTCTCCCTTGAGCCCTGGATCTTCCTCAAAGTAGGGTTTTTGGAGGTGGGTCTCCTTCTTCCTCTTCTCTATTGGCTGGATCTTGGAGAAAAAAGGGTGAGATTTTAAAAATCTCCCATTTTAGAAATTTAATAGAAGATCCGCGTTCCCCTTCAAGGATTTTGTGGTGAAAAGCTATTTCTTTTTTGAAAAGAAAGAGTGGAACTCTTAATTTAATTCAAAAAAGGAAGAAGGTTTAGAATCTTGAGCAAAGAGAAGCAGGCACAGGAAACCTAAATTTTGGGGAGAATGAATTATCCTTTCATTTCATCATCATGTTGCCTTTTATAGGCTTATAAATTTACATATAGCCCCTTGGGCTTTACAAAATGGCATTTTGCCCATCACATGCCTCATGTGCTCATTTCTTTTGCACATAAGCCATGAGCTTTACAAAAATTTGACTTTATGCCCATTTTTCTTACATTCATGTATGAAAATTACATCAAAATTATTTATTATATAATTTTCATTTTGGCATGAGGGAGGCTGGCCGTGGGGCTCGACTTAGGCATGGGCCCACTTGGCCTGAGCTTGGGCCCACCTGGCTTGGGGTTGACTTTGACTTTGACTTGGTCAACCGGGGTGTAATTTTTGACCTCCAACAAAGTGCCCCCATCAATAAATGCACACCGCATATGTGGGTCGTGTGCATGAAATTGATGGATCTTCTTTCACGTGGAGGCGACTTGATTTGGTTCCCGCTTTTTGGGAAGCTGGCACTGCCCTTTTTACGACATGGACGGTCGATGCTTGACGTGTCTCCGAGACGGAGTGTCGGTGGTTGACGTGTCCCCGAGGCGGAGTGTATGTTTGACGTGTCCCGGGCACAGAGTGTCGCTGGTCGACGTTTCCCCGGCATGGAGTGTCTGGTTGACTTGATTCCAAGGCGGAGCATAATTCTGACGAGGAGGTGTTCCCCTCCGAAAGACGGCGGCGACGCGGGGCATCTCGCCAGAGATTCGGGGCAGATGCTAATTGGTGCTATCCGTCTACCTCTCCAAAGATGCCAAGTTGATTTATGGCACCCTGTATCGATGGTTTAAACGGATGTGTCCGATATAGCAGATTTCATCAAATTCCCCCTCGCTTGAGGGGTTTTTGATTGTGGGGACGCTCTTCCCTGCAGGCGCAAGCCCCTGCAGTTAATTACGCTACTGCATCGCGGTAGCAACTTTCTTCTTCTCCAGCTGGTCACTTCGTGTCGTGTATGTTTATTTTGTGTTTGGTTGCCCGTGGATTGTATACGGAGACTGAGTTATGTCGTCTCCCGTAGGGCGTGGACTAGTCCAAATCCGTATTATCTTAGATTTGGGTTTGGGGGTTTGGGTTTAAGAATACGTTAGTCTCGTTTGAGACTAAGATCGACTTAAACGTTTGTTAAGGATACGTTAGTCTAGTTTTAGACCAAGATCGACTTAACGGGATCGTTTAGATCCAACAAGAGAGCAATTAAGGGATCCCTGTTATTTAGTTTAAGGACATTGCGGTCCATAGGTAGTTTAAGGACATTGCGGTCCAATGTTAGTTTTAAGACGTTGCGGTCAAGGTTAAGGACGTCGTAGTCCGTGGTTTTAAGGACTCCACAGTCCGATATTAGTTTTGAGACATCACGGTTAAGGTTAAGGACGTCATAGTCCGTTGTTAGTTTTAAGACATTCCGGTCAAGGTTAAGGACGTCGTAGTCCGTGGATTTAGGGACCCCACAGTCCGATGTTAGTTTTAAGACATCCCGGTCAAGGTTAAGGACATCATAGTTCATGGGTTTAAGGACCCCACAGTCCGTATCAATGTATGGTCATCGGGACCCGTCACCTCTTTGAAGACGTTGAGGAATTACAACGCCAAATATCAAAGGAGTGAAGAGATGTACCCTTGAACCAAAGTAGATTAAATAGTCTTTGGCCCAATTTGGGACCAAGACCAATCGATTATGTTATGAGCCCATTGGCCCAGTTAAGTTTGGATTGAGGACTTATGGCCATCTTAGGCTAAGTCCAGTCATGTTTGGAATATTGGCTTTCTGTTGGTCCATTGAAGGAGAGGCTTTGCCTCTAGAACTTAGCCAGTTGGGCTGAAGCTAGTGTTAAACACTAAAGACCAATCAGTGTTGAACACTGGGAATGAGATTGACAAGTTAGTGTTTAACACTAACAGATAGTTGGTGTTAAACACCAGCAACAAGGCTTTCAAATTAGTGTTAAACACTAAAACAAATCAGTGTTAAACACTGGCAACAGAGATCTCAAATTAGTGTTTAAACACTAAGGTAATCAGTGTTGAATACCGGTGACAGAGATTTTAATTTAGTGTTGAACACTAAGAAAATTAATATTAACCCTGTTAACAGAGGTTTAATTTAATGTTAACACTAAGAAATTCAGTGTTAAACACTGCAAATAAAGTTCTTCAATTAGCGTTGAACACTAAGGTAAATCAGTGTTGAACACTGGATTCAGAGGTTCCAATTTAGTGTTAAACACTAAGGCAAGAGGGATCACGTGCTAGCACGTGAGGGCGCCCTCCCCTGCGGAGTTTTTCAGGGGTCACGTGGTAGCACGTGACCCTGCTCCTTTGCATTTTTGTTTAAGACTTAAATTCTTCATTAAGTCCCCATTTTCTTGAAGAATTATATTCTTAGATAGAGTTGAACTCTAAATTCTTTTCTGTAGGAATTAAATTCCTCATATATGTGAAGAACTGGATTCTATCATAGGGTTCAACCCTAATAATAACTTTAGAGAAATTGAATTCCCACTTTCTCTTAGAGAATTACTCTTAGATAGAGTTAAACCCTTAATTTATATTCTGAGGAATTGAATTCCCATATATGTAAGGAATTAGGTTCTGTCATAGGGTGAAACCCTAATTTCTTCTTTCTTAAAGGAATTAAATTCCTGTTATTTTTACAGAATTAGGTTCTTAACTGGTTCTGTTCATTTTGAAGGAATAGGGTTAAACCCTAATTTTATTTCAAAGGAATTAAATTCCTATGGTTCCGTGAGAATTGAATTCTCAAACTTCCATTCCCTCTCTATGCTTTGGATCTGCATGGCAGGATCTCAACCCAATGAGAATTAAATCCTCAATTCATGGGGAGATGTGCACTTTGCAGATCCTCTACTAAAGAGAGAACTAAGTTCTTCTTTTTAATATAAGAGTTAAACTCTTTCGAGAATTAAATTCTCTTTTTTAAAGGCCTCCCCTTTCTTACCCAAGGTTTTCTTCAGCAGCAGATCAAATTCTTCCAAAGTCTCGAAGCTCTATTTCTTTTTCTCTCTATGTCTCTGTATATAGATCTCTGTATATCTTTTTTCTGTATCTCTTGGCTCCTATTTATAGGAGAAGGAACAGAATCAATTAGTTTTAGTGAATCATTCATTGAGGGATTTGATTTGTATTCATTAGAGATTTGATTTGCATTCATCATTCATTTGGACCTTTGGATTATTAGGTGAATTTTATTCACCATTGGATTTTAAATCCAAAGATATTCCTTTGTTGTTTCGGTTAGATTTTAAGGGGAAATCTTTCCAAGTTCAAGATTTTTCCATAGACAGGTGATATTTAATCACCTTTAAATCTTTATTCCAATCGGTTCCAAATAATCATTCTCCTTTGGAAAGATTTGAATGCTGTTCAGAATTTAATTCTGTTAAATAGATAGGCTTTGAAAGCCGGTCACGTGTGGCCATGTGACCCTTAGTCACGTGTAGGCACGTGACCCATGGTCACGTGTAGGCACGTGACCCCCTGGAACGAGCTTTCTTCTCCTTTCTGCGCTCTGTCTTCTAGCCGCTGTTCAACCGTCACGTGCCAACACGTGACCGCCTTTTCTTTGATTTAATCAAGGAGCTGAATCTGCCTTTGCCGCTGCTTTTAATTGTCACGTGCCAACACGTGACTGCTGGTCACGTGCTAGCACGTGATGCCTCTTCCGTAGGCTTTCCTGATTTTGAATCAGGAAACAAATGCCCCCACAACGTTGTTCTCACGTGTCTGCATGTGAGTGCAATGCTGTCACTTTTGTGACCGTTGGATTCCTCTAGGGATTTGGGGAGATGAAGCGTCTCCATCTCATCCTATAAATACCCATGTCCTTTCAGAAGAGCCTTCACTTTGCTCATCTTCTTCATTTGAGAACTTTTTCCTTGAGAATTTAATTCTCGTTTCCAGAGCTTAGTTCTCTGTCCTGAAACATTTCTAGAGTTTAACTCTGTTTGACCGATTCCTCTTCCTCAGGTAATCATCTTGAGTGGTCGAAGAACTTTTTATACATAAAATTCTCTGGATTTTAAATCCATTTCAAGGGTTTCACTCCTTTTTTAACAAAGAACCCATTTTTCTTCAAGTTCTTTAACCGAAGTATGAAACCATTTTAACCTTCAACGGTAGATCTCTTAGGGTTTAGATGATGATCCATGGAGTTTAACTCCATTCACAGAAAAAGTGTTTCTGGGAATTTTAATTCCCTTTTCTTAATAAGGAATTTAATTCCTATGAAGAACTCGGTTTCTTCACATGGAGGCTTCTTAGGGTCTCTTTGCCCGAGGTTATTCTTGTGCAATTAATGGAACAGAAGCTTTGCAATGATATCTTCTGTGGGCATTTAATTCCCTTGATCCTGTTTGATTTGTTGTAGAATCCAAGGTAGATTTGTTTTCTAGGGGATGTGTAGGGCCACCTGAAATCCACTTTTATTTAATGAGGATATCCCCTTTGTCTTATTACAGCTGCTTGGTCTCATTATTAACGAGCCGTCATCCTGATTCTGTGGGGCCCATGTGTTTTGTAGCCAATGGTCCCATAAAAAGAGTCTGCTGTTGCTTTCTTCAACTAGTCTTCATGTTCATGCATGGATATATATTGCTAACTTTGCTTTTGACGGTCTTCTTTCATTCGATTTCAGGTGCGATGGCTTCTGCTCCGTGTTTTCCCTTTACTCGTTCGGAGGCCGCTTTTCCTCAATCACCATCCGATGAGGAAGCGATGGCGATGATCCGGGCTCATGACCCGAACTGCACCAACTTGCTTCTATGGGGAACTTGGTACAGTCATATTATTCGGGGTTGCCGGAGTTTCCTCTATGCAATACCAACAGAGCCTACTTTCCCGTTTTTGCCGATGGACCCTCCGAAGACGGCTTTTGCTGTGGAGATGCCAAATTGGACTCCAACGGGGAGGCTCGAGCCTTCGACGGCCGGTATCCCGAACCATCCGATCTCGGATATAGATATCTTGGGGCGGCGTATTTGCCAGGGTGAGGCCCAACCATGGGGACAAATCTACAAGATAGGGCTCACCCCTCGACACCCTACAGGGGTACCTTCTCTGGACTCGTTACATCCTGTCCGCCCATCGTGCGCGGCTACAGAAAGTAGGGCTTTACCAGGCGATATACGCGTCGCTCTTTCACTACCAATCCCCGCATGTCTGGTGGGTTAAGGCGTTCTTGAACCGGTGGAACCTCCCCACCAACACTTTCCTTTTAGGGGGCCGCGAGGTCTCGATCTCTCTGGCAGAATTCTATGACATCTCGGGGTTGCCAATCAGGGGTAGTCTGTATGAGGAGTTGCTGCCTTCTGACGAGTACATTTTTTAGCCCGAGCCTGCTCCGGTTGACGGCCTGTCTGCTGAGAATGCCGTCCGCCACAAGCGTCCCAGTTTGATCAAGGCGCTAGGCATCTTCGACCGATTGTTCGCCGAATCCGAAGAGCAGGGTGTTACTTTCAAGAGCTTCATTTCTTGTTTCCTTCGCGAGGACGTCTTGTCGAAGACAGCTCCGAAGTTCGCCAACATTAGAGACCCCTTTGGGTTTGGTCCGAAGAAGCTGCCGACCACTGAATCGGATCTACCACAGTACTACATCCCTATTATGTCGCCGACGTCTTTTGAATCCATTGCTGCTCCCGGCATGGATGAGGAGACGTTCTTCGTGGGGTTTGTTAGTGTCTGGCTCAGTTGGTTTGTCATCCCCATGCATCGTCGCTTTATGAGAGTTTCGGTTATCTACCCGGCTTATTGTATCGCTGAGGGGACACGGTTGGCCATCGGCATCCCGGCTTTGGCGCACCTTTATCATGGGTTAGGCACCGCAGCTAATACCTCTACTCCCGGCGTGGATGTAGTAAACTTTTCGCTTCATTATTTCACGTCCTGGGTCGAAATGCATGTGCTGGGGGCTTTCGCTATGCATCAGAGGCCCGCATTTTACGACGCCTATCCCTTTCCATGACTTATGCGTTTGGTGGATGCTTCTGCCGCCGACCCGACTCAATTCGGGGCTATCCGGGTGCTGATTTCTCCTCACGCCACCGCTGGCTGGCTGTTTTTTAATGATCGGGTCATGTCTTCTCCTTCAGGTCCAATTCAACAACTCTGGGACCAGTCAAAAGACAATGTACCCTCCCTGAGGCCCCGGGAGGCCGTGCACTTGTATACCATTAGACCGGGCTACTTGGTGTTTCGCCAGGACAGTGCAGCTCTTTTCATGCGGTACAACCCGCATCGATTCGCCCGACAGCTTGGATACGACCAGGGTGTTCCTCTCGAGGCTTTCATAGTCGCACCGGTCCCCTCGCTTGATGCCGTTCGCGATGCCGCTCATCATTTCG
Source organism: Agapanthus africanus (assembly GCA_030015575.1). Taxonomy (NCBI): domain Eukaryota; kingdom Viridiplantae; phylum Streptophyta; class Magnoliopsida; order Asparagales; family Amaryllidaceae; genus Agapanthus; species Agapanthus africanus. The sequence goes on along the minus strand of JASDDO010000024.1, from coordinate 134,189,700 downwards.
TGAGGCTAAACACTGGTTCCCACTTCATGGTCCCTGAAGCTGAGTACATGCCACGATGCGTGGACTCGTTTACGGGTTGGTATCTCCATCGGATCAGCCCAATTATTCTTGAGGAAAGGAGGGTGCTTCTTGGTCATGACGCCCCTCCTCAGGTTCCGGGAGCTAAGCTATGACCGAGGGCTCCGGTCCGCTTCCCTCTGAGGGAGATTGGCACCGCGCTCATTCCGGGGGAGTCAGGGGTGGACCTTACCCCAACAGCCGGTATGCCTCTAGGTACCCGATCGCGGGGTAGACGGGCCCCAGTAGCAGCACCACCGCCTGCGGCAGCACTGCCTCCCGTGGCATCGACAATGGCGGTGTCATCCTCAGTTGTGGCACCAAGCGAGGGTAATAGGGACGATGGTGTTGAAGGCGACGTGGGTCGCCGCCGCACCAAAGCTCCGCGAGGAAAGAAACGGTCGTCTTTGGCGGCCGGTTCTGGATCTAAGAGGCGGAAGAGGGTGGCCACCAACCTACTTGATTCTTTAACGGAGTCGGAGCCCATACTTCCAGATGAGTCGCTGGCCGTGCAAGAGTCGGACGCTAGTCTTCTTTTCCCGGGTTCGGCTGCCGAGGAGGCCGCACAATTGGCGAGGCTATAAGACGTTCCCAAGATGAGTCCCAGAACGTCAGGGTTCCGAAGAAGCCCTATCCTGCCGTAATCGTTTATGAAGACCCTTCATGGATTCGGCGGCGGTTCATTGGCCCTTTGGAGGAATGGGGAGAAAGGGCCCTGAAACATGCCACTTCGGAGGATGCTGCGGACGCGCTTTCCTTGTGGATCGGCGGCCATGAGTCTACCCTCGAACCCCGGCAGGCACGCCTCCTTGAGAAGGAGCATCAGCTTGAAGAAGCCATACTGAAGGCTTCCCTGCGCATTGGTATGTTTTTATATTTCTTTGCATTTCTTCAGATTGCTTATGCTTGTATATATGTATCCTTATTTTGTGCGACTTGTGCAGAGTCTTCGGCGATGGGAGAGATCCCCACTGGCTTGCTGCAGTCAGAGCCCGTTGACATTCCCGATGCAGCCTTACTCGATGCGGATGGGGTCGACAATGGCATTCCTCTCGCAATAGAACCTCCGGTGGCGGCTCTTGATTCCAGGGTACTCTCTCCTTTGGGAGAGGTTCCCTCGGTGGTCGCCGTCCCAACGACTCCACCCGAAGGCGGCCCAGAGGTTGAGATGGAGGTAGTCGGGACTACCCTCCCTTTGTTGGAGTCTGAGGTCACGACAGAGGCCGTTGAAGATGCTATCCCCCCGGCTCAGAATGGGAGGAGTGTCGAAGGTAACCTTCCACGTTTTGAGCTAGTAATCTTTCTGTTACCTGAACTCTTTTGTCTTTTCAGAATTGCGTGGACTGGCGGCCTCCATTGTCGATCTGTCTCCTCGACAATCCTTCCAGCGTCTTTTGGAAATGGCCGCTCCGCAGGCGATATCTCCTCAACGCATCGTCCTCTCATCTGGACAAGGTGAGTGTTTCATCATTTCTCATAGCATCGTTGTTATTTTGCGTATTGACATTGATGTTCTCTACAGCTTTGGAGGCCGATGATGAGGTCGAGGTTCTCGAAGGGCCAGGGGAACCCTCAGCTCCTACTTGCATGACCGTAGGTAAGTGACATTTCGGTATAGCCTCACTTGTTCCTTTGCTTAAGAGTCTTACTAATATTTTTCAACTCTGAACAGCCTTGCCAGCTCCAATAGCGTTGGAATCGCGTGTCGTCATGCCGCCCGGCCCTTATGCTTTGCGAGCTTCAGAACGCTTGGCCCAATTGAGCCTTCTCTCCCTGTCGTCTTTGATCGAGGAGCTTCGTGCTGGCAGTGCAACCACAGCTGAAGCATTTGCAGCCGAGGCTAACGGTTCTCTTCCTTTTCTTGCCACCTACCATAGCGAAGAGGTGGTGCGAGTCTGGGTGGAGTTCTATCGGCAGGTGGAGGCTTTCTTGCACACACTTGAATGTTCCCGTCTTTCCTCGGAGGTCATGGCTGCAAAGGCGGACTTGTGGGGGCTGATAGCGCGGTGCGCGGCAAACATGACATCGTGCGAGAAGAGGCTCGACCGTAAATTCTCGGAGAGGGAGCTGGCTTCTAAAGCGCTGAGCGAGCTTCAAGCGAGTCTTACTGCCAAGGCCAACAAAGCGTATGAACTCTGGCGGGTGCTTCAAGAATCTATCAGGGAGGTGGTGGCTCTTGATAAAGCTGCCACGTTCACTCACGAAAGGGTCGAGGCTCATAAGGCCATCGAGAAAGAGCTTGAAGGCCGGCTCGCTTCGTATCAGGCCCAGCAGGCTCAGGCGGAGGACCGTCTTCTGGCGATCCTGAATCATGAAGCCATGGCCCAACAAAAGCAGGATGAGCCGACCAAGCTGCTAAATCGTCCACCGGCTTGAAACATTTGTATCTTTTCCTTTTTTTTGTACATACTCATGGATGAAAGTATTTTCTTTTTGTTCTTTCATGGATTGTAGTTCGTATCCATTTTGGTTTATGAATAAAAGATACAATTTTCTTCCCAATGGTGTGTCTCTTTTCATTGAATGTGTTTTGCGGACAATTTATCTTGATCTCTTTGCAGGGCAGCGATGGCTTAGGATTCAGGGTTAAGATCTGCTTCCTAAGACTTTTGCACTTTATGAGCCACGAGGGTCTCATAAAGAGTTTTTCTCCCCATGGGTCGAGAGGATCCCATAGGTGTAAAGTTCTTCTTAAGAATCGTGAGGTTTCTTAAGCGGGTTTTTCCTTGAGAGTCGTAAGGATCTCACAAGAGAGTTTTTCTTCCTTACAGGTCGTGAGGACCTGCAAGTGCTGGATGTGGTCGCCCTTATCCGTGTTTCACGGGGTCAGGGGTTGCTCAAGGCGTCGTAGTTTAAAGACGTCGCGGTCAAGGTTAAGGACATCATAGTCCGTGGATTTAAGGACTCCACAGTCCGATGTTAGTTTTAAGACATCACGGTCAGGGTTAAGGACATCATAGTCCGTGGATTTAGGGACTCCACAGTCCGATGTGAGTTTTAAGACATCACGGTCAAGGTTAAGGACCTCATAGTCCATGGATTTAAGGACTCCACAGTCCGATGTTAGTTTTAAGACATCACGGTCAAGGTTAAGGACCTCATAGTCCGTGGATTTAAGGACTCCACAGTCCGATGTTAGTTTTAAGACATTACGGTCAAGGTTAAGGACCTCATAGTCCGTGGATTTAAGGACTCCACAGTCCGATGTTTGGTTGCAGGGACCCGTCACCTCTTTGAAGACGTTGAGGAATTACAACGCCAGGTATCAAAGGAGCGAAGAGATGTACCCTTAACCCAAGGTAGAATCAGTACAGAATCAGGCTGGTTGATCGTTAGTTTTAAGACATTACAGTCGAGGTTAAGGACATCATAGTCCGTGGATTTTAAGGACTCCACAGTCCGGTGTTTGCTCTGGATGCTTCACAAGGGTTCACTGCCGTGCTTGGCGAGGACCAAGCTCCGCTCTGGATGCTTCACACGGGTTCACTGCCGTGCTCTGCGAGGACCAGGATCCGCTCTGGACGTTTTCCACGGGGTCAAAGAGTGACGTTATCCGCGTTCCACGTAACCAGGAATTTTGCACTAGATGCTTCACACGGGTTCACTGCCGTGCTCAGCGAGGACTAGGCTCCGCTCTGGATGCTTCACACGGGTCACTGCCGTGCTTTGCGAGGACCAGGATCCGCTCTGGATGTTTTCCGCGGGGTCAAAGAGTGACGTTATCCGTGTTCTACATAACCAGGAATTTTGCACTAGATGCTTCACACGGGTTCACTGCCGTGCTCAGCGAGGACTAGGCTCCACTCTGGATGTTTCACACGGGTTCACTGCCGTGCTCTGCGAGGACTAGGATCCGCTCTGGACATTTTCCACGGGGTCAAAGAGTTATGTTATCCGCGTTCCACGTAACCAGGAATTTTGCACTAGATGCTTCACACGGGTTCACTGCCGTGCTTGGCGAGGACTAGGCTCCGCTCTGGATCCTTCACACGGGTTCACTGCCGTGCTCTGCAAGGACCAGGATCCGCTCTGGACGTTTTCCGCGGGGTCAAAGAGTGACGTTATCCGCGTTCCACGTAACCAGGAATTTTGCACTAGATGCTTCACACGGGTTCACTGCCATGCTTGGCGAGGACTAGGCTCCGCTCTGGATGCTTCACACGGGTTCACTGCCGTGCTCTGGGAGGACCAGGATCCGCTCTGGATGTTTTTCGCGGGGTCAAAGAGTGACGTTATCCGCGTTCCACATAACCAGGAATTTTGCTGATTGTATCCGCATTTCACTGAATAGGGGTTTGACTGTTGGTGATGTGTATATCGCCGAGCCATGGAACTAGGGGTTGCCGCTGCTCCGCTTTGTTTGAAGTTGTGTCCGTCGTTACGAGACGAGTGTTGGGATGATCTCTAGGTCGCTTGCGGCCCGTCGAGATTTAGCTTCTTTCTTTGATGAAACCTGGGGGGAAGTATGATCACTTCTTTGTTTACGCCCTTGGATTATATACAGGGTGTGATGGAACATCGCCTGTAGGGCATAATTTTTTTTTTATATTTTATTTCATTTCTTTTTCCCGCGATGCTCCATCATTTCAGCTTTTATATCGCGAAGGTCACGATTGCCCTATCATTTCGGCTATTTTTCGCGGTTCCCAATCATTTCGGCTATTTTTTTTATTTTTACTCGCTGCTTTTTATTGCCATTTGCCCCATCATTTCGGCTATTTTGCGTGCATACATTTTTACTTGCTGCTTTTTATTGCAAATTGTCCCATCATTTCGGCTATTTCGTATGCACGTGCGGCCTACTGGCTTTTCGCCATAAACCTGAAATTAGACACCGATTTCGGCATCAGCACCGCTACAACTGGGATATGGCCAGGAGCGAATCATCATCTGCCTCTGTCGATGTTGAACAAGGGTGGCTTAGCAAACAGGGTTAGGGTCCTGTCGACTAAGGCTTTTGACTTCATGAGCCGTAAGGATCTCACAAAGGTATTTCCCTCTACAAGTCGTGAGGATCTTGTAGGTCTATTCTCTCCCTAGGAGTCGTGAGGATTCCTAAGTGTATGTTCCTCTGTAAGTCGTAAGGATCCTACCAGAGGGCTTTCTCCTTATAAGTCGAGAGGACTTATAAGGGTTGTTCACCATATGGACATATCCCTAGTCACGGGTGTGACTTTGCTGGGGAAATGTTTATTCGCGCTCGTGGATTGTGTACAAGGGTCGGTATTGAGCCACTTGTAGGGCAATATCGAAGGTTGTGGGGATTGCTTATGCACAGGTTCAGGTCTCTTGTAGGGCAATATCGAAGGCCGTGAGGGTCCCATAAGAGAGTTCTCCTTACGAGTCGTGAGGGTCCCATAAGAGAGTTCTCCTTACGAGTCGTGAGGATCTCGCAAGTGTAATTTCTCCTTAGGAATCGTGAGGATTCCTAAGTGTGTTGCTCCCTTGTGAGTCGTAAGGATCTCACGCGGGTGGTTTCTCGTTACAAGGTCGTGAGGGCCCTGTAAGTGTCTTTTAACGAGGTTGCGCCCTTTCGGGTTTTCACAAACACTCGCCGGTAGCCCTGCTGTTTTTACTCACGGAGCCCTTTCGGGATTTCATCCGTGCCCCTTTTGCTTACGGACATACCTTTTTTATTATTATTTTTATTTATTTTTTATTTTTTATTTTTATATCTATATTTTTTTACGAGGTCGCGCCCTTTCGGGTTTTCACGAACACTCGCCGGTAGCCCTGCTGTTTTTACTCACGGAGCCCTTTCGGGTTTTCATCCGTGCCCTTTTTGCTTATGGACATACCGTTTTTTTTTTATATCTATATTTTCTACGAGGTCGCGCCCTTTCGGGTTTTCACGAACACTCGCCGGTAGCCCTGCTGTTTTTACTCACGGAGCCCTTTCGGGTTTTCATCCGTGTCCTTTTTGCTTATGAACATACCGTTTTTTTTATTTTATCGGCTTTGAGGTATTGCAATCCACCGTAGTTTATCGACGTCTCGGTCAACGGCTAGTTTTAGGACATAGTGGTCCATTTTTGGTTTAAGGATGTTTCGGTCCGTTGTTAGTTTAAGGATGTTCCGGTCCGATGTTGGTTTAGGGACGTTTCGGTCCGCCGTTAGTTTAAGGATGTTTCGGTCCGTCGTGGAGAGGGCCGGCTACTACTTATAGAGCTTGAGCTTAGGAAGATAGCGAGTGGGCATAGTCGTCGTCATCTATCATTGACCTAGGCTGTGACTCCTTAAGCGTAGTATTTCTTTAGGAAGCGGCCGTTCACTGGCCTGAAAGGTCTTTCACCGTGCATATCCATAAGTAGATAAGCTCCACCCTGGTAGACCTTGTCTATGATGTACGGGCCTTCATAGTTTGGCTCGAATTTTCCCCGCTTGGCGCGATTGGGGATCATAGGTCTTCTGACAATTAGCACAAGTTCTCCTTGGCGGAACGTCCTCGGCCTGGTCAATCTTTCGTATGAGCGCGTCATCTTTGCTTTGTAAGCCTCCAGATTTTGTTGTGCTATAAGCCGGGTTTCATCGAGGGCATCAAGCTCCTCAAGCCGGAGGTGAGCATTTTCTTCGTCTGTCAACTCGTGGTGGACCGCCACTCGTAGAGAGGGTAACTCTATCTCGAGGGGGAGTACTGCTTCTGTACCAAATACCAATGCGTACGGCGTTGTGTTCGTGGCTGTTTTGAACGTAGTTCGGTATGCCCAGAGAGCCTCCTGCAGTTTCTCGTGCCAGTCCTTCTTATTTCGGGACACCGTTTTCTTTATGATTTTTGTCAAGGTCTTGTTGAAGGCCTCGGCGAGACCGTTAGCTCGCGGATTATAAACCGAGGAATACCTCCAGTCTATATTATGCCGTTGCGCAAAGCGGCTGATCTTTTGACTTCTGTAGGCTGGCCCGTTATCAGAAATAATCCGACGCGGAGTTCCAAACCGATAAATGACGTGCGTCTTGAAGAAATAGAGAATATTTTCTGCCTTCACTTCCCTTAATGGTATTGCTTCTGCCCATTTAGAGAAGTAATCAGTCGTCGCCAGGATAAAACGATGTCCCCTGGATGACGCTGGTTCGATGGGGCCGATTATATCAGTTCCCCACATTTCGAATGGCCAGCTAGACACCGTTGGATGTAGTGGATTTGGATGTTGGTGGATAAAGTCCCCATGAATCTGGCACGAGTGGCATTGCTTCGCATACTCCAGGCAGTCCTGGATCATCGTAGGCCAATAATAACCCATTCGTTTGATCTTCAATTTCATCTTCGGGCCTGCTTGGTGAGAACCGCAGAGTCCATCGTGAACTTCCTGAACGACCCTTTTCGCTTCGACAGGTCCCAGGCATCTCAACCACAAAGAATCGAACGACCTTTTATACAGAGTATCGTTGACGAAGGCGAAAGACAGAGCTCGTTTCATGAGCTGATGTCTTGAGGACGCTTCTTCGGGTATTCGGCGGGACTTAAAGTAGTCTATGAAGACCTCCCTCCAGTCCTCAGCCTTCTCACGGTCTTTTATTTGTAGGGTCGTCTGCTCAGTCACTTCCTTCTCTTCGGATGATTCCGGAGATATTTCTGCTGGGGCAAGCACCCGACGGCTTTGCACCACCATTTTAACGTCAACCAGTTCTTTAGCGAGCTTGGACAACGCGTCTGCTTTGCTGTTTTCCACGCGTGGTATGCTTTCCAGAGTATAGGAGGGAATTTTGGTCAACAGTTGTCGCACCTTTTCACCATACTTCACCAACTCCGGTTTGCACGTTTGGTAGTCGCTGTTTACTTGACTAACGACCAGTTGAGAATCCCCGTATATGAGGAGGTTTTCAATTCCCATATCGATGGAGATCTCGAGGCTTGCTATCAAAGCTTCGTATTCGGCTTCATTGTTCGTCCTCGGTTCTGTTAAGGAGAAAGCGAAGCGCATCATCCCTCCTTGTGGAGTTACGAAGATGAGGCCTACCCCCGATTTGATTATTGGCGTACTTTGTTTGCGCTTCTTCATGGAAGACGCTCCATCAAAATAGAGTTCCCATCGGTTATCGTTCCCATCGATAGTGTCAAACGTATGTTCGTCTGGCAACTCGCAATTTAGAGGAGAACCGGCAGGTACTGGATGCTCAGCAAGGAAGTCGGCGATGGCTTAGCCTTTCACTGCCTTAAGAGGCTGATAGGTTATTGAAAACTCCATCAGGAGCAGGGCCCATTTAGCGAGTCTCCCTGTCAATATGGCCTTTGACATTAGATATTTTAGGGGGTCCACCTTTGATATAAGACGGACTTCATGTGCCAATGCATAGTGTCGGAGTTTTGTTATCGCAAAGATTAACGCCAGGCAGTGTTTTTCGATAGGGGAGTAATTGCTTTCTGCCCCCAGAAGAACTCGGCTTAAATAGTAGAGCGCTCTCTCCTTCCCTTGGTCGTTTTCTTGCGCCCATAATGCGCCTAAGGAACCTTCGAGGGCTGTTGTATATAAGACAAGAGGCTTTCCCTTGACCGGAGCAGCCAGCACCGGCGGGTTCTGCAGGTATTGCTTGATTTTATCTAGCGCGCTTTGGCATTTTTGGTTCCAGACGAACAGGGTTCCCTTCTTCATCAGGTGGCTGTAAGGACGGCACTTTCCTGAAAGGTTGGCTATAAATCGCCGTATATATGTGAGCTTCCCTTGGAGAGACCGCAGCTGTTTGAGGGTCCTTGAAAGAGGCATCTCCATGATCGCCTTGATCTTTGACGGATCTATCTCGATCCTCGGTGTCGGATGATGAATCCTAGGAATTTGCCTGAGGAAACTCCGAATGCACACTTGAGAGGGTTCATCTTCAAGTTGTATTGTCGAAGGCGTTGAAATACGGTCTTCAAATGCTCAAGATGTTTCTCGTATGATTTGCTTTTAACCACGAGATCGTCGATATAACATTCGACGATTTCGTGTATAAGGTCATCGAAGATCTTCGTTATGGCCCTCTGGTAGGTGGCGCGGCGTTCTTCAAACCGAAGGGCATCACCTTGTAGCAGAATATACCCAAAGGAGTCCGGAAACCGGTGTGCTTCTGGTCGTCGGGATGCATCTTTATCTGATTGTACCCTGATGAACCGTCCATGAAGGAGAAAACCTCATGAGTGGACGTATTGTCTATCATCAGTTCGGTGACCGGCACTGGAAAATCGTCCTTCGGGCAGGTTTTATTGAGATCTCGGAAGTCCACACATATGCGCACTGTCCCATTTTTCTTCATCACAGGGACGATGTTGGCGATCTATTCCGGATATTGAACTTCCTTGATGAAGCCAGAGTCGATCAGTTTCTTGACCTCGGCATTGATATTCATCTCAAGCTCGAGCCACATCCTTCTCGGCGCCTGTTTGACTGGCTTGATATCCGGGGATATTGCTAATTTATGCACTGCAATCTCTGGATCTAATCCTGGCATCTCGGAATAGTTCTACACGAAGCAATCTCTATGCCGTAGAAGCACGTCTTTTAATGCCGCCATCCTTTCCTCAGATAGCAGCTCGCTAACGAATGTCGGTCGCGGATCGTCTGCCGATCCCAACTCAATCTTCTTGAGGTTATCTGCAGTAGTATGTATCCCATCTTCCAGCTCTTTTGGCGCCGATGGAAACTCTAAGATCACCTCGTCATCATTGTTTTCGAAGCACCAGGGAAAGTCATTCATATTCTCGGGCTCTTCCTTTGATATCGTTATCATGTGACAGGTACGAGCTCGTTTCCAAGACTGATGTGAATCTGATTCTGCTCTCGTGGCTTTGGGTTCATGCTTCTGCGGCGGGGTTACCCTCCAGCTGTCAGATAGAGCGAACTTGCCGAGCTGATACTGATCTTCGACCCAGTTCTTGAAGATGAAACAGTCTTCGATAGGGTGTCCTGTGGCTCGGTGATAAGAGCAATAGCCCGGATGAAAGACCTCATTAGCTTGCTCAGGGTGTTTAGACTTCGGAACTGTAATCATTCGATGTTTTAAAGCGAGGTCAAGTATCCTCCGTGTCTTTTCTTGAGGGAAGGAATACGCCCGACCCATCTTTTTCATGAGGGACAAGTCCGGACCGCGCCATACTCGATCACATGACTCTTTAATCCTGCATCGTTGCTGTCGGCTCCTTTTTCCGCCTTTTGACTTATTTTTACCTTTGCGTCGGGCCTTTTGCGAGATGGGTCGATAGGGAGGAGCGTCTTTGTCTGTTGCAGCCTGTTGAAGCAGACATTGCGTCCTGGCTTTTTCATAGATGGCCTTTTCGCGATTATGGTCATCCCGAGCCTTTTGACCCGCTTTCCTGATAAGCTTGTCCATTCGTTCTTCAAATGGCGGACTCGGCACTTCGCTCGCAGGATCCAGCTTTGATGAGGGGTTAGCATCTCCTGACAGGGCGTCGTCCTCCTTATTGAAGTTATATATGGCGTAGCTACCGTGGACTCGCTCCCGCTTCCCGGATCTCACGTATCCAAGGCCGAGCGTTTCCATTCTCCCGTTGGGCAACTTGCGCTGAGTTCCGGGGACATCCCAAATCCTGTTGTAGAATCGAGCTTGTCGAACAGTCTGTTTTAAGGGTACCCCTTGGCGCTTCAATAGCCTCTTTAATCCATTTGTGTAATATCTGGGCAAACGGATGGGTTGGAGCCTGTCGAGTATAGAATCCGCGCCATGCCAGATCTCTTTCTCCACTCTTGCTTCCGTGGATTGGTAGAATAGGATCGCCTTTTCACCCTTTCGCCTGGAAGGGACGTAAAACGTCTGCAGGTCCTGCACATTTTAAGCCTGAAGTGCGTCGAGATCCTTGTAGTGTTCCCGCGGCACCATGGTGATTTGCAAACTCTGATCATCGCTAGGGGCTGCTTGTATTGACGGCCAACTGGAGAACACGACATTAATTTCATCTTCTGAGTCACTTCCGAAAATCAACATGGGGGCGGACAGCCCCGGGTTGTTGCGTCGAAACGGCCCAGCGTAATCTATCTCTTCTTCTTCCTCGGTATCGCTCCCGAAAACAGGGATGGTGGCGGCGGCTTTGTTCTCCGGCTTGCGACACTTTTCTGTATCCTCGAAGTCTGGCAAAAAGTACTTTGCATCTTCGTACTTGCGGACTTCGTTCACGGAGAATGGGTTCAGCTCACCTGTTACGGTATACTCGAAACCATCCTTAAAGTACTTCATACACTGATGCTGTGTAGAAGGGATGATGTTGTACTCGTGTAACCAAGGACGACCGAGCAAGGCGTTGTAGCAGGTCTTGGCATCAATGACGTGAAACTTGATGTCCGTGACGAGCAGTCCGAAGCGTAATGTTAGTATTAAAAATCCGAGAGTCCGTGACGACTGGGAGTCGAAACCGGAGATGGTAATTTTGTCACGAGCGAGGTGCTGTACGCTCATGCAGATTTCCTTCAACACCCGAACATTAAGGAGATTGACGGAGGATCCATTATCTACCAGGATCTTGCCTATCTTGATATCATGGCAGTATCCAGAGACATATATGGGACGGTTGTGGTCGCACGACCCGAGGAGAAGGTCTTCGTCACCGAAAGTGATGTCGACCGTGTGCACTTCTTCCATTTCATCCTTCATCCTTTCTGCGGAAAGGAAGGCTTGGAATTGCTCGGGTTCTTGTAACGCCTTGATTAATGAATCTCGCGCTTCTTTTGATAATAGGAGGGTATCGAGAATGCTGAGCTGAGAAGGTAGCTTCCTTAAGTGCGCTAGGATGTTGTAGTCCACCTTATCCTTCCTGGGAGGGTCTTTGGCAGTCAACTCTTTCATAACTTGGTCATCTAAGGAGATATCCTCAGCGACCTTTTCCTTTCCCTTATCTTTTCTATTTGCGGGCCCGAGATTTTTTTCCGGGAGCGTGCGATTGCGCAGCTGAATGTTCTCGCAGGCCTCTGGTTCTTCCTCTTTTCTCAAGGTGGACTCTCTAAAGAGGGGGCTAAGAGCCAGCTCCTCGTCAGAATCGCTCCCAAAGGTGAGAACTTGTGATCCTCCGGCGTCGACCATGTAACAGCTGCCGGTATTTCTTTTGTGCCTGTCGGTTGTACTTCTCTGCTCCCGACGAGTTCTGCGTTTCATGCGCTTAAAATGTTGCCGGTGAGCAACATATCCCTGCCACCATATCCTAAAAGCGTCGCACTCCTCCGTAGGGTGTGAAATTTTCCGATGATATGAGCAATAATTAGGGTGCCTCTCCACCCCATCGAACGCGTTCTATTCCGAGGGTGGTAGCTTCATCCCCATTGACATGGCTTTGGCAAACCTTTTCCTCGTCTTGAATACGCTTTTATTCGCATCGGATATCTTTTGATCTGGTGGGAGTGCTTCGACTCTTTCGTTTAGTCGCATGCGCTTGGCTCCTTCCGATGCAGCCATCTCACGCTCCTGATCGGCTTTACTCTTCAAACGAATCTCGTCTAGAAAGGCGTCGATCATTTCATCTGTTGGCCATACAAGTTCTGGCTCAGGCTGTGCCCCCAGTTTCTCAGTGCCAGGAGTTTTCTCATCTTCCGAGTGAGAAATCACATGACAACTCGCCACATATCCCTCGGATTCATCCGATGAGCTCTCTCCGTCATCTTCCTCCTGAAAGACGTGGTTGAGCAACTCTTGCAGCATGACGGGAGTCCGCGCCTTTTGATTGTACTCCTCCAGCGCGTCAATCTGTTTCTGTAAATCCGTGCGCTTGTCTCCAGGCTTCACGGGCTTTTTGGATTTCTTCTTCTTTTTCTTCGAAGATTTTGACGGTTGGGTGTGAGTATTCGGGCCATCACCACGAATCTTTGTAGTTGGGCGCGGCTTCAACATCCCTTCGATGATTTGAGGTTCAAGCGGGTCCTTCCATTCGACCGCCGGGCACGCATGAAGGTCCCTCAGCATTCTTTTGGTTTTAGTTGACAGCACGACCTCCCATGGAGCTTCTTCAATAAAGAAACAGGTTGCCCCCAGTGCATCTGCTTTCTTAGGAGTATGCGGCTGTGGCGGGTTCACCTTCCACTTTTCGGATAGTGCAAACTTCCCCTGGAGGTATTGATCTTCAATCCATCCTTTGAAAACGAAGCAATCCTCAATCGGATGGCTTACCGTTTGATGGTAAGGGCAATAGTTGGGGTTATTCACCTCAGTGGGTTGTGGCGGTCACCTTGGATTTGGCAAGTTTATAAGTCTGTTGCGTACTGCCAGCTCGAATAACCGTTTCGTCTTGTCCCGTGGAAATGAGTAGGGACGCTTCATCTTCTCATTATAATACCGCCGTCTTTCTTCCAAATGATCCGCCAGCTTTGAGGCACTGGGTTGCTGCTGAGCATTCGCGACGAAGGTTGCCTTCCCTTTACCCTTGTCACTCTGAGGCTCCGGCTTCGGGGGAGACGGTCTGTGACCCATCTGGTCCATCTGGGCCAACTTGTCGATCAAAGCCTGAAATGTGGTCGGCTTAAAGAACATCATAAAATGGGAGATAGTTGCATGAGGGTCTAGGGTTCCCACGAACATGCCCACCGCGGGCGCTTCCTCAATGCGTTGCTCGCATTTTGACCACAAATTTCGCCAGTGTATAGCATACTGGACCCACGTTTCGCCTGGTTTCACCCTGGCATTAATCAATGCTGTTATTGGAGTGCGTTCGCTGGCGCTTGCGAATCGCTGAGTGAATAGCAACTCCATTTTAGCGAACGTCTTGATAGAATTGTTCGGAAGTTCCGAATACCATTCGAACGTTGTTTCTGATAAGCTGCCCACGAACTGGCGAAGCAACAGTTATCGTCACCGCCGGTGTTACCGTAAAGGGCCCTGAACTGGGCAACATGTTGGTGGGGATTGCCGGTCCCCTTATACACGTGGAATTTTGGTATTGTATAACCCGGCGGATATTTGATTTGGTCGTACCAGCTCGGATATGGTCGTCCCGTTTTTACGACTTGACCAGCTGCCTCAGTCACATGATGAACCCTGATTTGCTGGGCTATATAGTCGTCCAAGTCAGCCTTAGAGTTCGTCTCCTCCTTGGCCATTGAGAGAGCCGGTGGTGGATTTGACGTTTCTCCCCTGTCGTCTTCAAGGACGATCGGAGGATCCTCAGCAGGTGGGTCTTGTTGGATCATCATTCCCACCATGTCCTAGAATAAGTGGGCTATTTGCTTTATATTGGCCGCTTGTTCTGCAGCCTCTCTATCTTTCTTTTCCAGTATCCTCCGCAGGAACTCGGCGTCGGTTTCCTGTTCTTGTTGCTGATCCGAGGACGCCTCGAGGCTTTCTTTCGGTCCAGTAAGCGCGGCCATTGCGATCATCATTTCCTGGAGCTTTTGCTGTTGCTCCTGAGCTTTGGTCACCGACCGTGTAAGCGGTCTATGACCTGTGGACGCGCGGCTGTCTTCTTTCCCCGACGCCATGTATACAGTGTGGACCATCCTGCCCCCAGCCTTAGGGCATCTGGGCTCAGCGCTTTTAGCTTTCGTTGCAGGCCCGGGGATCTTCTCTGGCCTCTTCTTTTTATGAGCGGTGGAAGTTGAGGGGGCCGTTGAAGTGGGCACCCAGACAGCTTTTCGTGGCTTAGTCTGGTGACTGACTTCCTGTTGGATTTTCAGCTTCTTGTGCTGGCGGGAGAAATTTGGATCGATCACCGAGTATTGGGTCTGCCGCCAGACTTTATAGATTTGGGAGGGCAGCCGTTGGGGAGATTGGGGCTGTTCTGGCTTTACTTCTACAGCCTTTTTCAGCAGAGGGGGAGACCTCTTTAGCACCGCGGTAGGAAAATTCATACGCACCTTATTTAGCATCTCAAAGCTATTCCCAGTTGGAACAGCAGCATTAACTTCTGCCATCGGGGCTGGAGGAGTTAGCCCAGGAGGGGAGTTGCCTCCGGCCTTCCTCACTCGGCGCCAGTAACGACGTCGAGCGCGTCGTGCTGATGGAACCGGCTTGGTGAGGGCGATAGTCTCGTCTTGCCCCCTGTGTAGATGGGGGGTCGCTGCTGGTGTCAGCCTGTCAAAGACCGATGTCCTTTGGGCAGCAGGAGCGGGAGCTGGAACAGTCAATCTTGTAAAGACCGACTTTTGGACAGGAGAAGCCGCCCTGGCAACCTCAGGAGCAGGATTGGTTATTTTCTTTGGATCCGTCTTCTCTGGGATTGCAGGCCCCGTTGCGGGCCCACAAGAGTTCTGGCCCAGTCTGGAGAATACCGAGGCGCTGGTGTTGGGCGACCCGTTGAGAGGGGCCGTGGTACGTGTAAGCCGATCAAAGACCGACTTCTTGGGAGCTTCTGGTGTCAGCACAGGAGCAGTGAAGCTCGTTGGCGGGAGCATGGTCCCGAAAAACAACCCGGTGGTGGCTTGAGTGACCTGTTCCACGGGCATCGTGAACAGGGAAGCAGCTTGGGGCCCGTAGGCTATGCCCCCAGTTGAGGCAAGATGCGGGTTGCAGTTGCATGTGGAACACTTTGAGCAAGTGAACGTCATTGATCCTTTGCTTTCTGCACCAAGCAAAACGCCAAATCTTAGTACCTCGAAACCCAAGAGCAACCATTAGCAAACCGCGATTGGTTCGCGAACACGACACACGAAGTGTGGAGTGGAAAGAGGAAAAGGTCCCACTGGGCGTGCCAGAATCTGTTCCCCTCTGAAAGACGGCGGCGACGCGGGGCGTCTCGCCAGAGATTCGGGGCAGATGCTAATTGGTGCTATCCGTCTACCTCTCCGAAGATGCCAAGTTGATTTATGGCACCGTGTATCGAAGGTTTAAACGGATGCGTCTGATGTAGCAGACTTCGTCAGATTCCCCCTCGCTTGAGGGGTTTCTGATTGTGGGGACGCTCTTCCCTACAGGCGCAAGCCCCTGCAGTTAATTACGCTACCGCATCGCGGTAGAAACTTTCTCCTTCTCCAGCTGGTCACTTCGTGTCGTGTGTGTTTATTTTGTGTTTGGTTGCCCGTGGATTGTATACGGAGACTGAGTTATGTCGTCGCCCGTAGGGCGTGGACTAGTCCAAATCCGTATTACCTTAGATTTGGGTTTGGGTTTAAGGATACGTTAGTCTCGTTTGAAACTAAGATCGACTTAAACGTTTGTTAAGGATACGTTAGTGTAGTTTTAGACCAAGATCGACTTAACGGGATCGTTTAGATCCAACAAGAGAGCAATTAAGGGAGCCCTGTTGTTTAGTTTAAGGACATTGCGGTCCATAGGTAGTTTAAGGACATTGCGGTCCAATGTTAGTTTTAAGACGTTGCGGTCAAGGTTAAGGACGTCGTAGTCCGTGGTTTTAAGGACTCCACAGTCCGATATTAGTTTTAAGACATCACGGTCAAGGTTAAGGACGTCATAGTCCGTTGTTAGTTTTAAGACATTCCGGTCAAGGTTCAGGACGTCGTAGTCCGTGGATTTAGGGACCCCACAGTCCGATGTTAGTTTTAAGACATCCCGGTCAAGGTTAAGGACGTCATAGTCCATGGGTTTAAGGACCCCACAGTCCGTATCAATGTGTGGTCATCGGGACCCGTCACCTCTTTGAAGACGTTGAGGAATTACAACGCCAAATATCAAAGGAGTGAAGAGATATACCCTTGAACCAAGGTAGATTAAATAGTCTTTGGCCCAATTTGGGACCAAGACCAATCGATTATGTTATGAGCCCATTGGCCCAGTTAAGTTTGGATTGAGGACTTATGGCCATCTTGGGCTAAGTCCAATCATGTTTGGAATATTGGCTTTCTGTTGGTCTATTGAAGGAGAGGCATTGCCTCTAGAACTTAGCCAGTTGGGCTGAAGCTAGTGTTAAACACTAAAGACCAATCAGTGTTGAATACTGGGAATGAGATTGACAAGTTAGTGTTTAACACTAAAAGATAGTTGGTGTTAAACACCAGCAACAAGGCTTTCAAATTAGTGTTAAACACTAAAACAAATCAGTGTTAAACACTGGCAACAGAGATCTCAACTTAGTGTTTAAACACTAAGGTAATCAGTGTTGAATACTGGTGACAGAGATTTTAATTTAGTGTTGAACACTAAGAAAATTAATATTAACCCTGTTAACAGAAGTTTAATTTAATGTTAACACTAAGAAATTCAGTGTTAAACACTGCAAATAAAGTTCTTCAATTAGCGTTGAACACTAAGGTAAATCAGTGTTGAACACTGGATTCAGAGGTTCCAATTTAGTGTTAAACACTAAGGCAAGAGGGGTCACGTGGTAGCACGTGAGGGCGCCCTCCCCTGCGGAGTTTTTCAGGGGTCACGTGGTAGCACGTGACCCTGCTCCTTTGCATTTTTGTTTAAGACTTAAATTCTTCATTAAGTCCCCATTTTCTTGAAGAATTATATTCTTAGATAGAGTTGAACTCTAAATTCTTTTCTGTAGGAATTAAATTCCTCATATATGTGAAGAACTGGATTCTATCATAGAGTTCAACCCTAATAATAACTTTAGAGAAATTGAATTCCCACTTTCTCTTAGAGAATTACTCTTAGATAGAGTTAAACCCTTAATTTATATTCTGAGAAATTGAATTCCCATATATGTAAGGAATTAGGTTCTGTCATAGGGTGAAACCCTAATTTCTTCTTTCTTAAAGGAATTAAATTCCTGTTATTTTGACAGAATTAGGTTCTTAACTAGTTCTGTTCATTTCGAAGGAATAGGGTTAAACCCTAATTTTATTTCAAAGGAATTAAATTCCTATGGTTCCGTGAGAATTGAATTCTCAAACTTTCATTCCCTCTCTATGCTTTGGATCTGCATGGCAGGATCTCAACCCAATGAGAATTAAATCCTCAATTCATGGGGAGATGTGCACTTTGCAGATCCTCTACTAAAGAGAGAACTAAGTTCTTCTTTTTAATATAAGAGTTAAACTCTTTCAAGAATTAAATTCTCTTTTTTAAAGGCCTCCCCTTTCTTACCCAAGGTTTTCTTCTGCAGCAGATCAAATTCTTCCAAAGTCTCGAAGCTCTATTTCTTTTTCTCTCTATGTCTCTGTATATAGATCTCTGTATATCTTTTTTCTGTATCTCTTGGCTCCTATTTATAGGAGAAGGAGCAGAATCAATTAGTTTTAGTGAATCATTCATTGAGGGATTTGATTTGTATTCATTAGAGATTTGATTTGCATTCATCATTCATTTGGACCTTTGGATTATTAGGTGAATTTTATTCACCATTGGATTTTAAATCCAAAGATATTCCTTTGTTGTTTCGGTTAGATTTTAAGGGGAAATCTTTCCAAGTTCAAGATTTTTCCATAGACAGATGATATTTAATCACCTTTAAATTTTTAATCCAATCGGTTCCAAATAATCATTCTCCTTTGGAAAGATTTGAATGCTGTTCAGAATTTAATTCTGTTAAATAGATAGGCTTTGAAAGCCGGTCACGTGTGGCCACGTGACCCATGGTCACGTGTAGGCACGTGACCCCCTGGAACGAGCTTTCTTCTCCTTTCCGCGCTCTGTCTTCTAGCCGCTGTTCAACCGTCACGTGCCAACACGTGACCCCTGATCACGTGTGAGCACGTGACCCTTTCTGGAGCCTTTTCTTTGATTTAATCAAGGAGCTGAATCTGCCTTTGCCGCTGCTTTTAATTGTCACGTGCCAACACGTGACTGCTGGTCACGTGCTAGCACGTGATGCCTCTTTCGTAGGCTTTCCTGATTTTGAATCAAGAAACATGAGGTCGTTGTTGCCCTTTTTGCGACTTGGGCGGTCGGTGCTGCCCTTTTTGCGACTTGGACGGTCAGTGCTGCCCCTGTAGCATCTTGGACGGTCGGTGCTGCCCTTCTAGCTATGTGGACGGTCGGTGCTGCCCTTTTAGCGATTTGGACGGTCGATGCTTCCTTTTTAGCGACGTGGACGGTCGGTGCTGCCCTTTTAGCGATGTGGACGGTCGGTGCTGCCCTTTTAGCGACGTGGACGGTCGGTGCTCCCCTTTTAGCGACGTGGACGGTCGATACTTTGATTTGACTTGCTCCGCTTTCAGCAGTGTCGGGATTTGACTTGACTTACTACGCTTTCCGCGGTGTTGGGCTTTGACTTGTTTCCGAGGTGGAACTTGATTCCGCCAGGGAGGACGTTGGTTGACTTGCCGACTCGATATGATTAGGGTTGACATTAGCATCGCTACACTGGAATATGATACCAGGAGCGAATCATCATTAGCCATGAGAGGATTTTGGGATTTTGGTTTTGGTCTGGCATTACCACCGCTACACTGGAATATGGTACCAGGAGCGAATCATCATCTACCGTGAGGGGATTTCCCTCGTTCCCAGTTTAACGACTTAGAGGTCATCTGTTCCCAGTTTAACGACTTAGAGGTCATTTATTCCCAGTTTAAAGACTTAGGGGTTTATTGGATCAATTTGGAATTTCAGGATAGGGGTCGACATCAGCGTTGCTAACACTGAAGTGCAGGTGGTAGGAGCAATTAATCATTTGCCTTTACCCGTTGGGGTGCTATGGCTTAGGAGACAGGTTTAGGTCCCTATCACCTAAGACTTTTCAATTTTATCAGCTGTAAGGGTCTCATAAAAGTATTTTCTTCCTACGAGTCGAAAGGATCTCGTAGGTGCGTTTTCTCCTTAGGAATCGTGGTGACACCCAGGTGTGTTTTTCCTTTGTGAGCGTAAGGATCCCACGAAGGTGTTTTCTTACGAGTCGTGAGGATCCCGTAAATTTTGTTCTCCTCGTGCATCGTGAGGACACATGAGTGGGTCTTCCTAAATGGAGCATAATTCCAAGGGCGGAGACCGGCCGCGTGACCGGTGATTATGGTGGGGATTATTTGAGCCCATGAATTGTATACGGTAGTCCATTTGGGAACTGGCCGTAGGGCATGGAGAATTTTGGGAATTTGAATTTTGGTTGGTGTCTGCATCGCTGCACTGGAATATAGTACCAGGAGCGACTCATCATTCGCCGTTGGGGAACTTGGATTTTGGTTGGCGTCTATATCACTGCACTAGAATATGGTACCAGGAGCGACTCATCATTCGCCATTTGGGGATTTAGATTTTGGTCGGCGTCTGCATCGCTGCACTGGAATATGGTACCAGGAGCGACTCATCATTCGCCTTCGGGAGTTTGTTTTTTTTACCGTGATTACTCTATCATTTCAGGTTTTCTTATCGCGTAGGTCATGACTGCCCTATCATTTCGGCTATTTATTCGCGGTTGCTCCATTATTTCGGCTGTTTATTTTCATTTTTATTTTCCTCGCTGATTTTTATTGCGGGTTACCCCATCATTTCGGCTTTTTTATTTATTTATTTGTTTGTTTGTTTACACATTTTTTTACATCCCCAGTTTAACGACTTAGAGGTCGATTGTTCCCAGTTTAATGACGTGGCGGTCATCTGTTTTGTATGAAATTGGCGGTCGCAGCTTGACTGTTTGCTAACACGCCTTTAGACAGTTCTATCTCTCCAGTCTTGTATTGTTTTTCGACCCAATCTTTGAAGTCGAAGCAGTCCTCAATAGCATGATTTATCACTCTGTAATAGGGGCAATATTTGGGGTCGTCGGTCATATTCGCTTCTTGCAGTCTTGATTCTGGTAATTGTAGACCGTTTCTAAGGTCGTCTTTGAATATTTTTATGGACTTTGTCCCTTCAGAAGGAATAGACCTTATCCAGCCTCTCTTTCAGTAAGGATTCTTCTCCTTCTCCGAACACTGGCTTCCGAGGCCGATTAGCATTAGGCCCGCTCATCCCTCGCTTATTTCGGTTAGCCGAAGTGTTAAAAGATTCAGCATCGTCAGAATTTCCGCCTTTGCGATTATCGTCCTTTCGGTTTCTCCAGGACCTATTGTTATTTTGGGAATCATAGGAGGACTCCTGCTTTGAGCGCTCCAGCATCTGAACTTTCCTGGTCAACTCTTGGAATGTTTTGAGACCCGCGGTGCATAGAAACGGGGCCATCCAATTGTTGAGATTTCCGATGAAAGGGCTGATAGATTGGTTCTACTCTATCTGCGGTTCACATTTGACGGAGAGAGTGCGCTATCGGGTTATAAAATCCGTGCTGCTTTCGTTGTTCTTTGCCTTGGTCCTTACAAGGTCGGCAATGGTGATTTTATCGCTGACACTCATGAACCTTTGTCGGAACAGAGATTCCATTTGGACGAAAGTAGTCACGGAGCCATCCGGTATGCTCGCGTACCAGTCGAAAGCGATATCGGTTAAGCTATTAACGAACTGGCGAATGAGAAGCGCATCATTGCCCCCAGTATTCCCGTATGAGGCTTTAAAATGGGCATTGTGCTGATTCGCATTTCCCGTCCCATCAAATTTTCCGAATTTGGCGATGACATAGCCGCTAGGAATTCTACCAGATCATACTGAGCAGGATATGGTCTCCTACTACTACTGATATCTTTTTACGCTTCGACTTCGGCTACCAATGTTTTGACTCTATTGGCAACCAAATCCATGATTTGATCTTGAGTTAGCGGGCTACTGTCATCGGTAGCCAAGACATTTCCCGAGATAGGATGCGACTGACTTTCATGCAGTCCGCCCACCTTTGGATTTGAGGGAATAGGCGTCGGCTGTCTTGGGACACCGTTTCCCGGTTCATGAGTAGAACCCTGCGCTTGATTGGATGACTGAGAGGAAACTTAGGTCGTGACAAGTCGTCAATTTTGGAGTAAAGTCTGGCCATCTCCTTGTCGTTACTTCTGAGCTGTTTTCGGAGCTCTTGGAGAAGTTGCCGCTCTGCGTTCTTGGGACAGAAGATTGGCTCCTCTTCTCTTTCCGAGCCTGACTCCTCATGAACCGAGGGATCTCTCTGCTTATCAGCCTCACTGGAAGGGTTTTCATTACTTCCCAGAGGATACTGGTCGTGGGAAGTGGCAGCCACATTCATACCAGATCGAATCTAAGATGTGGTGGCCCCGTCCTTGCTCTTGCTGTGCGTGCCCACCATGTAGACAGTGTGGACCACATATCCAGCCATCTCTTTATCTTTGGCGGGGTAACCCTGTTCTTGGAATCTCATGAAGTTCAGCCTAGCATGAGCCCTAGCCCTTTTGTTGGCTCTATATCTAAGCCTTTTTCTGTCTTAGCTTCTCAATCTTGAGGGCTTGATGGGCATCGGTCATCCAGGAAGCCATCGTGAGTCGATTAACGGGGAGCTTAGAGAAGATACCCGATTGAGCAGTTATCAAGGGCACCGCTGGAGCTTGCTCGAGATGCCTTATTGCTATATTGGTGTTGATGGCCTTGCCCCCGGCTGGGGCCAAGGAAATTCATTCAAACACTGACTTGCGTTTGGGTTGGGGTGCCTTCGAGACCACCACATTTGGCATCTTGCCTTTCGAGGCCGATTTTTCTGTCACCGGAGCTTGAGGAGCTGAGATGGCGTTAGCTGGCACAAACAGAATAGAGCCGAATGGTAGCAGCGGCTCCTCCCATTGTTGCCCGAGACTGGTCGGGAGGACCGTCCTGGCGTCCATCTTCATCGTGTAGGAGATGTGAGTTGTGCTGAGAGCTGAGATTGTACTTGGAGACATTTTGTTGCGTCCGAAAATTGCAGTCGAAAGTTGTTAACCTGCAAATAGAAGCATGATTTCAGTACAGGCAATCAATGTATATGTTGATTGAGTTCGCATGGATATTTAACCCGAAATATGGGAGGAGAGATTGGTTCCACCGGGCGTGCCAGAATCTATAGGGTGTTTTTCATCACCCCATTGAGATGGGAATACGCGTTGCTTGTCAGGCGTACTACAGATTCCCCCTGCCTAGGGTCGACTGGGGTTTATTGATTATGGGGATCTGAATCTCCGGCAGCCACGGACTAAGCTGCCGTTAATTACCCATCGCCTTTGGAGCGAGAGAACCTCCGATTGACGGGTCAAACTGGTCATGCGAACTCAATGTGCAGTGTACGTGTGTTGTGTCTTAAAGAGTTTTGGATATATCGGTGGCCTCGCAGAGTTTACGGGAGTCCCGCTATCCGGATAGCGGGCTAGGGGTCAAGGAGGTTAGCAACCCCCTCGGGGGGTAAGGGGCAGCGCCCCATTAGAATTTTTTTCTAACGGTGGAAGTGTGTATGTATATAAAAAAAAAGGGGAAATAGTGTCCAACGCGTGAGTGCCATCGCCTCACGTGCCTAGCACGCGGGCGCTGGGCGCCAGCGCACCACACAGGGAGTTGTACTCCCGATTGACTTTTGGAGTTGAACTCCTGACAAAGAGGAAAAATGGGCTTAACCCCTGCACTGGGAGTTGTACTCCCAAAAAGAAAGATTTATTATATATATATATATATATATATATATATATATATATATATTGAGAAGTTAAACTCCTAAGATATTTTTGGAGCTGATGAAAGGGGACCCCTTTCTTCTCCATTGAGCCCTGGATCTTCCCTAAAATAGGGATTTTGGAGGTGGGTCTGCTTCTTTCTCTTCTCTATTGGCTGGATCTTGGAGAAAAAAGGGTGAGATTTTAAAAATCTCCCATTTTGGAGATTTGATGGAAGATCTGCGTTCCCTTTCAAGGATTTTATGGTGAAAAACTATTTCTTTTTGGAAAAGAAAGAATGGAACTCTTGATTTAATTAAAAAAAGGAAGAAGGTTTAGAATCTTGAGCAAAGAGAAGGAGGCACAGGAAACCTAATTTTGGGGGAGAATGAATTATCCTTTCATTTCATCATCATGTTGCCTTTTATAGGCTTACAAATTTATATATAGCCCCTTGAGCTTTACAAAATGGCATTTTGCCCATCCCATACCTCATGTGCTCATTTCTTCTCCATATGAGCCATTGGCTTTACAGAAATTTGGCTTTATGTCCATTTTTCTTACATTCATATATGAAAATTACATCAAAATTATTTATTACATAATTTTCATTTTGGCATGAGGAGACTGGCCGCGGGGCTCGACTTGGGCATGGGCCAACTTGGCCTAGGCTTGGGCCCACCTGGCTTGGGTTGACTTTAACTTTGACTTGGTCAACCAGGGTGTAATTTTTGAACCCAACAGGGGTATATTGGACAGGTGCACACACATGGACGGAGAGCCTATTCCCGTGCCTCGATTACTACAGGGATGAGCTAAACACACTCCGGGACGAAATCGTATCATGGCGTCCTTACAGAGGGGATGTAGTTACATCCTAACCACTACTGTGCTCGGTTCATCATGACACATGGTTGACTACAACTCCACTCATCCACTTTGCTATCGTCGAGGATTATTATTCGGACATGGTGATGCGGTAGTTCAGCTTGCACCAGGCCATACCTCACGAGTGAGTATGTCACGCCCTGCTTCACAGTAGATGAAAACGGTAACGTGGCAAGCCCACAACGTATTTACTATGAAAATACATTAAGCGTAATTAAGCAATATAACAATATGCAAGAATAAAAAGAGTAATAAAATGAAATAGTAACTTTATTTACATTTAAATTAACATACAACTGTTTGTAAATTTGAATGTAAATAAGTTGTTGTTTCATTTTATTACTCTTGTTATTCTTGTACATTGTTATATTGCTTAATTACGCTTAACGTATTTTCATAGTAAATACGCTGCGGGCTTACCACGTCAACGTTTCCGTTTACTAGGAAGCGGGGAATAACAGGTTTTGTGGGTGGCCCATGCAGGTCAGTTCTGCATGAAGTCTTAAGCAATATATCACAAGAATTATAAGAATCGGCAACTATACATTCCTTTTATTCAAATTTCTTGAATCTATCCTAATCTGTCTTTTCTATCAAGGTAATGGATTCTCCAAACGACACCAGCACCAACGTCAATGGCAACACACCACCGCCTATCTTACTACATCCCCTTACCGTTATTGCTCCGATCAATGAACAGATGGTGCTTTTAGAAACCATCAAAAGTCTTCTAGAGGGCAGCAACAAACTGTTATTCTTATGAACCGTCCTGAAGCCAAAGTACCTGGAGTAAAGAAATTCCGGGCGTTGCGTCCCAAGAACTTCTCAGGGAAAGAGAGTCATCTTGAGGCTGAAAAATGGGCCCAAAGTATTGAGGACGACCGTGCAGCAACGCGGGTACCAGACATAGCTTGGGTTCGTGTGGTAAAGCTCCACCCCACGGACAACGCAAGAGTCTGGTGAAAAGCCGAGGAAAGCCATCTTACACAACCAATAGAGTAAAAGACATTCTGCGATCTGTTCGATGCAAAAAATTTCCCTGAGACCACCGGCTTTGAGATGGAACAATAGTTCATCCACCAGCAACAAGGCTCTATATGGATAAAATCCATGGATGAATATGATGCCGAATTCATCATGCTTAGCAGGTAAAGAATTCGTCTCAAATTTCTGTTCCGTAAAACACATCATTGTTCTGAAATCGACATCTTATCAGGTTCACGACACACCTGATCCGAACGATGAGATTCGGGCTAGACGATTCCAATAAGGCTTAGACCCGGAGATTCAAGCGACATTAGCCGCAGGTGACTATCCGACTCATGAACTCGCTCTAAAGGCAGTGCGTCGTTATGAAGCTGTGGTTAAGAAGAAGGGTAAGACGCAAGCAGCCGGAATCAAATGCCCTGCTACTCAGATTACAAGAGGAGCCTCTTTCAGGCCGACTTTTACACCCAAGAGGCCAGGAGGATCGTTTAACCGGTCCAGTCCAGATTTTTGTTTCTATTGCAAGAGAACTGGACACTTGGCGAAGGACAGCATGCGTGCAAATGGTATGTGTTTGATTTGTGGCGGATCCACTCACGCTATAGGAGCATGCCCATATCGAGGTAACACAACACTAGCACATAGACCCATAATGCCAGCTCCGCAGAGGCCAGCTATTCAGGCACCTGCACCCTGCCTAGCTCTTCCTGCACCAGCTCTACATGGACCACCTGTACAGCCTCAGCATCAATTCCATCAAGCACAGAGAAATGTGCCTCAAGGGCAGAGGAATGTGCCTCCGTTGTGTAGGAATATACCGAGATAACAGGCTTTTACAATGACAGTTGAAGAGGCTGAAGCCATAGGTCAAGTCATCACCGGTAAAGTATTCTCATCCATTCAACCTTCGATACTAGTACATCGTTATCTTTTTCTATACCTAAACACAACCTTACACAACTTAGGTACTATAGTAGTAGCTACCCTTCCCGCACTCGCACTTTTCGACACTGGAGTTTCACATTATTTCATGTCACAACGGTTCGTGAGAACGCACGCAATTCCCGTCAAGCTACTTGTTTCGAGTTGGAATGTCGGTTCCAGGAATAGAGTCTTGAAGGCAATTTTGGTATATGATCAGTTCCTAGTGGTAGTTTGCGGCCGAGAATTCCAAGCAAATTTCAAAGTACTGGAAATACCAAATTTCGACGTTGTGTTGGGAATGGATTTGTTAGGAGTATTTTATGCTACCATTAACCACCGTCAAAGGAAGGTAGTATTTGAGATATCGGATCATCTAGTCTTCTAATTAAAAAGTGGAGGAAGGAACTTGGAGCCAGGAAGCTACCATGCTAGATCAAAGAATACAGAAATGTTCTCCCTGGCAGCTGAAGAAGAAAAGCCTGAAATAGTTCGAGAGTTCGAGAATGTTTTCCCTGAAGACATATCAGGTTTGCCTCCCGATCGAGCTCTTGAATTCAGTATTGATTTACAATCTGGTGCACAACCTGTAATCAAAGCTCTATATCGGCTAAGTCCATAAGGATTGAAAGAAATTTATATCCAGTTAGACGAGCTCCTGAAGAAAGGTTAGATCAGACCCAGTACTTCAAGTTGGGGATCACCAGTATTACTGGTAAAGAAGCAGGAAGGTACCTACCAGATGTATGTGGATTATCGAGCACTGAACGATATGACAATTAAGAACAAGTATCCACTACCTCGCATCGATGACCTTTTCGATTAATTAAGTGGATCTTGTGTATTTTTAAAATTAGATCTCCGTTCAGGATATCATTAGGTGAAGGTCAAAGAGTCCGACATTCCGAAGACAGCGTTTATGACTCGTTATGGCCATTATGAATATCTCATAATTCCATATGGAGTGACCAATGCACCAGCCATCTTTATGAACCTGATGAATCATGTTTTCCGACAGTACTTAGACAAATTTGTTGTTATCTTTATCGACGACATTCTGATGTATTCAAAGAATCGAAAAGAACACGCCGAGCACTTACGCATTGTCTTGGAGACATGATTGATTCGTTTTCCGGTGTGTATGTAGAAAATGTATAGAAATCACAACCAAAAATATTTTGGCCGCAATCAATAACGGTGTCGGATGTAGCGCGTTAGCGAGTGCGGATCGTCCACAGGGAAAGTGAGATCCGTTCGAATTTTAAATTAGATGAATTGAAAATTAAAGAAAAGACAATTTAATTCAAGATTTTAAAGTTGAATTCAAGAATCATCTAGGTCTAAATCTAAAATCAAGAAAACATAAAAATCAAGAATCAAGAAGTGATGATATCCAATCCAAATAATCAAGAATCGAAGTGAGGCTCGTAGGAATCGATCGAATCTATAGACGTGATGGAATCTATTGATTACGTATTCTTATCCATTAATGAGTTGATACTAGATCGATGACGATTAATCGAGGTTTAAGGATCTTTCGAAGAAACCAGGGTTTCTTCATCCCATCCTTTGTCCTTTCGATGAATCTCATTCAAATTCTAGCCTCGAGTAAATTCAAGAATCGATCGTGGATCACTAATTACGAGCGAACACAATCAAGAAAGCATCGCTCGAAACTAGGTTGTCGATTCTTCAAATTACAAGAGTTTACAAAACTTATAGGAATTAAGAATCGTTTCAAGATTTGTAACGTCATCGTCCATTGATCGTCTCGATTCCTCCACGAGCGGAGTTTTACTCAAACATCATAACAAGACACACAATCAAGAATTGAGATCGAATCATGATGCAAGAATGTAAAGAAAGCAAGATATAGCAATTTCACATTTATTTATCAACAATTTTGTTACAAATCACTCGAGATCTACAATAGGAAAGAACTTGATCGTTGATTTCGGCTTCGCTCGTCTCCTTGAGTCGTGGATCTCCTTGGATCATTTGCTCCGATGAAGTCTGGCGTCGCTTTCTAAAGGATCGAAGGCTTCATGCTTGATTTGGTACTCGGAGTTCTTGAATTTGGCTTTGGATTTTGAATTGGGGATTAGGGTTTACAAGTTGTGTCACTCAACTTGTATTGGGGAGATGAAGATTGAACTAAAGAACAACCTTTGAGAAGAAGCTTTAGGGTTCCTTTTATAGCCTTTGGTTAGCTTTGGCTTCCTTTAGAACCTAGGTTTAGTTTAGCTTCCCTTGTAAGCTAGTAGAAACTTCTAGAGGTAGTTAGTTAGGCTTTAGCTTCCTTCATAAGCTTAGAGGTTAGGGAGAAGCTTCTACGCTTAGGTTGTTAAGTAGCTTGCTTTGGAAGCTTGATGGTGTTTAGCTTGATCAAGGAGCCTTGCTGTTCTGGCAGAAACTTCTGGAGAATTCTGGACTTTGAAGTGGCTTGAAGCAGTGTACCAAGTGAAAGAAGAATTATGCAGTGAAGACTTGCTGACATCACCCCTACGTGGCCGCGGATCCGCCGCGCAAACCCTGCTCCGGCCGCGGATCCGCGGCCCAACAGGAGCTTTGGTGTATCAATTTTACAGTGCTGCTTCCTGCTGACTTAGTAATATATTTCTGATATGTTGAATCTTAAAATTCCTTCTAGTCCATTGCCAGATCTCAAGTCTTGGAGTTGGCGTATTTTTATCAACACTTTTTCACAGATTTGGCTTTTCTCCTGGAATTTCCTGCACAGATTCTCGAAACAAGTGTTGAGCTATACAAAGATGATGCGATGCCATGATAAACACTCAATTTCCCTCAGAAATGTCGGTTTTAATATATAACACAAGTAATTTGGTATTTTACGGCTGTTTTGCTAATATGTGCTATATTAATACCGAACACCTCTAGATGAGTGTAAATGGTAGGGAAATTGTCGTGTTAAAAATACATTATTTTCGACTGATCAAGACATTACGACAACACCAGTGCTACGACAAGTACAGCAAGTGTAAATTTTGTAAAAGTTAAGTCGGATTTCTTGGACACATTGTTTCAGATGAAGAAATCTCTGTAGATCCAGCTAAGCTGTCAGCTGTCAGCAAATGGCCGACACTCAAGACGGTGAAAGATATAAGAAGTTTTCTGAGCTTAGAAGGATATTACAGACGCCTCATCGAAGAATTTTCAAAGATCGTAGCACCCCTAACCAAGCATACACGTAAAAACGAAGCATTTGTGTGGTCAGAAGTATGTGAGAAGGGTTTCGTAGAACTCAAGTCGAGATTCAGCTCTGCTCTTATCCTCATAATACCGGATCAATCTGGTGGATTCAATGTGCATTGTGATGCGTCCGGTAAAGGATTAGGATGTAAAATACATAAGTATGGAAAAGTTGTTGCTTTTGCATCAATGCAGTTAAAAGTTCATGAGCGCAACTATCCAACACATGATCTAAAACTGGCAGCCGTGGTCTTCGCACTCAAGATTTGGCATCACTGCCTTTTGGGAGAACAAGTGGATATATACACTGACCACAAAAATCTGAAGTATGTATTTACTCAGAAAGAACTCAACATGCGACAGAGAAGATGGCTAGAACTCATGGCGGATTTCGATATCAACCTATAGTATCATCCTGAAAAGGTGAACGTAGTTTCTGATGCACTTAGTCGCCAACCTTTGGCAATGAATCTCACTGCTCAGTGGAAACTACATCAAGAACTGCATGGAATGGAGATTGAAGTAGTTATGTCAGGTAACGCCTCATCTTTGATGAACTTACAAGTCTACTCTACTCCTGTCAATCAAATCAAGGCCGCTCAAGAAAATGATGCCAACCAATAAAAGATCCGAGAACAAGTAGGAAGTGATTTTCGAACTGACTTCATCATTCACGAAGATATATCCTAGCGGTATGGGAGCTGTTTATGCGTGTCAGTCGGCCATGTTCGAGAAAAGTTGATGAAAGAAGCTCACAAATCTCCTTATTCCGTACACCCCGGCGGCACGAAGATGTACAAGGATCTACGGTAACACTACTGGTGACATGGAATGAAGTGAGAAGTAGCAAGGAGCGTAGCAAAGTGTTTAGTGTGTCAGAAAGTGAAGACTGAATATCACAGAACCGCTGGTCTGCTTCAGCCATTACCGATTCCAGAATAGAAATGGCAGTACATTATCATGTATTTCGTGACTGCTCTCTCTTGCAGCAAGAAAGGCAACGACGCAATCTGGGTTATTGTAGATCGAATCACCAAGTTGGCTCATTTCATCCCATTCAGAGTTAGCCAATCAGCCGAGATGTTGGCAAGGAAGTACATGAAGGTGGGTAGAAATCTAAAGTAAGATTTAAACCTTCAAGTTGTACCATACTTGTCTTGGTACCCATAAACTCATGCAGGAGATCGTGAAATTACATGGGGTACTTATTTTCATCGTCTTTGATCGTGATACTAGATTCCGATCCCAGTTTTGGCAGAGTCTTCAAGCCAGTCTGGGAATGAGTCTGAATTTCAGCACGGCGTATCATCCACAAACAGACGGACAGTCCGAGCGAACAATTCAGATCCTGAAAGATATGCTGAGAGCCTGTATGTTAGACTTCGGAGGATCGTGGGAAGATCACCTACACCTTGTGGATTTTTCCTATAGCAACAGTTACCAGGCAAGCATTAGAATGGCACCAATCGCAACACTCTACGGATGGAAGTGTCGTTCCCCACTGAATTGGGACGACGTTAGAGATCGTGAACTCCTTGAGCCAGAGATGATCGTGGCAACTGTAGATGTAGTTCACACGATCAAGGAAAAGATGCGCATAGCTTAGGATCGACAGAAGTATTGGGTAGATACAAAATGTCGACATCTGGAATTCCAACCCGGAGAGCATGTGTTCTTGAAGATCTCTCTGAATAGAGAAGTGATACTTTTTGGCAAGAGAGGTAAACTCAGTCTAAGATATATCGGACCGTTCGACATACTTGAACGAGTTAGAGAAGTGGCATACCGTTTAGCACTACCACCATCATTGGAAGGAGTGCACAATGCGTTCCATATATCCCAACTACGACGATATGTGAGCGACCCCAGCCACGTACTTGATCACTCAAAGCTCACAGTACAGACCGATCTGACTTGCGAGCAGCTACCAGTCGAAATCTTGGATCGAAAGGTGAAGACTTTATAGAACAAGGAAGTGAACTTGGTCCGAGTGATGTGGAGAAAGGACTCGCCAGAAGAGTCGACTTGGGAGCAAGAAGACGATATGCGTGCACGATATCCTCATATATTCGAAGACTTTGTATAAATTTCGAGGACGAAATTTTTATAAGGAGGGTAGAATATAACGACTCTAAAATTCATGTACAAATGTAACTTATTCAATGTATAGAAAATGTATTTCAGCCTGATTAGGAATTATAAGTTATATTTGCTTAATAAAAACAAGAAGCAACTTGTAGCTCACTGGTAAAGTTTTTACACTGCTGTGACATAGCTTGTGTGTTCGAATCCTATCAAACCCAATTTTTTAAAATATTTTTCTTTTTAACTTTTTGGAAGCCCAAAAATTGGGACTGATAGGACAGATTGAAATACACATTTTATATCACAGTAGTGTAGAGGTTTTACCGGTGAGTTACAAGTTGCTTCTTGTTTTTATTAAACAAATTCAACTTATAACTCCTAATCAGATTGAAATACCATTTCTATATATTAAATAAGTTACATTTGTACAGAGATTTCAAAGTCGTTATAGAGTATATAATCGTGCTCTGCACATGATCGATGGGTGAAGCAGAGCCACTGAGGACTGGAGAGTGGTGCATCATGATCACGTACACCTGTGGGACGTGGAGCGGGCTGCTCGCGTTATTCGAGACACCCTACCGTACGATGCAATCCACCACGAGGAGTACATGACTTGGTATTGCTTGATCACTCGTTTGTACGTTGTCTTGCCCGACCATAGACGACTTTTTAGAGTCGATGATGCTGCTCCCTCGACCTATGTACCAGTCTCGAGCTCTTTCTACAGTTAGGATAGTATGTTATTTTACTTTGTAGTCCTATTCTGTAATTTTCATACGGTACAATTCATATTATCATTGTGCTAAAAAATTCTCATTTTTTTCAGGTATCACATGCATGGACACTTATACGTCTCTCCATCGAGACTCTAGCGAGCGATGCCATGACTGGAATGAGAGAGTTTGCACGGATTACCCTCAGGAAGTGCCGCTGCATTGTGACTGAGACGGGAGAGACCACCAGATTAGAGGCGATGGTTGCAGCTCCCCTTCCTCCTGTGCGTAGACATGGCAGCTTACCACGACAGTCAGACCAGGCTAGACCTTTACGTATACAGGAGGAGACCGGTCAGGCTGCACCTTCGCATGTACAGGAAGACACCGGTCAGGCTGGATTTTCACATGCACAGGAGGAGCCCCATGAGCCTTTACCTTTGCATGCACCGGATGAACCCGGTGAGGCTCGACCTTCGCAGCCACCTATGTCGCAGTTGACTCAAATTGATATCGCAGGACCTTCACAAATACCACAACCACGTCCGAAGAAGAAGAAGAAATTTCATCACGTTTTCATTTGATTATGTATTTTGTAGTATTATATTGTATCGAGACCTTGTATAGTTCATGTAGTGATATTAGCATTGATATTGTGATGGTATCCACCCTTCGAGGTGTGATCTCTTTTTTGGAATTAGTTTTGTAATTCCACCCTTTGAGGTGATGTTTGTTTACCGCCGAGTGGGACGTGTAGTGCTATATGGCACATATTATTATGTATTTGTGGATAAATCTTAATATATGCATAGGAGATGATGTCCGTTTTAATTTTAAAACGTGGTTGCATAAGTATTCGTACAAAGCCATTGCGTCCATTTGGTATCAAAAAAGTTGTATTAATTATAAATCATTCTGATTATGCATTTTATGGATATCAGTTGCTAAGGGATATTTGGTCTCAGGTGGTGGGTAGTTCCAAAGAAAACGCTACTGACAGTAGCGTTTTATTTGTACTGAAAACACCACTGGCAGTAGCGTTTTCAGTTAAATGAAGAAAACGCTACTGGCAGTAGCGTTTTCATTTGGCATAAATCTCTCGGTCTTAACCCGAGACTTCTTGTGGTGGTTGTATATGCCTGTTTGAAAATGCTACTGACAGTAGCGTTTTCATTAGGAGGAAAACATTATTGTCAGTGGCGTTTTTCTTCCCCATCCAACTGCCGCGCGAGGCCTATTCCTACGTGGCAGTACAAAGCTCTATTTTGGGAAATAGTTTTGATCCGGTATTAGTTTAAGAAATATTTTATTATATAATATTATTTTGGTAAAAAATTCAGTAATTTAGATAATTGGGTTTCATAAAAGTTATCCATACTTCACCTAAAATCCCAATTATGCTATGTTTGCTTTCATTTTGGAGTTTAAAAACCTCCGGTTATCTAAACTCCCAAATTAGATAACCGGAGTTTACTGAACACCAATCCATGTAAGCAACTGATATTTTTTAACCCCAAGAATGAGGGGAGCATACACTTATTTTGGAGTAGATAACTCCAGAATAAAATTTTAGGTCCTATTTATATGGAGTTAGGATAACTGTGCTTTATTTTTAATTTTTAAGTGGAGCTAGAAAGGGTGCAAACCATGTTTTGGAAGCCACAAACTCCAAAAACAGAGTTTACACAACTTTGGTCGTATTGGAGTTGGGATAACTGCAGTTCTCTAAACACCAAAATAGTTGCCAAACAAAGCAAAGTCTGCTAGAAAGAGAATCTTCTCATTCATTGAATTCCCTCTTATCCGCTACCCGATCTTGCTGACACCGATTGGTTCGTATGGTGGCGCAATGTTCATTTTGGAGTTAAATTTTGCTGACTTTGTGAAATTGCAGATTAGAAAACTTAACTCTATTGCCAAAAGGGCCTTAGGGTTAGGATAACTCCAAAACCAAACACACTGTAAAAAAGTTAAAACTTTAAGAGGATATGGGCAAGTTTGTATACAGTTAAAAATAAACTCACACAAATAGGGCTTTACTGTTTTAATACCATATACAAATGATAATTTATTGAAAACTTAAGGTGATGTATCAACCACAACAACAGCAACAAGGCCTCGTCTCAAATTGGGTCCGGCTGTATAAATCCTTTTCTTCCATTTTGTTTTGTTAAAGACCGTCTATCCGGTTAAGGTTATAATTAACCTATCGAAATCAGCTATATCAGCCTCAGCCACGTGAATTTTCAATTTTCCTTTTTATCTCTCGTCAAATGAATGACATCTACCTTTGGAAATCCTAACTATTATATCGAGAAATCTCATTGCTATTGCTCAAAACTTAAGTTTGCATGGCTGGCACATTCGTTCATCTATCAAATCAGATGTTGAGATGTGTGGATTAAAATATTCCCATATTGGAAAAAGTATGTGAAATGCACGGATATAAAACATAAGATGGGCCAAAGCTCTACAATACTTGAGTAAACTCCTTTATGTTAAAAGCTCGTGTACACGCATATAAATAAACTCTATAATCGTCCATGTTCGTGTATAATTAAATTTAATATCATATATGATTATTGGAATAATAGTTGAAAACTATGGATCTCGTTTAGCACGGGCAAAGGGCCTATTAAAAATAACTCTCTCTCTCTCACACACACACACTCACTTCTCTCTCTCTGCTCAAGATTCTTTGGCGGGAATCACCAAAGAATTTCCCTTAAAATAACATCTGTAAAGTTGGCATTATTTCAATTTATGATGCCAAAAGTACAAGACAAATTATGAGCATCAGCTTCCAACTTTTGTACAAAAATATTCGATCTGGTAAAAGTTAAAACAGTTAAATAAGGTTTTTTTTTAAATTCACCAAGTAAATAAGTTATTTATTAAATTTGCAACCTGAATCCCCTTTACAAAATCCATTTTATAAGTGTATTGGATGATGCTCAATAATCTCCAATCCTCCTCCTTTTCCCCCGATAATCCCCAGCAGTGGGAGATGAGCCTCTCTTCCACTACTAATTTTATTTTACGTGATTTTCCGCAACGAGGGTAAGAAGCACGCGAAAAGATAACTTTCTAATTTGCAACCACGTAGCCAATAATGATATGTCAACTTATTATGGCACGTGAGATACACATAATTAAATTAATAAAATATAAAAAAAAAGTAAAGAGAATTGTAAGTTCTTTAATTTCAATTACTTTGAGAAATATCTTAAATACTTTTTTAGTTAAGATGGAGAATATTTTTTGGTCTCTTTTGGTTTTCTTTTTGTTGCTTTTTCGCAGACTTGTAGTTTTCGTTAAATATCGTTTAATGAAATGCGAGAGCATTTAGGTTTTGTTTTAATAAAGAAAAAAGACAGTGAAGATTTTTAAATAATATTTACAATATCTAATTTATAGAAAAATTGAAAAATAAAAAGTCCTAAGAAAAACTTTTGAAACCTATATCATTTTAACTAATTCTTTAATTAATCTTCTCAAATCTTTGTCCATGACTCCAGAATATGCAAACGTGCATCACACGTGTTAAATACTAGTATTAAATAAGACGAATAAACAAGCTTGCACGTCATTTTCAATGTCAATACGAGGTGCATTTCGAGATGGATATCTGGATTTTATCTACATCTAGGCATTTCCGGATCAGGCTGGATACATAAATTTCTTGAAGAAATCCTGTCATGTCCCGCTTTCCAAAATACGGGATACGAGAGGTGACTAGGCCAGCCATACTCGTACAGTCGAGGAAATATCCTGCCGTAGTCACACTTCGGCTTCTAGCAGTACATGGTAAGCAGTAAACACAGTACTAAATATGAGAAATATAGTCACTAAATCTATCAGATTTTAAACGAATCAGAGTGCAACGGATACAAGCGAAAGAGATAACTAACCAGATAGTGATAAAGGAAAAGATAGCGCTAACGTCGCTGATCTAGATGTCCGCAATATTCTCGAGGTAAGATAGGTCATGATCCGAGCTAAGTCCACTTCTCACTCTGAGCATGCATACTCAGGTCGTTAGAGCGACACAATAGTATCTATATATAATATGCAATGATGATAAAGATAAAGCAGTAAATATAGAGTAATGACATGAGCATGAAATAACCAGTACATGTAACGGTCAAGCAGGTGTATCAAATCAATAATCAATATAATGTTCTATCGGTCTCAAAGTCTCAAGGTCCAGGTCACTAAATCTATCGTCAGTCCGAGTGTGAGCATCAACCACCGCAGGATATTCCCAACCCAAGGGTAAGCCCCAGGGGCAAGGAAACACATTGTCCCAATCACGATCAATAAGAATTAGTAACATGATCAGTAACATCATGAAATCACGAAATATGCCAGCAATGGGACTCTTGAGATTCCGTTGATCGAACTCACACTCAAACTACCCCACCCCCCACGGTCTACATCAAACACCGACCACGAATCTAAGTATTAGTCGCTCCATGGCAAGTCTACGCGAGAATTGAAGACAGGGTCTCCATCAAGTATGTCTCGACTGGTATCCAAGATATGTGGACAGTCCTTGATGTCTTACCTATGACACTAATATAATTTCTTGGATACCCGTCCCATACCAGTTATAGTTACACTTATATATCCCCATAGATGTCGACAATACAATAACTAAGTGGTTCCGCTGATTGTGTACAAGTACGCTTCACTACCACTATTCAGTTTCTCTTTTACACACATACTTGCCACAATCCAATCACTAACTGTCACGCCTCGCTTCCTAAAATATGGAAGACGAGAGGTGACAAGTCCAGCCATACTCCTACGGTCAAGGAAATATCCTGTCGTAGTCGCACTTCGGCTACTAGCATTACGTGGTAATCAGTAATCATAGCACAAGTAATGAGAAATGCAGTCACTAATTCTATCAGAACATATATAAAACTAACCAGATAGAGTCAAAAGGAATGATAGTGCTAACGTCGATGATCTATATGTCCGCAAGGTAAGGAAGGTCCTGATCCGAGTGCTAAGTCCACTTCTCACTCTGAGCATGCATACTCAGGTCGTCAGAGCGACACAATAGAAATATATACATATATAATGTGCAATGATGATAAACATAAAGCAGTAAGTATGGAGTAATGATACGAGTATGAAATAACCGGTACATGTAACGATAACGCAGGTATATCAAATCAGTAATCAATGCAATGTCCATGTCACTAAAGTAACCAGTCTCTATGTCTCAATGTCCAAGTCACTAAACTTATCGTCAGTCCAAGTGTGGGCTTCAACCACTGCAGAAGTATCCCCAACCCAAAGTAAGCCCCAGGGGCAAGGGAACACGGACCCGAATCACGATCAGTAAGAATCAGAAACACGATCAGTACAAATCCCGAAATCACGAAATATGCCGGCAGTGGGACTCCTGATATTCCGTTGATCGAACTCACACTAAAACTACCCCACACCCCGCGGTCTACATCCAACACCGACCATGAATCTAAATACCAGTCGCTCCATGACAAGTCTACACGAGAATTAGAGACATGGTCTCTATAAAGCATGTCTCGACTGGTATCCAAGATAAATGGACAGCGCTCGATGTCTTACCTAAGACGCTAATATAAGTGCTTCCATACCCATTCCATACCGGTTATAGTTACACTTATATATGCCCCATAGGCGTCGAAAATGTAACAACTAATTAGTTCCGCTGATTGTGTACAAGCACGTGTCACTCCCATTATTCAATCACTCTTTTACACCAACGTAATCACCACAATCCAATCACTAACATTTATCACTTGGTAATGTAACACGGTCACTAGGATATCGATGCAAGTGAACACTGATTACAAAGGGTATAACAGTCATGCAACATGATGGGGATACAGTAACTGCACTACTGAATACATATGAGCAACCGGTGTCGGTTGGATTATAAAAAAAATCACATAAAATCATACGTGTATAATTTGGAAAAATAATATAAAAAGCGTAAACAGTATATTAAATTATATCTACAGAAAAATTGGTTTCGAGTCAATCGGGTTTTAGGTTTGTGGATTATGGTCATTCCATTTTAAGTGTTTACTGCTGGAAATCCAATTTTTGAACTGGAAATCCGTTTCGTAACACGCTTTATCCCCTGTTAGGATCATAATTAGACGACGCTGCAGTTAAATAATATTTATATTTATCTGTTATGTTTCCAACGCATTAGACAGATCAATAATATCCACTGTACGCAGAGAGATATTCACTGTCTAAGGTTAAGGTATACATTCTGGTTCTGCACGAAACTGCAGTACACATCGACGGTTTAAAAAGTGTTATAAATATCAAACGACACTGAAATGCAATGAGAACAGTACCATTAGAAAGCTAATTCAATTATCCACGCTTCCATGTATGGTTCCACACACTTACGCGCTTAAACAGGGAGAAACATGCATTCCAAAACGGGTAAAGGTAAAGACTCTGCCTCTGGACTGCAATCTAGAGCCATGAATCGCCTCAGTTTTCGTCGTTATAACTTATTAAAATTCAGAGATCAACTATAGGATACTGTAGATTTATCTGTTGGCTTCTATACGAGCCCTAGAACATTAGGTTACAAGCTTCATTCAGTTTAATATAGATTTTATAACGTGGCATGTGCGGTGAATTCCAGATTCAACGTCGCTTTTTGGTGGCGTCGTTACATAATGTAAACTTCACTATTTTAACCCAAATTCCTGCATGATGTTCATGATCAATAAACGGATCTATCCATAACAAGTTCTGCCATTTTAATATATGTTTTGATCTAAGGTTTCATATTGATCGATCTCGATTATGCATATCGATGTCATTCGGGATATCTATTTCGATTAGTCGACATGAGTTTTTTATCAGTTAAATTTCTAAATATTACCAAAATGAAAATAACAATCACTATATGGGTTCCAATCACAACCACTAACTTACCACGGTTTATTATTAAAACTACCGCGATACTTTGCTGTATATAGCTAGATACACACACACACACACACTCACATATCTATACACATCGATCTATTATTATTATAGCATGTAAAGCAAGTGGAGTTCACTTGCCTGAAGACGGCAATGTCACGACAACGACGACGAGCGCATCACGGGCACGATCACGGAACGGTGACAACAAACTTGGGCTCGGCTACGGGGTTCTGGGCTCGGCCGTTGGCTGGAGGTAGATGGTGAGGTGGTCGGCCAGGGAAGTTGTAGTGGTGGAGGTGGCGTCTCGTCGGCGAAGGGCGGCACAGGAGAGTTCGGGTAAGGGGTTTTTAACTGGAGATGCAAGGTGTGAGGTGATTGCTGAGGCGATGGAGCTCGGGCTTGGGTCCACGTCAGAAAAGTTCGTCGGCGATGAAGTGGGTGCAGGAAATGCAGGGAGCTTGGGGAGTGGGTTAGTGCTGGGAGAAGCTATGGGGTATGGGAAGATGGAGATGGGGGTGCGACAGAAAAGGGAGGCTCGAGGAAGGAGCTTAGTAGCGACGTTGACGACGAGGGAGGAGGCGAAGCTCTAGGGTGAGGCATAGTGGCGGCTCGATCTTGTCAGCAATGGTCGCAGTAGGGAATTCGGATTGCCGGAGGTGGGGATGCAGGGGGTTGTTCTTGAGAGTTAGCAAACGAGAGAGAGAGTGTGTGAGATAGAGAGAGATGCGAGTGATCGTTGAGGATAATGGGGAGGTAGGCAAAGGAATCTCAGGGCATAGGCGAGGGGATCTCGCGAGAGGTGGGCATGAGGAAGTCAGCAGTAGCCGTTGGGTTTGAGCGAGTCGTGGGGGAACGGGTCTCGCGGAGACGTCGACGAGGGGCGAGAGAGGGGAGCAAGTGAGGATTGGGGGAGGGGGTCTCGGGAAAGTCGTTGGCATGGTGGGCGTGGCGTCGACGAGGTCCGGTCGGGGTCGAGCACGAGTAAGGAATCATGGGAAAAGAAAAGAGAAGGAGAAGGAAGGAGAAGGAGAAGAAGTGGGAGTGGGGGAGTCGGGTCGGGTAGGGGTTAGGTTAGGTTCATGGGCATTAGGCTGGTGCTGGAATTCGGGGTTAGGAAAATAAAAAGGGTTAGGGTTTGGGTTTAAGGTTTAGGTTAGGAAATATAAAATTAGAAATTATTATTAGAAAAATATAGGAAATTATTCATAGAAAGTATTCAAATAGAGAAATTTTAGGAAACATTTATTTATAAATACGGAAAATATTTACAAAGGAACTGGTATTACACTAACACTTGTCATTTGGTAATGTAACACGGTCACTAGGATATCAATGTATACGACCACTATTTAATGAGAGTATAACAGTTACATGATATGATAAGAATGCAATCAAATATTATATGAATAAAAATATGGCAGCCGGTGTTGTATAACTTGCAAAATTCACTATAAATCACACGTGCAGAACTGAGCAAAAAAATATAAAAGGAGTAAGCATTATATTTAATTATCTCTACAGAAAAATTGGTTTCAAGTCAATCGGGTTTCAGGTTTGCGAGTTACGGTCATTCCATTTTAAGTGTTCTCTGCTGGAAATCCAGTTTCAGAACTGGAATTCTGTTTTGTAACACAGTTTACTTCCTGTTGAGATTATAATTAGGCGACGCTACAGTTAGATAATATTTAGATTTATCTATTATGTTTCCAACACACCAGGAGGATTGATAATTTCCACTGTATACAGGGAGATATGCACTATTTAGGGTTAAGGTGTACACTTTGTCTCAGCATGAAACTGCAGTATACATCGACGGTTTAAAAGGTGTTATAAATATCAAACGACACTGGAATTCAATGAGACCAGTACCGTTAGACAGATAATTCAATTACCTACGCTTTTATGTATGGTTTCGCACGGTGAGAAACATGCGTTCTAAAAAGGATAAAGGCAGAGATTCTTGCTCCGGATTGTAGTCTAGAGTCGTGAATCGCCTCAGTTTTTGTTGTCCTAGCTTATTAAAATTCAGATATGAACTATGAGGTATTGTAGGTTTAGTTTCCTTTGATACGAGCCATATAACGCTAAGATCCGATATATAAATGATTTATTATGAATTTAACAGTTTAGCTTGTTCGAGAATATTCAGCTTTTGCAAAGGTTACCTAGGGAAACGTTTTATGGGTAAAACGACATCGTTTTGCCGTCCGATTTATACAGGGTAAACATTAACAGTAATAGGGTATAATGAGTATGGGCTCCACCATATTCGCTTAAGTTGTCGCATAGGGTTCTATATCGAACACTTAGACTATGCAACGGTTATCGATCGAAGTATTGTTTTTTTTATCCGTCCAACACGAAATTAATTCATGAGTTACTATATGAAATTACTACGGCGTACTCGACCCAAGTAGGGTCTCAAATACTAAAATTTACGATGATAATTCTTATTCGATATTAAATTCGCAACGATGTATATATGAAATATTTATACTTAAACTTGTATATATATAATATCTAGAGATTACTATAGTATGAGGAACAAGTGAAGGGGTTCACTTGTCTTGGGTCGCTGATATAGAAGGGACGCGACATGTAGGGTTCGTCTCGACACACGAGACGGCGCGATATTGGACACTGCACGTGGCGCGTACTCGATGCGTAGTGACCCGGTACTGGACGCGGTGACGACGCGGGCGTGATACGACAGTGGGCGTGGTGATGACGCGGGCGTGACACGGTACTGAGCACAGTCTTGACTCGATGCGTGGTGCGGATGTGGCACGGCGCGACACGTAAGTGGGCACGAGTCATGGCACGGCACCGGTGCGGAGGCAGACATGAGAACGGCTCAAAATGGGCACAGTGGTTCAAGAAAGTGGACATGGGGGTTGGCACAGCGGCAGCTAGGGGTCTCGAGAGAAACTGGCATCGGCGGCAACGTTGGCGGCCAGGAACTCAGGCGGCGGTGCAGGGTGGACAACGAGATGATGTTGTAGCAAGTGTGGTGCAAACGGGCTTGTAGTTGTCGGAAGGTTATAGAGGAGAGGAAAAGGGAAGTGGGTGGTTGAGGAGACGTGCGACCGGGGAGCCGGCGGCGCCAGCGGGGAGCCGACGGTGATGGGGAACTCGGGAGCTGAAGGTTGGTGGAAATGGCGATGGCAGTGGGAAATCTCGATTGGAGGAGGAGCTAGGCGAGCTCGGTGTGGTAGTGGTGGATGCGTTGGTCTCTGGGGGAGGTCGACGGGTGGAGGTGATGGCCGGAGGTTGTCGAGGGTGTTAGCAGGGGATCAGCTTGGCCTTGTGTAGCAGTGGAGGTTGCAGTTGGCGTCGAGGCTCCGGTGGCGGTCATCGAAGGAGGTGGAACAGTGAGGACCTTCGAGGATGACGAGGAGTTGGGCGATCGCCGACGACGATGGTGGCTAGCGAGGTGGGGAGGCAGTTGTCGGTGGAGGAGAGGTATAGGGGGAGAGAGAGACGGTGAGATTTAGAAAGAGAGAGAGAGATGTGCGGATTCAGAGGCCGGGGATCTCGGGGTAGTTGCGGCGAGGGCGAGGTCGTGGAGGAGCCCGTTGCGAAGGAGGAGGGAGAAACGATCGTGAGGAGAGAGAAAGAGAGAAGGAATCGAGAGGAGAGAGAAAGAGAAAAGAGAGGGGGGATGGGATCGGGTCGGATCGGGTAGGGGTAGGGGTATGGGCTTGGGTTTGGGTGTGGCTGTCATGGACGAGCCTTGGGGGGTTTAGTTAGTTTTTTTAAAAAGAAATATAAACATAATAAAATAGAAAATAGATAGATATAGAGATCGAAGGATAGAGATATGGATTGGGTAAAAATAGTTAGAGTTAGGGTTTAGATTAAAATAGGAAAATATGAATTTAAAAGAAGTTGGTTTTGAGAATAGGAATTAGAAATAATCAGTTAGGAAAATACGGTCATCAGGAAAAATATTAAGAGAATTATTAAAAGAAAGTTTTATTAAAAACATGAAATACTTCGTACATCAGATACCGGTTATTACAAATCCAGATATCTGAATACATCTACAGGTGTCCCAAAAAATTATTAAATATATCATATAAAATAAAATTCTCTAGTTAATGATAATTTCGTACATTATATTAGTTTGCTCATTTTATAATGCAAATGAAAGAATATTTTAACACTTTATTTATCTGTTTTGTCAAACTATGCATGATAGGGTCGCAGTATATGTAATATAATGTTAATACAATTATTTAATCTCATAATATTCCGCTTGAATACTTACCTGTCATATGTTTTTTTTTATAAAATAAATAAAGAAATGGTGCTAAAGCACCTAAATGCATTAATAGAGAGTCAATAAATCATAACAGTTGTGCAGGAATCCCAATACAATAAATTACATGGCAATGACACTCCCCTACTTGGTTAGAGTTGTTCATATCAGATTTTTGCATTGTTATATCGCCCATTATTAATCACATTGCATATAAATAGATACTTTTGATCCATGTCTGCTAAATAGTTGCAGGTTACAGGTTTTCAGCTCTTTACAGTGAAATTCATGAAAAGTCGCAACAAATGCGGGACTACGACCAACAACAGATGAATACTGATCTCCGCTAACCATCCGTATGATACCGCCTACCAGTTCAAGGGACAAATGGAAAATCATTAGGCACTTCAATGCACAAAGCACAAGGACAGCACAAGATCCAAGACTTCAACGCGGAGCTCAAAGCAAAAGTCCACATCATTCTGCACTGTTAGAAATCTGGAAGGAAATTGAAGAGATTCTGAGAAACCAAGTGAATAAAACAGAAGATATAAGCAACATGGAGAAGCCCTGAAAAGATGGCCCCACGATTCCACCAATTGGACGCGGAACCGCGGCCAATCAGGCACTTCTGCCGTGGAACCGCGGTCGCGTTTTGCGCATGTCGGTGGCAGTGTCGGTGCTT
Source organism: Agapanthus africanus (assembly GCA_030015575.1). NCBI lineage: Eukaryota > Viridiplantae > Streptophyta > Magnoliopsida > Asparagales > Amaryllidaceae > Agapanthus > Agapanthus africanus. Next base: position 134,145,702 of record JASDDO010000024.1, on the reverse strand, counting down.
TGATTCGGCTCTCTTGGAGTAGTTTTGTAACTTCGTGTATGGATCAGAATATAAACCTAGGGTTTTTTTATTTATAAATAGGAAAGCTCAAAGCCAAATTAGTATGCCTTTTTTTAGTTTTGAATCTAGAATTTTAATTTTGTTCTTTATCTTTATCAATTCAAAAATTGTAGAGACCGTTGAGAGGTTATCAATAAAAAGTAAGATCTTTTATTTTTCTCGCATTTTTCTTATCGTATTTTATTATCTACAATTATTATTTGTTAATTTAGTTGTAGAATTTAATCTGCATTTTTCTTATCTCGAATTTTATTTTTATCTTTTTAATGAGTGAGTAATTCCTCACTTATTAGGGCAGGAGAAGAAAGGTTTGAGAGAAGGAAATCTCTCTCACTCATATCTTTGCCCGACACATTAAATTCGGACTCTCTTTAATTGAACCATAATCCGCTCACTACGGCACCCTATCCTACATGATAGCGGTGATTCTCTAGTTTGACCGGTTGTGATTGAGTTAACTGGAGGTTAGGGCTAAAAGCCAAGAACGGACGGACAAGGACCAAAAAGAAGAAACTAAGCATGGAAAGCCTAGCTTAGACTTGTAAGTTTCTTGCAAGCCGTGCTAATCCCCGTTGTTGCCGATTACCTTAACACCGATATTTATAACTAAGACATTGAAAGAAGTGAGAAATTCCCAAACTCGAACTAACCTAATCCTAATCCTAGCAAGTATTTTATCTCATTCATAAATTTTAAAACAAAACCCGACTTAATCGGATTAACTCGTTAAAACATAAAGAAAAAGATTCCATCTCACTGTGGATCGACCCGTACTCAACCGGCTAGCTACCAAGCGACGTCTTAATTGCGGTAATTAAATTTTAAGCACGCATACAAAATAGCGAACAATCAAATGACGCCGCTGCCGGAGAGACGGTAGTTTCTTTCTTTATGAAATTTCAGGTTAATTAAAAATATAAAAATTAAAAAAGTTAAAAAACATAAAAAAATAATAAAAATATCTTGTTATTTTTGAAAAATCTTTGTGCAAGTGTGCAGGATTGGAAGAAGGCCTGATTCAGATCTGGAGCAAACTTAGTGAACAAATCCAGAATCAGGGGATCTAAACAGAAAGAGGAGAACCAACTCAGCACAGGAAAAAAGTCAGAAGATCCAAACCAACTGTTCAACAGCGGAACCGCGGCAGAATCAAAGGTCTGACCGCGGAACCGCGGTCAACTGGTGGCGTCAGCACCCAATTTTCTCTGTAAGTATCTCTTTTCTCCTTTCCTCTCCTCTGAACTCCACTGAAATATTTTTCCTGGAGGTTTCTTTGCACATATTCTCTTTCTCTTATCCAATAAATTATTTTTGTGCAGGATTCTTTGCGCTGCCAAATAAAAAAAAATTTGCAAGTATTTTAGATTTTTGGTGTGTTACTGCTTTGCATAATTAATACGGAATCTAAGGGGCTATAACACCAATTAAGATTGGGTGGGAATTTCATCACCCTTCCTAAGACCCAAAAAATCACTAAAAACATATGCATCAACCTTGAGTTTAATTAAAAAATTCTAGACTCGGCCAACAAAGGACTGTCGTGCTCATTACGACAGAGGAGGATTGTGGACATTCAATCGTTTATCTAAACTTGACTTTGTGGTGTCTAGGCTAGACAAGTGAGAAAGGTAATTTTAAAAGGCCCGTCTCACGGTGATTCGTGAGTGGAACCTTCCTTTCTTCATTTGTGCTTACCTGGCCACAATTGGCAGTGAAGAGACGATTTGAGAGTTATCTCACAACTTGTCACTTTGGAACAGTTAGGAGCAGTCTAGTGGACTTAGAAGACCCTAACTCTAAGTGTGTCTGTGCATATTGTGATTGTGATTGTGCTTGTAAAAAGTTTAGTCCCATAATTCTGTATTCTTTCAAACAAATTTTTTTTTAAAAAAAAACTCCAAAAACAAACATTTAAAAAAAACTAACATAAAAAAATATACCACTTCCCTCCTTCCTACCTTTTCACTCTTCCAAACATGGGTATCCCACCTCGCAAAACTCTTGCTGAACTTTGGTACCCACAACTAAACATAACTTCCTACAGTTCTTGCTTTGGCCGAACTTCGAACGATCCCTCCATACCAAAAATCTCTTTGAAACATCGAATAGACGTGTCTAGGACAAACAATTGGACTCAGCAATCCACTTCGTATCAACCGTTTCAAACATTCACCCCTTCTCATATTGATACCCATTTTGAGAGTCCAGTTGTAAACCCAAAACCTGTGTCTCTTGCTGAACGTATTGAACAATCTCGTAACCGATCATTCACTCCTTTCACCACTGCGAATTGTTTGGATCAACAATTCCATTCACCTTCTTATCCAAATGTTGATCCTACGCATGTCTAACCATTCAATCCATACCAGTCCTACCCGACTTTTGCACCTTCCCTAGACATTGCTTCTGAACGGCCATTTGGGAGTTTCCAGTATCCAAACAACTTTGAATTTTTTACTGAAACTCCTTCACAATCCTTGTCTAGTCTGGAACAGTCGTTGGAAGACTTTAGGGTAGCGTCATACCAATAGATGATGGATTTGAATGTGTCCATGGCCGCCCTTATACAACCTAGTGACCCGGTAGCTAGTTTCCAACTAGTTCCAAATTTTCCAATGTATGATGAGGCGGTTGGACAGATTGAGAATTTGAGTGGAGAGAGTGAGTTGTGCACCCTTCCAAATCAAACCTACCCATCCCCAATTGAATCCCACAACTCCGGTTTTGAATGTCTATCAAATGTCCCAAATGATTCACCAGTTGAAGATAGAACGATTAATGAGTTATGCAACTTTGTAGTATTTGATTCACCTGATTGTGAAGGGTCCCTTTCGAGTGAAACCATCACCAATCCTTTTGACCTCTACACCTCCACTCTAGAACCTGAATTGATTAATATCCATGCTTTTGATGAGGTGTCTAAAAAAATTGATTTTCACTTGGTTGAGGATATCGACGATGGGAATATTTCGGATGATGAACCCACAAATTTGGATGAGTTTCTCTCTCCAATTCATCATCCCGAGTCATTAACTGTTTTTTCCGAACTTCATATGCGTCTGGATTTTGATGATAAATGCATGGATGAGATAACTTTTGAGGGAAATTTTGAGGATAGTATTGAGGATGAACCAGTTTTGCTTGATGAGTCGGATTTTCCAATTCATCATGTCCCTTCCACTGACTGTGTACACCCTTCTGAACCTTAACTGTTACCCTTCTTCAATCACTCCCCTCCATCCTTTCCATCGTTCCAACCGCGTAAGACACCGTATCACCTTCATTATCTATGTCTGGTTTACCAAGTTCGGCGTACCCATGTTTTCTCACGAATCTTGAGGGATTTGACCCTATTTCTCAACGGGTTGATAGGTTAGCACAATCGCTTTTTACACATCGGTCATCACAATTTGTGCTAATTTATTCACTCAATTTACACCATCAAGTTCGTACTACACTTCTTTCTCCCTTCCGCCATTCTTCTCCTAATATACCGAGACCGTTTTTCACCTCTCTTCCCATACGGTCTCGCGTATTCTCCATTTCTTTCCTCTCCGCATTCTTTCACCAACCAACACACTACAGAGATAGAATACTTGAATGGTTGGTGCTCACTTTTGGCCTGTGCAAGGCCTTGTATAGATTGATACTATTCTCTTTTCCCCCCTAATATTGAACTTCACCGCTTAAACAGTGGAAACACTGTTTTACTTAAGTTTGGGAGGGGGCCTTTTTTTTTGTTTGTGTTTTTTTTTGTTTAAAAGTTTCTTTTAGGGAGCGCCGACAATTTTGACCCTTTTGGTGTAGCCTGACAGTGAGGGCACTGTCAAGTTTAAGTTTGGGGGTGTGCTCAGTAAGCTTTCTGCCTTCGCATTCATGTGTATATTTTGCATTTGCATACTTATTAAAACCCACAAAAATCGAAAAAAATTCCAAAAATATAAAAACGTTTTGTACATAATTTTTTGCATATTTAATTCCGTATCTTATTTTTCTGCATAGCATCTTTATAAAAAAAATTGAAAAATATTTTGAAAAAAATTGAAAATTGAAAAAATTAAAATATTAAAAAAAAAATTGAAAATTTCAATATTGGTTATATTTGACTCAAGTTCAACATGACGGTTGACTAGCTAGGAAAAACTAGATCCTAAACTTAGTAAATTTAAAACCCTAAAAATAACCTTTCTGTAGAAAATATACGCCCTTGCAGTTTATTTAGAAATAAGCAAATCTTGAGTTCAGTTCTTGGGCTAAGTCGAAATAAGGGAAGAGTATTGAAAGCTCTATTTGAAGTATACGTCTGAAAAATAATTATGAACCTTAAGTCCAAATTCGGAAAATATATACCCTACTTTACGCACTCACACACATCTTGAAACTTGGGATAGTAAAGGATACCTTGATATGCTCTTGTCTAAAATCCTTAATATGAAGGAAAATAAAACAAAAGTATAAGTGTTGAATAAAGAGATAAAAAAAATGAACACTGGTTTTGTAATTGCTTAAGGCAGCATAAATAAAAAATATAAGCGAGGGTGCTTTATTACCTAGTGCCTTAGACCAACTGGTTTGGGAGTCACTGCTAAGCCTTAGGTATTGCAAAACGAGAAATTACACCTAAATGCGCAAGCACATTTTATAATCGGTCGTTTAGTACCTCAAGAAATATGAACGGTCGCATGAAGGATGTGTGAGCAATTTCATCTAAAATTCACCATCTAAAAGTATTTTGGAAGATGGACAAGAGTATGATAACTTGAATTGAATTTCCAAGTGTAGGGGTGATAATTACACACATGTAAGGGTATATAATTGGAGTTTGGAGGAGAGATATGAATAAAAGATGGGGCTTATATCTTCAGTAGAGATGATAAAAATTCCTGAGTTAAGATTACGCCTTAGGAGGAAAACTTAGGAGATGCTGAAAGCTTTATAAATTGGCAAAATGTATCTGAACTTAAGATAAATGAAAAGAAAGTGTGAAAAATATGGGTTAATGATTTCTAAGTTGAAGATAATAGAATTTCTTGCTAGAATACTGAATTGAAGAATTAGAGTCAACGGCCAAATTGATCGGATTTTGTGGGTAGTATCCGCTGAAAACCCTCAGGAGACAACACTCCTCCTACTAGGGACACCTAGAGGTTTAACGGCTTGTTGCACGAGCTCAGTGCAATCGCGTTCCCTGCGAAAGTGAGGTTACGACTTTTTGAGAATAAAATTGGTTTTGCTCGGGATGAGCAAAAGATAAGTTTGGGGGTATTTGTTCATATCAGATTTTTGCATTGTTATATCGCCCGTTCTTAATCACATTGCATATAAATAGGTACTTTTGATCCATGTCTGCTAAATAGTTGCAGGTTACAGGTTCTCAGCTCTTTACAGTGAAATTCATGAAAAGTCACAATAAATGCAGGACTACGACCAACAACAGATGAATACTGATCTCCGCTAACTATCCGTATGATGTCGCCTACCAGTTCAAGGGACAAATGGAAAATCATTAGGCACTTCAATCCACAAAGCACAAGGGCAGCACAAGATGCAAGACTTCAACGCGGAGCTCAAGGCAAAAGTCCACATCATTCTGCACTGTTGAAAATCTGGAAGGAAATTGAAGAGATTTTGAGAAACTAAGTGAATAAAACAGAAGATATAAGCAACATGGAGAAGCCCTAAAAAGATGGCCCCATGATTCCACCAATTGGCCGCGGAACCGCGGCCAATCAGGCACTTCTGCCGCGGAACCGCGGCCGCGTTCTGCAAATGTCGGTGGCAATGTCGATGCTTTGACTCGGCTCTCTTGGGGTAGTTTTGTAATTTCGTGTATGAATCAGAATGTAAACCTAGGGTTTTTCTATCTATAAATAGGAAAGCTCAAAACCAAATTAGTATGCCTCTTTTTAGTTTTAGATTTAGAATTTTAATTTTGTTCTTTATCTTTATCAATTCAAAAATTGTAGAGATCGTTGAGAGGTTATCAATAAAAAGTAAGTTCATTTATTTTTCTCGCATTTTTCTTATCGTATTTTATTATCTGCAATTATTATTTGTTAATCTAGTTGTAGAATTTAATCTGTATTTTTCTTATCTCGAATTTTATTTTTATTTTTTTAATGAGTGAGTAATTCCTCACTTGTTAGGGCAGGAGAAGGAAGGTTTGAGAGAAGGAAATCTCTCTCACTCCTTTTTTTGCCCGACACATTAAATTCGGACTCCCTTTAATTGAACCATAATCCGCTCACTACGGCATCCTATCCTACATGATAGCAGTGATTCCCTAGTTAGACCGGTTGTGGTTGAATTAACTGGAGGTTAGGGCTAAGAGCCAAGAACGGACGGACAAGGACCAAAAGGAAGAAACTAAGCATGGAAAGCCTAACTTAGACTTGTAAGTTTCTTCCTAACCGTGCTAATCCCCGTTGTTGCCGATTAGCTTAACACCGATATTTATAACTAAGGTATTGAAAGAAGTGAGAAATTCCCAAACTCGAACTAACCTAATCCTAACCCTAGCAAGTATTTTATTATCTTTTATCTCATTCGTAGATCTTAAAACAAAACCCGACTTAATCGGATTAACTCGTTAAAACATAAAGCAAAAAATTCCATCTCCCTGTGGATCGACCCGTACTCAACCGGGTAGCTACCAAATGACACCGTCTTGATTGCGGTAATTAAAATTTAAGCACGCATACAAAATAGCGAACAATCAAGAGTTCTTAGGTTCGAAACCACCAAATGCAGTAGTAAAGGGGATCTTCAACTTTTTATGTAGAGAAAAGCTCTTATGGGCATAGAGACCTGCACTCCTCCCCCACCCCCCACCCCACCCAAAAAAAAGGCATGTGGGTTGTTGCAAAAAAAAAAGAAAATGTTTTCAGTATCCGTATTTAATCAGTCTTCACGTTCTCTTTTTGTATGAATCACATGCGCATTTTCGCTTCATATTCATATTGTTTTCATATCAGTATTTGATTTCATCAGATATGAATATACTTAAGCTTTTATCTTTGCACTATATTCCTATCATATCCGTATCCGTAACAAGAAAGTGGATCCGGTTTTGGTACTGCTCATATCCGCTCCGCATCTTATCAGTATGCCCCCTAAGACACAATACATAAGAAAACATTTGTCTTGTCAATGTAAACAAAAAGATCAATGCATTACAGCATAAAAATATATTCTTGATTTCCCATCCTAACTTCAAAGATCTTATATTACGACAAAAACATACTAGAACCCAAAAACGGTTAAATTCTATCTTACGTGTAAAAATACCAAAACACAGAGAGACAACCGAAGTGATGGAAACAAGTCTAATGTATTGCATCCTCACATCTCACGTTAGGGCCTGTCTGGTTCCATGATTATGAAATTTGGATTCCAAAATAGTCCAACTGAAAATTTCTGGATCCGGCAATTTGTTGTTTGGTTGGTATTAGATTGATAGTATTGAATTTGTAGATCGTTATAATCCTTATTTGGTTGGTGAAAAGAAAGTAAGATTTGGATTTGAGGATTTTCGAGAGAAAGAAAGAGAGATGATTATTAAATAAATAAAAATACAGTGAACAGCTAAACTTTTTTGAGGATTCAAGGATACTTGTTTTTGGTGGGTTCCTCACAAAAGACAAGCAAATCCAAACTCCCCATTTCTTGTCCAACCAAACACAAAATCATGGAATCCTTTGTATTTGCTAATCCAAATAGTGTCAAATCCAACACAAACCTGCAACCAAACAGGCCCTAAAAGATTATATGCATGTACCTATATCATCTTAACTCCATGACGACTTATTACATGATAGTTTTAATAGCATCGATTGGAACTCCATACAGGTTATCTTCAATACGATCTTTTCGAGAATGAAAACCATTCTACCATTCTACCATGAATGAATAGCACCCAAAGGGGTAAATAATTATTTATGGCAACCCAAATCATTGGTCCCTCGCCTCCACAGTTCCCCACCTATTCACCAATCTTCTTCTTTAAATAATTTCCAGAGACTCACATGGCTGAAGGAACCAATGAAGCAATGTATCTCTCTCCACCAACTCCACTCCAGCCAATAAAAACCATACTTAAATTGATGCTTACTCTAAAACAATGCCCCAATATATCCTCAACCTTATAAAAATCAACCTTGGCACTTTCGAAATTGAGGTTATCTGAAAAATACTATGCTACTACAAAAACATCACAGACATCATCACATTGATGACTTGCCACCAAATTTTCTATCCCTCAACTAGAAACACAATTGGATGGATTAGTTTTTAAACAAGGAAACATAATGTAGGCACCTCCACCAACATCAATCATAATACCCATTTATTGCTCATTTTATGAATCTAGGAGTAGATTATTATTATTATTATTATTATTATTATTATTAAAGGAGAGTAGTAACAACAACAATAATAAACACATCCCCTTTTTAACCTTCCAAAATGTCTAACATATATACATATATGTTCATGTAAAAGAATAGCATCTCATTTAAATTTTATATAGAAAAGAAAAAGAAAAAGAAAAAGTAACCCAATCATTGGAAACACCTACCCACCAGATGCCAGGCTAGCCTGTTAGCCAGCTCAAGATTCCCAAATCGATAGCAAATCTTTAGTTTTCCAATCAAAACTGCTCCCAATCAAACCTTGGTGCTGGATTGCTTGAGCTTGTTGCTGACGTGGCGGTCGCCGGAGTAAATATAGGGTCAAACGTCTCCCACTTTGTCCCCGTCGCCGAAGATGCCGGCTGAGCTTGCTGCTGCTGCTGCTTCTGCTTCTTCTCAATTTGATGCACGTTATTATTATTACTGCTATGGCCATTGCTCATTGAGTTCTTGACCTTGATCATGTCCAAAGTCTCTACATATTTCTGAACTCTCCTCGCCTTAGAACACAAGATTGAAACCAACCCAATTCGATTAGCCTCCGAATTATCGATAAAGATTCAATCTTTGCATCAAAATCCAACTGGGTTTTCTTCAAATTTTTACCTGCATTCGTCTCTGAAGCTTTACATCTCCATCTGCAACCACTGCATCCAACTTCAAGAGCTGATTCATCAGCAGCTCGATCAAGTTCAACACATCGCTCTCTGCTACTCTCTTCCCCTTTGATACAATCGCTTCCAGCGCAGAAACCTAGGGAGAAAAAAAATCAAATTTATAACCAACAGTCGATAAACTGTGGAGCAAATCAATCGAATAGTTTCAAATTGGGTACCTTTGAAGCGAGCTTATCAACGTCGACGCTGATTTTTGCAATAGATTTCGAAGCCTGCTCCGATTTCGCAGCTCTTCGCATCTCCAGGCATCGCTTGGCTTGCGCCTTGAGGTCCTCGACCACCACCAATTTTGACCGATCTTTGACCCCAGTGGTGTCCAAATACGCCGTCGACTCCCGCTCTTTGTCCTTGAACAGTATCATCTGATCTAACGGGTGCAGCCCCGTTGGACCCGCTAACAGCTTCTTCAGCTCCCCTGCTCCAAACCCGAAACCCAATAAGCCAAAAAAAAAAGATTGCATCTTTGATGGTTGAAAGTGAACTCACCGAAGGTGGCCTGAGAGCTGACGTAGATCTCGTGTGTAACGGGTCCGTGCTTGACCCGAACCCGAATCGAGGGAGCGGGCGCGGAGGCGGATTCGGGCTCGCGCTTCTGGACCAGCATCCCGCAGGGCCGCACCTCCCAATCTCCGTCGTCCTTCGCCGCCGCCGCCGGTTCTTTCACTGGAGGTCTGGAGCTCATTCGCATCATCTTCGTGCTTCGATCAAGAGCGATGAGAATTGGAGAGGAGAGAGAAAGAGGGAGGGTCAGATCTTTGGGATCGGAGTGAGAGAGGAGGAAAAAGATGCCATTTTTAGGGCAAAAAGGAAAAAGAAGGGGGGGAATCTGAGTGCAGAGAGAAGGAGAAGAGAATGAAGGAAGTAATAAAGAATATGCGAGGAACAACGCGGACACGACGACGAAGAGAGAGTTTTGGATATAAGAACAACCGAGAACAAAGGCCCCACGACCGAAACCCTCACCCTCCCATGGCACCGACAATAGCACACTTTCCATTGAATTTTTCGATCGTGTCCATCTTGATTCTTATCGTCTAAGACGTACATACACCTAATTTCATGTGATTCTAATACATTGTCACCATTGATCTAATGATGTGAAAATTCTAAAATATGTTTTATTATCGAAAAACTGTTAATTTTGCATTCTCTAAAATGTTAGAACCATATGAAATTTGGAGTGGTTACATCTTAGCCGATGAAGATGAGGAGGGTTGATGCCAATCGTCGAAACAAATGGTCGAGGATAGACTTTTTCCATCAGGAAATCCCTCCCAGGGTCTCTTTTCTCCATCATTCTCTTTGGATATTTATGTATTTGTAAATTTAAAAAGAGGATAATTAAGGAAAGACGGCATAAGAGGGAATTTACTCCTATGACGTCAAAAAAAATACACACTCCATGATTTTTTTCGACGAACAGCACCCATTATTATCATCTTTATTATGTAAGATATGGATAAACCAAATTTCATATGATTGCATCACTTTTTCACTGTTGATTTAGTGGGTGTAAAATTAACGGTTTACCAACAATAAAACTTTTTACATTGCTAATTAAACAGCGAAAAAGTAGTGGAATTACATGAGATTTGATATATTTACATCTTACATGATAAAGAAGAGATCGGCGCCGACCGTAAAAAAATCGTGAAAGATATATCCGTAAAAAAATCGTGAAAGATATAGATTTTTGACGCCACTCAACGAAAAAAGCCTCCTGGTACTCTTTCCTTGGTTATTCTCATTAAAAAATGGCAATAAGCATTGTCATGGAATATTTGGTGGGTTAATAGCACAAAACCTCCGTTGATTGTCCCCTGTTGGACTTGCACCCCCGAAAAAGATTAAATTTTGCTTTAAACAGCACAAGGATTACTTCTATTTATTATATAGCATGGATTTGAAAATTCCTAATGTACATCTATGCCGAATAGACTATAAGGGAGTTTTGTGCAGCTAATATTTTCCCATTCCTCAAAGTTTTGGAGTGTATGAGGGTTTGCGGGTTGGATAGTTGAGTTGGGCCCCTTCGCATCCGAAATATATATATTCGCAGAGAATTTTTGAAGTTATGATTCAACTAGGTTAGCATAATATTACATACCAACTCCGGACCTCGAATCCATTGTCTTATGGATAGACCTAGACATTACTGAGAAAAATTTCTTATTGGATTAGTTTCTTGTTTATAAATTTTAGAATATTACAAAAATTATTGTTACGTTTTTAAATAACATTTTTATATCATAATTGGAGATTTATTAATAAAGGTTGCACGTGATGAGTGATTAAGATTTATTATTTGTTGTACACATTTACAACATAGCGACATGATATTAACTATAAACAATACTCTAATCGTCCGTTTATAGTTGGACTTTTCTATCTGCTCGTAGGGATTAGGGAATCTACGAGATTGCCACTGCGGGATCCCGCAGCAGCGATTTTAATGCGACTGCCGACAGTGGCAGCTGCGTAATTTCTCCGAAGCCGTTGGCACTTGTACGACTTTGTGCTGTTAGCGGGACATCGCGGCTGCCGCGCTGCAGCTGTCAGAGCGAAGTGGGCCCGCACACGTGCTTCGACATTCGTGATCAGATGCATGATTTGATGCATATATAAAATTTAGCCCTGTCTAATTTCATGCATTAACCAAAATTTAAATCGGAGCAGCCAGTTACCCTTTAACTACCGGCTTGAAAACCTATCCAAATACACACAAGATACAAAATGGTGGGACATGTATCTGGATAGTAGAGCCAAACATGTGGGCCTATGATATTTGTCTTTTGGATAGACTTTGGTAGATATTGCAATACTGCAGGTGAAGTATTTTTCTTTTGCGATTAAGAAGTCTCCATTTTGAAGCTTAGATTTACATTTAAGTAGAATTATTGTCCCTTTTTTTATTAGTAATACCAACCATTTGTATATGAGCTAGACTCGAGTCTATGCAAGCATGGAGTAAGCGGATCAAGCTATAACATGTATGACGTAATTATTTATTGTTCGGTTGAGCTTAAATATATGTTCTAGCTTAAATAGTTAGGTCGATCATCGAGCACGGAGGAGTTCGTTTTGAGAATTTGTTAACGGGTAAAATAATAGCAAAGGTTTATTTCTATTTATCACTAAAATTTATTGAAGGTTTGTTGCAGTAATTCTTAAGAATTTGAGATGATTTGAGTAGTTATTCAGTAATTTTTTTTGAGTTTTTATTTTTATTTTAGTTATGAGAATATTCCTTGCTTCCTGTGTGTCTAGCAAATAGGTATATTGAATTTCAATTTGATGGATGTTGAAATCTCCCTCAGATGTTGTCCTCCGTCGATCTTACTGCATTAACCAAAATTTAACTCGGAGCAGCGAGTTACACTTTAAATACTGATGGAGGTTGTGATCTTTCTCAGATGTTGTCCTCCGTCGATCAGGTAGAGAGCGGTTTTAAGCGGCTGAGATTTTGTTTGGGAGTTATCGAGTGTGTGGATCTGAATGGGTTGTTGGAAGTTACTGAGGCCGAGCTACCTGCAAGGGAAGTCCCAGGATGGGAAACCACCGTAGGACCCTCCGACGATCAAGTTAGTACCGGAAAATAAAAACAAGGTAGCGGCCTATTAAAATGAGTTCACGTTACCTGAGTCGTTTGAAAAAAGGGTTTATATAGTGGTCGCGTAGAGCGAGCCGGCGCGAGATCCTCGCCGTTAGTTACTCTCCTGCGTTATTCCCGCATTAATGGCGGGATACGCCCATTAATGGGGGGACGCGCCAGCGTGAGACGCAGAATGTGGGGCGGTGGATATCTCGTCTTGGCGAGATATGCGGAGCCGTTGCAGGGGTGCTTGGGCTCTGCACTCTCGGTTGATCGGAGAAGTCGAGAAAGCTCGGCCTGTCAGGAGGCTCGGAGACGAGCCGGGAGGCCGAGAAAGCTCAGGCCTGTCAGATGGATCAGAGGCGAGCCGGGAGGCCGAGGAAGCTCAAGCCTTGCAACAGCCCGGAGATGAGCAGGGAGGCCAAGAAAGCTCGGTTGTAGAATTGCTCGACGGTAAGCTGATGGTTGTTTGCCAGGTGAGTATGGAAGGTACTCAGGGAGGTCTCCGGAAGGTCAGATGCATCCTCGGAGACGAAGTCCCGAGGAACGTCACCAATGCATCTTGTTTATTCCACCTCCGTATCCCCCGGGACACGTCATCCGTCACGTGTTGTAATCCGAGGAATTCCTACTTGTGAGCATCATCATTAGCCCCATACTCTCGTTTCGACCTATTTATGGGTCGGGTCGAGAGTGGCCCGTTAGGTTTTCTCTGTTCAGCTTGGTGCCGAGAATTCTTTGTGGTAGATTGTCCGGGAACGACATGGAGTTTGGCGGTTGTGTCGTTTCGATCTTTGAATCCACGTGGCGTCTCACCACGCGTCTAAGTTTGCGTGCGTATCCCTGATGACGTCAGCGGATCGGTGAAATGATTGTGCTTTAAAGAGAGGGCGTCGTTTCACTCGATCGTCAGTTGGGCTACGGGCCACGTGTCCGACGTCAGTTGGCGGACGCGATAGGCCGTCTTTGACTCCTGCAACGAAGCGACATCCCTGTTCTCCGCCGGAAACAGAGATGAACTGGGGTAGATCGTCTGGCCTGAATTTGGGGGCAGATGCTATTTGGATTTATCCGTCCACCTCTCCGAAGATACCAAGTTGATTTATGGCACCATATATCAGAGGTTTGGACGGATGCGGACGTAGCAGATTTTATCAGATTCCCCCTCATTTTATGAAGGGTTTTTGATTGCGGGGACGCTCTTCCCTGCAGGCGTAAGCCCCTGTAGTTAATTACGTTACCGCATTGCGATAACCACTTTCTCCCACTCCGGAAGTTCACTTCGTGTCGTATGTGTTTTTGCTTGTTTTGGTTGCCCGTGAATTGTATACGGAGACTAGTTAATGTCGACTCCCGTAGGGCGCAGATCAGTCCAAATCCGTATATTTTAGATTTGGGTTTGGTTTATTTAAGGACCGTTAATCTAGTTTGAGATTAAGATCGACTTAAACATATGAGCATTTGGGGCTTAGTTATTTTAGTTTAAGGACATCGCGGTCCATTACCGCCGTGTTTTGGGCAGATATTAGTTTAAGGACATTTCAGTCCCGTTTTGGGGACGCATGTTAGTTTAAGGACATTTCGATCCATTATCGCCGTTTTTGAAACGACTGTTAGTTTAGGGACATTTCGGTCCTTTATCCATCTTGCGCGTACGTGTATTTATTACATGACGAAGTGAACAATAGTGATATGGAATACACCCAATTTGGAGTGCAATCCGATTTGAGGTGTGCACGTCAATTTGGAAGTGCATCAACGAGGGATATATCATTCCCAGTCTTGATGAAGTTTTACATCAAGTTGGGACGAGAAAAGAGTTGTTAGTTGTTGGGACCTGCCACCTCTTTGAAAACGTTGAGGAATTACAACGACATATATCAGAAGTGTGGAGAGATGTACCCTTGAACCAAATCCCGTATTTGAGGAAAAAATTCATGGCGGATCATCTAGGAATCATTAGCCTTATTTGAGACTAAGATTATCTTAGGAGATATGTGATGAATATCATTTTGGATATCATCAATGAGAGATCATTAATCATGTTTGAGACTAAAATCAGTTTGGATATCATGAATATAAGCTTAGCCAATTTGGGCTGAGATTGGATTTCTATACTATCTAGCAGTGCTAAGCACTAAGATATACAACGCTCATGTGTGTTTCACGTGAGACGCTGACATAGTGCTAAGCACTAATCTGTTCTAGCGCTCATGTGCTTTTCATATGACGCACTGGGATTTTAGCCTTGAGCGCTCACGTGCTTTTCACGTGATGCGTTACAATAGTGCTAAACACTAATTTTCTATGACGCTCACGTGTGTTTCACGTAAGGCGTAATGTTTTTGGAGATTTAATCTCTGTTGATGTTTTTAGAGAACTTAAATATTTGTTAATGGTATTTTGACCATTAACGATCACCAAGATCATTATTTTGAGGATCTGGGATCATGTTCTTTAAGAACTAAGTTTTTGATTTGAAGAAACTAAGTTCCTGGAGTATTATGAACTTCATGTTTTCCATGTTCATATTTTCAGAGAGATTAAATTTCTTTTAATGGTGTTTTGACCATTAAAGACCACCAGATCACTATTTTGAGGATCTTGGATCGGGTTCTTTAAAGAACTAAGTTCTTGATTTGAAAGAACCAAATTCCTGGAGTATTATGAACTCCATCTTCTTTCTTTTCAATTTTGTTCTTCCATGAATCTTTGATTCTCAAGAACAAGATGAATTAAATTCTCAACTTATGAGAGACTTTTCTTGTGGATCTCAGATCCAGAAAAAGAACTAAGTTCTTTGAGAAGGATTAAACCCTTAGATATGGTATGTTAGATAATGGAGATATTTTGATCTTTTCTTTTTTTCTTTACCTAGGGTTTTTTAGGAGGGAAATCTTCTTCTTTGAGAGAATTAAATTCTCTGTTATTTTGAGAGCCTTCTGTATTTTTACAGAAGCTTACGGGGGGTCTCCTCTTTTCTTCCTCTCTGTGTGTCTCTCTCTATATGTTGTTCTGGCTATCTGAGACTTGAAGTCTCGGGTCCTTTATATAGTGAAGGCAAATTGTTAATTGGTTTTGAGAAAATCTCTCATTGAGAAATTCCAATTGATTTAATTGGTCTCAAAATCAATCTGGGGAATTTTACCCACCATTGGATCTTTGATCCAAGAACTTCTGTTTTTACAGAATATGAATTTTGGGTTGTAATGAAATTGGGAAAATATTTTCCCTATACAGAATTTATTCTGTAACGTGATGATTTTTTAATCACCATTGGATTTTTAATCCAAGCGTTCTCTATTCTACAGAGAGCAATCTTTCTTGTTTAGAAAGATTGAGAGAATATATATTCCAAAATAGAATTTTATTCTACCATTGGATGTTTGATCCAACCGAGAGTATCTTCCTTATGTTAGAAAGATTTGAGCAATATTTTCTCCCAACAGGATTTAATTCTGTATTTTGATAATTTATCGTCCCCGTTGGATCTTTGATCCAACGGTTCTGTTTAACAGAGAGTAGAATTTAATTCTACTTGGACGCCGGCGCTCACGTGTTGTGCACATGGACGCCATTTAAGAATTTAATTCTAAAGATGGATATTCATGTGCTTCGCACATTGGCACCCATGTGAGGAGCACGTGTGGCGCCATTTAAGAGTTTAACTCTTATTTAATAGATTTTTTGGTGCTTTGCGCATTGGCGCCTGCGTGAGGAGCACGTGCGGCACTATCTAAGAGTTTAACTCTTATTTAATAGGTTCTTTTGTGCTTTGCACATTGGCGCCCACATGAGGAGCACATGCAGCGTCATCTAAGAGTTTAACTCTTATTTAATAGGTTCTTTTGTGCTTTGCACATTGGCGCCCGCATGAGGAGCACGTGCGACGCCACCATAGGATTTAATTCTATAAGATTGGTTCTGGCGCTGGTGCCGTCGTGGAGAGCACGTGAGGCGCTGCCTCATCTAATTCAAACAGAGCTTGGCCCTTTTATTTGGTTAAATATTGGGGAAACAAATGCCCCCACTGTTGCTCTCACGTGGCTTATACGTGTGTGCAACGGTATCATCATTTCCACCGTTCGATTTCTTGGGGAGTTGAACTGTCTCTTCATGTCTTATAAATAGAGCCTTTGGCCCTTGAAATGGCCGCCGCTCCATCATCTTCTTCCTTCTTCTTTCTTGAGAATTTAATTCTATTCTCAGAGCTCTCTGCCCAAAGAAACTCTTAGAGTTTAACTCTGTTTAAGAAAATTGGTAAGTATTATGACCATTTTTCTCTTAAAAGAGACTCTTTTTTGTCTTGGATTTTTAAGCCATTAACAGAGCTCGACTCTTTTTCTCAAGATGATCTCTTAGAGATCTTAAAATAAAACTTTATTTAGGTAGACCGCCGGTCTCAGAAATCTTAGGGTTTTACCCTATTACTCTGATCTTTAAGAGTTCCCTGAAATTTAATTCCACTATATTTCCCATGGGGATTTCTGGGGTTTTAATCCTATTATTAGAGGAATTTTATTCCGGGTCGTTCTACAGAGCTCAGCTCTGAGAAAATTTCTTCTTTTGGAAATTTTATTCTCTTTTCTTATTTTCTTTTTAGGATTCCTCTTGCAGATTTGAATCTGCTGTAGAACACGTTCTTTGAGGCCATTGGGAGTCTTGAACTCCACTGTTCAATGAAATTTTTCATTAAATGAGAATCCTTTTCGATTCTAATAATGGGTGCCTACCTCATCATTGATGGGGCATTGCCCCGATTTTGTGGGGCCCATTGTCCCCTTTTCCTTGGACTGTGGTGATTTTAATATACTAGAATGTAGTACAAATTTAGACGTACTGAAAACGCTAAGGCCTTTAATTGTAGTTGATTTCATTGCGTCGATAACTAACCCTCTATGGGTTTTACTTTTTAGGTGTTATGGCTTCTGATTCCTCCTTCCCCTACGTTCGATCGAAGAGTGCTTTCGCCGATGCGCCTACAGCTCAGGAAGTCTTTGCACTCATTCGGGATTATAATCCAGGGAAAAATTCTCTTCATATATGGTGGTCATGGTACAGTCACATTATCCAGGGTCGGCGCCGCTTTACTTGCGCAGTGTCGTCAGAACCGAACCCATCAATCCATTACGCTGACCCTCCGCAGGTCGCTTACGCAGTGGAAGAGGTCAACTGGATCTTGGAAGGTCGTCTCCAACCTTCCATGGCATCAATACCAGTGCAGCCGCCGATGGCCTTAGACATTCTAGGGCGTCGTATATGCCAACGAGAATCACGTCCTTGGGGGCAACTTTACATGATAGGAATGACTCCCCATCATTCGGCTGGCTATCTGCAGTGGGCCCGATATATCATGTAGGCCAAGAAGTCGCTGCTACTGAAGACCGGGCTATATCCCGCGATCTATGCGTCCCTCTTTCACTACCACACTCCTCATGTGTGGTGGATCAAATATTTTCTGTAACAATGGAACATCCCGACTCACACATTTCTCTTATCGGATCGGAAGGTCTCAATCTCGTTGGAGGAATTCGTGGAGATATCTGGATTACCCGTCAGAGGGGGAACATTATGAAGAGATACTTCCCCCTGACGAGTATATCTTTGCAACCAAATCAGTGGTAATGGGTCTTACACCGGAGAATGCCATTCAACACCAGTTTCCATGTTTGATCAAGGTGTTGAACATGTATGTTTACCGCCGAAAACGGAGGTGAAACCGCGTAGGTCGTCTTGCCTGAATTTGGAGGCAGATGCTATTTGGGTTTATCCGTCCACCTCTCCAAAGATGCCAAGCTGATTTATGGCACCGTGTATCGGAGGTTTGGACGGATGCGGCCGTTGTAGCAGACTTCGTCAGATTCCCCCTCGTTAGTGAGGTTTTTTTTATTATGGGGACGCTCTTTCCAGCAAGCGCAAGCCCCTGCAGTTAATTACGTTATCGCAATGTGATAACCACTTTCTTCTGCTCCAGAGGTTCACTTCGTGTCGTGTGTGTGTTTGTTTTATTTTTGGTTGCCCGTGGATTGTATACGGAGACTAATTTAAGTTGTCGCCCGTAGGGCGTGGATTAGTCCAAATCCGTATATTCTTAGATTTGGGTTTGGTTTGATTTAAGGATCGTTAATCTCGTTTGAGATTAAGATCAACTTTAATATTTGTTGAGGATACGTTAGTCTAATTTGAGACTAAGATCTACTCAACAGGATTTTGGGATCATTCAGACCCAACAAAAGAGCATTTGGGCTCTATTGCTTTAGTTTAAGAACGTTTTGGTCCGTTATTAGTTTAAGGACGTTTCGGTCCGCAGGAGTTTGAGGTGTGTATGTCATCTCTGGACGCGTGCCCAAAAAAACAATTGGTTGTCGGGACTCATTACCTCTTTGAAGACGTTGAGGAACTACAACGACATGTATCAGAGGTATAGAGAGATATACCCTTGAACCAATTCCATGTTTGAGGGAAAATGAATTGATGGTCGAGCCCAGAAATCATTAGAGACTAAGATTTCTTCATTAGTTTAGGAAGTCATGAGCATAGAGGCTCGGTCTATTTGGAGATCGAAGATATTTTAATCTCAAGAAGACTTAGCCAACTTGAGGCTGGAGTTAATTTCCCATAGTGTTAAGCACTAGTATACGTTCAACACTCACGTGTTCCCACGTGAGGTTCTAAAGCAGTGTTAAACACTGGATTCCGGGGGCGCTCACGTGTGGCACGTGAGGCATCTCAAAGCTGGCGATGTACATTGGGTTCAAGTCCCCGTTTATATATAAGTGTTAAACACTTAATTCTTGTGGCACTCACGTGTGAGCACGTGAGGCGCCCCAAAGTTGGGTACTGCCTTTTTGGGTTTTATTTCCTCTTTTTTTTATAAGTGCTAAGCATTCGGCTCACGTGTGAGCACGTGAGGCGCCCGAAATGGGAACCGTTCTATGGATTTTATTTCTCTTTATTTTATAAGTGCTAAGCACTTGGAACCTGTGGTGCTCACGTGCGAACACGTGAGGCGCCTTCAAAATGTGAGCGTTGTTTTTGGGTCTATTCCCCTTTTTATATAAGTGCTAAGCACTTGATTAGGGGTTGCGTGGAAAACACGTGACTCCCCTATGAGGCACTTCTTGTTCTTTTTAAATGCTCGCGTGTGAAACACGTGACTCGGTCTCATCCATTCTTTTTGTTCATCAGTGGTGCTCACGTGGGGAAACACGTGAGGTTTCGTTATAGAGTTGTTCCAAATCACGTTCGATTCCTTTTTCAAATCCTCTCTTTCCTTCTATGTGCATGAAGATTTTGATCTCTTATTAACGATACTGGGATCTGAGTTTAGAGAATTTTAAGTCTCTTGTTTTATAAGAATTAAATTCCTATAACAGGGTTAAACCCTAGTTTTATCAGATGAATTAAATTCCTATATACTTTTGTAAGAATTAAATTCTTTGAACTTAGTTCTTTCCCCTAAGTTTTGAATCTGCATAACAGAATCTTGTCGATGAGAATTAAATTCTCAACTTGTAGGGAGATCTGCTTCTGCAGACCTCAACCAGAGGAAGAACTAAGTTCTTGTATGAAGGGTTAAACCCCTAAAGAGGCGAAGAAGGGATAAGATGATCTCTGTATTTTCTTCTTACTTAGTTTTTTTGTTTAAGAAGGGGATCTTCTTCTTTTAGAGAATTGAATTCTCTTTCTCTTTATCTTTTTGTGTAATTTTTTAGTCTCTCCCTTTTTTATAAGGGTTATAAGGAAACAAGTAGCTCTTGGCCGAAAATTTTGGTGGGAACAAATGCCCCCCACTACTTTGCCCACGTAAGTATATACGTGGGTGAAATAGTGTAGAGTTATGCATGGCCAGAGAATTGAGGGCTTAGGAGACAAGTTTAGGGTCCTTGTATCCTAAGACTTTTTTCATCTTCATGAGCCGTAAGGGTCAAGAAGGTTTTTTCTCCCGACAAGTTGAGAGGTTCTTATAGGTGCATATTCTCCTTAGAAATCGTGAGGATTTCTAAGTTTTCAACCCCTCCGTGAGTCGTAAGGATCTCATTCGGGTATTTTTCCTTACGAATCGTGAGGACCCGTAAGTAGCTTCTTCATTTCATTGGCGAATGTGGCCTGTGCATAGTGTACAAGAGTCAGTTTAGACCTTCTTGTAGGGCAGTGATGGCTTAGGAAACAGGTTTGGATCTGCCGCCTAAGACTTTTCAACTTTATGAGTCGTGAGGGTTTCATAAAGACTTTTCTCCCTACGAGTCGAGAGGATCCCGCAGGTGTATTTTCTCCTTAGAAGTCGTGAGGATCTCCTAAGTGCGTTTTCTTTTGAGAGTTGTAAGAATCTCATAAGAGAATTTCTCCCCTTACAAGTCGAGAGGACTCGTAAGTGGGTTTTTTTCCTCCTTGTCGATATTCGACTTTGGAGAATATAGCCCGTGGATAGTATGTTAGTGTTTATGCCCTAGAAGGCCATTACTGTATCATACTAGTTTGTATATTACTTAATGGAAGCTTGGGATATTCACATATATAATAACAGTCTTGCTAAACATGGTAGTATGCTACTTGGTTTTTCTATCTTAATATGTGAGTATACGTATTGATAGAGCTCTTAGGATCTTGCTTGACTACCAGCGTTGTGATGGCAGTCACACTAGTGGGGGCTGGGTAGTCTACAAGCACATCCTTATTCAGGTCCCTAGTCGTAGGATTATCGAGATAGGGCATCGATACTCCGGAGTAGACTAGTGTGTATGCTTCTCATCCCAGTTGGGGAGATGGTCTGTCCCACCGCCGTCAGTACGTCGTACTGGAGATAGTATGCAGGTGCTCGTTAGGTTACGGGTACACCGGACAGGACTCACAGAGAACTGTTGGTTGGTTTTATACCAGTCGTCAGTGAACAGTTCCCAAGTGACATGAGTACAGCATAGTCCGCAGACTTGACACTGCTACTTCGCCTCGAGTGTGTCCTATTGTTCTTAGATTGCTACCCTACCACGGCTCAAATGAGTCGTGCAAACAGGTAGCAGTTGGGTGCAGTCCCGAGCACTTGGAGGCAGTGGCGGTTAGACATGATTCGTCTCTCCCGGTATTGGGGGTTGATATCGCGCTGTGTCAGAGAGCCATTACGCAAAGTCCCTGGCCAGGGCAAGCGAGATTTGCTGGTAGGTTCCAGTAGTTTCTCAGGGTGTAATGGGCTTCGCTCCGACACGACTTATACCGCTATTAGGGGACTGACGCTTGCCGCCCCCCTAGACCCGATATGCGATAGTCTTAGACGAACAGACCGGACTGTACGGAGATTGTCACAGCAGGCTCAGTAGGAGTTCGGATGGGTTTCCTCATCGGCCTTCTTATCGACATCTACCTGGGGACCGTTACGTACAGCTAGTGCCGCTTGCGGTCTATGGTTAAACCCACTGCCAGCGTAGTAGTCGAGTCTCTATAGTCCCATACAGAGAGTTTCCCTACTTCAGGCAAAACGGTATAGAGGTCGTATGGTTTTATGACAAGGGTTCGGATGTATACGTGTGTTTACGCACGTACGACTTTCGGACAGTTTTTACTAGTCGGCTTTGGTTTAAGCCAGTTACTAGTATCCGGTTATTGGATTTATACAGTCTAAAGTTTTTCCGTGTTTTCACGGATAGGAGGGGCGTTCTCGTAATTGCGCGAGAAGCTTCTAGAAGATGGTGACTAAGGAGGTTTAGATGGCATATACATTAAATGAGATTAGTGAGTCATATGGATGATTCATCCATGTCATTAATGCTTCATAATTGCTTAATGACTCATGGATGTGAATCACCATAAGATATTTATCAAGCATGGTTGTAAATTATTTTCTTTTCTTTTCTTGATAAAATAAAATGCTTGATATATATTATGATAACTCTTTTTCTCATTTCATTATTATGTTCATCTTCTCTCTCCTCAAGCTCTCTCTCTTCAAACCTTAATCCTCCTCTCTCATGTGTTGAGTACAAGGATTAGTTAGACTACTTAATCCATAACCATACTCTATTTCATCTAGGTACTTTGATTAGCACTTAAAGATACCTAGTTGCCTCAAGTTTAGAGGCAAAGCTTGGAGTTTAGCTCTCGTGGTGGATCGTCTACTACTTGGAGAAGGCCGAGGAGGAGGTGGAGTTCGTAAAGACGAAGGACACGGTTCTTTAGGTATAATCCCTTAACATAGTAGTTGTTAACTTCTATGTTTGATGTTAGTTATCGTTTAGCTTCGAATCGTGCGGTTAGTCGATGTTTAAGCAAAGAACAAGATCGTTTTTCATATTTCCGCCTCCCCGCAAGTCGTGGGGTGTTGTACATCGATTTACAGTGGTATCAAAGCCTCGCTAAACAATAATTAACTCATTAGCAAAGTCATAAGAATTTCGAACGCAAAAAGGAACCGGAAACATCGTCGATTATCACGCTTGCTGTCGAATTTTAAACTGGCTCTAAAAATTTTTCAGGGTGCCTCAGAATAACAAGCAGGGAAAACTAGGGCTACTGAAGAAATTTGGACCCCTAACTCGACCATCTCACCGTGGAACCGCGGCGGATCCATGCGATCCGCGGTGGATCCGCGGCCGAGTTGGGGCCGAGTTGGCCCAAATTTATTCAGTAACTCCTAGGTGTTAACAGTGATGTTTCTGGGATGTTTATTTTTCTGCTTAAGTCTCAGGTGCTCAGAGAAGTATTGGAGTAGAATCTAAAAGCGTTTGTTCGATCGAAATTTTACGATGTTTGCTAATATGATTATATCTGTGTTTGTATAATGTGTTCGTAAACCTCCCCTAACTGCTAGTATGTCGGTTGGCAGGGGGTTGCACATTTCTGTAATGGATTTTATCTGTTTGTGTATATGAACTGTGTTGGACTGTTGTGATGTATAGCCGGGGTTATGTGATGGGTTATTATTTAATTCATTTGATGTAAATGTAATTTGTTGTAATATTATTTTGCGGGGCACATCCAGGTTGCGGTTGTAGCCACCGTTATATTATTTCATTTTACTGTTTTTGCTCCTAGGACAGACCCAAGGTGGGGTGCACAAACTGCCGGGCGGGTAGTTTGCCGTACCCGTTGGGGTCTTGGGTGGGGTAATGGCTATTCATCACAACTGTGTAATCCGTCTTTTGTTGCAGGCTCAAAACAAACACGGATTGCTTGCAAATCCAATAAAGTTTATCTGTGATTTGGAATGCCTTTTATTGCGTCTGACGAATGTACAATATCTATATATGATAGCTATTTAGACGTCACTTATATTTTACACCCGCGCTAGCCCAGCCCCCGCTCTGTCGTTAGTTAAGTAACCTAACGGGTGATGACGGGACCCCGTGGCGAATGCGGATGGCATAAGAGGACGTTGTATTTTCGTTGTTTTCTGCAATGATAGGTTAATGATGGGACGCATTATTTATAATTCAAAGAAAATAAACCAAAAGTTTAATCGTTGGAACAATTTAAAAGAAACCACTCGGTTATTTTAAAAGAGCAGAATTTTTAATTGCGGAGCTTTAACCACTCTTTTTAAAATGCTATCAGGTTCCTTCGATTATATCAAGTTCACTACGTTCACGGTTTCGCCAAAACCAGTCGTAGCCCTCCGTCATTTCTTATGGATGGTCAGTAGTATTCAAGCTATGCTTGTTGGCTTTCGTCAAGGCATAGTGTTTGGTAGCTGCTGGGGTATTCATTTGTTGCATAGATAGATGAGTTGGTTTGGGACAGTCGTATAACCTTGTTGGCTTTCGTCAAGGGTATATACGGGTGGGTTCAAATTAACAAGATAATGATGGGCAGAACTTGACATGTGTTTTATGATTTGTTGGCTTTCGTCAAGGTCATAAGAACATGGGGCAAAAATATATATCGGGAATTTCTAAAGAAACTGAAATTTGTAAAGAGATGCATACCATTTGGAGTTTGATGAATGTTGGTAGGATTCCTTCAACATTATCATACGATGATATTTGGATCCCGATCCTACTGTGAGTATATGCTACTCATCAGGATATTCGTCACTTAACGATCAATGCTATAAACCAAGTAGGTGTCAAGAAAGGTGTCAGTGGGGTTACGCTCCCAGAGAAAAGAGGTTCTTTAATTAAGGAACTTCGCGAAAGCGTTGGAAAACCTCTCTCGAAGTATCGACACTAGCCTGGCTGAACGGTTAAGCAAGAATTGTACAGTGAGAATAGTCCTGGCTAATTCTTCTTTTATGGTTTGAGGAAGGATTCGAGAAACAGTGGGAGCCATCCAGTTTAGATAAATTAAAAAACAATCTAAACTTGCAAGAGCATCATGCTAAAGTGTTTTCTTCTCTCTCTCTCATTGCAGCGACCTTGTGACCATGACTAGGTTACATCTAGATAACAAGTTGACTGAATCTAACTTATATGACTGGCAAAGGTCTGTCCAGATGACCATTGCCTATGACAAGCTGGACCACCCTATTACTACTCAAGATCCCGCCGTCCCAGGTCCAGTTTCCACCGTCGCGGATATGGATATCCGTCAGACAAAGGAAAAGGATAAAGCGAAAGCCAAGTGCCTCGTGTTGGCTTCAGTTGATGGTATAAACCAGAAGCAGCACGAGAAGATGGACTCAGTTTCCATCTTTCTCCATAACAAAGATTTATATAGAGAGCAATCTCATATCGCAAGATATGAGGCCTCGAACGAATTAATTCAAGCGAGGTCGGCTGACGGGTCATCTGTAAGGGACGACGTCCTTATGATGACTAGCTATATTGATGAGCTCAAGGACCTGGAGACCACGTTGGGAGACAGGTCATATGCTCACTTATTTCTACAGTCCCTACCCTCTACTTATACCCTGAAAGAAACCAGGGAGACACAAGCTCTGCTTAATGGGGGACCTTCTTCTTCTACATCCAGGGCGAAAGCAAAGGATGAAAAGAAGAAGACCTCTACAAAGCCGATATACAGTGTCAGTAAAGTAGGAGGAAAGGGAAGAGCAGAAGTTTCGGGACTTGGAGTAGGAAAGGAGGAATGTTCCTATTGTTATGGGAACGGATATTGGCAGAAGGATTGCAGGGTTTTGGAAGCCAGTAGCCAGGATACGAAGCATGTTGTGGCTTCAGCCTCAAGTGTGTTTGTAATTGAGAACTGTTTGTCAATTAACTCCACTTCCTGGGTACTAGATACCGGAGCAGGATCTCATATCTGTAATTCGTTACATGCTTTGAGAAACCGTAAAGTTATAAGGATAGATGATTTGTCTCTCAGAGTTGCTAACGGAATGAGCGTAGACGCTGAATCCGTGGGAGAATATCGCCTAGGTTTGACAAGTGGGCAGATATTGATTCTACGTAACTGTCTGTATGTACCTAGTTTGACTTGTAATATCATATCAGTGTCCTCACTTTCAAGAGAGGGATATGACTTTACATTCATAAGCGATGTAGTTCACATCCACCTAAATCAAGTTCTGATTGGGTCCGGTACATTAGATGACGGTATATACGTATTGAATCAAGCTCAGGTTTTCAATGTCCAGAACACACTTAAAAGAAAGTCTCCAGAAATGAATCAGGCTTTCTTATGGCATTGTAGACTAGGTCACATCAATGAAACACGATTAACGAAGTTGCATAGAGAAGGATATTTGAATCCGTTCGAATATCAATCTTATGCCACTTGTGAATCTTGTCTCATAGGAAAGATGACAAAGACTCCGTTTACTGGACACGGAGTAAGAGCGAGCGAGCTCTTAGGACTCGTACACAGTGACGTGTGCGGTCCAATGTCTACACATGCGCGAGGTGGTTATTCCTACTTCATTACTTTTACGGATGATTTCTCTAGGTATGGACATGTCTTCTTGATGAAGCATAAATCCGAGGCCTTTGAGAAATTCCAAGAATACAAGAATGAAGTGGAAAAACAGACAGGCAAAAGTATAAAGACACTGAGATCTGATCGAGGTGGTGAATACTTAAGTGCCGAATTCCTGGGTTACTTAAAAGAGAATGGAATTCTCTCTCAGCTTACTCCTTCATACACACTACAACACAATGGTGTATCGGAAAGGAGGAATCGAACCCTATTGGATATGGTTCATTCCATGATGAGTAAGGCTGAGTTACCGCGATCATTCTGGGGTTATGCGCTAGAATCAGCGGCATATCTTTTGAACAAGGTTCTAACCAAGACTGTGCCTACCACACCATATCAGATGTGGAGTGGGAAGAAACCCTATCTTCAGTACCTGAAGACATGGGGATGTCCAGCTTTTGTAAAAAAGCAGCATCCGGACAAGCTCGAGGCACGCTCAGTAGAGTGTAAGTTTATGGGATATCCAAAGAACTCCATGGGATATTGCTTCTACTACGCAGAGGAACAAAGGGTTTTTGTTTCTCGTCATGCCCGCTTCTTAGAAACTGAATTTTTAGAAAATCAGAAGAGTGGGAGAGCAGTAGAACTGGAAGAAATTCCAGAACCACAAGCTGTTACTGAAAGTTTGGTGGAACAAGAAGTTTCAGAAGAAAGGGACATACCAGCGCCTATCCGCAGAAGTAGTAGGCAGTCTCATCCGCCCGAGAGATACTACGGTTTTCTCATAGACGGGGATAGAGAAGATTGCGTCATTGATAATGACGACCCTACTAGCTTCCAGCAAGCCATTCAGAGCGGCGACTCGGTAAAATGGCTGGATGCAATGCGGACCGAAATGGAGTCCATGTACACTAACAAAGTATGGACTTTGGACACTACTCCAGATGGGGTAAAACCCGTAGGATGCAAGTGGATCTTCAGAAAAAAGATTGGTGTAGATGGACAGGTTGAAACCTATAAGACTAGGCTTGTTGCAAAGGGTTTCCGTCAAAGACCTGGTTTGGACTATGACGAAACCTTTTCTCCAGTGGCTATGCTGAAATCCATTCGGGTCCTTTTCGCTATTGCTGCCTTCCACGATTATGAGATCTGGTAGATGGACGTAAAGACGGCCTTTCTAAATGGAAATTTAGAAGAGAGCGTCTATATGGATCAGCCAGAGGGATTCATTCAGAGTGGGAGCAGCGGTAAAGTATGCAAGCTGCTTAAGTCCATTTATGGACTAAAGCAGGCATCGCGGAGTTGGAACATCTGTTTTGATGATACTGTCAAAGAATTCGACTTTATCAAAAATCCAGATGAACCATGCATATATAGTAAGATTGTAGGGAGAGTTGTTGTATTCCTCGTCTTGTACGTGGATGACATTCTCCTAATAGGAAATGATATTCCTATGCTACAGTCAGTCAAAAGATTCTTGTCACAGAAATTCTCCATGAAGGACCTGGGTGATGCCACCTACATTCTGGGGATCCAGATCTATCGTGTTAGATCAAAGAGGATGTTGGGACTTTCACAGTCCAGGTACATAGACACCATATTGAAAAGATTCAGTATGGAAGATTCTAAGCGCGGTAACCTACCGGCTTGTCACGGAATCACCCTCTCCAAAGAGATGTCTCTCAAGACTGATTTGGAAAGGGAACGCATGTCGATTATACCCTACGCTTCTGCGGTAGGCTCTATAATGTATGCGATGTTATGTACCAGACCAGATGTAGCATACGCATTGAGCGTTGTAAGCCGGTATCAGGAAAACCCAGGGAAGAATCACTGGATAGCAGTAAAGAACATTCTCAAGTACCTGAGAAGGACTAAGGAGATGTTCTTGGTTTACGGCGGAAAGGACCTCAAGATGGAGGCCTATGCTGATTCCGGCTTCCAGAGTGACAAGGATGACTCCAAGTCCATGTCGGGTTATGTCTTTACCCTCAATGGAGGGGCGGTCTGTTGGAAGAGTTCCAAACAGGACACCGTTACTGACTCAACGATGGAAGCGGAGTACATAGCTGCTTGCGATGCCGCAAAAGAAGCTGTCTGGATGAAGAAGTTCCTCACAGAACTTCAGGTGGTTCCTACCAGTGTTGGTCCAATACCTCTATATTGCGATAACAACGGCGCTATAGCTTTAGCGAAGGTACCCAGGTCCCATCAGAAGTCCAGACACATCTTAAGGCGGTATCGCCTGATCAGGGAGATCGTAGATCGCCGGGAGATCGAGGTAAAGAGAGTAAATACAGAGGATAACATTGCTGATCCATTCACTAAGGCCCTACCTCAGATTCAGTTCGAGAGGCTACTCGAGATCATCGGTCTTCGATACGCCAGTACATGGCCCTAGTGCAAGTGGGAGATTGTTAGTGTTTATGCCCTAGAAGGCCATTACTGTATCATACTAGTTTGTATATTACTTAATGGAAGCTTGGGATATTCACATATATAATAACAGTCTTGCTAAACATGGTAGTATGCTACTTGGTTTTTCTATCTTAATATGTGAGTATACGTATTGATAGAGCTCTTAAGATCTTGCTTGACTACCAGCGTTGTGATGGCAGTCACACTAGTGGGGGCTGGGTAGTCTACAAGCACATCCTTATTCAGGTCCCTAGTCGTAGGATTATCGAGACAGGGCATCGATACTCCGGAGTAGACTAGTGTGTACGCTTCTCATCCCAGTTGGGGAGATGGTCTGTCCCACAGCCGTCAGTACGTCGTACTGGAGATAGTATGCAGGTGCTCGTTAGGTTACGGGTACACCGGACAGGACTCACAGGGAACTGTTGGTTGGTTTTATACCAGTCGTCAGTGAACAGTTCCCAGGTGACATGAGTACAGCATAGTCCGCAGACTTGACACTGCTACTTCGCCTCGAGTGTGTCCCATTGTTCTTAGATTGCTACCCTACCACGGCTCAAATGAGTCGTGCAAACAGGTAGCAGTTGGGTGCAGTCCCGAGCACTTGGAGGCAGTGGCGGTTAGACAGGATTCGTCTCTCCCGGTATTGGGGGTTGATATCACGCTGTGTCAGAGAGCCATTACGCAAAGTCCCTGGCCAGGGCAAGCGAGATTTGCTGGTAGGTTCCAGTAGTTTCTCAAGGTGTAATGGGCTTCGCTCCGACACGACTTATACCGCTATTAGGGGAATGACGCTTGCCGCCCCCTAGGCCCGATATGCGATAGTCTTAGACGAACAGACCGGACTGTACGGAGATTGTCACAGTAGGCTCAGTAGGAGTTCAGATGGGTTTCCTCATCGGCCTTCTTATCGACATCTACCTGGGGACCTGTTACGTACAGCTAGTGCCGCTTGCGGTCTGTGGTTAAACCCACTGCCAGCGTAGTAGTCGAGTCTATAGAGTCCCACACAGAGAGTTTCCCTACTTCAGGCGAAACGGTATAGAGGTCGTATGGTTTTACGACAAGGGTTCGGACGCATACGTGTGTTTACGCACGTACGACTTTCGGACAGTTTTTACTAGTCGGCTTTGGTTTAAGCCAGTTACTAGTATCCGGTTATTGGATTTATACAGTCTAAAGTTTTTCCGTGTTTTCATGGATAGGAGGGGCGTTCTCGTAATTGCACGAGAAGCTTCTAGAAGATGGTGACTAAGGAGGTTTAGGTGGCATATACATTAAATAAGATTAGTGAGTCATATGGATGATTCATCCATGTCATTAATGCTTCATAATTGCTTAATGACTCATGGATGTGAATCACCATAAGATATTTATCAAGCATGGTTGTAAATCATTTTCTTTTCTTTTCTTGATAAAATAAAATGCTTGATATATATTATGATAACTCTTTTTCTCATTTCATTATTATGTTCATCTTCTCTCTCCTCAAGCTCTCTCTCTTCAAACCCTAATCCTCCCCTCTCATGTGTTGAGTACAAGGATTAGTTAGACTACTTAATCCATAACCATATTCTATTTCATCTAGGTACTTTGATTAGCACTTAAAAATACCTAGTTGCCTCAAGTTTAGAGGCAAAGCTTGGAGTTTAACTCTCGTGGTGGACGTCTATTACTTGGAGAAGGCCGAGGAGGAGGTGGAGTTCGTAAAGACGAAGGACACGGTTCTGTAGGTATAATCCCTTAACATAGTAGTTGTTAACTTATATGTTTGATATTAGTTATCGTTTAGCTTCGATTCGTGCGGTTAGTCGATGTTTAAGCAAAGAACAAGATCGTTTTTCATATTTCCGCCTCCCCGCAAGTCGTGGGGTGTTGTACATCGACTTACATAGTATACAAGTGTCAGTTTGGACCTGTTTGTAGCGCCACAGTGCTTGGGAAACGGGTTGATATCCCCGTTGCCTAAGGCTTTTCACCATCATGAGCCGTGAGGGTTTCATGAAGATGTTTTTCCCCTACGAGTCGAGACAAGTCGAGAAGTTCTCGCAAGAACATTGTTTTCCCTACGAGTCGAGACGAGTCAAGAAGTTCTCGTAGGAATATCCTAACGTTATAACCCCTGCTCTTTACGACAGAAGTCTGTTAGGTTTTGTGGTACTAGGGTTTGTATCCGTGGTACCGTCGCATTGGCTGATGCATTCCCTGATATGCAGTCTTGCTGTTCGAGTAGCCCGCGACTGTCATGTCTCTGATCCCTTCGAGGGCTGGACAAGACGTCTTCAAGTAATCTCCCAGGTTTATTACCGTCGGAAGAGCAAGCGTTAGGGATTTTCCATGCCGCTTTTTACTCGAGGTTAGGCTCAGTTTGGGAGCCCCGATGAATCATAACCACTCCGCGCTGGTGTGCGATGATCTCCGTTAGTCTTTCAGGTTTTAATTGAGTTGCCGTCAAGATCCTGAAGCTAGGGATTTTCCTTTTCTTCGTTTGTTGATATTGTGTCTGCTGTAACGAGACGAATGTCGAGGTTGTCTCTAGGTTGTCTGTGAACCATCGAGGCTTGGAACTAGGGATTTTGCCATGGCTCCGAGGTAGTCTCTAGGTTGTTGGTGAACCGTCGAGACTTAGAACTAGGGACTTTGCCATGGCTCTGAGGTTTTGACCCTAGGGACGGTTGTTGACGTTGCATCTGCATCCTGCTGGAGTTGAGAAGGAACGCCGGGGTGACATTGCGTCTGCTGTATCGAGAAGAACGTCGAGATGGTCTCTAGGTTGTTTGTGAACCGTCGGGACCCGCAACTTAGGACTTTGCCATGGCTCCGAGGTAGTCTCTAGGTTGTTCGTGAACCGCCGAGGCTTGGAACTAGGGACTTTGCCATGGATCCATTGTTTAGACCCTGGGGTCTGTTGTTGACGTCACATCTGCATCCTACTGGAGTGAGAAGGAACGCCGTGTTGATCTTCTAAGCTGCAGATGTTGCCGTGGAGATCTGACTCTCCCTTTGACAGAGCCCGGTGGGGAAATATGGGTCTCTTTTCGTTTATGCCCATGGATTGTATACAGGTGTTGATGTGGACTCGCCCGCAGGGCAAAAGTTTCATCATTTTTTTATTTCTTTCTGCGATGCTTTATCATTTCAGCTTTTTTATATCGTGAAAGTCGCAATTGCCTAATCATTTTGGCTTTTTTATCGCGGTGCCCAATCATTTTGGCCATTCTTTTCTTTTTACCCGCTGTTTTTTATTGCGAGTTGCCCAAACATTTTGGCTGTTTTTATATGCATATATTTTGCTTGCTGATTTTTATTGCGAGTTGCCCCATCATTTTGGCTATTTCATATGCATTTTTTTTGGCTCGCTGATTTTTGTTGCGAGTATGGAACTTGAGATCTGATACCAATCTTGGAATCAACACTGCTGCGACTGGAATATTGCCAGGAGCGAATCATCATTTGCCGTGAAAGGAATTAAAAATTGACACCTGTTCAGGCATCAGCATCGCTACCACTAGAATGTTGCCAGGAGCGAATCATTATTTGCCTTGAAAGGACTTGAGAATTTGATACCAATCTAGGCATCAGCATCGCCACCATTGGGATATTGCCAGGAGCGAATCATCATTTGCCTCTGTCGATTTGAACAAAGGTTGCTTAGAAAATAGGGTTAAAGTCCCGTCGACTAAGGCTTTTTTGACTCTATGAGCCGTAGGGGTCTCATAAAGGGTTTTCTCCCTACGAGTCGTGAGGATCTCGTAGGAGCGTTTTTTCCTTAGGGATTGTGAGGCTCCCCAAGTATGTGTTCTCTTATAAGTCGTAAGGATCCCATAAGAGTATTTCTCCTTGCAAGTCGAGAGGACCTACAAGTGTTATTCACTAAATGGGGACATTTCTCGTCATTGGTGGAATTAGGTGAGGGAACGTTTATTTGTGCATGTGGATTGTATACAAGGGTCAATATGCCGCCTATAGGGCAAGTTGGGGAGTGTGATGGATTAAGAACAGGTTCAGATCCCTGTATCTTAAGACTTTTGAATCCTATGAGCCGTGAGGGTCTCACAGGGGGAATTCTCCTTACGAGTCATGAGGGTCTCGTAAGTGTAATTTCTCCTTAGGAATCGTGGGGATCCCTATGTGTGTTGCTCCCTTGTGAGTCGTAAGGATCTCACGCAGGTGTTTTCTTCCCACAAGGTCGAGAGGACCATGTAGGTGTCTTTATTTTAACGAGATTGCGCCCTTTCGAGTTTTCACAAACTCTCCGGTAGCCCTGCTGTTTTTACTCACGGCGCCCTTTCGGGATTCCATCCGTGCCCATTTTGCTTGTGGACATACATTTTTTTTACGGCGACTTCACTGGGGAATAGTTTTGCCGCTCACCACTTGAGTTGCAATCTTCTCTACCAAGACTTTGATTGCAATATGGATCTCAAGAAGTTGTATCGCCGTATCAGGGGCAATGCGCTGGTTTAGGGATGTTATGGTCCTGTGTTGAGTTTAGGGACATCTTAGTCTATTGTTAGTTTAAGGACATCTCGGTCCATTGCTGCCATTTTGGAGGCAACGTTTAGTTTAAGGACATTTCGGTCCATTGTTAGTTTAAGAATGTCTCGGTCCATCGTTAGTTTAAGGACGTCTCGGTCCATTGATGCCATTTTGGAGGCAACGTTTTTCCGAATACCATTTAGAGTTTTGACTTAGGAAGATGGCGAGCGGACATAGGCATCGTCATCTATCATTAACCTAAGTCGTGGCTCGTCAGGCATAGTACTTCTTGAGGAATCGGCCGTTTATTGGTCGGAAGGGCCTTTCGCCATGCATAGCCATGAGCAAGTAGGCCCCATCTTGGTAGACTTTGTCTATGATGTACGGGCCCTCATAGTTCGGCTCGAATTTCCCCCGTTTTGCACGATTGAGGATCATTTGGTCGTTTGGCAAAAGTTCGCCTTGGAGGAATGTTCTCGTCCTAGTTAGTCTTTCGTATGAGCGCGTCATCCTTGCTTTGTAAGCTTCCAGGTTTTGCTATGCCATGAGGCGAGTTTTATCGAGAGCATCGAGCTCTTCAAGCCGAACATGAGCATTTTCTTCTTCCGTTACCTCATAACGAATCGCCACTGTTTCCCCCAATCAGAGCAAGGCTCTGTTTGAATTTCAAAATTCAAAATTCGAAGCAACGCTTCAGATTCAATGCGCTGCGCGCAACGCACCACGTGTCAAAAGCTGATACGGCAGCGCAACGCCCAAGGCAGTGCGCCCAATCAGAGCAAAGCTCTATTTTAAGTAAAATTAAAGGAAGCAACGCTTCAGTTGCGCTGCGCTGTGCGCTGCGTGACACGTGTCAGCGCAGATACGCTAGCGCGGTTGCGCTGCGCGACACGTGTCAGCACGGTTGCGCTGCGCTGTGCGCCGCGCGACACGTGTCACGCGCTGGGGCATCTGCGCCAAACAGATTTAAAATTCTAAAGAAATCTTTTCTGTTCTTGTTAAAACAAGAAGATTTTCTTCTGTAAAACAGAAACCCTTGGATCAAAGATCCAACGGTGGGGAAAATTCCCCAAATCACTCAGAGAATGATCTCTTTAACAAACTTTAACTAATTTGTGGGCACTATAAAAAGGACCCCAGACCTCAATTCAAAGGCATCAACATTTTGGAGAGAAATAAAAATTTTCAAGCAGAGAAAACTCTGAAGAAATTTCAAGAAGAAAGGTAAAAAAAAACTTTAGGATAGAAGAATTTCTTCTGATAGATCATTGATCTAAGAACGAGATCAATGATCTTTAATAAAAAACAAAAAATAAAAAAATAGTGCTTTGCACTTATGAACCATTGGTTCTCTGAGAATCAAGAAAGAAATAAGAAAATACTTGTTTTCTTGAATCTAAATTAGACCAAGAAATCAAACAGTGCTTTGCACTTATTTTATGAACCATTGGTTCTGGAATCTAAAAGATTCTCAAATTAATAGTGCTTTGCACTTGTAAACTGCACTGTTACGCTTTTGGGTCGGCGCAAGCTACCAGAGAGCGCCACATGTCCCATTTGCGCTGTGCGCTTTGAAATAGAGCCTTGCTCTCTGAAACTGGCGCAACTCACTACAGCGCGCCACGTGTCAGCAGCGCAAGCGCAGCGCACTGCGCTTGCATGACAATTGTCATCATCACAGGCACTTGCGCTCTTTGATTAGCGCAAAGCGCCTGACAAATGCAATGCATTTCTTTTGCTAAAGGGCCAAGCCCAAATCAAAAGACTCAGTAGGCCAAAATAAATTGCAAAGCAATAAATGGGCAGAGCCCAAGGAAAATCGATGCTCCGCATCATTTATAAATGGGCAGAGCCCAAACAAAATTGATGCTCTGCATCCTTTATGGGCAGAGCCCAAACAAAAACAAATGCAATGCATTATTTAAACCAGGGCAAAGCCCTAGCACAGGTCTAATAGACCAAAAACAAATAAAAGCGTTGAATATTTTTCAACTGGACTTAGCCCAATCATGGCCGTAAGTCCTCAAATTTAAGTTGACTGAGCAAGATTGCTCTCTTAAATCAATTTATATCCGGTTCGAGGGTACATCTCCGAACTCCTTTGACACATATCGTTGTAATCCTTCAACGACGTCAGAGAGGTGACGGGTACCGATGACCATACATCAAAACGGACTGCGGGGCCCTTAAACTCGTGGACCGAAATGTCCTTAAACTAATATTGGACCGAGACGTCCTTAAACTAATGTTGGACCGAGACGTCCTTAAACTAATTATGGACCACCATGTCCCTAAACTGGAATATGGACCATCATGTCCCTAAACTGGAATATGGACCCCCATGTCCCTAAACTGGCAATGGACCGCAACGTCATTAAACTAAACAATAGAGCCTCCAAATGCTCTTTTGTCGGATCTAAACGATCCCGTTTAAGTTGATCTTAGCCTCAAATATGGCTAACGTATCCTTAAACCTTCAAACAGGCTTTAGTCCCAAATTGGACTATAGATTCCCTAATCAACTTTGGTTCAAGGGTACATCTCTGAACTCCTCTGACATCTGTCGTTGTAATCCTTCAACGTCGTCAGAGAGGTGATGGGTCCCGACGGCCATACATGCAATGGACCACCATGTCCCTAAACTGGAAATGGATCTAGACGATCCCGTTAAGTAGATCTTAGTCTGGAAATTAGACTAACGTATCCTTAACAAACGTTTAAGTTGATCTTAGCCTCAAATATGGCTAACGTATCCTTAAACCAAAACCCAAAACCCAAATCTAAGAAAGTATGGATCTGGACTAATCCACGTCCTACGGCCGACGAAATAAATAGTCTCCGTATACAATCCATGGACAGCCACAAACAAAACAAACACACACGACACGAAGTGAAATTATGGAGAAGGAGAAAGTTGTTACCGCGATGCGGTAGCGTAATTAACTGCAGGGGCTTGCGCCTGCAGGGAAGAGCGTCTCCACAATCAAAAACCCCTCAAGCGAGGGGGAATCTGACGAAGTCTGCTACATCGGCCGCATCCGTCTAAACCTCCGATACACGGTGCCATAAATCAACTTGGCATCTTCGGAGAGGTGGACGGATAAAACCAAATAGCATCTGCCCCGAATCCCAGCGTCAGGACATCGCAGTCCTGTGAGCCGCCTTTCGGAGGGGAACTGATTCTGGCACGCCCGGTGGGACCTTTTTCTCTTTCCACTCCACACTTTGTGTGTCGTGACCGCGAACAAATCGCGGTTTGTTGTGGTTGCCTGTGGATTCGAGGTATTAAGATTTGGTGTCTTGCTCCGTGCATAGAACTGAAAATCAATGGCTTCCAACTGCACTACTTGAAACTGCAACTCTCGCTCCGTCCCTGCTGGAGGAGTGGCTTACGGGCCCCAAGCGGCCTCCCTTTTCAAGATACCAGTGGAGCTGGTAAATCAAGCCACCACTGGACTATTCTTCGGGACCATGCTCCCTCTGATGAGCTTCAATGCCCCAATGACGTTGCAAGAAGCCCCAAAGAAGTCGGTCTTTGATCGACTTACCACTGCCGCGGCCCCTCTCAACGGGTCGCCCAACTTCAATACCTCAGTTTTCAACAGACTAGGCCAGAACGTCTACAAGCCCGCGATACCCGAAGTTGCCATCCCAAAGCGGATAGCCATCCTGGCTCAAGTAGACGAAATCATTGGAAATGCTTCTCCTTCCAGGAAGTCAGTTTTTACAAAGATGGCCATTCCGGTTTCTGCTCCAGGCGAGATCCTCAAAGCTTCTTCCCATGCCCAGAGGTCTGTCTTTCACAGATTAGACATTGCTTCTCAACGGGTATCAGTCTTCGACAGGCTAGCACCAACAACAGTCTCTCCTCAAAGCAGGGGGCATGATGAAGTCACCTTTATAGCTGAAACAACTCCATCCGCACGACACGCTCGCCGTCGTCACTGGCGCCGAGTGTAGAAGGCTGGGGGCAACTCCCCCTCTGGGATAACTCCATCAGCCTCAATGGTGAAAGTTGATACTGCTGTTCCGACCAGGAATAGCTTTGAACTGCTCAACAAGGTGCGCAGAAACTCTCCTACTGCAGTGCTGAAGAGAACTCCTTCATCTGTGAAGAATGCTACAGAGAAGAAGCCGGAGCAACCTCCTCAACGGCTATCCTCTGAAATTTACAAAGTTTGGCGACGTGTCCAAGAGTCAGTGATCGATCAAGACTATCTCCGCCGACAGAAAAAGATGAAGGTTCAGCAGGAGAAGGACTACTCAAAGTCACAAAAAGTGACAACTGGCTGGGTGCCCACTGCAATGGCTCTCTCAACGTCAATCACTCAAAAGAAAAGGAGGCTGCAAAAAGCCCCTGTGAACATGACGAACCGCAAAGACACCGAACACAAACGCCCAGGAGAAGCAACAGAAAGCCGGAAAGGAGGAAAGCCGGGCTTCGACGGGTCACCGACCGCTCACCCGATCTGTGACGAAAGCCCAGGAGAAGCAACAGAAGCTTCAGGAAATGATGAATGTAATGGCTGCACTTACCGAACCGAAAGAAGGTTCGGAAGTATCACCAGAGCAGCGTCACGAACAAGAAACTGATGCTGACTTCTTACGTAGAATCCTCGAAAAGAAGGACAGAGAAGCCGCAGAGCAAGCGGCTAATATAAGACAGATGGCACTCCTCTTCCAAGATATGGTAGGGATGATGTTATAGCCAGACCCTCCAGCTGAAGACCCTCCAGTCATTGTCGAAAATGACGGAGGGGAAACATCTGATCCTCCTCCGGCTCTTTCAGCAGCCAAGGAAGAAACCATTTCCAAGGTCGCGCTTGACGACTATATAGCTCAGCAAATACGAGCTCATCAGGCGAGTGAAGCGGCTGGGCAAACTGTTAGAACTGGACGACCCTATCCGGGCTGGTATGACCAAATCAGTTATCCGCCGGGATATACGATCCCTAAGTTCCACGTATATAAAGGGACAGGGAATCCGCATCAACAAGTCGCTCAATTCAGGGCCTTATGCAGCAACACTGGAGACAATGACAAGCTGTTGCTTCGCCAATTTGTCGGTAGCTTAGCAGAAACAGCGTTTGAATGGTATTCGGAGCTACCTAATGACTCTGTCAAAACATTTGCGGAGATAGAGCTACTGTTCACGCAAAGATTCGCGAGTGCTAGTGAACGCACCCCGATAACAGCACTGATAAATGCCAGGATAAAGCCAGGCGAAACGTGGGTCCAATACGCAACACGATGGCGGAACCTATGGTCAAAATGCGAACAACGCATAGAAGAGGCACCTGCGGTAGGCATGTTTGTGGGCACTCTCGATCCGCAGGCGACCATCTCGCAATTCATGATGTTCTTCAGGCCGACCACCTTCCAGGCCTTGATCGACAAATTAGCCCAAATGGACCAGATGGGCCATGGACCGTCTCCTCCAAAACCAGATTCCCGAAATGAGAGAGGAAAAGGGAGAGCGATCTTCGTCGCCAATGCTCAGCAACAGTCGAACAACTCAAAGCAGGTCGTTCGCCAAAACAACGTGCGCCCACGCCCATCCTTCGAAGAGAGGCTAGGACGTCCTTACTCGTTTCCGTAGAATAAAACGAGAAGACTGTTCGAGCTGGCAGTGCGCAATAGACTCATTAATCTGCCGAATCCAAAACGTCCGTTGCTACCAGGCGATCTCAATAATCCCGATTACTGCCCTTACCACCAAACGGTAATTCACCCGATCGAAGATTGTTTTGTATTTAAGGGATGGATCGAGGATCAGTACCTACAAG
The DNA here is from genome assembly GCA_030015575.1 of Agapanthus africanus. Taxonomy (NCBI): domain Eukaryota; kingdom Viridiplantae; phylum Streptophyta; class Magnoliopsida; order Asparagales; family Amaryllidaceae; genus Agapanthus; species Agapanthus africanus. The sequence goes on along the minus strand of JASDDO010000024.1, from coordinate 134,106,482 downwards.
GCAAGTTCGCGTTGTCGGAAAACTGGAAGGTAAACCCACCACAGCCGCACTCTCCAAAGAAGACGGACACTCCGGGGGCAGCTTGTTCTTTAGTCAAGGATGAAAACGATAGAGAAAACTCATCAGATGAATCTGAAGACCACGTAGCGACTTGTCATATGATTTCTCACTCACTGGCAGATGATGAAGAAGCTTCTTGCGCCGAGAAACCAATGGTGAACCCCGAACCGGAAATTCTACAGCCATCAGACGAGCTGATCGATGTCTTCTTAAATGAAATTCTTCTGAAAGCAAAAGCCAATCAAGAGCGTGAAATGGCCATACTGGAAAGAGCCAAGGCATTCCTGTCAAATCAAAAGCCATCTACTGCGGATAAAAACAAATTCAAGACGAGGAAAAGGTTTGCCAAAGCTTTATCAGTAGGAATGAAGCTACCGCCCTCTGAAGAAAATACTCTCGCTGAGGTAGAGATGCACCCTAACTTCTGTTTATATCATCAGAAGATCATACATCCTACCGAAGACTGCGAATCTTTTAACTGTTGGTGGCAAGGGTATGTCGCTCAAAAGCAACACTTCGACAGGACAAAATGTGAAGCTTGTAGACGTCGAAAAAATGCGATAGATGATCACAAAAGAGCCGCCGACGATTGTCGTACGGCCGACTCTAAGGTATCGCAAATTATCACCTTTGGAAGCGACTCTGACGAAGAAGCTACCCCCAACCCTTCCCTCAGGGAATCTATTTCCAAAATGAAGGAATTAAGGAGCTGCGAGAACGTTCAGCCATGCAATCGCACGCTACTCGGAAAAGGTCCCGGCCCCGCAAACAACGGAGCGAACAAGAAGGATAAAGGAAAAGGAAAAACGGCCTTCGTTGCCAGCGCTCAACAACAATTAAGTGACCCTAGACCGGTTGCTCGCCAAAGCAACAAGCGGCAACCCCTCCAGGAAAAGTTGAAACGTCCTTACTCGTTTCCGCAAGATAAAACAAGGGGACTGTTCGAGCTGGCAGTGTGCGACAGACTCATCAATCTGCCGAGTCCAAAACGTCCGTTGCGGCTAGGCGATGTTAATAATCCTAATTATTGCCCTTACCATCAAACGGTAGGTCATCTGATCGAGAATTGCTACGTCTTCAAGAACTGGGTTGAAGACCAATACCAACAAGGCAAGTTCGCGTTGTCTAAAAATTGGAAGGTGAACCCGCCACAACCGCATGCTCCGAGAAAGATGGATACGCCGGGGGCATCTTGGTCAGTCATAGAGAAAGCCCCACAGACCGAAAAGTCAATAAACTAGATATTCGCCTCAAAGACGGCGATGACGGACCGAAACGTCCTTAAACTAATGATGGACCGCAATGTCCTAAAACTTGTAAAGGACCGAAACGTCTTTAAACTACTACCGCAGCATCTTTTAGGCTGACGAGATATAAAAAAAAACATATAAAAATAAAATAAAAATAAAAAAAACGGTATGTCCATAAGCAAAAAGGGCACGGATGAAAACCCGAAAGGGCTCCGTGAGTAAAAACAGCAGGGCTACCGGCGAGTGTTCGTGAAAAACCCGAAAGGACGCGACCTCGTAAAAAAAATGAAAAAAAATAATATATAAAAATAAAAAGAATAAAAAAACGGTATGTCCATAAGCAAAAAGGGCACGGATGAAAACCCGAAAGGGCTCCGTGAGTAAAAACAGCAGGGCTACCGGTAAGTGTTTGTGAAAACCCGAAAGGGCGCAACCTCGTTAAAAGACACTTATAGGGTCCTCTCGACCTTGTAAGGAGAAACCACCCGCGTGAGATCCTTACGACTCACAAGGGAGCAACACATTTAGGGATCTCCACGATTCCTAAGGAGAAAATACACTTATGAGATCCTCACGACTCGTAAGGAGAACTCTCTTATGGGACCCTCACGGCTCATAAGATTTGAAAGTCTTAAGTTACAGAGACCTAAACCCGTGCTTAAGCAACCCCCACAACTTTCGACATTGCCCTATAAGTGGCTCGATACCGACTCTTTTATACAATCCACGGGCGCGAATAAACATTTCCCTAACTAAGTCCCATCCGAGATTAGGGATATGTTCGCACGATGAATAACCCTTGTAAATCCTCTCAATTTACAAGGAGAAAACCCTCCTGTAGGATCCTTACGACTTACAGAGGAGCAAAACACTTAGGAACCCTCACGATTCCTAAGGAGAAAATGCATTTATAAGATCCTCACGACTTGTAGGGAGAAATAACTTTGTGAGACCCTTACGGCTCATGAAGTCAAAGCCTTAGTCGACTGGACTCTAACCCTGGTCGCTAAGCCTCCTTTGTTCGACAACGACAGAGACAAATGATGATTCGCTCCTGGCGATATCCCAGTTGTAGCGATGTTGATGCCGAAATCGGTGTCCAACTTCAGGTTTACGGCGAAAGGCCAGTAGGCCGCACATGCATACGAAATAGCCGAAATGATGGGGCAACTTGCAATAAAAAGCAGCAAGTAAAAGGTATGCATGCAGGATAGCCGAAATGATTGGGCAACTCGCAATAAAAAGCAGCGAGTAAAAATAAAATAAACAGCCGAAATGATTGGGAAACTCGCAATAAAAAGCAGCGAGTAAAAATAAAATAAACAGCCGAAATGATTGGGCACCGCGAAAAATAGCCGAAATGATTGGGCAATCGCGACCTTTGCGATATAAAAGCTGAAATGATAGAGCATTGCGGAAAGAACTAAAATAAAAAATATATATATGTAACGAAATTCATGCCCTGCAGACGATAGCACAGCAATCCCTGTATACAATCCAGAGGTACAAACAAAGAGGGAACCATACATTCCCAACAGGCTCCGCCAAAAAGCGAAGCCAAATCTCGACGGTTCAACAACAACCAAGAGACAACCGTGACATTTGCCTCGATACAGTAGACGCAATGTCAACAATAACATTCTTCCTCCAACAAGCTTCGAACATGACAAAGCAAATGAAGCAAAGGCTAAAATTCCTAACTTCAAGGTCTTGACGGCAACCCATATAAATCCAGAAAGACAACTGGAGATCGTCTCACACCAGTGTGGAATGGTCACCACCTCGACGTTCGTATCGACACAGCAGACGCAACATCATCAAACAAATAGAGCCACGACAAAATTCCAACTCCACCTCGACGTTCGTTTCGATACAGCAGACGAGTTGTCACCCCAGCGTTCTTCCTCCAGCGGGATTCGGACGCGACAATCAAACAAACAGAGCTACGACAAAATTCCAGCTCCATCTCGACGTTCGTTTCGATACAGCAGACGAGTTGTCACCCCAGCGTTCTTCCTCTAGCGGGATTCAGACGCGACAATCAAACAAATGGAGCCATGGCAAAATCCCTAGTTCCAAACCTCGACGGTTCATCAGCAAACTAAAAACAACCGCGACATTCGTCTCGATACAGCATACGCGATGCCAGCAAAACGAAGCAAAGGCCAAATTCCTAGCTTCAGGGTCTTGACGGCAACTCACACAAAACCTGAAAGACTATCGGAGATCATCCCACACCAGCGCGGAGTGGTTATGACTCATCGGGGCTCGCCAAAATGAGCCTAACCTCAAGTAAAAAGCGGCATGGCAAATTCCTAACGCTTGTTCTTTCGACGGTCAAACTGCCTAGGAAGATTGCTTGAAGACGTCTTGTCCAGCCCCCGAAGGGATCAGAGACACGGCAGTCGCAGGGCTACTCGAACAGCACGATTGCCTATCGAGGACTATATCAGCTTATGCGACGGTACGATGGCCAAAACCCTAAGTACCACCAACCTTAACGGGCATCTGTCGTAAAGAGCAGAGGTTAAATGCGACGTTAAGATGTTCTTGCGAGAAACGCTCGATTCGTCTCGACTTGTAAAAAATTGTTGAGGTGGCTTGACTCGTGAGATAAAGCCTTAGGCAGTGGGCATAAAAGAAGCCTGTTTCCTAAGCACTGGGACCCCGCAAGTTGGCCCAAAACGGTCTCTTGCATACTATCCACGGGTCTCACTCTCCAACATCGAACTTCCACAAGGAGGGAAACAACCGCTTACAAGTCCTCTCGACTCGTAAGAGGGAAAAATTCTCTTATAGGATCCTTACGAATTATAAGAGAAAACCACACTTAGGAATCCTCACGATTCCTAAGGAGAAAAAACCCCTACGAGATCCTCTCGATCCGTAGGGAGAAAAGTCTCTATGAGACCCTCACGGCTCATGGAGTTGAAAAGTCTTAGGCAGCAGATCTGAACCTGCGGCCTAAGCCATCGCTGATTCTCAAGAAAGTCAAGATTCGTGCTCTATTATCTATTGACCACGTTTACTATGGTGGCGTCCTGATAATAAAAGAAAGAAAAGGCGGAGAAATGACACAAGACATTACAGAAAATGTGTATCTTTTATTCATAAACTTGATTGGGTACAGAATACATTGTGTTAAAGAATAAAAAAAATATATATACACATTCTTTCATCTACAAGCACAAACGATACAAAGAGGGATAGCTACTGAGGAGGAAGTGTCTTTAGTAAATCCACAAGTTGCTCTCGCATTTCCTTCAGCGCCTCCTCCTCAGCGGCTGCCGCGGCCACCTCCGCTTCCACCTGGGTCCGCTGCTGTAAAAAGAATGAAAGTTGCTCCTCGGCCGTCTTCTGGGCTGCTTCTTGGCTGGGTGCATCCCGCTCAACAATGTCAAGTTGTTGCCTCAAGCATAATCCTTCAGAAAGACATTGCAGAAGACCCTCAAAGGCAGCCTTCAGCCGTACAGCATTGGCCTCTACCCGAACACGCAGCTGGGCAGACTTGCTCGAGGTCTCACCGCGCTCCTTACGCCTCGAAATAACTTCTTGTTCAAGATGGCGGAAGTAAGAAGCGCTCCGCTCAATCCACGCTGCTCTTTGAATGCTGGCAGCCAAGGTCTCAGGAGCGGGACGCAACGACTCCAGTTGATGAAGGCGAGCCTCAATCTCCCGACAGCGATTAACCCAGGAGGCGACGATGCCCTCGTCATGGAAGTTGGCAAATATTACCAAAATCTGGTTAACCGTCGTAGCAAAGTCCGCAGCAGACGTAGGATTCTCGACGTCGAGTTCTTCAATGTAGTCGCTCAACATGCGCAGGCTATTCGTCGCACTTTTTGAGGACGGACGTCTCTGAGAAGGGCCGGCTGGCATTGTAATATGGGACTCAAAAGGCGCCAAGACCGGAACGGCAGCTGAAAAGAAGCAAGATGTGATCAGATAACAGTTCAGGAACTAAAAGAGGGGGAAGTCATTTATGCGATAGTCGCCATACCAGCCGAGGCAGGTGGCAAGGCCGGAAGGACCGGTGGCACAGCCGATCTTGTATCCCCTCCTTCAATCTGTAGCGCTGCAGTCGGGATGAGAAAAAGGGTTAGAAGTAATTCCATCAATAAAAAAGAAAGATATCAATGGAAATCATACTCACCAGCGCTACCAGAGGAAGAAGCGAGTTCGGATGGGAAGGAGAAGTGTGGGAGCAACATCTGATGTACATGATCGAAGAGTACTCCTGAAAAGACACAACAACATGACTTTAGTACACAAATTGTACGTCTGAAGTACAGGATTAATGAATTGCAAACCCATACCTTCCAACATCTTAGATGGTATGAGAGAGGGTTGAGAGGTGGCCACCGTCAAGGCAGTCGTGGAAGGCGCTCCCTCAAGCAGTGGCGCATCAGCGTTGGCCGCACCTGTGTTACAAGAAAGGTAAATTTGTCAGAAAGGATTGTAAAATAAAGAAAAACGGTAACCTAGGGTTTACCTGAGGAGCTCCCGGCCGAAACGGAGGCGACTCCCTCCTCTATCGACATGAGGCCACCACCCGTAGCCTCATCACCCGACTCGATAGGGACCGTTGTCGTGCTCGCAAGACCTGGAGATGGAGGAAGATCGTACACAGGGAGGGCAATGACTGGAGTGTTGCCGGACTCTAGGGAGGGAGCGGCTGACTCTTCCCCAGGAATCGTACCCATCTCGCCCGTTACTCCTGCGGGTTCTTCGATCTCCATCGGCTCATCCGCCGTCACTGCGAGATCGTCGGTCTCAAGTGCCTCGTCTGCCACCACCCCGGGCTCAGTTGTAATGATCACTTCATCTGCCGCCACTTCAGGCTCGGCATCAATGACCTTCTCGGCTATAGGCCCCTCAACCTCCGCATCAGGCTCCAAGGCCTCAACGATGTTGCCCACTGTCGGCTCGGGTTCGGCAGGCACCGCCTCCTCTGTTCCCTTGGGTTCAACGGTCTCCGCCTCACCCTCGGTCGGACTTGGCCCTACAAAATAATATATATAAGAACCGTCGGCATTATAACTCTCACAATAAAATTTTTGAAAGAAATGTTACCTGAAGTGGACTTATCATTTGCGCTTTGAGCGGCGCGCACCACTTGTCTGCGAGCAGTGGATAGGGCGACAGGGGCCTCTTTGGAAGGAGTATCTGCCCGAGGGACGGTGCTTGGGCCCGCTCCCGTAGCCAAAGCAGTCCGGCGTGCCTTCACCTCGCGCCTCAGCCGCTTTCTCTCCTCCTGGGCCGTTGAGACGGACCTCACTAGAGCCTCTCTCATTGAGGCGTCCTCGTCTGTATACAGGGATGCCTCCAAGCTCTTCAAGGCATCCCTCGTCGACTTGTTAAGTCGAGGCTCTTGCAGCAGCCCCGATGAGACCGGAACTCCAGTGACGGGTTCCGGAAGGATCTCTTCGTCGACTGGTATAACCCCTAGGAAGAAACAAGGGAAGAAAGTCAGGTTGATCATCGAAAAGAATGACGAAATTTGTTTTAAAAAAAGGGGGGGTGGGATATACCAGCGCCCGCTAAAGCGCGTTTCTCCTCCTCCTCTTGGAAGGTTTTCAAAGAGGCAGCAATAGCTTCTTCAGTAGAGACGCCTGTTGAAAATGGGGAAAAGTATTAGTCAAAAATAATGATAAAAAAATGCGATGAAATGATGAAGAAAGAAGCTATTAATTACCTGACTTAGCGAGTTTACTCAACCACGCTTCAAGCCTCGCTGATCGCTCAGAAGCCGCAATGGCGGCCGCCAGGTCGGTGTCTGCAGGGTCTACCACGAAGCCCTTATTGCTGCCATATTCACTTATTCCCTCGGTAAGAGGGGCCTCAAGCTCTAAGCCAAGAATCGCGTCAAGGGAAAGGAGCGACTTCTTCTTCTTTTGCCCGCCAGCTCTGGATGCACCCGGGACTGATTTACGCTTGGCGGACACCTTGGGGCGGCGGGTCCCGACATCCGCGCCTACACCGGACTCCGGCGATACCACAGTTACCGTTTCCACTGGAGCACGGGGGGCTGGTGGTGCATCTACAGCATCGCGAAGCGGCAATCCGCGCGGAGGACTCAACACGCGCGGAGGTCCGCCTCGAGCACCTTTCAATAGAGGAATGACCGGAGTCCTCGGCCTCAAGGGAGCCTTGCGATCGCCGCCGGGAGGTGCACCCTTGCGGTCAACCAGCATACGTTTCTCCATCAAAATAACGGGCCCCATTGCATGCGCATACCAGGCCACGTACGCGTTGAGGACTTTGGGGACGCAGCTCGGCTCACTGATAAAGAAATAAGAACCCGTGTTGAGCCGCATAAAGTGGTGCATTGCATTCTTTATCCCCTCCCGGCTGACCACGGGCTTTTCCAAGAAGGCTTCCATCGGGATCCCTTGATTGTAGCTCGATTGCTGAGCAAACCGGTGAGAGTTATACCTCATGAAGAGGGCTGTCTCATTGTGCCTGAACACCAGGTAGCCCGGCCGAATGGAGTAGAGATGGAGGATTTCCCGAGCCTTCAATATGGAAGCCCCGTCCTTAAATTCATCGCGTAGCGACACTACTGACTTGGTGGTCTCTGAGCCTATTGTTATGACCTTGTCCAAGAAAGAAGTCTTCGCCCCGACCAGGTGTGGTCGAAGGAGCAGCCCCCTAGCCTCCCGCGAAGGTGCAACTACGATCGAAGCCCCGACCAGGCGTATGACCCTCGGGAGCCTGCATTTCTCAAAAAAGAGAGGAATCTTATGGGCACCGAACACCTCGTGCACGTGCATTTCCATCCAAGAAGTAAAGTAGTGCATCGGGAAGTTGGCGGGTTGCACCCCTGGCTCACTAGCGTCCGCCGCTACACTAAGTCCATTATAAAGATGAGCCAGCCTGGCGATTCCTACTGACAACTGCAAACCAGTCACCATCCGATGCGCTGGGTAGAAAACAGTCGGCCGCATATGGAGTGGATGCATAGGAAGAGCAAAACTGCACAACCACAAGCCCAAGAACCCTACAAAGAAGGTCTTTTCATCCATGTCGGGGACGACAATTTCTGAAAAAGGGACGATGGCGGCACCGGGAAGATAAAAGTCTTTGTGGTCATCCTCCGATGTGGGTCGGCGATCAAAACCGAACCTAAAAGGGTAGCTGGGCGAACTTCTCGCTCCGCTCTGATAAGAACTCTGGTTGAATGAAGCGAGTAATGAAATCTGCAAAACTGACTCCCCGGTCACCCGATTCTAGATAGAGTCCTTCATAAATCTCCAATACCTTCACCAAGCCCGGGTACTGGTGCTGAATAGCGTTCTCCGACGTCAGGTCAAACACCAGCGGCTTGGCGGCAAAGACGTATTCATCGGGAGGAAGCATCTCCTCGTAAGGCTCTCCCCTCATCGACAGACCCGAGATTTCAGCAAACTCCTCCAAGGAGATAGAGACTTCCCGGTCCGTCTTCAGGAAGGTGTGTGTGGGAATATTCCATTGCTCAATAAAAGCCTTAACCCACCACGTTGGAGGAGAAGGATACTCAAAGAGCGAGACGTAGATGGCAGAGTACAAACCAATCCTCATCAGATGAGTCCTCCTCGCAGATAGGATGTACCGGGCCCATTGCAAATATCCGGCAGGCGGTCTTGGGATCAGTCCAATGTTATAAGCCTGTCCCCAAGGGCGCGCTTCACCATGACAAATTCTCCTCCCTAAAATATCTATTGCTGGCGGCGGCTGCACGGGGATAGCACCAATCGCAGGCTGGAGGAGGTCATCCGAATTCCAATTTTTGACCTCCACGGCATACTTCACCGGGGGTTCATCTGCGTAGGGGAGTGAAGATGTTGGCTTAGACGGCGTAGCGGAACTGAAACTGCGACGACCCTGGATGATTTCATTGTACCACCTACCCCACAAGTGAAGGTTTTTGTGCTCGGGGTCATAATCCTTGATGAGAACGAGCACCACGCGGTCCACCGGTGCCTGAGGAAACCCTCCCTCCGAGCGAACAAACGGAAAAGACAAATTGGCAGACATGTTTCCTGCAAAAAGACAAACATTAGCCGTCAGTATTATAATTCCAACGCTCAACATTTTAAAATTTTTATACCATACCGCAATGCAGTGGATAAGGGGACCAAAAGGGGGCCCATAAAATCTGGACGACAGTACATCATTTAATAAGACAGCTCCATCATTGGATGAGACTGTCAATTAATGAAAAGATCCCCATGAGAATATCCTCAATGATGGGAAATCCCTAGAGACAAGGAGAAAATCTCCTCTTTTAGAGCAAAGCTCTGTCACAGAGTGACATTTGTCAAACTCTGGTCTCAAGGGAATAAAAATTTCTCTAAAGAGAGCCTAGCCCTATACTAATGAGGGAAAATCCATCAAAAAGAAAACTTCAACTCTTAAAAATTAAAAGTTTGGGGTTTTAAAGATCAATGAAAACTTTTAGGAGTTCTCCATTTTCAGATCAGAAAAGATCTACATTTGATCCATGAGCAAAGCTCTGTTCATGAGTTAAAACCCATGAACAAGATCTCTGTAGATCTATGAACTTTCCAGAGCAAGGCTCTGCTGATGAAACCCCAAAAAGGGTTTTAGATCAAAGATCTATGAGAGCAAGGCTCTATTAATCAACTTTAATTTAATTTAATTATTATACCTAAGATGGTTTCAAGTTCTGAACTCTGGAGTTCTTGTGAAAAAGCAAGAGCAAGGCTATAAAATTCTTTAAAAAGAGCAAGGTTCTGAAAATCAAGATTCTTAAAAGTGGTAAAAAAATTACCAAGGACCAAGGGTCCTATTTATAGGCGCCTGCACCCCTTCAGCTCACCCCTTGATCCAACGATCAGGAGTTTGCCACCGCTGCACTCACGTGTGCGCCACGTGAGCGCAACGATGGGGGGCATTTGTTTCCCCCAATAAGAGCAAGGCTCTGTTTGAATTTCAAAATTCAAAATTCGAAGCAACGCTTCAGATTCAATGCACTGCGCGCAACGCGCCACGTGTCAAAAGCTGATACGGCAGCGCAGCGCCCAAGGCAGTGCGTCCAATCAGAGCAAAGCTCTATTTTAAGTAAAATTAAAGGAAGCAACGCTTCAGTTGCGCTGCGCTGTGCGCTGCGCGACACGTGTCAGCGCAGATGCGCTAGCGCGGTTGCGCTGCGCTGTGCGCTGCGCGACATGTGTCACGCGCAGGGGCATCTGCGCCAAACAGAATTAAAATTCTAAAGAAATCTTTTCTGTTCTTGTTAAAATAAGAAGATTTTCTTCTGTAAAACAGAAACCCTTGGATCAAAGATCCAACGGTGGGGAAAATTCCCTAAATCACTCAGAGAATGATCTCTTTAACAAACTTTAACTAATTTGTGGGCACTATAAAAAGGACCCCAGACCTCAATTCAAAGGCATCAACATTTTGGAGAGAAATAAAAATTTTCAAGCAGAGAAAACTCTGAAGAAATTTCAAGAAGAAAGGTAAAAATAAATTTTAGGATAGAAGAATTTCTTCTGATAGATCATTGATCTAAGAACGAGATCAATGATCTTTAATAAAAAACAAAAATAAAAAAATAGTGCTTTGCACTTATGAACCATTGGTTCTCTGAGAATCAAGAAAGAAATAAGAAAATACTTGTTTTCTTGAATCTAAATTAGACCAAGAAATCAAACAGTGCTTTGCACTTATTTTATGAACCATTGGTTCTGGAATCTAAAAGATTCTCAAATTAATAGTGCTTTGCACTTGTAAACTGCACTGTTGCGCTCTTAGGTCGGCGCAAGCTACGAGAGAGCACCACATGTCCCATTTGCGCTGTGCGCTTTGAAATAGAGCCTTACTCTCTGAAACTGGCGCAACTCACTACAGCGCGCCACGTGTCAGCAGCGCAAGCGCAGCGCACTGGCGTAGCGCACTGCGCTTGCATGACAGGTGTCATCATCACAGGCACTTGCGCTCTTCGATAGGCGCAAAGCGCCTGACAAATGCAATGCATTTCTTTTGCTAAATGGCCAAGCCCAAATCAAAAGACTCAGTAGGCCAAAATAAATTGCAAAGCAATAAATGGGCAGAGCCCAAGTAAAATCGATGCTCTGCATCATTTATAAATGGGCAGAGCCCAAACAAAATTGATGCTCTACATCCTTTATGGGCAGAGCCCAAACAAAAACAAATGCAATGCATTATTTCAACCAGGGCAAAGCCCTAGCACAGGTCTAATAGACCAAAAACAAATAAAAGCGTTGAATATTTTTCAACTGGACTTAGCCCAATCATGGCCGTAAGTCCTCAAATTTAAGTTGACTGAGCAAGATTGCTCTCTTAAATCAATTTATATCCGGTTCGAGGGTACATCTCCGAACTCCTTTGACACATATCGTTGTAATCCTTCAACGACGTCAGAGAGATGACGGGTCCCGATGACCATACATCAAGACGGACTGCGGGGTCCTTAAACTCGTGGACCGAAACGTCCTTAAACTAATATTGGACCGAAACGTCCTTAAACTAATGTTGGACCGAGACGCCCTTAAACTAATGTTGGACCGAGACGTCCTTAAACTAATTATGGACCACCATGTCCCTAAACTGGAATATGGACCATCATGTCCCTAAACTGGAATATGGACCCCTATGTCCCTAAACTGGCAATGGACCGCAACGTCATTAAACTAAACAATAGAGCCTCCAAATGCTCTTTTGTCGGATCTAAACGATCCCGTTTAAGTTGATCTTAGCCTCAAATATGGCTAACGTATTCTTAAACCTTCAAACAGGCTTTAGTCCCAAATTAGTCTATAGATTCCCCAATCAACTTTGGTTCAAGGGTACATCTCTGAAATCCTCTGACATCTGTCGTTGTAATCATTCAACGTCGTCAGAGAGGTGATGGGTCCCGACGGCCATACATGCAATGGACCACCATGTCCCTAAACTGGAAATGGATCTAGACGATCCCGTTAAGTAGATCTTAGTCTGGAAATTAGACTAACGTATCCTTAACAAACGTTTAAGTTGATCTTAGCCTCAAATATGGCTAACGTATCCTTAAACCAAAACCCAAATCTAAGAAAGTACGGATCTGGACTAATCCACGTCCTACGGGCGACGAAATAAATAGTCTCCGTATACAATCCACGGGCAGCCACAAACAAAACAAACACACACGACACGAAGTGAAATTCTGGAGAAGGAGAAAGTTATTACCGCGATGCGGTAGCGTAATTAACTGCAGGGGCTTGCGCCTGCAGGGAAGAGCGTCCCCACAATCAAAAACCCCTCAAGCGAGGGGGAATCTGACGAAGTCTGCTACATCGGCCGCATCCGTCTAAACCTCCGATACACGGTGCCATAAATCAACTTGGCATCTTCGGAGAGGTGGACGGATAAAACCAAATAGCATCTGCCCCGAATCCCAGCGTCAGGACATCGCAGTCCTGTGCGCCGCCTTTCGGAGGGGAACAGATTCTGTCAGCAGCGCAAGCGCAGCGCACTGCGCTTGCATGACACGTGTCATCATCACAGGCACTTGCGCTCTTCGATTGGTGCAAAGCGCCTGACAAATGCAATGCATTTCTTTTGCTAAAGGGCTAAGCCCAAATCAAAAGACTCAGTAGGCCAAAATAAATTGCAAAGCAATAAATGGGCAGAGCCCAAGTAAAATCGATGCTCTGCATCATTTATAAATGGGCAGAGCCCAAACAAAATTGATGCTTTGCATCCTTTATGGGCAGAGCCCAAACAAAAACAATTGCAATGCATTATTTAAACCAGGGCAAAGCCCTAGCACAGGTCTAATAGACCAAAAACAAATAAAAGCGTTGAATATTTTTCAACTGGACTTAGCCCAATCATGGCCGTAAGTCCTCAAATTTAAGTTGACTGGGCAAGATTGCTCTCTTAAATCAATTTATATCCGGTTCGAGGGTACATCTCCGAACTCCTTTGACACATATCGTTGTAATCCTTCAACGACGTCAGAGAGGTGATGGGTCCCGACGACCATACATCAAGACGGACTGCGGGGTCCTTAAACTTGTGGACCGAAACGTCCTTAAACTAATATTGGACCGAAACGTCCTTAAACTAATGTTGGACCGAGACGTCCTTAAACTAATTATGGACCACCATGTCCCTAAACTGGAATATGGACCATCATGTCCCTAAACTGGAATATGGACCCCCATGTCCCTAAACTGGCAATGGACCGCAACGTCATTAAACTAAACAATAGAGCCTCCAAATGCTCTTTTGTCGGATCTAAACGATCCCGTTTAAGTTGATCTTAGCCTCAAATATGGCTAACGTATCCTTAAACCTTCAAACAGGCTTTAGTCCCAAATTGGACTATAGATTCCCCAATCAATTTTGGTTCAAGGGTACATCTCTGATCTCCTCTGACATCTGTCGTTGTAATCCTTCAACGTCGTCAGAGAGGTGATGGGTCCCGACGGCCATACATGCAATGGACCACCATGTCCCTAAACTGGAAATGGATCTAGACGATCCCGTTAAGTAGATCTTAGTCTGGAAATTAGACTAACGTATCCTTAACAAACGTTTAAGTTGATCTTAGCCTCAAATATGTCTAACGTATCCTTAAACCAAAACCCAAATCTAAGAAAGTACGGATCTGGACTAATCCGCGTCCTACGGGCGACGAAATAAATAGTCTCCGTATACAATCCACGGGCAGCCACAAACAAAACAAACACACACGACACGAAGTGAAATTCTGGAGAAGGAGAAAGTTGTTACCGCGATGCGGTAGCGTAATTAACTGCAGGGGCTTGCGCCTGCAGGGAAGAGCGTCCCCACAATCAAAAACCCCTCAAGCGAGGGGGAATCTGACGAAGTCTGCTACATCGGCCGCATCCGTCTAAACCTCCGATACACGGTGCTATAAATCAACTTGGCATCTTCGGAGAGGTGGACGAATAAAACCAAATAGCATCTGCCCCGAATCCCAGCATCAGGACATCACAGTCCTGTGCGCCGCCTTTCGGAGGGGAACAACCACTCGTAGAGAAGGTAGCTCTATCTCCAAGGGGAGTACCACTTCCGTGCCGAATACCAACGCGTATGGTGTTGTATTCGTGGTCGTTTTGAACGTGGTTCGATACGCCCAGAGAGCTTCATGCATTCTCTCGTGCCAGTCCATTTTGTTTTTGGACACCATTTCTTTATAATCTTTGTCAGGGTCTTATTGAAGGCTTCAGCTAGACCATTGGCTCGGGGATTGTAGACTGAAGAGTATCTCCAGTCTATATTATGCTGCTATCCAAAGCGGCTAATCTTATGACTTCTGTAGGCCGGCCCATTATCCGAGATGATTCGTCGCGGAGTGCCGAACCGGTAAATGACGTGTGTCCTGAAGAAATGGAGGATGTTCTCCGTCTTCACTTCCGTTAGCGGTACCGCCTCTGTCCACTTAGAGAAGTAATCGGTTGTTGCTAATATGAACCGATGTCCCTTGGATGATGTTGGTTCGGTGGGCCCGATTATATCGGTTCCCCATATTTCGAACGGCCAGCTAGCCAATGTTGGGTGTAGCAGATTTGGATGTTGATGGATGAAGGCCCCATGAATTTGGCACGAGTGACACTGCTTCGCATATTAGAGGCAATCCTGAATCATCGTTGGCCAATAGTAACCCATTCTCTTGATCTTCAACTTCATCTTTGGTCCAGCTTGATGAGAACCGCAGAGTCCGTCGTGAGTTTCTTGGACGGAGCTCCTTGCTTCCTCCGATCCCAAGCATCTTAATCACAAACTGTCGAACGATCTCTTATATAGAATATCATTGACGAAGGCTAAGGATAGATCTCCTTTCATCAGCGGATGTCTTGACGACTCGTCTTCGGGTGTTTGATGGGATTTGAAGTAGTCTATGAAGACTTCTCTCCAATCCTTAGCCTTTTCTTTGTCTTCTATTTGGCAGACTGCTTGTTTGGTTGTTTCCTTTCCTTCAGACGACTCCGGAGATATTTCTGCTGGCGCGAGAATCCGGCGGCTTTGCACAACAATCCTTACGTCATCGAGGTTTTCGTCGGACAGTTCTTTAGCGAGTTTGGCTAATTCATCCGCCTTGCCATTTTTTGCGCGCGGAATGCTTTCTAGAATGTAAGAGGGGATTTGTGTCAGCAATTGCTGCACTCTCTCGCCATATTTTATCAACTCTGGTTTGCATGTTTGATAGTCGCCATTTACTTGGCTAATGACTAGCTGGGAATCTCTATATTCGAGCAGGTTTTCGATTCTCATGTCGACAGCAATCTCAAGACCTGCTATCAAAGCTTCGTACTCAGCCTCATTGTTTGTTCTCGGCTCTGTTAATGAAAGGGCGAAACGCATTATCCCTCCTTGCGGAGTCACAAAGATAAGGCCCAACCCGGCTTTAATTATTGGGGTGTTTTGCTTTCGCTTTTTCATGGAAGATGCTCCATCGAAGTAGAGTTCCTATCGGGCATTATTTCCTTCCTCCTCCCTGTCGATTGCGTCGAACGCGTGTTCATCTGGATATTCGCAATTTAAGGGAGAGTCGGCTAGTATTGGATGTTCAGTGAGGAAGTCAGCGATGGCTCGGCCCTTCACTGCCCTGAGGGGTCGATAGATTATTGAGAACTCCATCAAGAGGTGGGACCATTTGGCAAGCCTTCCCGTTAGTATAGCTCTTGACATCAAATATTTGAGAATATCCACTTTTGATATGAGATGGACCTCATGTGCCAAGGCATAATGTCGAAGCTTCGTTATCGCGAAGATCAGTGCCAGGTAATGCTTTTCGATTGGGGAGTAGTTGTTTTCTGCCCCCAGGAGAACTCGACACAAATAATAGAGAGCTCTCTCCTTTCCCTGATCGTTCTCCTGTACCCATAGCGCGTCTAGAGAACCTTCAAGGGCTGTTGTGTACATGATGAGGGGCATTCTCTTGACCGGAGCGGTCAGTATCGGTGGGTTCTGCAGATATTGCTTGATTTCATCCAGTGCACTTTGGCATTTACGATCCAAAATGAACGGGGTCCCCTTCTTCATTAGATGGCTGTAGGGGCGGCATTTTCCGAAGAGGTTGGCTATGAACCGTCGTATATACGCGAGCTTTCTTTGGAGAGACCGTAATTGTTTGAGAGTTCTTGGCATGGGTATTTCCATAATCGCTTTGATCTTTAATGGGTCTATTTCGATGCCTCGGTGTCGTATGATGAATCCTAAGAATTTTCCTGAGGAGACTCCAAACGCGCATTTCAGAGGGTTCATCTTCAGGTTATATTTCCGAAGACACCGGAACACTATTTAAAAATGCTCCCATTGCTCCTCGTACGATTTGATTTTCAACACGAGGTCGTCGATATAACATTCGACAATCTCGTGTATGAGGTCATCAAAGATCTTCGTCATGGCCTTCTGGTAGGTAGCGCTAGCGTTCCTCAGACTGAAGGGCATTACTTTATAGCAGAATATGCCCAGCGGAGTCCGGAAGGCAGTATGCTTTCGGTCTTCGGGATGCATCTTTATTTGATTATACTCCAAAGATCCATCCATGAAGGAGAAGATCTCATGAGTGGACGCGTTATTGATCATCAGCTCGGTAACAGGCACTAGAAAGTCATCCTTCGGGAAAGCTTTGTTCAGATCTCGAAAGTCCACGTAGATGCGTACTGTCCCATATTTCTTCATCACTGGGACAATGTTGATGTTCCAGTCAGGATATTGAACTTCTTGGATGAAGTCAGAATCGATTAGTTTCTTGACTTCGATATTGATGCTCATCTCGAGTTCGAGCCGCATTCTTCTTAGCGCATGTTTGACTGGTTTGACGTTCGGTGATATCCCCAGTTTATGCAAAGCTATTTCTGGATCTAGTCCCGGCATCTCGGAATAGTTCCACGCGAAGCAGGCTTTATGCTGCATAAGAACGTCCTTTAGCGTGGCCACCTGCTTTTCAGACAACAGCTCACTGACGAATGTTGGCCCCGGCTCGTTTTCCGTCCCCAAGTCGATTTTTCTCAGGTTGTCCACTATGGTATGTATCCCATCTTCCAGCTCTTTTGGCGCCGGTAGAAATTCTAAAACCACCTCGTCCTCATCCTCATTTGCGAAGCACCGGGAGAGGTCGTCCATATTCTCGTGCTCTCCTTCTTTTGCTAATGTTATCACGTGGCAGGTACGAGCTCGTTTCCAAGCTCGATGCGGATCTAGACTTACCCTAGCAGTGTGGGTTGCTTTTGGCTCATGCTTTCATGGTGGGGCTACCCTCCAACTGTCGGATAGAGCGAACATGCCTCATTGATACTGGTCTTCGACCCAGTATTTGAAGGTAAAGCAGTCTTCAAGCGGATGTCCTATTGCTCGGTGGTAGGAGCAATAATCCGGGTGATGGACCTCGTTTACTTGTTCGGGATGCCTGGCCTCCGGGAGTGTCATCATTTGATGCCTCATGACAAGGTTGAATATTTTCCTTGTCTTGTCTTGGGGGAAAGAGTATTCCCGACCCATCTTCTTAATAAAAGACGGATTCCAGCTGACTCTTTCTCGATTGCGTGGCTTCTTGGATCGGCTTCGCTGTTCTAGAACATTATTCTCATTCTCCACCATGTTTTTTCCTCTGCGTTGGAATTTTCCATTGCCACGAGAACGCACAGCGGGCTGAGGGTGAAGGGCATTGTAGTCTTTTCTCTCCGCAGATTGCTGAGCGAGACGCTGCGTCCTGGCTTTCTCGTAAATGGCCATTTTGCGGCTGTGGTCATCCCGAACCTTTTGACCGGATTATCTCATTAGCTTGTCAATTTTTTCTTCGAAATGACGGACTTAGTATTCTTACGGTGAGATCTCGCTCTGGTTCGATATCAGCGCTATCTGGAAATGCATTCGCTTCTCCACCGGAGTTATTTATGACATGGCAACCATGGAATCGCTCCCGTTTCTTGGACCTAACGTATCCAAGCCCAGTTTTCTCCATCCTTCCGTTGGGCATCTTTCGCTGAGTCCCGGGAACGTCCCAAATCTTGTTGTAGAACTGGGCTTGTCGAGCGGTTTGTTTGAAAGGTACACCTTCGCATTTTAATAGCCTCTTTAATCTCTCTGCGTAATATCTGCGCAGACTGATCGGTTGAAGCCTGTCAAGCGTAAAATCGATACCATGCCAGACTTCTTTTTCCATTTTAGTCTCCGTAGATTGGTAGAAGAGGATCGTATTTTCACCTCTTCTCTTAGGAGGGACGTAGATGGTCTGCAGCTCTTGCATGCCGTATGTATCGAGCGCATCAAGTTCCCTGTAATGCTGCCGCGGAACCATGGTAATTTGTAAACTCTGATCAGCTCCAGTGAAGGTCTGCATTGACGGGCGGACAGAGAACACTGCGTTGGCCTCTTCCTCAGAGTCACTGCCGAGGACCAAAATAGGGGTAGATGGTTCCAGCCTGTTGTCTTGGGGTTGCTCCGAGTAGACTATCTCTTCATCTTCCTCGGTATCGCTTCCAAAGATCGGGATGGTGGCGACGAATTTTTTTCGGTTCTCGGGTTTACGACATCTTTCCGTGTCGTCGAAGTCTGGTAGGAAGTAATTGGCGTCTTCATATTTGTGGACTTCATTTACGGAGAATGGGTTTATCTCCCCTGTAATTGTGTACTCGAGGCTATCTTTGATGTACTTCATACACTGGTGCTGTGTAGAAGGGATGATGTTGTACTCGTGCAACCAAGGCCGGCCGAGCAGGGCATTATAGCAAGTCTTGGCGTCGATGATATGAAATTTGATGTCAGTGACGAGAATCTCAAAGCGTAATGTCAATATCACGGACCCAAGCGTCCGTGATGACTACGAGTCGAACCCGGAGATGGTAATTTTGTCCCGAGCCAGGTGCTGAACGTTCATGCAGATCTCCTTCAGCACCTTCACATTGAGATGGTTGACAGATAACCCGTTGTCGACCAGGATCTTTCCTATCTTAATGTCATAGCAGTACCCGATGATATATAGAGGACGGTTGTGCTCGCACGTTCCGAGGAGGAGATCTTCATCGCCGAATGTAATGTCAACTTTATGAACTTCTGCCAGCCCGTCTTTCATCTTTTCTTCTGCAAGGAAAGCTTGGAACTGATCGGGCTCTTTTAGTGCCTTGGTTAGAGAATCTCGTGCCTTTTTGGACAGGAGGAGAGTATCCAGTACATTCAGTTGTGAGGGTATCTTCCTCAGGTGTGCCAGGACATTGTAATCCACCTTGTTTTTCTTAGACGGGTCCTTGGCCGCAAGCTCTTTGACGAATCCATCATCGAGGGAAATTTCCTCAGGGACTTTTTCCTTCCCCTTGTCACTTTTGCTCGAACCTTTGTTTGTTGGCCCGAGGTTCTTCTCAGGCAGCGTGCGGTTACGTAGCAGAATGTTCTCGCATTTCTTCACCTCTTCTTCTTTTCCAAAGGTGGATTCTTTGAAGAGAGGGCCGGGGGTTATTTCTTCCTCAGAATCGCTCCCGAATGTAAGAACTTGAGATTTTCCTTTTGTCGAATTGGTATCAACCATATGAAAGTTGCCAGCCGTTCCTTCATGCTCGTATGTCGCGCTTATTTGTTATCGACGGGTTTTGCGCTTCATCTGCTTGAAGTGTTGCCGATGAGCAACGTATCATTGCCACCACTTTTTAAAGGCATTGCACTCTTCGGTGGGGTGTGTGACCCTCCGATGGTATAAGCAGTAGTTCGGATGTACATCCGTTTCGTCGAGGCGCATACTCCTGGGAGTGTTTTCCTTGAGAAGTGGAAGTTTCATTCCCATTGATAGAGCTTTGGCGAACTGCTTCCCTATCTTGATCCTGCTCTTGTTGGTGGCAAGTGTGCTTTGGCTCGGTTGGGGTACTTTACGACTCATCCTTATCGCAGCTTCTTCAACCTGACGCCGACACTTGGCCTTTTCGTATATGGTTGTTTCACGTTTTCGGTCAGCTTTTCTCTTTTGAAGGGCTTCGTTTAGCAGCCTGTCAATCAAGTCGTCTGACGGCTCCAGAGATTTTTGCACCGGTCTTTCCCCCAGCTTGTCTTCACCGTTTTTTGACTTTGAGGGGGTCTCTTTGTTTTTTAATGATGAATGAGAGACCATGTGGTAACTCGCTACATAATCCTCGAGTATTTGTAACAACCCTAATTTTCTGTACAAACTTTTTCAAAATACAGAAAGACACACCTAAGTCTGAACACGACTTATAAGTTTGTTTTGCTTTAAAGCAGCAAGATAGAGCTTGTAGCTCATTGGTAGACCTTGCACTGTTAAGCCATAGCACCAGAGTTCAAATCACATCAGCCACACATTTTTATTTTTATTTTTTGAATCCCAAAAGGTTGCACGTGCACTGCACGTAAAACGAAAAGTCAAATTAATCAAACATTTGCACTGAGAACAACAACTACACGTAGCCTGCACCCTATGGTTGCATCAATACATCATATTCACTTCATAGTCATTGAAATGGACTTGTTTGGATCGCTACGTACATTTTACGTGCATCCATTCTTGGGGGTATACATTTTTATCAACCGGACATCACATTATGATTTTAACTTATCCGTATATTCTTTATATTTTAAAACTAGATTTTTAGACACAATCCGGGAATTTTTCGGAATACTTTTGTTTTTGCCTAAAAACCAAATTTATATATTATTATATTAATTTTACTATTCATACACTATTCATCCACTATTCAGACACGTTAACATAAATATATATTATATTATATTATATATTATATTATAATATATATTATTTTATAATATATATATATTATATATTATTATTATAATATAATATAATATATAATATTATTAATTAATTATTTTTATAAATTTCGTTTCCTCTCCTCTCTCTCTTTTACGCTCTCCCTCTCACCAACCCACTCCCTCGTTACGGCTCACCCACTCCCACTCTCTCTTTCTTTCTTTCTTTCTTTCACACTCCACTCCAATCCCCCACGTCTCTCTCTCTCCTCTATATATATTCATTAATCCCCACGATATTCTGTCACCTCCCTCACCACTATTCTCACCTCCCTCTTCTTCTCCTTTCTTATTTTTATTCTCTTTAATTTCTTGATCGGTATTTTTCCGGTAAACACCGGAACCGTACTGTCGCCGACGAGGCGAGCAATCCCGCAGACGTTCTCATCCTGCACGGTCACGTTCTTATATAGGCTTATTCAGCTCTGTACGTCCGCTTGTGCATCACGATTTTTACCGACAATCCGTAATAGCCAGTAAGTCCTCATCTCCTTTTCTATATTTTTATATCTCCTTCTTTAATGTCTTTTGCTAATTAATATGTGTAAGTCCTTTTCCCTCCGTTTCTCTTTTCTTCCTTGCCTCTTGTCATGAATACATATAATCATTTTAAACTACTTTGCTCAATGTTATATATATATTATATTCCATGCTTAACAAAAAGAAAAGATTTACATATTACATAAACTACCATTACAATTCAAATCAATATTCAACATGAATCCATGAATTCATCATTCCATATATTCAATCTATCAATCTATACAACTTGACCGAACCGAACCATGGATATACATTCCATTTACATGATTATCCAGTTACATCCATTTATATGATTATACAGTTACATCCGTTTACTGATATCATGGTTTCGGCAAAGTCATCCAACTATACAATCTATACAATACAATACAACAATACAATCAAAACACTACGGGGTTTATAAGGGGTAGACTGGTACGGAATATGTTAAAGGTGGCACGAGGTGGTCACTTAAGACGTAATTACATCCATGCCGTTATTCCGTGGTATTATCGACGGAGCCTTGTACTACAAGTTACCAAAGTCTCCGGTGTAAGTGGGACTCCTCTCGTATACACTGGCATCTTCTGTACCAAGCTACAAATAACAACGTTAACACTAAATACAACATTATAACAATATACTCTCTTTTCTGTGTATTCCATTCACAACATGCAACATGAATCCATCTATCCAAACTACAAACAACTACGTCCACATAACAATCAAACATTATAATAGATATATTTCCTTCCTGTCTATTCTATTCTCCCTCTTTCTTTGAGACTTACCGAGCGATTGTTCGCTGACGGCATTCCTATTTCTATTCTTTCTTTGGAATGTCGTCAGGATGGCCCGACTCTGAGGAGCACGAGACCGACCAGGAGCATTTGGAGCAGACCACTGAGCAGCACGATCACTAAGCTTCACTTATACATTTTCTTTTATTTCAGTTATGCCATTGTTTAGGCATCGCTTTCCATTCCATGTATTTACTTTTCCATGTACTGTAAAGAATGTTAATGAATAAAGTTGCTGATATATTTTTTCTCTTGTGCATTTTATTTATATTGCTTAGACACGCTTAGCGTATTTACTTCGGAGTAAATACGTAGCGGGCCTCGCCGCGTCCCCTTGCCCGTACACCGGGAAGTGGGGCGTGACAGGTTTTGTTGTCGGCCCATGCAGGTCAGAGCTGTATGGAACGTTACCATGCAGGTCAGAGCTGTATGGAACACTACCATGCAGGTCTACACTGTATCGAACCCTAAGCAATATAAAACACAAGAACCAGCAACTAAAACATTCTTTACAATTCATACCTTTTGAATCTTATCATTTCATAAACTTTGAATTCCTCCTAAACCAAAATTCCCTCACCTCTTTTACATTCTTACCAAAACCTTCGCATTCTTTCATTCCTTCAAACATTTTTCACATTTTTAAACTATTGCACCACCTTGTTATTTTCATACACTGTTAGTACTTTAGTCACCAAAATTTCCTTGAATCTGTTACACTTTCCTTTTACAAATTTCGAGGACGAAATTTTTCTAAGGAGGGTAGAATGTAACAACCCTAATTTTCTGTACAAACTTTTTCAAAATACAGAAAGACACACCTAAGTCTGAACACGACTTATAAGTTTGTTTTGCTTTAAAACAGCAAGATAGAGCTTGTAGCTCATTGGTAGACCTTGCACTGTTAAGCCATAGCACCAGAGTTCAAATCACATCAGCCACACATTTTTATTTTTATTTTTTGAATTCCAAAAGGTTGCACGTGCACTGCACGAAAAACGAAAAGTCAAATTAATCAAACATTTGCACTGAGAACAACAACTACACGTAGCCTGCACCCTATGGTTGCATCAATACATCATATTCACTTCATAGTCATTGAAATGGACTTGTTTGGATCGCTACGTACATTTTACGTGCATCAATTCTTGGGGGTATACATTTTTATCAACCGGACATCACATTATGATTTTAACTTATCCGTATATTCTTTATATTTTAAAACTAGATTTTTAGACACAATCCTGGAATTTTTCGGAATACTTTTGTTTTAGCCTAAAAACCAAATTTATATATTATTATATTAATTTTACTATTCATACACTATTCATCCACTATTCAGACACGTTAACATAAATATATATTATATTATATTATATATTATTTTATAATATATATATATATTATATTATATTATATATTATTATTATAATATAATATATAATATTATTAATTAATTATTTTTATAAATTTCGTTTCCTCTCCTCTCTCTCTTTTACGCTCTCCCTCTCACCAACCCACTCCCTCGTTACGGCTCACCCACTCCCACTCTCTCTTTCTTTCTTTCTTTCTTTCACACTCCACTCCAATCCCCCACGTCTCTCTCTCTCCTCTATATATATTCATTAACCCCCACGATATTCTGTCACCTCCCTCACCACTATTCTCACCTCCCTCTTCTTCTCCTTTCTTATTTTTATTCTCTTTAATTTCTTGATCGGTATTTTTCCGGTAAACATCGGAACCGTACTGTCGCCGACGAGGCGAGCAATCCCGCAGACGTTCTCATCCTGCACGGTCACGTTCTTATATAGGCTTATTCAGCTCTGTACGTCCGCTTGTGCATCACGATTTTTACCGATAATCCGTAATAGCCAGTAAGTCCTCATCTCCTTTTCTATATTTTTATATCTCCTTCTTTAATGTCTTTTGCTAATTAATATGTGTAAGTCCTTTTCCCTCCGTTTCTCTTTTCTTCCTTGCCTCTTGTTATGAATACATATAATCATTTTAAACTACTTTGCTCAATGTTATATATATATTATATTCCATGCTTAACAAAAAGAAAAGATTTACATATTACATAAACTACCATTACAATTCAAATCAATATTCAACATGAATCCATGAATTCATCATTCCATATATTCAATCTATCAATCTATACAACTTGACCGAACCGAACCATGGATATACATTCCATTTACATGATTATCCAGTTACATCCATTTATATGATTATACAGTTACATCCGTTTACTGATATCATGGTTTCGGCAAAGTCATCCAACTATACAATCTATACAATACAATACAACAATACAATCAAAACACTACGGGGTTTATAAGGGGTAGACTGGTACGGAATATGTTAAAGGTGGCACGAGGTGGTCACTTAAGACGTAATTACATCCATGCCGTTGTTCCGTGGTATTATCGACGGAGCCTTGTACTACAAGTTACCAAAGTCTCCGGTGTAAGTGGGACTCCTCTCGTATACACTGGCATCTTCTGTACCAAGCTACAAATAACAACGTTAACACTAAATACAACATTATAACAATATACTCTCTTTTCTGTGTATTCCATTCACAACATGCAACATGAATCCATCTATCCAAGCTACAAACAACTACGTCCACATAACAATCAAACATTATAATAGATATATTTCCTTCCTGTCTATTCTATTCTCCCTCTTTCTTTGAGACTTACCGAGCGATTGTTCGCTGACGGCATTCCTATTTCTATTCTTTCTTTGGAATGTCGTCAGGATGGCCCGACTCTGAGGAGCACGAGACCGACCAGGAGCATTTGGAGCAGACCACTGAGCAGCACGATCACTAGGCTTCACTTATACATTTTCTTTTATTTCAGTTATGCCATTGTTTAGGCATCGCTTTCCATTCCATGTATTTACTTTTCCATGTACTGTAAAAGAATGTTAATGAATAAAGTTGCTGATATATTTTTTCTCTTGTGCATTTTATTTATATTGCTTAGACACGCTTAGCGTATTTACTTCGGAGTAAATACGTAGCGGGCCTCGCCGCGTCCCCTTGCCCGTACACCGGGAAGCGGGGCGTGACAGTATTTCTGACGAGTCGTTCCCCTCATGATTGTCACTGTCTCCGTTCTCGAGGAGAAACTCTTTGAGAGTGACTGGGGTTCGCGCCTTCTGGTTGTATTCCTCCAGCGCGTCGATATATTATTGCAGGTTCGTGCGCTTGTCATCAGGCTGTACGGGTTTCTTGGTCTTTTTGTTTCCCTTCGAAGTCTTTGAAGGCTTGACCTGAGTGTCTTGCTCGTCATTAACTGTTTTCGTTGTGGGACGCGGTTTCAGCATCCCTTCAATGATCTCAGGCTCCAGCGGGCTTTTCCACCTGATCGCCAGACATGCTTGAAGATCCTTCAGCATTCTTTTAGTTTTATCTGAAAGGACAACTTCCCACGGAGCTTCTTCTACAAACGAGCATGATTCGCCTGGCGTGTCCACCTTTTTAGGAGCATGCATCTGTGGCGGGTTCACCCTCCAGTTTTCGGACAGCGCAAACTTGCATTGTTGGTACTGGTCTTCGACCCAATTTTTGAAGACGTAGCAATCCTCAATTGGGTGGCCCGATACTCTGTGGTAGGAGCAGTAGTTTGGACTGTTGACGTCACCAGGATGCAGTGGACGTCTTGGATCCGGCAGAGTGATAAGTCTGTTGCGCACTGCCTGTTTGAACAGTCTCCTCATTTTATCCCGGGGAAATGAGTAAGGACGTCCTAGCTTCTCTTCGAAGGATCGGCATGGGGCGTGTGTCGCTTTGGCGAGCAACCGGTTTCGGGTCAATTGGTTGTTGTTGAGTGTTGGCAACGAAGGTCGCTTTCCCTTTGCCCTTTTCATTCTGGGGATCCATTTTTGAAAAGGACGGCCTATGGCCCATCTGGTCCATTTGGGCCAGCTTGTCGATCAAGGCCTGGAAGGTGGTCGGCTTGAAGAACATCATAAATTGTGTATTGAACCTACGAACATGCCCACAGTGGGAGCTTCTTCTATGCGTTGTTCACATTTTGACCATAGGTTCCGCCACCGAATTGCGTATTGAACTCAGGTCTCTCCTGGCTTCATCCTGGCATTGGTTAATGCCGTGATCGGGGTGCGCTCACTTGCGCTTGCGAACCGCTGTGTGAATAGTAATTCCATCTCCGTGAATGTTTTGACAGAGTCATTTGGGAGCTCGGAGTACCATTCAAATGCCGTTTCCGACAAGCTGCCAACAAACTGGAGAAGCAGCAGTTTGTCATCGCCTCCAGTATTACCACACAGAGCTCTGAATTAAGCAACGTGCTGGTGTGGATTTCCCGTCCCCTTATACACATGGAATTTAGGGATCGTATATCCTGGTGGGTACTTGATTAGATCATTCTAGCCTGGATAAGGTCGTCCAGTTCTGACGACTTGGCCAGCCGCTTCACTCGCTTGATGAGCTCGTATTTGTTGAGCTATGTAGTCATCAAGGGCAGCCTTGGAGATCGTTTCTTCCTTGGCTGCTGAGAAAGCCGGTGGAGGGTTTGACGTTTCCCCTCTGTCGTCTTCGATGATTATCGGAGGGTCTTCGGCTGGAGGTTCCGGCTGGACCATCATCCCAACCATGTCTTGGAACAGAAGTGCCATCTGCTTTATATTAGCATCCTATTCCACAGCCTCCTTATCTTTCTTTTCGAGCACCCTTCGCAGAAATTCTGTATCAGTCTCTTGCTCCTGGCGTTGTTCAGACGTCGATTCCGGGCTTTCTTTTTTCCCAGTGAGTGCTGTCATTTTCGTTAGCATCTCCTGGAGCTTTTATTGCTGCTCCTGAGCTTTTGTCAACGACCAAGTTTGTGGTCGATGACCCATGGAAGTACGGCTCTCCTCTTTTCCGAAAGCCATGTACACCGTGTGCACGATTATGCCCCCAAACTTGGGGCGTTTGGATCCATCACCCTTGGGATTTGCCGCCGGTGGTGGTAGATTCTCTGGCCTTCTCTTTCTGTGGGAAGTCGAAGTCGACGGAGCTATTGTAACAGGTGCCTGAGAAGTTCCTCGCTGCATGCTAGAGGGATGATTGTCCTCTCGTCGAACCTTCATTTTATCCGATCGACGAGAGTAGTTCTTGTTGATCACAGAATCCTGGACTTTCCGCCAGACTCTGTGGATTCGGGAGGACAGCCGCTGAGGGGGCTGCTCCGGTTTCGCCTGTACCATTTTTTCGACATGTGGGGGCGATTTCGTCATCACCGCGGTCGGAGATTTCTTTCGCACCCTCCCTAGCGATTCAAAGTTGTTCTCAGTTGGAACAGCAGCATCAACTTCCACCATTAGAGCTGGCGGAGTAAGTCCAGAGGGAGAGTTGCCCCCAGCTTTCCTCACTCGGCGCCAGTGGCGACATCGAGCATGTCTTGCAGATGGGATTGCCTCAGTTGTGGGAGTGGCTTCGTCATGCCCCCTGCTTTGATGAAGGGCAACTGCTGGTGCCAGCCTGTCGAAGACCGACGTCCATTAAAAGGAGACGGTCAATCTTTCGAAGGCCGACTTTCTGGTAGGGGAAGCTTTTTTTTATGACTTCACCCATATCAGGAATTGGAACAGCCAATCTTGCGAAGACCGATCCATTAGTAAGAGAAACCCCTTTGACGACTTCTCCTGTCGGAGCTGGAATGGCTATCCGTTTCGGGATAACCCCTTCAGGTATTGCGAGACTCTTTGCAGGCCCACTGGAGCTTTGGCTCAGTCTATTGAAGACTGAGGTGGAATACTTGGATGACCCGTTAAGAGGGGTCGTGGTGGCTGCAAGTCGATCGAAGACCGACTTCTTTGGAGCTTGCTGTGATAGTCCCTGGACGCTGAAGCTTGTCGGCGGGAGCATGGTCCCAAAGAACAATCCAGTGGTGGCCTGAGTCACCTGTTCTACTGGCATTGAGAAGATGCAGGACGCATTTGGCCCGTACGTCACTCCTCCAACGGGGACGGAGCGGGAGTTGCTGTTGCAAGTACACTTAGAAGCCATTGATCTTCTTTTCTTTGCACAGGAACAAGACACCAAATCTTAGTACCTCGAATTCAGGGGCAACCATAGTAAACTGCGATTTTTTCGCGGACATGACATACTAAGTGTGGAGTGGAAAGAGAAAAAGGTCCCACCGGGCGTGCCAGAATCTGTTTACCGCCGAAAACGGAGATGAAACCGCGTAGGTCGTCTTGCCTGAATTTGGGGGCAGATGCTATTTGGGTTTATCCGTCCACCTCTCCGAAGATGCCAAGCTGATTTATGGCACCGTGTATCGGAGGTTTGGATGGATGCGGTTGTTGTAGTAGACTTCGTCAGATTCTCCCTCGTTAGTGAGGTTTTTTTTTTATTGTGGGGACACTCTTCCCTGCATGCGCAAGCCCCAGCAGTTAATTACGTTATCGCATCACGATAACCACTTTCTTCTGCTCCAGAGGTTCACTTCGTGTCTTGTGTATGTTTGTTTTATTTTTGGTTGCCCGTGGATTGTATATGGAGACCAATTTATGTTGTCGCCCGTAAGGCATGGATTAGTCCAAATCCGTATATTCTTAGATTTGGGTTTGGTTTAATTTAAGGATCGTTAATCTCGTTTGAGATTAAGATCAACTTTAATGTTTGTTGATAATACATTAGTCCAATTTGAGACTAAGATCTACTCAACAGGATTTTGGGATCATTCATACCCAACAAAAGAGCATTTGGGCACTATTGCTTTAGTTTATGGACGTTTCAGTCCGTTGTTAGTTTAAGCACGTTTCGGTCCACAGGAGTTTGAGGTGTGTATGTCATCTCTGGACGCGTGCCCAAAAAAATAGTTGGTTGTCGGGACCCACTACCTCTCTGAAGACGTTGAGGAACTACAACGACATGTATCAGAGGTATAGAGAGATGTACCCTTGAACCAATTCCATGTTTGAGGGAAAAGGAATTGATGGTCGAGCCCAGAAATCATTAGAGACTATGATTTCTTCATTAGTTTGGGAAGTCATGAGCATAGAGGCTTGGCCTATTTGGAGATCAAAGATGTTTTAATCTCAAGAAGACTTAGCCAACCTGAGGCTGGAGTTGATTTCCCATAGTGTTAAGCACTAGTATACATTCAGCACTCACATGTTCCCACGTGAGGTTCTAAAGCAGAGTTAAACACTGGATTTCGGGGGCGCTCACGTGTGGCACGTGAGGCATCTCAAAGCTGGCGCTGTACATTGGGTTCAAGTCCGCGTTTATATATAAGTGTTAAATACTTAATTCTTGTGGCACTTACGTGTGAGCACGTGAGGCGCCCCAAAGTTGGGTACTGCCTTTTTGGGTTTTATTTCCCTCTTCTTTTATAATTGCTAAGCATTCGGCTCACGTGTGAGCATGTGAGGCGCTCGAAATGGGAACTGTTCTCTGGATTTTATTTCTCTTTTTTTTATAAGTGCTAAGCACTTGGGCCCCGTGGTGCTTACGTGCGAACACGTGAGGCGCCTTCAAAATGTGAGCGTTGTTTTTGGGTCTATTCCTCTTTTTATATAAGTGCTAAGCACTTGATTGGGGGTCGCATGGAAAATACGTGAGTGCCCTAGGAGGCACTTCTTGTTCTTTTTAAATGCTCGCGTGTGAAACACGTCACTCGGTCTCAGCCATTCTTTTTGTTCATCAGAGGTGCTCACATGGGGAAACACGTGAGGTTTCGTTATAGTGTTGAACACTAATGAATCACCAGTCTTTCCTTCTATGTGCATAAAGATTTTGATCTCATATTAACGATGCTGGGATCTGAGTTTAGAGAATTTTAAGTCTCTTGTTTTATAAGAATTAAATTCCTATAACAGGGTTAAACCCCAGTTTTATCAGAGGAATTAAATTCCTATATACTTTTGTAAGAATAAAATTCTTTGAACTTAGTTCTTTCCCCTAAGTTTTGAATCTGCATAACAGAATCTCGTTAATGAGAATTAAATTATCAACTTGTGGGGAGATATGCTTCTGTAGACCTCAACCAGAGGAAGAACTAAGTGTTCCCCTCCGAACGGCGGCCGAGACGTGAGGACGTCTTGCCTGAAATTCGGGACAGATGCTATTTGGTTTTATCCGTCCACCTCTCCGAAGATGCCAGGTTGATTTATGGCACCGTGTATCGGAAGTTTAGATGGATGCGGCCGATGGAGCAGACTTCGTCAGATTCCCCCTCGCTTGAGGAGTTTTTGATTGTGGGGACGCTTTTCCCTGCAGGCGCAAGCCCCTGCAGTTAATTACGCTACCGCATCGCGGTAACAACTTTCTCCTTCTCCAGAATTTCACTTCGTGTCGTGTGTGTTTGTTTTGTTTGTGGATGCCCGTGGATTGTATACGGAGACTAAGTGATGCCGTCGCCTGTAGGACGTGGATTAGTCCAAATCCGTATTTACTTAGATTTGGGTTTGGTGTTTTAGTTTAAGGATACGTTAGCCATATTGAGGCTAAGATCAACTTAAACGTTCGTTTAGGATACGTTAGTCTGATTTGAGACTAAGATCAACTTAACGGGATCGTTTGGATCCGTTAAGAGAGCAATTGGCTCTATTGTTTAGTTTAATGACGTTGCGGTCGATAGATAGTTTAAGGTCGTTGCGGTCCATATTCTAGTTTAGGGACATGGTGGTCCATATTCCAGTTTAGGGACATGGTGGTCCATATTCAGTTTAAGGACGCTTAAGTCCGTGAGTTTAAGGACCCCACAGTCCGTGTTTTAGTTTAAGGACGCATAAGTCCGCGGGTTTAAGGATCCCACAATCCATCTTTTGGTTTAAGGACGCTTAAGTCCATGAGTTTAAGGACCCCACAGTCCTTGTTGATGTGTGGTTGTCGGGACCCGTCACCTCTCTGACGTCGTTGAAGGATTACAACGATAGGAGTCAAAGGAGTTCGGAGATGTACCCTCGAACCGGATGTAAATTGATTTAAGAGAGCAGTTGTGCTCGGTCAATTTAATTTGAGGACTTACGGCCATGATTGGGCTAAGTCCAGTTGAAAAATGTTCAACTCTTTTATTTGTTTTTGCCCTATTAGGCCTGTGCTAGGGCTTGGCCCCTTTTTAAATAATGCATAGCATTAATCTTGGTCTCTGTTGGACCTTTATTTGGGCTCTGCCCCTTTAAATGATGCACAGCATCTATTCTGGTTTGATAGACCCTTGTTTGGGCTTTTGCTCCTAAAACAAAATGCATTGCATCTGTTTTTATTTGGGCTCTGCCCTTTTGAAAATAATGCATAGCATTTACTAGGCCTGTTAGGCCTTTTTAATTGGGCTCACCCCTTCTTTTTAATGATGTAGTGCATTTGTCAGGCGCTTTGTGCTAATCACTGAGCGCAAGCGCTTGTGGTGATGACACGTGTCACGCAAGCGCAGTGCGCTGCGCTTGCACTGCTGACACGTGGCGCGCTCTGGTGAGTTGCGCCAATTTCAGAGAGCAGGGCTCTTTCTTAAAAGCGCATAGCGCAAGTGATTCAGATGCTGACACGTGGCGCTCTCTGGTGGCTTACGCTAACCCAGGAGCGCAACAGTGCAGTTTTTGCAGGTGCAAGGCACTATTTCAATAATCTTGAGAATCTTTAAGATTCCAGAACCAATGGTTCATAAAAAAGTGCAAGGCACTGTTTGATTTCTTGATCCAATTTAGATCAAAGAAAACAAGTTTTTTCTTGTTTTTCTTGTTCTCAGAGAACCAATGGTTCAAAAAAAAGTGCAAAGCACTTATTATTATTTGAAGATCATTATAATACCCGGTTCTTTTATATACACCTATATCCGTATATCTCTTTACCATATAAAATTTATTTATAATTATTTATTTATTTTCAAAATCCCATTAAACCCAGACCTTACCTTTCATTCCCTCCGGCCTAAGCCGTTTTCCTTTTATTAAAATTAAACCCAAAACAAATCTTATGTATATTTTTTTCCGTCTAAAGTCAGCCCCTGAACCCAAACCCTAGTTCTAATTATTTATCCTAAACCAAAACCCCAAGCCCATTCTTGTAAATTTGTTTTCTTTTTCTTCCAGCCCAACTATTTTCTCAGCCCCGGCCCATTCCTTTCTATTATTTATTCTTTGATTTTTTTTCACAAGCCGTCCCAGCAGCTTCCCCGGCTCACTCTCTTATTTTTCCCCATTTAATTTTCCTTTAAATCCCTGGCCCAACTCACGTTTCACCCTCAACCCACGCCCGCTTCCCCGACCCGACCCGCTTCGCCCCCATCATCCCTAACGGCTCTTTCCTACTTTTCTCGCTCCCTGTCCCTCGCGACCCACTTCCTTCGCCGACGCCTCCGCCCGCGCTCGCGCCCACGTCGCTGTGACGTTACCCCTTGCACTCCCCTCTCTAACCCCGTCGCCCTCATCTCCTCCTCACTCTCTCTCCTCTCAAAACTTCTCCCACGGAACCCACTCCCGCAGCCTCGGCCAACTCCTTCACTCGCCCCACCGCCGACGGCGACGACCACGACTCCTCACCACCTCCCCTGCACACCGACTCCTCTTGCCTCCGACGACCTCCTACCTCGTCACCGCCTCTGCGATCACCCTCTCTGTTCTCTCCCTCTACTCTCTCTTCCTCTACTCTCTGTCTCTCTGTTCTCTATACTCTCTCTCTCTCTACATTTCTCTCTCTCTCTCTCAACACTCCTCTCTCTCTATATCTCTTTCTCACTCCCTCTTGATCTCTCTCTCTCTTGATCTCTCTCTCACCCCATCAACTCCTTCACTAAACCCGAGCCCTCAATCCTACCCTGAGCACCGACGACCCTCCTCCATCAACGACGACCCCCTTTCCCCTCATCTCCTCGCCTAGTTCCAGCCAACGAGCCTAAGCCCCACGTCCTCAACTCCACCACCGGAGCTCCGTCGTGCTACCACCTGAGCTTCCACCGGAGACCTTCAGCTCCTCCTTGCATTGCCGCAGCCAAGCTTCTCATCTCTCCAAACAAGCCCAAGCTGCAGCCGTGCCCTTTATATTCGAACCCAAGCTGAGCCAAACCCCTAGCCAAGCCGAGACTTGTCGCGTGTTGTCATCGCCGTGTCGTTGCCGCCGTTGCCGCTGCCGTGCATCACCGGAACTTCTCTAGGCAAGTTCCCTACTTGCTACATGCTAGTGTATGATAATTACAAATTACAATCGTGTAGATTCCATGTTTTACTTTTCTGTTAAATATTACGACGCAACTGTTCGATGCATGTTCTCAATGGAAATCATCATTTAATTTGGCGGAACTCAATTGTATAATCTGGCCCGTATGGCTGTGAACCTAGTGTGTGAATTTCATTGGAAAATATGACCGTTAATGACTAAAACGAATACCCCCAAATACAGCCGTAAAACTGGGAATTCCTCGTATCTGAATACGGTTAAAATCACCATAAATTAATTACATACTGGAATGATACGTTCGAAGGCTTAAATCGAAGCCGACTCGACGAACTATAACCGTATGCAAGTTTCTAATTGTTTCTGTACTTAAACTGTGACAATAATTGGATCGGAGTGCGACTCTGGACTGCAGTCCAGAGCGACTCTGTTTACTGTGTGCTGTCCCGTAATGAGCACCACCCTGTTTCCTTAACTCGTAGGTTGCGTAACTCCGCAGTTTATTAAAGGTGAATCTGTTAGCTAGATATCACAAGTGGTTTCATTCTGTTTAGTCATCGTTTGCTATTTTATCTGTAATTTAAAAGATCGGGACGTATAACAGTCCCAACAGAATCAGAATTTACATACTAGTATTGAATAGTGTATATCCCCTGACGTACAGACGCGATTGAAGATCCGTCTATTGCGTTAAAAACCTTACTGAAAACCCTAGATTTCATTCAACTGTAGCGTCGCTAAATTCTGATCCCAACTGGGATTAAAATGCGTTGCAAAACGGAATTCCGATTCTGAAACCGGATTTCCAGCCGTGAACGCTTAAAAGGAAATGGCCATAACTAATGATCCTGAAATCCGATTGGCGTGAAACCAAATTCGCTGGATAGATAATTGAACATACTATTTATTCCCATTTCATCATTTCGCTAAAATGTACCCGTATAACTTATGGTAAATTGTGCAAGTGGTAGAATACTGTTTCATGACATCCTAATCATGCTTTACATACTGTGTATGCATCATATCATACATATGTCACTGCATTGATAACCTAGTGATAATGTGCATTACCCAGTGTTAGGTATTAGTGATGATTGTGGCAATTACGTTAGTGTTCGTGAATAAGTGAATAAGTGAAAATGACACGTACTTGTACACAATCAGTGAACCTTATTATTCTATTGCATTGTCGACGTCTGTGAGACGCGTGTACGTGTGACTATAAGTGGTATGGGACACTTATGGAAGCTCTTGCATGGGTCTCACAGATAAGGCACCAGAAACTGCCAATTATCTTGAGTATTAGTCGGGACGTGCTTGATGGAGATCCTATCTCCAGTTCTCGTGCAGACTTGTCACCGACCGACTGGTATTTGAGGTTATGGTTAGCGTTTGATGTAGACCACGGGGTGTGGGGTAGTTTGAGTGTGAGTTCAACAGAATCTCGGGAGTCCCATGCCGGCTTATATATATGGAGATATATGGAGATTTACAGTGTACATGATTATTACCTTGAGTTACATGTTGGGCCCGTGGTCCCTTGCCCTTGGGTCCTACCCTTGGGTGGAGGATACTCGCGAGTGGTTGACTCTCACACTTGGACTGACGATAGGTTTAGTGACCTGTACAGTGAGACTTAGAGACTGATAGGGATGATAGCATCGATATACATACTTACTGTGTTGATATACTTGGCATATTATTTTACTGCTTTTACTGTTCCACTGCATTGATTACTGCATGTTCATGCCTATACCGTCATTGAGTTACTGTTATATATATTTATTATCACTGTTAGAGTTGTCACTTGGATTTATATATTATATTGCTATTGTGTCGCCCTGATGACCTGAGTATGCATGCTCAGTGTGAGGAGAGGATTTAGCCTGGACCAGGACTAGACGTACATCACGGACATCTGATTTTGCCATCCAGAGTTATACCCCTTTGTTTCCCACCAGGTCAGTTCTTATTATTGTTTCAGTTACTGAATTTCTCATTACCTGCGCATTAATTTCTGTTTACCACGTAAAGCTAGAAGCCGAAGTGTGACTACGGCAGGACATTTTCTTGACCGTAGGAGCATGGCTGGCCTTGTCAACCCCTCGTATTCTGTATTTTGGGAAGCGGGGCGTGACATGGTTTAGTTGGTATCAGAGCCAGGTTTCGCTTCGATTGGGATTGCAGTTTTCCGTGTATAGCTTGGCAATCTAAGACATCCCTTGGTCTAGGTTGTAAACTTGTTATTCTTGATCCATATTCACATCGAGTATTCTGCTATCCATTCGCTAGGGTTTCTGGTGACTTGGCAAAGTTTCGTGGTTGTAATTGTGAACTACATCACGGTTACACTACCATACTCTGTTTAAGTGAGTTAGAGTCATACAGTTGATTTTTCCACTTATAATGAATTTCATCACATCTGATATTCTTGAATCTTTGTCCAATCCATATTATATTTGATTCTTATAGCTTGTGTCTTATATCATCCTCAAAATTATTGTTTCAGGATCATGTATTCCAACGAATCTTCCTCTATCTCCACTCCCTAGAATCAGAACATCGAGATTCTGAGTGTACTGCAAAGTCTGAAGGAAGCCCAGGAGCGAACGAACGACTTGCTAGCTGAAGGACTGAGAAGGCAGGTGAATCAGGCACCAGCGGGAGTCTCAAATTGTAAAGGGATCCCTGTTAGACGAGAAAAAGAGAAGAAGATGAAGCGCCAATTTATTTTCCCGCGACAGAAGCAAAATATTGATTTTATGTGGAATGAAGAAGACCACACGTTGTGGGTACTGTAAGAGGCCAGGACATCTTCAGAGGGATTGTCGCCGCGCCCAAGGGAAATGTCTGATATGCGGATCCAACGAACATCTCATCAACGGTTGCCCAAAAAGGAAAGAGCTACAAGGAGGAGACTTATCCACACCCTCCACTTCTGCCAAGTGATGATTATTACGTAGTTCAAGCTTCGAAGATAAGGCGGACCCAGCGCAGGATTCAACTCACGTGACGAGAATGCAACGTTCTAGTAGTCAAAGAAGAATTTTCATGTTTTCTACTTACAGTAGTAATGTTGTCATCCCCTTATAAATATTTCTTTTCGTTTGAAATCTTGTATCCGTCGAACTTTTAATCGAATGCAATAAAAACTTTGAATCGTAATATATGTATCATTCTCTTGTCTTTCCCCTTATTCATACTATTCATTATCACAGCATTTTAATCCTGATTTTCAGTTCCTGCCCACCGCATATTTTTTCCCCATACTCCGTACCCTTAGCTATTTTCTTGATGTGTTCCATTGTCTAATCATGACTCTTACTTTTCAGGCCATGGCCCACCCTGGAGCAACGCCGCATCTAGATGAGGATGCACAGTCATGCGTTTCCTTAGACCGCACACTGATGAGTTCTGATGATGAGATCAACGATCCCCAGGTCATTTTCGAAAACAGCGATTCAGAGGACGAAGGAGCAGCCGCCCCAGAGTTTGACATGATAGGCAATTCCGACGAAGAGGAAGGAGACCCTGAAAAGAACCCGATAGAGGAAGACCCGATAGAAGAAAATCCAGTGGAGGAAAATCCCATGGAAGAGAATCCAGAAGAAGAGAATCACATGGAATCAGACCTCGATGAAGAAGCTCCAGTCGAGGAAGAAGGACCAGAAGATCAAGACCCTGCTGTGGAAGAACTCCCAATGGCGATCCCTGCGAGGCGATATGGGAATGGACGCCTCTACCTGAGCGCGCGAGCCTACCGCAACCTGCTGAATCTCCACAACCGCGACTGACGGGATTTTTAAATGTTGTCTTCTCTGGCCAAATAAATTTATGTATAGTTTAGGGCTACCTTTGTTTTTTTCGAGAGTGCTTTGTTTCGAATTTTCTTGAATGAAATAAATCTTCTGAGTTCGCAAATCTTTTGTTTACTGGTTCACTCGATGCTTTGATTTTTCCCTTTACCGTTTTCCTCCTGAGACCCCTTACTGTCCACACTTATATCTTGTGCTAATTCGACCCTTACTCAGATTAACCAGTACCACACCTCGACCTATGGAATGGGCCACCCTTCATCCTTCGTCTATACCTCGTTTGAGATCCTTCTGAGAGGGGAAATTGATAATTTCCAAGTTAACCGACCCTTCGGATTTTTTTGATTCACATGATGTATCGACCATTATCCTCCCCATACAGTTTCCCCTAGTAGTCCTTGCTGCTCACCCTTACTTCCTGTGCTGACCCGATCCCAATCTCCTTAACATTCAGCCTAAAACCGCCATACTCCAACCTTTGAATGATCCACACTTCCTTGTAATCCTTACCTTAGCTAGCCCTATACATTTTTTTGTTTTCCTATTACCCTATATATATTTAGGGACTTTATTATTCGAAATTTGGTTTTCATTATCTTGTATTTGTCGAAGAGTGCGTGTTATTGACTACTTAGTTTTATGTATTTTAAAGCACACTACTATTATCCTTATTTTTCAGTAGCGCAACCATACACCGCGCATATTTGTGTTCCATGTTCCTTATTTTCACTACGTGAGTTTCTAAGTTGTTTGATCGATACATTATCCTAAAATGTTTTAACCTACCGATAAATCTTTCACTACTTTATTGTCGTTACTTTATTTTCGGGTATTGTGCCTATGGTTACTATTATCAATAGTTGTGCCTTATACTTATTATTTCTGATGTGCTACTTTTGATATACTTATATGTGTATATATTTGAGTTTCGATTTTATCGAGCACGCCTCGAATATTATTGTTCGTTATTGTTATTTATATTCTCGTATAGATGTAGTATGCTCTCATAATTGTTCCTGCCTATTACTTATTTAGAACTACCCTTGTGTATGTTGTTCTTATATAGTATATACCTTCAAATTTCTTCATCCGCCTATTTCAAGTAAATCATCATGTGTTAGTTTGCGATATAGTAGCTTTCGCTTATTATTTTTAGCTTGTCGTTTCTTTAAATTTCGAGGGCGAAATTTTTGTAAGGGTGGTATGATATAATACCCGGTTCTTTTATATACACCTATATCCGTATATCTCTTTAACATATAAAATTTATTTATAATTATTTATTTATTTTCAAAATCCCATTAAACCCAGACCTTACCTTTCATTCCCTCCGGCCTAAGCCGTTTTCCTTTTATTGAAATTAAACCCAAAACAAATCTTATGTATATTTTTTTCCGTCTAAAGTCAGCCCCTGAACCCAAACCCTAGTTCTAATTATTTATCCTAAACCAAAACCCCAAGCCCATTCTTTTAAATTCATTTTCTTTTTCTTTTTCTTCCAGCCCAACTATTTTCTTAGCCCCGGCCCATTACTTTCTATTATTTATTCTTTGATTTTTTTTTCACAAACCGGCCCAACAGCTTCCCCGGCCCACTCCCTTTATTTTTCCCCATTTAATTTTCCTTTAAATCCCTGGCCCAACTCACGTTTCACCCTCAACCCGCGCCCGCTTCCCCGACCCGCCCCGCTTCGCCCCCAACATCCCCAACGGCTCTTTCCCACTTTTCCCACTCCCTGTCCCTCGCGACCCACTTCCTCCGCCGACGCCTCCGCCCGCGCTCGCGCCCACATCGCTGCGACGTTACCCCTCGCACTCCCCTCTCTAACCCCGTCGCCTTCATCTCCTCCTCACTCTCTCTCCTCTCAAAACTTCTTCCACGAACCCACTCCTGCAGCCTCGGCTAACTCCTTCACTCGCCCCACCGCCGACGGCGACGACCACGACTCCTCACCACCTCCCCTGCACACCGACTCCTCTTGCCTCCGACGACCTCCTACCTTGTCACCGCCTCTGCGATCACCCTCTCTGTTCTCTCCCTCTCTCTCTTCCTCTACTCTCTCTTCCTCTACTCACACTCTCTCTCTGTTCTCTACACTCTCTCTCTCTCTCTCTCTACATTTCTCTCTCTCTCTCTCTCAACACTCCTCTCTCTCTCTCTATCTCTTTCTCACTCCCTCTTGATCTCTCTCTCTCTTGATCTCTCTCTCACCCCATCAACTCCTTCACCAAACCCGAGCCCTCAATCCTACCCTGAGCACCGACGACCCTCCTCCATCAACGACGACCCCCTCTCCCCTCATCTCCTCGCCTAGTTCCAGCCAACGAGCCTAAGCCCCACGTCCACAACTCCCCCACCGGAGCTCCGTCGTGCTTCCACCTGAGCTTCCACCGGATACCTTCAGCTCCTCCTTAAATCGCCACAGCCAAGCTTCTCATCTCTCCAAACAAGCCCAAGCTGCAGTCGTGCCCTTTATATTCGAACCCAAGCTGAGCCAAACCCCTAGCCAAGCCGAGACTTGTCGCGTGTTGTCATCGCCGTGTCGTTGCCGCCGTTGCCGCTGCCGTGCATCACCGGAATGTCTCCAGGCAAGTTCCCTACTTGCTACATGCTACTGTATGATAATTACAAATTACAATCGTGTAGATTCCATGTTTTACTTTTCTGTTAAATATTACGAAGCAATTGTTCGATGCATGTTCTCAATGGAAATCATCATTTAATTTGGCGGAACTCAATTGTATAATCTGGCCCGTATGGCTGTGAACCTAGTGTGTGAATTTCATTGGAAAATATGACCGTTAATGACTAAAACGAATACCCCCAAATACAGCCGTAAAACTGGGAATTCCTCGTATCTGAATACGGTAAAAATCACCATAAATTAATTACATACTGGAATGATGCGTTCGAAGGCTTAAATAGAAGCCGACTCGACGAACTATAACCCTATGCAAGTTTCTAATTGATTCTGTACTTAAACTGTGACAATAATTGGATCGGAGTGCGACTCTGGACTGCAGTCCAGAGGGACTCTGTTTACTGTGTGCTGTCCCGTAATGAGCACCACCCTGTTTCCTTAACTCGTAGGTTGCGGAACTCCGCAGTTTATTAAAGGTGAATCTGTTAGCTAGATATCACAAGTGGTTTCATTCTGTTTAGTCATCGTTTGCTATTTTATCTGTAATTTAAAAGATCGGGACGTATAACAGTCCCAACAGAATCAGAATTTACATACTAGTATTGAATAGTGTATATCCCCTGACGTACAGACGCGATTGAAGATCCGTCTATTGCGTTGAAAACCTTACTGAAAACCCTAGATTTCATTAAACTTCAGCGTCGCTAAATTCTGATCCCAACTAAGATTAAAATGCGTTACGAAACGGAATTCCGATTCTGAAACCGGATTTCCAGCCGTGAACGCTTAAAAGGAAATGGCCATAACTAGTGATCCTGAAACCCGATTGGCGTGAAACCAAATTCGCTGGATAGATAATTGAACATACTATTTATTCCCAGTTCATCGTTTCGCTAAACTGTACCCGTATGACTTATGATAAATTGTGCAAGTGGTAGAATACTGTTTCATGACATCCTAATCATGCTTTACATACTGTGTACGCATCATATCATACATATGTCACTGCATTGATAACCTAGTGATAATGTGCATTACCCAGTGTTAGGTATTAGTGATGATTGTGGCAAGTACGTTAGTGTTCGTGATTAAGCGAATAAGTGAAAGTGACACGTACTTGTACACAATCAGTGAACCTTATTATTCTATTGCATTGTCGACGTCTGTGAGACGCGTGTACGTGTGAATATAAGTGGTATGGGACACTTATGGAAGCTCTTGCATGGGTGTCACAGATAAGGCATCAGACACTGCCATTTATCTTGAGTATTAGGTGGGACGTGCTTGATGGAGATCCTGTCTCCATTTCTCGCGTAGACTTGTCACCGACCGACTGGTATTTGAGGTTATGGTTAGCGTTTGATGTAGACCACGGGGTGTGGGGTAGTTTGAGTGTGAGTTCAACAGAATCTCGGGAGTCCCATGCTGGCTTATATATATGGAGGTATATGGAGATTTACAGGGTACATGATTATTACCGTGAGTTACATGTTGGGCCCGTGGTCCCTTGCCCTTGGGTCCTACCCTTGGGTGGAGGATACTCGCGAGTGGTTGACTCTCACACTTGGACTGACGATAGGTTTAGTGACCTGTACAGTGAGACTTAGAGACTGATAGGGATGATAGCATCGATATACATACTTACTGTGTTGATATACTTGGCATATTATTTTACTGCTTTTACTGTTCCACTGCATTGATTAGTGCATGTTCATGCCTATACCGTCATTGAGTTACTGTTATATATATTTATTATCACTGTTAGAGTTGTCACTTGGATTCATATATTATATTGCTATTGTGTCGCCCTGACGACCTGAGTATGCATGCTCAGTGTGAGGAGAGGATTTAGCCTAGACCAGGACTAGACGTACATCACGGACATCTGATTTTGCCATCCAGAGTTATACCCCTTTGTTTCCCATCAGGTCAGTTCTTATTATTGTTTCAGTTACTGCATTTCTCATTACCTGCGCATTAATTACTGTTTACCACGTAAAGCTAGAAGCCGAAGTGTGACTACGGCAGGACATTTTCTTGACCGTAGGAGCATGGCTGGCCTTGTCAACCCCTCGTATTCCGTATTTTGGGAAGCGGGGCGTGACAATCATTGATCTTGTTCTTAGATCAATGATCTATTAGGAGAAATTCTTCTATTTTGTAAAGGTTTTTACCTTTATCTTGAACTTTCTTCAGAGTTCTCTCTGTTTTGAGGTTCTTAATCTCTCACAATGTTGATGATCTTGATGATCCTTTGAATTGGGGTCTAGGGGCCTTTATATAGTGCACATAAATTTGTTAAAGAGATTTTTTTCTGAGTGATTTGGGGAATTTTCCCCACCGTCGGATCTTTGATCCAAGGGCTTCTGTTTTACAGAAGGCAATCTTCTTGTTTTAACAAGAACAGAAAAATCTTACTAAAATTTAATTCCGTTTGGCGCAAACGCCCCAGCGCGTGACACGTGTCGCGCAGTGCACAGCGCAACGCAACTGCGCTGACACGTGTCGCGCAGCGCAACTGCGCTGACACGTGTCGCGCAGCGCAGCGCAACTGTGCTTGTGCAACCGAAGCGTTGCTTCCTTTAATTTTTGTTTTAAATAGAGCCTTGCTCTGATTGGGCGCGCTGCCTTGGGCGCTGCGCTGACGTATCAGTCTTTGACACGTGGCGCGTTGCGCGCAGCGCATGGAATTTGATGCGTTGCTTCGAATTTTGAATTTTGAAATTCAAACAGAGCTTCGCTCTGATTGGGGGAAACAAATGCCCCCCACCATTGCGCTCACATGCCGCGCACGTGAATGCAGCGGTGGCAAGATCCTGGCCGCTGGATCAACTCAGGAGTTGAAGGGGCGCAAGCGCCTTATAAATAGGACCCCTGGCCCTTAGAAAATCCTCACCATTTTCCAAGATTTTGATTTTCAGAGAT
The DNA here is from genome assembly GCA_030015575.1 of Agapanthus africanus. Classification (NCBI taxonomy): domain Eukaryota; kingdom Viridiplantae; phylum Streptophyta; class Magnoliopsida; order Asparagales; family Amaryllidaceae; genus Agapanthus; species Agapanthus africanus. The sequence continues at coordinate 134,063,574 of JASDDO010000024.1, read as the reverse complement.
TTGCTCTTGCTTAAGAACTTCAGAGCTTTGTTCCTGTTTCCAGACTCTAGAGCTTTGTTCTCATTTCCAAAGTTAGAAAAACTTTAGGTAAAATTAATTTTAAATTAAATTAATCTTAACCAACAGAGTCTTGCTCTCATAGATCTTTTGATCTTAAAAAATCCCCTTTGGGGTTTCATAAACAGAGCTTTGCTCTCAAGAATTTGTTTAAGGGTTTCTTAGCCCATGAACAGAGCTTTGCTCATATTGATAGAATATAGATCTTTGATCTTCTGATGATGAACTCTTAAGAGTTTTTTATATGGATCTTTAAGATCCCAGAACTTCAATTTTTTAGGAATTAATTAATTTTTTTTCTTTGATGAATTTTTTATCATTATTACAGAGCTAGGCTCTTTTTTAAAGAATCTTATTCCCCTGAGACCAGAGTTTGACAAGTGTCACTCTGTGACAGAGCTTTGCTCTGAAAGAGGAGATTTTCTCCTTGTCTCTAGGGATTTTTTTTTATTAATGGGAATATTCTCTTGGGGATTAACTGACAATCTCATCCAATGATGGGGTTGTCTTATTAACTGACGTATTGTCATCCAGATTTTGTGGGTCTCCCTTTGGCCTCCTACCCACTGCACTGCTGTGTGGTGTAATTAATTTTAATTAATCTTTAATTAATTTAATTAATTAATTAAATTTTTTCAAACACAAAGCGTTGGAATTACAACACTAACGGCTAATTTTGTTCCCTTGCAGTGACTATGTCTTTCGATACTTCATTCCCGTTCGCTCGTTCGGAGGAAGGGTTTCCTGAAGCGCCCTTGGACCGCGAATTTCTAGCTATGATCAGGGACCACGACCCGGAACATAAGAGTCTCCACCTTTGGGGGTTGTGGTACAATCAGATTATCATGGGTCGACGAAGCTTCACGTGCGCAGTGCCGTCAGAACCCATTACGGCGATTCATTATGCCAGCCCACCCCCGGTGCAGTATGCCGTAGAGATGGTTGATTAGACCTCGAAGGGCTTTCTTCATCCTGCCATAGATGCAATTCCGGTTCAGCGTCCTATGGTTTTCGATATCCTGGGACGCCGTATGTGTCAAGGCGAGGCGCGACCTTGGGGGCAATCATATAACATAGGTCTGATCCCCCGCCACCCGATCAGCTATCTGCCGTGGGCTCGGTATATCCTGTCGGCGAAGAAGTCGCAGTTGATAAGGTTAGGGTTGTACACTTCGGTTTACGTCTCCCTCTTCCAGTATCCCACGCTACCCACTTGGTGGTTCAAGGCTTTCTTGGAGCAGTGGAACATTCCTACTCACACTTTCCTCGCAATGGACCGGGAAGTGTCAATTTCTCTGGAGGAATTCACAGAGGTCTCCGGTTTACCGGTTATAGGGGAGCACTATAAGGAGTTGCTTCCGACAGATGAGTATGTCTTCGATGCTAAGCCGGCGGTAAGGGGCCTCACTCCGGAGAATGCTGTTCAACACCAATTCCCAAGTTTGATGAAAGTGTTGAACATCTATTAGGCCCTTTTCATCGAACGTGGGAGTCGCGGAGTTAGCTTTGAGGATTTCATCGCTCGGTTCCTTCACCCAAGCGTCCTCTCGGCGGAAGCTGCCAAGTTTACTACCGTTGATGACCCTTTCGGTCTAGGTTTGGATAACCTACCGGCGAAGGAAATAGACCAAAAGGGTTTTTTCCTTCCTAACTCCCCGACTGTGTCTTTTGCGGAAGTTGCGGCCCCCGGGATGGACGAGGAGGCCTTCTTCTTAGGATTTCTTGGGCTATGACTGAGTTGGTTTGCACTCCCGATGCATTCTCGCCATATGCGGCCCTCTGTCTTTTACCCAGCTTACCGGATGACCATCGGGGTAAAAGTGGCCGTTGGGATCGCCAGCTTGGCACACTTGTATCACGGCCTCAGTCGAGCGGTGGATGCTAATGAGCATGGGGTGCTGCACGTGATCTTCCCGATGCACTATTTCGTATCATGGCTCGAGCTACACACATCGGGTGTCTTCGGCATGCACAAAAGGCCTTCGTTCTATGACAGGTGCAGCTTCTCTCGCATCATACAGTTGATTGGCGCATCAATTTTGACTCCATCGCCACGGAATGCCAGGGGTTTACTCCTTCGCCCCCACACCGTTGGAGACGGGATGTCTTTCATCGACAAGGTGTTGACTATTTGAAAGGCGTCTACCACTGCAGTGCGGCCATTGCAAGACACTTTCGAAGATGGAGCCTCGGTTTTGACGGCCCGGGAGACCCTCCACTTATATTCTATCAGACCGGGCTTCCAGGTGTTCAGGCAGAACGGCGCGGCGATTTTCATGAGATACAACCCGCATCGTTTCGCCCATCAACTGAGCTACAATCAAGGGGTACCACTGGAGGCTTTCCTATCGGAGCCTGCTGCTACCGAAGAAGGGATGGAGAGCGCGCTGCATCACTTCATGTGTCTGAATACGGGTTCCCACTTTTTTATCAGTGAGCCGGCTTGCGCCCCACGACTCCTCAAGGTATATACAGAATGGTACAGTCATTCGACGGGAGCCGTCATAAAGGAGAAAAAGCGATTGCTGGTCGACCGTAAGGGTGTGCCTCCAGGTAGCGACCACAACGCTCCTTTAGTGCCAAGGACCCCGGTAGTTTCTCCTCTAAAAGATGCTAGAGCCAGACCACCGCGTGCGCAGAGTCCTCCACGCGGATTGCCGCTTCCCGATATTGCGGATGCACCACCAGCGTCCTGTGCTCCAGTGGAGACAGTGGTTGTTGCCTCGCCAGAGTCTGGTGTGGGTGCGGACATCGGGACCCGCCGCCCCAAGGTGCCTGCAAAGCGCAAGTCGATCCCGGGTGCACCTAGGGTTGGTGGGCAGAAGAAGAAAAAGAAGTCGCTCTTCGCCGCTGACGTCGCGTTCGGTCAGGAACCCCACACTCCTTATGGTGAGGGCCTGAGTGAATATGGGACTAACAGGGGATTAGTCATGCCGCCGGATGACACGGACTTGGAGGCCGCCCTCGTAGCTTCGGAGCGGTTGGCGAGGCGCGACGCGTGGCTGGCTAAGCTTGCGGAATCAGGTAATCACTAGTCGCATTTTTTATTGCATCATATCTTTATTATTGCCTTTGACTAACGTTTTTCCTTCTTGTCTTCCAACAGGCATCACCACTGAAGAAGCCATTGCCGCTTCCCTCAAGACTTTCCAAAAGGAGAAACGCCTTAGAGCGTCCTTAGGCCTTAGTAAGTTTCGATTCATCAAGTTTTCATTTTCCTTGTGTTATGGTTGATCTAACCTCTCCCTTTTTATCGCAGGAACCTCAATGCCGATCCCGCCAGGTGATGCGGAGACTCTTCCCGGGCCAGTCGCCGATGTTTCTACCTCCTTGGGACTACCACGAGAAGCCCGACTTGAAGAGCCGATGAGAGATGCCTTAAGAGCTCTGGAGGCAACTCTAAACGAGGACGATGGCACCTTAATTAAGGAAGCGTCGAGGAGGTCTATCGCGACGGCCCGGGAGGAGAGGAAGCGGTTGAGGCACAAAGCGAAGGCACGCAGGGCTGCCTTGGCCATTGGAGCGGGCCCGAGCACCGTCCCTCGTGCCGATACTCCGTCGGAAGAGCCCCCGGTCGCCTTGTCTATAGCTCATAGACAGGCGGTGCGCGCCTATAGGGAGGCTAACGATAAGTCCACCTTAGGTAATATTTCTTTCAGAATTTTGTTGTAAGAATTATAAAACTGTTGGTTCTTATATATTCTATCCTACAGGGCCAAGTCCAACCGAGGGGGAGGCGGAGACCGTCGAACCTGAGGGGCTAGAGGGAGAGGTATTGGTCGAAGCCGAGCCGATGGCGGATGACACAATCGGGATTGATGGGCCCGAGCCAGTGGCTGACGAAATGGTCACGTTCACTATGCCTGAGCAAGTGGTTGATGCCGAGCCCGAGGTAAGCAGCGGACGGAGCGCCTGAGACCGACGACCTCGTGGCGACGGTGGACGAGACAACCATGACTGCTGAGCCCAAGGGAGTAGCGGGTGAGGTGGACATGATTTCTGAGGACGAGCCGACCGCTCTTTCTCAGGAGTCTGGCAATGCTCCGGTCATAGCTCTCCCCGCCTATGGCCCTTCGCCGTCTCCTGGCCTCGCGAGCACGACGACGGCCCCCGTGGAGTCTAGGGATGAGGCCACGGGTGGTGGACTTATGTCGATGGAGGAGGGAGACGCCTCCGTCTCGGCTGGAGGCTCATCAGGTAAATTTCGGATTACCGTCCCCCCTTTTTTATCTTGCAATGTTTCCTGACAGGTTTACCCTTGTTTTTTTAACGCAGGTGCGGCCAGTGCCGATGCTCCATTGCTTGAGGGAGCGCCGTCAACTACTTCTTTGGCGGTGGTCACCTCTCAGCCCTCTCTCGTACCATCGAAGATGTTGGAAGGTATGGGTCTGCAACTTATTAGTCTTATTTTTCAGACGCATAATTTATGTGCTAAAGTTGTACCGTTGTGTCTTTTCAGGGGTGCTTTTTGATCATCTTTATCAAGTGTTGCTCCCACACTTCTCCTTCCCATCTGAATTCGCTTCTCCCTCTGGTGGCGCTGGTGAGTATAGTTTCCAACTGATATCTTTCTTTTTCAGTGATGGAATTATTTCTAACTTTTTCTCGTCCTGACCGCAGTGTTACAAATCGAAGGAGGAGACGAAAGATCGGTCGCGCCACCGGCCCTTCCGGCCTCGCCACCTGTTGCAGCTGGTATAACAAACTATCGCATTGATAACTCTCCCTTTTTTGTATTTCTTGAACTATTATCTAATCATATCTTGTTTTTTTTAGCTTTCGTTCCGGTCTCGGCGCCCTTCGAGCCTCGTGTCATAATGCCGGCGGGCCCTTTCCTGAGACGTCCGTCCTCGAAAGGTGCCGCGAATAGTATGCGCATGTTGAGCGACTACATCGAGGAACTCGACATCGAGACTCCTACATCTGCTGCAGACTTCGCTACGGCGGTTAACCCGATGCTGGCGATACTCGTAAATTTCCATGACGAGGGCATCGTTGCGTCTTGGGTTAACCACTGCAGAGAGATTGAGGCTCGCCTGCATCAGCTGGAGTCGATGCGTCCTGCCCATGAGGTTTTGGCTGTGAGCACTCAACGGGCAGCATGGCTCTAGCAAAGCACTTCTCATTTCCGCCATTTGGAACAAGAAGCAGCTTTAAGTCTGAAGGAGTGTCAGGAGTCTTCAAGCGAAACTGCTCGCCTACGTGCCGAAGTTGAGGCAAACGCTGCCAAGGTGAAGGCTATCTTTGAGGGCCTCTTGGAACGCATCTCTCATGGGCTAAACTTGAAGCAAAAGCTTGATGTCGCCGAGCGTGACACCCCAAGCCGCGAAGCTGCTCATCAGGCCGTTGGGGAGCAACTTGCATCTCTCTTGCAGCAGCGGGCTCAAGTGGAGGCAGAACTGGCGGTGGTGGCCGATCAGGAGAAAGCGTGGAAGGAGGTGCACGAACAATTGCTAGAGCTATGCAAGACGCTTCCTTCCCAGTAGTTCTCCTTGTATCCATATACTTGTAAAAAAAATTCTTTTTTGAATAAGATGTATCCATTCTTTATTCTTTTGTACGCTTCACCTTGTACTTGATTAAATTAAAAAAAAATTCACATTTTTCTTTGTAATGTCTTGTACTATTTCTTTGCTTTCTCTTTTCTCTTATTATCAGCATGTTGTCTTGATAAACACAATTGACAGATAATAGAGTAAGCATCTAGATTTCTCCAAGAGATAGCGATGGCTTAGGTCGCAGGTTCGGATCTGCTGCCTAAGACTTTTCAACTCTATGAGCCGTGAGGGTCTCATAGAGACTTTTCTCCCTACGGGTCGAGAGGATCTCGTAGATGGATTTTCTCCTTAGGAATCGTGAGGATTCCTAAGTGTATTTTCTCTTATAAGTCGTAAGGATCTTATAAGATAATTTTCTCCCTTACAAGTCGAGAGGACTCGTAAGTGGTTGGTGAGTTAACTTGTTTCCGAGTCCAAGTATTACTCCGACGGGGAGGTCGTTGGCTGACTTGTTTCCGGGTCGGAGCATTGTTCCGACGAGGAGGTCATTGGCTGATTTATTTCCGCGACGGAGGTCATTGGCTGAGTTGTTTCCGAGACGGAGGTCGTTGGTTGACTTGTTTCCGCGACGGAGGTCGTTGGGTGACTTGTTTCCGCGACGGAGGTCGTTGGGTGACTTGTTTCCGCGACGGAGGTCATGGACTGACTTGTTTCCGTGACGGAGGTGGTTGGCTGATTTATTTCCGAGACGGAGGTCCTTGGCTGACTTGTTTCCGGGACGGAGGTCGTTGGCTGACTTATTTCCGAGACGAAGGTCCTTGGCTGACTTGTTTCCGAGACGGAGGTCGTTGGCTGACTTGTTTCCGAGACGGAGGTCGTTGGCTGACTTGTTTCCGGGACGGAGGTCGTTGGCTGACTTGTTTCCGGGACGGAGGTCGTTGGCTGACTTGTTTCCGGGACGGAGGTCGTTGGCTGATTTGTTTCCGGGACGGAGGTCGTTGGCTGATTTGTTTCCGGGACGGAGGTCATTGGTTGACTTGTTTCCGCGACGGAGGTCATTGGTTGACTTGTTTCCGGGACGGAGGTCGTTGGTTGACTTTTTTCCGCGACGGAGGTCATTGGTTGACTTGTTTCCGGGACGGAGGTCATTAGCTGACTTGTTTCCGGGATGGAGGTCATTGGCTGACTTGTTTCCGGGACGGAGGTCATTGGCTGACTTGTTTCCGCGACGGAGGTCGTTGGTTGACTTGTTTCCGGGACGGAGGTCGTTGGCTGACTTGTTTCCGCGACGGAGGTCGTTGGCTGACTTGTTTCCGGGACGGAGGTCGTTGGCTGACTTATTTCCGAGACGGAGGTCCTTGGCTGACTTGTTTCCGAAACGGAGTTCGTTGGCGGACTTGTTTCCGGGACGGAGGTCATTGGTTGACTTGTTTCCGAGATGGAGTTCATTGGTTGACTTGTTTCCGGGAAGGAGGTCGTTGGCTGACTTGTTTCCGGGACGGAGGTCATTGGTTGACTTGTTTCCGAGATGGAGGTCATTGGTTGACTTGTTTCCGGGACGGAGGTCGTTGGTTGACTTGTTTCCGTGACGGAGGTCATTGGTTGACTCTAGGTTGTCTATGAACCGTAGAGTCTTGGAACCGGGGACTTTGCCGTGGCTCCGATTGGTGATGTCACGTTCATGTCATGCCGGAATGAGGAGGAACTCCGTTGTTCGTCTCCAGGCTGTAGATGTGGTCGTCGAGATCTGACTTCCCTTTGACGCAGCCTGGTGGGGAAATGTAGTCCCCTTTTTGTTTGTGCCCTTGGATTGTATACAGGGATCGATGTGATCTCAACTGTAGGGCAAAAGTTTCATTCATTTTTATTGTTTTATTTCCGCGATGCTCTATCATTTCAGCTTTTATATCGCGAAGGTCGCGATTGCCCAATCATTTCGGCTATTTTTCGCGGTGCCCAATCATTTCGGCTATTTATTTTATTTTACTCGCTGCTTTTTATTGTGAGTTGCCCAATCATTTCGGCTATTTTGTATGCATACGTTTTCTTTACTTGCTGCTTTTTATTGCAAGCTGCCCCATCATTTCGGCTATTTCGTATGCATGTGCGGCCTACCGGCTTTTCGCCGTAAACCTGAAATTAGACACCGATTTCGGCATCAGCATCGCTACAACTGGGATGTTGCCAGGAGCGAATCATCATTTGCCTATGTCGACGTCGAACAAAGGTGGCTTAGCGAACAGGGCTAAGGTCCTGTCGACTAAGGCTTTTAACTTCATGAGCTGTAAGGGTCTCACAAAGGTATTTCTCCCTACAAGTCGTGAGGATCTTGTAGTTGTATTTTCTCCTTAGGAATCGTGAGGATTCCTAAGTGTATGTTCGTATGTAAGTCGTAAGGATCCTACATGAGGGTTTTCTCCTTGTAAATCGAGAGGATCTACAAGGGTTGTTCATCATGCGTACATATTCCCAATCACAGATGAAACTTGGTTAGGGAAATGTTTATTCGCGCCCGTGGATTGTATACAAGGGTCAGTATTGAAGCACTTGTAGGGCAAAATCGAAGGTTGTGGGGGTTGCTTTAAGCACAGGTTTAGGTCTCTGTAACTTAAGATTTTCAAATCTTATGAGCCGTGAGGGTCCCATAAGAGAGTTCTCCTTACGAGTCTTGAGGATCTCGCAAGTGTATTTTCTCCTTAGGAATCGTGAGGATCCCTAAGTGTGTTGCTCCTTTGTGAGTCGTAAGGATCTCACGCGGGTGGTTTCTCCTTACAAGGTCGAGAGGGCCTTGTAAGTGTCCTTTAACGAGATTGCGCCCTTTCGGGTTTTCACAAACACTAGCCGGTAGTCCTGCTGTTTTTACTCACGGAGCCCTTTCGGGTTTTCATCCGTGCCCATTTTGCTTATGGACATACCGTTTTTTTTTATTCTTTTTATTTTTATATGTTTTTTCTTACGAAGTCGCGCCCTTTCGGGTTTTCACGAACACTCGCCGGTAGCCCTGCTGTTTTTACTCACGGAGCCCTTTCGGTTTTTCATCCGTGCCCATTTTGCTTATGGACATACCGTTTATTATATTTTTTTTCTTTTATATATATATATATATATATATATATTTTATTCATCTCGTCAGCCTAAAGATGCTGCGGTAATAGTTTAAAGACGTTTCGGTCCTTCATTAGTTTAAAGACGTTTCGGTCCGCCATTAGTTTAAGGACGTTTCGGTCCACCATTAGTTTAAGGACGTTTCGGTCCGTCCGGGAGAAGGATGGCTACTGCTTATAAAGTTTGGGCTTAGGAAGATAGCGAGCGGACATAGTCGTCGTCGTCTATCATTGACCTAGGCGGTAACTCGCTAAGCGTAGTATTTCTTTAGGAATCGACCATTTATTGGCCTGTAAGGCCTTTCACCGTGCATATCCATGAGTAGATAGGCTCCACCCAGGTAGACCTTGTCTATGATGTACGGGCCTTCATAGTTTGGCTCGAACTTTCCCCGCTTGGCGCGATTGGGGATCATAGGTCTTTTGACCACTAGCACGAGTTCGCCTTGGCGGAATGTCCTCGGCCGGGTCATTCTTTCATATGAGCGCGTCATCTTTGCTTTGTAAGCCTCCAGATTTTGTTGCGCTATGAGCCGGGTTTCATCAAGGGCATCGAGCTCCTCAAGCCGAAGGTGAGCATTTTCTTCGTCCGTCAGCTTGTAGTGGACCGCTACTCGGAGAGAGGGTAAGTCTATCTCGAGGGGGAGTACTGCTTCTGTACCGAATACCAATGCATATGGCGTTGTGTTCGTGGCTGTCTTGAACGTAGTTCGATACGCCCAGAGAGCTTCTTGCAGTCTTTCGTGCCAGTCCTTCTTATTTCGGGACACCGTCTTCTTCATGATCTTTGTCAAGGTTTTGTTGAAGGCCTCGGCTAGACCATTAGCTCGCGGATTATAAACCGAGGAATATCTCCAGTTTATATTGTGTTGTTGCGCGAAGCAACTGATCTTGTGGCTTCTATAAGCTGTCCCGTTATCAGAGATGATCCGTCGCGGAATTCCAAACCGATATATGACGTGCGTCTTGATGAAATGGAGGATATTCTCCGTCTTCACTTCTCTCAGCGGTACTGCCTCTGCCCATTTGGAGAAGTAGTCAGTCGTCGCCAGGATGAAACGATGTCCTCTAGATGATGCTGGTTCGATGGGGCCGACTATGTCAGTTCCCCACATTTCGAATGGCCAGCTAGCCACCGTTGGATGGAGTGGATTTGGATGTTGGTGGATGAAGTCCCCATGAATTTAGCATGAGTGGCACTGCTTCGCATACTCAAGGCAGTCTTGAATCATCGTGGGCCAGTAGTAGCCCATTCGTTTGATCTTCAACTTCATCTTTGGGCCCGCTTGGTGAGAACCGCAGAGTCCGTCATGAACTTCCTGAACGACTCTTTTCGCTTCGTCAGGTCCCAGAAATCTCAACCACAGAGAATTAAATGATCTCTTGTACAGAGTATCATTGACGAAGGCGAAAGACATAGCTCGTTTCATAAGCTGATGTCTTGAGGACGCATCTTCGGGCGTTCGACGGTATTTGAAGTAGTCTATAAAGACTTCTCTCCAATCCTCGGTATTTTCCCGGTCTCTTATTTGCATGGCCATTTGCTCGGTCGCTCCTTTCTCTTCGGGTGATTCCGGAGATATTTCTGCTGGGGCGAGCACCTGACGGCTTTGTACCACAATTCTTACGTCATCGAGGTTCTCATCGACCAGTTCCTTGGTGAGCTTGGCCAACGCGTCTGCTTTGCTGTTTTCCGCGCGCGGTATGTTCTCCAAAGTATAGGAGGGAATTCGGGTCAACAGTTGCTGCACCTTCTCGCCGTACTTCACCAACTCTGGTTTTCACGTTTGGTAGTCGCCGTTTACTTGACTAACGACCAGCTGGGAATCTCCGTATATGAGGAGGTTTTCAATTCCCATGTCGATGGCGATCTCGAGGCCGGCTATCAAAGCTTCATATTCGGCTTCATTGTTTGTCCTCGGCTCTATTAGGGAGAAAGCAAAACGCATTATCCCTTCTTGCGGAGTTACAAAGATAAGTCCTACCCCCGATTTGATTATGGGGGTACTTTGTTTGCGCTTCTTCATGGAAGATGCTCCATCGAAATAAAGCTCCCATCGAGTATCACCACCGTCGATCGCATCAAACGCGTGTTCGTCTGGAAGATCGCAATTCAAAGGAGAATCGGCGGGTATCGGATGTTCAGCGAGGAAGTCGGCGATGGCCTGGCCTTTCACTGCCTTGAGAGGTTGATACGTTATCGAGAACTCCATCAAGAGCAGGGCCCATTTAGCGAGTCGTCCTGTCAATATGGCCTTCGACATCAAATATTTAAGGGGGTCCCCCTTCGATATGAGACGGACTTCATGCGCCAACGCATAGTGCCTGAGCTTTGTTTTCGCGAAGATCAACGCCAGGCAGTGTTTCTCAATAGGGGAGTAGTTGCTTTCTGCCCCCAGTAGAACTCGACTTAAGTAGTAGAGTGTTCTTTCTTTCCCTTGGTCGTTCTTTTGCGCCCATAATGCGCCTAAGGAACCTTCGAGGGCGGTTGTATAAAGAATGAGGGGCTTTCCCTTGACCGGAGCAGCCAATACTGGCGGGTTCTGCAAGTATTGCTTGATTTCGTCTAGCGCGCTTTGGCATTTTTGATCCCAGATGAACGGGGCTCCCTTCTTCATCAAGTGGCTGTAAGGACGACACTTGCCTGAAAGGTTGGCTATAAATCGCCGTATATACGCGAGCTTCCCTTGGAGAGACCGCAGCTGTTTGAGAGTCTTTGGGGGAGGCATTTCCATGATCACCTTGATCTTCGACGGATCTATCTCAATACCTCAGTGTCGGATGATGAATCCCAGGAATTTGCCCGAGGAAACTCCGAATGCACACTTGAGAGGGTTCATCTTCAAGTTGTATTGTCGAAGGCGCTGAAATACGGTCTTCAGATGCTCGAGATGTTCCTCGTATGATTTGCTTTTAACCACGAGATCGTCGATATAGCATTCAACGATTTCGTGTATAAAGTGATCGAAGATCTTCGTCATGGCCCCCTGATAGGTAGCACCGTCATTCTTTAAACCGAAGGGCATCACCTTGTAGCAGAATATACCCAAAGGAGTCCTGAAGGCGGTGTGCTTCTGGTCTTCGGGATGCATCTTTATCTGATTATACCCTGACGAGCCGTCCATGAAGGAGAATACCTCATAAGTGGACGTATTGTCTATCATCAGTTCAGTGACGGGCACTGCGAAATCGTCCTTCGGGCAGGCCTTATTGAGATCCCGAAAGTCCACGCATATGCGCACTGTCCTATTTTTCTTCATCACCGGGACGATGTTGGCGATCCACTCGGGATATTGAACCTCCTCGATAAAGCCGGAGTCGATCAGCTTCTTGACCTCGGCGTTGATACTCATCTCAAGCTTGAGCCGCATTCTTCTTGGTGCCTGCTTGACTGGCTTGACATCCGGGGATATCGCCAATTTATGCACAGCAATTTATGGATTTAGTCCCGGCATTTCGGAATAGTTCCATGCGAAGCAATCTCTTTGCTGTACAAGCAAGTCCTTTAACGCAGCCACCCTTTCTTCGGATAGCAGCTCGCTGACGAATATCGGTCGCGGGTCATTTGCCGTCCCCAACTCAATTTTCTTGAGGTTATCCGCAGTGGTATTGATTCCATCTTCCAGCTCTTTTGGCGCTGGTGGGAATTCTGAGATCACCTCATCGTTGCTGTTTTCGAAGCACCAGGGAAGGTCATCCATGTTCTCGGGCTCTTTTTTTGATATTGTTATCATGTGACAAGTACGAATTCGCTTCCAATCCCAATGTGGAACTGGTTCTTCTTTCGTGGGCTTGGGTTCGTGCTTCTGTGGCGGCGCTACCCTCCACTTGTCAGAAAGAGCGAATTTGCCAAGCTGATACTGCTCTTCAACCCAATTCTTGAAGGTGAAGCAGTCTTCAAGAGGATGCCTTACCACTCGGTGATAAAAGCAATAGTCTGGGTGTGAGACTTCGCTTGCTTGTTCGGGGTGTTTAGACTCCGGCAGCGTAAGCATCTGATGTTTTAGAGCGAGGTCAAGTATTTTCTTCGTCTTGTCTCGAGGAAAAGAGTACGCTCGACCCATTTTTCTTATGAGGGATAGATCGGAACCGCTCGATTTTCGCTTGCGTGGCCTGTTAGCCCCGCTTTGTTGCTTTTGAACGCCTTTTTCGCGTTTCGACTTGTTTCTGCCTCTGCGTCGAGCCTTTTTTATAACAGGTTGACATGGAGCAGCATCTTCATCCTTCACAGCCTGTTGGAGGAGGCGTTGCGTTTTGGCTTTCTCGTAGATGGCCATTTCGCGGTTATGATCGTCTCGGACTTTTTGACCAGCTTCCCTTATAAGCTTGTCCATTTGTTCTTCGAACGACGGACTGGACACTTTTGTATCTGGAACTTTTACTGGTTCAGGCTCAGCGTCTTCCCATTGAGCATCCGCTTCTTCATCAAAGTCATGCACGACGTAGCAACCGTGGAGTAGCTCTCGTTTCTTGGACCGAATGTATCCAAGCCCGATTGTTTCCATTCTCCCATTAGGCAACTTGCGCTGAGTCCCGGGAACGTTCCAGACTCTGTCATAGAATTTAGCTTTTCGAGCGGTCTGTTTGAAGGATATCCCATGGCGCTTCAACAGCCTTTTCAAGCCTTCTGTATAATATCTGGGAAGACGGATGGGCTGAAGCCTGTCAAGCGTAGGATCCGCTCCGTGCCAGAGTTCTTTCTCCACTTTGGTTTCCCCAGAGCGGTAGAATAGAATTGCCTTTTCACCTCTTCGCCTGGGAGGGACGTAGAATGTCCGCAACTCCTCTACACTGTAGGTATCAAGTGCATCCAGTTCTTTATGGTGTTTAGGTGGAACCATGGCGATTTGTAGACTTTGCTTTTCGTCAGCGGACGTTTGTATTGAAGGTCGAGCAGAGAATACAGCATGGACCTCGTCTTTCGAGTCGCTACCAAAGATCAACGTAGGAGCGGATGGTCCCGGCTTGTTGTATTGGGGCGGACCCGAATAAACTATCTCCTCTCCCCCCTCGGTATCACTGCCGAAGACAGGGATGGTGGCGTTGGCTTTTTTCTCCGGCTTGTGACACCTCTCCGTGTCTTCCAAATCCGGTAAGAAGTATTTGGCATCTTCATATTTGCGGACCTCGTTCACAGAGAACGGATTCAGTTCTCCCGTCACGGTATACTCGAGACCATCCTTAAAATACTTCATACACTGATGTTGTGTAGAAGGGATGATATTGTACTCATGTAACCATGGTCGGCCGAGCAGAGCATTGTAGCATGTCTTGGCGTCTATGACGTGGAACTTAATATCCGTGACGAGTAGCCCAAAGCGTAGCGTCAGTATCACAGACCCAAGAGTTCTTGATGACTGGGAGTCGAACCCGGAGATAGTAATCTTATCCCGAGCAAGGTGCTGGACACTCATGCAGATTTCTTTTAACACCCGCACATTGAGGAGGTTAACGGAGGATCCATTGTCGATCAGGATTTTGCCTATCTTTATATCGTGGCAGTATCCTGAGACATAAAGGGGGCGATTGTGTTCGCACGTCCCAAGGAGAAGGTCTTCATCACCAAAAGCGACATCGGCCGTGTGCACTTCCTCTAATTCATCCTTCATCTTTTCCTCGGCTAGGAAGGCTTGGAATTGCTCCGGATCCTGTAGTGCCTTGATTAACGAATCTCTCGCCTCCTTTGATAGCAAAAGGGCGTCAAGAATGCTGATCTGCGAGGGTAGTTTCCTTAGATGCGCTAAGACGTTGTAATCCACCTTATTTCTCTTCGGCAGGTCCTTGGCACTTAGCTCCTCCACAACTTGGTCATCTAAGATGATATCTTCAGAGACCTTTTCTTTCCCTTTATCTTTTTTATTTAAGGTTCCGAGATTCTTTTCGGGAAGCGTCCGATTACGCAGCCTGATATTTTCACAGACCTTCTGCTCTTCTTCTTTTCCCGAGGTGGACTTTTTAAAGAGGGGGTTAAGAGCCAGCTCCTCATCGGAATCGCTCCCGAATGTAAGCACCTGTGATCCCCCGGCATTAACCACGCGACAATCACCGGTAGCTCTGTTAAGCCCTTCGGTCATACTTTTCCGCTCCCGACGAGTTTTGCGCTTCTCCCGCTTAAAATGTTGTCGGTGAGCAACATATCATTGCCACCATCTATCGAAAGCTTTGCACTCTTCGGTGGGGTGCGAAATCTTCCGATGATATAATAAATAGGAGGGGTGCATTTCCACTTCACCAGTAATGTTTCCTTCGGAGGACGGTAGCTTCATGCCCATTGATATGGCCTTATCAAACATTTTCCTCATCTTGAATTTGCTTTTGTCCGTAGAGGATGCACTTTGCTCGAGCGGAAGTGTTTCAGCTCTTTCGTCAAGTCGCTGGCGCTTGGCCCTTTCAAATATAGCCGTCTCGCGTTCCCGATCAGCTTCACTATTCAACAAAGCTTCGTTGAGGAATGCGTCAATTACTTCTTCTGATGGCCCCAGAATTTTTGGTTCAGGATCTGGCCCCAGCTTTTCAGTGCAAGGAGTCTCTTCATCGTCCGTCAACGAATGGGAGATCATATGGCTGCTCGCCACGTATTCCTCAAACTCATCCGACGAACTTTCTCCATCATCTTCCTTTTGAAAGACGTGGTTGAGAAACTCTTGGAGTGTAAAGGGAGTCCGTGCTTTCTGGTTATATTCCTCCAGCGCATCAATTTGTTTTTGTAAGTCTGCGCGCTTGTCACCAGGATTCACAGGATTCATGGATTTCTTCTTCTTCTTCTTCGAAGATTTTGACGGCTGGTTGCGAGTGCTTGGGCCACTACCATTGGTCTTTGGATTTGGACGTGGCTTCAACATCCCCTCAATGACCTGCGGTTCCAACGGGTTCTTCCACTTGATCGCTGGGTATGCCTGAAGATTGTTCAGCATTCTCTTTGTCTTAGCTGACAGCACAACCTCCCATGGGGCTTCTTCGATGAGAGAGCACGTTGCCCCCGGCATATTCATCCTTTTAGAGGCGTGAGGTTGCGGCGGATTCACCTTCCATCTGTCGGATAGCGCGAATTTTCCCTGTTGGTACTGGTCTTCAAGCCAATTTTTGAAGACGTAGCAATCTTCGATCGGATGACCCAGTACTCGGTGATAGGGACAGTAGTTAGGCTCATTGACATCATTTGGTTGCGACGGACGTTTTGGCTCCGGCAGATTTATGAGTCGGTTGCGCAACGCCAGCTCGAATAATCTCCTCGTTTTATCTCGGGGAAACGAGTAAGGACATCCTAGTCTCTCCTCAAGGGGTACCTGTGGACGCATATTATTCTGACGAACAACCGGTTTCGAGTTGCTCGGCTGTTGTTGAGCATTAGCGACAACGATCGCTTTTCCCTTCCCCTTGTCATTTCGGGAGTCTGGCTTTAGAAGAGGAGGTTTATGGCCCATCTGATCCATTTGCGCTAGCTTGTCAATCAAGGCCTGAAAGGTAGTCGGCTTGAAGAACATCATAAATTGCGAGATGGTTGCTTGTGGATCAAGGGTTCCCACAAACATACCCACTGCAGGAGCTTCTTCAATGTGTTGCTCGCACTTTGACCATAAGTTTCGCCACCGTATAGCATATTGGACCCATGTCTCGCCTGGCTTCACCCTGGCGTTAATCAGTGCCGTCATCGGGGTGCGTTCACTAGCGCTTGCAAACCGCTGGGTAAACAGCAGCTCCATCTCCGCGAAGGTCTTGATAGAGTCTTTCGGGAGCTCAGAATACCACTCGAACGCCGTATCTGACAAGCTGCCGACGAACTGGAGAAGCAATAGTTTGTCATCACCGCCGGTGTTGCCACAGAGTGTCCTGAACTGGGCAACATGCTGGTGGGGATTGCCCATCCCCTTATAGAAATGGAACTTGGGAATTGTGTAGCCCAGCGGGTACTTGATCTGGTCGTACCAGCTCGGATATGGTCGCCCTGTTTTTACGACCTGGCCGGCTGCTTCATTCGCATGATGAACCCGTATTTGTTGGGCTATGTACTCGTCCAAGTCAGCTTTGGAGATTGTCTCCTCCTTAGCTGTTGACAGAGCTGGTAGAGGATTCGACGTTTCTCCCCTATCGTTTTCAAGGACGATCGGAGGATCTTCGACCGGAGGATCTTTCTGAATCATCATCCTCACCATGTCTTGGAACAGGAGGCCCATACGCTTTATGTTGGCTGCTTGTTCAGCAGCCTCTTTATCCTTCTTCTCCAATATTTGACGAAAGAATTCGGCGTCAGTTTCTTGCTCCTGGGGTTCATCCGAAGGCGTTTCAGGGTTTTCTTTGGGCCCAGTAAGTGCGGCCATCGCGCTCATCATCTCTTGGAGCTTCTGCTGCTGCTCCTGTGCTTTGGTCACCGATCGCTTGAGCGGTCTATGACCTGTGGATATGCGACTGTCCTCTTTACCAGACGCCATGTAGACGGTGTGAACTGCGATGCCCCCGGACTTAGGGCGTTTGGGTTCACCACCTTTGATATTTGCCATCGGCGTGAGGACTTTCTCCGGCCTTCTTCTCTTATGGGCCGTCGAAGTTGAAGGAGCCGTTACTTTAGGCACCCAAGTGGTCGTCACCTTCCGTTGCTTGATCGGGGAATTTTCTTCTTACCGACCTTTCGACTTCTTCTGTTGGCGAGAGAAATTAGGATCAATCACAGATTCTCGGACTCATCGCCATGTCTTGTAAATCCTGGAGGACAACGATTGAGGAGGCTGCTTCGGATTTTCTGCTTCCACGGCGGTCTCTACCGGTGGAGGAGATCTTTTGAGCACCGCAGTTGACGAGTTTCTGCGTACCCTGTTCCTCAGCTCAAAGCTGTTCCCAGTTGGAACAACAGCATTAACTTCCACCGTTGGAGTTGGTGGAGTTATCCCAGAGGGGGAGTTGCCCACAGTCTTCCTTATCCGGCGCCAGTGGCGTCGTCGGGAGTGACGAGCTGTCGGTATTGGTTCAGTGACAGAGATGGCCTTGTCTTGCCCCCTGTTCAGGTGTGGGGCTGTTGCCGGCGTCAGTCTATTGAAGACTGATGTCTTTTGAGCAGCAGGAGCAGGAGTGGGAGTTGGGACGGTCAATCTTATAAAGACCGATCTCTTAGCAGGAGAAGCCACCTTGACGACTTCAGGAGCAGGTTTGGCTACTCTTTTTGGAATAACCTTTTCTGGGATTGCAAGATTCATTGTGGGCCCGCAGGAGTTTTGGCCTAGTATGGAGAAGACCGAGGCACTGGTGTTGGGCGACCCGTTGAGAGGGGCCGCAGTAACTGTAAGTCGATCGAAGATTGACTTCTTAGGAGCTTCTGGTACGAGCACGGGGGTGCTGAAGCTTGTTGGCGGAAGCATGGTTCCGAAAAAACAGCCCTATGGTGGCTTGAGTAATCTGCTCCACGGGCATCATGAACAAAGAGGCCGCTTGGGGCCCGTAGGTTATGCCCCTAGTTGAGGTAGGACGCGAGTTGCAGCTGCAGTTAGAGCACTTCGAACAGGTGAATGCCATTGCTGTTTTGCTTTCTGCGCCAAGCAAGAGACCAAATCTTAGTAACTTGAAACCTAGGGGAAACCGTTAACAAACCGCGATTTGTTCGCGAATACGACACACGAAGTGTGGAGTGGAAAGAGGAAAAGGTCCCACCGGGCGTGCCAGAATCTGTTCCCCTCCGAACGGCGGCCGAGACGTGAGGACGTCTTGCCTGAAATTCGGGCAGATGCTATTTGGTTTTATCCGTCCACCTCTCCGAAGATGCTAAGTTGATTTATGACACCGTGTATCGGAGGTTTAGACGGATGCGGCCGATGTAGCAGACTTCGTCAGATTCCCCCTCGCTTGAGGGGTTTTTGATTGTGGGGCGCTTTTCCCTGCAGGCGCAAGCCCCTGCAGTTAATTACGCTACCGCATCGCGGTAACAACTTTCTCCTTCTCCAGAATTTCACTTCGTGTCGTGTGTGTTTGTTTTGTTTATGGATGCCCGTGGATTGTATACGGAGACTAAGTGATGCCGTCGCCCGTAGGACGTGGATTAGTCCAAATCCGTATTTACTTAGATTTGAGTTTGGTGTTTTAGTTTAAGGATACGTTAGCCATATTGAGGCTAAGATCAACTTAAACGTTCGTTAAGGATACGTTAGTCTGATTTGAGACTAAGATCAACTTAACGGGATCGTTTGGATCCGTTAAGAGAGCAATTGGCTCTATTGTTTAGTTTAATGACGTTGCGGTCGATAGATAGTTTAAGGACGTTGCGGTCCATATTCCAGTTTAGGGACATGGTGGTCCATATTCAGTTTAAGGATGCTTAAGTTCGTAAGTTTAAGGACCCCACAATCCGTGTTTTAGTTTAAGGACGCATAAGTCCGCGGGTTTAAGGATCCCACAATCCGTCTTTTGGTTTAAGGACGCTTAAGTCCATGAGTTTAAGGACCCCACAGTCCGTGTTGATGTATGGTTGTCGGGACCCGTCACCTCTCTGACGTCGTTGAAGAATTACAACGATAGGAGTCAAAGGACTTCGGAGATGTACCCTCGAACCGGATGTAAATTGATTTAAGAGAGCAGTTGTGCTCAGTAAATTTAATTTGAGGACTTACGGCCATGATTGGGCTAAGTCCAGTTGAAAAATGTTCAACGCTTTTATTTGTTTTTGGCCTATTAGGCTTGTGCTAGGGCTTGGCCCCTTTTTAAATAATGCATAACATTAATCTTGGTCTCTGTTGGACCTTTATTTGGGCTCTGCCCCTTTAAATGATGCACAACATCTATTCTGGTCTGATAGACCCTTGTTTGGGCTTTTGCTCCTAAAAAACATGCATTGCATCTGTTTTTATTTGGGCTATGCCCTTTTGAAAATAATGCATAGTATTTACTAGGCCTGTTAGGCCTTTTTAATTGGGCGCGGCCCTTCTTTTTGATGATGTAGTGCATTTGTCAGGCGCTTTGCGTCGATCACTGAGCGCAAGCGCTTGTGGGGATGACACGTGTCACGCAAGCGTAGTGCGCTGCGCTTGCGCTGCTGACACGTGGCGCGCTCTGGTGAGTTGCGCCAGTTTCAGAGAGCAAGCCTCTTTCTTAAAAGTGCATAGCGCAAGTGATTCAGATGCTGACACGTGGCGCTCTCTGGTGGCTTGCGCCAACCCAGGAGCGCAACAGTGCAGTTTTTGCAAGTGCAAGGCACTATTTCAATAATCTTGAGAATCTTTAAGATTCCAGAACCAATGGTTCATAAAAAAGTGCAAGGCACTGTTTGATTTCTTGATCCAATTTAGATCAAAGAAAACAAGTTTTTTCTTGTTTTTCTTGTTCTCAGAGAACCAATGGTTCATAAAAAAGTGCAAAGAACTTATTATTATTTGAAGATCATTGATCTTGTTCTTAGATCAATGATCTATTAGCAGAAATTCTTCTATTTTGTAAAGGTTTTTACCCTTATCTTGAACTTTCTTCAGAGTTCTCTCTGTTTTGAGGTTCTTAATCACTCACAATGTTGATGATCTTGATGATCATTTGAATTGGGGTCTAGGGGTCTTTATATAGTGCCCATAAATTTGTTAAATTTGTTAAAGAGATCTTTCTCTGAGTGACTTGGGGAATTTTCCCCATCGTCGGATCTTTGATCCAAGGGCTTCTGTTTTACAGAAGGCAATCTTCTTGTTTTAACAAGAACAGAAAAATCTTACTAAAATTTAATTTTGTTTGGCGCAAATGCCCCAGCGCGTGACACGTGTCGCGCAGCGCAGTGCAACTGCGCCTGCGCACCTGCGCCTGCGCAACTGCACTGACACGTGTCGCGCAGCGCGTAGCGCAGCGCAACTGCGCTTGCGCTACTGAAGCGTTGCTTCCTTTAATTTTTGTTTTAAATAGAGCCTTACTCTGATTGGGCGCGCTGCCTTGGGCGCTGCGCTGACGTATCAGTCTTTGACACGTGGCGCGTTGCGCGCAGCGCAAGGAATTTGAAGCGTTGTTTCGAATTTTGAATTTTGAAATTCAAACAGAACTTTGCTCTGATTGGGGGAAACACTAAGTTCTTGTATGAAGGGTTAAACCCCTAAAGAGGCGAAGAAGGGATAAGATAATCTCTGTATTTTCTTCTTACCTAGTTTTTTGTTTAAGAAGGGGATCTTCTTCTTTTAGAGAATTGAATTCTTTTTCTCTTTTTTTCTCTTTCTCTTTTTGAGTAATTTTTTCGTCTCTCCCTTTTTTATAAGGGTTATAAGGAAACAAGTAGCTCTTGGTCAAAAATTTTGGTGGGAACAATGTACGAGAGCCTATTCCTGGAGTCTGGTGGGCACGGAGTTAGCTTTAGAGATTTCATCGCCCGCTTCCTTCGTCCGGAGGCTCTGTCTAAGCAAGCTGTGAAGTTTGCCAAACTCGACGAGCCGTTCGGATTTGGTTTTGAGAAACTGCCGACTGTGGAGGTAGATTTAAAGAAATTCCTTATTCCGAATATCCAGTCGTCCACTTCGCAGAGATTTTCGCTCTGTACATTGACGAGGGGATGTTCTTCATAGGGTTTATCGACTTGTGGCTGAGTTGGTTTGAGCTTCCGATGCACCTCCTCTATATGAGACCATCTGTCATTTATCCAGCTCATTGCATCGTCTCGGGGACGCGCATGGCTATTGGAGTTGCGGGACTGGCTCATTTATATCATGGCCCGAGTCTAGCAGCCGACACCACTTACCCGGGTGTGAAGCCCGTAAATCTCCTATTGCACTACTTTACTTCGTGGATCGAGATGCACGCGTTGGGTGCCTTTTGTGTGCTTAAACGACCCAGATCTTACGAAGGATACAATTTTCCTCGGGTCATGCACCTGGTCGATGCTTATGCTCCAGACCCAACATAGCGGGAAGCTCGGCGATTTCTTCTTCGCCCGCGCATGGTTGGGGATAGCATGAACTTTGTCAATAAAGTCCTGACCATCGGCAAAGAATCTTCCAAAGTGATCCAACCGCTGCACGATGTTTTCAAGGACGGAGCTTCTATGTTGAGGGCCCAGGAGATTATCCATTTGTATTCCGTCGGGCCGGGTTTCCTGGTATTTAGACAGAGCGCCTCGGTCTTATTTATGAGATATAACCCACACCGTTTTGCCCAGCTGTCGGGTTACAACCAAGGCGTTCCCCTCGAGGCGTTCATTGTTGATCCAATTACTACTGAGGAGGTGTTCGCAACGCGATGCATCATTTCATGCGTCTGAATACGGGGTCCTACTTCCTCATCAACGGGCCGAGTTATATTCCAAGGGCCTCGAATGCTTATGTTGCTTTGTACCAACATGCGACGGGAGTTGTCATCAGGGAGGAGAGGCGGCAGTTGCTTGATTATAAGGATGCTGTCCTAGCCAGTAATCCAGCGGTCCCACTGAAATGAAGGGCGGCTGTGCTCCCTTCTTTGAGGGAGATCGCTACGGTTGTAGTCCCGCGAGCTTTTTCAGATAAGCTTCGACCAGATGTTTCCACGACTACGGTAACCGTGGTGTCTCCAAAATTGGGCATTGGTTTGGAGATCAGGACCCGCCGTCCGAAGAAGCCTGTTAAGCGAAAACTCTTATCATCGGCCGTTGGTGCTATTTCCCAGAAGAAGAAGAAATCCTTATTCTCAGCTGACGTCGTATTCGGTCAGGAACCTCATGCTCCTTATAGCGAAGGTTTGTCTGAGTATGGCACCAACGATGATTTGTTCGAAGCATCTGCTGCTGCTGATCTTCAGGCTGCCATCGAAGCTTATAAAAGACTGGCTCGTAAGCAAGCAGCATTAGCTTCTCTCGCGGCGTTCGGTATATTTCATTTACATTTTTTCGTATCCACATTTTTTACTACGCTTCATTGACGCTCTTCTTTTAACAGGAATCTTTACTGAAGAGGCTCTCTCGGCGTCCCTCAAGAAATTTGAAGAGGAGGAGAGAGTCCGCGCTTCTTTGGGCTTCGGTATGATTCACGGTACATTTACATATCTAATTCGTTTCATCCATACCCTGACTCTCTCCCTATTCTATTATAGGAACCACCGCCACTCCTGCTGCTCCAAACACCATGCTGGCCTTAGGTGGTAGTGCGGAGGAACCTTCAAGGCCACCGGCTACGGTTGAGGCCACCCCAGGGGCATCACGAGAGGCATCTCTAAAGCAACCGATGATGGACGTTGCGGTAGACCCGGATGACGAGCCTGATTTGGACGATGATGTCCCCATGTCGGAGGTTTTTAGGAGATCGGTTCATATAGCCCAGGCTGAGATGAAACGTAAAAAGCACACAGCAAGGGAGCGTTAGGCTATCTTGGATGTGGTCATGGGTTTGAGTGATGCACGACCTTCTGGCGTTCCTATGGCGGACGCTCCTTCTATCCTGTCCACTGCTCATAGACAGGTTGAGCGTGCGGCTCGTGAAGAGTCCGAATGGTTACTTCAAGGTAGAACAACGCACGGTTCCTTGTTAAAACCTAGTAACAACCTTTTTCTTGAATCATAACACACATTTTTTAACAGGGCCAAGTTCAGGTGGTGACGTGGCAGATGAAGTGCCGGCAGTTAAAGAGCTTGAAGTGGAAAACCTTCCTTTAGACTCTAGGACTGTTCTGATTGCCGCTCCTTCTCCCTGTGGATCCTTGATATCGGAGGGTGATGAAAGCATTACGAAGTCCCTTATCAATTCAGGTAATGAGGGTGTGGATGCCGAATCCACCTTCCCAGTGAAAACCGAGGAAGTCGTCACAGCTGGTGACGCTTCGGACACTGTCTTGGTTTCTACCCCTTTAGGTATTCCTCGAGTTATTACTTTTGAGTTTTTAATCCTACTAGGAATCTCTAATGATATCTCCTTTATTCTGAGTATAGGCGTGGTAAACCCTGATGCTGTATTGACTGAAGAATTACTGCCGGCCATTGCTACGACTGTCACGGTTCCACCCCTCTCTTTTGTATCCCCCGAGTTCTCTCGGGTTTAATGACGGAAGGTAAAGATCTCTCGTTTCTTTGTTTCAGTGCATACATTCTCTTTCTTGGATCAATTTCTTTATCATATATTGTTGCAATCCTGCATGCGTGCTTTTTGACCGCTTATACCAGATGTTAAACTCGCACTTCACCTTCCAATCAAAATTCGCTCCTCCTTTAGGCATTGGTCAGTTTATTCCTCACCTTCTATTTCATTTTTCCACGAGTAAACTTTCTATTGCTGAGCTTTCCTCGTATTCCGCAGTATTACGGATCGAAAGGGAGAACGAAGGACTGGTCGAGCCTCCTGTGCTTCCTGACTTCCACTTTCGACCACTAGTATGGTAGATCTCGTTCGTCATTATTCTTCTTTATTATTATTTTTCTTTATGTTGTAATCTAACCCTTCTTTATGTGTGCTTTATTCTTCAGCAGTTGTACCAGCTTTTGTTTCTTTTGAGTGTCGCATTTCCATGCCCACATGGCCTGTTGCTAAGCACCAATCTTCCAGGGGTGCGGCGAATAGCAGGCGGATGCTAAGTGAGTTCATCGAAGATCTTAAAGTTGAAGCCCTCACCTCTGCTGCGAATTTTGCTGACGAGGTCAACCCTATGTTGGCGACGCTTGTGAACTTTCACAATGAGGACATCGTCGACATTTGGGTTGGCTATTGTAGGCGGATTGAAGCTTGTCTCTATGAGATTGAGCGCAAATGACTTGCACCTGAAGCGTTAACTTCGAAGGCTCAACTGATCGCATGGACAGAAAAAAATGCCGCTTCCATTAAATATTTTGAGCAAAAGTTGTCTCTGAAGCGAAAGGAGCATGAGACAACTTCTGGCGAATCCAGCTAATTGCGCACCCAAGTCGAAGCGAATGCCGCGTAGCTGCAGATTATCTTTGAAAGTCTTCAGCAATGCTTATCTAAACGAATGGCGCTAAGGCAGAACCTCGATTTTACCAAGCGGGACATGCGAGATTGCGAAGTGGCTAAGCAGGAAATCGTCGAAAAGCTTTCATCGTGCTTGCAACAACGGGATCAAGTTGAAGCGATGCTGGCTGCCATAGTGGCATGCAAGGAGGCACCGCAGGAAGAGAGTGAGCGGGTTGAAAGCCCCGCCTTCTTAATGGCGAGAATTTTATTTCCCACTTTTCTTTACATAAATGTAAACCATTTTGATTTATGAATAAAGAATTCTCCATTTTTTTGCATGCGCTCCTCTATGTCCGATGTTTTAATTTTAGCTCCCATTAGTTTACTTACTCATTTCGAAGTCTGTAGTTTATTCACTCGTCTCGGAGTCTCCAGTGTATTCACTCGTCTCAGAGTCTTTAATTTATTCACTCGTTTCGGAGTTTCTAGTTTATTCACTCGTTTCGGAGTTCATTTGGTTTGCCTCCCTTGGGTTTACAGGCAAACTTGTCCTAACGTTGTATATAGATAACCCCCATTCTTTACGACGGAGGTCCGTTAGGTTTGTGGTACTAGGGTTTTAGTCCACGGTACCGCCGCGTTGGATGATGTATTCCTCGATATGCAGTCCTTAAGCTGTTGTTCGAGTAGCCCCGCGACTGTCGTGTCTCTGATCCCTTCGGGGGCCGGACAAGACGTCTTCAAGTAATATCCTTAGGTTATATTACCGTCGAAAGAGCAAACGTTGGGAATTTGCCATGACATTTTTTACTTGAGGTTAGGTTCAGTTTGGAGCCCCGATGAGTCATAACCACTCCGCACTGGTGTGGGATGATCTCCGATAGTCTTTTAGGCTTTATATGAGTTGCCGTCAAGACCCGAAGCTGGGAATATGCCATCGCTTCATTTTTGTTTTGACGATGTCGTGCTGATTGTAGCAAAAAAACCGCGATATATTTTACGATATGTGTTCTACTTTGTTCTCTACTACCGCAATCAAGTCGGTTTCGCTTGTAGCTAGTCGGTTGAGTACGAGTCGTCCACAGGAAGATTGTTGTATGTCCGGTCTTGTTTCAGACGAGTCAATGGAGAATGTATATATGTATGTTCAATGCTATCCTATGTGTTCGTATTTTATGTTCAAGTAAGCTTATTGAGGTTAAGATTGGTTAGTAGAGTTAGGATTAGTCTTTTGCTTGTCTTTTACCATTCTTAAAATGATGTTGGGATAATCGAAGGTAGCGAGGATTAGGAGGACATAGGAAGGGGATTTGCGAGTTTAAGCAATCTTTCCAACGCTAAATCCATTCCTAGTGCCCCTTGTCCGTCCGCTACGTGCGCTTATTTCCAACCCTCGGCCAAACATACGCAACCATGTATCCAATTAGGTCACAACTACATGTCACGTGGTAGTGCGCCCAAAGGACTTCTCGACTTAGGTCGTGGCTATATGTCACGTATAGCGCGTTTAAGTGAGGGTTTTTTATTTGTTTGGTCTAGGTTCGTTTTAGGATGTTTGGCGAAGAGAAGAACAAGGGATTTTTCCGTCCCTCATACCAACCTTCCTTAGCCCTAACAAGTGTGAATTATTCACACATTTAAAAGGAAAAGAAAACAAGAAGGAAGAAAAGAAAGAAATGAAAATACGGTTTTACAAAATGGTAGCAAGCTAAGCCTTCACCTAAGCAAGGGACTTCGCAGAGTATCATGGCTTGAAAATGCGGTTAAGAAGAAAAGAAAAAGAGCAACATAAAACAAGAAATAACAACAACTGCTTAACAACAATAAATAAAGTTACACTGAGAATTAAAATTACAATACAAGAAATAAAGATACAAGTTAAATAAAAAACCCCATCTTCATTGATTTTCCACTCAAGAGCTCCTACTACACTTTCATGGAGAATAGATGAAGAAGAAGAAGAAGCTACAAACTAATCTACACTAAAATCTAATAAAGAAGAAGACATCCTACAATGGCTCAAAATTAGAGTATTTATAGGCAGAGAGCTGAAACCCTAGGGCCAAATTCTGAGCCAAAGTACAATTACCGATTTACCCCCAAAAGACGATCCAGAGATGATATGATAGTGCCGCGGAACAGCCGCAAGAATGGCCTATTGGCCACAGTTCCACGGTGGTTTGGAGATATTTGTGTCTCGTTTCTTCTGTGGTTTCCTATGTTGCTGTGTTCTTGTGTTTGATAGGTCCCAAATCGCAAAATGCATCCAAAATTTCTTTAGATTTTCAACAGTCCAAAATGGCTTCACTTTTAATTCATTTGACCTTTATCTCCCTCGAGCTCCGCGCACCCATTGAATCTTGTGCTGCCCCTCTCGTGCTCTGTGCTTGACCGAGACACGAATAACCGCTGTTTTTCGTTTTGTCTCCTTGAACTGGTAAGCGGCACTGGACGGATGCGGATGACCGGAACCCGGCTTTTATCTGTCTGTGGCAGATGTTCTGGATTTTAGCGTAACTGTGGAAATTTTGTATGATTTGCATTATTTTGGACTAGAAACTAGTAACCTGTAAATATGTAGCAAACACAGATCAAAAGCACCTGCCTATAAATAAACGAGCAGAAAAATGGGCGGTATTAAATGCAATATTCTGGTATGAACAAATACCCCCAAACTTAAACCATTTATTCTCAAAAAGTCATAAGCTCACTTTCGTAGGCATCACGGTTGCACTTAGCGTGGGCAACAAGCTGTTAAAGTTCTAGGTGTCCCTAGTAGGAGGAGTGTTGTCTCCTGAGGGTTTTCAGCGAATACTACCCACAAAATCCCATCAAGTTAGTTTCATAAGTTAACGTTGATTCTACTCCTACAATTTAGTATCTAAATTAGAAATTCCATCATCCTAAGTTAGAAATATCCATCCCTTATTTTTCACGCCTCCTATTTATTCAACCCAAGATCCTATACGTTTTGACAGTTTAGAAAGATCTCGGTTTCTCCTGAGTTATCCTTCTAAAATGCAGTCTCCGATCCGGAATTTTTATCAATTTTACAGAAAATATAAGTCTTATTCTTTATTCCTATCTTTCCTCCAAATATCGATCGTATACCCCTACGTGTGTGTAAAATTTCACCCCTACACTTAAGAATTCAATTCAAGCTATAGTACCCTTACTCTAATACCTAATACTACTTCTTTTCATTAATGATGGATGGATTTGCTCACATATCTTTTATGCGACTATTAATGCTTCTTGAGGCACTAACAGCCGATTACTGAATGTGTGAGCTTAAAGCATAAATAGCAGTTTTCAGGTCTTGTAATTTAATTTTTTTCTTTTTATTTTCTTTTCCTTTCAAGACCGGATGTATTTTTCAATGATGCTCTTTTGGTGGTTAGCTTTAAATACCGTTTTTTCTTTCATATTAGGTTTTCAGGCAAGAGTATTTCTAGGTATCTTCTACTATCCCAAGTTTCAAGGTGCGTGTAAGTGTGGTTTGTAAGGTATATACTTTCTGAATTTGGACTCAAGGATAGAAACTATTTTTCAGACTTATCTTTCAATAAAGATTTTAATACTTTCCCTTCATCTCGACTTAACTTAAGAACTGAACTCAAGATTACCCACTTCTAAAAAAAACTGTAAGGACGTATATTTACCAAGGTTAAACAGAAGGAGGGTTATTTTTAGGGTTTTCAATTGCTAAGCCTAAGATTTAGTTATTTCTAACGTATCAACTAAATTTTCGGAATAAAAATCTAAGTTACCCTACTAGTTAACTTGATAACAAAGTTTTTATATTTTTGTAAAATTTTTCGATTATTGTGGGTTTTTAAATAAGTATGCAAATACAAAATATACACATGAATGCAAAGGTAGAAAGCTTACCGAGCACACCCCCAAACTTAAATTTGACAGTGCCCTCACTGTCATGCAACACCAAGAGGGTCAAAATCGTCAGTGCTCCCCATGTTTTTTCTTTTCGAGAAAAAGCAAACAAAATATATATACACAAAAAGGTCCCCTCCAAAGTTAAGTGAAACCGTGTTTCCACTGTTTGAGCGTTAAAATTCAGAGTTAGGGGGGAGAGAACATTTTTAATCTATACAAAGCCTTACACATGCCATAAATTAACACCAACCATTCAAAAAATTTATCGTGATAAAGCCCGGTTTGGTGAAAGAATATGTAGAGGAAAGAGAGGAAGAATACGCGAGACCATGTGTGGATGGAAGCGGCGTACGGTCTCGGTGGAGGAAAAGAATAGAGGGAAGGAGAAAGACTTGGAATATGAACTTGAGGATGGAAATGGATTGAATAAATTAGTGCAGTTTGTAATGATCAGAGTGAAAGAATGGAGTGTACTAATCTATCAACATGTTGAGAAATAGGGTCAAACTTCTCAAGATTCGTGAGAAAATATGGATCGACCGAATTTGGTAAACCAGACATAGGAAATGGAGGCGATACAGTGTCTTGCAAAGTGGGAACGATAGAAAGGATGGAGGGAAGTGATTGAGGAATGGTATCGGTTAAACGTTCAGGAGGGTGGTCACAGTCAATAGAAGGGACATGATGAATTGGAAAATCCGACTCATCTAGTAAAACTGCTTCATCCTCAATGCTATCCTCAAAATTCTCCTCAAAATTCAGCTCATCCATGCATTCATCGTCAACAATTTCCAGACGCATATGGAGTTCGAGAAAAACAGTTAATGGTTCGGGATGATGTCCACATTGAAGTGAAAGGACATGATGAATTGGTGAGAAAAACTCATCAAGAATTGTGGGTTCATCATCCAAATTATTCCCAGCGTCGATATTCTTAATCAAGTGAAAGTCAAATTTCTCTGACACCTCATCAAAAGCATGGATTTCAATCAATTGTGGTTCTAGAGCGGAGGTGTAGAGATCAACGGGATTGGCATTGGTTTCACTTGAAATGGACCCTTCACAATCGGGCAAATCAAACACTACAAAGTCGCACAACTCATCAAACGTTCTATCTTCAATTGGTGATTCATATGGGACGCTCGATAGACTTTCCAAACCAGAGTTGTGGAATTCAATTTGGAACGGGTAGGTTTGATTTGGAAGGGTGTACTGCTCACTCTCACGATTCAAATCCTCAAATTGTCCTATCGCCTCATCATACATTGGAAAATTCGGAGCTAATTGGAAACTAACTGCCGGTTCGTTAGGTTGTATGAGGGCAGCCATGGACGCATTCAAATACATCATCTGTTGGCACAATGCTACCCAAAATTCTTCTAATGACTGTTCAAGACTAGACATGGTTTGTGAAGGGGTTTCAGTAAAAGATTCAAACTCGTTTGGATACTTGAAACTCCCAAAAGGCTGTTCAGAAGCAATGTCTAGAGAATGTGTAAAAGTCGGCTAGGATTGATAGGAATCGAATGGTTGGAAGGAGTTAGGATCAACATTATGATAAGAAGGTGATTGTAATCATTGATCAAAAGAATTCGACATGGTGAAACGAGTGAAAGATCGGCTACGAGATTGTTCAATTCTGTCAGTAAGGGACACGGGTTTGGAGTCGCAACATGACTCTCAAAATGGGTATCAACGTAAGAAGGTGGGAGAGGTTGAAACGGTTGATACGAAGTGGGTTGCGGAGTCCAATTGTTTGTTCTAGACGCGTCTATCCGATCTCTTAATGAAATTTTGGGCATGGATGAATCGTTCGAAGTTCGGCCAAACCAAGAACCGTATGAAGAAATGTCTGGTTGTGGGTACCAAAGTTCGGAAAGAGTTGATCGTTTTGGGGTACCCATGTTATGAAAAGGTAGGGAGGGTGGATAGTGGGTGAATTTTTATAATTTTTTTTTGTTTTTTTCGTTTTTGAAATTGTTTGTTGGTTTTTTGAAAGAATACGTAATTATGGGATTAAACTTTACATAAGCACAATCACAATCACAATATGCACAAACAACACCTAGAGTTAGGGTCTTCAAAGTCCAACTAGACCGCTCCTAGATTTCCGAGCGACAAGTTGCAAGATAACTCTCGAATCATCTCTTCACTGCCAATTGTGGCCAGGTAAGCACAAGTGAGGTAAGGTGGGTTCCGCTCACGAATCACCGTGAGGCTGATCTTTTAAAATTACCTTCTCACTTGTCTAGCCTAGACACCACAAAGTCAAGTTTAGATAAATGACTGATTCCTCGCAACCTTCACTTGTCCTAAATGAGCGCGACAAGTCCTTATAGGTTTAGTCTAGATATTTTTTATTAACTCAAAGTGATGCGTATGCTATTTGTGATTTGTAGGGTCTTAGGAAGGGTGATAAAATCCCCACCAAATCTTAATTGGTGTTCAAGCCTCTTAATGTCCGTATTATTATATGCAAAGCGTTTAAACAAACAAAATTTAAAACAACAAAAAATTTATTTGGCGTCGGTGCAATCTGTGCAAAGAAAACTGCAGAAAATACAATTCAGTGGAGTTCAGAGGAGAAGTTTAGAGCATAGAAGAAGCCAGAAAAATTTTAGGGGCACAAGGACTAAGTTCGGCCGCGGTCCGCCGCATTAACCACCTTCTAGCCGCGTTTCCGTGGTGGACTTGAAGTGTTAGAGCTCCAAAATTGTTCTGCACGTTTTCCCTGTTATGTTCTTCTGTATAAAAGGCTCTGTTTCTTGACTAGATCACTGTATTTGCTCCAGATTTACCTGCACACTTGCATAAAAAATATCAAAAATAACAAAATGGTTTTTATTATATTTGTTTATATATATATATATATTATATATATATATATACAAAAAGAATATTAACCCGAATGACAAAAAAGAAAATACGTTACTGTCTCCCCGGCAACGGCGCCATTTGATTGTAGCAGAAAAACCGCGATATGTTTTATGATATGCGTTCTACTTTGTTCTCTACTTACCGCAATCAAGTCGGTTTTGCTTGTAGCTAGCCGGTTGAGTACGAGTCGTCCACAGGGAGATGGTTGTATGTCTGGTCTTGTTTTAGACGAGTCAATGAAGAATGTAAAGATCTTCCCGATGAGAATTAAATTCTCAAGTTGTGGGAGACTTGTCTTGTGGATCTCAGATTCAGAGAAAGAACTAAGTTCTTTGAGAAGGGTTAAACCCTTAGATATGGTATGTTAAGTAAATGAGATATTTTGATCTCTTCTTTTTTTCTTTACCTAGGGTTTTTTAGGAGGGAAATCTTTTTCTTTGAGAGAATTAAATTCTCTATTGTTTTGAGAGCTTTCTGTATTATTACCGAAGCTTATGAGGGGTCTCCTCTTTTCCTCCTCTCTGTGTGTCTCCCTCTATATGTTGTTCTGGCTATCTGAGACTTGAAGTCTCGGGTCCTTTATACAGTGAAGGAAAATTAATAATTGGTTTTGAGAAAATCTCTCATTGAGAGATTCCAATTGATTTAATTGGTCTCAAAATCGATCTGGGGAATTTTATCCACCATTGGATTTTTGATCCAAGAACATCTGTTTTTACAGAATATGATTTTTGGTTTTTAACGAGATTGGGGAAATATTTTCCCTATACATAATTTATTCCGTAAGATGGTGATTTTTTAATCACCATTGGATTTTTAATTCAAGGGTTCTCTATTTTACAGAAGCAATCTTTCTTATTTAGAAAGATTGAGAGAATATATATTTCAAAATAGAATTTTATTTTACCATTGGATCTTTGATCCAACCTAGAGTATCTTTCTTCTTTTAGAAAAATTTGGGTTCTGTTTTCTCCCAACAGAATTTAATTATGTATTTTGATGATTTATCGTCCCCATTGGATCTTTGATCCGACGGCTCTGTTTAACAGAGGGTAGAATTTAATTCAACTTGGGTGCCGCGCTCACGTGTTATGCACGTGGGCGCCATTTAAGACTTTAATTCTAAATTTGGATATTCCTGTTCTTTGCACATTGGCGCCCGCGTGAGGAGC
The DNA here is from genome assembly GCA_030015575.1 of Agapanthus africanus. Taxonomy (NCBI): domain Eukaryota; kingdom Viridiplantae; phylum Streptophyta; class Magnoliopsida; order Asparagales; family Amaryllidaceae; genus Agapanthus; species Agapanthus africanus. The sequence continues at coordinate 134,031,163 of JASDDO010000024.1, read as the reverse complement.
ACGTGCGGCACCATTTAAGAGTTTAACTCTTATTTAATTGATTTTTTGGTGTTTTGCACATTGGCGCCGGTATGAGGAGCACGTGCGGCGTCATCTAAGAGTTTAACTCTTATTTAATAGGTTTTTTTGTGCTTTGAAAATTGGCGCCAGCATGAGGAGCACGTGCGGCCCCATCTAAGAGTTTAACTCTTATTTAATAGGTTCTTTTGTGCTTTGTACATTGGCGTCCGCATGAGGAGCACGTGCGGCGCCACCATAGGATTTAATCCTATAAGATTGGCTCTGGCGCTAGCGCCCTCATGGAGAGCACGTGAGGCGCTGCATCATCTAATTCAAATAGAGATTTGCCCTTTTATTCGGTTAAATATTGGGGAAACAGTGCCCAATGGTCGACCACCACGTGGAGCCTCGACGGCCGCTAGGCGCGACGTTTCGTTTTGGCGGGAATCGATCTGAGCTGTAGGATACTCTCTTTGGGGTGTATAAATAGAAGGGGACCATCCTAGGGCAAACACTTTGCCTTAATTCTCTTTCTTTGTTTGAAGATTGCTCGACGCACTTCCGCTTAGATCGGATCTTCTGTTGAGTTTTTCTCGGCGAGTCCATTTCTTTGAATCAGGTTAGATGTCTTCCTCCGAGGCGTTTGTATATGTGGTAAGGGTAGAGTCGGGCGATGAGGCTCCAGTTGCTGGAGCCGAGTCCAGTGGGTTTTCCTCCTCTTCAGCTTCAGACAGCCGAGAGGGTTCTTCTTCTTCTGCATCGGGCTCGCCCCGTAGAGTTAGGGCCGCCCTTGTCACTCGCCGTCGGGCGGTGACAAGGGCTTCCAAGATGTGCATCGGGAACACCCGCTATGCGCTTTCCGTCTTGAATCGTCTGGACGAGCTTTCCGACATCCGGACTCGATTCCATATCCTCTCTAGCTATTCACTCCGTTTAGCCAAAGAGGGTGAGCGGGCAGACCAGGTGCGGAGCAAGGAGATTGCTCTGTATCTGGAAGCATTCCAGGCAAGAATGCATCTGCCCTTCTCACCCGAGATTCATGCGGTGGTTCATTTCTTTCGTCTTGCCCCGGGCCAGCTAGCGCCGAACTCGTAGAGGATCCTCCTCGGATTTCTAGTCCGGTAAAAATTTGATTGGATCCCTTTTAGTTTGACCCTTAGTCGACCTCCTCCGAAGAAAAGGCGGTGTCCCAGTGGGAACCGATCCAGCGGGCTGATGTCCTGCTTTCCGAGCAGGTACTGTGCTGGGCTGGGCTCAGTCCTACGCGTTTTTTGGATAAGTTAGTATCACGCCCCGCTTCCCAAAATACGGGATACGAGGGGTGAGTAGGCCAGCCATGCTCCTACGGTCAGGGAATAATCCCGCCGTAGTCACACTTTGGCTTCTAGCATTACATGGTAGTCAGTATACAGTACTTGAGTAAAGGAAAATCATAGTTCACAACTTTATTACATTGCAAATAAAAGAGTTCGAGATACATTTATTTTGCAGAATAAAATAAACTAACCAACTAAACAAGTGCTGAAAGCAAAGGAAATAGCACTGATGATGAAGTCTAGACCTCCGCGATCTCGAATGACAGGTCCTGCTCCTGGGCTGGATCCACTTCGTCCTCTGAGCATGCACACTCAGGTTTTTAGGGCGACACATATAGCGATAAATATATAATAAGCGTGCAGTATTATTAAACATAAGGAGTACAATGAATTGCAGAACATAAGTATAATAAACATCAACTAAATATGAATAGTACAATATGGGTAAGTAAACTAGGAAATGCATATGTCACTACTTAACGATCACTAAGTCAATGAAATCAAATGGTGGAGAGGATGCTCGTGTTTAACAAGGGTCTCGTGCATGCCCGAGACTATGGTCCGCTGTGCCCGGGACATAACTTGTCAGCCGTGCCGCTAGGCCCACGACCTAAAGTATATGTATGTATATCACTAATAGCGAATGATCATCCTCTAAATCACTGTACCTCGCTAAATACGAGTTCTATTCCACCTTGATTTCCCCATTCCACAGGTTATAATATGCATTCTGGTATTTAGATAGGTTGTGAACAAATACGTATCGTTGTCACTTTCAATCACTTTTCCACTTATCAATATCACTGTCGTATTTGTCACAACACAATCACTAACACTGATATATATAGACAATGCAAAACAGTCTCTAGGTTTCAATCTGAACGATCACTATGCAGCATGTATAAATCAAACACGAAAATATGCAGAAATGCATTGAACAGGTATTCACTATTTTATGACGACCAATGCCATACAACTTGCAAAATTTTCGATAAGTCACACGTATAGAATCAACCAAAATAATATAAAAGACGTATGAAGCACACTTGATTATCTAAACAGTAAAATTTATTTCATGTCAATCGGAAATCAGGTTAGAGAATTATCAACATTTTAAGGTTGCGACCGATTGCTGGAATTCTAGTTTCAGAACTGGAAACCAAACTTCACGCGTTTTTTGACAGTGATTGTGTTCAGATTCAGGTGTTGCCCCAGTTAAATGAAATATATTTCTATCAGTTAAGTTTACAACGCATCAAACGGATTATCGATAGCTATTATGTATTAAAAGTATGTCATGTCTAGTGTAGCTATGCAAGAGGAGTCACTGCAGAAACTGCAGAACACCTAGGTATGCTAAAATATAATTTAAATATCAAACAACTGTGAAACGGCAAGAGACCAGATTAATGTGTTAGCTAATTAAATTATCTACGCTGCTATATGGGGCTCCGTGCATTTTCATTTTAAATCAGGGGTGTACAGGTGTTCCAAAGCCAGGTATCCAAGCGAAATGCTGCCCCGGACTGCAGTCCAGTGCCGCATTCGTAACCAATTATCGTTACAGAAATCTATAAACGTCAAGAATTAAACTATAGGGGGTTTTAGGTTATCAAGCCGTCTTCGATATGAGCCGTAGAATTTTACGTTCCAACCAGTATTTAATTTACAATGAGTTTATTGAGGTAACTTGCGCAGTAAAATTCAGTTTTAGTGTCGCCTTTAGGGGGCGACGTTACAGGATTATAAACACGATATTTTTAACGCAAAACCTTACACGACATTCATTAATCAGTAATGGATTCGAAGATCATAAATTCCGGTAATTTAAGATAGGGATTTCATGTATGTATCGTGTCGAACACATAAATTATGTACGGGTATCAGTTGAAACATCGGTTTCGGTTAATTGATCAAACTAGTTGTAATTCGGTGAAATTGTAAATGATGTTGATACGGGTCAGTAAATTCCTAGTCGGGTTCCATTCGATATAATCAAACTAAGAGGGTTCGTTACAAGATAATCGAATTATAATCTTTCGATGTATATGTATATATGTATATATAGGCACAGACTCCGTATTATGTAACCTTATTTATTTATTTCCAATTCAAAAGTATTAATTAGCATGCATAAACAAGTGATTAGCGTTCACTTTCCTCAGACAATCTTGACGACGATAATCCCGGCAGCGATGACGGAGAGAGGCAGCAACGGTGACGGCGAAGGCACGCGTAAAGGCACGACACAACATAGGCAGCGGCGACGGTAGCGAGCTCGGGTGGCGGCTGGAGGCAGTGGGTGCAGGGGCTCAGTGTTGGGGTGCTCGGAGCTTGCAGCTCGGAGATGGTGAAGCCGACGATGGTGGATGACGAGGACGAGGGCTCGGTGTTGTGGATGGGGCTGCTGGTGATGAGGTGGTCGGGCTCGTCGGCGAGGCGCAGGGGCGCAGTGGGTTCGGGTGATGTGGCTTGGGGGATGGTGAGCAGGGGCGTAGCTCGGAGATGGTCGGCAAGGTGGAGCGGGAAGTGGCTGGTGTCGGGGCTAGGTGCTCAGTGTTGAGGTCGTAAGAGTTGCGGAGGTGTAGCAGGAGGAGGAAGTCGATGGCTGCGGTCGGTGTTGATGGAGTCGGTGGGTTGAAGATGGGGTCGGTGGAGGAGCTCAGAGGAGGTAGGGTTAGAAAGAAGGGCAGCGGGTGGTTGGAGGCAAGGCGTCCGGTGGTGGCAGAGGTGGTCTTTGGCGTGGGGACTCGGAGCTTAGAGCTGGGGATGGTGGAGTTGAGTTGAGGAGGAGAGAATGAAGTAGAGAGGGGGTGGCAGAGAGAGGGGTCGTCGTGGGTTTTGGGCGAGTGGAGCCGGGCCGTTGGGGAAGCGAGGACGTGGGCGCGTCTCGTGATGGCGGCGCGAGAAAGAAGGAGTCGAGGGGGAGAGCCGTTGTCGGCGACACGAGGGGCGCGGTCGTCGTGGCGAGTGCGAGAAGCGGGGAGGCGTTGCGAGAGAAGTGGCGGGAAAAAGGAAACGAGTGGAGGAGGAAGAAGGGGAAGCGGGTGCGGGTCGGGTCGGGCATGGGTCGGGTCGGGTAGAATTAGGATTTGGGCTGTTTAGGTTTAGGAGTAATTAATATAAAATAGTAAGATATAATAAAATGGATACAAAAATGAAATAATTTTGGAAAAAAATCTGAGAAAATACGGAAAAATCATATTCGGAACTGGGCATTTACAGCTAGGGTTTTTGACGATCTGCTTAGATTTTGCTAAATTTTCTTCATCGTTTCTACTTCGCCGATCTTTTCTCCTATGTGTTCTTTTTTGCAGAGACCATGGACCGATCAAATATCATGGCCGCCATGGCCGCCAAGGCCCAAGGAAGAAAGACCGGTGGCGCAAGCTCATCCTAACCCGGTCCAAACGCAGCCTTGAGGCAAACTCCTCCGGCCAAGCCTTCCGCAACACCTCCAGTCTCGGAGGAGCGTCGCGGGGGTGAGGGGGTCAGAAGCACGTGCGGGACTGGGCGCCCCGGGCGAGAGAGGAGGAGTCTCCCCCTGCCGAGGAAGTCCCTCTCAAGAGACAGAAGCGGGTGGTCTCTCGGCCACCCCCTACCGGGATCCAAGTGCAGGAGGGGACTCCTGCAATGAGGTGCCCTCGGGGCTATCTGTGGCCGGCAGCTTGCTGGCTGACATGGAGAAGTCAGCCGGGACCAAGATTCCCCAGGGCACCATGAAGGCCTAAGTGGCCGCCATAGCGCAGGAGGCGGTTCAGGTCGGTATCTAGCTTTCTTCGAAAGTTCGTTAAATTTTATTTCCTCTGTTTCAGCTTTTTAACACGCTTACTGTTTTCCTCGGGTCCTTCAGCACTGCTCTCTCCTCGTCACCATGGAGTCCGAGGAAATAGCCCAGGCGATGAAAAAGGCGGGCGAATCCTCCTCAAGGGAGGAAGAGCTTTGCCTTCAATTGCAGCAAGCGGAGGAGAACGCGGCCCTCCTTGACTCGAGATTGGTCCCCGAGGAGCTGACGATCTCAAAGATGAAGGAGTCCCATCGGCTTCTAAACGAGTCCAACCGGGCTATCCAAGCCAAGATAGAGGAGAAGAACGGCCTCTGCAACGCTATGAAGGGGTCGAGGGATGCCATCAAGAAAGATGCTCGGGCGGTTTTAGACGCGGCGAAACTTGCTGAGAGCCGGGCAGCGAAGGCTGTGGAGGAATACAAGGCTTCTGATCAGTTTTACCTTGATCGTGCCGAATCCACGGCCATCGGGTTGCACAAAGCCCTCGACGCCGTCAAGGAATCTATGCCGGAGTTCGTCGACGGCGAGCTCCATGCTAGGTTCCCCCTCGCCGAGGAATCACCGCAGGGGGAAGGTGCCGAGCTGGCTGTAGGAGGCGAGGCTGTCGGCGGAAGCGCTGACTCTGAGGTCGCCGTTCTGGCCTCCGATGGTGGCGTCGAGCAGGGTGAGATCCTGGCCGAGCGGGCGATCTGAGCTATCCCTCCTCCATGATTTTTTCCTCTTTTTCATTTTTTTAGAATTTTGTAAGCCTCGGGGCATTTTTGTAAGGCTGAGGAGCCTACAATACCTTTGTACATAATTTTTGTAAGGCTGAGGAGCCCACAATACTTTTGTACATAATTTTGATCATAAATAAGGTATATATTTTTCCTTTGCTCAAATGTCTGATCATCCTGCAAACACTTTAGCTCGTAAATCTTTTCATCTTACAAGTACTTTTAGCTCGTAAGTCTCTTTATCTTGCTAGTGTTAGGCCGGTGTCCACCCTTTCTAGGTGACGATCGTTCATTGAGTATGAGTCGAACGATAGCCAAGTGTAGGAAGGTCGGTGTCCTCCCTTTCCCCAGAGTTGAGGTAGCGATCGTTCATTGAGTATGAGTTGAAGGATAGCCAAGTGTAGGAAGGTCCGTATCCTCCCTTTCCCCGGAGTCGAGGTGGCGATCGTGCATTGAGTATGAATTGAATGATAGCCAAGTGTAGGAAGGTCGGTATCCTCCCTTTCCCTAGAATCGAGGCGGCGATCGCGCATCGAGTATGAATCGAACTATAGCCAAGTTTGAATAGGTCGGCGTCACTCAATTCTACCCGGTCGCCTCGTGGTGTGGGTTTTGGATCCGTAGCGTTGTTGGACAGGAAGCTACCCGCTGCGGATGGGCCGAGAAGAAATCTGCCCGGCCGCCTCGTGGTGAGGGCTTTGGATCCACAGCGTTTGTTGGGCAGGAAGCTACCCGCTGTGGATGGACCGAGCAGGAATCTACTCGGTGGCCTCATGAAGAGGGTTTTAGATCCACTTCTTTGTAGGGCAGGAATCTATCCCTTGTGGATGAGCCGAGCAGGAATCTGCTCGGCGGCTTCGTGAGGAAGGCTTTGGATCCACAGCGTTGTTGGGAAGGAAGCTACCCATTGTGGATGGACCGAGCAGGAATATACTCGGTGGCCTCATAAGAAGGGCTTTGGATCCACATCGTTTGTTGGGCAGAAAGCTACCCGCTGCGGATGGGCAGAGCAGTAATCTTCGCGGCGGCTTCGTGAGGAGGGATTTGGATCCACAACGTTGTTGGGCAGGAAGCTACCCGCTGTGGATAGATCGAGCAGGAAGCTACTCGGTGGACTCACAAAGAGGGCTTTAGATCCACAGCGTTGTTGGGAAGGAAACTACCCGCTGTGGATGGACCGAGCAGGAAGCTATCCGGTGGCCTCACGAAGAAGGCTTTAGATCCACAGCATTGTTGGGCAGAAAGCTGCCCACTATGGATGAACCGAGCAGGAATCTACCCGGCGGCCTCGCGATGAGGGCTTTAGATCCACAGCGTTTGTTCGGCAGGAAGCTACCTGCTGCGGATGGGCAGAGCAGGAATCTGCCCGGCGGCCTCGTGAGGAGGTATTTGGATCCACAGCGTTGTTGGGCAGGAAGCTACCCGCTGTGAATGGACCGAGCAGGAAGCTACTCGGTGGCCTCGCGAAAAGGGCTTTAGATCTGTAGCGTTGTTGGGAAGAAATCTACCCGCTGTGGAAGGACCGAGCAGGAAGCTACCCGATGGCCTTGCGAAGACAGCTTTAGATCCACAACGTTGTTGGGCAGGAAGCTACCCGCTATGGATGGATCAAGCAGGAATCTACCTGGTGGCCTCGCGATGAGAGCTTTAGATCCACTTCTTTGTAGGGCTGGAATCTACCCCTTATGGATAAGCCGAGGAGGAAGCTACCCGGCCGCCTCATTGTGAGGGCTTTGGTCGGTTTCCTGTAGGCACATCCGAGCTTCATTTAATTAAGTGAAGGGATGGTCTTTGCTTGACGGATAGGAAGCTACCCGCCAGCCAGTTTAAACTCTCCTGCGTTGAATGACCAAATTCGATGGGTGTCCTTGTTTCTCAGTTGACGACGACCATGATCTGCCCGATCATCTGCTCTCCGGCTTCAAGTTGGTCGGCTTTCCCCTTATCTACTCGACATTTTTTTCGCAGGTATTTTGCCAAGTGATCGGAGTAGATCAGCTCATCGATGTAATCGCATAGCTGTTTACAATCCTCGGTCGGATGTCCTTGCGTCCGATGATAGGCACAATACGGGCATCGGAGCCATTTGCCCGTCCTTTGGGTAGATGGCGGGAGCTTAAAGAACCTCTCTCCCTTAGCTTCCTCCAACAGCTCAGCTCGCCTTGGAGCCGTTTTCCCGTCCCTCAGCTTCCTCCAACAACTCCTGGAACCTCGGGGAATAAGGTTTCGGATGATCGACTTTCCTTTTCTCTTCCATGTCCCTCTTCTTCCGGTCTGCTTGGTCGCCTCTGGACCTGTCGGAGTTCACCTCAGACTCGAGTTGGATTTCTCGCTCGGTCCATGCCTTCACTTCAGCCATGGTCTTAGGTTGCGCCAATGCAAAAGAGCGGAGGCACTCTTTGTGCCTAAGACCCGACCTCAGCGTGGTGATAACTGTTTCGTCGCGGTGCTCGGGTACTTCCAGGAGGGCATTGTAGAAGCGAGTGACATACCCTATGAAGGATTCCTTGTCTCTGCTCTTGACAGTGAATATGTAGTCGACCGTCCTTTTCTGTCGTCGGTTTCCGACGACCGAGGAATTGGGTAGCCAGCTCATCGAAGGTCGAGATGGAGCGTGGCGCAAGCCCTCGGAACCAGTCTCGGCCAGCCCGGATTAGGGTAGTGGGGAAGCTCGGCATTGAGCAGCATCCGAGTTATCTTGAAAGCTCATGCCCGCCGTAAATGCGTCCAGGTGTCCTTCGGGTCGGACATCCTGTCAAAGAGGGACACTTTGGACGGCTTGTTCCTGGACGAGACATGCTCGGCCAGCAGCTCTTCTGTAAAGGGCTTTGTAAGTGAATCGGCGGAATATCGGGCCCCTTCGCCGGGTATATGGCCATCTCGTCGTATGCCTTCGATTTTCTTTTCGAGGGCTTCAAGCCGGTGGTGGTACCCTGAGGATTCTGCACAGTCGGAATGGTGGCTACCTCCACTCCGGGTCTGCGCGATGGTGTGGCTTTGATTCCGCTCTATCGTATCTCTTAAATCCTCGGGCGAGGCCCTTCTTGAGTAATCCCGACTTTCTCCGTTTGCGTGGCCTCGGCGGGAGTGAGGGCGTCGGTCAATCCTGAAAGTAGGCGAACTGACCGACATCTCCTCAGGGGGTGAGAGCGCGCGGCGGGCGTCGATGCGACGTCATAGCCTCCCCTGAGGTCGGGGTGTGGAGCTGTCCGGCGCCCGGTGGGTCATGGAATCATTCACCACAAGTGGGTCATGGTTGCCGGAGTTGGCACGCCGGCGCTCAGTGACGCTGAGATGAGCGTGAGTGAGATCGAGGGCCTGAGCTTGCCCATCTGTCATTCTGCAGATGTCGTTATCCCGGGGACGGGGAACTGTGGCTTAATAGGTAGGGCCCGCCGTTTGAACACGGACGAGCGCATCCACCATAGCTGTGAGTCTGTCGATTCGGGCAGATAAAGCGCCGATGATGTTAGGAGGGGGAGGAGAACCACTCCCGCCTCCATTATTAATGATGGAGCGGCTCATATTAAGATCGTCGCGGTTGTCGCTTGCCATCGGGTCGAGAGCAGAAGATCAACTTTATGGGTGGAGAAGCTTCTGAAGTTTCCGACAGACGGTACCAACTGATGGAGGTTGTGATCTCCCTCAGATGTTGTCCTCCGTAGATCAGGTAGTGAGCGGTTTTTAGCGGCTGTGATTTGGTTTGGGAGTTGTTGAGCGTGTGGATCTCAATGGGTTGTTAGAAGTTGCTAAGGCTAAGCTACCTGCAAGGGAAGTCCCGGGGTGGGAAACCACCGTAGGACCCTCCGACGATCAAGTTAGTACCGGAGAATAAAAGCAGGGTAGCGGCCTATTGGAATGAGTTTCGGTTACCTGAGTCGTCTGAAAGAGGGGTTTATATAGTGGTCGCATAGAGCGAGCCGGCACGAGATCCTCGCCGTTAGTTACGCCCCTGCGTTCTCCCCGCATTAATGGCGGGATACGCCCATTAATGGGGGGACGGACAACGTGGGACGCGGAACGTGGGACGTCGGCTATCTCTCCTTGACGAGATATGCAGAGCCGTTGCGAGGACGCTTGGGCTCCGCGTTCTCGGTTGATCGGAGAAGCCGAGGAAGCTCGGCCTGTCAGGAGGCTCGAAAACGAGCAGGGAGGCCGAGGAAGCTCAGGCCTTGCAACAGCTCGGAAACGAGCAGGGAGGCCGAGGAAGCTCGGTTGTAGTATTTTGCTCGACGGTGAAGCTCGGAAACGAGCAGGGAGGCCGAGGAAGCTCGGTTGTAGTATTTTGCTCGACGGTGAAGCTCGGAAACGAGCAGGGAGGCCGAGGAAGCTCGGTTGTAGCATTGCTCGACGGTAAGCTGATGGTTGTTTGCTAGGTGAGTATGGAAGGTACTCAGGAAGGTCTCCGAAAGGTCGGATGCATCCTCGGAGACGAAGTCCCGAGGAACGTCCCCAATGCATCTTGTTTATTCTACCTCCGTAGCTTCCGGGACACGTCATCCGCCACGTGTCGTAATCCAAAGAATTCCTACTTGTGAGCATCATCACGCGGTTTGAAATCCTACCCAAATACACGCAAGAGACAAAATGGTGGGGCACACATCTAGATAGTACAGCCAAACATGTGGGCCCGTGATGTTTGTCTCTTAGATAGACTTTGGTAGATATTACAATACCTCAGGTGAAGTATTTTTCTTTTGCAATTATGAAGTCTCCATATTGAAGCTTAAATTTACATTTAAGTTGAATTATTATCCCTTTTTTTATTAGTAATACCAACCATTGTATATAAGCTAGACTCGAGTCTATGTAAGCATAGAGTAAGCGGATCAAAGCTATAACATGTATGACGTAATTATTTATTGTTCGGTTGAGCTTAAATATATGTTCTGGCTTAAATAGTTAGTTCCATCATCGGGCACGGAGGGAGGAGTTCGTTTTGAGAATTTGTTAACGGGTAAAATAACAGCAAAGATTTATTTCTATTTATCACTAAAATTTATTGAAGGTTTGTTGCAGTAATTCTTAAGAATTTGAGATGATTTGAGCAGTTATTCAGGAATTTTTTTTGGATTTTTATTTATATTTTAGTTATGAGAATATTCCTTGCTTAGCGTGTGTCTTGCAAATAGGTATATTGAATTTCAATTAATTTGAAGCCTCCTCTTTTGAAATACCAAAAACAGACACAATAAGCATATAAGATAGGGGAAAACAAATTTAAAAGGGCCCTGTATAAATTCTCTAATTTCAAGATTTAAGTATATGTTTGGATTTTCCTTTCACCATTTTGTCACCCTTGTGGAGTGTTGTTAAGGGGTCATCTGACTCATCTAGAAAATTAAGGAAAGGCGATGAGGTTTTACAATATTTTACTAGAAAAATGAAGGGGAAGATGACATATATCCACATGTTCTAGTTATGATCGCATAGATTCATGTGATGCGAATCTCAAAACTAACTTAAGAAATACGCTTCGCATAAAGAAAAATATTTTATATACCAATCCGGTAGATTTCATGTAGGTTGTCGAATCAATGATTGACTGTTAAAATGGATAAAAAACGTGAGTGGCAGCGCTATGATTTTGTATTCACTAAAGCCAATCATTAACCGGGTAGGCTACGCACAATCCCGGGATTCAAAGATTAGCACCAAAAGAAAGAAGGCCCAAGAAGGGAAGTATCGAAGTCAACTTTATATTATTATATATGCACACGTGTCTTCGGTTATCTTAAGCACATGCTTTTACCCACGTAAAAGTCCCAAAATTTTCACGGGCTTGCTAGCAAGAAAGGCCCACAGGTCGTTACCATTGCCAGAGGCCCTGTGGACGTATCAGAACCGTACGTTCTGCTTTCGTATCAGGGAAAAGAAGGGTGGAGCGCACGGGCATAAACTAAACCAGTGGGCTGGGCTGGGGCCTACCACCAAACCCAAGACCAGCCACCTCATTTTGTAGCAACCGACGTTTTTTATTGGCGAATTAAAGATAATGATTTATTCGCCTCAAAACTTTAGTCTACAGCTAATTGAAATTTAGATTACATAATTATTAATCATATGACAGGAATCGGAAGGTAAAGTTTCCATATCATTGCCCACTCCAACAGAAGCTTCATGTTTTTTTTTTCTAAAATCAATCAATCAATCATGTTTCTATGTGTTAACTAATTAAGTAATAGATGTTGCCTAACGCTACGTTTTATATCATGAGATAAATTAAACTACTTCAGTTTCATGTAAATATACTGTATTTTCTTATCTGTAAATTACTATTTGCACCAAAACTCGGCTATGGTAATAATGGCTGATACATCTCTTATGCTTCCGTTGGTTGTATGACCAAATGATAGAATCATAGGCCGAAATTATCCTGATTAAGAAGTGGTAGAGATCGTGCATAAGAACGTGGGTTGAGTCGTACGAGCGAAACTTCGACGTGGGCATATTAGAAGGACGTGGGAATTTGTTGTGTGTGTCAAGAAGAATGCTTATAGATGGAATAGTGGTTGAAGAACTCGGAACTACTCCATGATCAATCAAGTATTTATTATATCCTATGCTTTAATCAATCTTAGAAGCGGCATAGAAGGCCGCGTTGTTGGAGGCCTAGCCGGAGTACAGTGCAAGTCCTCGGCGTTGGGTAATTACTGCTATTTGATGGTGTCAATCCTGAATGAAGTAACTATCGGACAAGAGTGCAAATCCAACGCCACTTGGAATTTGTCTACGGCCCACATTGATGTCCAAGTTCTTTCCAAGGTCAATTTTGGATGTATTATGCAAATCCTACTTTCACGGTTTGGCTTGAGGTGAGAAGCAGGTTAATGTTTTGAGCGTTCATATGTGGCTTATCCTGTGCGGCTTATCTTGTGCGAATCTGTATAAGTCAATCCTTTGTAAGGGACTAAAAAACAAGCCCCGGCTAACCCTGTCAGATTAGAACCTTCTATTGTGACCTCTCGTATGGATGTTAAATGTCTGATTTAGCATCTAAACGATGTCCTTATATGGGAATGAACATTCGGCCGATTGGCAGACGTATATTCATGATATGTGCTGTCCATTTCGTCATGCCTTTGGGCAATGTATGTAAACCAATATAGGATGGCCGCCACAATAGTGGTTGATATTTGTTAAACGGTTATTGTTCTTATATACAATTAGATTCATCTTTAAAATTTATTTCGGCAATAGATTAAAACCATTAGCTACCAAACCCGATACTTGGCCGTATTCTGTGGGTGTCGATGCTTGCTTTAAAAGCAATTAGAGTGGACGAGTTTGTGTACATAACGAAAACCCGTCCGCAATTCCAGAGTCAATTGTAAAGCACTGAAAAATAGGAGTCTGGTCTCAGGTACAACGTTGGATAAATTAATTTTTCCAACAAATCTGAACCGTTTATTTTAACCGCTACTTAAGTAGAGGTTAAAATAAACGGTTAAGATTTAACAGCTACTTAAAAGATAGGTTAACACATTTAACCGCTGCTTAAAATAGCGGTTCATATTATATAAAAGAGGAAACCGTCCTAACAGTTTCAGCGATTTAGGGTTTGATGTCGAAATTGGGCGATTTTTGCTATGATTTGAACTACAATTCTTGCTAGGTATTCTCTTGCTTCATAGATCGATTTCATAAAGTATATTTATTACTTTAATTAGTATAGGGTTTGTTATTTTTGGAGGATTTTTTCCTGTGATTTCAATTGCGATTGTTGCTGGATATTCTCATGTTTCTTGGATCGATTTTACAATATAAATTAATGATTTCTATTGTTTCTTCGTCTGTTTCCACCACTATCCCTTCTTCTTCTTCTTTCATCCAATGTTAATACTACTTAAAGTAAGGTTCTTATTTGTTGGATTCTTTTTTATTTTAACCGTTAATTTTCTGATTTGTTGGATTCTTTTTTCCGTTGATGTTAACCGCTAGTTTAAGTAGCGGTTAATATCAACATTGGATAAAAAATTATACAACAAATCAGAACCAATTCAAATCACAGCAAAAAAGCCTTAATTTACATCGGAAAACCCTAACAAAAATCACCCAAAAAATAACAAACCCTATACTAAATAAAGTAATTAATTTAATTTATGAAATCGATCAAAAAATCAAGAGAATACCTAGCAAGAATAATCATAGCAAAAATCGTCCAATTTCGATCTTAAAATCCTAAACCGCCGAAACTATTGGGATGGTTTTCTCTTTTATATATTATGAACGTTTAAATTTGTTGGATAAATAAATTTATCCACCGTTGTATATTGTTCCGTTCCAGATGGAGGTCGGAATCTCCCTCAGATGTTGTCCTCCGTCGACCTTACAGCCAGCGAGGCTAAACGGTTGAGATTTGAGGTGAGGGTTGAGCGTGTGAGTCTCAATGGGTTGTTGGTTGTCGTGGACACCGAGCTACCCGCAAGGGAAGTCCCGGGGTGGGAAATCACCGTAAGACCTTCTCACAATCAAGTAAGTACTGAGAAATATTGAGGTAGAGTAGCGGCGTATTGGATTGAGTTCGAGTTACCTGAGTCGTCTGAAAAAGGGGGTTATGTAGCGGTAGCACGGGGCGAGCCGATGCGAGATTCTCACCGTCCATTACGCCCCTGCATCACGTTCGCGTTGATGGCGGAATACGTCCATTAAAAGCAAGATACACAATTTAATGGCGAGATACGCTGGCGTGGGATACAGGACGTGGAGCGGCGAAGATCTCGTCGTGGCGAAATACACGGAGCCGTTACGGGGGCGCTTGGGCTCCGTACTTTCGGTTGAACAGGAAAGCCGAGGAAGCTCAGATCGGTGAATTGCTTCGAGGCGAGCGAGGAGGCCGAGAAAGCTCAGCTCTGTAACAGCTCGGAGACGAGCAAGGAGGCTGTGGGAGCTCGGCTGCAGAATTGCTCAGAGGTGAGCCGTTGGCAGGTTGCTAGGCGAATAGGACAGGTACTCCGGGGAGGTCACCAAAAGGTCTGATGCAACCTCGGAGATGAGGTGCCGAGGAATGTCCCCCGTGCATCGTACATATTCCGGCTCCGTAGCCCACAGAAATCTAGCGGGCTTAAACGGATGACACGTCATCTGCTACGTGTCGTGATATGGGGAATTCCTATTTACGGGCATCATCATTAGCTCCCCACTCTCGTTCCGACCTATTTATAGGTCGGGTTAAGAGTGGTCCGCTCGATTTTCTTCGTTCAGCTTGGTGCCGAGGAATCTTCGTGGTGGATTGACTGGAAACGATGTTGCGTTTGGCGGCCGTGTCTCTTTCATTGCCGGATCCACACGGCGATTTATGGTACGTCTAGGTTTCCGTGCGTATCATTGATGACGTCAGCGGATCAGCGAAACGATTGCGCCATAAAGGAGACGTTGCTTCGCTCGCTTAGGCAGTTGGTATTCATACCACGTGGCCACCATTGGGTGGCAGACTGCGAGACGTCGCCAGTCAGATCCGTGTGAGGGGGAGACGTCCAATGGTCGGTTGCCACATGGCATCATCGGGGCCGTAGGGTGCGATGCTTCGTATTGATGGGAGCGGATTTGGACCGTCGAATGGCTTTTGCTAGGTGTATAAATAGGAGAAGCCTTTCCTTAGAAAACACTTTAGCTTTAGTTGCCTCCCTTGTCTGAAGATTGCCCGGTGCTCCGTCACTTAGGTCGGATCTTCAGCCAAAATCCATCTTCAGCTATTCTTTCCTTGAATCAGGTTAGATGTCTTCTTCTGAAGTTTCCGTTGATGTAGTTAGGATTGAGTCGGGCAATGAGATTTCAGCTTCTGAAGCCGAGTCCAGCGAGTCATCTTCTTCTTCCTCGGCTTCCGATAGTCAAGGAAGTTCCTCTTCTTCTTCGTCTTCTTCTTCTGCGTCAGGCTCGCCCCAAGGAGTAGTAACGCCCTTGTTCTTCTTTGTCGGGTGGTAAAAAGGTCCCCTAAGGTGTGCATCAAAAATACCCGCGATACGCCTTCGATGTTGAATCGATTGGACGAGCTTTCCGATATCCGGGCCCGTTTCTATATCCTCTTGGCTATTCACTTCGTCCGGCCAGGGAGGGTGAACGGGCAGACCAGGTATAGGGCAATAAGATCGCTCTGTACCTGGAAGCGTTCCAAGCGGGAATGCGTCTTCCCTTCTCATTCGAGGTTTGTGCTGTTCTTCATTGCTTCCGGCTTTCCCCGGGCCAGCTAGCTACGAATTCATGGAGAATTCTCCTCGGGTTCCTGGTCCAGTTGAAAATAGATCGGATTCCCTTTGACTTAAGCCTCCTTCTTTCCTTCCTTTGCTACAAAAATCACCTTGGCACTCGAGAGGACAAGCCGAGCTGGGTTTACCTTTCTTTTAAAAAACATAAGGGCTGGATGGCCGAGTCAGGGGTAGTGGTCGTCCCTTCTTCGATCCATGAGTGGAAAGAGAAGTTTGTTTTCATCGGTCCTCCGGAAGGAGATGATTGGACAGTGCCCACCATATGGCATAGGGCGGATTGCCCCAAGGGTCAAGCAGTCAAACACCCTAGAGGCGAGGATAGTGTCGCAGTGAAAGCCGATCCAGCGGGCCGATATTCTGCTTTCCGAGCTGGCCTTGAGCTGGGCGGGACTCGGTCCCGAGCGCTTCAGGGGTAAGTTAGGACTTCGCCGATTAATTTAGACTCAGCATAATTTTTTCATTCCTGCTGCTGACCTTTTCTTTCATTTTCTTCCACAGAGCAATGGATCGATCGAAAATCATGACCGCCAAGACGTAGGGGAGGAAGGGCAGCGGCGCTAGTTCGTCCAAGCCCATACTTGGCGCGGTCCCTGGCAAGCTCCTTCTGCCAAGGTAGCTGTTGCTCCTCCCATCTCGGAGGAATGCCGGCGTGGAGGGCAGAAGCATACCCGGGATCTGGTTCCCTGGGCCAAGACGGAGACGCCGCCCTCCGCTGAGTCTTCGGCCAAGTGACTCAAGAAAGTGGTTTCCCGGCCACTCTCAGCCGAGATACAAGTGTAGGAGGGCGACTTCTGCATTGAGGTAACGCCGGGGCTCTCTGTGGTCGACAGCTTGCAGGCGGACATGAAGAAAGCGGCGGGAGCCAAAATTCTCCGGGGCACCATGAAGGCCCAAGTTGTGGCAATAGATCAGGAGGCAGTCCAGGTTGGTAATCTTCTAAAAAAAATTCTAAGTACTTTTTTCTCTGTTTAATTTCTGACGAAAACTGTTCATGTCTTTATGCATTTCCTTCAGCATTGTGCCCTCTTTGCCACTATGGAGGCTGAGGTGGTGGCCCCGGCGATGAAAAATGTCGGAGAGTCATTCTCACACGAGGAAGAGATTCTCGCCAAACTGAAGGACGTGGAGGACAATGCGGCCTTCTTGGACTCAAGGCTGGTCGTGGAGGGCCTGACTGTCGCGAGGTTAAAAGAATCTCACCGGACCCTGACCGTGTCTGACCGGGCCATTCAGGCCTGGGTCGATGAGGTTAATGAGCTCTATGACGCAATGAAGAGGCAGAGGGACTCAATGAAGAGAGATGCCCGGGCGGCCGACGAGGCGGTGAAGCGGGCCGATGGTAAAGCGGAAAAGGCCGTGGAAGTGTACAAGACGCCCGACCAATTTTATGTCGACCTTACCGATTCCGCGGCCGTCGGGCGGCACATTGCCCTTGACGCCGTTAAGGAAGCAATGCTCTATTTCGACGACCGGGAACTTCGAGCAAGTTATCCCCTTGCGGAGGAAGGACTCCTGGCGGTAGCGCCGAGCTGGCGGGTGGAGGTGTGGCTGCGGTCGGAGGCGCCAAGCAGGCGGTTGTGGTCGAGGCCCCTGGGGGATCGGCTGAGCAGGCGGACGGCGTGGAAGCCCTGGCTGAGAAGGCAGTTTGAAGCCGATGTCCTTCCTGCTCCATATCCCACCTTTTCTTCTTTTATTATTGTAAGCTTTCGGGCATTTTGTAAAGCTGGGGAGCTTATAATACCTCGTACATAATTTGGAACGTCAATAAAGTATTTTTAGCTCTTCCATAATATGCATTGGATGTAATATTTTCATCCTTATTTATTTCATAAGTATGGATAGACCGGTGTCCCTCCTCGTCCCGAAGTCGAGGTGACGTAGACCGAGCGAACACCAAACACGGATACCAAGTAGAAATAGACTGGTGTCCCTCCTCGTCCCGGAGTTGAAGCGACATAGACTGAGCGAACACAAAACATGGATACCGAGTGGAAATAGGCCTTAGTAGAGCTTAGCGCGGTCGCTCCCTCGGATCTGAGTGGGGTTGGAGTTACGCCGGTTATCGACCGAATCCGAGTTTTATCTTCTTGGGTGAGCTTATTTACTTCGTGCCTGGATATGGTCGGCCTACCGACTTTGACGTATGGCCTCAGGTTCCGCCGTTAACGTCGAGAAGAAAGCCGTCCGTCTGCCTCACAACGTGGGCTTTAGATCCACAGTGTTGTCGAGCAGGAAGCTAACCACTGCAGATGGGCCGAGCTGGAAGCTGCTTTGCCGCCTCATGATGAGGGCTTTGGATCCACGACGTTGTTTGGAGGTAAGCTACCCGCTGCGGATGGGCCATGCAGGAAGCTGCTTGGCCGCCTCATGATGAGGGCTTTGGATCCATGGCGTTGTTGGGCGGGAAGCTACCCGCTGCAGATGGGCCGAGCAGGAAGCTGCTTGGTTGCCTCATGATGAGGGCTTTGGATCCACGACGTTGTTGGGTAGGAATCTACCCACTGCGGATGGGCCGAGCAGGAAGCCGCTTGGCCGCCTCATGATAAGGGTTTTGGATCCATGCGTTGTTGGGTAGGAAGCTACCCACTGCAGATGGGCCGAGCAGGAAGCCGCTTGGCCGCCTCATGATGAGAGTTTTGGATCCACGACGTTGTTGGGCAGGAAGCTACCCGCTGCGGATGAACCGAGCAAGAAGCTGCTTGGCCGCCTCATGGTGAGGGCTTAGGGATAGGAATCCATTCATGTGGACTGGTTAACGAATGCTTGGATTGTCATGACTCTAGTATTTCGCGCTTCCTTTATTCTCGGTGTTACGCGGTGCATGGCAGGAATCTTGAGATACGCGTGGATCTCTTGAAGATGTCGGTCAATCTTTCTTGATCCGAGCGAAAGAGAGGGAGCCAGTGACCGGACGCCACTTGGCGGTGCCTTATCGTGGCGTGAGAAGATCTCGATCGATGGGGGATTTCTTTTGAAGCTATAAATAATGGATGTTTGGCTCTTTCTTAGGCACCATGAAGTATTTGACCGTTTTCCGCAGTCCGCAGTTTCCTGATGGCTGGTGATACATACAATATCCGAGACATCGTGATACGCAACGGCGTCTATCATTACGGTTTTGATGGCTCCGAGGCGACATACAAGACCGTGATAGGTCGCCTAGAGAGTCATAGCGGGCATTTGCTCTCGTGCCGATCGTCCCTTCTGCAGGTGCTTATCTACACGATCTGGAGGTCCTCTTCGGGCCTTTTCGGGACTTGTCCCAGCTGGCGCTGGAGGAGTCTACTGACAAAATGCATACGACCCATGAGTTGGGCCTGATCTCGAAGGCAGGAGGGACCATTTGATAGATATCCTTCGCCGAGCTTTCCACTAATCATAGCTTCATGCGCGACGGCGGAAGTGCGTGACGGAACCATAGCTGCTCGGGTCCACGGGCATCCGCAGGGGGAGTGATGGAATACCTCCTGAGCTCAGTTGGAGGATCTTGGCTTTGAATATCACGATTAATGCTTTCTGGACCTGTCACGCCCTGCTTCCTAGTAGACGGAAACGATGACGTGGCAAGTCCGCGGCATATTTATCCATAGAAAATCATTTTCTAAATAAATATACTAAGCGTATTGAAACAATAATACACAATGCAAGAATAAATGAAAACTGTAAAAATTTTCAACAAACATCTTTATTTACATTCAACTTCAAATATTTACAAGTACATGAGTTTCAGCTGGAAAGTAAATACAATAAAAAAAATGCCTAAACATGTGGCATACATAAACTGAAGAAAAGTGAAGTTGAACTAGTCCTGAGTAGCGATCCGGTTGTAGTCCTCCTCTGTGACCTCCACTTCTTCCATCTCAACCGTATCTAACGAACATTCCAAGAGAAGAAAAGTGGGTGGAATGCCCGTCAGCGAACTAGCGCTCGGTAAGTCCCAAGGATATGTAAGAGTAAAGAAAAATGACAATTATAGAATATATATATGTTTATAGGTAAGTATATACTTTAGGTATCTATATGGTCACTATGTTAATGTTAAGTTTCAAGTGTGAATGTTAATGCAGCTGTAGAAGTATTCATAAGCTCAAGAGTGGGGCCTCAGGAATAAGGAAACACGAGCCCATTTCATATGTTAGCATTGGGACTCTAGACTGTGGATGAGTCGGCCCGACTGATATTCGAGTAAAATAAAAAAGAGATTAATACGGGACTCCTGAAGCTCTGTTGGATTCACACAAGAAACTATCACAAACACCCTGAGTATAAATAATTATAATTGTATAGTATACTTAATTAAATTGATGGATTGGTTATAACATGTCTTGATCAAAACCATAGATTGCAAAAGATGTAGAATGAAGTCGAGTGAGTCTAGTAATATGCGAGTCATGACAATTGCAATCTTGGTTTGAGTCAAGTTAGTTCGAGTAGATTGGGTTCGAGTTCATGTTCGAGTTTAGATTCAAGTTTCGAGTTTTGGGCTTTGAGTTCGAGTTTAGATTCAAGTTTAGAATTAAATTTGGATTCGAGTTCAGGTCTTCTTTATAAGGATTGATTTAACTGTTGAAAATCTTATGTTCGGGAGAAATCAGACAACTGCTGCACATGGACGGCAGGATTTGTGTTTTTTTCCAAAACAATTGTCATTGATAACTCCGTTAAGTTGTCTAACCTAAATAGGCAAGCAGACACTTTCTCCGGCTCTCCGGGGCTCAAGAGAATTGATCTCGCTTAAACATATATTAATCTAGAGTCCTTAAGTATTGTTTGCATATCTCGAGGGGTTTTATGAAAAATATGTTAATATAGTTTAAAAATAAACCTCGAGGGTGATTTGTAATATTTAGAGTTTTCATGAACATGTATTTTAATTGTTATGGTGTTTTGGTGATAAAACCTAGCTTTTAAAAGTTTATGTTATTTTTATGAAAAATAGCTTTTTTTGGAAACTTGTTGGTATTTTATTAAAAATTCTAATTTTTTATTAAAAATATAGTTTCAAAATATTTTTTTTATTGAAAATACGAATTCATAGTTTTATATAATTTCCAAGGTTTAGTTTTTATTTAAAAAAGCCGTATTTCTTAAAAAAAACATATTTTTATTTTCTTTCGAGACCGAATACTCCGTGAGGAGTTCTGCATCTCGCTCTACTGTTCTAAAGATGTGCGATAATCCGTACCATCCATTATCGGGTCCTCGAACGAGGGTTGTAGAGGCGTAATTGCCAAGAATTTAAAATATCGATTCAAAATAAATCCGTTTTGAAAAGTGTGATATTTTAATGTAAAACTTATTCTTTGGACCAACTACACACACACACACACACACACATACACACATACATACATCGTGCTATGAAACCATAGTGTGCGTGTGGGATAGGTCGTTACACTGTGAAGTTTTCCTAAAGGTATTTTTAACAATTATTGAAAAATGGTTATATTAAAGTTCGTGGTATTTTTTCTGAAAAAATCGTTTATATGATTATTGAATATGAAATTTTGGTTACGTCAAAAGGCAATAAATGTGAATTTTGTTTTAAAATGATATTAGGGTGATTATGTGACATATAGACCTATCAAGCATGATAAAATATTTAAAAGAGAAGATTGTTACATGTTAACTCCACTTTATCGGTATGATTTTAAAATGTGATTTTAGTTGAAAAGAAGGAGAGGGGAAGGGACTTACTAGCTTAGATCGTTAACAAGAATGAGGGGAAGCCTTCGGAGGTCGTGGTGTCGTCGGAAAGGCTTCGATCATCGAGCTAGGCTTGCTACTCCACTTGGGTGCTTAACACCACTTGGTACTTAGAGAGTTTGAGAGAATTTTTGATAGAATTTTCAGAATGGTAGAGAACTAGAGGATGGGGTGGTATTTATAGTGAAATTTGAGAGCATGGGAATTAAAAAAGTGAATTAAAAAGAATTAAAATGATGTTAATGGGGGATTTGAAGAGTCGGGGGTCAATTGCAGAGAAATCAAACACTACAGGGGAGTAGTAGGGAGTCAAAGAGACGCACAGGAAAATAATGGAGGCAATTGGGGCTACTTGGACCGTCGGTGGCGGCCAAAACGACGATTTGGGCAGTTGGATTTACTCTATTTGTCTCGAGATTTGTGCCACGTATTATATTCTGTGTTTACTCCTCATTGCACCTGTTTGATTTTTCTGAAACCTTTCGATTCTCTGTGAATTGCACGTGCAACTCTTGGGCTTCCGAAAAATTAAAAAGAAAAATCTTTAAAATAATTGGGGCTGAGAGGATTCGAACACACAGGCTATGTCACAGTAGTGTAGAGGCTTTACCGGTAAGGTACAAGTTGCTTCTTATTTTTATTAAACAAATTTAACTTATAAGTTTACAGTAGGCCGAAATACCCTTTCTATACAATAAACAAGTAATTTTTGAACAGAGATTTCAGAGTCGTTACAGGACCCCCTTCCCCTATACTGTAATATTTTTTATTTTGCAAGCCCTCGGTTATTTTTGTAAGGCTGAGGAGCCGAGAATACCCCTTATCAATAAAAGTCTTTCGTTTGCTTAAGGAAATTTTAGTCTCTTTTTTTTTGTTTTCGTCCATTAATAAACTTCCCATTGTTTTATGAACTCGTTCCTCACCTCTGAGCCGAGGTGAGATCGGTGGAGCGAAACTTACGTCGGCTACCTATAGTTGCACCCGGTTTTTCATTCGTCTGAGCAATAGGCTGGCAGAGGGTACCTCCTTTCTCTGAGCTCGTAGGCTCGAGAGAAGGCTGCAGAACTTCTGTTTGAGCGGGGAACTACCCATCGTGAACGAAGTCAACGAACAAGGGGTTGTCCGCCGCTCCTCGGAACTGAGCAAGAATCTACTCGCATAAGGGCTTAGCTCGGAAAATAAATTTTATTGACATAAAAAGAGAAATCTTATTATTCGAGAAGGTACAAGTTCATCTATACAATTTTAGATTTTCTGTGTTATATGGCCATAGAAAGCTGCGACCCAAGGAATCTTAGAGGCGGTAGGCTCCTCCGGGCAATGCCTCGGTCACGAGGAAGGGATCGTCCTATTTCGGGGAGAATTTGTGCAGTCTTCCCTGGTTCTCAAACTCATTTCATCATAGGACTAAATCTCCGTCTTGAATGCTCGGTACTTGACGCGGGCATTGTAATATCGGGCATTTTGTTGCTGATGTGCGGCCTTCCATATTTGTGCCCGGTCTCTCTTCTCCAATAGGATGTCTAAATTGCTTCAAAGGGGCAAAACATTGGCCTCGTCGTCAAAATGCTTGACTCGATAACTGGGAACGCCCATTTCTGCAGGGACCATTGCCACGGTGCCGTAACAGAGACTATACGGTTTTTCTCCCGTAGGCGTCTTTTTTGACGTTCGCAATGCCTACAACACCCGTGGCAGTTCCTCGACCTATCCGTCTTTTCTTCCTTCCAGGCGGGCTCTAAGGCCTCGGATGAAATCTCAGCTTCCCCATTGCACTGGGGATGTGCAACCGCGGAGAATTTCATAAATATGTGAAAGTCGCTGCAGAATTCACTGACTTTGTCATTCTCGAAGTTGGTTCCATGGTCGGTGATGATGCACCTCGGAATTCCAAATCGGGAAATTACATTATTCTCCAGGAACTTCACCGTGGAGGTGAAATCTGGTTTCCTGATCGGCGTGGTTTCGACCCATTTCGTAAATTAGTCCACGGCGACAATGATGTATTTGTGGCCACCCATGCCAGTAGGGAGTTGGTCAACCATGTCCATCCCTCACTGTGCGAATGTCCAAGGGGAACTCAATGGTATCAACTCGGTGGCGGGTAACCGAGGGGAGTTGCCGAAGAGTTGACATGTCTTTCACCTTCTGACTAGCTTTTCTGCGTCTTGGTGTATAGTTGGCCAGTAGTACACCTGGAGAAGTGTCTTATGAACTAGGTTGCAGGCTCCATGATGTGCCCCTCCCACCCCCTCGTGTATTTCTCGGAGAACGTACTCCGCTTCGTCGAAATCGACGCATCTGAATAGGGTTGGGTGTACGACTTTTTGTACAAGTTCTCTTTGCTCCATATGAAGTGGCGATCTTTCATGCAGCGCCGGCGTACTTCCTTTCGGTCCTCGGGGAGCATTCCATCCTTGAGGAATTCCACTATGGATCTTTCCCTATCCGAGATATTCCCCTGAGTGATATAAATTCGGTATATTACTTCCTTATCGACGACGCTGGGTCGCGGTAAGACTTCGAAGAGGATGTTCCACTTGCGATTGGCCAAATAGGAGGAGGTGAGTTTGCTTAACGCATCCGTCTCGACGTTCATGCTCCGAGGAATCTATTCTACTCGGATCTCGTCAAAATTTCTCCGGAGTCTTTTTACCTCGGCTAAATATTTCATCATTAGGGGTTCCCGGGCTTCGAATCGTCCGGTCACCTGGCCAACGACTAACGTGGAGTCGTTGCGAATTCTAATTCTCTTTAGTCCCACTCCCGAGGCGATTTGTAGACCGGCCAATAAAGCCTCATATTCTACGGCGTTGTTAGAGGCCTTGAAGTCGAGCCACAGTGAGTATTTCATCTCGGTTTTATCGGGACCGTGGATGACCAGCCCAGCCCCACTCCCTTCCTCTATGGAGGAACCGTCCACGTAAAGTACCCAGTCAGGAATCGGACCGAGCTTTTCTTTGATTGAATGTTTTGGGTTGGGATCTCGTGCCGGCGCTTCCTCTCTGTTAGGAATGGTGCACTCAACCACGAAATCGAAGAGGACTTGGGTTTTGATGGCTTGCCTCGGTCGATACCGGATGTCAAACTGCGACAGCTCTCATCTCCACTTCTTCAAGTGGCCCGACGACTCGGGGGAACCAAGGATGCTCCCCAGGGGTTAGTTGGTGAGGACAATGATGGTGTGAGCCGGAAAATAATGTCGATGTTTCCAGGAAGTGACGACGGGTGCTAGGACTATCTTTTCAATGGTTGAGTACATGGTCTCTGCGTCTTTGAAAATGTGGCTGACATAGTAGACTGGTCTTTGTATCCCCTCGAATACTCCGATGAGCACGGAGCTGGCGACTTGGTCGGAAACGGCCACGTACAGTAGTAGCTCATCCCCTACAACAGGTCGGGTGAGAAGCGGTGGCATCGTAAGATATTTCTTGAGATGCTCCAAGGCTACCTGACATTCTTTGGACTATTTGAACCCGGGGATTTTTCTCAAGGCTCTGAAGAAAGGCGGGCACTTTACACCAGACCTGGACATGAACCAACTCAAAGCGGCCACCCTGCCCGTGAGTCGCATGATTTCAACGTTGGTTTTGGGCGTCGCCATGTCAATGATGGCCCTGATCTTCTCCGGGTTTGCCTCGATTCCTCGATGTGTGTCCACGAATCTGAGGAACTTTCCGCCTGTGGCGCCAAAAGCACACTTAGCTGGATTCAACTTCATTTTGTACTTTTGCAGGACCTCAAAGGTCTCGCCGAGATCCTTGGTATGCCCGGCCGACAGGGTGGATTTCACGAGAATGTTATCGACGTAGACTTCCATATTTCTCCCGATTTGTGGCTTGAACAGCTTGTTGACCAGCCGCTGTTATATTGCCCCAGCATTTTTGAGGCCGAAGGGCATTACCTTCTAGCAGTAGACTTCTCGATCGGTGGTAAATTCGGTGAGCTCTTCGTCGGCCGGGTTCATCTGGATTTGATTATAACCGGAGAATGCATCCATGAAGCTCAACAGCTCGTGACAGGTCGAGCCGTCAACTAACTGGTCCGTCCATGGGAGCGGGTAGTTGTCCTTAGGGAAGGCCTTATTCAGGTCAGTAAAATCGATGCACATGCGCCACTTCCCGTTTGCCTTCTTGACTATGACTACGTTGGCTAGCCAAGCTGAACAGTCCAGGTTCCTGATGAAGCCAGGCGTGAGTAGTCGGTCCACTTCTTTCTCGATCTCCTTTTGTTTGACAGGCGCGAAACTTCTTTTCTTTTGTCGGACCGGCCGGGATTCTGAGTCAAAACCAAGCTTGTAGGAGATCACCTTGAGGTCGATCCCCGGCAAGTCCTCGGGAGTCCAAGCAAACACGTCAGAGTTGCTTCGGAGAAACTGGATAAGGTTGTCCTGAGTTTCCCCGGTCAAGAGGGAGCCAATTTGGACAGTTCGGCTGTTATCTCCCTCCTTGAGTGGAATCTCAAACAAGGCCTCCACTGGGAAGCCCCGGATCTCCTTTTTGTCATCACGTGTATCCAGAGATTCTCGAGGATCGCACGGCCCCTCGAAAACATCAACTTCTTTGTCGTTGAGAAGTGTCGAGGCGAGACAAACCCTGGCGGTTTGCTGATCCCCATAGGCCCGACTTATCCCCCCATCGCATAGATAGAACTTGAGGGCGAGGTGTTAGGTCGAGATCTGAGCCTGGAGGGCGTTTAAAGTGAGGCGACCCAAAAGGATGTTACAAGACGAAGGAACCCGGGCAACGAAAAAACTCATCGAAATGGTTCGGGTTCTTCCAGCCTCCCCAATGTTAAAAGGCAGAGTGATCATTCCTTCGGCTCGGACGGAGTGGTTCGTAAACCCATAAAGGATGTGCGAGGTCGATTGGAGATTGGACGGGTTTAATCCCATATGTTGAAAACAGTCATAAAATAGGATGTCCACCGAGCTTCCCGAGTCAACTAGGATTCTCCGGACTTCGTACTGATTTACCCGAGTCGTGATCACTAGGGGATCATTATGCGGGAGGGATATGCCATGAAGGTCTTCATCGGTGAAGGTGATGAGAGCAACCTTCTTGTATTTCTTGGAGGGGGATCATCCAAGGTCATGACCGGTCGGATACAGCGGGTGTCCTCGTTGCCCGAGGTCGAGGCAACAAAATCGACCATGATCTGCCTGACCGTTAACTCTTCGAGTAGAGGCAGGTATGTTTGCTCCTAATCTGCTTGGCGTTTGCCTTGTAGGTATTTTGCTAGGTGACCGAACCGGATCAGCTCCTCAATATAATCACGGAGTTGTTTGCAGTTCTCGGTCGGGTACTACTGTGACTGATGAAAGGCGCAATATGGGCCGCGGAGTCGCTTACCCGGTCCTTGTATCATTGGCGGGAGTCTGAAGAATGTCTCGCCTTTTGCCTCCTCTAGCAGCTCGGCCTGAGAGACCTTGAGGGGGTGTGCTCGTAAAAATTCGGGGAATACGGTTTCGGTTGATCGGTCTTTTTCTTCTCCTCCCGATCCGTTTCTTTAAGTCCGTCCAGTGCCTGCAAGATAGGTTGGCGTTCACTTCAGACTCGAGTTGGATCTCCCGCTCGGTCCAGACTTTTACCTTGGCCATGGTCTAAGGTTGCGCAAATGCAAAAAAGCGGAGCCACTCTTTGTTCCTAAGACCCGATCTCAAGGCGGTGATGACCGTTTTGTCACGGTGCTCGGGCACTTCCAAAAGTGCATTATAGAATCGGGTGACGTAACTTTTGAAGATTCTTGGTCCTCGCTCTTGATGGTGAACAGGTAGTCGACTGTTCTTTTCTGTCGTCGGTTGCCGACAAAATGACCAAGAAACTGAGTATCCAGCTCGTCAAAGGTTGAGATTGAACGTGGAGCAAGGCCACGGAACCAATCACGCCCGGCCTAGATAAGGGTGGTGGGAAAGGCCGGCATTGAGCCGGATCTGAGTTGTCCTGGAAGCTCATGCCTGTCGTGACTGCGTCCCGATGGTCCTTTGGGTCGGACTTCCTATCGAAGAGTGCCACCTTGGGCGACTTGTTTCGAGACGAGACGCGCTCACGTAGTAACTACTTCGTGAAGGGTTTCGTGAAAGAATCCGCGGAGTATTTCTCCAACCCTCAGGACGAACGGGTGGCAAGCCGCATGTCCTCAATCATCTTCTCAAGGACCTTGATTCGCTGTTGGTACCCCGAGAACTCTCTATAGTCAGAGTGCCTGTTATCTCCACTTCGGCCTTGCGTGATGGAGCGGTTTCGGTTTTGTTCTATCACGTTCTTTGATCCTTGGGGTGGACCCTTCGTGGTTGTCCCCAACGCTCTCCATGCATGCGGTCTCGTTAAGTGTGGCGACGTTGGTCTTGCCTGGAACCAGGTGACCTGACCGACATCTCTTCAGGGGACGAGAGAGCGCGGCGAGCGTTGAAGTGGTAGTCAGGTCGCACTTGAGATCTTGGTGTCGAACTGTCTCGCACCCAATAAGTCATGAAATCGTTCTTCGTGTAAGGGTCGTGACTGGCTGAATTGGCACACCGGTGTTTAGTGACATCGAGATGGGCGTGAGCGAGGTCGAAGGCCTGAATGCGCCCCTCCGTCGCTCTACGCGCACCGTCACTTCGGGGAGTGAGGACGACGGTTTAGTGGGCATAGCCGGCCGTTTGAACACGAGCAAGCGTGTCTATCATCGCCGTGAGCTTGTCGATCTACGTAGATAAGGTGTCGACGATATTAGTGTTAGGGATATATATGCCCTAGAGGTCATTATTGTACATTAATGTATATTATAGTGGATGCTTGGACATATATATATAGAGGACTTTCTTGCTCGATAAGATAGTATGCTGTCTGGTTGCTCTTTATCTTAAAATATACACTTGTATTATTATACTGTCTCTCATATACATGTTGATAAAGCCTTTAGGATGTTTGCTTGACTACCAGGACTATGATGCATACCATACTACTGGGACTTGTGTAGTCTACAAGCACATCATTTAACAGTTCCTAGTCGAGGGAGTATCGATATAGGGTATCGATATTCCATAGTAGACCAGTGTGTATATTTCTTGACCCTGTAGGGGGCGATGGTTGATCACATATCCATTGGTGTTTGACATCAAAGATTGTACACAGGTGCTCATTAGAGAATGGGTACACTGAACAGGACTCGCTGAGAACTCCTAGATGGTACTATACCTATCATCAGGTAGCAGTTCTCTGGTGACCCTGGTACAGGTTAGTCTGTAGACCCGAGATCATCATAGAGTCTTGTGTGGTTCCCACTGTGCTTTGATTTCCTCCCTACCATTGCTCAAAGGAGTCGTGCAAATAGGTGGATTTTGGGTACAATCCCGAATCACATGGAGGCAATGACCGATAGGAGGGGTTTCGTCTCTTCCAGTATAGCGAGTTGATGTTGCGCTATGCTCGATTGCCGATAATAGGAAGTCTCTGGCCTGGGCTGTTGATGAGATTTACTGGTAAGAGTTATCAGTAGTTTCTCGTACTGTTATAGGCCACACATCGGCATGACTTATCAAGTTATTGGGGTCTGACGATTCCACCCCCAGACTCGATATGTGATATATCAGACGAAGAGACCGGACTGTATGGTAAGTGTTACTTATAGGCTTCATGGGAGTTTGGACAAGCTTTCTTGTTGATCTTCTATTCGCTCAATACCTGAGTAGCCGTTATGTCCAGCTAGTACTGCTGATGGCTTGTGGGTAACTGATATGATCATTATCTACTGCTGGCGTATTGACGAGTCTTTAGAGTCCCACACAGAAGTTTTCTAGTTCAAGCGAAACGAAATAGGGTACATATGTTGATATGTGCGGGGGCCTGATTAAATACGAATATGTGACACCGTATTCTAATCTGGCGGTTATTTGATATCAGTTAGGTTATATGTGATATAACCGGATTATTGAATCAAGTGTTGATTTGATAATGTGATATACAGATAAATGATATTAGTCGGTTATATATGATATAACCGGATTATTAAATCAAGTGTTGATTTAATAATATGATATATATTTATATTTGATATAAGTATATATTAACTAATATTATTGCTCACTAATTATTTGCTTATCTTTATATATATATATATATATATATATATATATATATTATATATGAAGCATGATTGATTTTTTATTTTTAGAAAATAGAAAATGTGAAGTGAAAAATGGGGAGACTTTTGAGGGATGGGCAAAGCATGGCTTTTATCACTAGTTTATTACTCTTGACTCACTATTCAAGTATGGTTGCAATTTATTATTACAATTTATTCAATACTTGAATAAATGAGGTCAAGTATGTAGCCATTCTACACTCATTTTCATTCTACACAACACTAGTGATTTTTTTCTCACTTGAGCTCATATGATGAATTCTACTCTCTAGCTCTCTCCATCTTCTTTCTCACCTCTTCCAAGCTCAATCTCTCACATGAGTTGTGAAACCTTGAGCTTGTGAGAACCCTAGTGAGCAAATAAACACCTCTATTTTACCATCCTACACTAGATTAGCACTTTGGTCTAGTATGTTTCCTTAACTAAACAGTTTAGTGAAGAGGTAGCTTGGATTAGCGGAGCTTCGGGTGGATCATCTTCGGCACGAAGATCATAAAGGAAGCTCGATCCAATTTCAAGTGGAGCCTAGTGGAGTCGCGTGGACTACTACACTGAGCTTTTGAAGAGAAGGACATGGTCTACAAAGGTTGTAGCATCCTTCTCTTAGTTAAAGTTTTTGTTATATCATAGTTAAACCCTAATCATCTAGTTTCGATTCTTGTTTAGTGTTAATTAGCACCCTAAAAATTTTTAAATGGCATGCTTGATGCTAGTAAAACCCAGTGGTGGTGGTAATAAACACTTTCATGGTATCGGAGCCAAAGAGACGATGCATATAAATCACGAAACCGAAACAACTCCGAAAATGCAACCCGAAACCCCAAGTTTCTGTCAAATTTTAAATGATCTCTGAAAAAATTTTAAACAACTGCAGAATGTTGCATGAGATGTAACTAGAACACCATAGAAATTCGAGACCAAAATTCAATATTTGACCCAGCGAGATCAGGAATTTTACTGGTCTGGTCGGCCCCCCATGCTCCATTTTGTCTCGAATTTGTTTGCTGTTCTGATGGCTTGGTTTTGGGTTTCAGGTTATGTTTGATTAGCCCAAAATTGCATATGATGTTAATTTTGTTAAGGGGCTAATACGGAGTGTTTCGTAGTCGTAAGTTTTACATCGTTTCGGGTTTAAGTTTGATATGTGACATAGTAGTTGGAATCCACAATAAATTAGTTTTGTGAAAACTAGTTTGTTTGTAAATCTAACGTGTTAGTCTCTATTGATCGATTGCCATGAAGTTTCGATTCGGATCGAAACTCCGTCGCAATCCCGTATCGTATGCGAATACTTGCCAGATAACTTTACTAGGTAGCCACGCCCCATAGCCCCGACCAAGTGACTTTAGGAGAACCCCGTTGCCAAAAGCATCCACTCGAGTGCTCACGGCCACGGTGTTCCGCCTAAGTGCATTTAGTCGACGGCATCAGGGGTGCGGCCTTCTACTAAATTTCCCGACGAGTATTCGATCGGGTAGTCGGGAATCTTGTTGAATTACCCGACTAAGTTCTTGAAAAGTATTTTCGATATGAGACTAAAATGCAAGGTTTATAGGATTAGGCATGAAATTCGGAATATGAGATATTCCGGGTTTATGATGTCTAAGAAAATATGGATTCTAATTATTGTAGTTTTTCATTTATTTTCTGCAACCGTAAGTGTAATATGTGGTGTATCATAAATCTCGTTGCTATATGTCAACGAAATTTGGGATACACATATTTACTTACGTTGATGATATGTGATATTATGTGTTGCTGTGATATATTATATTGGATCGTCGTGAATGAATTGCCGAGGGTTTTTGCGTGAGATGAGAGTTTTTTTTAATTTTCATTCATGTAAAAATTGTATGTAATATTCTTTTATTGGGACACTTCTGGGTTGAGGATGATGTCACCATTGATGTATATTATTTACTTTTCCGCATTAGGATAGACCCAAGGCAGGGAACACAAGTAACCGGGTTCTAGAGTCCAGTGGGAGACCATCTCGAGGAGTCGAGACCAGGTCTCCTAACTCTAGAATTGGCAGGGTTGCTTGCAGCTCTCGTAGGGGTCTAAGGATGTGGGTTTGGCTATTCATCACGATCGTGGAATCCGTGTTTTTCATTATTGGCTTAATTTAAAATACGGACCTCCTAG
Source organism: Agapanthus africanus (assembly GCA_030015575.1). Classification (NCBI taxonomy): domain Eukaryota; kingdom Viridiplantae; phylum Streptophyta; class Magnoliopsida; order Asparagales; family Amaryllidaceae; genus Agapanthus; species Agapanthus africanus. The sequence continues at coordinate 133,999,160 of JASDDO010000024.1, read as the reverse complement.
TATATCCAATATTTCATATGTTGACTTCTGCTGCTGTATTCTGTGATGTGATCATATAACTGCGTGAGACGGATGCTATATATATGATATATATAATAAACGTTGCTTATGTTTTGCACCTGCGCTAGTCCAGACCCCACTCTGCCGTTAGTTAAGTAATCTAACGGTGCATGACGGGGCCCCGTGGCGAATGCAGATGGTATAAGCGGACATTCTATTTTCGTTTCTTTTTCTGTGATATTTAAGGAAACATAAATGATGGGACTTCATTAATGAGATTAATGAAAAGAAAATAAACCTAAAGATATTGTAGAATCAAAAGTTTTTTAAAAAGGTAGCTCTAGTTCTTGCTTTGCATAGTGGTATTCCTTGATGAATATCCAGCACCTCATTCGATGAAGAAAGAGCCCAGATCCCTTCACCGGGAGTGACCTCTTTAGTAAAACTAGCAAATACTACAACCCACTCGATTTATCATCATAGCTTGTGTAGTTCTTGCTTTGCATAGTAGTATTCCTTGATGGATATCCAGCATCTCACTCGATGAGGAAAGAGCCGAGATCCCTTCACCGGGAGTGACCTCTTTAGCAAAAGCTAGTAAAAGCTATTCGATTTGTTTTTGAAAACTACTCGATTTTAAAAGCCGGGCTTAAACCACTCCTTTTCAAAATCACTAGATTCTACAACGATATCAAGTTCATTACGCTAAAGGTTTTCTTAAAAACCAGCGTAGCCCTCCGTCATTTCAGATAAGTGCTATTTAGTATGCGTGCTGCGTTTGTTGGCTTCCGTCAAGGCGTAGTGTGCGGTAGCTGATTAGTGCTTATCTCCAGCATGTGATGCGATTAGATTAGGATAGTCGTGCGACTTTGTTGGCATTCGTCAAGGATCGTGCGGGTGGGTTTAATTCAATCAAGAAATGGACGGGTTGAACTTGACTAGTGGTCTATGGTTTGTTGGCCTCCGTCAAGGTCATAGGAAGCTAGGGGTAAAAACAATATTGGAAATTTCAAGTGTTGAAATTTGCAATGAGATTGCATACCCTCTATATGATAGTTGGATTCCGGTACCCACTGCAAGTAAGTGTTACTCCTGGGAGAGTTTTCCACTTTACAATTAGCTGATCAAGTAGGTGTCTGAGAAAGGTGTTAACGGGTTATGCCCCTACGGAAACGAGGTTATTTAATTAGTTCCATGCGAAAGTATAGGGAGATTCCCTCGGAATACCAATACATGCCTGGCCAAACGATTGGCGAACTTGTAGGGTGTAATTAATCCCGGATAATCTTACATTTTAGGATTTGAAGGAAGATTTGATAAAAACAGTAGGATCCATCCTGATTAGATAAGATAATAACCAATCTAATCTTGCAAGAGCGCACGCTAAAATGTTTTCTTCTCTCTCTCTCTCCAAGTAGCGACCAATGACACGCCTTAATCAAGATAATAATATGGATGTATTAACCGAACCCGCTTATTATACTGAGCTGGGGAACGCTGGTTCCGCTCTATCTTATGATTATCATAAGTCCGAGCAAGGAATAGTAGAATATAAGGATTCCCACGCAACCCGAGCGAAGAAAGAGCATGATGATGCATTTTCTTCGGGTGTGTTCGTTACCGAGAACTGTTTCTCAATATGCTCTACGTCCTGGGTATTGGATACCGGATCAGGATCCCACGTATGTAATTTATTACATGGGCTAAAGAGAGGTAGAGAACTGGGAAAGGGTGATAAGTCTCTAACAGTAGAGAATGGTGCAATTGTTGCAGTCAAAGCAGTTGGAGAATATCATCTTGTATTACCAAGTGGTAATACAATGAGTCTGAGCAACTGTTATTTCGTACCAAAAATATTGTGAATGCTTTCCTAAATCAAGTGTTGATTGGGTATGGTACGTTGGATAACGGTATATACCTTCTAAATCACAAAACAGTTCTAAGTATACAGAACACATACAAGAGAAACAGTTCAGAAATGAACGAAGCCTTCTAGTGGTATTATAGACTAGGTCATATCGATGCGACAAGACTAGCTAAGTTGGATAAGGATGGATATTTGAATCCGTTCGAATTTTCATCTTATGAAACTTGCCAGTCATGTCTCAAAGGCAAGATGACCAAGACTCCGTTTACTGGACACGGAGAAAGGGCTACTGAACTCTTGGGACTGATACATAGTGATGTATGCGGTCCCATGTCTACACATGCCGGGAATGGTTCCTCGTACTTTATTACATTCACCGATGATCTCTCAAGATACGGACATGTGTTCCTGATGAAACACAGATCTGAATCTTTTGAGAAATTCAAGGAATATAAGTACGAAGTTGAAAACCAGGCGGGTATAAGTATTAAAGTCCTTCGATCTGATCGAGGAGGAGAATACTTGAGCACGGAATTCAAAAATTACTTAAAAGAGAATAGGATTCTCTCTCAGCTTACTCCTCCGTATACACCACAGCACAATGGAGTTTCGGAGCGGGGGAATCGCACCCTATTAGATATGGTGCGCTCTATGATGAGTAATACTAAGTTACCTACTTCCTTTTGGGGTTATGCACATGAGCTAGCTGCATACCTATTGAATAGAGTTCCGACCAAATCCGTGCCTACCACTCCATATGAGATATAGGAGGGGAGGAGACCATGTCTTAATTTCATTAAGATTTGGGGTTGTCCGGTTTATGTTAAAAAGCAAAATCCAGACAAGCTCGAGGCAAGGTCTATTCTATGTAAGTTTGTAAGATATCCTAAACATTCGCGGGGGTATATCTTCTACAACACAGAGGAACAAAAGGTGTTTATTTCTCGGAATACCACGTTTTTAGAAAAGGAATTTCTTGTGAGTGAAATTAGTGGTAATGAGGTGGAACTGGAAGAAGTTCCAGCTCCAAGAAAGCCTTGACCCACCAGGTGGGGAGCGTGGGATACTGGAAGAGAGAGACGTAAACCGCAATGTACAATCCTAACCTTATCAACTGCGACTTCTTCGTCGACAGGATATACCGGGCCCATGGCAGATAGCCAATCGGGTGGCGGGGGATCAGACCGATGTTATATGATTGCCCCCAAGGTCGCGCCTCGCCCTGACAGATACGGCGTCCTAGGATATCCAAAACCATAGGACGCTGGACTGGAATCGCATCTATGGCGGGATGAAGAAAGCCCTTCGAAGTCCAATCAACCATCTCCACGGCATACTGCACCGAGGGTGGAGTGGCATAGTGAATCGCTGTGATCGGTTCTGACGGTACTGCGCACGTGAAGCTCCGTCGACCCTTGATAATCTGATTATACCATGACCCCCAAAGGTGGAGACTCTTGCATTCCGGGCCGTGGTCCTTAATCATGGCTAGAACTTCACGGTCCAAGGGCGCTTCAGGAAACCCTTCCTCCGAGCGGGCGAACGGGAACGGGGTATCGAGAGACATGGTCACTGCAAAGAAACAAGAAATAGTCGTTAGTGTTGCAATTCCAACGCCTGGCGTTTAAAAATTTCCAATTAACTGAATTTAAAAATTAATTAAATTAAAATTAATTACACCACACTGCAGTGCAGTGGGTAGGGAACCAAATGGGGACCCATAAAATCTGGATGAAAATGCCTCATTTAATAAGACAGCCTCATCATTGGGTGAGATTGTCAGTTAAAGAAAAGATCCCCAAGAGAATATTCTCATCAATGGGGAATCCCTAGAGACAAGGAGAAAATCTCCTCTTTCAGAGCAAAGCTCTGTCAAAGAATGACACTTGTCAAATTCTGGTCTCAAAGGAATAAAATTCCTTTAAAGAGTATAGCTCTGTGGTAATAATGGAAAGATCCATCAAAAAAATTTTAACACTTAAAAGAATTAAAATTTTTGGAATCTTGAAAAATCCATGAAAACTTATAATAAGTTCTTCATTTTCCAGATCTAAAAGATCTACATTTGATCCAAGAGCAAAGCTCTGTTCATGGGTTAGAACCCATGAACAAAATCTCTGTAGATCTATAAGTTTTTGAGAGCAAAACTCTGTTTATGAAACCCCAATGGTGATTTCTTTAGATCAAAAGATCTGTGAGAGCAAAGCTCTTTGGTTTAAGATTGGTTTGAATTAATTTATTTTAATTTAGATTAATTTTACCTAAAGTTTCTAACTTTGGAAATGAGCAAAGCTCTGAAGTTCTTAAGCAAGAGCAAACCTCTGTTGAAATCAAAATCTTAAAAAAGATGGTGAAGATTTTTTAAGGGCCATAGGTCCTATTTATAAGGCGCTTGCGCCCCTTCAGCCCACCCCTTGATCCAACGGTCAGAAACTTGCCACCGCTGCACTCACGTGCGCGCCACGTGAGCGCAACGGTGGGGGTCATTTGTTTCCTCCAATCAGAGCAAAGCTCTGTTGGAAATTCAAAATTCAAATTTTGAAGCAACGCTTCAAATCCCGGGCGCAACGCGCCACGTGTCAGGCGTTGATACGTCAGCACAGCGCCCGAGGCAGTGCGCCCAATCAGAGCAAAGCTCTATTTAAAACAAAATTAAAGGAAGCAACGCTTCAGTTGCGCAAGCATTGCGCTGAGCGACACGTGTCAGCACAGATGCGCCAGCGCAGTTGCGCTGCGCGACACGTGTCAGCGCTATTGCGCAAGCGCAGTTGCGCTGCTTGACACGTGTCACGCACTGGGGCGTTTACGCCAAACAGAATTAAATTCGAGTAAGATTTTTCTGTTCTTGTTAAAACAAGAAGATTGCCTTCTGTAAAACAGAAGCTCTTGGATCAAAAATCCAACGGTGGGGAAAATTCACCAAATCACTCAGAGAAAGATTTCTTTAACAAATTTAACTAATTTATGGGCACTATAAAAAGGACCCTAGACCTCAATTCAAGAGATCAACATTTTGTGAGAAATCAAAATTTTCAAACAGAGAGAACTTTGAAGAAATTTCAAGAAGAAAGGTAAAAAAACCTTTAGGATAGAAGAATTTCTTCTGATAGATCATTGATCTAAGAACAAGATCAATGATTTTTAATAAAAAAAATAATAAAAATAGTGCTTTGCACTTATGAACCATTGGTTCTCTGAGATCAAGAAAGAAATAAGAAAATACTTGTTTTCTTGAATCTAAATTAGATCAAGAAATCAAACAGTGCTTTGCACTTCTTTTATGAACCATTGGTTCTGGAATCTAAAAGATTCTCAAGTTAATTGTGCTTTGCACCTGTAAATCCGCACTGTTGCGCTCTTGGGTGGCGCAAGCCACCAGAGAGCGCCACGTGTCAGTATCTGAACCATTTGCGCTATGCGCTTTGAGATAGAGCCTTGCTCTCTGAAACTGGCAAAACTCACCACAGCACGCCACGTGTCGGCAGCGCAAGCGCAGCGCACTGCGCTTGCGTGACACGTGTCGTCACCACAAGCGCTTGCGCTCTCTGATTGGCGCAAAGCGCCTGACAAATGCAATGCATTTCTTAAAGGGCCAGGCCCAAATCAAAAAGACCTAATAGGACAAAATAAATTGCAAAGCAATAAATGGGCAAAGCCCAGGTAAAATTGATGCTCTGCATCTTTTATAAAAGGGCAGAGCCCAAGTAAAATTGATGCTCTGCATCATTCATAAATGAGCAGAGCCCAGAATAAATTGATGCTCTGCATCCTTTATGGGCAGAGCCCAAACAAAAAATAGGAAATAATGCAATGCATTATTTAAAAATGGGCCAAGCCCTAGCACAGGTCTAACAGACCAAAAACAAATAAAAGCGTTGAATATTTTTCAAATGGACTTAGCCCAATCATGGCCGTAAGTCCTCAAACTAAATTGACTGAGCAAGATTGCTCTCCTAAATCAATTTACGACCGGTTCAAGGGTACATCTCTGAACACCTCTGACATCTATCGTTGTAATCCTTCAACGACGTCAGAGAGGTGACGGGTCCCGACGACCGCACATCAAGATGGACTGCGGGGTCCTTAAACTCGTGGACCGAAACGTCCTTAAACTAATGATGGACCGAAACGTCCTTAAACTAATAATGGACCACCACGTCCCTAAACTGGAATATGGACCCCCATGTCCCTAAACTGGCAATGGACAGAAACGTCCTTAAACTAGTGATGGACCGAAACGTCCTTAAACTAATAATGGACCACCATGTCCCTAAATTGGAATATGGACCACCACGTCCCTAAACTGGAGCAATAGAGCCTGCAAATGCTCTTTTGCCGGATCTAAATGATCCTGTTTAAGTTGATCTTAGCCTCAAATACGGCTAACGTATCCTTAAACATTCAAATGGATTATAAAACTCCAAATCGACTTTTGTTTCGAGGGTACATCTCCAAACTCCTCTGACACCTGTCGTTGTAATCCTTCAACGTCGTCAGAGAGGTAACGGGTCCCAACGGCCATATATTAAATGGATCACTACGTTAAGTTGATCTTAGTCTCAAATCAGACTAACGTATCCTTAACGAACGTTTAAGTTGATCTTAGCCTCAAAATGGCTAACGTATCCTTAAACCAAAATCCAAAACTCAAATCTAAGAAAATACGGATTTGGACTAATCCACGTCCTACGGGCGACGAAATAAATAGTCTCCGTATACAATCCACGGGCAATCACAAACAAAACAAACACACACGACACGAAGTGAAATTCTGGAGAAGGAGAAAGTGGCTACCGCGATGCGGTAGCGTAATTAACTGCAGGGGCTTGCATCTGCAGGGAAGAGCGTCCCCACAATCAAAAACCTCTCTTGTGAGGGGGAATCTGATGAAGTCTGCTACATCGGCCGCATCCGTCTAAATCTCCGATACACGGTGCCATAAATCAACTTGGCATCTTCGTAGAGGTAGATGGATAAAACCATATAGCATCCGCCCCGAATCTCAGGCAAGACGTCCTCATGTCGTCGCCGTCTTTCGGAGGGGAACAGATTCTGGCACGCCCGGTGGGACCTTTTCCTCTTTCCACTCCACACTTCGTATGTCGTCTTCGCGAACCAATCGCGGTTTGTTAATGGTTGCCTTTGGATTTCAAGTTACTAAGATTTGGTCTTTTGCCTGGCGCAGAACTCAAGTATCAATGGCCTCTAACTGTACCAACTGCTCGAAGTGCCACTGCAACGGACGCTCCACCTCACCTGGAGGTATAGCATATGGGCCCCAAGCGGCCTCCTTCCTCGCTCTGCCGGTAGAACAGGTGACCCAGGCCACCACCGGCCTGTTTTTCGGGACCATGATCCCACCTACAAGCTTCTCTATGCCAATACCTGCACCAGAAGCGAACAAGAAGTCGGTCTTCGACCGGCTCACTGCTACGATGGCCCCTGTCAACGGGTCGTCCATTACCAAGCCAACAGCTTCTGTCTTTGCGAGGCTGGATCAAAACTTTGAGGGGCCCGCCAAGAAGCCTGTGAATCCCAAGGGGGCTGTCCCAAGCAAGGCAACAGCCGCTGCTCCGGAAGTCGTTAAGGCAGCTCCTCCCGTCAAAGAGTCAGTCTTTTCAAGGCTGACTATTCCTGCTTCTGCCCCTACACGAGGATCTGTCTTCGACAGGTCGAATATCACCCCTCAAAGGACAACCTCAGTCTTTAAGAGGTTAACACTAGCGGTGCCTCATTCAGACAGGGGGCAAAAAGAAGCTATCTCTATCTCCGAGCCAGTCCCAACGGCTCGTCATGCTCGACGTCGCCATTGGAGACGAGTAAGGAAGGCAGGGAGCAACTCCCCCTCAGGGCTGACTCCACCTGCTCCAGTGGTGGAAGTCAACGATGCTGTTCCAACTGGGAACAGCTTTGAACTGCTGAGGAGGGTACGTAAGAACTCTCCAACCGCTACATTGAAAAGATCTCCTCCACCCGCGGAGAGAGTTCCGGAAACGAAGCAGGAGCAGCCCCCTCAACGGCTGTCCTAAAAAATTTATAAAGTTTGGCGGAGAGTTCAAGACTCCGTAATTGAACCAGATCGCTCTCGTTAACAGAAAAAGGCGAAGGTGCAAGAAGGAAAAGACCGTCCTACTAATCAGCAGAGGACAACAATTGCTAGGGTGCCCACTGCAACGGCCCCCTCAACTTCAACGGCCTACAAAAGAAGAAGGCCGGAGAAAACCCCCGCGCCCGCGGCAAATGCCAAAGGTGGTGAACCTAAACGCCCTAAGTCCGGGGGCATAACAGTTCATACAGTATACATGGCGTCGGGAAAGGAGGACAGCCGTGCATTCACGGGTCATAGACCGCTCACACGGTCAGTGACCAAAGCTCAGGAGCAACAGCAAAAGCTCCAGGAAATGATGACCACGATGGCCGCACTCACTGGGCCAAAAGAAACCCCTGAAACGTCCTCGGATGAGCGTCAAGAACAAGAAACTGACGCTGAATTCCTTCGTCGCATATTGGAAAAGAAGGATAAAGAAGCTGCGGAACAGGCAGCCAGTATAAAGAAAATGGCCTTCCTGTTCCAGGACATGGTGGGCATGATGATTCAACAAGATCCCCCTGCTGAAGATCCCCCGATCGTCCTTGAAGACGATAGGGGAGAAACGTCGAATCCTCCACCGGCTCTGTCAACAGCCAAGGAGGAGGCAATCTCCAAGTCCGACCTGGACGAATATATAGCTCAGCAGATCCGGGTCCATCAAGCGACGGAAGCAGCCGGTCAGGTCGTAAAAATGGGGCGACCGTATCCGGGCTGGTACGACCAGTTCAAGTACCCGCCAGGTTATACGATACCAAAATTCCATGTGTATAAGGGGACTGGCAATCCCCACCAGCATGTCGCCCAGTTCAGGGCGCTTTGCGGCAACATTGACGGTGATGATAAATCGTTGCTTCGCCAGTTCGTTGGCAGCGTGTCGGATACGGCGTTCGAGTGGTATTCCGAGCTCCTGAACGACTCTATCAAGACCTTTGCTGAGATGGAACTGCTGTTTACCCAGTGTTTCGCTAGTGCCAGCGAGCGTACCCCGATAACGGCATTGATCAATGCCAGGGTGAAGCCGGGTGAGACATGGGTCCAATATGCTATACGGTGGCGGAATTTATGGTCAAAATGCGAGCAGCGCATAGAAGAAGCTCCTGCAGTGGGTATATTTGTGGGAACCCTCGATCCGCAAGCAACCATCTCGCAATTTATGATGTTCTTCAAGCCGACCACCTTCCAGGCACTAATCGACAAGCTGGCGCAAATGGATCAAATGGGCCATAAACCTCCTCTTCCAAAGCCGGACTCCCGAAATGAGAAGGAAAAGGGGAAAGCGATCGTTGTCGCTAATGCTCAATAGCAACCGAACAACTCGAAGCTGGTCGTTCGTCAAAATAATATGCGCCCGTACGTAGCCCTTGAGGAGAGAATGGGACGTCCTTACTCGTTTCCCCGGGATAAAACAAGAAGGTTATTCGAGCTGGCGTTGCGCAACCGACTCATAAATCTGCCGGATCCAAAACGTCCGTCGCAACCAAGTGACGTCAATGAGCCCAACTACTGTCCTTATCATCGAGTACTGGGTCATCCGATCGAGGATTGCTACGTCTTCAAAAATTGGCTTGAAGACCAGTACCGACAGGGCAAATTTGCATTGTCCGACAAATGGAAGGTGAATGCACCGCAACCCCACACCTCTAAGGGAATGAATACGCCGGGGGCAACATGCTCTGTCGTTGAAGAAGCTCCTTGGGAGGTTGTATTATCAGCCAAGACAAAGAGGATGCTAAATGATCTTCAATTCTGCACAGCAATTAAGTGGAAGAACCCGTTGGAGCCGCAGATCATTGAAGGGATGTTGAAGCCTCGTCCAACTTAAAAGATCGATGGAGGTGGCCCAAGCATTCATAACCAGCTGTCGAAATCTTCAAAGAAGAAGAAAAAGAAGTCAAAGAAGCCCGTGAAGCCTGGCGACAAGCGCACGGACTTGCAAAAACAAATTGACGCGCTGGAGGAATACAACCAGAAGGCACGGACTCCCATTACATTCCAAGAGTTCCTCAACCACGTCTTTCAAGAGGAAGATGAGGGAGATAGTTCGTCGGATGAATCCGAGGAATATGCGGTGAGCTGTCATATGATTTCTCATTCGCTCACGAACGATGAGGAGACTCCTTGTACTGAAAAGCTGGGGGCAGATCCTGAACCAAAAATTTCGGGACCCTCGGATGAAGTAATTGACGCATTCCTTAATGAAGCTCTCTTCAAAAGTAAAGCTGATCGGGAGCGCGAGGCGGTCATATTCGAAAAGGCCAAACGCCAACGCCTTGACGAAATAATTGAGATACTCCCGCTGGAGCAAAGCACACCCACTGCGGATAAAATCAAATTCAAGATGAGGAAGAGGTTTACTAAAGCCGTGTCAATGGGTATGAAGGTACCATCCTCTGAGGGAAGCGTTACTGGTGAAGCGGAAACACACCCCTCCTATTGCTTGTATCATCGGAAGATTTCGCACCCCACTGAAGAGTGCAAAGCTTTCGATAGATGGTGGTAAGGATATGTTGCTCACCGGCAGTATTTTAAGCGGGAAAAGCGCAAGACCCGCCGAGAGCAAAACGGTATGACCGAAGGGTTTAACAGAACTACTGGCGATTGTCGCATGGTTAACGCCGGGGGATCACAGGTGCCTACATTCGGGAGCGATTCTGATGAGGAGATGGAGCTTGGCCCTCTCTTTAAAGAGACCACCTCGGGAAAAGAAGAAAAGCCGAAGGTTTGCGAAAATATCCGGCTACGTAATCGCACGCTTCCCGAAAAGAATCCCGGACCCTCAAATAGAAAAGATAAAGGGAAAGAAAAAGTCTCTGAAGATATCGACTTAGATGACCAAGTTGTGGAGGAACTAGCCGCCAAGGACCCGCCAAAGAAAAATAAGGTGGATTACAACGTTCTAGCGCATCTAAGGAAGCTACTCTCGCAGCTCAGCATTCTTGACGCCCTTTTACTATCAAAGGAGGCGAGAGATTCGTTAGTCAAGGCACTACAGGATCCGGAACAATTCCAAGCTTTCCTGGTCGAGGAAAAGATGAAGGATGAATTGGAGGAAGTGCACACGGCCGATGTCGCTTTTGGTGATGAAGACCTTCTCCTTGGGACGTGCGAACACAATCGCCCCCTTTATGTCTCAGGATACTGTCACGATATAAAGATAGGCAAAATCCTGATCGACAATGGATCCTCCGTTAACCTCCTCAATGTGCGAGTGTTAAAAGAAATCTGCATGAGCGTCCAACACCTTGCTCGGGACAAGATCACCATCTCTGGTTCGACTCCCAATCGTTAAGGACTCTTGGGTCTGTGATACTGACGCTGCGCTTTGGGCTGCTCGTCACGGATATTAAATTCCACGTCATAGACGCCCAAGACATGCTACAATGCTCTGCTCGGCCGACCATGGTTACACGAGTACAACATCATCTCTTCTACACAACATCAGTGTATGAAGTATTCCAAGGATGGCCTCGAGTATACCGTGGCGGGAGAACTGAACCCATTCTCCGTGAACGAGGTCCGCAAATATGAAGATGCCAAGTACTTCTTACTGAGTTTCGAAGATACGGAAAGGTGTCACAAGACGGAGAATAAAGCTAACGCTACCATCCCTGTCTTCGACAGTGATACCGAGGAGGAAGAGGAGATAATTTATTCGGGTTCGCCCCAAGACACCAAGCCGGGACCATCCGCTCCTACGTTGATCTTTGGTAGCGACTCAGAAGATGAGGTCCATGCTGTATTCTCTACTCGGCCTTCAATACAAACGTTCGCTAACGAAGAGCAAAGTCTGCAAGTCGCCATGGTGCCGCTTAAACATTATAAAGAACTGGATGCGCTCGATACCTACAGTGTAGAGGAGCTACAGACATTCTATGTCCCTCCCAGACGAGAAGGTGAAGAGGCAATTCTATTCTACCGCTCTGAAGAAAACAAAGTGGAGAAAGAAATCTGGCACGGAGCGGATCCTACGCTGGATAGGCTTCAACCCATCCGTTTACCCAGGTATTATACAGAAGGCTTGAAAAGGCTATTGAAGCGCCAGGGGATATCCTTTAAACAGACCGCTCGAAAAGCCAAATTCTATGACAGGGTCTGGAACGTTCCTGGGACTCAGCGCAAATTGCCTAATTGGAGAATGGAAACAATCGGGCTAGGATACATTCGGTCCAAGAAACGAGAGCTAATCCACGGTTGCTACGTTGTGCATGACTTCGATGAAGAGACGGATGCTCAACGGAAGGACGCTAATCCTGAACCAGTGAAAGTCCCAGATACAAAAGTGCCCAGTCCGTCGTTTGAAGAACAAATGGACAGGCTTATAAGGGAAGCTGGTCAAAAAGTCCGAGATGATCACAATCGTGAAATGGCAATCTACGAGAAAGCCAAAACGCAACGCCTCCTTCAACAGGCCGTGAAAGACGAAAATGCCGCCCCCTGTCAACCTGTTATAAAAAAGGCTCGACGCAGAGGCAGAAATAAGTCGAAAGGCCAAAAAGGCGCTCAACAGCAACAAAGCAGGGTTAAGAAGCCACGCAAACGGGAGTCGAGCGTTATTGATCTATCCCTCATGAAGAAAATGGGTCGAGCGTACTCGTTTCCTCGGGACAAGACGAAGAAGATACTTAATCTCGCTCTAAAACATCAGATGCTTACACTGCCGGAGTCTAAACACCCCGAACAGGCAGGCAAAGTCTCTCACCCGGACTATTGCCCTTATCACCGAGTGATAGGGCACCCTATTGAGGACTGCTTCACCTTCAAGAATTGGGTTGAAGATCAGTATCAGCTTGGCAAGTTCGCTCTGTCTGACAAGTGGAGGGTAGCACCGCCGCAGAAGCACGAACCCAAGGCCATGGAAGAAAAACCAATCCCACATTGGGATTGGAAGTGAATTCGTACTTGTCACATGATAACAATATCAAAAGAAGAGCCCGAGGACATGGATGACCTTCCCTGGTGCTTTGAAAATAGCAACGACGAGGTAATCTCAGAATTTCCACCAGTACCGAAAGAGCTGGAGGATGGAATCCATACCACCGCGGATAACCTCAAGAAAATTGAGTTGGGGACGGCGAATGACCCGCGACCGACATTCGTCAGCGAGCTGCTATCCGAAGAAAGGACGGCTGCGTTAAAAGACTTGCTTGTACAGCATAGAGATTGCTTCGCATGGAACTATTCCGAAATGCCGGGACTGGATCCAGAAATTGCTGTGCACAAATTGGTAATATCTCCAGACGTCAAGCCAGTCAAACAGGCACCGAGAAGAATGCAGCTCGAGCTTGAGATGAGCATCAACACTGAGGTCAAGAAGCTGATCGACTCCGGCTTTATCCAGGAGGTTCAATATCCTGAATGGATCGCCAACATCGTCCCGGTGATGAAGAAAAATGGGACGGTGCGCATATGCGTGGACTTTCGGGATCTCAATAAAGCTTGCCCGAAGGACGATTTCCCAGTACCAGTTACCGAGCTGATGATAGACAATACGTCCACTCATGAGCTTTTCACCTTCATGGACGGCTCGTCAGGGTATAATCAGATAAAGATGCATCTCGAAGACCAGAAGCACACCGCTTTTCGGACTCCTTTGGGAATATTTTGTTATAAAGTCATGCCTTTCGGTTTAAAGAACGCCGGTGCCACCTATCAGAGGGCCATGGCGAAGATCTTCGATGACCTTATATATGAAATCGTCGAATGTTATATCGACGACCTCGTGGTGAAAAGCAAATCATACGAGGAGCATTTAGAACATCTAAAGAACGTATTTCAACGCCTTCGACAATACAACTAGAAGATGAACCCTCTCAAGTGTGCATTCGGAGTTTCCTCGGGCAAATTCCTGGGATTCATCGTCTGACACCGAGGTATTGAGATAGATCCGTCAAAGATCACGGCGATCATGGAAATGCCTCCACCAAGGACTCTCAAACAGCTGCGGTCTCTCCAAGGGAAGCTCGCGTATATACAGCGATTTATAGCCAACCTTTCAGGCAAGTGTCGTCCTTACAGCCACTTGATGAAGAAGGGAACCCCGTTCGTCTGGGATCAAAAATGCCAAAGCGCGCTAGACGAGATCAAACAATACCTGCAGAACCCGCCAGTGCTGGCTGCTCCGGTCAAGGGTACAACCGCCCTCGAAGGTTCCTTAGGTGCATTATGGGCACAAGAGAACGATCAAGGGAAAGAAAGATCACTCTACTACTTAAGTTGAGTTCTACTGGGGGCAGAAAGCAACTACTCCCTATTGAAAAACACTGCCTGGCATTGATCTTTGCGATAACAAAGCTCAGGCACTATGCGCTAGCGCATGAAGTCCGTCTCATTTCGAAGGTGGACCCCCTTAAATATTTAATGTCGAAGGCCATACTGACAGGTCGACTCGCTAAATGGGCCCTACTCTTGATGGAGTTCTCGATAACGTATCAACCTCTCAAGGCAGTGAAAGGCCAGGCCATCGCCGACTTCCTCGCTGAGCATCCGATACCCGCCGATTCTCCTTTGAATTGCGATCTTCCAGACGAACATGCGTTTGATGCGATCGACGATAGTGATACTCGATGGGAGCTTTATTTCGATGGAGCATCTTCCATGAAAAAGCGCAAACAAAGTACCCCTATAATCAAATCAGGGGTAGGACTCATCTTTGTAACTCCACAAGGAGGGATAATGCGCTTTGCTTTCTCCCTAACAGAACCGAGGACGAACAATGAAGCCGAATATGAAGCTTTGATAGCAGGCCTCGAGATCGCCATCGACATGAGAATTGAAAACCTCCTCATATACGGAGACTCCCAGTTGGTCGTTATTCAAGTAAACGGTGACTACCAAACGTGCAAGCCAGAGTTGGTGAAGTACGGCGAAAAGGTGCAGCAACTGTTGACCCAAATTCCCTCCTATATTTTGGAGAACATACCGCACGCGGAAAACAGCAAAGTAGACGCGTTGGCCAAACTCGCTAAAGAACTGGCTGATGAGAACCTCGATGACGTGAGAATCATGATACAAAGCCGTCAGGTACTTGCCCCAGCAGAAATATTTCCGGAATCATCCGAAGAAAAGGGAGTGACTGAGCAGACGACCCTGCAAATAAAAGATCGGAAAAATACCGAGGATTGGAGAGAAGTCTTTATAGATTACTTCAAATATCGTCGAACGCCCGAAGATGCGTCCTTAAGACATCAGCTCATGAAACGAGCTCTGTCTTTCACCTTCATCAACGATACTTTGTACAAGAGGTCGTTTGATTCCCTGTGGTTGAGATGTCTGGGACCTGATGAAGCGAAAAGAGTCATTCAGGAAGTTCATGACGGACTCTGCGGTTCTCACCAAGCAGGCCCAAAGATGAAG
The DNA here is from genome assembly GCA_030015575.1 of Agapanthus africanus. Classification (NCBI taxonomy): domain Eukaryota; kingdom Viridiplantae; phylum Streptophyta; class Magnoliopsida; order Asparagales; family Amaryllidaceae; genus Agapanthus; species Agapanthus africanus. The sequence continues at coordinate 133,983,849 of JASDDO010000024.1, read as the reverse complement.
CTGAAGATCAAACGGATGGGTTACTACTGGCCCACGATGATTCAAGACTGCCTCGAATATGCGAAGTAGTGCCACTCGTGCCAAATCCATGGAGACTTCATCCACCAGCATCCAAATCCACTCCATCCAACGGTAGCTAGCTGGCCATTTGAAATGTGGGGGACTGACATAGTCGGCCCCATCGAACCAGCATCGTCCAGAGGACATCGTTTCATCCTGGCGACGACTGACTACTTCTCCAAATGGGCAGAAGCAGTACCGTTGAGGGAAGTGAAGACGGAGAATATCCTCCATTTCTTTAAGACACACGTCATATATCGGTTTGGAACTCCGAGACGGATCATCTCCGATAATGGGCCAGCTTACAGAAGCCACAAGATCAGTCGCTTCGCGCAACAACACAATATAGACTGGAGATATTCCTCGGTTTATAATCCGCGAGCTAACGGTCTAGCCGAGGCCTTCAACAAGACCTTGACAAAGATCATGAAGAAAACGGTGTCCCGAAATAAGAAGGACTGGCACGAGAGACTGCAAGAAGCTCTCCGGGCGTATCGAACTACGTTCAAGACAGCCACGAACACAACGCCATATGCGTTGGTATTCGGTACAGAAGCGGTACTCCCCCTCGAGATAGAGTTACCCTCTCTACGAGTGGCAGTCCACTACGAGCTGACGGACGAAGAAAATACACACCTTCGGCTTGAGGAGCTTGATGCCTTTAATGAAACCCGGCTCATAGCGCAACAAAATCTGGAGGCTTATAAAGCAAAGATGACACGCTCATATGAAAGATTGACCCGACCGAGGACATTCCGCCAAGGCGAACTCGTGCTAGTGGTCAAAAGGCCTATGATCCCCAATCGCGCTAAGCGGGGAAAATTCGAGCCAAACTATGAAGGCCCGTACATCATAGATAAGGTCTACCAAGGAGGGGCCTATCTACTCATGGACATGCACGGTGAGAGGCCTTTCAGGCCAATAAACGGTCGCTTCCTAAAGAAATACTACGCTTAATGAGCCACAGCCTAGATCAATGATAGATGGCGACGACTATGTCTGCTCGCTATCTTCCTAAGCTCAAGCTTTATAAGCAGTAGCCGGCCTTCTCCATTATGGATCGAAACGTCCTTAAACTAAAAGCGGACCGAAACGTCCCTAAAACTACTACCGCAGCGTCCTTAGGCTGACGAGATGAATAAAAGCAAAATAACTAAATAAAAAAAATATCATAAATAAAAACGGTATGTCCATAAGCAAAAATGGCACGGATGAAAACCCGAAAGGGCACCGTGAGTAAAAACAGCAGGGCTACCGGCGAGTGTTCGTGAAAACCCGAAAAGGCGCGACCTCGTAAAAAAAAGAGAAGAAGAAAATAAAAAGAATAAAAAAAGGTATGTCCATAAGCAAAATGAGCACGGATGAAAACTCGAAAGGGCTCCGTGAGTAAAAACAGCAGGACTACCGGCGAGTGTTTGTGAAAACCCGAAAGGGCGCAATCTCGTTAAAAGACACTTATAGGGTCCTCTCGACCTTGTAAGGAGAAACCACCCGCGTGAGATCCTTACGACTCACAAAGGAGCAACACACTTAGGGATCCCCACGATTCCTAAGGAGAAAATACACTTGCGAGATCCTCACGACTCGTAAGGAGAATTCTCTTATGAGACCCTCACGGCTCATAAGATTTGAAAGTCTTAAGTTACAGAGACCTAAACCTATTCTTAAGCAAACCCCACAACTTTAGATATTGCCCTACAAGTGGCTCAATACTAGACCTTGTATACAATCCACGGGCGTGAATAAACATTTCCTTAACCAAGTCCCATCCGTGATTGGGGATATGTGCGCATGGTCAACAACCCTTGTAAATCCTCTCGATTTATGAGGAGAAAACCCTCCTGTAGGATCCTTACGACTTATAGAGGAACGTACACTTAGGAATCCTCACGATTCCTAAGGAGAAAATACACCTACAAGATCCTCACGACTTGTAGGGAGAAATAACTTTGTGAGACCCTTACGGCTCATGAAGTCAAAAGCCTTAGTCGACAGGACCCTAACCCTGGTCACTAAGCCATCTTTGTTCTACATCAACAAAGGCAGATGATGATTCGCTCCTGAAAATATCCCAGTTGTAGCGGTGCTGATGCCGAAATCGGTGTCTAATTTCAGGTTTACGGTGAAAAGCCAGTAGGCCGCACGTGCATATGAAATAGCCGAAATGATGGGGCAACTTGCAATAAAAAGCAGCAAGTAAAAACGTATGCACACAAAATAGCCGAAATGATTGGGCAACTCGCAATAAAAAGCAGCGAGTAAAAAATAAAATAGACAGCCGAAATGATTGGGCACCGCGAAAAATAGCCGAAATAATTGGGCAATTGCGACCATCGCGATATAAAAGCTGAAATGATAGAGCATCGCGGAAATAAAACAAAAAAAATGATGATAAAACTTTGGCCCTACAGTTGAGATCACATCGATCCCTGTATACAATCCAATGGCACAAACAAAGAGGGAACCGTACTTTCCCAACAGGCTCCGCCAGAAAATGAAGCCAAATCTCGACAGTTCATCCCAACTCCGAAGAAACCAGTGTCTTCGGAGAAATACCTCAACTCAGGGAAACAAACATCCTTGACGAGAGCCTTCTGATTCGCATTGACTCGCAGAGCAACCAGTGTCTCCGTGGGAAATTCTCGATTCGTTTCAACACCAGGGAAACAAATAATCCTTGGCAAATACCTCAACTCAGGGAAACAAACATCCTTGAAGAGAGCCTTCTGATTCGCATCGACTCGCAGAGCAACCAGTGTCTCCGTGGGAAATTCTCGATTCGTTTCAACACCAGGGAAACAAATAATCCTTGGCAAATACCTCAACTCAGGGAAACAAACATCCTTGACGAGAGCCTTCTGATTCGCATCGACTCGCAGAGCAACCAGTGTCTCCGTGGGAAATTCTCGATTCGTTTTAACACCAGGGAAACAAATAATCCTTGGCAAATACCTCAACTCGGGGAAACAAACAATCCTTGACGAGAGCCTCCTGATTCGCATCGACCCGCAAAGCAACCAGTGTTTCCATGGGAAATTCTCGATTCGCTTCAACACCAGGGAAATAAATAATCCTTGGCAAATACCTCAACTCAGGGAAACAAACAATCCTTGACGAGAGCCTCCTGATTCGCATCGACTCGCAGAGCAACCAGTGTCTCCGTGGGAAATTCTCGATTCGTTTCAACACCAGGGAAACAAATAATCCTTGGCAAATACCTCAACTCAGGGAAACAAACAATCCTTGACGAGAGCCTCCTGATCCGCATCGACTCGCAGAGCAACCAGTGTCTCCGTGGGAAATTCTCGATTCGTTTCAACACCAGGGAAACAAATAATCCTTGGCAAATACCTCAACTCAGGGAAACAAACAATCCTTGACAAGAGCCTCCTGATCCGCATCGACTCGCAGAGCAACCAGTGTCTCCGTGGGAAATTCTCGATTCGTTTCAACACCAGGGAAACAAATAATCCTTGGCAAATACATCAACTCAGGGAAACAAACAATCCTTGACGAGAGCCTCCTGATTCGCATCGACTCGCAGAGCAACCAGTGCCTCCGTGGGAAATTCTCGATTCGTTTCAACACCAGGGAAACAAATAATCCTTGGCAAATACCTCAACTCAGGGAAATAAACATCCTTGACGAGAGCCTCCTGATTCGCGTCGGCTCGCAGAGAAACCAGTGTCTCCGCGGGAAATTCCTGATTCGTCTCAACTTGCAAGATGAAGCCTCAGGCAGCAAGGATTCTAAAACTTGCTTCCTGAACAATGGGACCCTGCAAGTCGGTCTAAAACGGTCTCTTGCATACTATTCACGGGTCTCACTCTCTAAAGTCGAGTTTCGACAAGGAAGGAAACAACCGCTTACGGATCCTTTCGACTCGTAAGAGAGAAAAATTCTCTTATAAGATCCTTACGATTTATAAGAGAAAACACACTTAGGAATCCTCACGATTCGTAAGGAGAAAACCCCCCTACGAGATCCTCTCGATCCGCAGGGAGAAAAGTCTCTATGAGACCCTCACGGCTCATAGAGTTGAAAAGTCTTAGGAGGCAGATCTGAACCTGCGGCCTAAGCCATCGCTATCTCTTGGAGAAATTAAGTTATCTGTCAATTATGTTTATCAAGACAGCATGCTGAGAAGGGAGAAAGCAAAGAAATAGTACAAGACATTGCAAAAAGAAATGTGTATATCTTTATTCATGAATTCAATCAAATACAAGGCGAATCCTATGAAGAACAAAGAATGTGTATATACTATGCAAAAAAATTACAAGTGTGTAAGTGATACAAAATGTTCAAGGAGAAGGAAGCCTCTTGAATAGCTCTATCAATTGCTCGCGCACTTCCTTCCATGCCTTCTCCTGATCAGCCGCCACTGCCAGTTCGGCCTCCACTCGAGCCCATTGCTGCATGAAGGATGCAAGCTGCTCCCCAACAACCTGCTGAGCTGCTTCGCGACTTCGGGTATCACGCTCGGCGGCATCAAGCTTCCGCTTCAGCGCTAGCCCATTAGTAATACGCGCCAGAAGGCCCTCAAAGACGGCCTTCACTTCGGCAGCGTTCGCCTCAACTTCGGCATGTAGACGAGCAGTTGCGCTTGAAGACTCCTGACGTTCCTTCAACCTTAAAGCTGCTTCTTGCTCCAAATGGCGGAAATAAGAAGTGCTTTGCTCGAGCCAGGCTGTCCGTTGAGTACTCACGGCCAGAACCTCAGGGGAAGGACGCGTCGCTTCCGGCCGATGCAGGCAGGCCTCGATTTCCCTGCAGTGATTAACCCAAGATTCGACGACGCCTTCGTTATGGAAGTTTACGAGCGCCGCCAACATTGGGTTAACCTCCACAGCAAAATCTGCGGCAGGTGGGAGAGCGTCTGCGTTAAGCTCTTCGATATACCCGCTCAGCATGCCCAAATTCATCACGGCACCCTTTGAAGATGGACGTTTCAGGAAGGGGCCTGCCGGCGAAAGGATACGAGACTCGAAGGGCGCCGAGACCGGAACGACAGCTGAAAAGAAGCAAGATGTGATCAGATAACAGTTCAGGAAATAAAAAAGGAGGGTTATCAGTGTAATAATCGTTGTACCAGCTGAGGCAGGTGGCAAGGCCTGAAGGGTCGGTGGCGCAGCCAATCTTTCATCCCCTCCTTCGATTTGTAGCACCGCAGTCGAGACAAAAAAGAAGTTAGAAGTAATCCCATCAACGGAAAAGAAAGATATCAATGGGAAACCATACTCACCAGCGCCACCAGAAGAAGAAGCGAGTTCAGATAGGAAGGAGAAGTGTGGGAGCAACACTTGATATAGATGATCAAAGAGCACTCCTGAAAAGACACAAAAGTACGACTTTAGTACACAAATTATACGTCTGAAAGATAAGATTAATAAATTGCAAACCCATACCTTCCAACATCTTCGATGGTATGAGAAAGGGTTGAGAGGTGACCACCGCCAAGGCAGTCGTTGAAGGCGCTCCCTCGAGTAGTGGGGCATCGGCGCTAGCTGCACCTGCATTACGAACAAAGGTGAACTTGTCAGAAAGGATTGTAAGGTAAAGAAAGACAGCAATTTGGGATTTACCTGATGAGCTACTAGCTGAAACGGAGGCGACTCCCTCCTCCATCGACATGAGGCCACCGCCCGTGGCCTCATCACCCGACTCGATGGGGATCGTCGTCGTGCTCATGCGGCCAGGAGATGGCGGAAGATCGTAGGCGGGGAGGGCAATGATCGGAGCATTGCCGGACTCTTGAGAGAGCGGCTGACTCTCCCCCAAGAGTCGTGCCGATCTCACCCGCTACTTTTTCGGGCTCCTCGGTCTCCATCGGCTCATCAGCCGTCACCACGAGGTCGCCGGCCTTAAGCGCCTCGTTCGCCACTACCCTGGGCTCAGTTATAATGATCATTTCATCTGCCGCCACTTCAAGCTCGGCATCAATGACCTTCCCGGCTGCAGATCCCTCGGCCCCCAACTCAGGCTCCGCAACCCCAGCGACGTTGCCCACCATTGGCTCAAGTTCGGCCGGTGCCTCCCCCCTGTTTCCTTGGGTTCGACAGTCTCTGCCTCCCCCTCGGTCGGACTTGGCCCTGCAAGATGAGATGCATACGAACCGGCGAGTTTACAATTTTTTTCAAACAAAATTCTGAAAGAAGTATTACCTGAGGTGGACTTCTCGTTAGCCTCCCTATTGGCGCGAATCGCCTGTCTATGAGCCGTAGACAGGGCGACCGGAGAGTCTTCTGACGGGGTATCGGCACGAGGAACGGTGCTTGGGCCTGCTCCAATGGCCAAGGCAGCTCTACATGCCTTTGCTTCACGCCTCAACCGCTTCCTTTCCTCCCGGGCTGTCGCGATGGACCTCTTTGACGCTTCCTTCATTAAGGCGTCGTCGTCTTCGTTCAGAGATGCCTTCAGAGCCTTTAAGGCATCTCTCATCGGCTCTTCAAGAAGGACCTCCTACGGTAACCCTGAGGAAGCAGGAACATCGGCAGCTGGTAGAACATCCGCGTCACTTGGCTGGAGCGACATTGAGGTTCCTGCGATAAAAAGGGAGAGGTTAGATCGATCATAACACAAGGAAAATGAAAACTTGATGAATTGAAACTTACTAAGGCCTAGAGACGCTCTAAGGCGTTCCTCCTCTTGGAAGGTTTTGAGGGAAGCGGCAATGGCTTCTTCAGTGGTGATGCCTGTTGGAAGAAAAGAAGGAAAAATATTAGTCAAAGACAATAATAAAGATATGATGCAATAGAAAATGCGACTAGTGATTACCTGATTCCGCAAGCTTAGCCAACCATGCGTCACGCCTCGCCAACCGCTCCGAAGCTTCGAGGGCGGCCTCCAAGTCCGTGTCGTCCGACGGCATGACTAATCCCTCATTAGTCCCATATTCACTCAAGCCCTCGGCATAGAGAGCGTGGGGTTCCTGACCGAAAGCGACGTATGCGGCGAAGAGTGACTTCTTTTTCTTCTGCCCGCCAACCCTAGGTGCACGCGGGATCGACTTACGTTTAGCAGCCACCTTGGGACCGCGAGTCCCGATGTCCGCACCCACGCCAGACTCCGGCGAGGCTACAACCACTGTCTCTACTGGAGCACAGGGCGTTGGAGGTGCATCCGCAATATCGGGGAGAGACAATCCGTGCGGAGGACTTTGCGCACGCGATGGTCCGGCTCTGTCATTTTTCAGTGGAGGCACTACCGGGGTCCTTGGCACTAAAGGAGCGTTGCGGTCGCTACCTGGAGGCGTACCCTTACGGTCGACCAGCAATCGCCTTTCCTCCTTTATAACGGCTCCCGTCGCATGATTATACCACTCTTTATATACATTGAGGAGTCGTGGAGCGCAGGCCGGCGCACTGATAAAAAAATGAGAACCCGTGTTCAGGCGCATGAAGTGATGCAGCGTGTTCTTTATCCCTTCTTCAGTGGCAGCGGGTTGCAGCAGGAAAGCTTCCAAGGGTACCCCTTGATCGTAGCCCAGTTGCTGGGCGAAACGATGCGGGTTGTATCTCATAAAAATCGCCGCACCGTTCTGCCTGAATACTAGGAAGCCCGGTCTAATGGAATATAAGTGAAGGGTCTCCCGGGCCGTCAAAATTGAGGCTCCATCCTTGAAAGCATCTTGTAATGGTCGCATCGCAGTGGTAGACGCCTTTCCAATGGTCAACACCTTATCGACGAAAGAATCCCGTCTCCAACGGTGTGGGGGCGGAGGAGTAAACCCCTGGCATTCCGTGGCGAAGGAGTCACGATTGATGCGCCAATCAACAGTGTGATGCGAGGGAAACCACACTTGTCGAAGAACGAGGGCCTTTTATGCATGCCGAAGACACCCGCCGTATATAGCTCGAGCCACGATACGAAGTAGTGCATCGGGAAGACCACATGCAGTACCCCAGGCTCATTAGCATCCGCTGCTCGACTGAGGCCATGATATAAGTGTGCCAAGCCGGTGATCCCAACAGCCACTTTTACCCCGATGGTCATCCGGTGGGCTGGGTAAAATACAGAGGGCCGCATACGGTGAGAGTGTATTGGGATCGCAAACCAACTCAGCCACAACCCGAGAAATCCTAAGAAAAAGTCCTCCTCGTCCATCCCAGGGGCTGCAATTTCTTCAAAAGACATGGTCGGCAACTCCGGAAGGAAAAAACCCTTTGGTCTATCTCCTACGCCGACAGGTTATCCAAACCTAGACCGAAAGGGTCGTCCAGGGTAGCAAACTTGGCAGCTTCTGATGAGAGGACACTTGGGCGAAGGAACCGAGCGATGAAATCCTCAAAGCTAACTCCGCGACTCCCATGTTCGATGAAAAGGGCCTCATAAATGTTCAACACTTTAATTAATCTTGGGAATTGGTGTTGAACAGCATTCTCCGGCGTGAGCCCCCTTACCACCGGCTTAGCACCGAAGACATACTCGTCTGTCGGGAGCAACTCCTCATAGTGTTCCCCTATAACCGGTAAACCGGATACCGCCGTGAACTCCTCCAGAGAGATTGACACTTCCCGATCCATGGCGAGGAAAGTGTGGGTAGGAATGTTCCACTGCTCCAAGAATGCCTTGACCCACCAAGTGGGGAGCGTGGGATACTGGAAGAGAGAGACGTAAACCGCAGTGTACAATCCTAACCTTATCAACTGCGACTTCTTCGTCGACAGGATATACCGGGCCCATGGCAGATAGCCAATCGGGTGGCGGGGGATCAGACCGATGTTATATGATTGCCCCCAAGGTCGCGCCTCGCCCTGACAGATACGGCGTCCTAGGATATCCAAAACCATAGGACGCTGGACTGGAATCGCATCTATGGCGGGATGAAGAAAGCCCTTCGAATTCCAATCAACCATCTCCACGGCATACTGCACCGAGGGTGGGGTGGCATAGTGAATCGCTGTGATCGGTTCTGACGGTACTGCGCACGTGAAGCTCCGTCGACCCATGATAATCTGATTATACCATGACCCCCAAAGGTGGAGACTCTTGCATTCCGGGCCGTGGTCCTTAATCATGGCTAGAACTTCACGGTCCAAGGGCGCTTCAGGAAACCCTTCCTCCGAGCGGGCGAACGGGAACGGGGTATCGAGAGACATGGTCACTGCAAAGAAACAAGAAATAGTCGTTAGTGTTGCAATTCCAACGCCTGGCGTTTAAAAGTTTCCAATTAACTGAATTTAAAAATTAATTAAATTAAAATTAATTACACCACACTGCAGTGCAGTGGGTAGGGAACCAAATGGGGACCCATAAAATCTGGATGAAAATGCCTCATTTAATAAGACAGCCTCATCATTGGGTGAGATTGTCAGTTAAAGAAAAGATCCCCAAGAGAATATTCTCATCAATGGGGAATCCCTAGAGACAAGGAGAAAATCTCCTCTTTCAGAGCAAAGCTCTGTCAAAGAATGACACTTGTCAAATTCTGGTCTCAAAGGAATAAAATTCCTTTAAAGAGCATAGCTCTGTGGTAATAATGGAAAGATCCATCAAAAAAAATTTAACACTTAAAAGAATTAAAATTTTTGGAATCTTGAAAAATCCATGAAAACTTATAATAAGTTCTTCATTTTTCAGATCTAAAAGATCTACATTTGATCCAAGAGCAAAGCTTTGTACATGGGTTAGAACCCATGAACAAGATCTCTGTAGATCTATAAGTTTTTTTAGAGCAAAGCTCTGTTTATGAAACCCCAATGGAGATTTCTTTAGATCAAAAGATCTGTGAGAGCAAAACTCTTTGGTTTAAAATTGGTTTGAATTAATTTAGATTAATTTTACCTAAAGTTTCTAACTTTGGAAATGAGCAAAACTCTGAAGTTCTTAAGCAAGAACAAAGCTTTGTTGAAATCAAAATCTTAAAAAAGATGGTGAAGATTTTTTAAGGGCCATAGGTCCTATTTATAAGGCGCTTGCGCCCCTTCAGCTCACCCCTTGATCTAACGGTCAGAAGCTTGCCGCCGCTGCACTCACGTGCGCGCCACGTGAGCGCAACGGTGGGGGGGCATTTGTTTCCCCCAATCAGAGCAAAGCTCTGTTGGAAATTCAAAATTCAAATTTTGAAGCAACGCTTCAAATCCTGGGCGCAACGCGCCACGTGTCAGGCGCTAATACGTCAGCGCAGCGCCCGAGGCAGCGCGCCCAATAAGCAAAGCTCTAATTAAAACAAAATTAAAGGAAACAACGCTTCAGTTGCGCAAGCACTGCGCTGAGCGACACGTGTCAGCGCAGATGCGCTAGCGCAGTTGCGCTGCGCGACACGTGTCAGCGCAGATGCGCTAGCGCTCCGCGTTGCGCGACACGTGTCAGCGCAATTGCGCAAGCACAGTTGCGCTGCGCTGTGCGCTGCTTGACACGTGTCACGCACTGGGGCGTTTGCGCCGAGCAGAATTAAATTCGAGTAAGATTTTTCTGTTCTTGTTAAAAAAAGAAGATTGCCTTCTGTAAAACAGAAGCCCTTGAATCAAAGATCCAACGGTGGGGAAAATTCCCCAAATCACTCAGAGAAATATCTCTTTAACAAATTTAACTAATTTATGAGCACTATAAAAAGGACCCTAGATCTTAATTCAAGAGATCAACATTTTGTGAGAAATCAAAATTTTCAAACAGAGAGAACTCTGAAGAAATTTCAAGAAGAAAGGTAAAAAAACCTTTAGGATAGAAGAATTTCTTCTGATAGATCATTGATCTAAGAACAAGATCAATGATCTTTAATAAAAAACAAAATAAAAATAGTGCTTTGCACTTATGAACCATTGGTTCTCTGAGATCAAGAAAGAAATAAGAAAATACTTGTTTTCTTGAATCTAAATTAGATCAAGAAATCAAACAGTGCTTTGCACTTCTTTTATGAACCATTGGTTCTGGAATCTAAAAGATTCTCAAGTTAATTGTGCTTTGCACCTGTAAATCCGCACTGTTGCGCTCTTGGGTGGCGCAAGCCACCAGAGAGCGCCACGTGTCAGTATCTGAACCATTTGCGCTATGCGCTTTGAGATAGAGCCTTGCTCTCTGAAACTGGCAAAACTCACCACAGCACGCCACGTGTCGGCAGCGCAAGCGCAGCACACTACGCTTGCGTGACACGTGTCGTCACCACAAGCGCTTGCGCTCTCTGATTGGCACAAAGCGCCTGACAAATGCAATGCATTTCTTAAAGGGTCAAGCCCAAATCAAAAAAACCTAATAGGCCAAAATAAATTGCAAACCCCGGGTATGATGCTCTGCATCTTTTATAAAAGGGTAGAGCCCAAGTAAAATTGATGCTCTGCATCATTCATAAATGAGCAGAGCCCAGAATAAATTGATGCCCTGTATCTTTTATGGGCAGAGCCCAAACAATAAAATAAAAAATAATGCAATGCATTATTTAAAAATGCGCCAAGCCCTAGCACTGGTCTAACAGACCAAAAACAAATAAAAGCGTTGAATATTTTTCAACTGGACTTAGCCCAATCATGGCCGTAAGTCTTCAAACTAAATTGGCTGAGCAAGATTGCTCTCCTAAATCAATTTACGACTGGTTCAAGAGTACATCTCTGAACTCCTCTGACACCTATCGTTGTAATCCTTCAACGACGTCAGAGAGGTGACGGGTCCCGATGACCACACATCAAGATGGACTGCGGGGTCCTTAAACTCGTGGACCGAAACGTCCTTAAACTAATAATGGACCACCACGTCCCTAAACTAGAATATGGACCACCATGTCCCTAAACTGGAAATGGACCGAAATGTCCTTAAACTAATGATGGACCGAAACGTCCTTAAACTAATAATGGATCACCACGTCCTTAAACTGGAATATGGACCACCACGTCCCTAAACTGGAGCAATAGAGCTTCCAAATGCTCTTTTGTCGGATCTAAATGATCCCGTTTAAGTTGATCTTAGCCTCAAACACGGCTAACGTATCCTTAAATATTCAAATGGACTATAAAACTCCAAATCGACTTTTGGTTCGAGGGTACATCTCCAAACTCCTCTGACACCTGTCGTTGTAATCCTTCAACGTCGTCAGAGAGGTAACGGGTCCCAACGGCCATATATTAAATGGATCACTACGTTAAGTTGATCTTAGTCTCAAATCAGACTAACGTATCCTTAACGAACGTTTAAGTTGATCTTAGCCTCAAAATGGCTAACGTATCCTTAAACCAAAACCCAAAACCCAAATCTAAGAAAATACGGATTTGGACTTGTTCCCCCAATCTGAGCAAGGCTCATTTGAATTTTGAAAATTCAAATTTTCTGAAGCAACGCTTCAAATTCCGTGCGTTGCGCAATGCGCAAGCGGTCCACAGTGCGACACGTGTCTGCACGGTTGCGCAAGTGCACCGCTGCGCGACACGTGTCTGCGCAGTTGCGCAAGCACTGTTGCGCAAGTGCACAACTGCGCGACACGTGTCTGCGCAGTTGCGCAAGCCTTCCACTGCGCGACACGTGTCATTCATTGGGGAGTTGCGCAGAAACAGAATGAAAATTTAATGAAATCTTTTCTGTTCTTTCCAAAACCAGAAGATTTTCTTCTGCCTTTGGATCAAAGATCCAGCGGTGGGAAAATTCCCAAAATCACTCAGAAAAGATCTTGTTAACAAATTCAACAAATTTGTGAGCACTATAAATAGGACCCCAGACCTCATTCGATTGGCATCAACTTCGATAATCGACTTCTAGCAAAAAAAAGAAGAAAAGAGAACTCTTGGAGATTATTCAAGAACAAAAAAAAAGAAGAAAGGTAAAAACCCTTTTTTTAAGAGAAAAATCTCTGAAGAACAAAGGATTTAAAAAAAAAGGGGAAATAAATGAAAATAAATAAATAGTGCCTTGCACTTGTTATGAACCCTTGGTTCTGTGAAATCAGGGAAAACAAGAAGAAAAACTTGTTTTCCTTTGATCCAAATTTAGATCAAAAGTGCTATGCACTTTTGTTCTTAAATCTGAAAAATTCTTGATGTTCTGTACAAATGCAACCCATTATTTAAAAGGGCCTGGCCCAAATCAAATTGCAAAATAATAAAGGGGCAGAACCCTATTTGGATTGATTTTCTAGTCGGGCAAAGCCCAAAATAAATAAATAAAATTGGACTTAATCCAATCCTGGCTGTAATTCCTTAAATTAAATTGATTGAGAAAAATGGCTCTCCTAAACCAATTCACGACCGGTTCGAGGGTACATCTCCGAACTCCTTTGACATCCCTCATTGTAATTCCTCAACGGCGCCAAAGAGGTGACGGGTCCCAACGACCACACATCCAAATGGACCGAAACGTCCCTAAACTAATATCGGACCGAAACGTCCCTAAACTAATATCGGACCGAAACGTCCTTAAACTAATATCGGACCGAAACGTCCCTAAACTAATGATGGACCACTACGTCCCTAAACTGGCGTTGGACCGAAACGTCCCTAAACTAATGACGGACCACTACGTCCTTAAACTGGCGACAGACCGAGATGTCCCTAAACTAATAATGGACCACTACGTCCCTAAACTAGAACAATAGAGCCAATCGCTATTTCGCTGGATCTAAACGGTCCCGTTTAAGTTGATCTTAGCCCCAAACACGGCTGACGTATCCTTAAACATTCAAATGAACTATAAAACTCCAAATAAACTCTAGTCCTAGGGTACATCTCTGAACTCCTCTGACATTTATCGTTGTGATCCTTCAACGACGTCAGAGAGGTGACGGGTCCCGACGGCCATAAATTAAATGGATCACTACGTCAAGTTGATCTTAGTCCAAAACAGGACTAACGTATCCTTGATGAACGTTTAAGTTGATCTTAGCCGCAACGCGACTAACGTATCCTTAAACTAAAAACACCCAACCCAAATCTAAGTAAATACGGATTTGGATTAATCCACGCCCTACGGGCGACGGCATTACTCAGTCTCCGTATACAATCCATGGGCAACCACAAACAAAACAAACACACACGACACGAAGTGAAATTCTGGAGAAGGAGAAAGTGGCTGCCGCGATGCGGTAGCGTGATTAACTGCAGGGGCTTGCGTCTACAAGGAAGAGCGTTCCCACAATCAAAAACCCCTCAACCTGAGGGGGAATCTGACGAAGTCTACTACATCGGCCGCATCCGTCTAAACCTCCGATACACGGTGCCATAAATCAACTTGGCATCTTCGGAGAGGTGGACGGATAAAACCAAATAGCATCTGCCCCGAATTCCAGCGTCAGGACAACGCGGTCCTGTGCGCCGCCTTTCGGAGGGGAACAGATTCTGGCACGCCCGGTGGGACCTTTTCCTCTTTCCACTCCACACTTCGTGTGTCGTCGTCGCGAACCAATCGCGGTTTGTTAAATGGTTGTCTTCGGATTTCAAGTTGCTAAGATTTGGTCTTTTGCCTGGCGCAGAATTCAAGATCCAATGGCCACCAACTGCACCAAATGCGCGAAGCACCACTGCAACGGACGCTCCACCTCACCGACAGGTGTAACATATGGGCCCCAAGCGGCCTCTTTCCTCGCTCTGCCGGTTGAACAGGTGACTCAGGCCACCACTGGCCTGTTTTTCGGGACCATGGTCCCACCTACAAGCTTCTCTATGCCGATATCTGCACCGGAAGCGAACAAGAAGTCGGTGTTCGACCGGCTCACTACTCCCACGACCCCTGTCAACGGGTCGCCCGATACTAAGCCGACAGCCTCCGTTTTCACCAGGCTAGGTCAGAACTATAAAGTGGCCGTCCCAAAGAGGGCAACGGCCGCTGCTTCGGGAGTCGTTAAAGCGGCTTCTCCCATCAGAGAGTCGGTCTTCACAAGATTGACGGTTCCCACTCCTCCCCCAGCCGGTCAAAAGGCATCAGTCTTCGATAGGCTGACATCGGCAGTTACCCCACACTCCAACAGGGGGCAACAAGAAACCATCTCGATTTCCGAGCCAGTCCCAACGGCTCGTCGTGCGCGACGTCGCCATTGGCAACGAGTAAGGAAAGCAGGGGGCAACTCCCCCTCAGGGCTAACCCCACCTGCTCCAGTGGTGGAGGTCAACGTTGCTGTTCCAACCGGGAACAGCTTTGAATTGCTGAGGAAGGTGAGAAAGAACTCTCCAATTGCTACATTGAAAAGATCTCCTCCGCCTATGGAAAAGGCTCCGGAGACAAAGCAGGAACAGCCCTCTCAGCGGCTGTCGTCAAAAATTTATAAAGTTTGGCGGAGGGTTCAAGACTCCGTGATTGACTCAGACCACTTCCGTCGCCAGAAAAGGGCAAAGGTGGAAAAAGACAAGAACCGCCCCATTAAACAGCAGGGGGCAACAAATGCTAGGATGCCCACTTCAACGGCTCCTTCAACCTCAATGGTCCACAAAAGAAAAAGGCCGGAGAAAGCCCCCGTGACACTGACAAAGTTTAAAAGCGGTGAACCTAAACGCCCCAAGTCAGGGGGCATAACAGTTCATACGGTTTATATGGTTTCTGGAAAGGAAGAAAGTCGTACTTCTACGGGCCACCGACCGCTTACCCGATCAGTGACCAAGGCTCAGGAGCAGCAACAAAAGCTCCAGGAGATGATGACTACAATGGCTGCACTCACGGGGCCAAAAGAGAATCCTGAGACGTCCTTAGATGAACGTCAAGAGGAAGAGACCGACGCCGAGTTCCTCCGCCGAGTACTGGAAAAGAGAGACAAAGAGGCTGCTGAACAAGCAGCCAATATACAGCGTATGGGCCTCCTCTTCCAGGACATGATAGGGATGATGATACAACAAGATCCCCCGACTGAAGAACCCCCGATTGTCCTTGGGGATGATAGGGGAGAGACATCAAACCCTCAGCCCGTTCTATCAACGGCTAAAGAGGACACAATCTCTAAAACTGATCTGGACGAATATATAGCCCAGCAAATAAAGGTTCATCACGCGGCCGAAGCAGCCGGCCACGTCGTAAAAACGGGGCGACCGTATCCAGGCTGGTATGACCAAATCAAGTACCCGCCAGGTTATACAATTCCCAAGTTTCATGTCTACAAAGGGACCGGCAATCCCCATCAACATGTTGCCCAGTTCAGGGCGCTTTGCGGTAACACCGGCGGCGACGACAAGCTTTTGCTTCGCCAGTTTGTTGGAAGCTTATCAGATACGGCCTTCGAATGGTATTCTGAGCTCCCCAATGACTCTATTAAAACCTTCGCGGAGATGGAGCTGCTCTTCACCCAACGTTTTGCAAGTGCCAGCGAGCGTACCCCGATGACGGCACTGATTAATGCCAGGGTAAAACCCGGCGAGACATGGGTTCAGTACGCTATACGGTGGCGTAATCTATGGTCTAAGTGTGAACAGCGCATAGAAGAAGCCCCTGCGGTGGGAATGTTTGTTGGAACCCTTGATCCACAAGCAACCATCTCACAGTTTATGATGTTCTTCAAGCCGACTTCCTTCCAGGCTTTGATCGACAAATTAGCGCAGATGGGCCATAAACCCCCTCTCCCGAAGCCGGACTCCCGAAACGATAAAGGGAAGGGAAAAGCGATCATTGTCGCTAATGCCCAACAACAACCGAGCGACTCGAAGCCGGTTGCTCGTCCAAACAATACACGCCCATACGTACCCCTTGAGGACAGGATGGGACGTCCTTACTCCTTCCCCCGCGATAAAACAAGGAGGCTATTCGAGCTGGCGTTGCGCAACAGTCTCATAAATCTACCAGATCCAAAACGCCCGTCGCAACCAAGCGACGTCAACGAGCCCAACTACTGCCCTTACCATCGAGTGCTAGGCCATCCCATCGAGGATTGCTACGTTTTCAAGAATTGGCTTGAGAATCAGTACCGCCAGGGCAAATTTGCGCTATCTGACAAATGGAAGGTGAATCCCCCGCAGCCCCACACCTCTAAGGGGACAAATACGCCGGGGGCAACATGCTCCGTCATTGAAGAAGCTCCCTGGGAAGTTGTATTATTAGCCAAAATGAGAAGAATGCTAAATGATCTTCAGACCTGTCCAGCGGTCAAGTGGAAGAACCCCTTGGAACCGCAGATTATTGAGGGGATGTTGAAGCCACGACCGACTTCGAAAACCGATGGTGGTAGTTCAAGCGTTCATAGCCGGCCGTCAAAATCTTCGAAAAAGAAGAAGAAATCTAAGAAGCCCGTGAAGCCTGGCGACAAGCGCACGAACTTACAGAAGCAAATCGACGCACTGGATGAGTACAACCAAAAGGCGCGGACTCCCATTACGCTCCAAGATTTCCTTGATCACTTCTTTCAAAAAGAAGATGAGGGGGAAAGTTCATCGGATGAATCCGAGGAATATGTGGTGAGCTGTCATATGATCTCCCATTTGACCACGAACGATGAAGGGACTTCTGGCACTAAAACGCCGGGGGCAAATACTGAGTCAAGGGTTCCGGAGTTATCAATCGAAATGATTGACGCGTTTCTTAGTGAAGCTCGATTGAAAAGTAAAGCTGATCGAGAACGCGAGACGGCTATATTCGAAAGGGCCAAGCGTCAGCGACTTGAGGAAAGAGCTGAGATGATCCCGCTGGAACAAAATGCCTCCACCGCTGACAAAAGCCAACTCAAGATAAAAAAGAGGTTTGCTAAGGCCATATCAATGGGCATGAAGCTACCATCCTCTGAAGGAAAAATAACTGGTGTGGTAGAAATGCACCCCTCTTATTGCTTATATCATCAGAAGGTCTCGCATCCCACCCAAAATTGGAAAGCTTTCAATGGATGGTGGCAAGGATACGTCGCTAATCGACAACGATTTAAACGGGAAAAACGTAAAATTCGCCGGGAGCAAAGAAATACGACCGAAGAACATGAAAGAACTGCAGGCAATTGTCACATGGTTAACGCTGCCGGGTCACAAATGCCTACATTTGGGAGCGACTCTGATGAGGAGCTAGAGCTTGCCCCTCTCTTTAAAGAGTCAACTTCGGGAAAAGAAGAGGAGCCAGTGGTTTGCGAAAATATTCGGCTGCGGAATCGGACACTGTCTGAAAAGAACCTCGGACCATCGAATAGAAAAGATAAAGGGAAAGAAAAGGTCTCTGAAGACGTCGTCTTAGATGACCAAGTTCTGGAAGAGCTAAACGCCGAGAACCCGCCAAAAAGGAATAAAGTGGATTACAATGTCTTGGCGCATCTGAGAAAGCTACCCTCACAACTCAGCATTCTCGATGCCCTATTACTATCAAAAGAGGCGAGGGATTCTTTGATTAAGGCCCTACAAGATCCGGACCAATTCCAAGCTTTCCTGGCCGAACAAAAGATGAAGGATGAATTGGAAGAGGTGCACACAGCCGACGTTGCTTTTGGTGATGAAGACCTTCTCCTCGGGACGTGTGAACACAATCGCCCCCTTTATGTCTCAGGATACTGCCATGACATAAAGATAGGTAAAATCTTGGTCGATAACGGATCGTCTGTTAATTTACTCAATGTGCGAGTGTTAAAGGAGATTTGCATGAGTGTCCAACACCTCGCCCGAGACAAGATCACTATCTCTGGTTTCGACTCTCAATCCTCAAAGACTCTTGGATCTGTGATATTGACGCTACGCTTCGGGTTGCTCGTCACAGACATCAAATTCCATGTTATAGATGCCAAGACGTGCTACAATGCTCTGCTCGGCCGACCATGGCTACACGAGTACAATATCATCCCTTCTACACAGCATCAGTGCATGAAGTATTCTAGGGATGGCCTCGAGTACACAGTGGCGGGAGAGTTGAATCCGTTTTCCGTAAACGAAGTTCGCAAGTATGAAGATGCCAAATACTTCTTACCGAGTTTCGAAGACACGGAAAGATGTCACAAACCGGAGAACAAAACTAACGCCCCCATCCCTGTCTTCGGCAGTGACACCGAGGAGGAGGAGGATATAATTTATTCAGGTCCATCCCAATCCACCAGGCCAGGACCATCCGTTCCTTCATTGATCTTCGGTAGTG
Source organism: Agapanthus africanus (assembly GCA_030015575.1). Classification (NCBI taxonomy): domain Eukaryota; kingdom Viridiplantae; phylum Streptophyta; class Magnoliopsida; order Asparagales; family Amaryllidaceae; genus Agapanthus; species Agapanthus africanus. The sequence goes on along the minus strand of JASDDO010000024.1, from coordinate 133,964,859 downwards.
ATTCAGAGGATGAAGTTCATGCTGTATTCCCTGCTCGGCTTTCAATACGGGCTTCTGCCGATGAAGAGCGAAGTCTACAGATAACCATGGTGCCGCTTGAACATTACAAAGAACTGGATGCACTCGACACCAACAGCGTAGAAGAATTGCAGACATTCTACATCCCTCCCGGACGAAAAGGCGAGAAGGCAATCCTATTCTACCGTTCTGAAGAAAACAAGGTGGAAAAAGAAATTTGGCATGGCGCGGATCCCACGCTCGACAGGCTTCAGCCTATCCGTCTTCCCAGACATTATACTGAAGGTTTGAAGAAACTGCTGAAACGCCAGGGGATGTCCTTCACACAGACCGTTAGAAAAGCCAAATTCTATAACAAGGTCTGGAACGTTCCCGGGACTCAATGCAAACTGCCTAACGGGAGAATAGAAACAAAAGGACTTGGGTACATCCGGTCAAAGAAACGGGAGTTAGTAAACAGCTGTTATGTCATGTATGACTTCGATGAAGAGGCGGACGCTCAATGGGAGGACGCTAATCCTGAACCAGCAAAAGTTCCTGATACAAAACCGCCCAGTCCATCGTTTGAAGACCAAATGAGCAAACTTATAAGGGATGCAAGTCAAAAAACCCGAGATGATCACAATCGTGAAATGGCAATCTATGAGAAAGCCAAGACACAGCGCCTCCTTCAACAGGCAGTAAAGAACGAAGATGCTGCCCCATGTCAACCTGATACAAAAAGAGCTCGACGCGGAGGCAGAAATGAGTCAAAGGGCGGAAAAGGCGCTCAACAACCACAAAGCAGAGCTAAGAAACAACGTATCCGAGAATCGAGCGTTATTGACTTAGCCCTCAGGAAGAAAATGGATCGAGCATACTCATTTCCTCGGAACAAAACAAAGAAGATATTCGATCTCGCTCTAAAACATCAAATGCTTACGTTGCTAGAGTCCAAGCACCCCGAGCACGCAGGCGAGGTGTTCAACCCAAATTATTGCTTTTACCATCGAGCAATGGGACATCCTCTTGAAAATTGCTTCACCTTCAAGAATTGGGTTGAAGATCAGTATCAGCTAGGCAAATTCGCGCTTTCTGACAACTGGAGGGTAGCACCACCACAGAAGCAGGAACCCGAGGCCGCGAAAGAAGAACCAACTCCGCATTGGGATTGGCAGAAAATTCGCACTTGCCACGTGGTAACAATATTAAAAGAAGAGTCCGAGGACATGAACAGCCTTCCTTGGTGCTTTGAAAACGGCAGCGATGAGGTAATCTCAGAATTTACCCCAGCTCCGAAAGAACTGGAGGATGGAATCCATACTACTGCAGATAACCTCAAGAAAATTGAGTTGCGGAAAATAAATGATCCGCGACCGACATTCGTCAGCGAGCTGCTGTCTGAAGAGAGGGTGGCTGCGTTAAAAGACGTCCTTGTGCAACATAAAGATTGCTTCGCATGGAACTATTCCGAGATGCCGGGACTAGATCCAGAAGTTGCGGTACATAGACTAGCAATATCCCCGAACATCAAGCCAGTCAAACAGGCGCCGAGAAGAATGCGACTCGAGCTTGAGATGAGCATAAATACCGAAGTCAAAAAGTTAATCGAATCTGGCTTCATCCAGGAAGTTCAATACCCTGAATGGATCGCCAACATCGTCCCAGTGATGAAGAAAAATGGGACAGTGCGCATATGCGTAGACTTCCGGGACCTTAATAAAGCTTGCCCGAAGGATGATTTCCCAGTGCCAGTCACTGAACTGATGATAGACAATACATCCACTCATGAAGTTTTCTCCTTCATGGACGGCTCATCGGGGTATAACCAGATAAAAATGCATCCAGAAGACCAGAAGCACACAGCCTTCAGGACTCCTCTTGGTATATTTTGTTATAAAGTGATGCCCTTCGGTTTGAAGAACGCCGGTGCTACTTATCAGAGGGCCATGACAAAGATCTTCGACGACCTTATACACGAAATCGTTGAATGCTATATCGACGATCTCGTGGTTAAAAGCAAATCATACGAGGAACATCTCGAGCATCTGAAGACTGTATTCCAACGCCTTCGGCAATACAACTTGAAGATGAATCCTCTTAAATGTGCGTTCGGGGTTTCCTCGGGCAAATTCCTGGGATTCGTTGTTCGACACCGAGGTATTGAAATAGATCCGTCAAAGATTAAAGCGATCATGGAAATGCCTCCGCCGAGGACTCTCAAACAGCTGCGGTCTCTCCAAGGGAAACTCGCATACATACGGCGATTTATAGCCAACCTTTCAGGAAAGTGCCGTCCTTATAGCCACCTGATGAAGAAGGGAACCCCATTCGTTTGGGATCAAAAATGCCAAGGCGCACTGGATGAGATCAAGCAATACCTGCAGAACCCACCGGTGTTGGCTGCTCCGGTTAAGGGGAAGCCTCTCATTCTTTATACAACCGCCCTCGAAGGTTCCTTAGGCGCATTATGGGCACAAGAGAACGATCAGGGGAAAGAAAGAGCACTCTACTACTTAAGTCGAGTTCTGCTGGGGGCAGAAAGCAACTACTCTCCCATTGAAAAACACTGCCTGGCGTTGATCTTCGCAATAACAAAGCTTAGGCACTATGCATTGGCGCACGAAGTCCGTCTTATTTCAAAAGTGGACCCTCTCAAGTATCTAATGTCAAAAGCCATATTGACAGGGCGACTCGCTAAATGGGCCCTGCTCTTGATGGAATTTTCGATAACATATCAACCTCTCAGGGCAGTAAAAGGCCAGGCCATCGCCGACTTCCTTGCTGAGCATCCCATACCTGCCGATTCTCCGTTAAATTGCGATTTGCCAGACGGACATGCGTTTGACGCAATCGACAGTGGTGATACCCGTTGGGAGCTTTATTTCGATGGAGCATCTTCCATGAAAAAGCACAAACAAAGTACGCCAATGATCAAATCGGGGGTAGGACTCATCTTTGTGACTCCACAAGGAGGAATAATGCGCTTCGCCTTCTCCTTAACAGAACCGAGAACGAATAATGAAGCTGAATATGAAGCTTTGATAGCAGGCCTCGAGATCGCCATTGATATGGGAATCAAAAGCCTCCTCATATATGGGGACTCCCAGCTAGTCGTCAGTCAAGTGAACGGCGATTACCAAACATGCAAACCGGAATTGGTAAAATACGGTGAAAAAGTGTAGCAACTGCTAACCCAAATTCCCTCCTACACATTGGAAAGTATACCGCGCGCGGAAAACAGCAAAGCGGACGCACTGGCCAAACTTGCTAAAGAATTGGCTGATGAGAACCTCGATGACGTTAGAATCGTGATACAAAGCCGTCGAGTGCTCACCCCAGCAGAAATAACTCCAGAATCATATAAAGAAAAGGGAGCAACTGAGCAGGCGACCCTACAAATAAAAGACCATGAGAAGACCGAAGACTGGAGAGAAGTCTTCATAGATTACTTCAAGTTCCACCGAATGCCTGAAGAAGCGTCCATAAGACATCAGCTCGTGAAACGAGCTCTGTCTTTCGCCTTCGTCAACGATACTCTATACAAGAGGACATTCGATTCTCTGTGGCTGAGATACCTAGGACCTGACGAAGCGAGAAGGGTCGTCCAAGAGGTTCACGACGGACTCTGCGGTTCCCACCAAGCAGGCCCTAAGATGAAGTTGAAGATAAAACGGATGGGCTACTACTGGCCCACGATGATGCAGGATTGCTTGGAATACGCGAGGCAATGTCATTCATGCCAAATTCATGGGGACTTCATCCATCAGCATCCCAATCCACTGCATCCAACAGTGGCTAGTTGGCCATTCGAAATGTGGGGAACTGACATAGTCGGCCCCATCGAACCAGCATCGTCAAAGGGACATCGTTTCATCTTGGCGACGACTGATTACTTCTCCAAATGGGCAGAGGCGGTACCGTTGAGGGAAGTGAAGACGGAGAACATCCTTCACTTCTTCAAAACGCATATCATATACCGGTTTGGAACCCCAAGAAGGATCATCTCTGATAATGGGCCAGCCTACCGAAGTCATAAAATTAGCCGCTTCGCACAGCAGCACAATATAGACTGGAGATATTCCTCAGTTTATAATCCGCGAGCTAACGGTCTAGCTGAGGCCTTCAACAAGACCTTGACGAAGATCATGAAGAAAACAGTGTCAGGAAATAAGAGAGATTGGCACGAAAGATTGCAAGAGGCTCTTTGGGCGTATCGAACTACATTTAAAACGGCCACAAACACAACGCCATACGCGTTGGTATTTGGGACGGAAGCAGTACTCCCTCTCGAGATAGAATTACCCTCTCTACGAGTGGCAGTCCACTACGAGCTGACAGACGAAGAAAATGCTCACATTCGGTTTGAAGAGCTTGACGCCCTTGATGAAATCCGGCTTCTAGCACAGCAAAATCTGGAAGCTTATAAAGCAAAGATGACGCGCTCATACGAAAGATTGACCCGACCGAGGACATTTTGTCAAGGCGAACTTGTGCTAGTGGTCAAAAGGCCTATGATCCCCAATCGCGCCAAGCGGGGAAAATTCGAGCCAAACTATGAAGGCCCGTATATCATAGATAAAGTCTACCAGGGTGGGGCCTATCTGCTTATGGATATGCACGGTGAAAGACCTTTCAGGCCAATAAACGGTCGCTTCCTAAAGATATACTACGCTTAATGAGCCATAGTTTAGGTCAATGATAGATGACGACGACTATGTCCGCTCGCTATCTTCCTAAGCTCAAGCTTTATAAAAGTAGCCGGCCTTCTCCGTGACGGACCAAAACGTCCTTAAACTAGCGACGGACCGAAACGTCCTTAAACTAACGATGGACCGAAATGTCCTTAAACTAATATCGGACCGAAACGTCTTGAAACTAATACCGCAGCATCCTTGGGCTGACGAGATGAATAAAAATAAATAAAAAAATATAATAAATAAATAAAAAAGATATAAGAAAAAAAATGGTATGTCCATAAGCAAAGAGGGCACGGATGAAAACCCGAAAGGGCTCCGTGAGTAAAAACAGCAGGGCTGCCGGCGAGTGTTCGTGAAAACCCGAAAGGGCGCGACCTCGTAAAAAAAAAGAGAAAAAGAAAATAAAAAAAAACGGTATGTTCATGAGCGAAATGGGCACGGATGAAAACCCGAAAGGGCTCCGTGAGTAAAAACAGCAGGACTACCGGCGAATGTTTGTGAAAACCCGAAAGGGCGCAACTTCGTTAAAGAACCCTTATGGAGTCCTCTCGACCTCGTAAGGAGAAACCACCTGCGTGAGATCCTTACGACTCACAAAGGAGCAACACACTTAGGAATCCCCACGATTCCTAAGGAGAAAATACACTTGCGAGATCCTCACGACTCGTAAGGAGAACTCTCTTATGGGACCCTCACGGCTCATAAGATTTGAAAGTCTTAAGTTACAGAGATCTGTAAGCCTCCTTTGTTCGACAATGACAGAGGCAAATGATGATTCGCTCCTGGCAATATCCCAGTTGCAGCGGTGCTGATGCCAAAATCGGTGTCCAATTTCAGGTTTACGGCGAAAGCCAGTAGGCCGCTCATGCATACGAAATAGCCGAAATGATAGGGCATCTTGCAATAAAAAGCAGCAAGTAAAATGTATGCATGCAAAATAGCCGAAATGATTGGGCAACTCGTAATAAAAAGCAACGAGTAAAGATAAAATAAATAGCCGAAATAATTGGGCACCGCGAAAAACAGCCGAAATGATTGGGCAATCGCGACCTTCGCGATATAAAAGCTGAAATGATAGAGCATCGCGGAAATAAAATAAAATAAAAAGAAGAAATGATAAAATTTCGGCCCTACAGTTAAGATCACATCGATCCCTATATACAATCCAAGGGCGCAAACAAAGAAGGAACCATACTTCCCCAGGATTCCGTCAAACGATGAAGCCAAACCTCAACGGTTCATTTCAACCGAAGAAGCCAGTGACTTCAACAAAAAATTCCTCGACTCATGGATACAAACACTCCTTGACGAGAGCTTCCTGATCCGCGTCGACCCGCAGAGCCACCAGTGCCTCCGTAGGAACCCTCGACTCGTTTCAAACCCCAAGGAAACAAATAATCCTTGGCGCTTGGGAAACAAATAATCCCAGCAAATTCCTCGACTCACGGATACAAACACTCCTTGATGAGAGCCTCCTGATCCGCGTCGACTCGCAGAGCCACCAGCGCCTCCGTGGGAACCCTCGACTCGTTTCAAACCCCAAGGAAACAAATAATCCTTGGCGCTTGGGAAACAAATAATCCCAGCAAATTCCTCGACTCATGGATACAAACACTCCTTGACGAGAGCTTCCTGATCCGCGTCGACCCGCAGAGCCACCAGTGCCTCCGTAGGAACCCTCGACTCGTTTCAAACCCCAAGGAAACAAATAATCCTTGGCGCTTGGGAAACAAATAATCCCAGCAAATTCCTCGACTCACGGATACAAACACTCCTTGACGAGAGCCTCCTGATCCACGTTGACTCGCAGAGCCACCAGCGCCTCCGTGGGAACCCTCGACTCGTTTCAAACCCCAAGGACACAAATAATCCTTGGCGCTTGGGAAACAAATAATCCCTCGCAAAATCCTCGACTCACGGATACAAACACTCCTTGACGAGAGCCTTCTGATCCGCGTCGACTCGCAGAGCCACCAGCGCCTCCGTGGGAACCATCGACTCGTTTCAAACCCCAAGGACACAAATAATCCTTGGCGCTTGGGAAACAAATAATCCCTCGCAAAACTTCTCAACTCACGGATACAGACACTCCGTGACGAGAGCCTCTTTGACTCACATCTCGGGCAGTAAGGATTCAAAAGCTTGCTTCCTGAACAATGGGACCCTGCAAGTCAATCCTAAATGGTCTCTTGCATACTATTCACGGGTCTCACTCTCTGAAGTCGATTCTCGACAAAGAAGGAAACAACCGCTTACGAGCCCTCTCGACTCGTAAGAGGGAGAAATTCTCTTATAGGATCCTTTCGACTTATGAGAGAAAACCACACTTGGGAATCCTCACGATTCCTAAGGAGAAAATCCACTTACGAGATCCTCTCGATCCGTAGGGAGAAAAGTCTCCATGAGACCCTCACGGCTCATGGAGTTGAAAAGCCTTAGGCGGCAGACCTGAACCTGCAACCTAAGCCATCGCTACCTCTCGGAGAAGTTAAGTTGCCCGCCGATCAGGTTCATCGAAAACACCATAACAAAAAGGGAAAAAGCGAAGAAATAGTACCAGACATTGCAAGAAAGAATGTGTCTTTATTCATAAATTCAATCAAAATACAAGGCGGATCGTATAAAGAATAAAGAATGCGTATATGCTATATACAAATTACAGGTGTGTAAACGATACAAAAATATTCAGGGAGAAGGAAGCTTCTTGAACAACTCTATCAATTGCTCGCGTACTTCCTTCCACGCCTTCTCCTGATCAACTACCACTGCCAGTTCAGCCTCTACTTGAGCCCGCTGCTGCGTGAAGGATGCGAGCTGTTCCCCAACAACCTGCTGAGCTGCTTCTTGGCCTCGGGCATCGCGCTCAGCGGCATCAAGCTTCCGCTTCAGTGCTAGCCCATTAGATATACGCTTGAGAAGACCTTCAAAGACGACTTTCACTTCAGCAGCATTCGTCCTAACTTCAGCACGAAGGCGAGCGGTCGCGTTTGAAGATTCCCGATGCGCCTTTAGCCGTAAAGCTGCCTCCTGCTCCAAATGGCGAAGATAAGAAACGCTTTGCTCAAGCCAAGCTGTCCGTTGGGCGCTCGCGGCCAAAACCTCGGGAGAAGGGCGCGTCGACTCCAACCGATGCAGGCGAGCCTCGATCTCTCTGCAGTGGTTAACCCACGATTCGACGACGCCTTCGTTATGAAAAGTTACGAGCGCCGCCAACATTGGATTAACATCCACAGCGAAATCTACGGCAGAAGGGAGAGCATCCATGTTGAGCTCTTCGATGTACCCGCTCGGCATGCCCAGACTCATCACAGCACCCTTTGAAGATGGGCGTCTCAAGAAAGGGCCTGCCGGTAGAGGGACGCGAGACTCAAAAGGGACCGGAGCCGGAACAATAGCTGCAAAACAGAATATGGTTAAACGATGGTTCAAGAGATATTTAAGGATTACCAAAAAAAAAAGAAAGGAATTTGCTATACCAGCAGCAACGGACGGCAGAGCCGGAAGGGCCGGTAGCGCGGCAGGTCTGGCATCCCCTCCTTCGATTTGTGACACTGCAGTAAAGAAAGGGAAAAGTCAGAAATCATTCAATTGCTAGAAAAAGGGGATGAACAAAGATATTGTATTGAACGTACACTCACCAGCGCCACTAGAGGGAGAAGCAAGCTCGGATGGGAAGGAGAAGTGTGGGAGCAACACTTGGTATAGATGATCGAAGAGCACTCCTGAAAAGAGCATAGTGGTATAACGTTAGTACATAAGCTACATGTTAAAAGATTAATGCATAAGTCGTAAATTCATACCTTCCAACATCCGCGATGGCACAAGGGAAGGCTGAGGAGCGACCACCGCCAAAGCAGTAGTTGACGGTGTGCCTTCAGGCAATGGAGCATCGGCACTAGCCGCACCTGCGTTTAAAACAAAGACAAACTGGTTAAAAGAGATTGTGAGGTATATATAAACGAAGAACATTGGTCATTCAAAATTTACCCGACAAGCTGCCAGCAGAAACGGAGGCAATCCCTTCCTCCACTGACGGAAGGCCACCGCCTGTAGCTTCATCACCCGACTCGAGGGGAACCGTTGTTATGCTCGCAAGCTCTACAGGCGGCGGGGGACCATAGGCAGGGATGGCTATGATAGGAACATTGCCAGATTCCTGAGAAGGAGCGCCTAGCCCGTCTTCAGGAATCATGGCCGCCTCACCCGCTGCTCCCTCAGGATCGGCGGTCGCAGCTGCCTCGTCCATCGGCACCACGAGGTCCCTAGCCTCAAGCACCTCGCCCTCTACCGCCTTCGGCTCGGTTGAGACAATCATCTCATATGCCGCCACTTCAGGTGCGACATCAATGACCCTCTCCGCGGCATGTCCCTCAATCTCGGCTCCAGGCCCCATGACCCCGACAACGTTGCTCACTGACGGTTCGGGTTCAGCAAGTACCGCTTCCTCCGCTCCCCTGGGTTCGACGGTCGTCTCCGCCTCCCCCTCAGTTGGACTTGGCCCTGCAAGATGGAATACGTATGAGCCAATAGCTTTACAATTCGTACAACAAGGTTCTGAAAGGAGTACTACCTGAAGCAGATTTATCATTGGCGCTCCGAACCGCGCGCGCCGCTTGCCGACGAGCAGTAGACAGGGCAACAGGGGGCTCTTCGGAAGGAGTACTAGCGCGAGGAATGGTGCTAGGGCCCGCTCCCGTGGCCAAAGCAGCTTTCCGCGCCTTTGCTACACGTCTCAACCGCTTCCGCTCCACCCGAGCCGTTGAGACGGATGCCATTAGGGCGGCCTTAATTGAAGCATCCTCATCCGTATAGAGGGATGCCTCCAGATTTTTCAGAGCATCCCTCGTCGTTGCGTCAAGCCGGGGCTCTTGCGGCAGCTTCGACGGAGCCGGGGCTTCGGTGGCAAGCTCGGGAAGGATCCCCGCATCAACTGATATAGCCCCTGTAAAGAAACAAAAGAAGGTTAAATTGACCACCAGAAGAAATAACAAACTTTCCCTATAAAAAAAAAAGAAAAGGGGTGGAGCATACCAACACCTGCCAGGGCACGCCTCTCCTCCTCTTCCTGGAAGGTTTTCAGGGAGGCAGCAATAGCCTCTTCGGTAGAAACACCTGTTGAAAAGGGAGCAAATATCAGTTAAAGGTAATGATAAAAAATGCAATGAAATGACAAATAAAGCGGCTGATGATTACCCGACTCAGCGAGTTTGCTTAACATCGCTTCAAGCCTCGCCGATTGCTCCGAAGCTGCGATGGCGGCAGCTAAATTGGTGTCCTCAGGGTCCACCACAAAGCCCTCATTGCTGCCGTACTCGCATATGGCCTCGGCAGGAGAAGCCGCAGGCTTTGAGCTGAGGATCGCATCGAGGGATAGGGTGGACTTCTTCTTCTTCTGTCCGCCAGCTTTAGATCCACTCGGAACAGCTTTGCGCTTGGCAGTCACTTTCGGGCGGCGAGTCCCGATATCCGCTCCTGCGCCCGACTCTGGCGATACCACTTTAACCGTCTTTGTAAGAGCACGGGGCGCCGTTAGTGCATCCACTGTAGTAGACAGTGGCAATCCACGCGGAGGGGCCAACACGCGTGGTCGGTCAGCTCCGGCATCTTTTATCGGGAGGGTGACCTGGGTCCTTGGCTGCAAGGGAGCCTTGCGATCACCGCCAGGAGGCGCACCCCTACGGTCAACCAGCAGGCGTTTCTCCATTAAAATGATTGGGCCCATAGCGTGCGCATACCAGGCCACATATGAATTAAGCATCTTAGGGACACAGCTGGGTTCACTAATGAAGAAATATGAACCCGTGTTAAGCCATATAAAGTGATGCATCGCATTCTTTATCCCCTCTGGGCTAACCACGGGCGTTTCCAAGAAGGCTTCCATCGGGATCCCTTGGTTGTAGCTTGATTGCTGGGCAAATCGATGCGGATTATACCTCATAAACAAAGCCGTCTCATTCTGCCGAAACACTAGGTAGCCCGGCCGAATGGAGTAGAGATGGAGGATTTCCCGAGCCTTCAGTACATAAGCCCCGCCCTTAAACTCGTCACGTAGGGGCACCACCGACTTAATAGTCTCCGAGCCTATGGTGATAACCTTATCCACGAAAGAAATCGTCGCTCCGACCAAATGTGGGCGCAGGAGGAGTCCCCTAGAATCCCGCGGGGATGCAAACACAATTGAAGCCCCGACTAACCGTATGACTCTCGGGAGTCTGTACTTCTCGAAGAATGGAGGAGTCTTGTGGGCGCCAAACACCCCTCGCACGTGCATCTCCATCCAAGAAACGAAGTAATGCATCGGGAAATTAGCAGGCTGTGCCCCAGGATCATTGGCGTCCGCCGCTATGCTGAGTCCATGATAAAGGTAAGCTAACCCAGCAATTCCTACCGACAGCTGCAGACCGGCCACCATCCGATGCGCCGGGTAAAAGACAGAGGGCCGCATGAAGCGCGGGTGCATGGGGAGTGCAAAGTTGCATAACCACAAGCCCAAGAACCCAATAAAGAAGGTTTTCTCATCCATGCCGGGGACGGCGATTTCCGAGAAAGCGACGATGGCAGCATTGGGGAGATAGAAATCCCTCTGGTTATTTTCCGATACGGGTCGGCGATCCAAACCGAAACCAAAGGGGTCGTCAAGCTGAGCGAACTTCTCGCTCTGCTCTGATAAGAACTCCGGGCGGATAAAACGAGCAATGAAAGCTGCGAAACTGACGCCCCTGTCGCCCGATTCCAAATGGAGTTCCTCATAGATCTCTAACACCTTCACCAAACCCGGATGCTGATGGTGAATGGCATTCTCTGGGGTTAAGTCAAATACCAGCTGCTTGGTGGCAAAGACATACTCGTCAGAAGGAAGCAACTCCTCGTAGTGCTCTCCCCTCATGGACAGACCTGAAATTTCGGCAAATTCCTCCAAAGAGATAGAGACTTCCTTATCTGCCATCAGGAAGGTATGGGTGGGGATATTCCATTATTCAACGAAGGCCTTTATCCACCACGTTGGAGGAGAGGGGTACTCGAAAAGCGAGACGAAGACGGCCGAGTATAGACCAATCTTCGTTAGGTGGGTCCTCTTCGCCGATAGAATGTACCGGGCCCACTGCAAATATCCGGCGGGGGGTCGCGGGATCATTCCAATGTTATAAGCCTGTCCCCAAGGGCATGCTTCGCCCTGACAGATTCGCCTCCCCAAAATATCTATCGCCGGCGGCGGCTGCACGGGGATGGCGCCGATTGCAGGCTGAAGGAGGTCATCGGAATTCCAATTCTTAACCTCCACAGCATACTTCACCGGGGGTTCGTCCGCATAAGGGATCGTAACTATGGGTTCAGAGGACGCGGCGGAACTAAAACTGCGACGGCCTTGGATGATCTGGCTATACCACCTTCCCCACAGATGGAGCTTTTTGCACTAAGGATCGTGATCTTTAATAAGAGCGAACACCACCCGATCCACTGGCGAATGGGGGAACCCTCCTTCCGAGCGAACGAAGGGAAAAGACAAGTCGTCAGACATGTTTTCTGTGGAAAGACAAAAAAAAATAGATATCATTAGTAGCCTAACGCTTGGCATTTTAAAAAAATAAAAATCTTGCTCCACACTGTGATGCAGTGGGTAGGGGACCAAAGGGGGACCCACAAAATCTGGATGAGGTGCATCATTTAATAAGACAATCCCATCATTAGATGGGACTGTCAATTCATAAAAAGTTCCCAATAGGATACACCCATTGGTGGGGAAGTCCCTAGAGACAAAGAGAAAATCTCCTCTTTTAGAGCAAAGCTCTGTCACAGAGTGACATTTGTCAAACTCTAGTCTCAGGGGAACAAGATTCCTTAAAAGAGCATGGCTCTGTGGTAATAATCGAAAATCCATCAACACTTAGAAGAATTGAAGTTTTTGAATCCTGAAAAATCCATGAAAACTCATAAAAAAAATTTCAGTTCATCCAAGAGCAAAGCTCTGTTCATGGGTCAAAACCCATGAACAGGACCTCTGTAAATCTTGAGAGCTAGGCTCTGGTGAAGAAGCCCCAATGGGGTTTTCTTTAGATCAAAGATCCCAATAGCAAGGCTCTGTTGAAGAAACCCCAAAGGGGTTTTCTTTAGATCCAAGATCTACAAGAGCAAGGCTCTGTCAATTAAATTTAATTTGAATTAATCTGATTTTTTACCTAGAAATTCTAAGTTCTGAACTTGAAAGTTCTTGAGAGAAATCAAGAGCAAGGCTCTGAAAATTTTTAAGCAAGAGCAAGGCTCTGAGAGTTAAAATTCTTGAAGGTGGTAAGAAAAAATTACCAAGGACCAAGGGTCCTATTTATAGGCGCCTGCGCCCCTTCAACTGACCCCCCCTTGATCCAACGGCTAAGATCTCGCCACCGTTGCACTCACGTCGCGCCACGTAAGCACAACGGTGGGGGGGCATTTGTTCCCCCAATCTGAGCAAGGCTCATTTGAATTTTGAAAATTCAAATTTTCTGAAGCAACGCTTCAAATTCCGTGCGTTGCGCAATGCGCAAGCGGTCCACAGTGTGACACGTGTCTGCGCGGTTGCGCAAGTGCACCGCTGCGCGACACGTGTCTGCGCAGTTGCGCAAACACTGTTGCGCAAGTGCACAACTGCGCGACACGTGTCTGCGCAGTTGCGCAAGCACTGTTGCGCAAGCCTTCCACTGCGCGACACGTGTCATTCATTGGGGAGTTGCGCAGAAACAGAATGAAAATTTAATGAAATATTTTCTGTTCTTTCCAAAACCAGAAGATTTTCTTCTGCCTTTGGATCAAAGATCCAGCGGTGAGAAAATTCCCAAAATCACTCAGAAAAGATCTTGTTAACAAATTCAACAAATTTGTGAGCACTATAAATAGGACCCCAGACCTCATTCGATTGGCATCAACTTCGATAATCGACTTCTAGCAAAAAAAAAGAAGAAAAGTGAACTCTTGGAGATTATTCAAGAACAAAAAAAAAGAAGAAAGGTAAAAACCCTTTTTTTAAGAGAAAAATCTCTGAAGAACAAAGGATTTAAAAAAAAGGGGAAATAAATGAAAATAAATAAATAGTGCCTTGCACTTGTTATGAACCCTTGGTTCTGTGAAATCAGGGAAAACAAGAAGAAAAACTTGTTTTCCTTTGATCCAAATTTAGATCAAAAGTGCTATGCACTTTTGTTCTTAAATCTGAAAAATTCTTGATGTTCTGCACAAATGCAACCCATTATTTAAAAGGGCCTGGCCCAAATCAAATTGCAAAATAATAAAGGGGCAGAGCCCTGTTTGGATTGATTTTCTAGTCGGGCAAAACCCAAAATAAATAAAAAAAATTGGACTTAACCCAATCCTGGCTGTAAGTCCTTAAATTAAATTGATTGAGCAAAATGGCTCTCCTAAACCAATTCACGACCGGTTCGAGGGTACATCTCCGAACTCCTTTGACATCCCTCGTTGTAATTCCTCAACGACGCCAAAGAGGTGACGGGTCCCAACGACCACACATCCAAATGGACCGAAACGTCCCTAAACTAATATCGGACCGAAACGTCCCTAAACTAATATCGGACCGAGACGTCCTTAAACTAATATCGGACCGAGACGTCCTTAAACTAATATCGGACCGAAACGTCCCTAAACTAATGATGGACCACTACGTCCCTAAACTGGCGTTGGACCGAAACGTCCCTAAACTAATGACGGACCACTACGTCCTTAAACTGGCGACAGACCGAGATGTCCCTAAACTAATAATGGACCACTACGTCACTAAACTAGAACAATAGAGCCAATCGCTCTTTCGCTGGATCTAAACGGTCCCGTTTAAGTTGATCTTAGCCCCAAACACGGCTGACGTATCCTTAAACATTCAAATGAACTATAAAACTCCAAATAAACTCTAGTCCTAGGGTACATCTCTGAACTCCTCTGACATTTATCGTTGTGATCCTTCAACGACGTCAGAGAGGTGACGGGTCCCGACGGCCATAAATTAAATGGATCACTACGTCAAGTTGATCTTAGTCCAAAACAGGACTAACGTATCCTTGATGAACGTTTAAGTTGATCTTAGCCGCAACGCGACTAACGTATCCTTAAACTAAAAACACCCAACCCAAATCTAAGTAAATACGGATTTGGATTAATCCACGCCCTACGGGCGACGGCATTACCCAGTCTCCGTATACAATCCACGAGCAACCACAAACAAAACAAACACACACGACACGAAGTGAAATTCTAGAGAAGGAGAAAGTGGCTGCCGCGATGCGGTAGCGTGATTAACTGCAGGGGCTTGCGCCTGCAGGGAAGAGCGTCCCCACAATCAAAAAACCCTCACCCTGAGGGGGAATCTGACGAAGTCTGCTACATCGGCCGCATCCGTCTAAACCTCCGATACACGGTGCCATAAATCAACTTGGCATCTTCGGAGAGGTGGACGGATAAAACCAAATAGCATCTGCCCCGAATTCCAGCGCCAGGACAACGCGGTCCTGTGCGCCGCCTTTCGGAGGGGAACAGGACTAATCCTCGTCCTACGGGCGACGAAATAAATAGTCTCCGTATACAATCCACGGGCAATCACAAACAAAACAAACACACACGACACGAAGTGAAATTCTGGAGAAGGAGAAAGTGGCTACCGCGATGCGGTAGAGTAATTAACTGCAGGGGCTTGCGCCTGCAGGGAAGAGCGTCCCCACAATCAAAAACCCCTCTAGCGAGGGGGAGTCTGACGAAGTCTGCTACATCAGCCGCATCCGTCTAAACCTCCGATACACGGTGCCATAAATCAACTTGGCATCTTCGGAGAGGTAGATGGATAAAACCATATAGCATCTGCCCCGAATCTCAGGCAAGACGTCCTCACATCGTCGCCGTCTTTCGGAGGGGAACAGAAGTTGCTTCTGAAGGGGTAAAACCCATCGAGAGCAAGTGGTTCTTTAATAAGAAAATTGATGTAGATGGAAAAGTTAAGACTTTCAAAACTAGACTTGTAGCAAAAGGTTTTCATCAACGACCAGGTGTCGACTATGATGAAATATTTTCTCCTGTCGCTATGCTTAAGTCCATCAGGATCCTACTTGCCATTGTTGCATACCATGACTACGAAATCTGGCATATGAATGTCAAGACCGCTTTTCTAAATGGTGATTTAGAAGAGAGCGTGTACATGACACAATCAGAGGGCTTCGTAAATAGTGGGAGCAGCGGAAGCGTGTGCAAGCTGCTTAAATCAATTTACGGATTAAAGCAGGTATCGCGGAGCTGGGACATCTATTTCGATGAACTGTCAAGGAGTTTGACTTCATCAAAAATGTAGATGAATCTTGTATATACAAGAAGGTTGTAGAGAGTAAAGTTGTCTTCCTCGTATTGTACGTGTATGACATACTCTTGATAGGAAACGATGTTCCTATGCTACTCTCGGTCAAGCTCTTCTTATTACATAAGTTCTCCATGAAAGATCTTGGTAATTCCTTCTACATCCTGAGGATTAAGATCTATAGAGATAGATCTAAACGGATGTTGGGATTGTCCCATTCCAGGTACATAGACACCATACTAAAATGATTTAGTATGGAAGATTCTAAGCGTGGTAATTTACCCACTTGCTCAGGAATCACTCTCTCCAAAGATATGTCTCCCAAGACTAATTTGGAGAGGGCTCGCATGCAAGGGATACCCTATACTTCGGCAGTCAGGTCTATCATGTATGCGATGTTATGTACCATACCGGATATATCTTACTCACTAGGTGTAGTGAGTAGGTATCAATATGATCCAGGAGAGAAATACTGGACAGCTGTGAAGAACATTCTTAAGTACTTGAGAAGGACTAAAGAGATGTTCTTGGTGTATGGTAACGGTGAATTCCAGGTGGAGTCCTTTACCGATTCGAGCTTCCAGAGTGATAAGGACGGCAGTAAGTCGGTCTCGGGTTTTGTCTTTACCCTCAATAGATGGGCGGTATGTTGGAAGAGTTCTAAGCAAGATACCGTGGCAGACTCGACGATGGAGGCTGAATACATCGTTGCCAACGATACTGCCAAAGAGGTTGTCTAGATGAAGAAGTTCATAGCTAAACTTGGTGTGGTTCCTTCCATTGAGCATCCAATACCTTTATATTGTGATAACAATAGAGCTGTGGTTTTAGCCAAGGAACCCCGGTCCCATCAGCGATCCAGATATATTCTTAGGCGGTATCACCTGATCCATGAGATAGTTGATCGCCGGGAGATCGAGGTCAGTGGAGTTGACACGGAGGATAGCACAGTGGATACACTCACAAAGGCCCTCCCCCAGACACGATTCGAGAGACTATTTGGGATGTTAGGCATGAGATACTACAACAACTGGCCTTAGTGCAAGTGGGAGATTTTTAGGGATGTGTATGTCCTAGAGGCCATTATTGTACATTGATGTATATTATAGTGGATGCTTTGATATATATATATATATAGGACTTTCTTGCTCGACATGATAGTATGCTATCTGGTTGCTATTTATCTTAACATGTACACTTTATTATTATACCGTCTCTCATATACATGTTGATAAAGCCCTTAGGATGTTTGCTTGACTACCAGGACTATGATGCAGATTATACTACTTGGACTTGTGTAGTCTACATGCAGATCCTTTAATAGTTCCTAGTCGAGAGAGTATCGAGATAGGGCATCGATATTCCAAAGTAGACTAGTGTGTATGTTTCTTGACCCTGTAGGGGGCGATGGTATATCCCATATCCATTGGTGTTTGATATCAAAAATTGTACACAGGTGCTCATTAGAGAATGGGTACACTGAACAGGACTCGCCGAAAACTCCTAGACGGTACTATACCTATCGTCATATAGCAGTTCTCTGGTGACACTGGTACAGGTTAGTCTGTAGACCCGAGATCGTCATAGAGTCTTGTGTTGTTCCTACTGTTCTTTGATTTCCTCCCTACCACGGCTCAAAGGAGTCGTGCAAACAGGTGGATTTTGGGTATAGTCCCGAATCACATAGAGGCAATGACCGATAGGAGAGGTTTCGTCTCTCCCGGTATAAGGAGTTGATGTTGCGCTATGCTCGATTGGCTATAATAGGAAGTCCCTGGCCAGGGATGTTGATAAGATTTACTGCTCAGAGTTATCAATAGTTTCTCGTACCATTATAGGCTACACATCGGCATGACTTATCAAGTTATTAGGGTCTGACGATTCCACCCCCAGACTCGATATGTGACATATCAGACGAAGAGACCGGACTGTACGGCAAGTGTTACTTATAGGCTTCATAGGAGTTTGGACAAGCTTGCTTGTTGATCTTCTATTCGCTCAATACATGGGTAGCCATTACGTCCAGCTAGTACTGCTGACGGCTTGTGGGTAACTGATGTGATCATTACCTACTGCTGGCGTATTGACGAGTCTTTAGAATCCAACACAGAAGTTTCCTAGTTCAAGCGAAATGAAGTAGGGCACATATGTTGATATGTGCGGGGGCCTGATTAAATACAAGTATGTGATACCGTATTCTAATCTGGCAGTTATTTGATATCAGTTAGGTTATATGCGATATAACCGGATTATTGAATCAAGTGTTGATTTGATAATGTGATATACAGATAAATGATATTAGTCGGTTATATGTGATATAACCGGATTATTAAATCAAGTGTTGATTTAATAATATGATATATATTTATATTTGATATAAGTATATATTAACTAATATTATTGCTCACTAATTATTTGCTTATCTTTATATATATATATATATATATATATATATATATATATGAAGCATGGTTGATTTTCTATTTTTAGAAAATAGAAAATGTGAAGTTGAAAATGGGGAAACTTTTGAGGGATGGGCAAAGTATGGCTTTTATCACTAGTTTATTACTCTTGACTCACTATTCAAGCATGGTTGCAATTTATTATTGCAATTTATTCCATGCTTGAATAAGTGAGATCAAGTGTGTAGCCATTTTGCACTTATTTTCATTCTACACAACACTTGTTATTTTTTTCTCACTTGAGCTCATATGATGAGTTCTACTCTCTAACTCTCTCTATCTTCTTCCTCACCTTCTCCAAACTCAATCTCTCACATGAGTTATGAAATCTTGAACTTGTGAGAACCCTAATGAGCAAATAAACACCCCTACTTCACCATCCTACACTAGATTAGCATTTTGGTATAGTGTATTTTCTTCACTAAAGACTTTAGTGAAGAGGTATCTTGGATTAACGAAGTTTCGGGTGGATCATTTTCGGCATGAAAATCGCAAAGGAAGCTCGATCCAACTTTAAGTGGAGCCTAGTGGAGTCGCGTGGACTACTACACGGAGCTTTTGAAAAGAAGGACACAGTCTACAAAGGTTGTAGCATCCTTCTCTTAGTTAAAGTTTTTGTTATATCATAATTAAATCCTAATCATCTAGTTTTGATTCTTGTTTAGTGTTAATTAGCACCCCAAAAATTTTAAAATGACATGCTTGATACTAGTAAAACCCAGTGGTGGTGGTAATAAATACTTTCAATTGGGAGGTGGAGAATAGCCCCCGCCTCCATTGTGGAGGATGGGACGGCTCGTGCTGAGATCATTATGATTATCACTGACCATCGAATCGAAAACGGAAGATCAACTTTCTTAGGTGGGAAGGCTGTTCCTACAAACGGCGCCAACTGATGGAAGTCGGAATCTCTTTCAGTTGTTGTTCTCCGTCAATTTTGCTGCCCGCGAGGCTGAACGGTTGAGATTTGAGGTGAGCGTTAAGAGTGTGGGTCTCAATAGCTTGTTGGTTATCGTTGACACGGATCTATCTGCAAGGGAAGTCCCAGGGTGGAAAACCACCATAGGGCTCTCCGACGATCAAGTGAGTACCGAGAAATATTGAGGCAGAATAGCGGCGTATTGGATTGAGTTCGAGTTGGCTGAGTCGTTTGGAAAAGGGGTTTATATAGCGGTTGCACGGGGCGAGCCGACGCAAGATTCTCGCCGTCCGTTACGCCCTTGCGTCAAGTTCGCGTTGAAGGCGGGATACACCCATTAATGGCGAGATACGCTAGCGTGGGATGCAAGACGTGGAGCGGTGAAGATCTTGTCGCGAGATACACGGAGACGTTACGGGAGCGCTTGGGCTTCGTGCTCTCGGTTGAACAGGAAAGCCGAGAAAGCTCAGATCGGTGGATAGCTCCGAGACGAGCGAGGAGGCCAAGGAAGCTCAGCCCTGTAACAGCTCGGAGACGAGCAAGGAGGCTGTGGAATCTCGGCTGTGGAAGCTCAGCTGTAGAATTGCTCGAAGGCGAGCCGTTGGCCGATTGTTAGGCGAATAGGGAAGGTGCTCCGGGAAGGTCTCCAAAAAGTCTGATGCAACCTCAGAGACGATGTCCCGAGGAATGTCCCTCGTGCATCGTACTTATTCCAACTCCGTAGCCTTCAGAAATCTAGCGGACTTAAGCGGATAACACGTCATCCGCTACGTGTCATGATGATGATGCTCGATATCGGTGATCTCCCAGATCATGACACGTGGCAGATGACTTGTCCCGAAGCAAACAAGAGAGGACTTACAGTGGCCGACCAGACCACTAACAAACGCTGGCTCACCTCCGAGCCCCCTGCACAATTGGCCTCCTCGGCTTCTCATATCGTCTCCGGGCTACCGCAGAACCAAGATACCTCGGCTCTCCCGCTCGTCCGCGAGCTCTCCATCCGAGGTCATCTTCCTCGGTCTCATCGACCGACCGACGGCACCACTCACAGGCGCAACCGCCTCACTCCCGCAAATCTCGCCATGCGCGAGATATCCGCTGGCCACATCCCGCGTTCCACGCTATCACGATCCCCCCATTAACAAGCTCGTTTCGCCATTAATGCGGATCCCGCTCATCATGCGGGCGTGACACCGGGAGTGTAACGGCCGGCGTGATTCTCGCGCCTGCCTGCCTGCTGCCACCGCTATTTAAACCCCTCCTTCAGATGGTTCAAGTACGTCTTTTCCCACTCACTAAGCCGTTACTCTGCTCGGATTTCCTCTCTAACTTGACCGTCGGAGGGTCCTCGGTGGTACAACCATCCCGGGACTTCCTTGCAGGTAGCTCGGCCCAAACGACCTCAAACCCATTGAGATCCACATGCTTCAGGAGCCAGTCTCCAGATCTAATCTCAGTCGTCCATCATCGCCAACAGCAGATAAACGGAAGGTAACATCTTGACGTGATCCGACGCACGTCAGCTGGCGCCGTCTATGGGAAATCTTGATTCCACAAAAACAAAAAGTTCATCTTCCGATCCCAACCCAATGGCGAGCGGTCACCACAATGATCCAAGCACTAGCCGCCGCCTCCCCCACAACGGAGGCGCGGACGAATCTCCTCCTCCGAACACCATCATCGCCCTCGCTGCTCGAATAGATCGACTCGCGTCCGTCGTGGACACGCTCGTCCGTGTCCAAATGGCGGGGCAAGCTCCCCAGGTCACCGCTCCCCCGCCTCGGGACTGGGACCCCTACAAAGGGAGAGAAGACTCCGCTCGCATCGGCACTGCCGACCACCACCTCGTTACCTCCCACGGCCGCAGATCCCCCGGGCCAATACATTCGGCGACCCGTTGGGCGCCCCACAGTTTAACACCGAGGTCCATCTCCAGAGCGCCTCGCCCCGAGATCCTTCACGCACCTGTCCCTCCCGAGGAGATGTCAGTCAGATCGCCTGTTACCAGGCATGACCGACACCCCTCCCTCGACGGGGTCGCACGGACGGGGCTCGTCACGGCAGCTCAAAGACTACCTCGCCCGGGGATCTAATGAACCTCATTGAAAGGAACCGGAGCCGCGGCCAAGCACAGGTCTCCATCAACAGAGGCCAAAGGTCAGAATGTACCAAATCGTCGGGATACCACGGCCGACTCGACGCCCTCGAGAAGAAGATCGAAGGTATGCATCGGGAAGCTCACCGTCCGAGCTACGGGGCTAAGTACGCCGCCGACTCTCTCACCAAACCATTCACCGAGGAGCTGCTCGCCGTCCATGTCTCCTTCCAGAACAAGCCCCTGAAGGTCTCTCTCTTCGATGGCAAGTCCGACCCGAAGGACCATTTGGACGCATTCACCGCAGGAATGAGCTTCCAAAACAACTACGACGCCGCCCAATGCCGAGATTTCCCGGCCACTCTCATCCGCTCCAGACGAGACTGATTCTGAGGACTCGAGCCACGCTCGATCTCAACTTTCGACGAGCTGGCCACCCAATTCCTCGGCCACTTCATCGGGAACAGACGGCAAAAACACACAGTCGACTATCTCTTCACAATCAAGAGCGGGGACAAAGAGACATTCAAAGCATACGTCACCCACTTTTACAACGCCCTTCTCGAGGTCCCGGAGCACCGGGATGAAACGGTCATTACGGCGCTTAGGTCTGGTCTTAGACACAAGGAGTGGTTACGCTCCTTTGCATTAGCGCAACCTAAGACCATGGCCGAGGTAAAGGCCTGGACCGAGCATGAAGTCCAGCTCGAATCTGAGGTGAACGCAAACCTCCTGGGGCAGAGAAAACCGACCAGAAGAAAAGGGCAAAGGAAGAGAGAAGGAGGCTCGAGCGGTCAAAGCCATACTCCCCGAGGTTTCAAGAGTACACCCCGCTCAACATCTCCCAGACCGTACTGCTAGAGGAGGCTAAGGGCGAGGGTTTCTTCAAGCTTTCCCCGATCACGCGCATGGCCTCAAAGCGCACCCGGGGCCCCTACTGCGGGTTCCACAGGCCGCAAGGCCACTCCACGGAGAGCTGTAAGCTGCTCCGAGATTACATCGAGGAGCTCATCCGTTTGGGACACCTCGCAGCGTACTTGCGGGACAAGCGACAAGCTGACCGTGAGCAGGAGCAGCGTCCCCCTCCCGGTGAGCTGACAATCGGCCAAATCATGGCCGTGTCAGCGGAGGATACGCCGGATACCTACGAGGCTCAGCATCCCGCACCGGAAGCGGAGGCCAACAGACATCCGAGGGGCTTAAGTTGCGCAAATGAAAAGAACATCTACTAGCGTGTACTTCTTTTTACTAAGGTAATGTAAATCTTTCTCAAGATCTTTTTGTTTATATGATAAAGGGATCAATAAAACATTGCAAAAAGAAGGATCTTATTCATTCAAAAAAGTACTATGGGCTCCTCAGCCGTACATCGAAAAAGAAAAATTTACAGTAGCGGGGGAAGGGGGTGCAGAGAACATTGCTCGTGGTGCTACAAGGATGTCTCCGCCAGCCGGGCCCTCGCGGCCTCAGACCTCCGCCCCCGATGCTTCCTGCGAACGTCGACATCATGCCTCAATTGGTAGCATTCAAGAATGAGCGCCACCGAGCGGTCCCGCCGACCCGCAGAGATCAGGCCGAAGCGCCGCAGAGACCTTAACTTGCCGACCGCCTCATCCCTCAGCTGCTCGGACAAGGGGTTGTAGAGCCCCGGCGACGCCCTCCAGATGGAGTACATCAACAGCTGGAGCAAAGGGAATGCCGGGGAAGCAGTAGGCTGAAGTGATCCTCAATGCGGCCTATCACTAACCGCACCATGTCCTCGGTACAGTGCTGGTCGTAGAGGTACACGTCCTCGAAGCTCACAATGTCGGGGATGGTAAAAGAGAAGTCCTCAATTCCTGTGTTTTGGGTGTGAAGGTAGAAATGATTAGGCAATTCAATTATTGTGATCAAGGCTCCCTCCATTTTATAGCGAGCAACCCCCCGGGAGTCCAACAGTTGCTCACCCATAACTGGACCGCCACGCGGCAGACACCCAGCCTTTCTCGGCAAATTCGAAATGACGTGCCTCCGACGCTTCACCTCCCCCATGCGTTCACGACACATATCACCCGCGGCTATCCCTCTTCCTGATGATCACACCGGGAAGGTCGGACAGAGCCCCTCGAATCAGCCGAGCGGCTACCCTGCTCGACTATCCCTGGCTGGTAGTTCCCTACCTGGCAACGCCAGGGATCAAAGCCCTCACCAAGAGGCAGCCGAGCGGCTACCCTGCTCGGCTATCCCTGACTGGTAGCTACCTACCTCGCAACGCCAGGGGTCAAAGCCCTCATCAAGAGGCAGCCGAGCGGCTACCCTGCTCGGCTATCTCTGGCTGGTAGCTACCTACCTCGCAACGCCAGGGATCAAAACCCTCACCAAGAGGCAGCCGAGCGGCTAACCTGCTCGGCTATCCCTGGCTGGTAGCTCCCTACCCCACAACGCCAGGGATCAAAGCCATCACCAAGAGGCAGTCGAGCGGCTACCCTGCTCGGTTATCCCTGGCTGGTAGCTCCCTACCCCACAACACCAGGGATCAAAGCCCTCACCAAGAGACAGCCGAGCGGCTACCCTGCTCGGCTATCCCTGGCTGGTAGTTCCCTGCCACAAAGCGCCAGCGATCTAAGCCCTCACCAAGAGGCAACCGGGCCTGCCCTTGCTCGATTATCCCTGGCTGGTAGCTCTCTACCCCACAACGCCAGGGATCAAAGCCCTTACCAAGAGGCAGCTGAGTGGCTACCCTGCTCAGCTATCCCTGGCTGGTAGCTCCCTACCCCACAACACCAGGGATCAAAGCCCTCGCCAAGAAGCACCGGGCAGCAACCCTGCCCGGCCCAGTCCTTAAGGATCAAAGCCCTCGCCAAGAGGCACCGGGCAGCAACCCTGCTCGGCTCGTCCTTAGTAGGCCTCTCACAGCCCCTCCCGCGCTAAGGATCAAAATCCGTCGCCAAGAGGCAACCGGGCCCGCCCTTGCTCGGTTATCCCTGGTTGGTAGCTCCCTACCCCAAAATGCCAAGAATCAAAGCCTTCGCCAAGAAGCACCGGGCAGCAACCCTGCCCGGCCCGTCCTTAAGGATCAAAGCCCTCGCCAAGAGGCAACCGGGCCCGCCCTTGCTCGGTTATCACTGGCTGGTAGCTCCATACCCCACAACGCCAGGGATCTAAGCCCTCACCATAAGGCACCGGGCAGCTACCCTGCTCGGCCCGTCCTTAGTAGGCCTATCACGGCCCCTCCCACGCTAAGGATCAAAAGCCCTCGCCAAGAGGCAACCGGGACCGCCTTTGCTCGGTTATCCCTGGCTGGTAGCTCCCTACCCCAAAACACAAGGGATCAAAGCTCTCGCCAAGAGGCACCGGGCAGCAACCCTGCCCGGCCCATCCTTAAGGATCAAAGCCCTCGCCAAGAGGCAACCGGGACCACCCTTGCTCGGTTATCCCTGGCTGGTAGCTCCCTACCCCACAACGCCAGGGATCTAAGCCCTCACCATGAGGCACCGAACAGCTACCCTGCTCGGCCCATCCTTAGTAGGCCTCTGACGGCCCCTCCAACAACTAAGGAACAAAGCCCTCACCAAGAGGCATCCGGTCTATCTACGTCTGAGCGATCTCCACCTCGACTTCAGGGCCATGGAGATACCGTCTTCCTACCGGTCTTTGCACACTTGGCAAATGATCAGATTCAACTCGACGTGTGATCGCTAGACGAAAAACGGGCCTAACACGAAGGCAGTACTGTGCAAATACAAGTGTTCACCGACAAAGGAAAACAAGCGCGCAAATACTACTGCAGTAAGTTTTTATTCACAAAGCCAAAAGTCTTTACAAGGGTATTGTGGGCTCCCAGCCTTATCAAATTACTCGGAGGCTTACAAAAGAGAGATGAGGTAAAGCCAAAAAGTTTGGGCCGCAAGCCCCGCATAAACCTCACCTCCCTCATCACCATCGGCCGGAGGCATGACCACCGAAAGTGGGACCCGAGCACGGAGATCACTGTCGACGAACTCCAGAAACTGCTCATTGACGGCATCAAGAGCTTTGTTCCATGCAATGGCGGAGGCATCGCCGAGGTCGACGTAAAACTGGTCCAACCCCTTGTAATCAGTCACCGCTTTTCTAGCCCGAATCTCGGCAACCTCCGCCGCCTGAAGCGCCGCCTCGGCATCCCGCCTGCTGGCATCTCTCGCCCTCTTCATGGCTGCAAAGCGATCGGCCAGTTCCATCAACTTCGCCACGATGAATCGGTGGGACTCACTTAGGCGGGGATACGACTCTCAGCACTTTGAAAGGGCGAGCTCCGCGACAGCCGATCGGGCTTCAAGGACGGCCATCCTTTCCCTTTCCAGACACAGCTCAAGTCGCAGATCCTCGGCCTCCGAAGAAGACTCTCCCGCCGGCCTCGCAGCATGGATAGCCCCCTCGGCCTCCATGCAAGTAACGAGGGCGCAGTGCTGAAGGACCTGACGAAAAACAGCAGAGAGACTTAGAGACACTCGAACTAAAGAAAGGACGCTCGAAATAACACATGAGGGAGTACATACCTGAACCGCCTCTTGAGCTATAGCCGCCATTTGGGCCCTTAGGGTCCCCCGCGGAATCTTGCCCTCGGCCGACTCTTCCATACCAGCAGGCTGGCTGGCAACAACGGAAAGCCCAGACGGGACTACGAAATGGACGTCCCCTTCCTGCGCAGGAATCCCCTCAGGAACCTCCGTCGGTGGCGCACGAAAGACCGTCCTCTTCCTCTTAAGAGGAACCCCGTCTTCGTCCTCGTCCGGGGCTCGGGAACCAATGGATGCCTTTGGCCACCGCCGGGGCAATCATCGGGAGCTCGTGACGAGGCAGATGGCCCTGCCGGCGGCGGCACATTTGGTGCGGGGCTCGGGTCAGCTGGAGGCGCGGCCACACCGCCGGTCCTTCTCCGGGACAGAGCACCGAGGGCACCAAGAGTCCTGGATCGATCCATTTGTCCTGCCAAAGGGAGAGGCAGGCTCGACTCAGAAGGAGAAGAAGCAGAAGAAAGAGAAGGAAGAATCTACGGGGTGCTCCCTAAACTCTACCCGAACTATTTCTACAGACTTCTCAGAAGAAGACATCTAACATGATGGAGAGTAGTCCTCGGGAGAGAAAACGCAGAGATCCGACCTAAAAAGGAGAGCGCCGAGCTAACGAGACTCGGGACGAGGAAAATTTGTAGAGGTATGGGCCTTGATGGGGACCCCACCTATATTTATAGCTGCCAGCGTACACATCCTACGGCGACATTCATCTCCCGCCGAAACGGCTTAGTGCATTCGACGGCCACGATCGCTCCACCTGTTGCACG
Source organism: Agapanthus africanus (assembly GCA_030015575.1). Classification (NCBI taxonomy): domain Eukaryota; kingdom Viridiplantae; phylum Streptophyta; class Magnoliopsida; order Asparagales; family Amaryllidaceae; genus Agapanthus; species Agapanthus africanus. Next base: position 133,938,061 of record JASDDO010000024.1, on the reverse strand, counting down.
CGCATTGGCCGTATCCCATCAAACGCCAGAAGTCTGCGGCCCGTCAAGTCAGCCAACCAGCGCCCGACACGTGGGCTGTCGCTTCAGTGAACATGCGCACGATCCGGCGCACCATCTTTAATGCAAAGATCTCACCCCTGATTCGCTGGCGTCATTCAGAAAATACAACAGATTGCCCGGGAGCACGCCCCGATGATATCTTCGAAGAGGAGCTCACCTCGGGTGACCCGGCAGACCACTCTCAACCCGACCCGTCGGCTGGTCGGGACGAGAGTGGGGGGCTAATGATGATGCTCGATATCGGTGATCTCCCAGATCATGACACGTAGCAGATGACGTGTCCCGGAGCTCACAAGAGAGGACCTACAGTGGCCGACTAGACCGCTCCTATGCCCGTCCTACAAACAAACGCCGGCTCACCTCCGAGCCCCCTGCACAATTGGCCTCCTCGACCACTCAGCTTGTCTCCGGGCTACCGGAGAACCAAGATACCTCGGCTCTCCCGCTTGTCCGCGAGCTGTCCCGCCAAGATCATTTTTCTCGGTCTCATCGACCGACCGACAGCACCACTCACAAGCGCAACCGTCTCACTCCCGCGAATCTCGCCATGCGCGAGATATCCGCCAGCCACATCCCGCTTTCCACGCTATCGCGATCCCCCCATTAACGAGCCTGTCTCGCCATTAATGCGGATCTCGCTCATCACGCGGGCGTGACGCCGGGAGCATAACGGCCGGTGTGATTCTCGCGCCTGCCTGCCTACTGCCACCGCTATTTAAACCCCTCCTTCAGACGGTTCAAGTAGGTCTTTTTCCACTCACTAAGCTGTTACTCTGCTCGGATTTCCTCTCTAACTTGACCGTCGGAGGGTCCTCGGTGGTACAACCACCCCGGGACTTCCTTGCAGGTAGCTCGGCCCAAACGACCTCAAACCCATTGAGATCCACACGCTTCAAGAGCCAGTCTCCAGATCTAATCTCAGCCGTCCATCATTGCCAACAGCAAATCAACAGAAGGTAACATCTTGACGTGATTCGACGCACGTCACGTGATCTGGGGAATTCCCACTTACGGGCATCATCAGTTTCTAAAAAATAAACAACAATAAACTAGAACCTATTTTGATCAACTTGATCATATCTATCATCGTTATGATTGTATCAACTATTTGGGTCCTTGTACGGCCAGGGTATTTAACGCCGTTGTATTTTTTGATCGGCCGATTCGGTCATTGCTGGGTTTTATGTGCAAAGCATCTTGTCTTATTATTTAAACTGGCATTTTCACATTTAAAATTCGTGGAGTAGTGCAATTTCTTTCTCCACAATAAAATACAAATTGACCAGGCACTGCCCATGCACTTGTAACACTTGGATCCAATTTTTTTTATCATTATCATTGTTTTGTTTTATATGCCGCATATATAAGAAAATCCGAGAATCAAACCATCTAAGTCTCGTTTTGATTTGGAAAATATAAGACAAAGAGTTATGATCTTTTGGTTATTATTGCTGTTGTCGTTCTCTAAGATACAATTTATAAGAAAATATATACAGGCTATCAACAGCTAACCATCATCTAAGGTTAACAAGATCAATAATCCATGGATCATAAATGAAATCAACAATTAATTTCATGTTAATAGATTCTTTATTATTTTTTCTATCTTATTTTTCTTATATATTTAAACATTAGATCAGTAGATAAATAATGGATAATGCATTCTAACTTATAATATATAAATGACTTCTACAGAAGTCACATCCTAGAATTAAAATGCTTTAGCCTGTCCTCTACGCATTGCATTGAAATTTAACAATTATGAAATTACCGATCAACAATATTAATAACCTATAGCAAAAATTAACATTTTCAAACATTATATTTTCTTGAGTGTGTAGGATTTGGAATTAGACTCTCTTACACGAATATTAAAAAACGTTTACAACTTGCTATTATCTAATATTCCAATTTACAAATGATGTTCAATTCGGAACGTCCAAAATAAAGATGGACGAAATTAAAGGGAACCAAATAGTGATTGGATGTTTCTAAATTTTGACAAATTGGGGGAATTTGCAGCATAATCGATGCAAATCTTGTGATGATGATTGAGCCAGTAGAGCTTTGAGTTGGCAGAAAGTCACATTTGAGCCACTTGAGAGCTGCACAGGTCGACAAATCACAATCTTTCCAGGAAATTGGCTTAGGTGTCTAATTTTGCGGAAAGTGATCAAATCATGTGGATGTGGGCACTCATCTTTGATTCCAAAAGAACATTTGTTAGCCCATTGAATTAAATTTAAGGAATTTTTATGATTTTTTTTAATGCCACACGGATATGAATAGAACCGGCAATCTCTCACTTCAGGCAAGAATGTTCGGCTGTGAGAGCGGAACTTCTTTGATCCTGTTTGACCACAGAGGATGACAGCTACATGAATGGGAAACCGACCAAGTTCAAATTATCTGAGTGACTACATTGTTGAAAACTCTGTTTTCATATTTTAGTTCATATAGCAGGATAAAACACTATTTAGCTTTAAAGTCTCCGTTTTCATATTTTTGTTCATATTGCAGGATAAAACATTATTTAGTTTTAAAGCCTATACTTTGTCCCCTATTTCAGTTGGGTTTTTTTTTTCGGGCAGAACAAGGGAGGAAAAGTCCATGAAAGTATTTTCAACCAATAGGAATTGAATGGTCCGGAAATTTAAGTAATGAAAAGGTTTGATGCAAAGTGATGTGAACCTGGTGATGATATTGGAGCCACCTAGATACCCAGTTCCATATATATATATATATATATATGAGATTAATGGAGGAAAGAGGCCATAGGAGAGGATTTCCTCCTATGGCGTGGAAAAAATACAATCTCCACCATTTTTTCCGACGATCGGCACCCATCATCATCATCGTTATCATCTAAGATGTGCGTACACCAAATTTCATGTGATTCCATAACTTTTTCACCGTTGATTTAGTGGGTTCAAAATTAACGGTTTACCGACAATAGAATATTTTACATTGCTAAATCAACGGTGAAAAAGCTGTAGAATCACATGAAATTTGGTGTATCCACGTCTTAGATGATAACGATGAAGATGATAGGAGCCGATCGTCGAAAAAATTGGTGGAGGTTGTATTATTTCCACGCCATAGGAGGAAATTGCCTCCTATGGCCTCTTTTCTCCATTATTCTCTCTCTATATATATATATATATGAGAATAATGGAGAAAAGATGCTATAGGAGGGAATTTCCTCCTATGGCGTCGAAAAAATACGTCATTTGTCGTATTTTACGACGATCGGAACCCATCATGTTCATCGTTATCATCTAAAATGTGGCTACACCAAATTTCATGTGATTCTACAACTTTTTAACCGTTGAATTAGTGGGTTCAAAATTAACGGTTTACCGACAATAGAACTTTTTACATTGCTAAATCAACGGTGAAAAAGTTGTAGAATCACAAGAAATTTGGCATACCCATATCTTAGATGATAACGATGAAGATGATGGATTCCGATCGTCGGAAAACAAGACGGGGGGCGTATTTTTTCGACGCCATAGGAGGGAATTCCCTCCTATGGCCTCTTTCCTCCATTATTCTCTCTATATATATATATTATCTCAATATTTTTTTCTAATTATTTTTCATATCTTTTTATTTCTTCTTTTTTTCCCTTTTAACCTAATCTAAAACCCTAACCCAATTCCTTACTTCCTAACCTAAAGCCCAACCCACGAATCCTAAGCCCAAGCCCTTCCCTCTCCCTCTTCCTTCTTCTTCCTTCTCTGTTTCGACAAAAAAGAAAAGAAAAAGGACCCTTATCCCCTTTGCCGCCTCACCCCCACTCGCCCCCACGTCCCCGCGTGACCCACTCCTCCCTCGAGATCCGGGCTCGACCCCGGCAACCCCTCCATATCCTAACAGCTCCTCTTCTTCTTCTCTTCTTCCTACGAGCCTTTCCCCTACCTCACACCACTGCTGCAACCGTCCACTCCCACTCCTCTCGCCAACGACACCCCCTGCCTCTCCTCCCTCGAGCGCTACCACTCCGTGCACGCCCAAGTTCTCTAGCAACCCACAGCCTTCGCTAACTTCTTGAGCACCACCGCCACAACCACCACCGGCGTCTTCACCTTCGTCACTCGTCGTCGACCTCCTCCATAGGCCAATGCATCCACCACGGCACCGCCCACCACAACTCCCCGAGCACGCATCGCACTGCATCACCCCTGATCGCCACCTCCTATTGCCTACGCCCTACGAGCACCACCTCTGCAACCGCACCCATCCTCTTTTATCCCTCGCTGCACCCCGAGACCTGAACCACCACCGCTACCACCACCTCCGGCGACCACTACCGTCACCTTCTTCGTCAGTCGCCGTCGACCCCACCTCAGCAACCTCCCGTGTCGCGCCGTGCCACACCGTGCCTCGGTCCAGTGCTGACACCGTGGCCACTCCCACACCAGCACCGTGCCCGGTAGTGCCGAGCACCGTGTCGCGTCGTGCCACACCCGCACCACGCACCGAGCCAAGACCATGGCTAGTACCGTGTCACACCCGCATCATCACCACGCCCACTACCGTGTCACGCCAGCATCGTCACACGCATCGCGCATGCGCCACGCACCGTGTCCAGCATCACGTCGTCTCGTGTGTCGAGACGAATCCTGCACGTGATGTCGCTTCTATATCAGCGACCGAAGGCAAGTGAAACCTCACTTGCTTTAATATGCTACGTACATAGATCTATAAGTTCATGTTAACATTATACTAGTTCAATTATTACGAATCCGTGTTACGTAGTATGCTATCATATATTTTTTGTATGTCGTCTTCATATTAAATCTAAAGTGTTAGTTTTGAGCATAAACGGATCTAAAAACGTCATGTTAATATCGTGTGGAAGTTATAAATATTAGATACCGTTTTCACGGATTAGGTAAAACCAAATTTAATTCAATAATTCTCGATATTGTGTTGTTAGTTCGATATAGAGAATTGAACTTAAATCCCGTCGATCAAGCTCAAACCTTTTACTCATATTTCATTTTGCTTCTTATGAATGTCACGTAGAAAACTGAACTCTAAATAACGAAGTATCGCACGTGTAACGACGCACCAAAAAGGCAACGTCAATTCTGTTTTTACTGTACATGTCGAGATGTTAAATTACCATAAAATTAGATACATGTCGGAATGTAATGTTCTACGGATAATATCGAAGCCGACTCGATAATCTAGAACCCTCTATAGTTTATTCTACAATACTGATAGATCACAGAAACGAGAACTGACTTAAAATACGGCTCTGGACTGCAGTCCAGAGCAGCATTCCACGTTGATACCTGACATAATATGAATGTGTAGCGCTGTATGAACATGGAATTATGCGTAATCCTATACCGTTGTAAATATAATCCTGTTAGCTAACTATTGGTTTTGGTTTCGTTTAATTTTACTACCGTTTGATATTTTAATTGCAATTTAAACTGTCAAAGTGTACTGCAGTCCCAAGCAGGGACAGAACGGATGTTCTGAACTTGAACATAACGTATCTCCCAGTACACAGCGGATATTGTCGATCTGTATGGTGCGTTGGAAACCTAATTAAAAGATCTAAATTTCACTCAACTGTAGTTTTGTCTAATTATGATCCCAACAGGTTGAAAAATGTGTCGCGAATTGGACTTTCAGTTTAGGAACTAAATTTCCAGCGATGAAAACTTAAAATGAAATGACCGCATCTCACAAACTTGAAACCCGTTTGATATGTAACCAGTTTTGTTAGATCGCTGTTGGAGTTTACTTTTTACCTCTTTTGTAGCATTTTGTTTAAATACGATCGTGTAGATTAATATATGTTTCTGAAATCATAAGGTGTATTGTGTTTTGTATCGTATGTGACTTGCTATGTTGCATCGTTCTTGTATTTTACCCGAACGTGATACCTTTAGCGATAGCGAACGTTCATAGTGATTTATAGCGAACTTTGCATTGTCGAACGTAAGTGGTATTGGATTAGTTGTGTCAAGTACGCCAGTGATAAGTTATTGATTTGTGAAAATGAACAGTGCGATGAAAGTGAATAAGATTGTGATTTGGCGCATGCTTGTACACAAATAGTCCTATACGTATAGTTATTGTGACCTGGGGAAAGGGGAAAATCAAGGAGGAATTGAACTCGTATTTAGCAAGGTATAATAACTTAGAGGATGATCATTCAATATTACACACACACACACATTAGGTCGTGGGCCTAGCGGCACGGCTGCAGGGTTATGTCCCGGGTAACAGTGGACCGTAGTCTCGGACACGCACGAGACCCTTGTTAAACACGAGCATTCTTTTCCACCGATTTATTTCAATTGACTTAGTGACTGATAAGTAGTGACATACACATTACCTGGTTTTCCGACATGATACATATACCGCATAGTTCATTTCACTTGATATTTCTTATTCTCATGTTACCGTATTTTGCAGTGCAGTTCACGTTTAATAACATAGTACACACACTATATATTTATTGCTATATGTGTCGCCCTGACGACCTGAGTGTGCATGCTCAGAGGACGAAGTGGACCCAGCTTAGGAGCAGGACCTGCCATTCGAGATCACGGAGATTTAGACCGCGACATCAGCGCTATCGCCTTCTGCGTGCTATAAGAACACTGTTATATTTTTGGTTAGTTATTTCTTTCATGCAAATAAAAGTATCATGAACTCTATTATTTTAATGTAATAAAGTTGTGAACTGTGATTTTCTTTACTCTAGTGCTGTATTTACTGATTACCATGTAATGCTAGAAGCCGAAGTATGACTACGGCGGGATTATTTCTTGACCGTAGGAGCATGGCTGGCCTAGTCACACCTCGCATTCCGTATTTTAGAAAGCGGGCATGACATGGTTTTGTGGGTATCAGAGCCAGGTTTGGATGAAATTACAGTTCCGTCGAGAGATCCCTAGATTGAGTTGCACCCTTGATTTATGTTTTATTACATTTCATTTTCACTTTTTCTAATCCTCGTTGATTCCTCCTGTAATCCTTGCTTGAATCTGATTCCTTTCTTTGATCATCTTTCGGAGATATGGACTCATGAGGCAACTCCTCAGGTGCCAGTTCTCACGATCGTGCCTAGAAAATCCTCAGCACACTGACGACCCTAACATAGTCTCAAGAGAGGAAGACCGATCTCTTGGATGAGGGATTGAAGGCGGTGCAAGAGACCACAAATACCGCTCTGGAGAGATCTACATCTGTCCCCGCCCCCCCCTGAGGGCGTCCTCGTACCGGCTGCACAGGCTAGGGCTAGTACCATTTCTGATTTCAGGAGACTTCACCCAGCGGTTTTCACAGGAGCAGCGAATCCACTTGAGGCCGAGCAATGGCTCATCAACATGGAGAATCTTTTGACAACCACTCGGGTCCCTGACGATGACAGAGTGAGCGTGGCAAAGACCCAGCTAGAGGACGAGGATCGCAGGTGGTGGTCCATAGAGGAAAGCCGGCTAGATAAACCTATCGGATGGGACACGTTCTCCGCGTGCTTTCCAGGTCACTATTTCCCGGCCACTGCCAAGACCGAGATGGAAGAGAAATTCATCATGTTGAAGCAAAATGGACGCTCAGTGGATGTCTATGCTACAGAGTTTAATCGGCTGAGTCGCTTTGCACCGTACATGGTAGCCACCGAAGTCGCCAGGGCCAGACAGTTTCAGCAGGGGCTCGATATTGTAACGCCTTGAAAATTCGTTTAAGTTATTTTCGCGTTAATTAGCGATAATGCGTGTTTTTCATAAAATAACGTTAATAATTATTTTCCACATAAACTGGAATAAATCTATTTTAATTGTGAAAATGTGTAAGTATAATTATAATTGTGTTTTATTAATTAACATTTAGTTTATCGTTCACATTTTATCAAAATTCCTTAACTATTATTTTCTAAACAAAATTTTTGTTTAGCATGCACTAATCAAATTTTACCCTAGGTTAATATGTGCTTAGCAACCATGACAACTTAACACACATGAAGTAACACATTCTTCATCTTTCCTCATTTTCCTTTTAACTACACAAAACAATAAAGAAAATAAGAAAAGAATGAGAAAAAGGAAGCATGGGGGGTATTTATTAGGCATGGGGCTTTGACTTTGGCACAACTCACTTTCTCTCTCTCTCCCTCTCATTCTTCAGCAGCAGCTCCAGCAGCAGCAAACCCTCCCCTTTCCTCTTCTTCTTCATTCATTCAAGCCTCATCTCCATTAAAAATCACTCCTTTCTTCACTAGACCTCATGATAATCACCCCCAAAACACTTTCTTGTTGGTTCTTGAAGCAAGGTCAGCAAGTTTGAATCCTCCTAGGACCAACTTAAGGTATAAACCTTACCCTATTTACCTCTTTGCTAAACTTGTAGTTTATTTAGCTTTAATTAGTGTTTATGTGGGTTTTTGTGCTAATTAGGTGGTTTTAGTGGAGATTAGGTCAAGTTAAGGTTTTTATGGCTTGATTAGCTTAATTAAGTGTTGTTAGTGTCGTTTAATCCAAGTCTTTGCTTCAGTTTGCACTAAAATACCATATTGTATTAAATTAGTGCTTAATTAGTGTTTTAGTTAAGATTTGGGTTTGTTTTGGGATCTACTTTTGAACCTGTTGCTTCAGGAAAAATTTGCATTTACTGGAGCATGTTTACTAGAGTTAGACCACACACGAAGCACGAGACCCCCATTCCCATTCGTGGGCACAAATAAAAGGGTTCTGGCCGCAAATTGCGGCCAGATGGTGGATCTGTGTGTCGAGGTTTGGTGGTTAGGTGTCTGCTATATAATGTAGGTCTTTGGTGTATGCAACTTTCCTATTTCATCTTGTATCAAAATCTGGAACCAATTACGTTGTTTTTAACACTTTTAGACTTGCGCGACACGCATGTTCTGGGTTTAGGTATGGTATTTGCTGTGTATCGCAGCGTGTCAGGGTGGTTTATACGTTGCACCCACGTTTTGGCATTTCGAATGCACACGCGTTTAGCTTGCGACGCTAGTTTCTCGTATGGTCTTGATATCGCGTTTTTGCAGGATTTTACCCTTACGTGTGTTGCTTTGTGTAAATTCTAGGATCGGTCGCGGAGACATCGGACGCGGCGCGGAAAGGAAAGGCAGTGATCGGATCGGACTAGCGGAGGCGTTCCGGTGAGTAGATGTACACATCTACGGGGGGAATCGTTTAGATGGCGCATAACGCCCGATAGTTAGAATGTAGTTTAATACTTATAATTATATGCGTAGTTCCTAATTAATCATCCCTTTGCATTGCATCATTTATCATGTGTATATATACTGTGCTAGTACCTCATAGGACACTCGCACTATTACCATTGGTTTATGCTGCACGGGCACTATTCATGGGGACACACACGCCTTGGTAATTGCTATGCCACGAGCACCTTATAGCTAGTTAAATCCGAACCTCATCACTTGCGCTATTATGTTTAATAAACCTGCAAATTGATATATTTAATTCATCAATATGGATATGTAGGATTGCTAGTCACATGCACACATCTTATTGCATCACTGTTCATGCATAGCTTTCTAGTTTCCGCATTGCATTGCATATTGCTAATATCATAGACATTCGTGTATCATGATTTCTTTTGAGGATTTACGTATTTATGATATTTATGGATTTGGAGAAACATCAAGGATTTGAAAACATATTACCATTTTAAAAACGTAAGTTGCGGTTTTCTCACGATATGATGCATCTATCGTCCACCATGAGGTTTCTCGGTGCCTGAGTAGTATCATACACCCGATTCGAGGAGGAGGAGGAACCGTTTGTGGGTGCATGGTGGACCCGGTGCGGTACCCTAGGGCAAGAAGGTCGCAGATGATGGCGTTGAGCCCGGCATGGGAGCACTACCGACCGGTTATTTGTGACGCGGCGGATATCCGGAGGATACCGACGTAGTCTTGAGTTTTGATGATATGGGCCAGTCCGGATTTGCCGGAGCCCTAGATCAGATATTTTGGGCCAGTCTGGATTGCCGGAACCCAGGGTAGTTGAGATATTCACATTTAGTGTCGATGTTTGACATAGATTTATATTGATTTCATTGATAAACTACAGCTAAATCACAGAAGTTAATAAGATAAGAACACAGATTTCCCATGTTAATTATATTCAAATTTCGTATTGTTTATTGCATTCATGTTGCATACATATCATTACATCGCATCATATTAGTATATATAGGTTGTGACATCATTGTATACATGCTTACGATAGCCTTATTAGATGTTACTTTTACTCACGAGTTGGCAACTCACCCCCGTCGTGCCACAGTGCTTTTGCAGGTCTGACCCGTCAGCACAGTAGCGGCGGGTGCACCTCCTCTTTTGCTTCTTTTGCTTGGACTCGAAGCATTATTCGTAGGTGGGTTGCGGGGTTATTTTGTTGCCACCTTGTATCATTATTGTATCTAGTGTACTCCATCTACCATATCTACCACATGGTTTATTGTATTAGCGACTTAGAGACGAGACAATGAGATTTATGTATTTATATGTTGTATTTCTGGGTCGAGCTCACTTGAGCCGACATGATGCTTTATTTTCTTGTGCCTTTTATGCTTATTTTGCATAGTGATGATATTTATATTGCGTGTGATTTTGAGTTCGCCTTGGGCGAAGAGCTAGCTCCCGCTTGGGGATGCCTTATTTCATGTTATTCATATATTCCTGTTTTGTACCTGTTTGGGGCCAGTATTTACAAAGGAGGCTCTGCCGAAATTTTCGGAAAATTATGTTGCTTTTAAAAAGCTTGATGTGACGTATTTGATTTAAATCGCTTTCAATAAATCTTGGTTTTCCTTCACTCTATTGCTCTTTTTGGTTTTGATTTCTGGGTTTTGGCTTACTTAGATTACGTACGCCTCAAGACGTTTCGTAATTTAAGTGTCAGTCACGTTCCGTATTTTCTGGTCGTGACAGATATCGAGCTGTAGCAGCTTATCGCTTCCCTCGACCTACAGACCTTCGCACAGGTGTTAAATGTTGCTTGAGTACAGGAAAGATTGGCGGAGAAGGTCAAGGGCCAGCGATCGGTGGATAGGAGATCCCATGTAGTTCCATCACGAGCTACCACTTCCCCTTGTGGAGCAATCCCAGTTCACCGGTCGGGTGTTACGCAGATGAAGCGTGCTTTCTCACCTCAGCAGCCGCAGCGGAGGGCTCTGATTTGCGACTATTTCCAGAGGCCAGGGCACATACAGAGAGATTGTCACAGAGCCATGGGGAAGTGTCTGATTTGTGGATCCAGCGAGCACAGGATCAGCGGGTGTCCCCAGAGATCAGAGATGCAGGGAGGTTCCGGGCAACAACAGCCATCGTACGGCACTTCAGCTCAAAGGGGTCCACCTCTGGTGTCCCAGCGACGATTATTCGATCAGAGGCAGACTAATATGAGTCGGAGTCAGGGGCGGGCTTTCACCCTGACCACCGAGCAGGAAGAGACTTCTGGAGAAGTGGTTTTAGGTACTCTCCTTATTTATTCAGTACTAGCTAGAGTTCTTTTTTATTCGGGTGCTTCGCATTGCTTTATTTCTGCACGGTTTGTTGACATACACTCTATACCTCACGAGCCATTGACCAAGGGTTGGGAGATACATACGGGTAACGGAATTATTGTGTCCAGCCAAGAGTGTAGGTTATGCCCTGTGGTGGTTTGTGGTAAAGAATTTTATGCAAACTTCCTTTTGATTGGGACTGGTAGCTACGACGCCATTCTGGGGATGGATTGGTTGAGCACGTTCCATGCTGTTATCAACTGCCGGGTTAGGAGTGTGATATTTCGTATTCCTAATCATCCGGAGTTCGTGTTCTTGGGCGGTAGCGAGTCTTTGGAACCAGCTAAGTTCCGAGCAAAGCTGAAGACCTTGATCGCTTTGGAGATAGACGAGAAGCCAGCATCGGAGGTAGTTCGAGAATTTCTTGATGTGTTCCCCGAAGATCTACCTGGTTTACCCCCGCTCGGAAGATCTACATTGTGCTTTTCGATCAACCTGATTCCAGGGTCAGCGCCAGTCTCCAAGGCTCCCTACAGGATGGCGCCAGTTGAGTTAGCAAAATTAAAGAAGAAGATAGAAGATCTTTTGGATAAGGGATTTATCCGTCCAAGTGCTTCCCCGTGGGGCGCTCCTGTGTTACTGGTGAAGAAGAAAGACGGTTCCTTGTGCATGTGCATCGACTACCGTGAGTTGAACTGGGTGACCGTGAAAAACAAGTATCACATTCCCCGCATTAACGACTTGTTTGATCAGCTGGATGGTGCTCGGGTATTTTCTAAACTAGACATTTGGTCAGGGTAACACTAAATCAGGGTCAAGGCAGAGGATGTGTGCAAGACGGCCTTCCAAACCCAATATAGCCACTGTGAGTTTCTTGTGATGTCGTTCGGTGTTACCAATGCACCCGCCATATTTATGGACTTGATGAACAGGTTCTTTTCCAAATACTTGGACCAGTTTGTCGTTGTATTCATCGACGACATTCTAGTCTATTCCAGAAATCGAGAGGAGCACGCCGAGCATCTACGAATTGTATTGCAAATTCTACGGGAGAAGAAGTTCTATGCTAAGCTAAGCAAGTGCGAGTTTTGGCTCGACAATGTGCAATTTCTGGGGCATGTCGTTTCGAGTGACGGCATTTCAGTGGATCAGGTGAAAATTGAATCTATCAAGGACCGGCCGACCCCGAAATCGGTAGCTGAGATAAGGAGCTTCTTTGGATTGGCTGAGTACTATCGACGGTTTGTCCAAGATTTCGCCAGAGTAGCGGAACCCTTAACGAAACTCACACGGAAGAAGGTGCCTTATATTTTGTCGGAGGAGTGCACCCAGGCATTCGAGCTGTTAAAACTGAAGTTGACCACGGCCCCAATCCTGACTGTCCCAGACAGCTCCGGTAGCTTGGTTGTTCATAGTGATGCGTCGGGAAAAGGTTTAGGTTGTGTTTTGATACAGCACGGTCGAGTGGTAGCTTACGCCTCTCGTCAGCTGAAGACTCACGAGAAGAACTACCCCACGCATGACCTGGAATTAGCGGTCGTTGTGTTCGCTTTAAAGATATGGAGGCATTACTTGCTAGGCGAAAAAGTGAAGGTGTACACGGATCATAAAAGTTTGAAATACGTGTTCACTCAGAAGGAGCTGAATATGAGACAACGCAGATGGCTGGAGTTGATGGAAGACTACGATATTAATCTGCAGTATCACCCGGGGAAGGTGAACGCCGTTCCTGATGCTCTCAGTCGCAGGCCATCAGCCATGTTGCTGACCTGTCAAAAAGGGATTCTCGATAACCTTCAGAGACTCGAGTTAGAGGTAGTTACACCGGGTGTGACCGGACTGCTCTGGCAGTTGCAAGTTCAATCATCGCTTATAAATCTCATTAAAACTGCACAGGCTGGAGACTCTCAATTGCAGAAGTTTAGAGGGTTAGTTGAGGCTGGTTTGAGGACGGATTTGCAGATTCACAAAGATGGTTCCCTGAGATTTGGCAGTTTGCTGTGTGTTCCAAAGGGGGGTATTCGAGACGAGATTCTAGCTGAAGCATACAGTTCCGCTTACTTGGTGCACCCAGGAGGCATCAAGATGCATAGAGATCTGAGGCAGCACTTGATCAGTCGAAAATACTGCATCTTTTTACCGGCAATCTCCCTATCATTTGCACTCATTTAGAAGTGTACTGTATTCATATTTCACATATTAGCAAATCAGTCGTTAAATATCAGATTGCATGTGTTAGACTCTAAAACCGGCACTATAAAGAAAATTGACTGCATTGCATTGCATGGCATCGCATCATCCCTATATTGCGCAACACTTGTTTGGAGATCTGTGTAGGAAAATCCAGAAGAAAGGCCAAAATTTACATGGTGCTGATCAAACATTACGCCAACTCAATGATTTCAGATCTGGTAGCAATTCAGAAGGAAATATAAAGATCAACATATCAGAGAAAGGCCCAATTATCAACCCAAGACCACTGCAGAGAGCCCAAAACCCAAGGCCCACAAAGAGCCGCGGATCCGCGGCAGGAGCCTGCTTGCGCCGTGGATCCGCGGCTAGGTGACGTCATCAAGTCCCCATTTTTAGTGTACAATTCCTATCTCAGTGGCTACAGTTCAGAAATGTACTTCAAATTCCAGAAGACTCCAGAAGCTTCTGCCAGTTCAGCAAACTAGGGTTTCTAAGCTTAAAATAATCCTAGCTTAAAGCCTAAGCTAAACTCCTAACAAACTATTTCTAGAAGCTCCTCAACAAACTTTTGGAGGGAATTGTAATTTCAAACCTAGACCTAGGGTTTAGGAAGTCTATAAATAGAAGCCTAGACCTAGGGTTAAAGGATATACTTGGATCCATCATCCAATACTTAGATACTTAGAAAAATCTCCATTCTTTACCTCTTTCTTCATTTTCTTCCACAAGTTTAGTGACAAGACTTGTGTGAAACTCTAACCCTAATTCCAATCAAAAGCCAAGATCCCGAGTACCAAATCAAGCAAGAAGCCCTTCAACCTTTTATGAGCGGAGCCGATCTTCAACAGAGCAAGTGGTCCAAGCCGATCCACGACTCACGGAGAAAAGCGAAGCCAATTCAACAATCGAGTTCTTCCTCTTGTAGTTCTTGAGCGTCTGTAATGAAATTGTTGATATAAATAAAAGGTGAAATTCTTTTATCTTGTTTTCTTTAAATTCTTGCATCATGATTCGATCTCAATTTATAGTTGTAGTTCTTGTTGTGATGTTTGAATAATACTCCGCTCGTCGAGGAGTCAAGACGATCAATAGAATGATGATGTAACATATCTTAAAACGATTCTTGATTCCTACGAGTTTTGTAAACCCTAGCAAGTTCAAGAACCGACGACCTAATTTCATTGCGATGCTTTCTTGATTGATATCGCTCGAAATTGGGGAGTTACGATCGTTTCTTGAATTTACTAGAGGCTAAAATGTGAATGATATCGACGAAAGAACAAGGGATAAAAGATGAAACCCTAGTTTCACGAGAAAACCCTAACTCTCGTCGATCATCATCGATCTAGTATCAACTCTTCGAAGGACAAGAATACGACATCTCGAGATTACATCACATCTACAGATCCGATCGATTCCTACGAGCCTCATTTAGATTCTTGATATTTGATTGGAAATATCATCGAAACCCGATTCTCGATTGTTTATCATTTTCTTGATTCTTGATTAAACTAGTGACACTTGAATCAATCGATAAAATCTTGAATCATGTTTTCTTTTTTTTCGATTAACTTTTCAATTCAAACAAATCAAACATAAAAACGAATCGCACAATCCCTGTGGACGATCCGCACTCACTTACAATCTACATCCGACACCGTAGTTGATTGCGGTCAAATATAATTCTTTGATTGTGAAATTTATTCATTTTCAAAATACCGACACAAAGAAACTTATTCGTTTTATTCGATTTACACAGTCTTGAAATTTAGAATCAATCAAATGGCGCCGTTACCGGGGATTACGCGCTAATTCGTTTTATATTGAAATTTGAATTGAAAAATTTATTCCATTGTTATTTTGAGATCAAAATTCGCGCAAAATCTAAACGATTTGTTGTGGTTCATTGCAAGGAAATCTGGAGCTGTTGTGCAATTGAAGAAATTTTTTGGAAATTTCCAGAGAGCAGAAGCCATCAACAGCAAGCTGCTGTTGAAATTTGGTGCAGTGATCAGCACAGACGACCGCGGAAGCAAGGTGGGAGCCTCCTATTGCGGCGGTTCCGCGGCTTGGTGAAGCCCTCTCTGCACAAAAAGTTCACAGTAAGCTTCTTACTTTCTTCTCTTCTTCTTTCTCTGCTCCAACTAACAAATTTCTGCAGACTTCTTTGCAAATAATCGTAGCGCGCAAATTGCAAAATTAAATTGTGCGTGTTTTTGTTTCTTGGTTGTTTGCATTCTAATACGGATATTAAGGGGCACGGCCAAATCCAAATTAGGTGGGGAGTTCATTACCCTTCCTAGGCCCCGAAAATCGCAAAACTTGCATCCGCATCTACCCCAATTAACTAAAAAAGATCTAGAGATGACTCTAAGGACCGTCGCGCTCACTTAGGACAGAAGAAGGCCGTGGGTAATTCATTGCTTATCCACGTTTCTCTTGTGGTGTCTAGGCAAGTGTGTCGAAGGCTAGTGGTTACTTAATTAGGCCCACTACTTATGTAGTGGAGAACCTCCCACTTACCTGGCCACAGGAGAGACAAAGAGGCAGTGGAGGATTTTATCCTGTGTCTTGTCTTCTGGCAGTTAGGAATGGTCTAGAGATCTGACCTAGGCGACCCCTAGAATTAGGGTTTTGTGTTGCTGCATTTGTTGTGTCGCATCATTTTTTCAAAAATCCGTATCTTTTTCAAAGCAAACACCGCATTCATTCATTTACCCCTAATTAAAAGTCAACGCTGCCACTTGTACTAACCCTTTTTAGTACAAGATAGGCTGGACACGGGATTCTAGTGCCCGTTTAGTCCGCGTAACTCATATCGACTCCGATGTCGATATTTCTCCATTTACTTCTTCTTTACCCACTACCACACCCACATCGATGGATCCACCTCCATCAAACTTCTTTAACCCTAATCTGCCGCCGTCCGTTGGTGCGCAGAATCCACCCCGCATCTCTCTCCAAGAGAGGTGCTATCCACTGCGAGGTCCTCTTTCGACCTGCTTATCCATTCCACCAACCAATGGGGATAACTTTGAGATTAAACCCCAATACATCAACCTTTTACCCAAATTCCACGGACTCGAGACTGAGGACGCTTACGTTTTCATTACCAAATTTGAAAACGTATGCGCAATGATGGGTACGTCACAATTTTCAGTGGATGCTATGCGTCTACGACTTCTTCCATTTACTTTATGCGATATAGCCGAGAAGTGGCTATATAACACCACCGCACACTCTATCACGAATTGGGAAGAATTCGTCGCAGCATTCCTTAAGAAATTTTACCCAATGCAAAAGACAGCTCGAATCCGTAGCGAACTGAATCAATTTACCCAGCTCCCTACTGAACCATTCTCTAAATGCTTTGAACGTTTCAAGGATCTATTGGTTCAATGTCCTCATCACGGCATCCCGAGATGGGATCTTTGCCGAATCATTTATGAGGGCATTAACTCAAACACTAAACAGAACCTTGAAAACATGTGTCAAGGTACTTTTATGACTAAGGATGATGGGGAAGCTTGGAAGTTTTTAGAAGAGTTCGCTGAAAAATCACTACAGTGGGAGAGTGGAACCCAACCATTGAATAGGGGTGGCGTACACCAAATAGATGTGTCCATAGGTGTTCGAGCTGAGATGGCAGCAATGCAAAAGAAGCTCGACGCTGTGGAACACAAATTTTCTGCAGCCTCCCTAAACCCAATATCGCTCCCCAAAACTGTATGCGGCTGCTGTTCTGATCCGTCTCATTTAACGGAAGAATGTCCATTAAACTCTGCGTTTCAAGGTCACGAGCATACAAATGCCGCATTCCAACGACCTAGAAACGATCCATATTCTTCCACGTACAATCAGGGTTTGAGGAATCACCCGAATTTTGCTTGGAACCAACAAAAATCTCAAAACACGGTTCCAAGCCAAAATAATTTTCAAAGGGCTCTTCCACCACAACAGCAACCACTTCAAATCACTCAGCACCCCTACCAGTCACAAAATTTCCAAAACCAGGTCAACACTCCTGCACAGTCTAATCCTATGCAGTTGTCCTGTTCTGACGAATTCTCTCAATCCACTCAAACCATGAAATCACTTTTATCAAATTTCATAGAGGTTTCGACTAAGGTTAGATCTTCCGTCAGTGAGATAAAGAAAAACTCAGCGTCCCAAGCTGAGAGTATCAGATCGATGGAAGCTGAAATAGCTCGACTTAAAGCCGAAATGAGTGCGAGAGAAAAAGGGAAACTTCCCTCTCAACCCCTACAGAATCCTGGGCATTACAATGTAAATGCCATCACAACGTTGAGATGGGGAAGGGTGCTGAACAATCATGTCGGGGAAGGAATTGATGATATTGAAAATCCAATCATTAACACCCCGGCTGAGACCTTTCCTCACACACACACTTCTAATTCTGATCCTTCTTCTTCTACCCCACCACCTTCTCGTGAGCCTATTCTCCATTTCTCACTAGGCTCAGCACCTCAACCCAACCCTTATAGTTCTCCACAGACGGTCCCCACTCCTCTTTTGGGATCTCGTCTACCCTTCCTTCTCCTATGATGGACCCAGCGCTTATTGCGAAAGCTCCTTACCTGAATCGGTTAAGGGGTAATAGAACGAGTCCTCATATGGAGAAAATTATGGAAATGTTCAAACAGGTTAACATCAACATCTCTCTCCTAGATGCGATTCAACAAGTCCCCGCGTATGCGAAAATTCTTAAGGACTTGTGCACTAGGAAGAGGAAGACTCAAGTGCCGAAGAAGGTCTTTATGTCTAATAATATTAGCACTGCTTTTATTCCCCAGCTACCAAAGAAACGAAAGGACCCAGGATGTCCTACAATATCGATTTCTATTGGGGGTAAAAACATAAATCGTGCTCTTTTAGACCTTGGCGCAAGTGTTAACCTACTTCCATATTCTGTATATGAGCAATTAGGGATTGGAGAGCTGAAACCTGCTCACTGCACTCTCCAAATGGCAGACCGTTCAATCACCAAACCAAGGGGTGAACTAGAGGATGTGTTGATAAAGGTTGGGGAATTTGTTTTCCCTGTAGACTTCATTGTACTTGACACACAGCCTGTAGCAAACCCCCGGGGCCAAATTTCGGTGATTCTGGGTCGTCCTTTCCTTGCCAATTCCAACGTTGTTATAAACTGTAGAAATGGTTCAATGAACTTATCATTTTGAAATATGACCATTGAACTAAACATCTACAAAGTTGGAAGTCAGCCATCAGAACCCTCTGCTCATATTCTAGATGTGTGCTCTGTCCACGAGATCGCTCCCGATAGTTGTAGAGCTGAGGAACTTTGCTTTACTGATCTCGACTACATTACCACATCTCTGTTTGACTTTACACATGATCTTAGTGAGGACACTTTTCCTACACTTGAGTCCTGCACTCCTGACTTTTCTCCACCCGAGTCTGTATCTTTCACAGGCTCTGAGCTTATTTGTAAATCCAAAAATCACTCAATAATCCCTCCTTCTATCATTTCGCCGCCTGAATTAGATCTCAAAATTTTACCTTCTCATCTTAAATATGCTTATTTAGGTGAGAAGGAGTCTTTACCGGTTATAATATCCGCTTCTCTAGCATTAGAGCAAGAGAATGCACTTTTATCGGTATTGAGATCTAACAAAGAGGCGTTTGGTTGGAGTATGGCGGACATCAAAGGGATTAGTCCCTTGATAATTGAACATCATATACATGTGATGGATGATGCCAGACCAACCCGAGAACCACAGAGACGGTTAAATCCCGTCATGAAGGAAGCAGTAATGAAAGAGATCGTCAAATGCTTAGATAATGGTATTATATACCCCATCTCCGATAGCCAATGGGTGAGTCCTATACATGTCGTTCCTAAGAAATCCGGCATCACTGTTATAACCAATGAGGCGAATGAGTTGATTCAGACACGCGCCCAAACTGGGTGGCGTGTATGTATCGATTATAGAAAACTCAATGCTGCCACGAGGAAAGACCACTTTCCTCTACCATTCATTGATCAAATGCTGGAACGCTTAGCAGGACGAGAGTATTATTGTTTTATGGACGGATACTCAGGCTATAATCAGGTCCCCATCGCCAAAAATGATCAAGATAAAACCACTTTCACTTGTCCTTTTGGTACCTTTTCTTACAGTCGCATGCCCTTTGGGTTATGCAATGCTCCCGCTACCTTTCAGCGGTGTATGATGGGGATATTCTCTGATATGGTAGAGAATTTTCTGGAGATCTTTATGGACGATTTCTCGATTTTTGGAGACTCTTTTTCTGATTGCCTATCGAATTTTGACGCTGTTCTTACTCGTTGCAAAGAAAAGAACTTGACTTTGAACTGGAAAAAATTCCATTTTATGGTCCAAGAAGGAATTGTTCTTGGACATGTCATTTCACAGAAAGGTATTGAGGTTGACAGAGCTAAGATAGATGTCATTCAAAACCTCCCTCATCCCAAAAGCGTCAAAGATATTCGATCTTTCCTTGGCCATGCGGGCTTTTATAGAAGATTCATTAAGGACTTTAGCAAAATTGCTAGACCTTTAACTCTTCTCCTGGCCAAGGATACGACCTTCCATTTTGACTCGGACTGTGAGATAGCTTTCGACTCACTTAAACACTCACTCACTTCAGCCCCCGTGCTATCATCGCCAAACTGGGACTACCCCTTTGAGCTGATGTGTGACGCATCCGATTTTGCAGTAGGTGCAGTCTTAGGACAGCACATCAAAAAGATGCCACACGTGATATACTATGCAAGTAAGACCCTGAATGATGCACAAATTAATTATACAACCACCGAAAAAGAACTTTTAGCGGTTGTATTTGCATTAGAAAAATTCAGGCCTTACTTAATTGGCTCACCTATAGTTGTGTATACTGACCATTCCGCCATAAAACATCTTCTGGCGAAGAAAGATGCAAAAGGTCGACTAATACGTTGGATCCTTCTGTTACAAGAATTCGATCTTGTTATCAAAGATAAGAAAGGATGTGAAAACGTAGTAGCTGACCATCTTTCACGCATCTCTTCTTCCCTTGTGACCCTGCCGATCAATGATTCGTTTGCTGACGAACAGCTCTTGAGCGTATCCAATGAACCATGGTTCAGGGATATTGTGAACTATCTTGTCACAGGACTTATACCCAGCGATTGGTCAAAATAGGACAAATACCGTTTTCTTTCCCAAGTAAAACACTTTTACTGGGATGATCCATACTTGTTTAAGTATTGTCCTGATCAGATCATCCGCCGGTGTGTCCCGAAAGAAGAGTTCAAGAGTGTTCTTTCTTTTTGTCATGATCAGGCCTGTGGGGGTCACTTCGGTCCTAAAAAGACGGCGGAGAAGGTTTTGCAATGTGGATTTTATTGGCCGACCTTATTCAAGGACGCATTTGACCATTGCAAAACCTGTACACAATGTCAGTACACGGGTAGAATCTCCCAGAGGAATGAAATGCCTCAGCAACCCATTCTAGTTGTTGAAATATTCGATGTTTGGGGCATTGATTTTATGGGTCCCTTTCCCAACTCCTTTGGGAATTTGTACATACTGCTGGCGGTTGATTATGTCTCAAAGTGGGTGGAAGCCATTCCATGTCGCACTAATGACAGAAAAGTTGTCATTAAGTTCTTGAAAGAGAATATCTTTTCGCGATTTGGACACCCACGCGCTATTATTAGCGATAATGGGACACATTTCTGCAACAAGTCTTTCGAGACTTCGATGCGAAAATACTCAATCAACCACCGACTTTCTACACCCTATCATCCCCAAACAAGCGGGCAGGCTGAAATCTCAAACAGACAAATCAAACTTATCCTGGAGAAGACTGTTGCTAAAAATAGAAAAGACTGGTCGACCAAACTGACGGATGCTCTTTGGGCATTCCGAACTGCATTTAAAACCGACCTAGGGATGTCTCCATATAGGATAGTGTTTGGGAAAGCATGTCATTTACCCGTCGAGATTGAGTATAAAGCATTGTGGGCTATTAAGGAAATAAATTTTGATATAAACCAAGCTTGCAACTTTCGGAAGCTGCAACTTAATGAGCTAAGCGAACTCCGCGATGAAGCTTATTATAACGCTGTGATCATAAAGAATAAGACTAAGGTTTTTCACGATAAAAACATTTTGAGGAAAACATTTTCACCTGGTCAACAAGTCCTTCTTTATGATTCACGATTACACCTTCACGCGGGTAAGCTCCGATCTCGGTGGAAGGGACCTTTTGTTGTGCGGTCTGTATATCCGCACGGGGCAGTAGAAGTAGAAAATGTTTAAAACGGCATATTTTTTAAAGTGAATGGACATAGACTAAAGCCGTATTTTTCCACTGATCCCACGGAGGAGCTCCTGTTCTTACAGGAGCCAGTTTATTTGGATTAAAATCCATCCGTCTCACCTTCATGTCCAGTATATCATTGCATCATCTTTTGAATGGAGGTGTGTGAAAGGAGTAAGTTTGGGGGAAGTTCGTCACTTATATATTTTGCCCCCACTAATAATTCCTCCCAGACTTACATGTTTTATAGATATAGCTATTGGCAACAGTGAGGACACTGTTGAAAACAAGTTTGGGGGAGGTTTGTGCTTATTTTTTGCATCATTTGCATATCATTTGCATAAGCACAAAAACATTTCTTTAAAAACTTATAAAAATTTCAAAAAAATTTCAAAACCTATAAAAAAAATTTAAATTTTTTTTTTTTTCAAAATCTATAAAAAATATATAAATATTTTAACATTTTAACATTTTTTGTACATAAATAAGATAATGAAAGTTTAGATAGTGAAAAATCACATCCATGAGATTAGAAAAATTTAAGAAAACCAAGAAAATTAGAAGTTTTCTTATACGAACTAGTAATAAGTAGTTATGAGCCGTTGTTCCAAGGGTTTGTAAGATGAAAGACGTCGCTAATCTGAGGATAAAAATAAGTCTGAAAAATAGTTTCTATTCTGGAAGCCAAACATTTTAAACGTTGATACCCTGCTATTCGCACTTACACACGTCTTAAAGCCTGGGATAGTAGAGAATACCTTGAAATGCTCTTGTCTTAAAGCCAAAAGTATGAAGGAAATAAAAAAAAATGATGAAGAAAATATGGACACTGGTTTTGTTATCACCGAGGGCAATAAAAAAATATATAGCGAGGGTGCCTCTTCACCTAGTGCCCTAAGGCCAATTGGTCTGGGAGTCACTGCTATGCCTGAGGTGGTGCAAGACGAGGAAAATACACCAAGTAAGCAAGCACAGGAGTAATCGGTCGGTTAGTACCTCAAGAAGTATTAACGGTCGCATGAAAGTGTATGAGCAACTCTATCTAAATATTCATTAATTAAAAAGTACTGAGGCTGATGGGCAAGAGTATGATAGCTTGAATTGAATTCTCCGGGTGTAGGCATGTCTTTACACACACGCAGGGTTATATGATCGATGTTTTGGAAGAAAGATAGGAATGAAGAATAAGGCGATGTTTTATTAAGGGAGGACGTGATTTCCGACATCTTCTCATGACCATTAAGATAGGGTTCATGACAACCGAAAAGCTAGCTTAGTTGGAAACCCTAATTTTCGAAGCCTTTTCTTTTACAATTCTTGTCTTTAAATGTAATATTCATGATCTTCCTTTTATTATTGGATTTTGTGGGTGCAATCCGCTGAAAACGCTCAGGAGACAACACTCCTCCTACTAGGGACACCTAGAGGTTTAAAGGCTTGTTGCACGTGCTCAGTGCAATCGTGTTGCCTACGAAAGTGTGCTAGTTAGTTTTTCCTCTTTCTTTATTTTCTCCTTCTCTTTTTAATAAAACAGTTCGCTCGAGACGATCGAAAATAAGTTTGGGGGAATTTGATCAGTCGAAAATACTGCATCTTTTTACCGGCAATCTCCCTATCATTTGCACTCATTTAGAAGTGTACTGTATTCATATTTCACATATTAGAAAATCAGTCGTTAAATATCAGATTGCATGTGTTAGACTCTAAAACCGGCACTATAAAGGAAATTGACTGCATTTCATGGCATCGCATCATCCCTATATTGCGCAATACTTGTTTTGAGATATTTGCAGGAAAATCCAGAAGAAAGGCCAAAATTTATATGGTGCTGATCAAACATTACGCCAACTCAATGATTTCAGATCTGGTAGCAATTCAGAAGGAAATATAAAAATCAACATATCAGAGAAAGACCCAATTATCAATCTAAGACCACTGCAGAGAGCCCAAAACCCAAGGCCCACAAAGAGCCGCGGATCCGCGGCAGGAGCCTGCTTGCGCCGCGGATCCGCGGCTAGGTGACGTCATCAAGTCCCCATTTTTAGTGTACAATTCCTATCTCAGTGGCTACAGTTCAGAAATGTACTTCAAGTTCCAGAAGACTCCAGAAGCTTCTGCCAGTTCAGCAAACTAGGGTTTCTAAGCTTAAAATAATCCTAGCTTAAAGCCTAAGCTAAACTCCTAACAAACTATTTCTAGAAGCTCCTCAACAAACTTTTGGAGGGAATTGTAATTTCAAACCTAGACCTAGGGTTTAGGAAGTCTATAAATAGAAGCCTAGACCTAGGGTTAAAGGATATACTTGGATCCATCATCCAATACTTAGATACTTAGAAAAATCTCCATTCTTTACCTCTTTCTTCATCTTCTTCCACAAGTCTAGTGACAAGACTTGTGTGGAACTCTAACCCTAATTCCAATCAAAAGCCAAGATCCCGAGTACCAAATCAAGCAAGAAGCCCTTCAACCTTTTATGAGCGGAGCCGATCTTCAACAGAGCAAGTGGTCCAAGCCGATCCACGACTCACGGAGAAAAGCGAAGCCAATTCAACAATCGAGTTCTTCCTCTTGTAGTTCTTGAGCGTCTGTAATGAAATTGTTGATATAAATAAAAGGTGAAATTCTTTTATCTTGTTTTCTTTAAATTCTTGCATCATGATTCGATCTCAATTTATAGTTGTAGTTCTTGTTGTGATGTTTGAATAATACTCCGCTCGTCGAGGAGTCAAGACGATCAATAGAATGATGATGTAACATATCTTAAAACGATTCTTGATTCCTACGAGTTTTGTAAACCCTAGCAAGTTCAAGAACCGACGACCTAATTTCATTGCGATGCTTTCTTGATTGATATCGCTCGAAATTGGGGAGTTACGATCGTTTCTTGAATTTACTAGAGGCTAAAATGTGAATGATATCGACGAAAGAACAAGGGATAAAAGATGAAACCCTAGTTTCACGAGAAAACCTTAACTCTCGTCGATCATCATCGATCTAGTATCAACTCTTCGAAGGACAAGAATACGACATCTCGAGATTACATCACATCTATAGATCCGATCGATTCCTACGAGCCTCATTTAGATTCTTGATATTTGATTGGAAATATCATCGAAACCCGATTCTCGATTGTTTATCATTTTCTTGATTCTTGATTAAACTAGTGACACTTGAATCAATCGATAAAATCTTGAATCATGTTTTCTTTTCTTTTCGATTAACTTTTCAATTCAAACAAATCAAACATAAAAACGAATCGCACAATCCCTGTGGACGATCCGCACTCACTTACAATCTACATCCGACACCGTAGTTGATTGCGGTCAAATATAATTCTTTGATTGTGAATTTTATTCATTTTCTAAATACCGACACAAAGAAACTTATTCGTTTTATTCGATTTACACAGTCTTGAAATTTAGAATCAATCGGCACTTCTGGTGGAACGGAATGAATAGGGTGATTGTTCGCTTTGTTTCCAAATGTCTGGTATGCCAACAGTTGAAAGCTGAGCATCAGAGAGTAGCTGGGTTGTTGCAAACGCTTCCAGTGCCAGATTAGAAATGGGAGCATATCACCATGGATTTTGTGACGACGCTACCTCGAAGTCCAAGGGCAACAATGTTGTCTGGGTTATCGTTGATCGTCTCACGAAGGCATCACATTTCTTACCCTTCCGAGTAGGGAAATCGACAGAGTCGCTCGCAGAGAAGTATATGCAGGAGATTGTGAGACTGCACGGAGTGCCCGTTAGTATCGTGTCTGATCGAGACACTGGGCACTCGTCTTAAGTTCAGCATGGCCTATCATCCGCAAACAGACGGGAAATCCGAGCGTACTATCCAGACGCTCAAGGATATGCTGAGGACATGCATGCTTGATTTTCAGGGCTCTTGGGAAGATCACCTCCATCTGGTAGAATTTTCGTATAACAACAGCTATCAGGCTAGCATCCAGATGGCACCGTTCGAAACCCTTTACGGACGGAAGTGTCGATCCCCTCTTTGTTGGGATGACGTAGGTGAACGAAGGTTACTAGGCCCTGAGCTTATAGTACAGAAAGTGAGCAAGGTTCAGACGATCAGGCAACGTATCAAGGTTGCTCAGGACCGACAGAAGAGTTAGGCAGATGCCGACTGAAGGTCGTTAGAGTTTGGTGTTAGTGACCACGTATTTCTGAAGATATCACCCACTCGGGGAGTGATCGGGTTTGGTAGTCAGGGGAAACTCAGTCCTCGATTCATCGGACCTTTTGAGGCCCTAGAGCGAGTAGGAGAGATAGTTTATCGACCTGCCTTGCCTCCATCGCTAGCTGGTGTGCACAATACTTTCCATGTATCTCAGTTGAGATACTACATTCGAGATGACAGCCATATCTTGGACCATTCAGAGTTGACGTTAGGCACCGATCTGTCTTACGAGCAGCAGCCTACCACCATTCTCGATCGTGGAGAGAAAGGGTTGACGAATAAAGTCATTCCCCTTGGTTCGAGTTTCTTGGGATGGTCGTTCTCCAGGGGAGTCTACCTGGGAGCGTGAAGAGGACATCCGTTCATGATTTCCGCACCTATTTGAGTAGTTGTTTATTTGTTTGTTCCGTTGTTTACGTTCTTTAATTTTGAGGACGAAATTTTTGTAAGGAGGGTATAATGTAAATCCCTGGTTCCTTATATATTTTCCGTGTATATATATATTTTTCATAAATATTTTCCCAATATTTTTTGTAATAATTTTCATATCTTTTTATTTCTTCTTATCTTTTCCTTTTAACCTAATCTAAAACCCTAACCCAATGCCTTACTTCCTAACCTAAGCCCAGCCCACGAACCCCAAGCCCAAGCCTAAGCCCTTCCCTCTCCCTTCTTCTTCCTTCCCCGTTTCTAAAGAAAAGAAAAGAAAAATGACCCATTTCCCCTTCGCTGCCTCACCCCCACGACCCGCTCGCTCCCACATCTCCGCGTGACCCGCTCCTCCCTCGAGATCCGCACTCGACCCCGGCAACCCCTCCATATCCTAACAACTTCTGTTCTTGTAACACCCTAGTGCATTTATACTATATATTTGGGGTATTTCAAATCTTGCGACAGATTTCTTTATTATGGTTGTTTGGGTTACGGATAGTACATTAGCAGCTGTAGTTATTATCCAACCCGACCCGCATTTGAAACCCATCATGGTTCAAGAGTACATCAAATATTTGCTAGTACAGAGGATCCATGCAAATCGAGATTTTATAAACATATATAATATATTTTAGTATCCGCA
Source organism: Agapanthus africanus (assembly GCA_030015575.1). Classification (NCBI taxonomy): domain Eukaryota; kingdom Viridiplantae; phylum Streptophyta; class Magnoliopsida; order Asparagales; family Amaryllidaceae; genus Agapanthus; species Agapanthus africanus. The sequence goes on along the minus strand of JASDDO010000024.1, from coordinate 133,910,704 downwards.
TATCTTCTATAATACAAAATAAAAATCAAATAACATATTTTGATATCTAGCCTTGCATGTCATCATACCCCATATCATGTGGTTGCACCCATATATCATGTTCATACCCTAATTATTAAAAATAGACTCGTTTTTTATCGCTATATATATTTACGTAGATCCGTACTTGGGGGTATACATTTTTATTTGCAGGATATCGCATTATGGTTTAAAATTTTACGTATATTCTCCATATTGAAAAACTAGATTTTTAGAAAGGACACGGGCAATATCCGAAGTAATCTGGTATTAGCTGTAAAATATATATATATATATATATATATATAACATTCATATAACAATCAATATATAATGTGTTAATTATATATATATATATATTATTATTATTATTAACTAATTTAGATTTCTCTCTCTCTCTCAATCTCGCCTCTGTCTCTCTCTCTCTCTCTGTTTCTCTCTATCTCTCTATATCTAACATATATATAAATATATTATATAATATAAAATTTGTTATTAATTAAACCCTCACCTCTTTCTCTCCTTCTTCTTTCTCGACGCCCGCTGCGAACCCTAAACCGTTCCCTCGTCGCCGCCGTTCACCCCTCGACCCCGTCCTCACCATCACCGCCCTCCCTCGTCGTCACATCCGCCTCCCCCTCCTCTCCTCTTCTCCTGTTCCTGAGCACCCCCTGAACCTTCCTGACGCCAAGAAACCCAACACCCCCGCCGACAACCCTCGTCGCCGGAACCCCTCGTCACCGCCCATCACCTTCACCTTCATCATCTCCTCCTCCTCGCCTCCTTTTTCTCTCCCCGACGACCCAAGCCTAACCCACAGCGACCCGACCCAAGAAACTCACAGCCACCTCGCCGATGGCAACACCTCATCATCGCCGACATCGTCACCTCGTCGCCACCATCCCTCTGTACATCCCCAGAACTCCAGCAACCCCACAGCAACAAGTCCTCTCTTCTTCTTCTTCTTCTTCTTCTTCTTCTTTTCTTGTTCTTTTTTCTTTTCTTGATCTTTTCTTGGCTGGCCATCTCGTCAGAGTTTCGTGCATCGCCAACAATCCAGATGACCCAGTCACCGTCGTTGTCCAGCCCGGTCACCACGTCACGTCATTGCTCGGCCAGGTCCGATTCTGCCTGCGTAAGTGCATTATGATGTATTCCGACATCGGAACGTGGCATCCGTATCTCAACGTAAGATCCGATCAGGCAAGTATAAACTTGCAACATGCTATTTTATTTTATCAATATTTGTTTAATAAATAATAGTGCATGTATTTTAATAGTTCAGCAAATATCACCGATTTACTGTTTTCCAGTATCCGTCTGTATCCGTACTGATAATAGCTTATCTAGTTACATGTCGGAACGTCACAATGTTATTATACTACTATAACAGTTCGATATGTTATCTAGTTTGCATCATACCTGGTAATGGACGTATACCGGTTATTACAGATAGATACATATGCATCCTGGCATTAGTCGTGTTTCGATATTGATTACAGTGTTACATTGGTATCTATTTTGGTTAAAATACATTACATAACATGTTCACGACACACTACCAGACTGGTGACTTGGATCTTATTACTAATGTCGACAATCCTGATTGTTGTCCTTATGGACGTGACTTGTTTTCTACATAGACAAGACATGTACCTGCTTGATCCTGTGTTTGGCATTAGATTTATATCATCAATACCTGACTTGAACACAAAACCTTAGGAGTAAGGGGAAATCAATAATGAAACCTGACTTGTAACTCAACAGTTCGATACTTATACTGATCAGTCTTTACGAGCTCGGCCAGCCCCGGAATGATGCTGCTGACACCATTCATATATACATGTTACATGTTTACTGCTTAGCGGAACGTCTCAGATTCAGCCCGAGAATCTTGACCGTAGTCCCGGGCACGCACGGGATACTATTGAGTTATATCGACGATTCCATTAAATTGATTTCAAAAACTTGTAGAATAGATTACCTAGAAACACAGACTTTAGGATACACATCACATACATATAGCTCACTATTTATACATGTGTTCATTATTTATATTTATGTTTAATCATAACATCATATCCTGTTGATTACTATTATTTTGATATTATGACGCACTAACATCTGGGTTTTGCATGGCTCAGTTCTTCTGACACTATCACAGGCAAATCAGGAGTATTTTAGCAAGCAAGCTGAGCAATAAGGAGCTAGACATTTTGTTTAGAGATGCTTAGTTTCTTTTAATTCCGTAGTTTTATTTTATCGCTGTAATCCCATAAGGGAAGTGATTCAGATATTGTTATTTATTGGATCTTGATTCATTTCCGCTATATGTATTTCTTGATTTTATTTACTGTTGCAGATGGACATGTGTTAGCTAGATTTTATTTTACTGTTCTTGATATCCTATAGACAGCCGTAATGTGACTGTGGAGGGATGATTCCTAGCCACAGGTAGTATGGTTGGCTCTGTCACGTGTCGTAGTTACATATCTTGAGAAGCGGGACGTGACAAGTTTTGTTTGGTAT